>OX438640.1:17065000-18315000 GCA_949316285.1 Eupithecia subumbrata | reverse complement strand
TAGTCATTAAAAACAGGTACCTACGTACTTATGTACCTAGTTAAAAGTGATCTCGGTTCACAACTACAAGTTACTGTTTTTAGAAGATAACATTGTTTTTACTTCATAAAAAGGGCATAGGGAGCGACCGGACCCGCGGGGAGTCCAGACTGGGCTCGGTGCCCAGGCCGACTCTCTGCTTCTCCGTCTCGATAAACTCTAAAACTGCCATGTAAATAAACTTATACTGGGCTTCATTCTGCACCATACCGGATCTGTGGTCTCTGACCATCTGCACCGTGCGGTGAATGTCTATTTCGCAATCGAATCCTTCTTTCCTGATCTGGTCGAGGATCATATCAATGACGATGAAAGTCCCTGTGCGGCCGATGCCAGCAGAGCAGTGCACGCACACGACAGCCTGCGGCGGCGGCGTGGCACCCATCATGATCTGCTGCAGGCGGTAGTTGACATCCAGCAGAATGTTCAGCACCCGCCCTGGCTCCGAAGGCACGCCGTGGTCCGGCCACGCGGTGAAATGAAAGTGGTATATTGTGCGTTTCACGTTCGGCTCATCCTTCTTAGTCACAAGGAAACGTCGCAGCGTGTAATCCGGAGTTGCCGACTCAGATTCGTTGTAGATGGTGAACTTTTTAATAGCGTCGGTTTTGTTTAGGTCGGGCCAGTACCTTTCGCATTTGACTTTCCCGCGTTCTATCTCCTTCGTCGTCATTATTATGATGCAGACGTTTTCCTGCCAAATCATGGACCAGAACTGGTAGATAGTGTTCGTGAGACAGCCTTGAGTGGCGATGTAAACCTTATTGTAGACGCGTTCCGTTGTGTCGTCAGTTTCTTCGGCAGATTTTGGTATCGTCGTATTAACGTAGTTGGGGTTGGATCGCAGTACGCTCGGTTCAAAAGTGGCCGTGGACAAAAGCTTTTGCGTGCCGTTCCTGATGACTTTCTCCTCTGTTACAACGACACTGTGGTTCGGAGACGACTTTTTTGATTCTCTTTTTGGCGGTGATCCGTTCTCGTCGACGCCGTTGTCTTTGTCGCTGTTATCGATGCTGTCGCACCGAATGTAATTTGCATTGATGTAATCAGATCCGGCTGGCGCGTCCGGCGGTACGTCCCTCAGAATGATACGCGTGTGATCAAAAGGTATGATATTTTTGTACCTGTTCTTCCGAATGTTTTCCGGTTTAGATCCCTCCATTCTGTCAAAGAGTTGTAAGTTTTCCATCATTTGGAGCGTTTCAAACTCTTCCCAAAAGCCTTGTTTGTAGGCCATACTTTCAATAGGTCCTTCGTTCTCTTTTTGTAGCTGTTTGACGCGTCTGTGGAAATGCCTGACTTGGATGCGGGTGGCGTTGAACGGCTGGATGAGCCGCAACACCTCGCCCGTGGTCTCCACCATGGGGAAGTTCCTGTAGTGTTCAATCAGGGATACGAGATCTGGGAACTGTTCTCCGCCGCCGACGTCGTACTTGTCGTCTTGCCGCCGGATGATGACGTGTGTGGTGCGGTCCCGGGTCCGCACCGATAGCACAAAGTCGCCGGGCTGCCGCTGTGATTCCCGGACTAAGAAGGAGCCATTTTTTCCGTTTTCCAGCATTAGCTTTTCGGCCTCCTTCGCAGTCAGTTGTCCATGATACCATCGTTCTGTTGTTGGGTCATCACAGTTTAGGGGTGTTTTAAGCCTTATAATATTGCCGTTTTTCTCGCGAAGCTGACATTGATTCTCCATGTAATATTGAACAAGCTCAGAGAGTGTCGCGAATTTCTCCCCTCCGTACAGATCGAGATATTCGCCATTGTTTTGTATCTTGATGTGCGTGACTTCACTGCCTCTTCGCACGGAGAGTGTGAAGTCCCCCTTATTGCTCATACTGGGCCGTGCTAGAAAGTACCCATCGTGTCCTCGCTCTATTAACAACTTCTCAGCCTCAACTCCCGTGAGGGAGGGATGAAACCATCTTCTTGTGATCATCTTAACACTAAAAAGCACCACCTAGTTACACTTATGTTATATCTACCTCTATATTCTTGCTTTGATGGAATGCCACATATTCTCCTCGAGCATCTGTAACAAATAAACCCCTATTTTAACTTGCACAATTTCCTAAATTATTTAACAGCACATGTAAACATAGATTCACACATACTAGACATTATAACGAGCGACGACCTCTGTGGCGCAGCAGGCGAAGGTCTGCCTGCGACGCAGCAGGAGGCTGCGGTTTCGATTCTCGCCTCGGGATTTGTCCCGAGTTTGTTTGTACGATCTGCAGACATTTGTCCAAGGCGTTCTGTCTATGTATGTAGTGTATTGTATTAAGTATATCAGTTATCTAGTACCCATAACACATGCTCTGCTTAGCTGGGGCTCCTAGCTTTATCTAGATAATGCTGTGTGAATTGTCCAGCATTATTTAGTATTTATTTATTTATTATAAGATGCTTTATTGAACAATGATACATAATAATAATATGTTGGACAATTCATACATAAAGTCACAGCCGCGAATTTGAAGCGCGTCTTGTGTCGCCCCCCTCCCCGTCTCCGGCTACCGCTAGACCCCGCAAAATCGCAAAAAGCAAGACGCAGCTTCAAAATCGCGGCTATGTCAGCTTTTTACTCAGTTCTGCACTCATAAAGTGAGCTTATTAGCCTTAAATGTAGTATAGTAGACATAACAAATCTAATTATAATACAGTAAATTACCATACAGACAAGGTTGAGGGCTCTGTGATCAATGGACCTTCACCAAGGTTGCATCACATTTCCTTTACAAGTAATTTATGTTCTTAACTAGTTTCTGCCTGTGGCTTCCCATACATTATTTCCATTGAAACATCAAAGGTTATTTCAATCCCATGGGAACTGTTTTATGGAATAAAAAAGCCTATGTTTGATTCCAGGCTTAGAGCTACATCTATGCAAATTTTCAGCCAGATTGGTTCAGTCGTTATAGAGTGAAGATGTATCATACATCCATCAGAACTTTCATGTTTATAATATTAGTGTGATTACAATTAGGTAGGTACTTGGTGTTATTATGGGTTCTTTCGTAGTTTACACATGGATACTATTGGATTTTACTGGTGGAGACTTTCCTTCAGATATGGACTGAATCCTGCTGGACATCTTTTTACAGTCTGTATTGGAGCAAAAGACTGCGATGCGAGACAATTGTGCCACCTTTTTATATGCTACCATATTAAGACCTTTTTAATTTGGGTATTTAATACAGAGTACGACACTAAAGTATGTCCGCTGTTTGTCTGGAGTACTATGATAATTGTTAACACTGAAAACAATTGATCAAAATTGTGGTGATTAAGTGATGGTTTATATTTGCAACTTTGTTGTTTTTGTACAACATTTTAATGTAGATGTTTGGTTAAGTATCTCAAATACATTAAGCTTCACACTTTATTTCATATATGAGCTTACCAATGCAGGTGTTAATAATATTATACTAAATCTATAATTCCAGTACAAATATGCACATTTTCTTGTTTGCTCAATAAGTTTTTGATACACTTATTTAGATAGAATATGCCCACCATTTATAAGTTCTATCCTAGTTATAAGAAATACAAGTAAACCAACAAAAAATATGTCATGTAAGAATAGGCGAATGGTTGCACTTCAGTGAAAACATTTTACGTCAATGTGAAAGCTGGTAAGGGTTAATATTTTAAGATATTGTACAGTGTTGATCTATTTTGGGAATCCGACTAAAATGCATTGCTCCAGCTAAAATCAAGATAAAATAATAAGTAATTCATATTATACAAATTGAGCTACATAAGTAGAATGAATATGCCCACCGTTTAAAAGTTCTACCCTAGTAATCAGTAGGTACATTCTTCACCTAGTAAATTACTTAGCAAACAAAGGTGGACAGCCCATAAAGTAGGTAGGTACCTAGGTAAAGGCATTGGGTAATGTTACTTACAATACTATTGATATTCAAATGCCTGTAAAAGCAATACAGAAGTAAATTATTCTTTCTGAGTAAAACTCTTACTTACTTTACAAAGGCACTCCTTCAGAGAACATCAACCGAAACTCGTCGAAATATTAGCCCGTAACACAGATCGAAGTACTGTTGCTATGCAGATTTTACAGTTTTCAAGGGCGTATACAAGCGCATGCCTCATAAGTAACTCTTTGTTTTGGATGTATAAATTTTTCACGTGTTATTTACCTACGTGAAATCTTTTGTAAGATGCTTGCAAATTAATTGAAAGTTAAATTTGAACTAAAATTCGTAAAAATGAGCTCCTTTGCACAAAACCAAGCAAGCATTACATCCCGGAGTGAACAAGAAAGAAATCTAAATGTCAGTCAAGTCAACTGAATTGTCATGTTCATTTGCCATCACTTTTGTCAACGTCAATTTTAAGTGTCTATGGTCCCTGCTAAGGATTTGAGTTTTCAGGCATTACACACGAGAAGACTAGAAATTTCTGAAATAAAATATTTTTATATTAACTAATTATAGCTTCGGCCAAACCTACGCGTCAAACACGCGGGACACGAGACGCGAAGCGGGAGCGTCAATACCGCGAAACTAGCGTGCACACCTGCGAGTCCACCGCGCGAACCGCAAACTTACATAATTTCTTTCGTGAAACCGCACGTCTAACACCTTAATTATTAACGCATTCACTGCCCACCCTCGACGTTGGGCCATGAATATGTTAAAGTCAGTCTCTTAAATTATAATAGGTAGAGGTAAACTTACTTGCGGCCGGCCCCCTCCCCCCTGTTTAATAGTTATTACGTAAGAATCTATAGGAAAAGATGAATACACATTTGTCTAGTTTTAACGTTTATTTATCAAAGTAACAATTTTTAAAATTGTTTATTTGTACTACAACGTTACTAATAATTTTTGTTTTTTGGTAGTAATAAACTTTGGTTTTTTGTTATCTTACGTAAGAACTATCGAGACTCACTCCCACTAAGACATGGTCGACCCCCTCCACCCCTAAATCTTCTGACGTAATAAATAAATGGCCCTTAATATAAATAAATGAGATCTAGTATTTACTATTGAAACAATTAAGCTAACTGCAGATTGTTGCAAACAATCTACATGTATTAATTATATCTACATAGTTAGGTACACTTGCCATAGTTGCCATCCATTTCTAACACTGGACCGATTGAAGCCTATATTTTATCGTTCTTTCGTAAATTCTAATACACTGGATTATTCAAATCGTACAAAATAGGATGTTCTGTTACTCTTTCTATATATAACATCTCTCCACTGTAGTATCTTTCATCAATGTTATCTATACTTATAATAACACTGTAACAGGTCCAATTCTGTACATTGAAGATATTTTGAATTTTTTTTTTGGAGGGCACTCTATTATCGATGCTGAAGTCAAAACTGTAATTTTTTTCATTCATGTCTGTCTGTCTGTTTCGTAAACGCGCATCACGTCGAAACTACTGAAGGTATTGAAATGAAACTCGGCACGATTTTAGGTCATACCTACTACGAGGAAGGACATAGAATACTTTTTATCCCGGAATTCAGTCAGGTTCCCCTGGGAGAGGGGATGAAAGTATAATTTCTTCACCGCGCATGACGCCGAAAGTGATGAATGAGTTGGAATGAAACCTAGCACGATTTGATTTCATACTACAAGGAAGGACATGGGATACATTTCATCCCGGAATTCATTACTGTTCCCCTGGGAGAGGGGATGAAAGTAAATGCTTTAACAGCGCATCACGACGGAACAACTGAATGAATTCGAATCACGACGGGTCTATGCGTCGTCCGATTTCATGCATTCTTTTTGTTAGAAACAGTGTTGCAAAATCGAATTTGACTAAATCAGTAGAAAGTCGAGTAGAAAATCAGTAGATTGATGAAATAATCTGTAGATTGAAGAAAAACAAGATCCGTCAAGTGCAAGTGTAACTCGCGCGCCGAGGGTTTTGAACGTTTGTCAACAAATATGTACGAAAAGTACCGGTTAGAGACTTCGCAATTTAACGAATACCTAAGAATAGTAGGTACCAACCTTTTTTACCAATTTTTTGACTTTTTTCAAAATATTTCAAAAAGTATGAAACCTACAAAAATTTAAAAAACTGTTTTGAAATGTCCAAACCGATACCTTTTATTTGATACCCCACTCGGTGAGGTAGCTCCCCCTTTTGAAAATAATTCCCCCCATTTTTGACCATTTTTCAAAAACTGTTCTTTTTTCAAACCCTATATTTTTCCTGTAAAGTATAGATCCATATCTATAAACGCTCCATACATTTTACATGGATCGCTCTGCAATCTTCGGAGATAGGGGGGGGGGGGAATGGGTATTTTTTCGACTTTTTTCGAAATATTTTAAAAAGTATAAATCTACATAAATTTCAAAAAATATTTTGTATTGTACAAAATGATACCTTTCATTTGATACCCCATAATGATTCTGTAGGTATCTTTTAAAATTTCGGCATGACAATTTGTATGGAAAATTTTCATTTTCATTTTTCATTTATTTTTCTCTAAATCTGTACAGGCGCACTAAATGTATTATTATTTTAAATTTCAATTTGATAGCTGCAGTAATTTTCGAGTTATTAAGGAGGGAAAAAAGGACAGACAAAGCGAGACCATAAGGGTTTTGAAACCGATCTTCGATCTTCAAAACCCTAAAAATAGTAGATAAAAGATAGGTAGGTAAGTTCCTATCTATTTATTTTTCCAAGACGCACCCATTGGTTAGGTTCCTACCTACTAAGGTGGTGCGTCTTGGAAAAATAAGTTAGGTTCCTACCTTACATGCTATAAAAGGTGGTTTAGCTGTTCCAGTTAACTGTACTACCCAAGTTTGGTTGCAGTAAGTGGTCCAATTAAACTCCACAGAAAAATATTTTTTACTGTGGTACACAGCCAACTGTACCTAACTACTAACGAAAAAAAATTACGGTGATCCAGTCAAATGGATCAGGAGCCAAATTCTGCAATACAATTGCTTCAGTATGACAATGGAATCGTCGCAGAATCATCACGTAGAATCCTTAGATTAATAAAACTCCAGATAGTGCGAGCGAGATAAATTAAAAGTTTCAAACTTGACGCGCGTCTCTCCATCTGCATTCATCATAATTTCTTTTATCTGAGGTGGAATACCAAAAAGTGTCATTCTGTGTCGATGTCATAGTGAAGCGATTATTATAGTAGAATAGGGCCCCCGCTGAACGGAACCATGAGTAAGAAGTGAAACGAGTATGAAATTTCTTAACACTGATGCTGGCCGATTCGTAGATAAAAGTCGTGTAGATAAAGAATGGGATTGAAGATGACAACATGCTATCCCCCGTAGACCCTACACGATTTTTTGCACGGCGGCGTTTCATAATATGAGAGACTACGTTTAAATGTGAACTTAATTAGTCGGCAGGTAAGGTAATCGCGAACCAAGTCACGGGTACTGCTAGTTTTCATTACAATCACAGGAAGATTTATATCCGCACGCGTCCGACCATAATATGCGTGTTCCCGCGTCTCGGTTGGGTAGGTGTGCAAAGCGCCATTGGGGCGATAATGCAGCGTGCGCCGCGTGGCTGTCGCTCCCATTTCGCGTTCCGCATGTTTGGCCGAAGGCCTCTACGCCTTTGTGTCAGTAGTATACCATTGATTTGTACCATTGATGGTACAAGCGACACAACTTTTTATCCTTAGTACCATTAAATATGTCTGTACGGGCTTTATATTAAAGTTTTCTTTCTCCGTATGTTATGTTTATGTTATATACACTTGCTAGCTTTAAAATGGAATCGCTTCATCGCGAGTTGACTAAAACAATTTTTTTACAATTTAAGTACAATGAACTATAGATTGTGGTATATCATATGAAAGGTAATTTTGTTACCTTTCAAGTGATATCAAGAAGATTTAAAATTAATTAAATTGGCTACCTAAATTTTGGGAATTATTGCAATAGGTCGAAGTTGCATCTATCGACTTCTATCGGCGCCGGAGCTGGATTAGCTGAATTTCTCCCTTGTATCCGCTGTTTTACCTCGTCCCACATATGCCAGATTAGGTTCAAGTCAGGAATAAGGGCTGGCCAGTCTAGTGTGGGAATGCCGACATAGAAGACGTCTGTCGGTACTGTCTAGTCACTGCTGCGGTGTGGCAGCGGACATTATCGTGCATTAAATCAAAATTTATCGTCGCCAATAAATCCTGCGTAAGGGAAAACATAACTTAACTCATAGTTCACTGCAAATAAATTGTAAAAATTAGTCTTGAACAACCCTTGAAGTGATTCCAGTTTAAAGCTCGCAAGTGTAGGTATAATTATCATGTGTTATTTTCGCCCAAAGTTGGGTTAAAATTGGTGTTGAAATACGAAAGTTTAGAAGCTTGTATTTTTTTAATTTATACTTTTTTTACGATTTCGGGTGCATACAGACATAGATAATGAAATAAATTGATATTTTCCTTAGTTTTGGATGGTCAACATCAAACAGCGTTGTAGTTAACCTCCCACGTTTGTATGGAAAGATGAGCGGCTCGTTCAGCCTTAAGGGTAGGTAAGATCGTTAAAGGATTGGTAGGATGCTGTGAGTAGGTACCTGTGTACCTACTCACAGCTACAAAGGTAGGTACAGACCTACATATAACCCGTAGGTGGTAAAGTTTTGAAGAAAATATATTAAAATTTACCCGTTCGATCGAAGGGGCGTAGGTATTACCACTATTACGAGTGGTGAATAACAACAGGCAGTCTATTCAAAAAACAATAGTTTATTCCCCTCTAGGAGCTGGTGGTACTTTTTGAGCTTTACCAAAATAGCTGGAAAGAACTTTTCTTACAGCCAAACGTTTGCTATGTGATGAAGGATCTTCTTGAGTTGATCCCTTGGGCAAATAATCTGCAAAGCTTTGACGCTTAAAGATTTTCCCTAACGACTGCCACTTCTGGTCTGGACTCATCTCTTTCTCCTCAAAGTTATCTTTGCTGCCCGAGGGGCGATCTCCCTGAAAGGAAAATAATGTTTAGGTAAACTTTTTTTTGTTTAATGAGGCTCTATTGCAAGTAGGGAATTAAATTCCGATCCCTAGAAACAGAACCGCTCCGTATTCCTCTATAAGATGGTATACAATACCTAGGTATCTCTTTGCTCGTTCAATCGATGGTACAGAATAAGGTACTTTCCTAATTTAAAATATTAGTAGGAGTATATTATGTAGGTAGGTAGGTAGATACCTACTAGGTACCATCATTCAACAGGTTCGCTGAAATTAGGCTGGAACTGGGGTGATAGCTTCCTTTAATACCTACTTATTGCACCCACACATATACTTACATCGTTTGATTTTGTTGAGCGAAGCTGATTTCGAAAGAAGTTGGATATCGACTTTTTCCATGTCTTCAAGTGTTTGAAAGAATTCATACTTTCTGGTCCACCGCTTCCTTCAGCTGGCATCTTTTTGGGCGTCCTTCCATATATTTCGTCATCTTCTTTATCATCTATTTCATTCTCGAATTGCTCACCATCAGGACACAGCATTTTGATTGTTTTTCAAAAATATTGTTTTTTATAAATTGCACGTCTAAATTATTTTGAATATACTTTATTGACATTTCCTTCATTCATTTGTTCGTATGTTATGTCAACAGTGAAAGGAAAAAGAAAAAAAAAAACAGATTTCAACCAGTACCTAACGTCACTTTTTGTAAGGAGTTTATAAAAAATTGCTTCTATCAAAAAGAGTAATTTCGCCGTTTCGCGGGCGTCTTGTCTATGGCTCGCGAGACAACCAAAATTCTTTGGCGGGAAAGCACGTTACATTATTTTCGTGCAGTGAAGTTTTCAAGAAGAGTAAAAATGACTGCAACTGTTCAGGTATTAAAGTACTACAATCACATTTATCGGTATTTTGGTTATTCTAAAATCATGTTTTTAAAGTGGTACAGTAGTATACTAACTACATAACATAAAAACACAGTAGGTTTGTCTCAATACCTACCTTTTAAAGCCCTACTCATTCCGTATTATTTTAGGAGCAGTCTTTAGAAGTTATAACGAGACAGGCTGCTGAGACCTACGCAGGTTCTGTCTTGTTTATGAAGCAACTAACCACGATCGCCGTAAGTACGATCACATACATAAAAAATGTGTTTGAAGAACAAAACTTCAAAACTGAACTATTAAATGGAGTTCGAATGAAAATTCTGAAGAAGGACTGCAAAGATGAGCTTGCCCAATTTGTGAGCACGTCACTCCTGCAAGCATTTGACGCCTTCGATAAGAAATATGTGAGTTTTATTTTATCCAAATACATACCACGCATCTAAAAGATACAGGGTGTTTTAAAAGTAGGGGGTCAGGGTCAGACAATGTGATGAGTGGAGTGCAGCGGTCCGGTGGCGCTGGCGGTGGTCACAAGTTAGTGGCTACAGCGCCAAACACCCGTGTACGATATTTTTTTGTTTAGAAGGATGAGCTGATTTTTTTATGATATTTTACGAAAACACGATAGGTTTTCTGTATACGGTACCTATTTTAATAAAAAAACAACTCTTGGTCATCACATCAAACCTGCGCTGCCCTTCCCTTATATCCTTGCAATGTTGTACTTAAAGGTAGTTATGTTTCTTTCTGTGTTAGCTGATTTTTTTCTGTGTTAATGAACAGATCAACATTAAATTTGGCGTATGTTTAGAGCAAGCCTAACTTTTATAATAGGCTACGGCTACATTAAACTGAAAATAGGCGTGCGAAGCCGCGGGCAGAAGCTAGTTTTGTATATACCTACCTATCTTCTAAACATTTCCTTTATTTACCTACATACTAACGGCCCGTTCCGGCTTCGCACGGGTGGATAAACATAGAGTAAATGTAGGTAGGTATCTAATATTTCTGTGGCAGGACATTTTATACTTCTATCCGACTGCCCGGTTGCGTGTTCATCCGCTGATAATGAGGTCCCGGTTTCAAATCCCGGGTCAAGATTGTGTTATTGGGTCTTAGCAAGAAATATTCACAGTAGCAGCCCGGAGTCAGGAAGTTGGCGCCGTTGGCGGTGTTGTTGGTCTTGCACTTGACCCGGTCACCCGTCGTGTCGGTCTGCCGCCGTCCTATCGGATTATAAGAGTGAGAGAATAGAGAGTGCACCTATGTTTGCGCACACACTTGTGCACTATAAATTAGATATTTGTATCGTATAATATGTCCTGTCCTGCGCATCTGGCTAGTACCGATGAGACTGGCCGCCGTGGTCGAACTTCGGCTAGGAGGAAATTATAAATTATTATTATTTTATCTACTACCGCTCACTGCGTGTTGCCCACTGCGCTGGGCGCGGCGGCGTTTATTTTAATAAGATTAAGATAACTAAGAATTAAAAAAAATTCTGCAAATATCGAATTGTTTACGGCTTTGTTCACTGAAAAGGTATTAATCTGTGGTAGCAACATCCTTCAGTATTGAGCAGTTATTTGAATGACACAAAGATCATACCTAACTTCATAAGGGCCGGGGCCCTGCCTGAAAACCAGCGCTATATTGAGCAAATGATTTAAGTCATACCTACTGCAACATGCACAGGGACCCATTTTACCCTTGACCACTAATCTCTATGATAATTATGTTAATTAAAATTAATAAGCTTCTTTTAATGTTGTTATCTGCCTACACATAATACCTATGTACTCGTACTACCTAATATGTTTTTGGGTAAAATAAATTATCTTTCCCTCCCTCTCTCTCAGCTCCACAAACTAGCACTGTGCTTCTACGAAGAGGAAGCTAGCGACGCCGACAACCTTATAGAATACTTGGTCTTTGAGTATTCGTACACACAATCCGGGGTCAGAATGGACGTGACTTCCAAGTCACGGGCCAGCGCCAAGTCTCAGTACACATTCGAACACGTGCGAGGCAAGACGATCCAAATGATACGGACTTGTATTGCGATGATGGAAAGTCAGTTTCAGCTGCCTGAGATTTATGATATCAGTTTGAGGCTTTATTACAATAATGGTAAGAACTACCTACACAAATAAATAATTCTGGAAAAGCTACATAATCATCTAGCCTCAAGCTAAGCAGAGCTGTGTTATGGGTACATTACTAGATGATAGGCTAGACCTACTTTGATGAAATTATACGATACCTACCAATAGCCTGTCGGACGCAGAGACAAAAAAATCACCTTCTATACACTAGCCAAAGTCGATGTAGAATGTTTGTAAACAAACCACGACACAAAAACGAAAACACACTTACTTGACGTCGTGTTTCAGATTCACAGAGTGAATTTTAGGGTTAAGTATGGGTGTTTTGTTTACAAACTTTCTTTAGTTTGGCTAGTGTATAGGTTAAGTAAGCTATACACTAGACCTACTGGCTGTCCAATTGACCTTTTCGGTACGGAACCCTAAAAACCAGCAATTTTATTTTACAGCGGCCCCAGAAGGCTACCAGCCTCCCGGATTTCTTCCTGTCTCGGAAATTGACGACCACCTCGAGATGAGTCAGATCAAAAATGGCCGTCCGCTCCAAATGGGCTGTGTCCAAACGCCGTTCCATCGCTTCGTCGCCCACTCCTACTCAAGGCAAGCGATGCCTTCCAGTAACGACGCCGAGGTAAGAAGCTTCGAAGCTAGGCACTGTTTGATGCACATAACCAATCTACAGGGTGCCCCACATCCATGGGACATGGAGGGCAAGTACCAGAAATATCGGATATAGGAAGATTTACTAAAATAAAACATTACTTTATTTTTAAGTTAAACTGCATTCACAGAATCATAAAAAAAAACTAGGTAAGTACCTATCTAGTTTCTGCCCGCACTGCTTCGTACGCGTTGTTTCTATGGAATGTTTTGTATCCTAAACTTATTTATGGGATAAAAAGAAGCTTATGTTTGATTCCAGGATTAGAATTACTTGTATGCGAAATTTCATCCCGATCCGTTCAGTAGTTTTGGCGTGAAGGGTTAAAAGAAAAAAACGCGTACTCAACCTACTGAGTCGGGTATTTTAATGGTTTCCATCGATTTTTTTTCAGCCTTCTCAAAACGTACCGATGATGACTCAAATGGATGATTTTGACGGTGAGTAGGTACTTTGACTCTCTCTCGACTAGGTATGTCCTAGAACCATAGAACCCTAAATAGATACGGCAGTCCACAGAAAATCGACGATAATTTTTGTACCCTGGTTCGATTTTTCACTTATTTGCTAATATATTTTTACGCGATGAATTGGCTTAAAATTCGTTTATTTACGTAATGCTTCTGATTCTGAGATTCTGCTGATACAAAACCTAAGCTAATGTAATTATTGAAGGAAGGATCTCAAATCGACATGTAAATTGCGTATAAAAACATGCGGTAACAGCATTGAACTACTATTACTAACTCTTACAACTTACTGGGTAACAGAGTGAATATTAGGTTAAGTATGGCCATCAAGTTTGGCTAGTGTACAGTACCTAGCTACTATAGATGCTCTATGGTTTCATCGTAAGAAAGTCAACTTTTCGTTCTAAGAAACATAATAATACCTAACGAGAACATCTCTGGTGCAGAGAACGAGGGTCGGCCTGCGACGCAGGAGGGTTCGATTCCCGCCTCGGGACAAATGTTTGTATGATCTGTAGATATTTGTTAGAATTTTTTCTATGTCGGTAGGTACAATATGCCTCGTAAAAAATCTACTTTGTAACACACGCTCTGATAAGCTTGGGGCCAGCTAGATGGTGCAGTGTGAATAATCCGGCATCCTGCATAAGATCCGTTATGCCTACCGACTTATGTAGGTACTATTTTGATGGATAGAAAATTCTTTAAAAACACACAGAAACAATAAAAAAATAATTAGGTACAAAATATGTGAGCGATCTCTACCAGAAACCGTGGATGGATAGGATCATTTAAACTTCACTCCGGTAATATCTTCCTGTAAGTATTTTATTCATTGTACACTGTACTGACATGACACTGTATTCGTGTACCTATTGTAGGTTCTAATACGAATGTGAGCGAGCAGGACAGCGATGGCCAAGCGGCTAGTACTGCGGGCCGAGGCGCCGCCGTGCGCTGCGATTGCTTGAAGGGCGACGACGACGGAGGGCTGATGCTAACCTGCGAGTGAGTTGTTTGAACTTTTATAGCTTATTTGGTAGGGTAAGATTTAGAGATCTGTCCGATCAGCAGGGGTATTTTGATTCGTCGGAAAGGTCGGATTTGATATCGAAAACGTTCTTCATACCCCTGCTGGAGGCTCTGAGACATCGGGGGTTAAGCGGAGCGGATCGCGAATTAGTAGACTTTTTTTGGCGGTAGGCGAAAACGTTAGGGAATCTTACACAGAGATAACGGCATAAGTAGCATACTATAAAAGTATTTTTAACCTCCTGACTACTGATAAAAAAACTATATGCATTATCGCCATATCTCCGTCAATTGTAAACCGATTTTAATGCTTTTTTTTACTTTTGTATAGAGAACTAGTTTATGCCCGCGGCTTCGCACGCGTTGTTTCTATGGAAACGTTAAAGATGATTTCTATCCCATAGGAACTGATTAATGGGATAAAAAGTAGCCTATGTTTGATTCCAGGATTAGAATTACATATGTGCAAAATTTCAGCCAAATCCGTTCAGTAGTTTTGGCGTGAAGAGGTAACAAACATTCATCCATCCATCTATCCATCCAAACTTTCGCATTTATAATATTAGTGTGATTATCCCGAGATGTATGTATGATATTGTATGTACTATACAAATTTTTGAGGGCGTTTTTTTTGGTATTTATACCGCAAAACTTAAAGAAATGTAAATACTCAAATATTGTGGAATTTGAAGTCAGGTTTTTGTTTTTTCAGAACAATCAAATTATTATTTAGGTCAGGACATCCCTCATTGGCCATTACACTAGGTATATCCAAGAGGTTGATCATAAGTTAGAACTTTGAGTTAATCTCTTTGGTCTCAGTACTAACGAAAGACATAATGAGATCTCTATGCGTAAGGTATAATTACTTACTTTACTTAATATTACTAAACTTCAATCCAATCCTGGTAGTACGGCTGATAGTGTCGTTGTTGACTGTACAATTTGATCCAAATAGGCGCGGTAGTGTCGTTCATTTGGCAACGACACTACTGGTAGTGCGGCTGGTAGTGTCGTTGCCAGAAAATCCATTGCAGCAGCGGGTAAATAAAACCCGAATGTAAATAAAAGAGAGCTTCACTACCTCATGTACCTGTGTGATGTTCCAGCATCTGCGGGTTCCTGCAGCACGGCGCGTGCTTCGGGCGCGTGCGCGCACCGCCCCGCCACGTCTGCGCGCGCTGCGGGCCCGCGCCCGGCGCCGATGCACGACTGCTGGCGCTCAATGATAGGAAACGAGAGGTATTTTTACGAGATACTTAATACATACGACGACCTCCGTGGCGCAGCAGGCGAAGGTCCGCCTGCGACGCAGGAGGTTGCGGGTTCGATTCCCGCCTCGGGAAAAAATTGTGTACGATCTGCAAAAAATTGTTCCGTTGGTCTGGGTGTTATCTATGTATAATAAAAAATATCTATCTATGTAGTGTGTATTAAGTATATCAGTTATCTAGTACTCATAACACAAGCTCTGTGTTAGCAACGACGACATTATGCCGAAGGAATAAGGCTCAAAATTGTGTAGGACAATATCTTCATTATAGCTAGGAAATTTCTTGAAGTTTTGTTTTGAAATAGAGTTCAAAATCGAACATTATTTTTAGGTAAACAGAATAGGTAATAGTTGCTAGCGTCCGGCTCGCTTATACCTACCTACTTATGTATCTATAGACAATTAATTTCTCGAACGAATCGAAAAGAAAGACAAGGACAGAAAAATTTTTTAGAATAAAGAAAGAGATAGGTATAGCTTCCGGAAACGCGTAGAATTATCTAGAAAGGATAGAAATGAGTATAAAAACCGAGCCCTTTGGCAGATTATTTATTCAGTTCTAAGCGATCAAACAGTGAACAAGTCTTAAGGAAAATAACGAAAGTGAATTATTAAGTGCAGTGCAGTGACTTTTGTATTAAGAACGTAGTTGTGTGTATACGGTTGAATATACCGATTTGAAGTGTTCTGAAGTGTTTCTATTGACATCATTCCTGACCAGCCCTAGTTGAAGTCTTACACCTTCGACGAGCCCCTACAGTTTTTGGTCCTTCGAGCCGGATTAGGAAGTAATTTCGCGTAATGCCTATTGTACGCTCCAGATCACCGATCTGCCCCGGGAAGACGGGAGCCGAATACAGTTCAACTTCGTCTTTGAACATGCTGACTGACTTGAGCACCGCCGCTCCGTTGTCTATTGGAACTCCTTGCACAGTTGTACCGTCTGGGACAGCGGAAGCATTCGAAAGCCCCGCAATGCTGCCAGGGCAACTAAGGAGGTCAGCACGTGCAAAAACAAAGAATATTGGAGGAAAACAAGATGTTCCACCGTTTGTTTCTTTGGAATCGTTGTGTCCTGCAACTGCTGATGTAAAGCCGAAGAACATTGGAGGATCTGCTAAGATTCCACCGTCAGCTTCTTCTGCATTCCTTCCTGCTTCAAGGTCGATGAAATCCTCAAAGAGGTCGCAGTCATCTGCTCTTCGGGAACTAGAAGAAAAAGAACTTGAGGAGGCTAAAGCGAAGATTGCTACAGCTAGAGCTGAAGCCGCAGCAGCCAAAGCTAAAGTCGCCGCTGAAGCTAAAGCTGCCGCTGCCGAAGCCGAAGCTGCCGAAGCTAAAGCTGCAGCTGCCACTGCCGCTGCCGAAGCTAAAGCCGCCGCTGCCGCTGCCGAAGCTAAAGCCGCCGCTGCCGCTGCCGAAGCTAAAGCTGCCGCTGCCGCCGCCAAAGCTAAAGCCGCCGTCGCTGCCGCCAGAGCTGACGCTAAAACTGCCGATGCCGAAGCTGCTATTGTAAAAGCTGAAGAAAAAGCAGCTACAATCGCCGCGAATTTAGCCCGTATGAGTGTCACTGGGTCCCAGTGTCCATCAGAACTTCAATCAGAAGATGATGAGTTCGACGAAGAAAGATCGATTCAGGTGGAACGATGGGTCGAACAATCGACCAAGTTTACTGAAAATCCATACAATAACCTACAAATTCAGAATAAACCGATGTCACCTGCCGAGAACAAACCAGTGCCATCTGCTGAGGACAAACCGACTCATAATTGTGAAATAAGTAGACTCGCCGACGCCATCATAAGTGCCTCTAGATCAGGACAGTCTACAAAAGTGTGGGATCTTCCAGACTTCAATGGAGATTATGAAGAGTGGCTACCATTCAAGAGAGCATATTTAGACAGCGTGGCCCAGCACAGCGACGTACAGAATATGGCTCGCCTTAGGAATTCCATCCAAGGAACAGCCAGGGAAGTCGTCAGAAGTCTTTTGTTTGTGGCCTCTAACCCTGGCGATGTTGTGGATGCCCTGGAACAAAGGTTTGGAAGACCAGAGCAAATCGCACTCGCCGAGATTGATAGTATAGAAGAACTACCACGGCTTGGCGAATCAATGAAAGAAATATGTGTTATCGCCAGTCGCATTGGAAACGCAGTAGCGACGATTAGTGCATTAAACAAACGCGAATACTTGCATTCGCCGAAAACCTGCAAGAAAATCATCGAGAAATTTACGCCGTTGATGAAATGGAGATGGCTCGATTTCAAAGCACAAAGTGGTGAAGAACCTGAATTAGTAAAAATCAAGAATTTTTTGAATCGAGAAGCATCCTTGTGTGCCTCTTACGCTCCACCAGAATCTAGCAAGAAGAGACACACACGTCACCAAGTGAATGCTGCAACGGACCAAGATGAAACGGCGCCTGTTAAAACGAAAAAGTTCTGCGTCCATTGTGAAAAAGACCATTGGCTCACAGAATGCAAAAAATTCAAAGAAGCTTCAACAAACGAAAGATGGGAGATCGCGAAGAAATATCGGCTATGCTTCATGTGTCTCCGTCGAAGACACATGATATCAAATTGCAAAGGACAGCCGTGCAAGAGATGCAAGCGACCTCATCACAATATGTTGCACTCGGAGCTATCTCGTCGAGAACCAGCACCGTCAACGCAACCAGACAAGCCAAGTGAGACGTCGTCTGTAACTCAACCAACGACGGAAAATAAAGAAGTTGCAAACGTCATGACATCCGTTTATGCGATGGGCAAAACAGCAAGCGTCTACCTGAAGATGATTCCTGTAGATATTTACGGACCGAAGGGGACTACGCGAATTTTGGCACTATTAGATGAAGGTTCTACAGTGTCATTGATTGATAAAGATGTTGCCCGTCGTATCGGAGCCACCGGAAAAGCAGAACCGCTCATAATAGAAACCGTCGGTGGAAAGAATATAGAAACGAAAGACTCCGAGAAAATGAATCTCAAAATAAAAGGAGCATTTAGGAAGGATAAACGAATGCTGAAAGGGGTGCACACCATAGAAGACTTAAAACTGGCACCTCAGTGCATCGATGTGGACACTATTGAAAAGTGCAGTCATTTGAAAAACTTGAAAGAAAAGCTCCTCTATGAAGCAAATAAACCAGCGCTGCTGATTGGGCAAGATAATTGGGATCTCATCGTATCAAGAAAAATCCAGAAGGGAAAACGAAACGAACCTGTCGCATCACTCACGAGCCTGGGATGGGTACTCCACGGCTTTCATTCTGGAATAACAGCCTCCGTGAATTTCGTGAATCATTGCCGCATGAAAGATAATGATGAAGAAATCACCAAGCCAGATGAATGGAAATGGGTTCCAACTAAAGAAAACCCAGCAGATGACGCTACCAGAAACGTCCCGAAAGACTTTGACAGCAAAGCGAGATGGTTTAATGGGCCTGCATTTTTATATCAATCCGAATCTACTTGGCCAGTCAAGGATATTGGAAAAGAGGAAATACGAGAACTTGACCATGACGAAATGAAAAAAGTTACCTGTGCCGGAACAAGAATCGCCACTTCCCCGAGTCTGCCTGATCCCTGCAGATTCAGTAGCTGGATGCGCCTTCTTCGAGCTACGGCAAGAATATACATGTTCATGGATTTATGCCGCCGAAAATCAATGAGTCAAGAAACACCGTCTAAAAAACGGGACCGAGAAAACTGGCTACCTATCGAAAGTGAACATTTGAGGAAAGCTGAATCAGCTCTCATTCGTTACAGCCAGCAAGAATCATTCAAGAATGAAATAGAAAATCTGAATAAAAACAAGCCGCTTGAAATTTCAAGCCGTCTTAAGAAAATAGATGTAGCGCTCGATGAAGAATATATATTGCGTCTCAATACTAGAACAGCGAAGCTTCGGGACTTCGAAGAAAATCCTAAATTACCAATCCTGGATGGAAAAAACCGTGTGTCACAGCTAATAATTGAACATTATCATAAAAATCTACACCATGGAAACCACGCCACCGTAATTAATGAACTGCGACAGAGATTTTGGATACTATCCCTACGCGACGCAGTACGACAAGTTGCTCATCAATGCCAGCTGTGCAAAATCAGAAGACAAAAACCAGAAATGCCACCACTAGGGGACTTACCTCAAGAACGTCTCGCACATCATCAGCCACCATTTACATGTACTGGTGTTGATTACTTTGGGCCGATATATGTAACTATTGGCAGAAGAAAAGAAAAGCGTTGGGGTGTACTTTTTACGTGCCTCACAACAAGGGCAATTCATATCGAACTGGCTGCATCCCTTAGCACGAATTCTATGATAATGGCGCTGAAAAGGTTCTCATCGAGAAGAGGAAGCCCGAAGATATTGTTTTCTGATAATGGCACTAATTTTGTTGGAGCGAAACGAGAACTCAAGGAAGAGGCCAATAAACTCCGAAATCAAGACCTCATTGAGGCTGCTGAAAATGGAGGATTCAAGTGGAAAGGTGCACCTAATATGGGAGGAGCATGGGAAAGACTAGTGCGGTCAGTGAAAACTGCTCTCGCTGCGGTCCTGAATGAAAGAAACCCACCAGAGGAGGTGCTCTCTACTTTATTAACAGAAGTAGAGCACACAGTAAATTCACGGCCACTTACTCATCTCAGCGCTGAACCGGGAGAAGAAGAGAGTTTAACTCCAAATAATTTTTTGATTGGCCGCTCTAACGGAGCTGCAATTTTCGGAGAATCCGATGACGTAAACCTCGTCGGCCGTCCTAATTGGAAGACAGCACAACGATTGGCTGACCACTTTTGGAAGAGGTGGTTAAAAGAGTATCTGCCGACACTGATGCCTCGAAAGATAAAAAACCGAAGAATTACGAATATTCAAATAGGAGACACAGTTTTAGTAGCAGACTCTTCTCTTCCACGAAACACTTGGCCAAGAGGAGTCATAGAACAAACATACCCGGGTCCTGATGGTCGAACGCGTATCGTCGACGTACGAACAAAGGGTGGTATCATGAAGAGACCTACTTCTCGCCTCATCGTCATTGTACCCAATACGTCGTCGCTTCAGTTAGATGGAGTGCTTGTTGGAGCGCGCACTGGGGGGGAGAATGTTAGCAACGACGACATTATGCCGAAGGAATAAGGCTCAAAATTGTGTAGGACAATATCTTCATTATAGCTAGGAAATTTCTTGAAGTTTTGTTTTGAAATAGAGTTCAAAATCGAACATTATTTTTAGGTAAACAGAATAGGTAATAGTTGCTAGCGTCCGGCTCGCTTATACCTACCTACTTATGTATCTATAGACAATTAATTTCTCGAACGAATCGAAAAGAAAGACAAGGACAAAAAAATTTTTTAGAATAAAGAAAGAGATAGGTATAGCTTCCGGAAACGCGTAGAATTATCTAGAAAGGATAGAAATGAGTATAAAAACCGAGCCCTTTGGCAGATTATTTATTCAGTTCTAAGCGATCAAACAGTGAACAAGTCTTAAGGAAAATAACGAAAGTGAATTATTAAGTGCAGTGCAGTGACTTTTGTATTAAGAACGTAGTTGTGTGTATACGGTTGAATATACCGATTTGAAGTGTTCTGAAGTGTTTCTATTGACATCATTCCTGACCAGCCCTAGTTGAAGTCTTACACCTTCGACGAGCCCCTACACTCTGCTTATCTTGGGGCTAGATAATGCTGTGTGAATTGTCCAGCATTATTTATTTTACATCCAAATTACAATAGCCCAGTGGTATGCGCTATAGATATGCGAGTACCTAGGTATATTTAAAAGCTGGCGCGATTTTCAATATGACCTAAACTTCATAATCAAATCATTCATCATTCCTAGCTGTGTGGGGAGCATACGTAGATAAACTCTCAGCTTTTATAAAATTACGAAGGTCTGGCGGTCGTAGGCTCTAAGTCCTTATTAGATACTAGCTGTATCCCGCGACTTCTTACGCGTTATGCGGATCTATAAGCATCTAGAACCTGTGGTTCGGTGTACGTTGTCTGTCAGTGAGTCTGGTAGGTAGGTACTCCTCTATAATACACTACATAGGTATTGATAAACATAAATAAATGATTTCCAGTCTCTGTGTGTGCTGCGCCGCTCGCTGTGCTTCTGCCAGCGCCGCGCAGCCGTGGACCTGAGCGCACTGCGCGAACAGTTCCTCATCTCGCACAAGCAGGCAGCAAAGTTGATTACCCTACTCGTATCCATAGGCGTGCTAGAGGATTCCGAAGAAGGGTGAGATCCAGTAACGGAAGGATGAGTCTATTTGACGTTGGTAACGAGACGTGATCGTGATCCTCCTTTTAACATACAATTTGGTACAGCGCCTCTCGATAGAGGCGCTGTCCGCACGATTGCGGACAGAGATCTACGCCATCTCGTACAAAAAAGACGACGCGACGTCACGATCACGTCTCGTTACTAACGTCAAATAGACTCTCCCTGTGATCTTTACAGTGTACTCTTTTTATGCCTATACCTACTAGTCCACTGCTGAACATAGGTCCACCCGTCCTCTGCTTGCCGCATCCAGCATCTTCCTGCAGTCTAACGTAGCTCGTCATCCCACCTGGCCGGAGGGCGTCTTACACTACGTTTGCCGAGTTGCGGTTGGTTTGACAGGCGGGTTGGTGATAGCAGCATCATTGGTGTTACCTACTATGGGTGCCTAGACCAGTGCTGCGATAGTCGGTAAAACTAAATGCTGGTTTATATAAAAGTATTATACTTTTAACATACAATTTGGTACAGCGCCTCTCGATAGAGGCGCTGTCCGCACGATTGCGGACAGAGATCTACGCCATCTCGTACAAAAAAGACGACGCGACGTCACGATCACGTCTCGTTACTAACGTCAAATAGACTCTCCCTGTGATCTTTACAGTGTACTCTTTTTATGCCTATACCTACTAGTCCACTGCTGAACATAGGTCCACCCGTCCTCTGCTTGCCGCATCCAGCATCTTCCTGCAGTCTAACGTAGCTCGTCATCCCTGGCCGGAGGGCGTCTTACACTACGTTTGCCGAGTTGCGGTTGGTTTGACAGGCGGGTTGGTGATAGCAGCATCATTGGTGTTACCTACTATGGGTGCCTAGACCAGTGCTGCGATAGTCGGTAAAACTAAATGCTGGTTTATATAATCCCACAGTTCCCTCTTATGCCATCCACGGGAGGACGGTAGAGACCATATTATTTGTTAGAATCGCAAGTTCTATAGCTCATACGCCCACTGCTGAATATGGCTCCCCAAACAAGGGCAGGGGGGGAGTTATACCACCACGCTTGGCAGGCGGATTGTGACTGTGGTAGTAGATATACACAGTAGGAATCTGCTGCCCGTAGGTTCCCTATGTCGACTATAGACTAGCTGCGTTGGAGTTGATTTTTACGCCGCGGCTACCAGCTCTCACGAAACTTCTACGTTTAGATAATACCATTTATGTACCTACCTAAACTATTACTGTACACTAATAATATAAATGCGAAAGTTTGGATGGATGGATGTTTGTTACTTCTTCACGCCATAACTACTGAACCGATCATCGGGCTGAAATTTTGCAGGTAGATAATTTTAATCCTGGAATCAAAGTTAGGCTTGGGTATGAATGGGATAGAAATCAACTTAAACGTTTCCATAGAAACGACGCGTGCGAAGCCGCGGGCATAAACTAGTAGGTATTATATATTATGCGAAAGTTTGGATGACATGTAGGTACGGATGGATGTTTGTTACCTCTTCACGCCAAAACTTCTGAATGGATAGGTAGGAAATTTTGTAAAAGGACAGATAGTTCTAAGTCTGGAATAAAACATAGGCTTCTTTTTATCCTATCAGTTCCCATGGGCTAGAAATTACCATTAAACGTTTCCATAGAACAATGCGTGCGAAGCCGCGGACAGAAACTAGTTTGTTCATATCTAAGTTACAAATTTTTTTTATATTTCCACAGCATCATGCAGCCTAGAAAGATAGTTCAGGAGCAGTTAAAAGCGCAGATGAGGAAGCTGTTCTACCTCGATGAGTCTGAGCTGGTGGACCGGCTGGAGGCCGAGGGCCTATCGGAGCCGGCGCCGGCGCAGGCTGACCCTGTGGGGGCCGTGCTGGGGCCCATGGAGAGAGCCAGCCTGCAGGACGCTACTGTTCTGGGTAAGGGTTGTTTGAATTGTTACTTCTTCACGCCAAAACTACTGAACAGATTGGTCTGAAATTTTGCACAGGTGTAGCTGGACAGGTGAGGTGGACAGGTGAAACTGGAATGGAATACATGGTTACTTTTTATCCAATAAATCAGTTCCCATGGGATTGGATGTATATAACCTTAAAAGAATCCCATAGAAACAGCGCGTACGAAGCCGCGGGCAGAAACTAGGTTGTAATAAATTTTGAAACTAGGTTGTAATACATTTTGAATGAATAAAACTAACGAAGAAGTAGTTTACCGCAAATGGTCTATTTTCTATAAACCTACGATAAAACTAAGTTCGATTCAATGGCACTGGAGCCTTTGCATAATATGTCGCGAGATCGAAGTTCGCGGCCAGCTTCTAGTGTAAGGAGTTTGAAAACCCAAAAAAAAATCTTAAATCCTGAATCAGCCACCATTATCTTAGCAATACCTTATTATAACCCCTGGTACCTACTTCCTAAGATTCTATCGCTCAGTAATAAAATATGATGACTGTTAGACGCCTGATTTTAATAATAAGGTACTATAATTTGATATCCCGTGCCTCCGAAAGCACGTTGGTCCAGCGCCTGACCTCTCCCCGGTCGTGTCGGTCTGTCATCCCATCGGATTATGAGAGTGAGGGAATAAAGAGTGCACCTGTGTTTGCGCTCACACTTGTGCACTATAATATGTCCTGCGCATCTGGCTAGTTTCCGATGAGACTGGCCGCCGTGGTCGAAATTCGGGTAGGAGGACATTATTATTTAATTGTTTTAAAAAACTAAAGACCGACTTCGAATCACTTAGTTTTAAACTATTTTTCAAGTTAAATAAATACTAATCCCTTGCAAATAACATTTTTGGGACCACCTCGGGATCATCTGCTATGCAACTGAATAATAATTACCCAAATCCATCCCTAAAAGACAGAGAAATCGACGAACTTACATAAAAAACATAGATAGATAGATAGAACATACATTTAACTGAACATAGAATCTCTTCGTTTTTTTTTGTCGGTTAAAAATTTTAATCGGTACTACTAGGTACGTTTGCAGTTTCCCATTTAAACAAGTACGTATTATATTCTCAGGTAAAATGATCAAGCCACCAACACAGAAAGTTGTAGAAGACAAGACCCTGCAGCAATATAAAGAAGCTATACTCTCCAGCCAGAACATGGAGGAGGACTTACCGCTCAGCGGAAACCACAACCCGGTCAAAGATATGAACTTGATTGGTCGCAAGAGAAATTCCGGAAAGGAAAACACTGTCGGTGTGAAGTCCAAGAGGGGCAAAGCTAAATAATCAAATAAGTATTTCCACTCAAATCATTAATTTATACAACTTTAATTCACTTAGAAAACTACTTTCCGGAAGAAAATTGGTCACGGAAAAAAACTTATTACAATAGAAGGAATTTCTTAGTTAAGTAGGTACTACGGTACGGTACAATATAAAAGTTTTTTTATTTAAAAACCCTTGCTTATTAGTTCCTTTAGATTTTTAAGTTTGTACAGTGTCCCTTAATTTACCTAATTAATTGATCACAGATTTGTGTCCGTTTCGGAAACATTGTTGTCCTTTGAGAATTGTATCCCTGAAAAAGATTAAATACTGATGTTTAATAATAAAACCCGATAATAATAATAAGTAAGTATAATCAATATAAATAAAAATTAAATAAATTAGCCTTTTAGTGAATCCTTAGGATATTTCGTTTAGTTATTAGTAACTTTCTAAATAATAATGTAAACAAGTTATGTAATTTAGAATAGTCCAATTCAGAAGAGTGTTTTGATACCTCATTTATCAAAATTGGTTATGCCGATGCCGTTTTGTTGCTTTGTAATCAAGAGTCCCATCCAACCACATAAGATACTCTCAAAAAACATATCCCTTCATGGGAAAAAAGTTAAAACTTACTATTAAAATCCGCGAAATTTGTCCACACTCTGCCCCAGTATTTCGGGTTTCCTAATTGATCGTTGCGTTTGTTGGTGGGAGGAATTGCCGTCGCGTTCAATGATGCCAATTCTGACAGTAGTTCTTGAAGCATTTCCGGATTTCTAGAATAAAACTGTTTTCTTAGAAGATTTGACGACCGATGTGGCGCGGCGGGCGCAGGTCCGCCTGCAATGCTGGAGGTTGCGGGTTCGATTGTCGCCTTGGGACAAGTGTTGGTACGATCTGCAGATAATAGAAATCTATGTATGTATCACGTAGGTATATCAGTTATCTAGTACTTATGACACAAGCTCTGTTTAGTTTGGGTACTAGTATAGTATTATAATATCTGTGGTTTAAGTAGTTATTGCTTTGTGAGTTATTCATATTTTTTTTAATTATTTACATGAAGTGTTTAATTAGAACTTAAAAAAACTATATTATCCAAATGCTGAGCTAGGTACCTGATTTTTACATTTCATTACTCCAGAAGTCCAGATCGCAACTACATGGTAGGCTACAGAAGTAGTACAATTTGAAATAGCAGGTATTAGTCGTGTAGATAGAGAATGGGATTGAGAAGGACAGCGATAGCATGCTGTCACGCTTTGACTAAATATGCACTCTACGACGACTTATAGAGTAAATTGTGTGGTAAATAGAGATGCAAACCAAACTCACGAATCAGCCAGGTTATTGTATTCACAGGGGTCCGACTCGATGTCGAATAGACACGGCGCGGTCAGCGGCTCACAAGACGTGGAGTTTGCGCTTGTACAATTTATTATTGCTGCATTTCTGGAACAAGACACAGGATCGGTATAGTCAACGTCATAAATAGCTGCACAAGGTTGAACCCATCAAGGTTTTTCAATCATACCAAACAGAGGTAATTGATTTGGAGAATTACATTACAGACTTCAAAGGCAGAAACTATCCACTTTCCACATAGCAGATTCGGCAGAAGTCGACCTGTTCCAGAGATTACCCATTTACAAAGTACAGCCTTAGAAATTTTACCTCTATAGCTACATACGTACTTTAATTTACTGTAGGCACCTTTATTTCCACATCTGGATACTTAATTCATCTATTCGCAAAATGAGGTGAATTAGTATTTACAGTACAGATATAAGTACGTATACATACCTTAAATCATTGATAACTAGATCATCGGGCAACATTCCCAGTTTCTGTAGAATGGAGCCGACGACATCCGAGAACACCAGAGAGGAATCATACAGCCCCTCGCGTTCCGCAGGCCCGTACCAATTGTCCCAATGGCCTTTGTAGTTCGTTCCTGTTGTAACAACACACTTGGTATATTGTATAGATTTATTTATTCAAACAACTTTACGGCTCTCTGGGTTTTCAAAAATTATCTGAGCGTCTGGTCGAAGCGAAGCGTCACCCGAGAGCTGGTGAGTACCTACATGGCGCAGCGCATCAGTATTGTCATACAGTGGGAAAATGCAGCCAGCGTCTTGGGGACGCTTCCGACTGGTATTGTCGGAAGCGTCCCCAAGACGCTGGCTGCGTTTTTTAGGCTTATTTTCAATTTAATTTACATGGAAAATTAACAACTTACAGTCGGGACGAAAATTAACAGAAATACTCTTATTTCAAGTAAAGCTTAACAGTTTTCGCTTACCTATGTAAGACACTTTCGCCTAATGAGTGCAGTCAAACACAAACGCATTGTTAGGTTTGCTTCGAGCCTACCTCACGTGACGCGATTTATCCGTTTTCTTATTTGATCTTACGTGACATAATGTAGAATGACTCACTTTTCACACTAATCCATACTAATATCATAAATTCGAAAGTAAGTAGATACCTTTTCACGCCTAAACGGCTGAACGATATTAATGAAATTTGGAAGGGAGATAGATGGTATACCGGGGCATAGGCTACTTTCTATCGAAAAGAGCGTACGAAGCAGCTAGTACTATTATACATGCTAAGTTTGTATAGATGTCAAAATCAAAATCTCTTTATTTCCATAAATACAATAAATGTACACTTAGAAAAGGTCAAATTATAAAACTAAACACTGACACGGAAATAAAGTGATATTTTTGATTTCTGTCGCTTCGGTATGTAGACTGAAATAAAGAAGCGACGAAGAAACCTTTAGCCTGTTAGTTGTTATTTTTCGAGTTGGAGCAAAACCCGTCCCAAGCTTTTTTATCTTCTAGATAATCTGATGTTTTATAGTAAGCCTTTTTGCACAGTAAGGTTTTGACAATTTGTTTTATTTTTTTTTTATTTTTTATTTTTGCAACTCACTAGGAGTTTTTGCCCTTTAGAAGATACATTAATTTCGTATGTTTAATTTTGTATGTGTTATATTGTTTGTGTATGTTTCTTACTTCCTCGCGCCAAAACTACATGACCTATCGGGATGTTACTTTTTTGTCTCGGAAAAACACGTGCGAAACCGCGGGCGGAAACTGTTGTATGAAAAAGGTTACCTTTAACTAGTTTCCACTTGCCGACGGTAATAGCAGCGCTTCCGAAGATATCGTCAATATTGTGAAGAACGCTGCTTCTCGGCGTCGGCAGATCCTTCGATAGACATTCCCATTGGTTGATGCCATCTAAATTATCCAGTGTGCTGAAATTTGAACAAGACTGTATGAGTCATCCATCACCGTGTGCGTTATATGCCTGACTGATTGCACGCCAATACAAATTCAAATACTCTTGATTTTAACAAAATAATTGGCAACAAAAAAGAAGTATATTGGTTAAATTGTACGGGCGGTCCTATCTCTAGACTAAGAGAGATCTTTTCAAAGTTCCAGACAAAATTTAACAACCAAAAGATATTCTGATTCTTTGTGTGTCCACATACTTCGAATCAAAAAGAAAGAAAATACATTTATTTGGGCTATACATAACACAGCACATTACAATCATATAAACGTAAAATGAGCACAGGATTATAAAGAAAAGAGAATCAAAAATAAAACAGATACAAATTAGATAGTGTGTTACATACGGGCGAAAAAGGTCCCTGTCTCAGCATTATGCCGCTAAAAGCCGAAGCTAGTAGCGGCGCTGGTTTCATCAATCAGCATCAGAAAACTTTGTCTTTATTTCCATTAGAAAATGACTTCGCTACCGCTACAACATTGGACTGGTGGAATCCTCTACGTCCACTGATAGACATGCCTCCTTGATAAGCACCTTGATGGCTCATAAGTTCATAACATTAGAGGGTAGTGCATGGGCATTAGTGATGTATAATCCCCTCGCTGAATATGCGGGTCGATGATCGCAGTTCGGCGGTAGATCTGTTTTAGCACCGCTCTTTCTGCTGACAACCGCAGGCAGATTTGGGGTGGTTCTTATTCTAGGATGACACCACACGATATAATTAATCACTTAGAAACTTCCATAAAACAGAAGCTATCGTATAATATAGGTACTGACGTAGTATCCGCCCCGGCTGCGCCAAGTATCGTCGGCAGCCAATCGCTGATGTGCAGCCGCTGAGTGGCCACCCGCATGTTCTTCTGCAGCAGTGGGCTCCAAAGCAAGCCGGCGCCGCGCACTCCGCCTTCCCAGAGCGTGTTTTTAACCTGAAAGTAGCATAAACAATTTTTAAAATAAGTTTTTTTTAATACGATAAACTTAAACGTGATAATATCCTGAACTCTGGCCGACGACCACATACAGGTGGAATTAAGTTAAGAAGAGCCTTCAAAAGTCTTCGCACTGGACTGGATGGGTGCAGGAGTGGCTGCAGCCGCCCCGGTGGCGATCTATGGTGTTGACGCATCAGGGGGATTCACCTGTTCTTTCAAGTTGAACTTGTATATTTTTGATGTAACAAAAAGTAAGGACAAACTTTCAGAGGTTCTAGATTCTAGAACAAAGTAAGGACTACCTACTTTTTGTAATAAGGCAGCAATGCAGGATAGTAGGTAGCCTAGCGTGTATTTATGGACGAAATTTCGACAGCCATTAGTGCGACCAGTCTAAGAAACTAAGGTACGCGCCTAGCTACCATCGTAGGAACCCGCTAAGCGACAAATCAGAAATTTAGGGCGTAAAAACTTACCCCTTTCAAAGGGAAGTTGGAAGCTGCGTTGTCATTGAAGCCAGACGCCGCTCCTCCGTTATCGGTGCTGAATATCACGATCGAGTTCTGGAGCAGTTCCTTGGAATGCAATGCCTTGAAAACTTGCCCGATTGATTCATCCAACTTTGATAGTACAGCTGTAAATTTTTACAATAAATTACTTTATTATTAGGTACTCAAAATGTTATTCTTTATTGAACAAGGCATATTGCCTATCACTATAGTATAAAACAAAGTCGCTTCCTGTCTGTCTGTCCCTATGTATGCTTAGATTTATAAAATTACGCAACGGATTTTGATGCGGTTTTTTTATTAGATAGAGTGATTCAAGAGGAAGGTTTATATGTATAAAACATGCATAATATAGAAATAGAGAAACACTGTTAATTTTAGAGGTTTCTAATGCGATGTCGTTAATAAACACATTTTTTTGCGCTTACATTGCAAACACTGGCTGAACCGTATGAGATAGATTAAAATAATGTACAGTAAAATAAAATAAACTACAGTATTGTACTCCTTAAAAAGGTCTACAAAAAAGTCCGCGATGGTATATGTCTATCTTTTAAGGATAACCCACAATAACCATTTTTTATCCTTTACTTTTTACGGGAAATAATGGCTTATTTACGAAGCGATTTTAAGCAATACAGCATTAATCCTTATCCAATTAAGTACCTTATATGTATATGTTGTGCATTTATATAATGCAATGTGCATGCAATATTGTCCTTTACGGCATGTAATTTAAATGAATATTTTCGAAGATATTACGGATATAAAATGCAGGGACATAGCGGCTGCATTGCTCCCGTGCGAAGCTGGGGCGGGTCGCTAGTCAAACATAAACTTTACTTAGGACACGGATGACAAAAATATTACGAGTGCCATGAGTAGGTACCTAAGAGGTAAGGGTTTACCGTAGGCATGGGGTCTCATTCCATAGAAAAGGTTTTTGGTTCAAAAAAATTACATTTGATGGCGTTAGGTGTATCACTTCGTTATCGAAGTTTGTGTATACTGACAAAATAATATAGAATTTCATTACAAAAATGTTTGCACGCTTTTAGGAAAAACCCCTAAGTACAATATAATTGAATTTGTATGCCTTTAAATAAAAATAATCATAATTTTATAATTTATTAATAATTTATAATTATATTTATATATTATATTTATAATTATATTATTATAATTTATAATTTATTAATCAATTCTCATGACTATTTTGTATGGTAGTAAATAGTAAGCGCTACTCCTCGACAGATGGCGAAACAGGTTTTTTATTGAAATGCGTTTCGTTTTTTGTTTGTTTTATTTTCTAAATAATTATTTGGGACCACCGTGACCAAATGAACCAAACGCAAACTAATTGTCAGTCAAGTGTCACGAGCGAGCGGTTTAAGCCTTTACCCCACAAACGCGATTTTGAAGCGCGTCTTGTGTCGCGCGTTTTGTCACGATTTTGTAGCGCGATTCCTTACACACAGCTGCGTTTTTGTAAGCGCCATTTCTAAACTCCGGGCGCTGCCGGCGCCCCCCCAAAAATGCAAAATGCATGCGTCCTAAATACAAAATGTTTAAATTTAATTAATTATCGCAAAATCACAGGACGCGGAAACGCGCCGTCAGTGTGAGTAAGATAGCATGCGTGTTAGTACAAAATGTAGTGCAAACAAATATCGCAACAAATCGCGCGACGGAGAGACGCTCTTCAAAATCGCGGCTGTGGGGTAGAGGCTTTACTTTGTTTGTTGGATTTGATGCATTTCGCACTGTATCCGTCCTGCCGTTTGTTAATTGAGAGTTTTTCAGTGATATTTTAGTGACCCGGCTATATTTCTAACTGAACTTGCATTCTTACTTATTCGAACCATTTTTGGCAAGTTGTCGGACTTTTGCGTGTTTTTATATTACAAATCACCTTCGGCTTATTAATTAATCATAATTCAAGGATAACATTAGCAGCACCATGAACAATGCAACGTTGGCTGCAGGAAACAAATTGTCTGCCAGGAATCAATAACGAAATATTTGAAAATAAAGTACCTCTTAAAAATAAATTCGCAAATTAATTAATTATGGAGAGGTCTTGTGCTGTAGGTATATTTTGAGTAAAATGGTTGATTTGTTGATTTATTAGAAGGAAATGAAAATTTTTGTGGTGATAGTGATCGAAGTAATAAAGAAGCCAAATACGCTTTAGAACTTATTGCAAGAGTTATACAGGCTGGTCAATTTTCTATGAAAAATTATAATTACTTGGTTCGATTCACTCAAAACTCGGTTTAAATAAACTATAAAGTAAATAATAAATTGAGTATTTTTTACTTTTACAAAACTACCCCCAGGGTAAAGTGCAGTAAATTTCTTAAATTTGTATGATTTCAACGCGGGCGAAGCCGCCGGGCCCAGGTAGTTTACCACAATTTAAGATATACTCACTCGCAGTGCCCTCAGTTATTCCGTGATCATGGCGCATGAAGGTGTGCCAAAATATTGGAAAGCTCAAAACTCTAATCCTGGTACATAGGTGAGTTTTTTTTTATGGCCACTGAGGCTTATTTTACACCAAGGCGAGAAAGTGACCTATTCCATTCATTAGGGCCTTAAAACACACGAGGTAGGAATCGCACTTTCTGCCGAGTGATAAATAGTGCTTTATACTACACCTTCGAGGAAAATAAAAAGCAGAATAAACCGTGAGAGTTATCGAAAAGTAATCTTAATAGCTACGAGTACATGCTCGATTTAAATATAAAATTAGGGCCTTCATTCAATAGATTTTTTTTTAGTTTTAGTTATTTTTAGGTTTTTCATTTTTGGGTTCTTTGTTCGATATTCAATAAATAGTTGTCATACATTATGACGACTATGTCATGACTAGTGTATGACTAGTCCCAAAGTGGCTGGAACACCTTCAAAATAGTTTATTCACAAAGAAAATTACAATCAAATAAAATAAATAAATTAGAACTAGTATTTACAATTGAAACAATTGAGCTAACTGCAGACTGTTGCAAACAATGTACAGGTAGCTCAACTGATCCATATCAATACCAGTCGGAAGCGTCCCCAAGACGCTGGCTGTATTGAAAATCTACAAAATCCTACAAAATTGATTTTATTTAAATTCAACTTAGTTAGTATTACTTACTCAGTAGAGGTTACACGTTCAGATTAGAATCGGAACGTTCAAAAACTCACTTTACTAAAATAAAAAGAATTAAAACTAAAAACACAACTTGACTTTTTCAAATGCAGAAGTTATTTTTTTCAAAATCGAGCACCGTGCAACATTCGTACTTTTCGATAGCTCACACCGTTTCTGACTTCTCCTCAGTAACCCTAAAAAAACTCACCCTGTATTGTACACGTTGTATATGACTTGAGTGTAAGTATAACTTAACTATGATAGTTTTAAAGAAAATATATATTTCAGTATATTATTATAATACGAATATTTAGATTTAGTTGGACTTTCTTCTTAGTTTAGTCTTTTTAGTCACCAGGGATCTATTCTACGATGCGCACCTTAAGTAGGTACCTACCCCACAAAAGTAAGTGGAACTTGCTGTATTACTATACACTACCTATCTTTATAGTACGAGATGAAAAACGTTATTCAAGTCTATGTTCTCAAATGAAATAAACCGTAAGTACCTATCTATTGTCGCTTTTTAGAAAATTATAAGCAAGTCTACTCACTACTAGATGGCGTCATTAAAATATCGCATAAGTCGACATCTAGTAGTGGAAGGTGGTATTTTTTCATTCGTTCTTGCGGGCCAAGACTTGTGCCATCTAGTGAATTTAAAACAACAACTAGTTGGCCCGCTCAAATCTCGCCCGAAGCGAGTCCCATTTTTTTACTATGAGATGAGGCATCTGTACTAGTATAGTATTATAATATCTGTGCCGTAGGTAAGCGATAAACCCTTTTAGCGGCGATAAGAGTGTTGTCATTTATTTTATGCACGTTTGTTTATCTTGTAAATTGTGTGCTATTTCGCCCTATCTATTGATCGATAGATAACCATTTAATTTAATGTATTCAGCCCGTCAGCACTTACTGCACTTACTAGAGGCAAAGGCCTCCTGTCGTGTCTTGTGCCACCCTCATCCACTCTTTCCCAGCTATATAGACGATGTCATCTCATCTTAATGCGGGTGTGCTACCTCTGTGTCGTTAAGACGCTACCCCGACTCACAACGCCGCCACGTATTTCGTCTTTTTATTACATTTTAGAACACAGGACTTTTTAGAAATCCATTGGGCAGTTTGTTGTACCTAACATAATCCCGTAAAATTGTACTTAATCCTGCCCTCACGTCTGCTAGCTTAATTGTTTCAATTTGTAAATACTTGTTCTAATTTATTTATATTATTTGATTGTAATTTTCTTTGTTAATCAAGCGTTGCCAAATTTCATCTAAATCGGTTAAGTAGTTACGGATATACGTGGTAACAATAACAAACATTCACACAAACTTTTGCATTTATAACAGTAGGAAGTGAGATTTTTAAGTCAATCACACTAATATTATAAATGCGAAAGTTTGGATGGATGGATGTTTGTTACCTCTTCACGCAGAAAACTACTAAACGGATCGGGCTAAAATTTTGCACACAGGTAATTCTAATCCTGGAATCAAACATAGGCTACTTTTTACCACATAAATCAGTTCCCATGGGATACAAATCACCTTTAAACGTTTCCATAGAAAAAACGCGTGCGAAGCCGCGGGCATAAACTAGTATGACTATAAATCTCACCAGCGAATTTCATCCTCTGCGTATTATTGATGTACTTGAACTTCTCGATGTCCTTGTCGGGGGCTCGTATCGGCTCGTGCGGGTTCCCGGAGTGCACGGCAGAGTGCGCCACCAGCAGAAACAAAGGTTCACTCGCGTTGTGGTTGGAAATTATCTGGAATTAGATAAAACATACAACATTATTTATTTCAAAATATTATGGTTTGTTCTTCATTCAGTATTTATTTCAAAATCGAAAACAGATTGTTCTTAGGTAATTTATGTAGGTATTTAGGTAGGTACCTAATAAATTTAAATTATTGAATGACCATTTATTTAAAAAGAAATTAATAATTAATCGGCTAAATAAACGTAATTTTAAACGACGCAAGAAGAGAGGGGTGTTATAAGTTTAACGTGTCTGTCTGTGTATCTGTCTGTGGTATAGTAGCTCCCAAACGGATGAACAATTTTCGTTTAGTTTTTTCTGTGTCATAGATAATTTTATCCCGAGTGTTCTAAGCCATATTTCATGAAAATCTGTCGGGGGGGGGGGGGGGGGGGGTTTAAAATTTTTAATTTTGTTCTTGTTATGATATTAATGAATTAATAAAATTATTGCATAATATTCAACTCACACGAACGGCTTCGTCAGTGTAAACATCAGTAGCGTAGTGACCATAGAGGTCATGCGCTGTTTCGTAACCTGGAAAAATCACATTTTTTTACAACCTGGGTCATTTCAAGACAAGAGTGATATATCTTCTAGACCTTCGTGATACATCGTCGGGCACATCGCCACTACCATCAGGTGAGATTGTGGCCAAACGAACGTCTATTGACTTTAAGGCGCTGCCTCCCCTCACACTAGCGCCGCCACCTATTTTATCTAATTATTACGTTTAAGAAAGTAATTTCCAAAAATTACGTTAGCCAGTTTGTGATACCTATTATAAGCTTTTTTTTAATGCCTCTGCATGAGTTTTATTTTGTATAGTTTAGCCAGAGAATCGAAAATAAAGTTTGGTGGCCACCAAGGGCATTTTCGTATCTCTGCCAAATAACTATACAAAATAAAACTATTACAGAGGCATGAAATAAGCTTATAACCGGTATCACAAACTGGCTAACGTAATTTTTCGAAATTCTTTTCTTAAACGTAATAATTAGATAAAATAGGTGGCGGCGCTAGTGTGCAGGCAGCGTCTTAAAAAATTAGAACCTAGATTATCAAAATTCAGGTTTGGTCAATGAACTATGGAGTAACTAGCTTCTGCCCGCGTCTTTGCACGCGTTTTAACAGGATAAAAAGAAATAGGAGAAAATAGCCTATTATGGTCATCCAGGTCTAGAACTACCTACATCTAGGTATTAAAAATTTCATCCTTATCAGTTCTGTAGTTTTGACGTGAAGAAGACACAAATATCCATCTAAACAATTACTATATAAGTGTGATATTACTAGTTTCTGCCCGTGGCTTCGCACACGTTGTGTGGAAACGTTTTAATTATTATACTTTTAACTTAACCTTCATTACATTTTCGTAGATATATATTTTTTACTAAACAGTAAATACAAACATTTGTCCCAAAGCGGGAATTGAACCCGCTACCTCCTGCGTCGTAGGCGGACATTCGCCCGCCGCGCCACATTGTTCGTCAATCAATAATATAACGTTAAATAATTACCTCTTCTGAAGTCGAATCCCCAAGTCCCATATTCCGCGTTGGTGTGTTCAAACATGTCGATTTTACCGGTCCAAAACCCGAAATGTGAATCAAACCTGTGTAACAACAAATATTATTACGTAGCTATTCACTCTTAACGGTAAATTGGTGCTAAGTGATCATTAATTAAAAGGTTAATATCGTCTTTTCCTTTCCGATTCGTTTCATTGAATTTAAGCCATTTTTCTGATAAATATTCTACACTAGCTGCATTCTTACTACCCGTTGTTCTATTACCCGTTTTCCCGTAGGAATGAAGCATTTTCCCGCACTAAAACGTAGCCTATGTTCATCAGAAATAATGTGGGCTTCTAATGGTAAATAATTTTTCAAATCGGTCCAGTAGTTTCGGAGCCTATTCAATACAAACAAACAATCAAATCTTTCCTCTTTATAAAATTAGTATAGATTTTCTTCTCCATAATTCCTTTCCTATTTGGAATACCATGCTATGCTAGGTAGAGTCATATAAGTTTTATCAGTTATGTAGATTCTAGTATGTACTCATAACACAAGCTCTGCTTAGCCTGGGGCTAGATGATGCTGAGTAATATGTCCAGCATTATTTATTTCATCTTATCTTCTTATCTCCCCTATTTTTTTTTATCCCACCATCCGAATGCATCCCATTGAGCTGATTAGATTAGATTTGCTTTGCTGGACGAAAGTCTTCTATCCATTCCAGAAGGATCCAGGGAGGTAGCGGTCCAGTCCGAACAGTGAGGATCTTATTTGTCCGGATATCTACGTCAGCCGTGTGGCCACTGTACATTTTTTTAGGCCCACTCGGTGGATAGGTATCTAAGCCCACATTTGTAACCCAGTCCCACTTTCAACTAATGGGATCGTTAATTCATAAATTATGCGTAGGTTCTGATGATGGTTTTTATAATAACGGATAACTTCCCCGCGCGAAGGTCAGAGACCAGATCACGATGGAAAGATGTAGTGTTAAAGGACATAAGAAACTCAAGCTTTCGAAGCCGACACGTCGAGGAGAGCGCCGTGGAGGAAGTCAATAAGAAAGCTGATCCCACCATCATGGGATACTAGTTAGTTAGGAAGAGAAAGAGAGAGAGAGTAATAAATAACATATACTGTAATTTAGAAAATTACAATAACAGAGTAAACAATTACAACTAGTATTTCAATTATATCTATTTCCCAAAAATCTAAGCTGTCAGCAGAAGGCAGAATGCCGAGAATGCTGGCAGCATAGCCACGTTCAATGGCAATGCTAAAATATGTTCTATGCGCTAAATAAATGTAGCTACAGGACTTACCCTCTGTTCATAGGAAGATACTCTTTCTTGTAAGATCCGAGATGCCACTTGCCCACGAGATGCGTCCTGTAGCCCAGCTCCTTGAGATACTGCGGTAATATCTTCTCGTATAAAGGTAGACCTCGCGGCTCCATGCCGTATATTGTTCCATGTTGCATACCTGAGGGTTCAGATTATATTTACTACAAAGATTTTGGTGTTTCCGATCATCCCATGGCGAACTACTACGGCTATTATAATTATAAGTTAAGTTAAGTTGTCAGTGCAATAATGCCATTTCTTCCACTTTTTTCTTTCCAATGTATAGTTTACTTCTTTATATGACATGACAGCGACTTTTTCCTTTATATGACTCATATAGTTAATTCTTGGGAAGAGGAAGACCCCTTCCTCATTTTCCTTCTATGATGTTACTTATGAAGTTGTCATGTCGTTTAAGATGCCCAATCATTCTCCCTCTTCTGTTTTGAATGCTGTTCATTTTTTGGGCAAAAGCTCAAATCCTTCTAGGAATCAGACATAAGGTACCTACTATTAATTACTGGTCTCTCCCCTTCATTGCTTTTGCTAGGCAGTGAAGTGCTGTGAATCTAGTACGTCCCACCGTGTTTCAAGAACGTTATTATCGAGGTGATGTGATGAGGCAAGGTATTCTTGGTTTTGGCGCCAATTTTATTGAGTGTTTTGGTTTTGACAGTGTATTTCGTACCTACTTAGTATTTTAAGCGGTGTTTAAGACGAGTGTATAAATAAACTAAACATTATGTATCGGATATTTGCCCGTCATGAACGCGGCGAAGGGTTTCAGATCGGATGCACATAGTAGTTCTGCAGGATTATCCCAGAGCATGCTAATAAGTCGCCGTGGCGGTTACGTTGTAAGAATCGACCCCTACAACTCAGCCAGGGATGTCGTAAGAATCGACGATATATTCCCAACCACCCCATTGACTTCCCCATCAATCTCATTACTGAAGTCAATGGGGTGGATGGGAATTTTCACCCCACAGGGAATGGACCAGAGGAAAGGCATCAGCTTCCTTCTGTGTATTTGTAACACCTCCACTGGGATCACCAATCCGTCTGCCAAGTGTGGTGACTATGGCAAGGCCTCCCTTGTTAGGAACAGACATGTTCACCAGCCGTGTGGTGCAGGCTTAGAATCGCACCACCCCAGCTCTTCCCGTGGGTGTCGTAAGGGGCGACTCAGGGACATACACCAGGGGGTGGGCAACAGCGCCCCCTGCAGAACAACTCCAGCACTAACTGCGATCACCAACCAGCATGCCCAGCGGGGATTATGGGCATCAATTCTGATGATGCGATCATTAGGGTCCAGCCGTGGTTATTTGTTCTCCGATCGAACGTTTCCTGTAATACTTGTGTGAGTACTTTTGTGGTAGGTAATTGTGTATTTTTGCAAATAAATGTAATAGATGATTATAAATCTGAGATAAAAAAATGTATTTCCATTAAATTATAATCGTGTGCAAATAAAGGTATTAATAATAATGCTGTTTTACTAGAACATCGTGATTTCGCTTATATATAGGCTGATGATGATAATGATTTGATGTTCAGTAGTGGATAATATACTGTGCTGATGTGATACGCTAGTGCGTCTTTGTCAGACTCAGTAGGACTATGATAGGAGGGTCGAACTAACCATTATGTATGGGATATTTGCCCGTCATGAGCGCGGCGCGCGACGGTGTACAAATCGGAGGCACATAGTAATTCTGCAGGATTATCCCGGAGTAAGCTAGGGCGTCTATGTTGGGGGTTCGTATCTCGTTGGACCCGTGGAAGCCGACGTCGTTCCATCCCTGGAAAATCGATTGGAATTACATCTCCCCATAAAATAAACTTGACTAAAATCACAGCTACCCTTAATAACGACACTTTTTAAATTAAATATCATGTGTTAACAAGATTAGTTAAAGTCGTGCGATTCGTACAACTCAATCACCGAGAAAATCGCCTGTTTGGGATTTTTGATTTTGGGTGTAGTATTGTATATACTATCTTTTCAACAACAAGTTATAACAAAATCGGATCATTAACTGTTACTATGTCACTAGATCAAAGTTCAAAACGAACTATAAAGTTAGGTACTTACTAAACTAAAAAGTAAGTTAAACAATAATAGGTATAGGAACGGTAAGTATAAAATGTAAGTACCTAGGTACTCACCAAATCATCTGCCAAAAAGAACACCACATTCGGTGGAGTAGCATCACTCAACACAAATGTCAGACACAAACACAGAATCCACATTTTAAAAGCACTGCTCTACAAAAAACTCGGTAAGTACCTATTTGTTGTTATAACCGCACTGAACCAATCACTTAACATTTGAAAATAACCTAAATACCCGCTGTTTGTTTTCACACAAAGTTTTACATTCCATTCAAATAAACACTACTCAATTCAACGTTAAATTGAAAGTTACGACTAAGAGCGACTAAACACACTATCACCTAATCTCCTGCGCTAAATCTTGCATCACCTTACCAAGAATTCCCCGGATAAATATTTAACTACCAAAACACACGATGTAGGTACACTCAGTGGTCGTGAAAAGGAACACAGCGCATAGGTACGAGTAAACACGACCAATACGAGTGTCCGCCGAAAGCTATCACAAGTCTTGTGAGCGCGCCAGAGAATCTAGCGCATCGGGTCCCGTAATTGATAGCGTTGATAACGTACAGGGTATAACATAATAGCTGTCGTAAAACAACGCGTTTAACGACTTCTAATTTAACGATTCGACACCTTTAACTTGCTACGATATTCTATAGCCATCATTAATCTTTGTTCGTGAATTTTCATTATATGGCATTTGAAACAGCACGCTTTAAAAATAATTTATGACTACCAAAGTGTAGTTTAAGTTGTATTTATTATTATATTTATGTATATTTATATTATTATATTTAGTATTTGAATTATAAAATGAACTGTTTACTTCATAATTTATTGCAAAAAATATTTTTTGTCGTTTCAGCTAGGTAGCTGGAAAGTTACACCCTGTACTTTTCCACCTTTAACCGGTCTAAAGAGCATGTATTGAAGCAGGCAGAGAGCCGCCGCGCCGGTACAAAATCAAGGGTCACTCTTCCGCCTTTTTAGGGTTCCGTACCCAGAGTGAGCCAACAGGACCCTATTACTAAGCCTGCTCCGTCCGCCCATCCGGACAATTGAGGAAGATCATGAGTGTACCCAGAGTTCAATTTCGCTAACGCAGAATGTTGTAAATCCCACACTGCTTCTCACGACGTTTTATTACGGCAGTTTACTAACGTTACGGGAATTACTCAAATTATTTAATTACCGTACGAGCGAAGATTGTTGGTATACCACACAGCATCTGGCCCCAAAGACGCTCAAGGACGTTTAAGTATCAAAATCGAAGCAACAGATCATTCGCTCGTCAAGTTATTTCATGCAAGAATTAGTTTTCGGGTAAAACTTCCGATTCACTTTATCAAATTCAACGGAGCGAGCTTATTCATGTGCTTTATTACTTTGTAAATTGTCACTGATATCAGAGTTCAAACAACCGGTCGATAGTTTATCTGGTTCATTGATTATTTTATTTATAAAAGCTGTCCCTAAACCATGTTTACTTGACAAATAAAACTTTTCTAGTGACTTGAGCAATTAAACATTTCTTTAGCTGTGTGGTGCCGGCTTAAAATTTAAATCAATTCAATTCTTCCCGCGGGCGTCGTAAGAGGCGACTAAGGGATATCAACCGGGAACGGGCAGAAGCCCCCTGCAGAACAAGTCGGACAGACTGACGCACGTGCTGGGAGCGTTATACAACAACCAACCGGATCAGGTAGTCACTGTACCTAGCCTCTTTCGTACAAGCGTACACCGAACACATTCATAGCCCAAGACGCAGATCTCCGCCAAATCTGACCAAAACAGAAGATTTTTTCGAGGCTTGCTCCACTCACCGATAATAAAATAACACAACCGCACCAAAAAAATTACACGATTATAATAACACTATATATAAATTGTTCTTGACTAAGCCCAGAACCTGTCCCCATTTTTAAGGTCACTGTACATACCACTATAAGCAAACGAAAGCTAACACAAAAATCTAACAAACCACATTTTTTTCATTTCTAATAGGTAACATTTCTTTGGTATCGATTAAGGGCAGACCTTGGCTCCCATTTAAAGTGGATGGGAACACCCAACAATATCCAAAAAAATCCGCTTGACGCGCCGACATCATTCATTTTTTCTGCTTATTTTAGGCCAGGGCTCACATTTTCAGGTCACCTTCCCCATCACCGCTAACAAATTACAAAAATCTAAAATGGTATATTCAATTTTCGCGGCTCGCTTCGCTCGCCGGTAAAGTTTATGAGTGCGGTGCTCAGTAGCGACGCCCCCTCCCCCTAACAAAGAATTTGTGTCTACGGCTTGCTAAAGTTTTCATCCCCAAACAGTTAGTAGTCCGTGATAAACCAGAAAGTGGTCAAGTGGTCCCTCGTCACAAAAAGGTCTAGAATAATCAGAATAAGCAATTGATCTTAGAGGTTATTTTTTCTTAGTCCTGCTAATTTTGCTTAACTATTGCATACTTACATCTAAAATAATAACAAACTTTACAAATAATTTACTTTATTATAAATTGCAGTCATTGCAGTCATCGTAACTAACTATAACACACAGTTACTTAAAATGAACGCTTCGAGATAATCTTAAATTGTTTAGCTGCAAGTCTACAACCTCGATGTGACTTGTGATGCGTCCGCTAATAACACTTCAAACATAAACCTGTTTATAAAAGACAAATTATGATAAGAGTTAAATGGTTTTTCACTGCATCTATCTGGGTCTGAAGTCTCGCTCAGTTAGCATAGTTTAGAAAGAGATGCCCTCTATTTCAACGCAAAAAGACAGCTGTTAGTCATTTAGCGCTCTGACGGAGTAGTACAATACGAAATGAACTTTATTGCATTGCAATTTGAATCTTATGTATTCTTTCTAGGCCCAGAAAACCTAATGTAAAATGGCTTTTAATAATAGCGGTTCCAAAAGCAGTTTTCTTACGTAAACAAGGCAAGAGTTCCAAAAGCCCCAGTGTTTTTTTAGAGAATTTTATCTTTATTCGAGGAACGATTTTGTTTTATTGACAAGAAGGTCATTGACACCTCGGTACAAAGATAACTTTGTAATGTTCATTATTAATATCAAAGCGTACGCACCACAAGGTCACATCGTCAATTTCATACCAACTGAACTAAATTATAAAATAAAATCACCATTGGACTATTTAATAAAATGAAAAGGTATAAATTGTACTTATGTACGACGAAGCATACAAAATGCGATATTATGTGACATTAAGTACTATAATATGGTCCAAGTAACACCTAACAGCTTAAGTTATAAACATTTTTAATTAAGAATACATAAGAAAACATACTTACTCACATTTTGTGTTTGTCAGATTATTGAAATTAAATTTACTTTTATTTTTCTTGCAATTAAAAGCATTTATAACAAAAGCCGTGTCTATATAAACATTATGAACACACGGAATTATCTACACCATTATATATCATGCATTATACATACATAGTAAATTATAGAAAATGCAATATCTACTACTTAGATGAGATATGATATATTAATATCTTACAATTGCTTATAAATAAATATTCTTCAGAGAATGTGAACCAAATTCTTTAGCAAATTCATAACCTTAATACGATCTCGTACAATTATCTACCTATAGCAGAACATCTATTCATTTAAAACGATCACTCATAAACAAGAAATTCAACTATTGTAATTAAAACTATAGAAAATTCGTATTCAGCTAGTTCATTTTCGAGATATATATTGTGACGGAAATAAAATGCATTAGACAAAAAGAAAATACTATGAGTTTTTTTTTATCGACAGCGTTACCTACTACAATTCGTATGGAATAAATTACCGTCCTGATTCCTGTCATTATCATCCAATTACGACCTCAAGCGGTTTCGTTTTCGAATGTGGCGGACAACATGTCATATAAGCTCACATTACGATCACTGACTTGTTTTAGTTGTAACACTAGCTTCTGCCTGCGGGTTCGCACGTTTTTTGGAAGAAAAGTAGCTTAAATGTTATTCTAAGTCAAGATCTTTCAGTAGATTTGATGTTGTCTTCGGCCAATAATCTTCATAACGGCACAATCTTTAGTCTTTATTATTTTATTAGGATTGATAGTAAGAGTTCGTAATATATTTCTAGAAACAAGGAACGCTAAATAATGTAGTTTGTTCAAGAAAAGCGACGAAAGTAAAAATCTTTGGTGGAGATTTGTATGTGACAAAGCAATGTCTAATAGTATAATAAAACAGGAATAGAAACTTCGAGAAATGCATAACAATACTTAAAATGTAGATAGGAAATATATTACTATGTGGATTTTGAATAATAAATGATAATTTACACATACGAGCAAGTGTGTATTTGAAAAATACACTCTACAAAATTTCATCTAATTTTTCGGCACGTTAGTGTACGATCGACGGCGACATAGTTTAGCATATTGCCTGAGTTTTACTTATTCAAACGAAAGTAAATCTTAATGCAAGTAGAAATACAGAATGTTCTATTTAAGGGGACCAAACGAAATGGGCTTTTCATTTAGATAGTACACTGTCAAATATAATTCCGAACATATACAAACGACTTCTTTTTTTCTTCCAAACAAAACGAAACATGTTTCCGTTTTACAGAACATCCATCTTATGGTATGTGTACTATCCCGTTTAAAGTGCCATTATTTTTCATTATTTATATTAATAAGAATATGTAGGTTCACAAGATACCCCTGTAAAAGATGTGTACTTTTTATAAATAAGTTTAGGGAGGTAAGTAAACCATGTTTTTTTTAAATTCCTCACAATTTGAAGCTCCCTCCCACTTCATTCACCCCCTTAGAATAGAACAATCGGTACATGTGGTAAACCAAGTTGTATAGTTGGACTATACCTGCGCCGCTGGAGATGCTACGTCTCGCTCACTCCTTGCGTGCTTTCCTCTTCCTCTGTCCGTCGCCAGCGCCATCTGAGTCGCCGACTGGAGCCGTCTGAAAGGCGTTAGGTTAGTTACTGAACTACATTTTAGTAATTGTCCGTTAACAACAAAATATATCAACCAACAAACAAGATTGTCGGTTAAGAATAAATATATCAACCGACAAACCAGGTTGTCAGAAAAGAAAAATAATAGACGAAGTATTAATTCAATGTCACAAAATTACACGTACTTAAAGTGGCACTAACTTTTATTATAAAGTGGCACTAAACAAATAAAAGTTACAGCAGTGACATCAAAAAAGGTCGTCGCTCAGCATGATGCATGATTTTAATAGGAGTTTAATTAAATGTTAAATTGGCTTTTTCCACTGAATTTATTATATACATACATATTTTTTTGATTCAACAGTTATGATACGAAACTAATTTATATTCTGAACTAATATTATTGCAAAGATTTATAATTCAATAAATAATATTTTTGGGGTGGTTCATCCCCAACCATAATAAAAGGAAAATTCTATAGATTCGGTACGTTCTCCCAGCCGCTAACTCAAAAAATGGCCTGTGTTGTGTCGCAACTTAACGCAATAACGCGCTCTTTCCTACTACCTAATGAACAACAAAGCTCATTTAATTTTTATCGGAAACCAGACCTTTATACCTGCTTTAGATCAGGTCTTATGGTTGGCTTGGCAGTGGTTATTTCTTCACTACCCCTAGCGTGTATATTAGTAAGTATAGATAGTAGAATGTCTCATTTACCTCGGCAGTATCTTCCTGCGCAGGAGCCGGTCCCTCCAGATCGGCCTTGGTTGGCTTGGCTGTGGTTGCTTCTTCATCGCTGCGGCTGTCCTCTTCAGCGTCAGATTCATGAGGATCGTCAGCTCCTAGCGTGTCGGATTTCTTAGCTTCGCCTACTGGGTCCTAGAGGAAAATATGTGTTAGTATGCGCAATTTCAAAGAGTTTATTAACACTAGTAGCTCAAAAAATCGTCGAATTACTTAAAATTCAAACTATTTACTTCTTTGATTCCTTAAAATTAAAATTGTGAAAAATATTACTATATTACATATAGACAAAAATCATGAAAGTGCAGTGTTTTGCATGTAATTTGGTCGAGATCACAGAAACCCTTTTTTTGGTCGGCAGGTAGAAAATGCCTCGGCATTAAGCCCACCCTTTGTACATCAGTGCAATAAAATAAACCTTGCGGTCTATAAATAAAGATTTTTGTTTTGATTCGTAGGTTATTACTAATTCTTTGGTTCCTTACTACAGTTTCTTCGTAAGTTGTGTAGTTTTCTGGTAAATAAGCAAAAACATAATTTTTGCGCATACGCGTCGTTCCAAAAATGTATGCTCTGTCCTGCTCCTATGCACGCGAAGTCCTATGCTTATCCTTTTCACAAAATGACACACAATGCGCCGAAAAGGATTGCTGCAGTGCTTAATGCGCTAACCCGACCCAAATACACCGATGGAATTTTGAAAAATCGATTTTGCAGTTTGTGATACCATTCATAAGATTATTTTAATGCCTCTATAAAAGCTTTATATTGTATAGTGCAGGCAGAGATGTGAAGTTGCTCTTTTTTGCCAAGATGGTTTGCAAAAAGAGCAACTTCGCATCTCAATATCATATAAATAACTACTTTTACGGAGTCATTAAAAATAAGCTTATGATCACAAACTGCAAAATCGCTTTCTCGAAAATTCCTTCGTATAACATAATAATAAGATAAAATAGGAGGAGGCGCTGATTTGGGTCGGGAAGTGCCTAAAGTGTTTAAAGAGAACTCACAGATCTAGGTCCGCAGCAGAGATAGGCGCCGATGCCGACCACAATGAAAGTCCCGAAGATGACGACCGCGTACACCCACGGGTTGTCGCCCGCGAACTGGACCGCGCGCTCGAAGAACGACTCCTGGAAATGGCTGCTACTTAGCACTACGGACTAGCTTCTACTAGAGATCTACTGGGATTTAAATTAGGGAGCCTACTCGTAATAACGAAAAAGTTTCTGATTCGTTTTCGTGCAAATGCTTATCTTATGCAAGCGACTTAAAGAGTTGGTTTTGCATAAAGAAATATGAAACTTCGATTTTCCTTTTCGAGTAGGCCCCCAGAAGGGCTATTCAGACTCCGCTACCGAGTCATAGACAAGGAACCTGACACGATTCGCGCGAAATTAAAATATTTTAGCGGTTTTTAATATTTTCTGCGTTCTGTTAGGCACTACTACCAGGTAGTAGTTTTCCACAAATTGTAGACCATTTTCTATGAACCCATGTTACAATAAAGTATGATATAATGTAGCTTTTGGTAATATGTTGATTTTTAGTAATAAAGCTAATATATTGTTAATTGCAGTACTAAATCGAAATTTGTTATAACATGGGTTTATAGAAATTGTTTTATTATCTATGGAAAACTGTTTTTCTGGTAGTTTAATTTGTTGCAGAACGCAGAAAATATTACAAACCGGTAAAATATTTGAATTTCGCGCAAATTTGTATCAGATTCCGTGTCGATGACTCGGAAGTGGAGAGTTTGAATAGCCCTGCTGGAGTAGGAGAAACATGGAACATCACAGGGAAGTTAAGTATCTTGTACTGGGTGGGATATGGTTTTAGGATTGGAAAATGGTTACACCTATACACGCACACAAATGACGAGCTTTTGATAATGGAGGATTCCGCTTCTAGGGATTTAGATTTAGGAAATGGGTTTGCACGTCACAATTGATGATATAGCCTACGTTAAAAAAGTTATTAGCATAATGTAAAAAAAGAGCCTTATAACCTCAAAGTTCTTCTTTAGTTCTCTTTTCACAAAAGTATCTATACACAACCACGACACAAAAAACTAAAACTCACTTGCTTGGCTTCGAGTTTCAGATATAATTGTAAGCAATATTTAGGAAGAATCTCAAATCAACAAGTAAATTGGGTATAAAAGACCGGCAGCAGAGTGAATTTTAGGTTAAGTATGGGCGGTTTGCAAGTTAGCCTCGCGCTACTATGGGCAAGCGCAGTACACGACTCTACGTAAACATTTTTATTTGAAACAAAAACCAGTGCTCATGGTACAAGTCTTAACCTTTTGAACGACAGTCACCTATACATGTTCACTTTGTGCCTTGGCGTAGAGGACACGGGAATGCATTTGTGGCGTGGCGGTCAAAAGGCGCTCACTCCCTAAAGATCTAACATTTCCTCGAGCAATAACCCAAAACCTACAAGTACAAATCAAGCCATATGTTAGCTTTTGAACCCGAGCTAAAAAGGTTTACAGGTTCTCTGGCCCGCCTGACGAGCAACACGATGTATCCTATGATGGGGATGGCGCAGTAGACGGCGTACAGCGCCCAGTAGCCCGGCCGGTAGTTAGTGGCGCGCAGCACTGCGCCCCACCACGTTTTCTTTACAAATGTTAGCAATTTTTAACTTTCAAACACAATTGTAAATTGATATTGAATAAATGATAAGGATTTAGTTGAGACATTTTAACCACGGGACAAGTTACTCGGCCAATCACGGCATCGAAAAAATAAAGCGTCAAGTGCGAGTCAGACTCGCGCACAAAGGGTTCCGTTTAATTGTACCTTGTTTCTTGCCAGATATCATGATTCTAGGTCAACATAAAGTACCCTGTATGTTTTGGTCGAGGGAGAGAATAATTTTTTTTTTGGTAATAAAATACAAATTTACGGTTTTCAGATTTTTCTCGTTATTTGTGCTATATGACCTAGCTTCTTACCAAATTTTATGATTCTGGGTACACTAGAAGTACCTTATAGGTTTTGGTATAGCAAGAATCAAGTTTTTTTTGTGAATAAATTACAAATTTACGGTTTTAGATTTTCATCAAATTTCATGACCTTATGTGTACGGGGAGTACGTTTTGTGTGCGTTGACTTAGAAGTTTTATTTATATCGCGGCTTCAAGAGGTTACGGACTTGAGTATTTGACGTCAATTTCAACTCAATACGTCCACGCGTTCCTGAGAAAAGAGAGTTGACAGACGGACAGACAGACAGACAAACAACAAAGTGATCCTATAAGGGTTCCTTTTTTCCTTTTGAGGTACGGAACCCTAAAAACGACAAAATGCTCGGTTTTGTTTGTAAAAATTATAGTAATCAATTCATTATTATTTCTTTTCACAAGTAAGTACAACTTTATCCCATAAAAGAAGCTTTTTTTCATAAATCTAATAAATGTAATACAATTTTTGCATTCATACCGCCTGTTTAAAAAGTACTCAAATTTGAATGCAATGTAATTAAACTTGTGACCTACCGAAATAACTCGGATTATACCGTTCATTTTCCATTCATTCATTACAAAAATGTATAATAGGGCTTGACACTATCGATGAAAATTGATATAAATGAAAGAACGAACTCACGCACTTTCAAATTTCCAATTGACCCGCTAAAAGAGTGGGTAAAAGAAGCCTACAGAAAAAAATATTTTCTTTCTTTCTTTTCTTTCAAAAGACTGGATTCCGAGAAATCATAAGAAATATACAAAACTACGCTAAGATGCTGTTCCTACTTGTCTGTCTGAAATTTTATGTAGGCTTTGGAAAATTATAACAATACAATTCTCATAATTTAATTATCATCATCATCGACGGCTTGTAGAAATCCACTGTACGATATACGGGGCGTGGTTCAAAATAGTGCAAAATATTTTAATTCAACTACAAGGCAAAACTCTACTTACAGAGTCCCGGGACAGCTTGGCCCGCTTCAGCTTGAAGGTGTGCGCCGCAAAGACCTCGGCCACCAGCTCATCGTCCGTTACTATCAAGTTGTCGAACAGCAGCTGGGGAGACATGGACCATAGCTCGAAGCCTATGGCGTGCTGGAAATGAAAAAGTAACATTAATGGTTACATAGAATAAGAATAAAATAGATTTATTTGTGCAGTCAGACTTACAACCTTTCTACAGTATAAAATAAAACAAGAAAAAAGCTTATAAATGTAGGCCCGAAGGCACAAAATGGCTTCTGCCTCAGCATGGGTTGGTTGCTAGCAAGCTAGTAACCAACGCTGGTCTACCGTCAGAGCCGTTTTGTTGGCGTCACGGATAATCTATTCACTAATTAAGATACATACATAAACATGGTTTTTAGGTACCTAATCATAATTTTTGTTAATATTTGTTACGTAACATTTAGTACAGTCCCCGCCTTTCTTAGATTCAGACAATTATTTCCATACAAAGGTTGCCTGGAAGAAGTTTGTTAACTCTTCACGCCTTAACGACTGAACTGATCGGGCTGAAATTTAAATAGATGTAGCTCATTTAAATAGATGTAGCTCTAAGCCTGGAATCAAACATAGGCTACGCTTTATCCCATAAATCAATTCCCGTAGGATAGAAACAACCCTAAAACGTTTCAATAGAAACGTTACTTACAATGGGCGTCATCTTGAAGGGATGGTCGTCCTTGAAGTACTCCGGGTTGGGGATGCGCCGCGGGATCCACTTGCCCTTGTAGTTCGGGTTGGTGATGAGGGGCGCGCGCCATATACCCTGATGAAACAAAGAATTTTTTATTAAACACACAACTAACTTTTGTACAGAAAAATATTAGACTACTTAGTTGAGCTATCTGTAAATTGTTTGCAATAGTCTGCAGTTAGCTCAATTGTTTCAATTGTAAATACTAGTTGTAATTTATTTCTATTATTTGATTGTAATTTTCTTTGTGAATAAAGACACAGGTGAACATAAACTAAATACTCGTATACAGAAACATGTAAGCTTATATTGCTACTAAGAAGTCCACTCAGCAAGCAGACGAGCGCGTGTGTGTGGGTCTAACAGGGCCTGACTCAGCTTGTTGCTCAGCACTAAAACCTCGAGTAATTTGTGAAAGAGTGCTGGTTTTCAGACAGAACCAGGTAGAGTAGTGACAGATCTCAGATCCAGCGCACACAAGACATAAATAAATAAAATAACTTAATAAATAATGCTGGAAAATTAACACAGCATTATCTAGCCCCCAAGCTAAGCAGAGCTTGTGTTATGGGTACCAGATAACTGATTTACTTAAGGCGCTGCCGTGGAAAACTAAGACTGTCAGATTGCATGTCAATATTACCAAATGTGGTCGGCAGAGGCGCTTATTTTTAACATAGACTTATGCCAAATTTATCTGTTGTAGAAGAGGCAAACTTTTGTTTTATTTTGGTTGATAGCACAATCACAAGGTAATAATGTAATGTTAACTAACATTTGCCCGCGGCTTTGCTATCGTTGCATGTAAAATACCTTAATAAAACCTATGTCGCTCATTGTAGCTCCTCAATTATAATAAAAATTACATTCATCGATAGTTATTCATAGAAATCAGAAACACTTAAAAAAATAATATCATCTTCATGCATGTTAAAGTGCCGACAATATCACCGACCATTATGATAATACTTTATACATTAAAAAAATATACTAATTTAGTCAAAACAACTGAGGTCTAAATGGATTACAAAAGTGTCAATCGTTGAAGATATTTCGATTTGGTTTTGGAGGGCTTTCTCAAAAAAAAATTAAAATATAAATAATGCTGAACAAGCCACACAACATCATCTAACCCCAAAGTAATTAGAGTTTGTGTTATGCTTATGATATACTTATTAAATACACTACACAGATAGATATTTTTTATATACATAAGACATGCAATAAAGTGATTATGATTTTGATTATGATTATGACATCCAGAACACCTGGAATAAATATCTGCAGATACCAAGTTCTATGGGCCTGAAAATACAGTTACTGAAAAACAAAAAGTTACTAGAACAATTCCAAATTTATATAAAAGAAGACTTCACACAAAAAGTACTTAAAAAAAGGAAAGAACTTCAGGTTGAATACAAAGCCCGGAAAGAACAAGGTGAAAATGTGGCACTGCGATACGACAAAATTATTATTCTTAACAAACCTAAGGAGTCGGTGACTCTGGCTCCATTCCAACACCGCCAACCACTAGATAGTACAAACATAATCAACAAGAGAAAACTAAACTTCTCTCCAGGAAAAGAGAACCCACAAAAATCAAAACAGAGAAGTACTGCCTACAATGTAAAAAATAAGAATAATAAACCTATAATCGAATCTTTCATGAAATCAAGAGCTATTTCACAGTCTAGCACTGCTGAACCAGAAATACCAATTATGGATAAGGAATAGCAACGACAAAAGACCTCCCTCTATCTGAATGAATACTCAAACAAAGAAAATCACATAATAAAATCTATATCTCCCAATACGGTTGGTCCCCGCGGGAGAAAAAAGACTAAAACCCTCCATCCATCGAACAAAGGTGACAAAAAAACCTACTTCACATATGCACTTTCAATGTAAGACACATCAATGCAAGAAAACTATTCTAAAATTATAAGAACAATACATAAAAGTATGGAGGTTCTGCCAAAAAGAGAAAAATCTGACATGTACAAACTTACTCCTGAAATAATGAAGCTTATCGAGGACAAAACAAAATTAAAATCCAAAGAAAATAAAAGCAAAGATGAAAAGAAAAAACTACCCAACTAAACCTTACAGAAAAATCAAGAAAAAACAAAAATTACAAAAACAAACTCAAACACCAGCTTGCTATAATTGAAGCAGAAATAAAAACCAAGAGTTCTTGGCCACGACACGCCGCAGACAGGACTCTATGGAAATGGATGGAGGAGGCCTTCACCCGAAGATGGGTGCCCAAATCAGAAGAAAATGAAAATGCATGATATGACTGATAAATGAAATTACTTTTAGAAATATTCTTTACCTAAATTATTCACAAATTCAAAATTTATTTATAATTTTAATTTAATCTCAAAAATTGTTATTTAAGATTTGGAAATAAAAGGCTTATTATTATTATTATTATTATTATTATTATTCACTCATTTATTCATTAATCTCGTTTATAAAATACATTTTTTACTATAGAAAATAAAATGTTATAAAACTATTCTACAGTAAAAAATATATCAAAACGGTGAATCACCGGCCGCGAAGCTAGGCTCAAGCGGCCGGTGACTAGGGCTGCAAAGAGAGGAACTTCCTGACGATGCGCGCCGAGTCCAGGAGTACCGCCTTTTGAATCTGGCCTTTGATCCAACTTCCTAGCGAGAGTTTCTTGAGATGTTGATCGAGACTATTATTATTATTATTATTATTATTATTATTATGTTGCTGCCTTCCAAGAACTCATGAGTGATTATGATTAACATGAGTGATTAACAATAATTTAAACAACTGTCATTGGAAATACAATTGTTTTGCATGTTTATTACGTCTTTAAACATCTCCTTTACTTGACTTCTTTGTTACGCTAAAAAAAAAATTATTATATTGATGTCAATGTACACATATTGCCAATAACAAAAAAGTTATGACAAACCGCTCCGATGAGGTTTTTCTATGAGTTATTAAAAATTTAAAGTAAATTATTATTTTTGAGTATCTGTCCTTTTGAGAATCTCTCTTCTCTAAGAGAACAAACCGATAGAACTACGAGTAATTTAAATTTGCCTGTAGTTCTACTGGTAGAACTACGAGAAAAAAAATGCAAATGGTTGGTCCTAAGTAAATCAGTTATCTAGTAAGTACCCATAACAAAGCTCTGCTTAGCTTCGGCCTTGGTGATGATGTGTGAATTCATCATCATCAGCCTATATAAGTCCACTGCTGGACGTAGGCTCCTATTTTAATTTTTCAGCATTGTTTATTTATATATAAGGTCATCAAAATCGCCCTACCTATTTAACATATTTTAACTCGACCAATACTTTTCGTGCTGTAAACATGTTGAGTAATACCTACCTATCTAGCTACCAGAGATAAAACCACTATAAACCTATTCTACTTAATTGGTAGGTCTGTCAATGAATAAAATTCCTGCAAATTTCTTTTGGCTTAGCTTCAATCAAATATAGACTTTATTTCAATGACGAATGAACCATTTAACCCGCAAAACAAAAGTTGTCGAAAATCGTAATTCGTCCGTCGAACCCAGCTGTCATCGCGAAAAAAGTTACATAACCTCACGTCCGTCCGAGGAGGCATCCAGCCTCCGAATGAAGCTACTGGAAGCTATTTTGAGCATATATTGAAAGGGATGTTTGAGTAATAAGGTTGAAATTCTATTGGCAAAATATTATCATTTTTGCAATTACTTCGCTAAACGCCTTACAAAAATGTGTTTTTTGGGTTTTATTATGTTAATGGTTTTATTTACTTAAAACTTTTTACATAATTCTTTTGTTGATAAAATTTCCTTTCATATAGTATTAAAATAATTAATGGTTGTCACTCAAAATATGGAGCATTTCGAGACGAAAAATTTTTTTCTTGTTCTTTCTTGTGATTATTTTCTTCAAGATCCTAGATCGTTTTATAAAATATTTTTGTATAAGTCTTTTTTCCATACATTTGACTATACACTGTTTTTTTTTTGGGCTTGTAATATGTCGGAGAACGGCTAACGGTGCGACGAAAAAGTGTACTTTCTACGGTGTCGCTGTTTGGACAGCGTCTTAATACAATACACTACATAGATATATATATTTTATTATACATAGAAAACATCCAGAACGCCATGTCTGCAGATCGTACAAACATAGAATAAAGATATGAATAAAAAGGAATCAAGGTGGCAACACTGAATACTTAAAGTAGTGTAACTAAACAAATATTATGGGGTGAGTAAAATGTAGTGATGAACGAAAATGTATGGAGTTGGATGAAGGTTGAGGCAGGATGCTTCACACAAGATTGGGTCAAATAAAAATTTGACATCAATCATGTTTAAATCATTTTAACAGCCATTCGTTTCGTTTTGTGTACGAGACAACTGGCGATCTCTGGTGTCGGAAGCTGACGGCCCATTTTGTGTATGAGACAACTGGCGACCTCTGGTGTCAGAAGCTGACGGCCCATTTTGTGTATGAGACAACTTGCGACCTCTGGTGTCGAAAGCCCACAGCCCATTTTGTATGAGACAACTGGCGACCTATGGTGTCGAAAGTCCTCGGCCCATTTTGAGTATAAGACAACTGGCGACCTCTGGTGTCGAAAGCCGACGGCCCACTGCCTCACGTCAGCAGTGATGATTATCAACAGAGCCCTGACGGTAGTATCGAGACGTCGTCATCGGGACTTCTCATCTATAGGATTTGGTACAGCGCTTGTATAGGTAGCATTCCGTTCTTAGAGACCGTGACGCGCGACCGTGACGCGCGACCGTGACGCGCGACCGCGACGCGCGTCCGCGACTGGGTTGCGCGACCTACTGCTTAGTATGAATTTATATGGAGCACTAAACAAATGCCGCGACCGAGCCGCACGACCGGTGAGCGTGGCCAGAGAACCGCGTGGCGCAGCGACCCAGTCGCGTCGGAGGCAGTGCCGTCACGCGACGCAGGCAAGAAGCACATCAAAATGACGTCGTTTTCGTCACACGAAGACGAAATATTCATAGAAATAGTGAATAAAAACCTTCCTTTATATGATGTAAGGCTCCAATCTTATAAAGACAACTTAATAAGAATATCATCTTATTCATCCTCCACTTGCTGCTGAATAACTCTCTCTCTAGCTGCGGATATATTGTCCGAAATATCGTACTGCAATAGAACAAAACCGTCACCTAAAAACTGCGGGAAGAGTGGCGGGACTGACGGGTGACGTCGCGGTCACTGACATCGGAGAGCTAGTGGTCGCCCCGCGACAGGCGACCATGGTCGCGTGGTCGTCTGGTCGCCTGTCGCGGTCGCTAAGAACGGAATGCTACCTTACCGTGCGGACAAATACCATAAAAAATGAGACGTTGACGTGACGCTCTGAAGAGCGTTGTTTTATTCGCTTACGTCATACTATTCTTCGCTCACCAGCACCGGTGACTATGATACCAAAGAGAATCTAGTGTGGCTATATGATGAAAGTAATTATTGAATGTTGTAATGATTAAAGTTGGGGTAAACAGTACACAATACGAGATATGGTAAAACTTGCGGCCTACCTTGTAGTCAGGGTTGGGTATCATGGGCGGAGACCAAGGGCCGCAGCCGGGGCCCTGGTTGCATAAAGGGTTGTCGATCAGTGGCGCCTCCCATTCGCCGTCCATCTCATCGTCCCAATCTTCTGGTTTCTTGGCTTCAGGATCTGAAAATAATAAATAAATAATGCTGGACAATTCACACAGCATTATCTAGCCCCAAGCTAAGCAGAGCTTGTGTTATGGGTACTAGTTATCTGATTATGTAATTGTGTAGTATTGCATTGATACCACGATAAATGCGTCTTGAGGACGCTTCTGACTGGTATTGATATTAGATTACTTAGTTGAGCTACCTGTAGATTGTTTGCAAAAGTCTGCAATTATCTCAATTGTAAAAACTAGTTCTAATTTATTTCTATAATTTCATGGTAATTTTCTTCGTCAATAGAGATATTGATACAATAAAGCATTGTAATATTTGACGTGTTTTCTGTGAATAAATGATTTTATTATACAGGGCGTCCCACGGCTATACCACATGGGTGTTTTTTTTTTACAATTTGGTGGGTTCGATTCCCGGTTCAGACCGGCAACTCAATATCAAAGATTCAAAAATCTTTCAATGCAGTTTAAATTGTTTTTAAAATCAAATGAAGTCTTCTTTCAATAAAATTTTCTCAATATTTAAGATACTTTCCCTCCATGTGACATAGCCGTGGGACTACCCGTATTCTATGAGTCCATCAGTACAGTTTGTTTCACACATCCACATATTCTAACCACAAAGTAAGCAGAGCTGAACTTGTGTTATCGTAACAAATGCCTGATACTCTTTATGATATTTTCGTAGTTGAAAGTCGCCTACTAGTAAATTAAGTTACCAGGAATATTCTCAGGTTCGTCGTCGAGCCAGCCGCTGGGTTTGGCCGCGTTGGGGTCGATGATCTGAGCTGGTGCCTCCTCGTCCCAGTCTTCGGGCTTGCTGGCTTCAGGATCCACGATCTACAATCATAATGATAATTTCACTCAGTAACTCCATTGTGACTATGGTACTTAACTGTATACCGAATACTCAAACGCAACGCAAGATTTATGCACGTCTCAAACAAAAGACGAGTTTCAAACAAATTTGCATAGAAATCTGTCAAAAAGTCACGACTTGAGAATGGGGCGGGGTAAATCTGCTGTCATTTGAGTCTCGCTCAAATTTCTATTTAAGTTGGCCAAGTATTATCTTTAAGTTCACTAACGTGCTCTCCATTAAAAAGCTTGCTTATCATGAGACAAGTCGAAGAATTATCTTTCTCTATTTCAGAATTTGTAAGTTATTCATAGAAATAATGTTTTAGTTGACTGGCCTACGGGACGCTGCATTCAAACATAGATTTAACGTACCTAACTATTAGTTATATTTAGAAAAATGATTGTTTTCGGAATTGTTTTGTCTGTGTTTCTATGCAATAAATAAATTTCTATTTCATTCAAAAGCGACGTTATTACTGAATACCTATCTATTTACCTTTTCCCTTTCATCCCAGTCCTCTGGCTTCTTATCATTGGGGTCGTCGACCTCCGCGGGCGGGTTCACAGGCGGCGTGAAGTCGTCCAGAAGGGTGCCGGAGTTCACCTCCTTGCCGTCTATGTTGATGAGGAAAGTGTTGTCTGGACGAACTATCAGTGTGTACAGATGGGGCTGCTTGTCTTTGTAGATCTCGTCGAGGCGTTGGCTGTGGGCAGGATGTGAGTTTATTTTACAGGTGTAATACAAGTTATTTGTCGATAGATAGTGCCAAATAGAAGTAAATTGATTGACGTTATTTCGTAAGGACTCTAAGGTTTTTTAAAATACTGCCTCACAATGTGACGAGTCCTCTCTTTGTATTTAGATTTAAAACTGTTTTTGAATTAACTAATTAAAATTACTATCTAAATCAAAGTTTTCCTCCAGCAGGTAATTATTCTGGAAAAGTAAGCGATTTTTTCCTTCTTAGACAATTTTTCCTCTGCAAATTTCCCTAAATTTAATTCTAAGAGCCTTTTTAAAATGAGCAAGATGTAGTTTTGCGACAATATGTTGTTATTATATAGTTTTCCGGTGATTAATGCTGCGTACACACCACCCAAACGAACGCTAATGCATGGATCTCGCTGGCTTTCGTTGGACCTGTCTGGACGGCTTAGCGAACGCCAAAGATCCGAAGCGTGCCGGTTACATCAAAGGAATTGACCATTAGATGGAACTCAGTTTGGACCGTCGCCGAAGCTCAATGAACGAACGCTCAGTTGAAGCGAGATTTTTTTCCACTACAAACATTTCTGTCTAAAATATCTAGTTGTCCACTATCTTCGCTTTTGTTTTATTTTTCTTGTCTTTGCTAACCGTTTAGGTTTTTATAGTTATAAAAATCTTAACGGGTAGATTAAATATAGTTAGAAAAACCTAAATAATTATTATTGTTTCGCCATCGTCCAATAAAATTGAGAATGCGAGCCGGAATCAGGTGCTAACGAGCCAACGATTGTTTGCGCCGAGCAAACGATAACTACTCTAAATGTATTTGGACATTATAGCCGCTCCATCGGCCAACGAGCATGCTTTAGCCAACGCTGTAAATCCTTCATTGGCGTTTGTTCGGCCGGTGTGTAAGCAACATTAGATAATTAGCGGCGTATTATTGAATATGAAACTTACGTAGGCTTCTTACTATGCTTCTCCTCAATAGTACCATTCTTGGGATTCTTATGCCTGAAGATGAAGTGCAGCTTATTATCGTTCCCGCACTTATCCGGTCCAAACATGATCGTGTAAGGCGTTTGGTCGTGGAACTGGCGTAGGTCTGCCTTCGTGTTAGTGCCTTTGGACAGCAGCTTGAGGTATGCTCCGCCGCAGTTTTGACCTTCCTGTAATGGAGATTAAATTTGAAATTAAATGTGAAATGTTTGATGCAAATGGGTTACAGAACCAGCAAGGAACAGCTTTCACTTACTAAGCTATGCTCTATTAGGAGCACGTAGGCAATTTTTTTCCGTCTATTTATTAGTACTATGTGGTGCCGGCTTAGAATTTGCACTATCCCAACTCTTCCCGCGGGTGTCGTAAGAGGCGACTAAAGGATATCCACCGGGGGCGGGCAGCAGCGCCTCCCGCAGAACAATTCTACCACCGAACTGCGATTCCCAACCCGCATACCCATCGTGCGGATTATAGGCATTAGCCCCATGAGATAAAAGCCAATAAGGCGCTTATTAGGGGGAGGCCTGCGTCCAGCAGTGGACCAATATAGTCTGGTGAGTTGAGGTGAGGCTCATTCTGAGCCTCTCGCTATAAACACTCGTATGTGCAGTGCTGAAAGTGCCTCCCCAAAATAGGGGGGGTTTATCATTATCACTGATTGATGGAGGTGGATTGAGGAAGGATTGATGATCGCAGTGGAGTTGTTAAAAAAAAACAGACAGAAGCTGCTACCTTTCCTCTGACAGTCCTTGTTGACATCCGCGGATTGAGTTGGAGAGGTCTAGTCTTAAGCCGCTCCCACCACGTTAAATTATATCTAATTCTATTGCCTTGGCAGACGACGTCGTCAATACAGACGGGAAAAAGAATAGTTCAAATATTTTCTAAACACTATAGATTGGCAAGCTTCAAAAAGAATAAGTTTAAAATACATATTTCAAAATGGTTCTTCTCTGAGAAACAAGCTTTTATTATAAATAATCTAGGTGCTTGGAGAGACAAATCTAATGAACAAACCCAAACTCGACGGGGTTAGGTAGTTGGTTTAGGAGTTCCTATGGTCACCTTCTGTCTCCCTCCATCATCACGCCAACTCGTAACAGGACATTGCATTGTCACCGAACTTACATTATGTATGCCAATTTTAATTTTTCTATTTACATTAGTATCTCAATTGGATGAGGATAACTGGCCTAAAATTCAGTTGCTAGATATGGTTTTTTTTTCTATTATTTATTTAAGGGCTTAATCGCTTAGCCTTAACATCGCCCGTAAAAAATTAGGTTACTAGGATACAAAAAAAAAAGCACAAACTTATTGTTTAACTAAACCTAACTCTAGAGTAAGCTAAATAAAAGCTTGTAAAAATCACGAGCGGCGGCGGCGGACATTCAATTGGCAACTATAGCCCGTTGCCCACTAAAAGCACCATTTATGCTTGTAAAAAAAAAGGCACGTAAGGCTCAATCGATTGGAGTTTGTCTATCAAATTGCGGCAAACAAGTATTGAGTCTCAGATACCTTACTAACTTAGTACCTACACTTATCGATTTTAAATCTGGGTCACTCAACGTCGCTGGCCCTTTCGTGCGTTTTACAGATTTCAATACACTCAGTTTTTAGATTATCAATAGTTTTCTCTTTATTATCAAAGAATATTACAATCAAATAATATAAACAAATTAGAACTAGTATTTACAATTGAGCTATTGATTACTACTGGCCGTTGCAAAAAATCTACAGGTAGCTCAACTGATCCATAACAACCAGTCGAAAGCGTCTCTAATAGCTGGCTGCATTGCCCCGCTTGTTGATGCGCTGCACCAGATACTCATCAACTCTCGAGCTTATTTTAAAAAATTATCTGAGTGTCTGGTGGACGCAACGCGTGCGCTTCGACCGGAAAAACCCAGATAAGCCTGAGAGCCTCAGTACCTTCAACTGAATCATATATCAACAAAATAATGAAGGTTTGCAACCAAGATATTCAAACTAACAGAAGTTGATGACAATGATGATCATAATTCTTAATCCTGGATGATAAGCAAATCAACCAGTAATAAAAAATTGATGTAGGTAAACAAGCCAGTTTGCGGTTTTATTAGTCCATTTTCATATGAATATCTGGCGCAATGCCAACGTGTAGAAGTATTTATAGAATTGACTTAAAAGAAGTGTTTATCTTTAGATGATTTATTTATGAAAAAGTCAAAATTTTGGCTGGCATCACATAATTATCAAAATATTTGTAACATTAGAGCAGGCCAGAGATGTAAGTCGGCAATATTGCCATTGAAAATCTTTTCTGTTCTCGTTTTTGTCTGAACAAAGCCAGACAAAGAATTCTCACAAAAGAAAATTTTAATACCTTTAAATAGATTAACAAACAAAGAAACCAAGTAACATATTCAGAACATAAGCTGATTGTCTCGTTCAAATTCTTATTAGCAACTCCGTCTAAGTTAGACTTATGCTTCAAGACATGGAAATTGGATTACCCATCAATAGAATCCAATATTGAAATGCTGCAAGACATGACGCAATTTTACACGCCTGAAATGTATATACTACAGAGTGATAAGCCAATTAGCCAAGCTGAAAGTTATTGTTTCAGTAAAATTATTTTATGATAAGGTGCAGTTTATTTTTCAATTCAATTCTTGGTTAACTAACGATAAATAATGATACCAGAGTTATCTGAGGGTGTGATTGAGAAACCAAAACCTATAACAGCAGGTTGTTTTGGAACTTTTATGATAAAGTTAAAATGGTAATTTTTTTTGTTTGTGATATACCCACAAGCATAAAATCATGATGTTGATGAAGGGGGTTTTGTCACATCATCATTCTTGATAGGTTATTTAACTAAAACACCATGGTTTTAATCAGCATGAGAGACTTGAGTAAATGATTCATTGCATTCCAATTTCCAAGTCATGACTATTATCTTCAATAAATAATGAAATGATTCATGGTGGGACCGTTAGCCAACTATGTAATAGGGAAACTATTTACCAGACTAGCACAAAAATGGAAGACACATTAACATTATTTCTAACTTATAGTTGGACTAACATTAGGATTAATATTAGTGGGTGCAGTTGCCTTGTTGTCCGTGTATATGAGCCCTTAGTAACATTACCGCATCAAATCTCATAAACATGCTCCCAAAAAAGGGGGTTTGCCATAATCATTACGCTTGGCAGGCAGATTGGTAATCGGATGCAAAATTGGAGCTGTCAAGGTCTCAATCATCTGCTTATTGAATTGGGCTGGAGAGATTGTGCTCTTCGGATAAAACACTCGAAAATCTCTTTCCATTATTTTGTATTAGAGAACTTACCTGCATAGTGACTTCATACTGTACAATTAGGGGTTTGTCATTGAACTCAAATGGCTTGTCCAGAAGAGCAGAGATGGCAGCGTGCTTTGCTTCAGTGGTCAAAACTAGTCCCAGGTCGTTTTTGAAGATCTTTCTTGAAGGAGTTTGAAGCTGAAATCATAACATATTCATATTATAAGGCACAAGGAAGTGGGGGATTACAATATGACAATTAAATTGAGCTTAGAATAGCATAATGGGAGATCAACCTCATTGCAGCGCATGTATTGTTAGATTGCATACTCGAAAAAAAGGTACATGCTACTAACTCTACAGCAGGTTTTCTTTTTATAGTCCTTACCTCCCATGCCCCATCATATTTAGCGATATCCTCATCCACACCTTGCTTTTTGGTTTCAGACTTTACCCATTTCTTTCCGAATTCTTTTGCATCATCAAAGTGTTCAGCAAAGTGCACCCATGACGGGGTCTGAGGGCTTGCATACTCTTCTATTTCTTCTTCAACTTCAACTTGCGCCTGATCAAATAAGGAATAGTGAGGCAGGTAAATAGTTATTTGTACTAGACATGCAGACAATGTTGGAGATAAAGATAGTGAAATGTAGGTCATATTAATACAGATAGCAGTATTGACTGAAAAATGTAGATCAACTAACCTCATCATCAGCTTCACACAGAACTGTGCTCACGAACACCAATAAACACCAGATGAGAACTTTACTCCTGAAAGGAGCCATCTGAAAGAAATACATGTGTGAGAGCAACGACCGACGGGCGTTTACAAGCTATGTAGGTAATAAATAACCTCAGTGACACGCTCCGCCGCTATTTTATGTTAATTTAATTAGATGGAGAGGTGGCCGGTAGCTCATGCGACGGGTTGAAAGTTCGGGAGCAGCGGGCGATGAGGGGCTGCGGTCACCGGATGACGGATATCCTCAATTACAATAGAGCCACAGCCATGAGATATATCTTTGAAGCCGGAAGATGAGTTTTACAGACCTTTTTCAATAAAAACACACAATTTATTCCTATCCGTCGCGGGCAAATACACGGGAAAATATGAAGAATTTCAGTCAGGCATCAACCTCAAAGAATGATTTTTGATTTTCCTGAAAATTTTCAACCAATCAAAAACAAACAGTTGTCAAGGAGGAAGCAATCGTCTAAAATTTTACAAAACGTCGCGTTCATGGTTGACAATTCTAGTCTATGACACGCCAGACAACCAGTAAACATGGCCAACAAAATTGTATCGTGTGTAAAGGCCTTGCTCGTTTTTGTCTTTGATTCATTTGATTGGAGATTTTGTTCGTCCAAGGTTTTTGACAATTCACAGCTGATTTCTTTGTTTGTGGTCTTGCGTTTCGTTCTCGCTCTTATCTTCAAAATTGTTTGACTTTTTGGCATTTTCTGTAAATAGTATAGTAGGTACCTACTTAAAGGTACTTCCCTTGCATTCGGTTGGTTTACACAACATTTTGTGAGTTTTCTGCCGAATAGAGAATTTGAATTATTTACACAACAAGTAACGCAAGTAAGCAGGCAAGGCCGGTACGCGCGCACGTATGCTGATTTGGTTGCGGTCTTCTGTTGGGACGTCGATTCTTGCATTTATTTTTTCACATAAATTAAAGTTCTCCACCTTACATTCTGCAATATTTCGTTGTAGGTATTTAATGTAAGTAATTATAATTAATTATTAAACCAATAAATTACCTGCCTCTGTGATAAATTGTGTACAAAGGTGTGTAAATAATATTTACTTCGTTTGGTACATGTTTTTGTTTAATGGGCTGCCTCAAGTGCCCTTGCCTTCACAAGCATTATTCATAGATATTGTTATTTATGAACTGAATGAATAAGTCATATGCAACATAAATTATAACGCCGGCACTACATGATCAGGCTTTTTATCACTTTATGCTGAGCTTTAGCCATGAAGAGAAAGTGAGTCTACATTAATAATAATTTTTTGACTTGTCAAGACCAATATAAAGTCACTAGTAATAATTTATACCAGTGTAGTGTGGTCATTTATCAACCTGCTACCAAAATTTCGTTTAAGAATATCTATTTCTAAATTAAATCAATTTTTCCACAGCTTTAACCCTATTCGCAACATGAAGCGGTGCTTATCACGGCTACTTCGACTCCGGAACCTTCTGATCCTCACAGTATTAGTGATCCTACTTCATTTGTTGAAATCACTCAGCCAAATAGAACTAAAGGAGACTGATAACAATTTAGAACATGACTCTGACATGTTGCCGCAGTCACAACAAGTTAACAATAAGTTGGAGCATTTCAAATATTTTGTCCCAGCTAGCTTGATAGAGGTTAGTGAAATATTAAATTTTTATTTTATATTACGTGATTGGGTTGCCGTGGCGGTTGCAGTGTAAGAATCCACCCCTCAACTTGGATATTGTATAAATAATGCTGGACCATTCACTTAGCATCATCTAGCCCCAAGCTAGGCAGAGCTAAAATAAATGGTTTTTGCCTTTATTTATCTAATTGTTGAGATCTCTACTTTACGGCAGTTTAAAATGACTTCTTTGAAGCTCATAAATTTTTTTTTGACACATTTTCTTTCTTTCTTTTCAGCATAAAGACTGGCACAATTATACACAAATTAGTATGGAGAAAAAACGAGTTGGTGAGTTGAGTGCTCTCTCTTTTATTCTCTCTTTGTGGCATTATAGTGTTTGTGCATTAGAGCTAACATCAGGTATAGCTTGGTCTCGGGTTCACGGGTTGGGAGGAAGCAGTCCATGGTCACAGTAAGAGTGGACTTGCTTACCGAGCTACTGGTGACGTAACAAGCCAGTGTACCTAATTAGTTCTGTCTGTGTTCTGGCATTATTATGAAAATGCAAAGTGTCTATTCCATATTTACAATGCTTGAAAGGGTACCTAATAATAACCATAAACCACAAAAAGGTGGCAATAATTAAAAGAGTCTCAGTAGTGCTTGTCTATTAGGACACTCGCTGCTAAAAAAAGGCCTACACCCACGTATGTGTGTGAATACTTAAATAAATAAAAAGGAGTTTATTCATCAAAACTTTATCTAGGTTTTATATGATCTTAGAAAATTACAGTAACGGAAAAAACAATTACAACTTATACATACACTTCTATCAATTTCTTCAAAATCTAAGCTGTCACCAGAAGGCAAAAAAGATCTTAAATTTTATACCTAAGTAGACACTTGATAGATACAAAGCAAAGAACACTGTTGTTTATTGATGTTTGCAAACAAACCACAATACAAATACCTCACTAAAACTCACTTGCTAGGCACTAATATTTATTTATTAAATAGGACACCAGCCTAAGACGCTGGCTGCATTGCCCCGCTGTATGGCAATGCTGATGCGCTGCTCCAGATACTTTTTTAAAAACCTGAAGAGCCTCGGTAATCCACGGAACTAGGGTCTCGACTCCAAGGGGAGCAAATGTGTAGGCTCTGTCGAGACCTGCATATTTGCTCCTCTTGAGATCTTCGGCCAAATCTGCCGCCGCACCCGCCCTCACGGATGTCCTCGGAAGATAAAAGGCACAGGTGTGTCGACGCATGTAGCGTCCCACACAATGGGCCTCCCCAACTCCTTAACTTAAAATAAAATAGAAACACTGAAGACTTACAATATTTCAGTATAAATTTATTAAAGAAAGGATCACAAGTCGACAAGTTGTAAATTCCGTATAAAACGTCGCAGCAACAGTGAATTTACACACATTGTACTTCCCTGCAGGTATCGGCGAGCAAGGCCGCCCCGCGTCCCTCCCCGCGAGCGAAGCGAAACTCCAAAAAGAACTCTACTCCGTCAACGGTTTTGACGGCGCGCTAAGCGACAAAATCCCTCTCAATCGCTCCATCGCAGATATACGACACCGCGGCTGTCGAAACAAGCTTTACTTAAGCTCGCTGCCCACTGTGTCGGTGGTGGTGCCGTTTCACAATGAACATTGGAGCACGCTGCTGAGGACGGCGTTTTCTGTGTTGTATCGTGCGCCGGCGCATCTGATTAAGGAGGTGCTGTTGGTTGATGATGCTAGCACTAAAGGTGAGAATTACCTTCTTAAGTAGAGACATCATCAACACAAATCCACCGCTGGATGGACATAGGTCCAGCGGTGGATTTGTGTTGATGATTGCTTACAGAAAGAATAAATTAAAATTAAGGAATGGCAACGCCCTTCCATTTTATCTTATCACCATCATACCAGCCGAACGACAAAGGCCTCCCCTAAAAAGCCTCATAACATAAAGTGGAAACTACCAGGTATCTACAACAATAGGCTAGTTGACACTTTTTTAAAGAAGGTCTTAAATTTATAATTAGTGTCCGATTAGAGGGAAAATATAATACCATAATTTTTTTAGGACCTAGAAAACCGAAAAAATTTAATTTTAAATGTCTACGTTTCGTAAACAGCCGAAAACGCTCTCAGACATATCTGTGACGTCATATGGGTAGAAAACCACAGACATAATACTAGCTACGCATAGAAAACAATCAATTGACATTAAAACGTCCATTGTAAAAATATACACAGACTACTTAACGTCTTATAAGATCCGACACGAAATTTATTTAGAGGCCTATGATGTCACAACATGGCTGACAGGTTGTACAGAGTTAATTTTTTTTGTTTTTTGAAAATATGTAATTATCTTACACTTTTAATATCAGAAATCTGTAAATATTAGTTTACTACGTCAAATACTACAGAAAATATTTATTGCGGCAAATTTGATACGAGACAAAAAGTCTATTTATAAGTTTTCTTATCAGATGGAGCAGCAATAGCCATGTAATTAATGCATTCAAGTTATACACGTAACTAATCAGTAAACACCTATCGATAAATATATATACAAGTATATAAGTATAGCTATAATCTAAAGGACAGGTTGTTTGTTTGTTCAGTTGGAATTGTCATGTGTGCCACCAATACTGAATGGCTATTATATGAATATTATGTACCGCACGACTTGCATGCTTTGATACTTTGTCTATAAGATAAAGCTATGTGATATTTATGTTTCTATTTTGTAATTCGTTGAAAAATTATAACTAGGCCGGTACATTTTCCCAAATTTTAAAATAAATCAAAAAAGTGTTTAGAAAATTTAGAAATCTACTTTTAGAAACTGGCTACGGTTCAGGTCAGGCTATTAGAAGGGACAATTCGTTTCAGAAAATGAATCCACTCAATATTAGTTTGCCTGGAATTATTGGGAATATCGTCAAAATGCTTGTACCTAACACAAGAGAATTTTCGAGTTTTATAAATCCTTAATTACTAAATATATAAACAGAATCTGGTTCTAGAACTGCCTGAGAAATGGGAATCACAGGTTGTATTTTCTTAGTTTTTAGATAAAAAACGGCCCGGATACTTGACAGCTTTTAACTTAAAGAATATATCGCGCGTGGCGGGAAAATCCATACCAATAATATAAATGCGAAGATAACTTCGTCTGTATGTAGGTAACCTTCTTATGCTACGGCTGAATGGATCTCTATGAAATTTGCCAGCGTTGTTTATATGTAAAGGTTTAGAGGTTATTTCTATCCCATTGAAACTGATTTGTGGGATGAAACGTGGCCTATGTTTTATTCGGGGCCTAGAACTCTATCCATGCAAAATTTCAGCCCGATCTGTTGAGTAGTTTTGGTGTGAAGAAGTAACGAACATTCACCTAAACATCCAAACTTTCGCATTTATAATATTCGTGTGATAAACACTATTCTATATCATAAAGACTACTAAACGAAAAAAACATCTCGTTCACTGATAACTTGAAAAGACATTGCATTACATCTATCATCCTATCGAGTGTGTCCTTAAAACACACGAGGCGAGGTAGGAATCGCACTTTCTCCCGAGTGATACATTGTCCTTTACTATATATTTACTAACTTTGAGGAAAATCATCGTTTTAAAATCTTTAAAATAACTCAAGGAAATTCATATTTTCAACTCAAATATAGCAATAAAATAATATATATAATAATAGTCCCTAATACGGAAGAGGCCGATATCATATGGGTGATCCAACCTTTTTGTCGTTTGACCCATTAAGAAAATAACCATAGCTACGGGCTGATATTGCAAAAACTAAAAACGAAATAACACGTTAGAAATGGATTTCCATACTTTTCTCTCCCGCTAAATGCGTGAGGAATGAAATTCCAGAGAGTTCTCCGTCCTGCATTTCAGTACGCCTGCAATGACGTACTTTCTACCATATGTTTGGAAAAGGAATGAGCAACTGAACAGGTGCAGTATAAACAATCTTCCCTCTCTTCACAGAATTCCTGAAGTCCAAGCTCGATGCATTCCTCTCCGCGAGCATGCCCAAGGCCCGCGTGATCCGCCTGCCCCGCCGCTCTGGCCTCATCACGGCGCGGCTGGCGGGGGCCAAGGAGGCCACGGGAGATGTGCTGCTGTTCCTGGACTCCCACACGGAGGCCAACGTCAACTTCCTGCCGCCTCTGCTAGGTCTGTGTGTACGTATGTCTTTTAATATGAGGATTTCCACTTTAACACTTTCATGGCCCAAGACGCTGATATCCTGCGGCTCAGTGGAGCCGCGGAGGCGCGCCCCTGCAGATCTGGGCAGTGAATGCGTTAAAGTAAGTAATACATTTTTTGTCACATAAAACACACACATACAAAAGGTTTACTTATTACAAAGTGGCCAAATTTAAACATAAAATAATATAAAAATTAAAAGTAAAAACATAAAGTAGAGGCACCGCTCATACCAGTGTTCCTTTAAATTACATCAATATAACTAACTGTTTTCGAGATTATTATGATTTAATAGTCAACAAAGTCACTTGTAACGGGATATTTACCATGATTTGAGTTTTGAGCTTTCCAATATTTCGGCGCAGTTACATGCGTCATGATCACGGAATAACTATGAGGGCACTGCAAGTGAGTTGTTATTGGCAGATATATCGATCTACCCTCATTTTTTGTCTTTTGCTACGAACGTTACTACTACCACCGGTTTCATTATCGAACGCAACTCGATCACGACACACAACACTTACGGTATCAGAACCCTGGCCGGTTGGTACATCACTTCTTCGTTTTTACACATTCTCACAACAGGGTTCCAGATTCCTGATAATATAACCATGATGGATTTAAAAGTTTTATAGTCAACAAAGTGTCCAAGACTCCTGTAAGGTCTAAAGAAAATAAAGGATTTTGAGTTTTGAACGTCCTGAAACGTTTTCTTCGTAAAACTCTTGCCAGAGCGGGTTGTGGTCATCACACATGATGTCTCGTCTTGAATATAGCTCTGTAAATTCCTTGAATATAGCTTTGTAAATTCTTTGAATATAGCTCTAGATTCCTATAATATAGCTCTGTAAATTCTGCCAGTGTCAGTTTCAAGATGCTATCTTTACAAGATAATTTCATTGTTTTGAAAAAACTACAAACCTACCTAAAATCCCTTACTTTTACACTGTAAGTTCTACGAGACAAATACTAATCCCACGGGAGTAAATTTTTTTATGGGACCACCTGCGGATCATTCTGTATCATATCTTTGAATACATACATAGTATACATAATATCATATATACAATAATATAGTCTATATTATAGTAGTACATATATTTAGTATAAGTGTAACCACCTCGGGATATTTCTCTATACAATATTTAAAGAATTTCCATAATCGGTCAATAACTCACCGAGAAATCTACTAACTTACATTAAAAAAACACACAGCCAAACATATAACCTCTTCCTTTTTTCGAAGTCGGTTAAAATGGTTACGGGCACACCCTACTAAGAGCATCAAGCGGTGTTAAATTATACAATGGAGTACCTATTTGAATGTGAATTTAGTAAGCAGGCATAGGGTATAGACCAGTAGGACAAGCACGGGGATAGTCTAGGGTAGAATAGAGCAAAATTACGTCATTTTATCATCGAATGCGTAAATTATTTGAAATTAATTCCTTCAACTTCAATAATATACGCAATGTATGACGATGCGATGTCATGATTGTCAATTCTACTCTAGAGAAGAATCCCCGTGCTTGGCCTACAGCAGTGGGTGCTCGAGGGCTGAGAAGAACTTCATTCGATGAGGTTTATGTCCAGCAGTGAGATCTTTCTCACTGCTGGGCATAAACTTCATAAACCTCATTGCCAGGTCTTGCTGGCAAGGATGGTGATTGATGAGAAATAGTCTTAATAAGTTTTTATTATTTATTAGGTATTTCATTGTTCAGGTTTTGACTGAATAAAACATACCTTAGAGTAGGTAAAACTCAAAATAATGAAGCTACCTATAAGTGAAAGAATTTATTTAATCTGACTATTAGTTCCGGAGATTACCCAATGCAAATTAACTTGCAAATACGTCTTTATAAGTATATCCACTGGCCAAACTCGATTTGAAATGTTTGTGAACAAACTACGACACAAATAACTAAAACTCACTTGCTTGGCGTCGATTTTCAGATATAATTGTAAGCAATATTTATAGAAAGAAGGATCTCAAATCGAATAGTAAAGTAATTTTTTTTTCGTAAACGGTAGAAGTCTTTATCCACAAAGAAAGTTACAGTTAGTTCAATTGTTTCAATTGTAAATACTACTTCTAATTTATTCCTATTATTTTACTGTAATTTTCTTTGTAAAGTAAATTGCGTATAAAAATACGCGACAACAGAGTGAATTTTAAGTGAGTTTAATTATGGGTGGTTCACTGTGTGGTGCCGGCTTAGAATTTGCACCACCCCAACTCTTCCCGCGGGTGTCGTAAGAGGCGACTAAGGGATATCCACCGGGGGCAGGCAGCAGCGCCTCCTGCAGAACAATTCCACCAACGTACTGCGATCCCCAACCCGCATGCCCAGCGTGGGGATTATGGGCATTACCCCCCCAATAAGATGAAAGCAAATAAGGCGCTTATCAAGGGAGACGTGCGTCCAGCAGTGGACCGATATAGGCTGCTGAGGTGAGGTGAGGTATGGGTGGTTTGTTTACAAACGTTCAACATCGAGTTTGTCTAGTATAGTAAGGCATAGTGCTATTCGTTATCTAGTTTTAGGATATTAAAAATAGGTTGTGTAACTATGGCCAATGTAGTATAGTTTTGGCGTGACTCACGATTTTACAACAAACACTTTTGATAACAGCCTTATCGAAACGGGGCCTCGTAAAATACAATAAAATACCAGGCAAGTTGTTACGGTTTGCAAAAACTGTAACAACTCTAGACTTTATTCGGCTACTTTTTAACATAACCACTCAGTGCCGAGCCCCGTGCTCCGCTTCGTTCATGTAGTCGAAAATAGGACAATGAAATTCAAAAGGCGATATCTTTTTGGAAATAGCCTTTTGAATTTCAATCCGATCCCCAACCCAGTTACACCAAAAAAATTCGCCAAGCCAGAGCTTTAATTTTGGCCTATAAAATGTAAAGAAAGTGTGCGCCTTTGATAAAAGATACACCAACTAAATCCTAGCGGAAGCAACTTGAGCCCTAACTGGACACTGTCGCCTCAACAAGCACATGTTCAAACTGGGGCTAAGCGACACTCAATCCTGTAGGTTCTGTGAGCCAGAGGAAACGCCTCTCCATCTTCTAGGAGAGTGCGGAGCACTGATGCAAAAACGTAGCATCCATCTGGGCAAGCACCTGCTTAGTCCAGACGAGCTAAGAGACTGCACCCCGAAGAAAATCTTACATTTCCTAGCAGCTGCAAGGGTTAGTGGCGAATTATGAACGCCGCTGCCTCGAGGCTGAACGTACAAGGTGGCGATCACAATAGGCCTATCATGGTCGCAGTGATACGAAAGCCACAAAAGCAAATAAACAAGATCCGTCAAGTGCGAGTGTAACTCGCGCGCCGAGGGTTTTGAACGTTTGTCAACAAATATGTACCAAAAGTACCGATTAGAGACTTCGCAATTTAACGAATACCTAAGAATAGTAGGTACCAACCTACATTTCAGATGGATCTCTCTTCATGCTTCGGTTAAATGGGTGGTTCGGTTAAGGTGGGTCATGGTAAATTTTTCGACTTTTTTCAAAATATTTCAAAAAGTATGAAAGTTACACAAATTTGAAAAAGTGGTTTGAAATGTCCAAATCAATACCTTTCATTTGGTACCCCACTCGGTGGGGTAGCCCCCCTTTTGAAAATTATTCCTTTTTGACCATTTTTCAAAAAGTATTCTTTTTACAGACTTCTCTATATTTTTCCTGTAAAATATAGATCTATATCTACAAACGCTCCATACATTTTAAACGGATCGCTCTGCAAACTTCGGAGATAGGGGGGGGGGAATGGGTATTTTTTTGACTATTTTCAAAATATTTCAAAAAGTATGAAACCTACAGAAATTTGAAAAACTGTGTTGAAACGTACAAACTGATACCTTTCATTTGATACCCCACTCGGTGAGGTAGCCCCCCCTTTTGAAAATTATTTCCCCCCATTTTGACCATTTTTCAAAAAGTGTTCTTTTTTCAAACTTCTGTATATTTTTCCTGTAAAATATAGATCCATGTCTATAAACGCTCCATACATTTTACATGGATCGCTCTGCAATCTTCGGAGATAGGGGGGGGGGGAATGGGTATTTTTTCGACGTTTTTCAAAATATTTTAAAAAGTATGAAACCTACAAAAATTTCAAAAAATATTTTGAAATGTACAAAATGATACCTTTCATTTGATACCCCATATGACTCTGTAGGTATCTTTTAAAATTTCGGCATCACAATTTGTATGGAAAATATTCATTTTCATTTTTCATTTATTTTGATTTATTTTTCTCTAAATCTGTACAGGCGCACGAAATGTATTATTATTTTAAATTTCAAGTTGATAGCTGCAGTAGTTTTTGAGTTATTAAGGAGGGAAAAAAGGACAGACAAAGCGAGACCATAAGGGTTTTGAAACCGATCTTCGATCATCAAAACCCTAAAAAGAGTGTGCGCAAAGGGGAGCCCAGTGTTCTAACCAAGTAGAGAGATGTATATTTTTGAATACTTACACAGTCTTTCAGACACCGTGTCACTTAAATATACACATGGTGCTGAGGGTGTTAAAAATTAGCCGATTTTTTTCATAGGTTTAAATTAAACTGGCGCATGGATGGCAATACTGCTGTCGCATATGTCGTTCCCGTATAGGACTTACAGGTCATTTACTTATCATTGGTTTAAAATATTAATTTTGTTTTTGTTTTTTATTCTACCGTAGACAACAATCCCCGTGCTGATAGTATACCTATGTGGGATGACGACTTGCGAAACACTGGCAGATGCTGGATGCGGCAAGCTGAAGGCAGGCCGCTATGGCGCTCATTACGGAGGCCTATGTCCAGCCGTGAACTAACAAAGGTTGATGATGAAACGAACCTACCTACTATCGATATCATTAATAGATATGTGTTAGCATACCTTGTTTAAAACTTCAGTCTCAAGTACTCCAATAACTTTAATGAATTCATTTGCCGTGCGTTTCCCTTTTTCATATTTCGCCTTCATTTTTACTATAATATTGAGTTTTTCCGTAGATGCTACAATGAATTCACAATCTTTTTCGCCGCCTCAGCTGGCTATGTCTATTTTTTCGTGCTCCTCCTCAGTGACGATAACATTCATAGCAGGAAATAATTAAGATTAATCAACTCGTTCAAAAAGAAGAGTTATGATTTCTTATGATGCTCATATATGATTTGACCTTTTCTTTTTCTTTATCTATCCTTTTTCTTTATCTAGATCTTTCTTCCTTCAGATCCGATCGCAAAAAACTACCGCACAGTGGTCTGTCCATTCATAGACGTGATCGCCTTCGACACGTTCGAGTATCGGGCCCAGGACGAAGGGGCGAGGGGCGCTTTCGACTGGGAGCTTTTCTACAAGCGACTGCCCGTTCTGCCCAAGGACCAGGCTAATATGCCCGAGCCTTTTGAGTGAGTATACCCGTACTACATGTAAACTAGCGATACGGCATTACACTGCGAACCCCTACTCCTGATGGTCAGCAAGGTCAAAACCATACCGCCATTAGTACCGAAAAAGTTCCATTTTATTAAATAACACCAAAGATTTAAATCGTTAGGCCCTGTCCGTAGTGAGACTGCGCCGTGTCGTTGCCAAGCGAAATGAGATAGCTCGCTCATTTGGAATCAGTGTATTGTGTGTTTATGTGGTGTGTTTTTCCACAAAAGTTCGTGCAATATGTGGTAATAATAATAGTTACGTTTATTGGCAATAACACTATTTTTAACTACATAATAAAGCGTTCCTGCACGCAGCGTTGGAATTTTGTGAACGCACGCATTCAAAGACAATGCCACAGTTTTTGGTGTCAGGGAGTATCTAACTATTTAAAGTCTTTGAAGTACACAACACGTCACGGCTCGGTCGCCTCACTAAGCAGTAGTGTATGTTTGAAACAATACTAATTACTTTCTCTTAAATTAACAGGCAGGGCAATTTATCTTACACGATACTAGCTTTCCTGGGCTCTCCTTCATATCACTAAAAACTTAAATAACGGGATATTTAGTACATATGACTCGTGGTTTGAGTTCCGTGATCATGGCGTACCGAAATATAGGAAAACCCAAAACATCACATATTACACATAAACGCAAAAATATAAACTTCATTTAAAAGAGAAAATTAAAAAAAACCTACATCAATCCTATCCTACTAATATTATAAAGCCGAAAGTTTGTGAAATCAGAATTTATGTAACCTAGGATCTCCAAAACTACTGAACAGATCAAGATGAAATATGGCGTACGTTTAGAGCAAAGTCTCTTATATGTGGATCTTACCTATTACTTATTATACCGAAAATACGCGTGCGAAGCCACGGGCAGAAGCTAGTCCTTCATATACATATTTACTGTAAATACTAGTTCTAATATGTTTCTAATATTTGATTGTAATTTTCTTTGTTATTAAAGATGTCTTCTTTACTGCGTATCTTGTCTTGTTTGTGTTCTGTCTTTCTTTCTTTCTAGCATTATTTTCTCTGTTACTCTGTTTTTTCTTTCTTTCTTCTAGACTTGTCGAGGTGCTGCTATCGCCCGGTATATACGAATGTTTTGTATATGACTCATTGTCTTCCGTATCTGTCTTGATAAATGCTTGCGGAGTTGTGGTGGGTCGCTAGTTTATAATTTTAATATGTGTGTATGGGTATACTCGCTCAAAAGGGTCGAGAATGTTATCTTCGGGTTTCTTACTCGAAAGTATCAAATAACGATATCGCTTCGATATCTCCGAACAGACCACAGTGCGGTGGTTTTCTTTCACTATTGGATCAGTAGAAATAAAGAAACTGACAAATTTTACTCCATAATGGATTGAGAAATCTCGTTATGTAATTTTACAATGTGTCCGAACAATTCATTTGTAATCTTGTTATTTACAGTAAAATTTTACTACCTACATAAAAAAAAGATAAAAGGATAATGCCAGGAAATGTGTCAACTCCTCTGGGCGCGCACTAATAAAAACTAAATATTAGTTTCTGTCTGATTCGTTTTCGTGTACGCTAATCTTATGCAAGCGACATAAGAGTTGGTTTTGCACGACAACGAAAAGGAAACTTCGATTTTCCTTTTCCGGTTAGGCCCCCTGGAACGCATTCCCAATAGTAGAATATAATGCAACATAACCTTGAATAGATTTGGTCAGGATTTGGAACTATAAGTTTCGATCTACAGAAATAGCTAGGTATCGCATCTATGCAGTAACTACTAACAGTATTTAGCAGATCGTTATCCCTGGGTTTCGGCGTCCTACATTACGTTTACCTACCCCAGGTAAAGTGGAAGCTAAAGTTTGTTTGTTTTGGGTAATAAGATAATGACAATTTATTTGTCAGCGTCTTGGGGACGCTTCCGACTGTTATTGATATGGATCAGTTGGCTACATGTAGATTGTTGATTGTGTTGCAACAGTCTGCAGTTAACTAAATTGTTTCAATTGTAAATACTATTTCTTATTTGTTTCGATTGTAATTTTCTTTGAAAGGTATCTTTCATTAAAAAAAATTGCCATACACATTAATTTTTGATGACAGGCCATAATTCGCGACAATACATTTATTTAGATGTCGAAATTACTCGTCCGATTCTAAAAATACTTTCACTAAAAGCTAGCTACATTATTCCTTAATGTCATACAGGCAACTTCATAACGTTTAAGGACGTAGCTCATCTGGGCCACACCGCTACTGCACAATAACAAAGTGAATATTCAATTATGGGCCTAAACTCGTTATCTTTAGATAAGTACATTATACATACAGTAACAAAATTGCTTACCTCAAGCTTCAAGCGAATCGCCCGCGAACTACCTGTTTATCTGATGCCATCAACATAAATGCTTCAAAAATTAAGAGTAACGCCCATAAGTGCATTTTTTTGTGCTATGCGGCAGTGCAGATGTGGGACAACCTTTATTCCTACAGATCCAATAGCACGAAACCACCGCACTGTGGTCTGTCCATTCATAGACGATATCGCATACGATACGTTCGAGTATCGGGCCCAGGACGAGGGGGCGAGGGGCGCTTTCGACTGGGAGTTGTACTACAAGCGACTGCCTGTTCTGCCCCAGGACCAAGCTAATATGCCCGAGGCTTTTGAGTGAGTGATGATAGCGAAACTTTGTAGGTGTAGGAGAAATTAATAAATATAGCACGAATGAGTCGTACACATAGATGTAGCTCTAACCGAATAATAATAATGCTGGATAATTCACACAGCATCATCTAGATAGACCAAGCTAAGCAGAGCTTGTGTTATGGTACAGTCAGCGTCAAATTGATATGAGCGTCTAAAGTAGTCAAAATGATCTGAAAAACATAAAAGCAATTTGATATACGCCGTTCGAAGCATCATATTGTTGTAAGCACCCAAGGTGTTCAAAATATCTTACTACTCGTTATTTCAATCAGTCACCCTGACTGCTCATAATATAAATGTGAAACAAGGAGTAGTAAGATATATTGAACACTTTGGGTGCTTATAACATTATGGTGATTCTAACGGCGTATATTAAATTGCTTTTATGTTTTTCAGATCATTTTGACTACTCTAGACGCTCATATCAATTTGACGCTGACTGTACTAGATAATTGATATACATACTTTATACTACTTTACTTATTCTTAGTTGAGCTACCTGTAGATTGTTGCAGTTAGCTCAATTGTTTAAATTTTATATAGTAAGTACTAATTTGTTTCTATTATGTGATAGTAATTTTCTTTGTCAACGGCGCCGGTCCGCCTATGACTGAAGTGGGTAGACCTAATTTTAGCCTTCCACTTTGTAGAAGCCAATCATCATCATCATCATCATCATCAACCTAAATTTGTCCACTGCTGGACATAGGCCTCCCCTAATGAGCGCCATAGCATTGGTATAGAAGCCAATACCAATCTTTAATTTAACTTACATCGATGGTCGTAAACTATATATTGTGGGTAGTATATGAGTCCTAAATTATTGTATGACACTCGACGATAGCATCACAGCGTAGGCCTTGAACTAGGAACGTGTCTTGATAAGTTGTCATACTTCAACAGCCTGTATTGGTCCTGTAGGGGTTCCAAAGACCGATAATGTAAACGACAAGGGATACATCGGCTGGGCACAGCCAAGGCATTCATCAGCTCATGATCAGCTCGACCTCCTCCGCAGTCGGCATCCGTTCGCCTGTCAACCCGGATTCTTCTCGGCTATGTCCGTCTGATAAGTGACAGTGACAGCTGATTCGCAACGCCTCGACCTACGAGATGATGTATGTAGACCATGGTTTTACCTGTACATACGCTACAGGTCCACTGCTGGACGCAGACCTCCCCTTGAAAAGCGCCTTATTGGCTTTTATCTCATGGGGGTAGTGTGCTCATAATCCCCACGCTAAGCACGCGGGTTGGGGATCGCAGTTTAAACAGAGAGTAAAAACAGACTAATCCCACAATCGCCGTAATCTTTCGTCTTGGCGACAGTATGTATACCATACTTTGTACTTAAAAACATTTTATATCATACTTTGTACTTAAATACATTTTATGAATTAAGGGTCCGGCGACGGATGAATTTCCCATACAAACGTAGTACCAAAATGATTTGTAATTTGAGAATGTTTTCATCGTGGTTTGCTATTATTTGTGTTAGAATAGTGTTTATACAGGTTCCTGCCATAATTTTTTTCAAAATACTTATCTACACAATTACTAAGACAACATTCATTTTTTGATGTAAAAATGCGATTAGGTTTAATTTCATTTCAGAAAGGTATTTTGAAAAAAAAATGTGGCAGGAACCTAGATAAATACTATTTTAATACAAATAATAGCAGACCATAGTGAAAATATGCTCAAATTAAAAATCATTTTGGTATTACGTTTGTATGGGAAATTCATCCGTCGCCGGACCCTTAACAGGAGTTTCTCACACGTCCGTCGCCGTAGTCACAATGAGATAAAACGACACCAAAAAAATTATAGTAAAAACCTTTCTTTACCATCTCATACTTCACTCTTACATAAGTTCCAACTTCAGATGCTGCTGCGCCCTCTAGGTGTTGCATAAAATCAGTGTACAGTAGCGTCTTCGCTACTTCGTTCGTTCGTTAAAACCTTACCTTTTTGAATGTCACTGTTGTAACTTATATAATTTGTTTGTCAGGTATACATGACCATCAAAATATATAAGTTACAACCGTTTAGTTTGTAATTTTGTGACACAGGAGAAATACTTTTTAGTGACTTACAATAAATTCCAGGAGTCCAGTGATGGCGGGCGGGCTGTTCGCGATATCTCGCGCGTATTTCTGGGAGCTGGGTGGATACGACCCTGGACTGGACATCTGGGGCGGCGAGCAGTATGAACTCAGCTTTAAGGTAATCTTATCTATACATATATATTCCGCGCATAATGTACCAAATAACAGTCCAAATGCGGATACCGGAGTAGACTCACCTCCTTAACAGCCTATAATGGTCCAGTACTGGACGCAGGCCTCCTCCTCCCCCGCCCATAATCCCCACGCTGGACATGCGGGTTGGGGATCGTAGTTTGGTGGTAGAATTGTTTTTTAGGGGGCGCTGCTGCCCGCCCCGCGTTATAAACTATGCCGCTAATTCCTGAGTAGTTTGGCTCGGATCGGCTTCCACCATCTCTTTCAATTCATTGTTATTCACCTGTGTGGGCGGTCTTCCACGTGGTTCGTTCTTCAAATCAAAGTTTGCATCACGAAATCGTTTAAACCAAAATCGCACGGTGCGGTCATTAGCAGCTCCCTCTGCAAAAGCAACATTGATATTGCGAGCTGTTTCTGCCGCGTTAGTTCCGCGTCGGAACTCGTATTCAAAAATCACTCGAATTTTCGAAGTATCTTTTCTTGTCTACGCTGAATTAAAAAAAACAACTGAAAGTCGATAATCGAATGTTGCACATTTTTTTAAGAAGAACCTCATAGGTACCATGTGAAAAAAGTTTCGCTCAAAAATCTCAAACCATGAAGGTTTTATATCAATTCGAAGTACCTATTACAATAAAACGGCAATTTTTACTTTAACCCCTATTCCATTACTACTCGCTGGCTGTTTCCAGATTTGGCAGTGTGGCGGGCGGATGGTAGACGCGCCGTGCTCCCGCATCGGACACATCTACCGCAAGTTCGCGCCCTTCCCCAACCCTAACCGTGGGGACTTTGTGGGCAAGGTGAGTTAATATCTCTGGGATTCAGTCAAACGATAAATACCTTACAGTTTTTTAACTATTCAGAGACAACAAAACTACGCAGACGGTTTAAGGACGGTCGCAGATCATAAGCTCACATGTGCATTCAAATATAAGTATAAGTAGTAGTAAATATAAGTAGTATAGGTTTTAACTCGAAACATTTATTTGCATTTCATATTAACAGGTTCAGGTGACAGACAGCTTGCGGGCCAATCGTTAGAAGCTTGTGCTAAGACATTTTGCCAATATAAAATGTTTTTAAAAGTAACGAATTTAAGCCCATATTTGAATGTAAATTCTTGTGGTGCGCGGTAGCGGCGTTAAATTAATGTACGCAGAGTTGCAGAGAGAAGTACGTTTGTAATTGTGTAACTGTATATGGCATCGCCTCATGGGGAACCCAAAAGGGTTCCCCATGAGGCGACGCCAGCGACTTAAAAACAAAGCTATTGCTCAGCTGTTTCTTTATAGCTGTTCCCTGAAAATCGTTCTAATGCTGAGATGACATTCATTACTGCAACCGAGTTTCAAAATAAAATCATTCTAGTTTTCGAATTTCTGTTTAGTTAATTTATGACACTAAAAGCATAATAATTTCCTTGTAACGCGTAACATTATCATTCGTTCCTAGAACTACCGGCGCGTAGCAGAAGTATGGATGGACGAGTACAAAGAGCACCTGTACCGGCGCCGGCCGCACTACCGCGACATAGACCCGGGGGACCTCTCCGAGCAGAGGGCGCTGCGGCAACGCCTGCGCTGCAAGAGCTTCCACTGGTTCATCACTCAGGTTAGATACCATTGCTTTCTCTGTCGAAATGAAAGAGATCCCCCAAAGTTTGCCACAGTGACCGGTCCATGCAGCCCGCATCTAAAGTTTTCCTGCAACCTTCACTAGGGCTTCGGTCCACCCCGTAGGGTCAGCCCACGGCACCTTCCAGAATGTACGTGGTTGCCATTTGATCGGATCGGTTGCTCTCCATCATCTTGTCTTCCTTCATTCTTGGCTGCGAGCAGAGCCCGGTTCTTCTCGTCTTACACAGAGAAGATACAGGGAGAAAATGTGTGGAAATGGTTCCTACACATTTTCTCCCATTGGAGTCGAGACCCTAGGTCCGTGGGGTACCTACCGATGCTCCTCGGGTTAAAAAAAATATTTGAGCGTCTGGTCGATACGACGCGTGTCCCGAGAGCTGGTGAGTATCTGGCGCAGCGCATCAGCATTGCCATACAGCGCTGGACAATGCAGCCAGCGTCTTGGGGACGCGACGACTGGTATTGAAATGGATCAGTTGAGCTAAGTACTTGTAGATTGTTTGCAACAGTAGTTAACTCAATTGTTTCAATTGTAAATACTAGTTCTAATTTATTTCTTTGTGATACACAGTAGTCCCTTTTTACATCTGAAAATATTAATTTTATTAGGTAGGTCTGAGTTATAACATCCCCACAACAACCATCGGATCTGTGAGCTATGTGCCATAACTTGCGTCGAAATAAACGTTTATCTAATCTTTTCTCATCAAGCTGTAAGTTCCATCACCACCTTGGTTCTTGTCCAACTTTTGGTTGGGGTGAAAAATCTTGTGAAAAAGAAAAAATAAATCATATATTTCATCTACTCTCCCCTATTAGCCGTCATTACCGTACCGTACCTTGCTTAATCTTGTCACAATCATACACAAGCACAGATATATAATCCTACTAATATTATAAAGTCTATAATATTAGTATGATAATATATCTGTGACAAAAATACAGATTAGTTACACAAACTTATACAAGTTTGTGTACCTAATTTGTATTTTTGTTACCTAGAATCTCCAAAACTATTGAACAGATCAAGATGAAATTTGGCGTACGTTTAGAGCAAAGCCTAACTTAGATAATACTTATTAAACCGAAAGAGTTTACATTTTCTATAAAATAATGTTGTTAATGTTTGTTTTATAGATTGCGTTTGACCTCCCGTTCAAGTACCCGCCGGTAGAACCGAAACCGTTTGCACAAGGACGAGTGAGTATTCAGAACATCTGTATTGTATATACTTGATAATCATACCAGCTTCCGCATTACCCTGTCTGTCGGCCGTGCGCATCCTAATGGATGCGCACTCGTGATGATTTGGCAAGGAGATAGATTGAACCTCGGAGGAAGAACAATAGTACATTCGACGACCTCCGTGGCGCAGCGGGCGAAGGTCCGCCTGCGACGCAGGAGGTTGCGGGTTCGATCCCCGCCTCCGAACAAATTTGTGTACGATCTGCAAAAATTTGTTCCGTTGGTCTGGGTGTTTTCTATATATAATAAAAATATCTATCTATGTAATGTATTATATTAAGTATATCAGTTATCTAGTACCCATAACACAAGCTCTGCTTAGCTTGGGGCTAGATAATGCTGTGTGAATTGTCCAGCATTATTTATTTATTTATTATACACCCAGTCAAGAAAGTGCCCAATTCCTATCGAGTTTGTCATTCACGACGTAGGATTCGCACTTTCTGCCGACGTCTGCTATTTAGACCTTGCTGAGGAGCAGTTGAACAAACTTGAGCGTCTCCAAAACTTTTGCATTAGGTTCATTTTTGGTTTACGCAAATATGACCACGTCTCTCCTTTTCGCACCATGCTCAAGTGGCTCCCTATCCGACTTCGCCGGGACATGCACGTTCTTTCTCTTCTCTTCTCTATTCTCTTTAATCCTCTTTCTCCAGCGTATCTTAAAGAACGGTTTGAGTTCCTTCATTCTTCTAACTCCCACAATCTCAGGTCATCAGATAACTTACTCCTCAAGTTTCCCACTCATTCCCAATCCTTCTATGGCAATTCTTTTAGTGTACAGGCAGTTCGTCTTTGGAACAAACTGCCTGTCGATATCAGGCTTGCTCCTTCCATCACCTCCTTCAAAACCAAACTGAATTCTCATTTCCTTTCTACAGCAGTCTAGACTCATTTCATTCTCTGCTTCTTCTGTCTTCTAACTTGAGATGTTATCGCAACTTTTAGTTTATTAGCTTTTTATTATAATTGTTTCCAGTGGACCTACTGTATTAGTTTATTATTATTATTATTTTCTTTGTAAGTAGATTAGATTATGTATTTGTATTGTAAATATGTATGTACTAGATATATAAGTTCTGTTATTTCCTTTCGTTGCATTTTCACCCCTTTTTCTATTCTTATATCTTTCTCTTCATCCCAAGGTTGCCTGGGAGAAATCGCTCTCAGCGATAAGGCCGCCTTTTGTACTATTTTTATTTATTTAGATATAAGATTTTTATGAATGTTATTTTTAAGAGTACTACAATAAAGTGTTAATTCATTCAATTCATTCATTCATTTCTCCCGAGTGATACATAGTGCTTTATACAACACCTTCGAAATGATCGTTTTAGAATCTTCAAAAACACTCAAATAATTTCAAATTTTAAAGTCAATTATAGCAATAAATTTTCGCACGGTTCTTTTTATTGAATTATTGTTCTGAATACGGAAGAGGTCGATATCATATGGCGGATTAGGAGTAAAAACTTTTTGTCCTTTGACCTATTATGAAAATAACTATAGCTACCGGCTGATATTTCAGAAAAAAAAAAAAATAACACGTTACAAATGAAATTCTTACTTTTCCGTCCCGCATTTCACGCCTGCAATGACGTACTTTCTACCTTATGTTTGGAAAAGGAATGAGCAACTTTCAGAGCAGGTGTAGTATAAAGACTATTCTTTATACCCAGGAAAACTTGTGCTAAGGCGTAATCTAAAGCTAGAAAATAAGTAATGTACCTACGTATCTGATGAATCTAATGTGTTTCTAGATTCGTCCGGTAAACGACCCAGATCTATGCATAGACGCTCACAACGGGCAAGACAAGGACGCACTGACGCTCACCAAATGTACATCAGCTGATGCAGAGAACAAATTTATATTCTCCTGGCATAAAGACATCAAGTAAGTTACGTGAGCTCTTTGGCGCAGTGGCTGACGGCTTGACACGCAGAAGAATTGTGTGTTCTATTCCCGCCGCGTCACCAACATCTGCTAATATTTGTTGGGGTGTTTTCTGTTTAAACTCAAACAGAAGTACCTAAAGTTTCATCATTCTCATCATTATCCACAGCCGGCTTTTACCCACTGCTGGGTATAGTAAAAGATAAAAAAATTAAAGTTTCATTCTCACCTCACCTCACCAGCCTGTATTGGTCGACTGCTGGACGCAGGCGTTCCCTGATAAGCTTTTATCAGCTTTTACCTATTTTTATTTTTTTATTTATAGTTTCATATCACGGTATAAGTAATATTGATTAATGCGAAAGTTTGGATGGATGGATGTTTGTTACTTGTTCATGCCAAAGCTACTGAACGGATCGGGCTGAAATTTTGCACAGATGTAAACTATGGTATGGTATGCTTTAGTGAAGTTTATTCAAAGCCCGTATTGTGAAAGCTGGCTCAGTCATCCATCTATGATTGAGTAGCGCTTTTCTATGGCATACACGTAACTCCAGCATAGAACTATGACGAACAAGCTTTCTTAAATCGGGCTTTAGACTTTACTAGTTTATGCCCGGGGCTTCGCACGCGTTGTTTCTATAGAAACGTTTAAAGGTGATTTTTATCCCATGGGAACTGGTTTATGGGATAAAAAGTAGCCTATGTTTGATTTCATTATTAGAGTTACCTGTATGCAAAATTTCAGCCCGATTCGTTCAGTAGTTTTTGCGTGAAGAGGTAACAAACATCCATCCATTCAAACTTTCGCATTTATAATTTTAGTGCGATGTCATAGTTCCCCTGGGATAGAAATAACCTTAAAACATTTCCATTGAACTGTAAAAGATGTTGTTAAATATCAGTGCAACATTCTTATTTCATGATTGGATACATCTCTAGCCTTTGTCCAGCAGGACTAGTATAGATTGATGGTATGATGCTATCCAAATTTCATAGTAAAAAAGTTAAAAGTAACAGTATTCGAAATTTTGAAACAAAAACTATTCGGTTCAAAGATGTTTATTTCACATAAAACAAAAAGTTATTTTAAATTGAGATGTGCAATACTTATAAAATAATGTTTATTATTATTATGGGGCCGTTTACCTTAGACCTCTGGGATTTTACTAAAATTTTGTTTATGTTTTCAGAACAAAACGCAGAGCGATGTGCTGGGACCTCCCCGAAGGATCGCCGAAGAGTGAGATCCTCCTGTTCTCCTGCCACTTGGGAGGCGGGAACCAGCTGTGGCGGTATCATGTGGTAAGTACAGAGCGATGTGCTGGGACCTCCCCTAAGGAGCGCCGAAGAGTGAGATCCTCCTGTACTCCTGCCTCTTGGGAGGCGGCAACCAGCTGTAGCGGTATCCTGTGGTAAGTACAGAGCGATGTGCTGGGACCTCCCCGAAGGAGTGCCGAAGAGTGAGATCCTCCTATACTCTTGCCTCTTGGGAGGCGGGAACCAGCTGTGGCGGTATCATATAGTAAGTTCTATCGATATGCGAGAGCCTTCCTACACTTAACCTACTTGCAAGATTTACACTTTGCATCTAGCTAAGCAGAGATTGTGTTATGGGTACCAGATAATTGATATACTTTATACTACTTATACTTAGTTGAGCTACCTGTAGATTGTTTGCAACAACCTGCAGTTAGCACTGTTGCTTCAATTGTAAATATAGTTGTTTCTATTCTTTAATTGTAATTTTCTTTGTCAATAATGTTCTATGGAATTTGTTGTCTATGGAATGCTCTCCCTCTGGACATCAGACATGCAAATTCACTCCTTATCTTCAAAAAACTGCGTCATCAACATAATACAGGGTGATTGGTAGCGGAGTGCTTGAAGGTGAAGCTAGCGCAGACCATTTGGAACCATTTGAGCCATGGTTGTCTAAGACGATGTCTGACCATTAATTTTTTACCGAAGTTTTAAGGATTTTTCAAAAAACCCCAAAACTCTACAGTTAATTGATAATATCGGCGAATTGGAATAATGAGTTCTTTTTTAGGAACAAAATAGACGGTATTTTGTTCTTTCATTTCCAGTCCATCTCAAGGTTGCCTGGAAGAGATCGCTCTCAGCGATAAGGCCACAATTTATACTTCCTTTTTTTCTAAGTATTTTCTCTGTATTGTTTCCTGTTTTGTGTGGTATTTTCTATCTATTTAAAGTTTTTCAACAATTTTTCCAGAAAACCCATGAGCTGAAGCAAGGTAAAAACAACAACTGCGTGGAATACGATCCCATCTCGCACGCCCTCTACATCAACCACTGTTCCGGCAGCGTGCATCAGAAGTGGGATATTGACAATATAGATCACGAGCACATGGATTCCTGGGACTCGATCAGGGACGTTGTCTATGCTCCCGTCGAAAAAGTACTAGAGTAAATGCTTAAGCTTTAGAGGAAGTGCATATTAGGCGAACAGAACGCGCATTTAATAACCATTAATAACCCTGGCCAAACTGAAGGTTATAAACGTTGCGTACTTAACCTAAAAATCTGTCTGTTGTCGATTTTTGACAGAATTTTCACCACTTATCGATTTAAGCTCTTTCATTATAATGCTTAGTTTTGACATTTTAAACTCGACACCAAAAGGTGAAGTTGGATTTTTGTTGTGTTATGATTTGTTTACAAACATTATTATTTCTTGATTATGGCTTGTGTATAGAACCGCGTCAGTGTTTTACGGATGTATTGGACCAGATGGTTTAAAAATGCGCGTTACCAAAGCTTGCGCTTCAAAATGCCTAATGTGCACTCGCTCTTAATGGTGGTTTTCTTCTAAAAGCTAATTCTAAATAATCACATTTACACTTGACGTATTTGACAGAAGTTTCGACACATTAAACGTACAAGATAACTAAAAGCTGGCGCGATCCCCTTTTGTTTTTCGTGTACTGAAGGCCTTGGTTTGTGACATAAGTATTATTTAACGGGTATTTATCGCGTTTATTTACCTATTTTTCCCGACGTTTCAACAGGTTTACACACTGTCGTGGTCACGGGATGACTGGAATACTGGAGTGATATATATATACTCGCAGAGGCGGTAACTCCAGTACTCCAGTCACCCCGTGACCAGGACAGTGTTAAAACCTGTTGAAACGTCGGGAAAAATAGGTAAATAAACGCGATAAATACCCGTTAAATAATAATAATAAAAATGTGTTCAGATCGCGTAAGTTTGAAAATATTTATTGGTTTGTGACGTCGTCAGCGTGGATAATTGTATGAAAAAACAAAAGACAGCTTTTAAAAATTCCATAAAGAACTGATTGTTGGATTATCTTTTAGAAAACACCACACTTAGTATGAAAAATAGTTATGGCTACATTTTAAGGTACAGATATCACGGTACTACAACAAATGGAAAGAAGTGTAGTCAGGTTTTTTTAGAATCGAGTTGAGATGGCAATCGCGTAAAAGACTGCCTGCTGCATTTATGAAATTCAGTGTTGGTTGGTTCAGATGACTCGCTCAGACTATTTCATCGCTCGTTGGTTATGCCGACTATGTTTGGCTGTGTTTATGTTTTTTTTTAAACTTTGTATATGTTCGACGATTTTCCGTCGTTTCCGGCAATATTTGATAATTGACGGACTACATTCGTCACTATTGTATAGAGAATGGTCTCAAGGGATTTGTATTCGTCCAAAACTTAATAAAACCGGCAAGTGCGAGTCGCCTGGCACACGGAGGGTTCCGTACAAAACTTTCGCAAAAGAAACACTGTTAATGGATTTTTGATGGATCGAAGTAAAGCAAAATAACGCGGTCACCCATCAAAGTACTGACCGCGCCCGACGTTGCTTAATTTCGGTGATCGGACTCACGTGACTTTGGCCCCTTAACTGGTGTTATAACGCAGTGTTTTTGTTGTGAAGAAAAGTATTTATTTTGGATATTCAAGATAAATGGTGCTTTTATTAGTTTGTTTTATGTGTTTTCTCAATAGTTATGCAATAAAAACATGCGTACAATCCATGGAAATAGAGTAAATACGAAAAATAAAAGAGGCGTCTACAGCCATAAAAAAATCTAATACTAAAAGCATTAATAAAGCCTAATAGAAAGAATAATTATTCTAGATTCTAACTCTTTTTACAGAATAAATAAATTCCAAGTAGCCACTCAAGCCCTGAGGGATAAAAGCTATTAGAAGTAAGAATCCCTCACAGGTTAAATTGATTTTATTTTTATAGCGGCAATATTCATACTCACCCTGTTAAAATTTCAACTGTCTAGCTATTACGGTTCAAGAGATAAAGTCTTGACAAACATAGAGCAAAAATAGCCAAATAGATCACGTTTTTTGTATGGGAGCCCCCAATTTTAATGTATATATTATTTTTATTTGTTGTTATAACAGCATGAGAAATACACAATCTGTGAAATTTTCAACTGGCCCTTTAAGGTTTATGAGATATAGCTGATGGACGGACAGACAGACAAACAGACGGCGGAGGCGGGTCCCGTTTTCACTCTTTGCGTACGGAACCCTAAAAAACAGTGTAAATACTAATGAATTTGATGTCGGTTTTTAGTTCTCTTAAAACGATCTAATTATTTTCCTGTTCATATTCAGAAAAACTGATGAGTGTCGAATGAATTCTAAGCGAGTTACTCGCTGAATGACATACATTGACACACTGACTTAGACTTAACCTGACTATGGACTTAGTTCACTTAAGGCGCTATCCCGACCCAAATCAGCGCCACCGCCTATTTTATCTTATTATTCTGTTAAACGAAGGAATTTTCAAAAATCGATTGGCTAGTTTGTGATGCCTATCATAAGTTTTTTTTAATGCCTGTTTTAGAAAGTATAGTGTAGGTAGAGATGCGAAGTTGCTCTTTTTTGCCACCATGGTGTTTAACATAATAATAAGATAAAATAGATGGTGGCGCTGATTTGGGTTGGGGTAGCGCCTTAAACAAAGGTAGCCGGGCAAGCCGGCACTGTACATTACTTTGAGCCATATCTATTTTGTAATTTAAATAGACGCATAATAAGCTTTTGTGATATCCCCATAAAAATGTAGAGAAAAATTTGGTACCGACTTTTTGGGAACAATGAAAAATTCAAGTGAAAAAAGTGATATGGATTTTTAAATTATTTTGATACAGTGTAAAAAGTTAAAATACGTTTATGGATTTTAAAAGTATTTTAACTTAAATTGTTGCTTGTTAATGTCATATAAGTAGTAATTAGCACTAGTTTCACTATTTAGTAGTCAATAATATTTAGTTAATTAATTATATTTCAATAATTAGTAGCTAAGCGCTTGCCTTTTAAAAATAACTAGTGAATTAAAGTCAATTTTAGCGTAAGGTTCAAGGAATTTGAACAAATAATAAGATAAATGTTTGGTTTACAACGTTGTGTGTAGGTCATAATAATATTCTAAGTATTTATTGATTTTATCCGTCCTAGTTAGTACTTACCAAAATTAAAGTAATTTTTAGTTTTGTCATAACTTGTCATTTATTAGGTTAATTTAAATTTTTTTATGAGTTTTTTTTGATGACAACTTTCCTCAGGTACAACCCTTTGAGGGTCATTATTATAATTATTTAAATATTACCTATTATTTAAAGATAGACCCATTTCCAATTTTTCGGGGACTTATAAAAGTTGTACTTAACTTTTTTTCAATCTTCTTTTATGCTTTACAATATAAGTAACAACCAGGATGTAAAAATATTGTTAAAGCAAAAAAGTTGGTGTGTGTTGTCGCTTAGAAATATTTTAGTGGCGAGTTTACAATATTTAAGTCAATCATTTACGATACAATTTAAAAAATCAAGGGCATTGCCACAAATCAGTGGAATTTTGCTAAGTATTCAAAATGATGATGAAATGATTACTTGAATAATGTAAACCAAGGATAAGTCCACTTTGACATATCACTAGTTTTATTAATGTATGTGTTTTGTAAACTTTCTCCCCTGCTAGGGGTTTTCTATTCATAGTTGTTTTGATTTCAGAAATATATTTGTTATAAATTTAAAATCTTTTTTCATTCAATAGAGTTATTTCCGAGTGTCGTTTCCGCCTATTGATGGACGGAACGATACTATACAACCAGGGGGCGTACTCGGAAAAGGAAAATCGAAGTTTCGTTTTCGTTGTCGTGCAAAACCAAGTCTTATGTCGCTTGCATAAGATAAGCGTTTGCACGAAAACGAATCAGAAACGTCGATTTAGTTTTTAAGACTACGCTACGGGCCCAGTTTTTTCACCCATTTAGGAACATTTTTACGATAGGTACATTGCTGGTTTTGAAAAATGAAAATGTTCGACAAATTTCTAAGACGCGAGTTCACCAACAGATGGTTCAATTTTAAACACTTATTTTGAAGTTTTGGACACAAAACTTCATACATTTAACCTTAAAATTAACCGACGAAGCTGCCTAATTGTCCGATTATCTTTTGGTGAACGAACACCAGCATCAGTTGATGGACAAAAACATTATTATACCACACAAGCACAGAAAAAAAACAAGAGAGCTGAGAGAAGTAGGTAGTATAATAGGCAATAAATATAACATTCTAATCAGCAAATAACTATTTCATTCTCTTATTAGTCCACCGTGTGTTTTTCAATCGTGAGTTTTCTCAAACAACATCACAGAGTAGTAGAGCTGGCCACCTGCATCCCAATAAAATAACTAAATAATAATTAATAATTGACGACCTCAGCGGCGCAGCGGACGAAGATCCGCCTACGACGCAGGAGGTTGCGGGATCGATTCCGCCTCGGGACAAATGTTTGTACGATCTGCAGATATTTCTTCAGGGTGTTCTGGATGTTTTCTATGTATTCAATAAATAAATAAATAAATAATGCTGGACAATTCACGCAGCATTATCTAGCCCCAAGCTAAGCAGAGCTTGTGTTATGGGTACTAGATAACTGATATACTTAATACATTATACTACATAGATAGATATTTTTATTATACATAGAAAACACCCAGACCAACGGAACAAATTTCTGCAGATCGTACACAAATTTGTTCCGAGGCGGGAATCGAACCCGCAACCTCCTGCGTCGTAGGCGGATCTTCGCCCGCTGCGCCACGGAGGTAAATAAAAATCTATCCATGTAGTGTATTGTATTAAGTATATCAGTTATCTAGTACCCTTAACACAAGCTCTGCTTAGTTCTGCTCCAGTTGAACATAATGGATAACTATCCTCCAATTTTTTCAACTTAAAAAATAGTTTAACTACTTGGACTGAAAATTGTAATAAGTTCAATCACAATATTTTTATTATTATAACAGGGTTAAATAAAAAAATATTCCTACCATGAATTTTTAATACAGGCATTAAGTCATTGGAGTGTCGTTTGGTCACACTGAGGGTTTTTTATTCTATTCTATTTTACAACTTAGTGCTACTCGTGGTACTCTGGTAACACACATTTTTCAATACATGTCTAAAACTACCCCCGAAACATAGCCTAAGCACAGATATAATAATACTATACTAGTACTTAGTGAGATCGTACGTGCTGGAGAACAAATTTAATATTGATAGGAACAGCCAGTAATACATTCATTCGGTAAAATGCAACCAAATTTCAACAATGAAACATTATTTTTATGCTTACCTTAGATTAATCACACCAATTTTCTTTTTTCGTAATATTTCGATGCACAAGACTCACACTGCCATGACACCTTGTGAGACCACTGAGCGGGGTACGGGAAAGACGTTTGCATATAAATCCGATAGATGGCAATAGTAGTTTGCTGAGAACCAAAGGGAATCATATTACCTCGAGGGATCATTTTGTACACCTTTCCCCTACATCTGTATCAAAGAGCTTGATCCCAGTTACTCACCTAATTCCAATTTATGAAACTAATTTTTCAGAAATAATGTATTGTATTTTTACACGTAGATTCTGCCTATTTTTATAACTCTTAACACCTAGTACGGTAGGTACTAGTATAACTTAGAAATTAAGGTCTTATTTTTTTGTCAAACCTATCGTAATGGTAGTTACTCGGCTGCGAGTCGTTAATGACACTCCCTTACAAACCTGTGTGGTTTACTCAGTGTCATTATTATAAGTTTTTCTATGTAACATTAGTTTAAATTGGTATATAAATAAATAAAAAAGAAACCAAATGTAGGCGACAGAGGGCTCTTTATTTACACGTAGACCTATGCAAATTTACTAGGTATAACTAGAAGAGGCCAACTTCTCCATCTGATCTACGGACGGAACCTTTTCAAAGTAAATTTCTTCACTAACAAATTGGGATTGTTTTTGGGAACAGTTTTATTATCGATAAGACTGGTTGGAACAAAAGGGTAGGTACTATCGTAATGAATGAAACAAAGGTGCAATTTTGATGTTTTTATTACATATTCCAATAGAATACTTCTATATTTCATTATTGTACATGCTTACACCGGCCACGGCTCGGCTCCGGTCTATTGCGAGTGGTCTACGCTACCGTCCTATCTACACAAATAAATGCATATAGGAAATCACTTTCTATATAAATGCTCGTTTTGTGAAGAACGCGACATGAAAGCCCCTAAATAAAGTCTAGAAGCTGTTTGTCTATGGTTATGATGGTGGCCGTCTATGGCTAACGACTACTGCCCACCGGTTGGTGTTCGATCATGACTGGAGGGTTGTACAGAATCCTCTACTCCCCCTTTACATATATTTCATAATTACTCTAATACCTTATCGGTTTACATTATAAATAATTCAAGCGTAAAGATATGTACAATATTTTTACAGATTACATCATTAAGTACCTATTTACAAATTAGAATTCTTTATACATCATAAAAAAGATAACTATACCGCTATAAATATCACCGCGAAATAATAAACTACATTCACAAATAGATATATATTATTATATTAATTTTTAAATTAAAATACACCTTAAATTACTAAATAAGGATAAGACGTATTAAAATTACATGTATTGCTTTGTTTAGTCACATTTTGCAAAAATATCACCTTCAAGGGGCGGCGGCCCGTGGAGTTACCATTGTTAAAATTTCCCTTCTCTATACTTCATTCTCATTTTAGTAAAAAATATCATCCACGTATCACCTGTCACTCACTCAGTCAACTATCATTAAATTAGTACCTCTAACACAGAATAGACACCACAAATTAAATGATACACATTCATGGACATATACTATAAAATATCTACTTTTTATTAAATTACAAACGCTTCACGCTGATTTATCATTTGAAAGTTACTCTCACAATACTAGCTGTAGCTGCGTTTTATATATTTATCTCTTAATCATCTCATTTTTGTGCTTGTTTTTTTAATTCATTCAAAATGTGTGTTTCGGCGTAGGCGCAATTTTTTATCTCCCTCTTTCTGATCACTAAAGTAATACAAATAGGGCAATACAAAATGGCGTCTGAATTAGCAAGGAGGTTAACATGCATTGTTACGCAGCTACAAAACAGAACATCAAATGCATCAGTCTCTAGAAAATAGAATATAATAATGATAATTCAGCGAAAAGTTGACCTAATCGATTACCTAGAGTTCGATTATTGCACAACACATGCAGAAGTACGTATAGACGTTTCTTTTTATTACTTTGTTCTATCTGCCAGGACACACTAAGCGTGATCCAAGTTAAGTCCAATTTTAGGATTGTTCTTGGAACTTATAGCATCGCACTTAGTGTGACATGGCCCTATGTTAAGAGGCCGCTATTTACGGGGTTATAATATTTCTAAATAGGACTCTGGCGCTTAAAAAAACAAGCTACTCATACACGAATAACAGGAAGAATCTAAGGATATAAAACAATATAAAATTATTGCTTACAAGGTATAGTATTGCGAAGTAAAAATACCTTAGGTCTAACATTAAAAAAGGAAAACTACTTAATAAAATATCATTACTTTCATTATTTACAAATACCTAAATTATGGATAGAACGAAATATTTGGCTAAAACGTGATAGGAATACATTGGTGATGATAATGATAACTCATAAGAATTCTAAGTGATGTATAGGATAGTATAGGATTAAAAATAGGTAGGTAGTAAAAGGTTCATGAAAAATAATATCAAATTGAGATTTAAAATTGTGATCGCATTGAGTATTTTGGTTCCGTTGTTCATATTATGCTCGGTTTACTATTATGTTATTATAAGCTTCACTTTTTGACTCGTTACCCTGTCCTGAGAATCGAGATTCATTTCAGTCCTTATAGAAGGATCGTATCGTAAGTTTCTAACTAAAAATAAGCTTCGAAAGGGCATACTATAGCCTAAGTACGAAAAAAGCGATCTAAGGTTCACAACTTCATTTTTGTCCGTCTTTCCTTACTCTAACCTTTCGCATTTCAGTCCTAGAAAAACTTAGAAATACCGATCACAAGAGCCGTCGAAATCTCAGTCCTATAAAAATAAATTTCGAACGTAACCGCCATTTTGTTGTAAGTCAAATCAAGATGGCGACGTAGTGGCACGTTTGGAGAGTCACGAGCGGTGCCGGGCGCGGCCGCTCTTTCTCCGTTTTCTCCTGCCGTCGCGGACGAACACGATGTTAGCTGGGTCGTCGGCTAACTGCGGGTACTTGGAGACCGAGTGCACGTCTCGGGCGGCCCACCCGTCCACTATGCCGTGCGAGATCAGCTCCTCCTTCTCCTCCTCGGTCCAGGAGCCCCTGCCCTCCCATCCGGCCGCGACTAAAGCCTTCTCTCGTTCCCACGCGCGGGCGGCGGCGCGTTTGTGCGCGTGCTTCAGCAGTTTGATTCGTTCTTGCGCGGGGTCGACGCCGTAGCGGAGCACGATGACCGCTTGGGCTGAGCCTTTGCCCACTGCGTGGACTCGGACCTGGGGAAAGAAATGAGACTGAGAAAAATGACACACAACGGAATCAATACTTTAACGAGTGGCGTCAAAAAGGCATATTAGAGTGGGATGTAGATATCATACAACGAGCGAACCATAGATGACTTAAACTGACTCTAGACGTTAAAATACAAGCCGCTTGAGTTCTTTACATGCATCATTTTATTGTTGAAGACGATAAACTTAGCAAACTTGTATTTTGTGAACGTGCCATTATTAAATCCTCGCTAAAGCAGCAGTCAATTTATTAGAGCCACACGCTAGCGCAGGCCAAGCCCACAGATTCCGAACTAATAAGAAAGAAGAAACCCAATGGTCCTACTCGTCTTTATATATGAATTCTATATGTATATATATGTATTATACATATATGAATCATAAGCTTGGACCTAACGATACAGGCTTGGCATAGTGTGAGATCCATCGGTAAAATCATAGTCTCTAAGCCCTCAGCAATTACTATTTTCATTAGTTTCATAGGCTACACATTGTATCTTAAAACCTTATTGTGACATCTATCTAATATGTGCCTACTTTGTTCTAAGTAAAAATTGTTCTCGCTGCAAATAAATATATTTAATGTAAGAAATAAAAAAAAAGTCCAAAAAAATTTCAACACAAATTACGAATACGATTTTTTTTTGGATTTTATTTGATTTCTTAGAAATTACATAGAGTGTGAGGGCTTACGCACTATAATATCAAAAATGTGTTTATGTTTAAAGAAACGTACCTCAGAGCCCTGATCATTAGTCTCATCCTGCGAAACATTGAACTTCCCGGACAGCCGTCTCAGCTCCTCCATATCATCTCTGATCTTCAGCGTGTTATCCTTCACGAAGTAGAACACATCCTGGTCGTGAATACTGAAGTGAACATCCAGGAAGAAAGAGTTATTGAAGACAGTGGTGATAACGTCTTCGACGACGCTGTTGGCACCGTCCGCGACGCTGATGAAAGCCTTGCCGTCGACGCGCGAGATGAGGACTCCTTCGCCGAAAACACCGCGTTTGTATGAGACGCGGGGGAGGAGGTTGCGAGTGATCGGCTCCATTTTGAGGAGGGGGGTGGGCACGAAGTCGATGTCGGCGAGTTTGTCATTCACCTGTGGAGAAAGACAATGGTTAATGGATAGAGTAAGGGAAAGAGAAGTAAAGTGAAAAAAGTGAGAGAAGTCATGTTAAGAAAAATGCTCAATTCTTACAAGGTTGTGATAAAATCGGATAGTTTCATTATCTTTCTCGGAAAAAAGGTTAAATGAAATATGCTAAAATTGACCTGATAATTGTTTCATCAATTGCGTGTTATTCAATCCTTATATATAAAACAAAGTCGTGTTAGTTACACCATTTATAACACAAGAAAAGCTGGACCGATTTCAAAAATTCTTCCACCATTAGGATGCTACATCATCCCTGACTAACATAGGCAATATTTACATATTTAAAAAATAAAGGTCCACCCGTGCAAAGCCGGGCGGGCCTCTAGTAGAAAATAAAGAAGAAATTTACCTCTTTGATAATGCAGTGCAGTCCAGACATAACTCCGAAGTCAGGCGCCAACTGAGCAGAAGCAACCGATGTCTTAGGCTGGAAGATCATATCCGTGATGTATTTGGATCCCATCATCTTGTCCAAGTCGTATCCATACAGTTGCAGCCAGCTGCCCAAGCTAGTCATGTAGGGAACATTCTGGTTACGATTAACAGGGTCATTATTTTTGAATCGGTAGATGAAAATGTCCGTAGGCAAGCTTAGTTTAGTAGCTAGGTGTTCCCAACTCGGCGTCATCCATTGTCCAACAACAGGGTCGAAAAGTCTGTTCTCCAAATAGATGAGGTTGGTACTGTAATCGAGGATACCGCCGTGGAAGTCGATAGGCACGTAGAAACCAGGGTTCGTGTCTTTGACTATCTTTCCGAAAGGACTGCGCTTGATTTCCTTGACGATTTCTCCGTTGACGTCGAAAACTACTAGCGGCGAGCCATTGTGATCGGTCGCGACGTAGAAACGCTGGTCTTCTGTCTCGATGCAAGTCAGGAAGTCTCTTTGATCGTATAAAAAGCGGACAGTCTTTTCGGTCTTCGTGTGGTGCATGTGAGTGATCAGATTCGGTGTTTGAGGATTGGTGTAGAAGAATTGAGTGACGTTTCCTTTGTCGTCCTTCCATGCGACTAATCTGCTCCTATCGTCATAGTAGTACCACATTTGGAACTTGTCCCTTTCGAAAGCGTGGACGAATTGTCCTCGGGAGTTGTATCTATACTTCTGTTCCCCGCGTCTGATGACAAAGCCTCTTCCATCGTAGCTGCTGAACTCAAGCTCTCCGTATTGCACCACTCTATCTCCGATGTCGTAACCGAGGTATCTCTTCTCTCCTTGTTCGATAACTCCAATCACGTTGCCGTTCTCATCATAATTGTACTTCCAGTCATCTTCGGAACCGATGACTTCCATCAGATGACCGTCGTAGTTATAACTGATGCGTGCAACGGAAGATGTGTCTCCAATCATCATGCGTTTGGACTTTATCCTGTTTCTGACGTCGTATTCGAGCTCAAGTCTGAAAACGTCGAATGCTTTGATGTTTATGAGAACAGTCTTGATCCTGCCGTGGTCGTCGTAGTCGATAATCGTGAAGTATTGTTTGCTGGTGTCTTGCATTACAGAGCGGTTGAAGGTGTTTCTGTAGATTCTGAGATCGCTAACGGCTTCTAGTATGCCAAGGTTTTGGTTGTATTTGAGGCGGAGTTGCGGCATTTCCTTGCTGTTGATGTTGACGTCAATGGTCGAAAGCCGCGCGTTGCCATCGTACTGGTATTTGAAGTGGGCGTTGTTGAGACCGCTCTTTGAGTTGAATTTGATTTTCTCGTCTTTCAAAATACCGGCGTGGTACTTATAGTCTTGCTTCAGTTCGTAATCGGGGTCGGTAACCTCAACGTTCTTTACGAGGTGGGTGTTTTCATGATATCCATAGCGAATAGCGGATGCCCCAGCCAAAATAGTTTCCAGTTTACCGGTGGTGTCGTAAACATACAGAATCTTTCCGGATTGGTGTGGGAAGATCTTCGCTAAGATATAACCGTCATCGTTGTATAAGATTTCGTAAGGATGGCGGTTCATAGGCGAGAAGTATTGGTACTTGAAGTAGCCTAGTGACGTCATAAGAGCGAATGTGTGGATGTGACCTCGTGGTGTTGTTAGGTTCTGAAGAGCTCCTGAGTCATCATAGTCTAGAAGATAGTCACTGCCTCTTGGTGTGGTCACTTTCAACGGCAGACTTGTGAACATGTCTCTGAAGGAGTAGGCTAGGGATGAACCGTCGCCGTATCGTATCTCGTGTAGTCTTCCCGCTCTATCGAATCCGTAAGTTTCGTTCAAATCTCCCCAGCTCCATCTAGTCAGGCGGTTGAATCTGTCGTATTCTAGTTCAACTTCTGCAAATATGTCGTTCCTCGGTCCCCATTTGACGGGTCGGGCTGTTCTATCGTATGTTACATTTAGCAGTTCCACTTTATCATCCATGAATACAGCGACAGTTGAGGTATCCCGATCGTATTCCAAGGTAAGAAGGTTCTCCCCATTGACTCGCAGCTTTCGGCCGATTTGAGCAACAGCTTTGCTGCTCTTTCCTTTGTTGGATAGCAGTCTACGTAAGAAGTAGCGCCATTCGAATCTGTTTGCCAAATCTCCGCCGACTTCTGTTCTCTGCTTCGCCGGGACGGGATAACTTTCTCCCAAAATGGGGTCGATTTCGGATAAAATCGTATATGGAACGGTGTCGGTTGATATTACGTGTCCCCAAGGCATGCTTGACGAGATGCTACCGTCAGTCGAGATGATAGTTTTCTTCTCTGCTTCTCCCAATTTGGTGTTTACCGAAGATCCCTTGATCAAGATCGAGATGGGCTTGCGGTTGTTTTCGCTGACTTTCACAGTCGCACCTTTGACGCTGAGATCGAAAGTGAGCGTGATGATTCTGCCAGTAGGCGTGACCGCTGATGTAAGTCTTCCAAACTCATCATACTTGTAGATGTAACTTCTACCAGTGCTATCATACTTTGCTTTAAGTAAACCAGTTGTTCCGTGGTAATCGAATGTCATGTTGAAGTTATCGGGTGTTCGTAACTCTTGGAGCATCTTCATTTTGGACATTTTGAGCCGACATTTCTGCCCTTTGGTGTTCTCGATCGAGTTGACTAAGCTTGAGTAATCACGGAGCAGGAAGACTTTGTTACCGGCGGCGTCAGTGACCGTGCTGAGTTTGCCATTACTGGTGTTGACGGTATAAGTGAAGACGTAGTTATTTTCACCAGTCAGGATATTCTTGGTCATAACGTGTTGCCCGAATCTATTGAAGATGTAAGTTTCTTGGGTATCGGGGGAGTAGATGGTATATTCTCTGGCACCACTTGCGTCAGGTATACTGGCCATGACAGATCGAATCCTATAATTCGCTTGGTCAGCAATATGGACTATTCCATCTGGACTTACGATGACCGCTGAGATGGTATTGAACTTCGAGTTGGAAGCTAGGAAATTATCGGCTTCGAAGCAATCGCATCCGCGTTCCAAACAGTTACATTTCGATTCTGCTCCCGCGTACAACGAAATCTTTCCATCAGTAGTTATCAATCTCACTCTATTGATTCTTTGAGAATCACTTTCAGCCACGTATAGATCTCCTGCAGCTCCGAAAGCGATGCTTTGTGGCATCACTAAAGTCGCATACGTCGCTAGTTCCATGTCGTACCCAGTTAGTGGAGACGGGCAGTGGAGCGGTCTACCAGCTATAACCTTAACCCTGCCATCCGGAGCCATTTGTAGAATCATGTGATCGTCGATTATATGAAGGCTGTTATCAAGAGGATTGATGGCGAGTTCTGTCGGCCAGCGTAGGTGGACCTCTTCAACGCTAAGCGTTCCCTCACAAGGAATAGGCTTCCAATGAGCTCTATGCATGTGGTTGCCTATGACAGTTGTTATGATTCCATCTCGGTCGACCATTCGAATATTGGTGCCATCAGCGAAGTAAACAACGTTGTCTGAAGAGACTGCTACGCCTTTAGGGTAGGCTAGCTTAGCGTCTCTTGCTAGCGCACCATCGCCGCAATGTGCTTCGTCTCCCGGCAGACACCTTTCTCCAGAGCCTACAATGGTCTCCCAGTTGTGTTCGGGATCGCTGAAATCCTCTGTGTTGCGAACTTTGATGATCTGATGGGACTCTGGGTCGGAGATGTACAGCGTGCCGTCGAGCGGGGAGAGGGCCATGTGGTAGCGGTACGACACTCGAGTGGCGCTGGAAATAATAATAAATACTTATAGACATCTTAAGGATAAATACAGATGCATTTAAACGATGTTGTGAAAAACTGGCCTCATTCGACAGAGCGTAGGCCCAACTAGTTTAAGATCGTGACAGGAAGAGGGATCGAGGGATCGAGGGCTTTTAAAATATGTATATTGTGATATTTGACATTGCGTTGTCTAAGCTCAAACTAAGAAAACCTAGTGACCGAAGAAAACCGAGTTTGGCCAGCTATATTCGTTAGTTACACCGAGAACTCAAATATTAAAAGATCACATGATGCTAACACTCGTACACAGGATTTGAACCCGCATCTTTCTGCCTCATAAGCCAGTACACTTTACAAGTCCTCCGTCCGAATTAAAATATTCATTTGAATTGCAAATTAGTGTTTTTATGTCGCGTGCAAAAGTCCACTTAGGTGGCTATAATCTAAAGCGTGAAACTTTAGATTGGTAGTAGCTAATGTGCATATTATTATACTGTCAAGATTAATTGTCACTCCAGTTGCATAGTGGTTTTTTAACGGGTCGTATGCTAATGCAATTACGATTTTTACCGTGTTCTCGAGTAAGTTCCTACCTATATATTACCTTTTGCTAGGTTTTATTTTGATTTAGTTAGTGCTCAGCTGTCTCACAGCTTGATTTCACTTGTCAATAAATAAATAAAGTAAATATAATGTTGGAGAATATACACAGTAGCATCTAGCACCAAGCTAAGCAGAGCTTGTGTTATGGGTACTAGATAACTGATATACTTGATAAACACAGTCCAATGCGACAGAAATAGGAACCATAATTATAAGCCTAAAACTGCTAAACCTGTTTTTAATTCTAAGCATGACATAAAGTATTACTCACTTCAGTTTGACGACAGTCCTCACAGTGCCATCCGTACTGATCTTGCGAACGAGGTTGAAGTCTCCCACAAATATGGATCCGTCGGGCGCCGTCGCCAACGCCACCGGAGCTAACAGGCGTTGTTTTGTGGCTGTACCTGGAAATTAACGTTATCTTAATTACTCTTACTCTTCTATAACATAAAACACGATTTAATACAAAATAGAAAACATCAAAGCTTTCTCATCAGCACACATAAGCCCAATTCTAAACACGCCTACACAAACAAGTGTTTCTCAAATACGTAAAACTGAGACAACTACTATTTCTCCTATTTTTAAGAACAACTCGTTAAATGGAACTAAAATATCTAAGAACATGTAACTGTTTGCTACGCCGTAGCAGTGTGGCTTGTTGCTGCGCTGTATTTCAGTAGTTGCTATGAGTTTACAAAGTCTGTGGTATAAGTACGGTGTGTAGACATTTGCTTCGGTGGTGGTAGCAGCAGTGTCGATTGCTTGTAGGGTTAACAGTGACAGCTTCAACAGTGTCGATTGTTGCTACGCCGTAGCAGTGTAGCCGGTTGCTACGCCGTAGTATTGTAGGAGTTGCTACAAGCTTATAAAGTGTGTAGCGGGATAGCTGGTTGCTACAACGTAGCAGTGTAGACGGTTGTCACGTTGTTGAAGCAGTGTCGATTGTTGTTACGACGGAGCAATGCAGCTTTTACTACAAATGTTAATGATTACAACAACATCGTACGTAGCGGTGTTGATTTTGCTACGACGCCTGGATGTAGCGGTGTAATTAGTTGCTTAGATGCGACATAGCAGTCCACTGATTGACCCCTTTTGCTTTGTTGATATGTTTCAGTGATATTTTCCAGTTTCTCGTTCTACAGTTAAAACGGACTGTATTTTACACGGCATAGGTATCAATCTCCCTTACCATAGCACTCGGCGCCGCACTCCAGCTCCCTCTGCCGGCCGTCGCCCATCGCCGTGATGATGAGGCGAGGCTTGTGCTTCAGGTAGATGTTGGCACCGTCACCCTTTTGGAGGATTCCTGGAAAATATCCAATTTGTTAGTATGTATTTAGAGTATTCCTTTTATCTGGACTCAAGTCTGTCCATTTGTCAAACATATATTTTGTAAAAAGGCTTACTACAAAACATCAGATTATCTAGCTACAGGATAAAAAACTTGAGACGAGTTTTGCTCTATTTTGTAAACTCACAACCTAACAAGGTACAGGTTTCTTGTTCGCTTCTTCACTTCTAATTTACTTTTAGGTGAACAAAAAATCAAAGTGATCTCTTTTTTCCTAGTTTTACTTATTTAATTGAATTTTGTGACGTGTCCAAGAGTCTTGTAAGGTCTGATACAAGAGAAATAAAGCACCTTAATATTTGATATTTTAGTTGACGCTATCACCGTAATAAAAATAATCGATAGTCTTGTCAAAAACTCAGAACCGAGTTGCCTGGAGAAGACCTGTTTCCAGCCAAGACCTACTTTAAATCGCTGAGCTAAAGGAGTATAGTATAGGTACCTTCGTGGAAGTTATAACGATGATGTATGTCGAGGTTCCACCCGCCCACGTCGGATAACTAACTATATAACTATAAGAGTATGGTATTTTACCTTCGTGGAAGTTGTAACGATGATGTATGTCGAGGTTCCACCCGCCCACGTCGGATATGCTCATGTCGTAGCCGGAGAGCTTGGTGGTCTGCACGGCCCACATCACGTCTCGGCAGTCCGAGTACTGGTAGCCGACCTTCACTAATGCCGTGGTCACTCCGTATACGCGTTGGCGGTACACGTTGAGCCTGGAAAGATAAGTAGTTAATATTAGGATAAAACAATATTTATTTACAATTCCGCGCAAAACCATCTCTGATAAGATCCAACAAAATGCAATTCGCGTGCACTGGCCGCCCTCCCACAAATTGGCATGTCATGCATTTATGCAATGGATGTCCGCAAAGTAACGCCTGAATCTATTATTTATCTAAGAAATACTTTATTTTATTACACGAAATTATGCTAGGTTCCGACTGCCGGTCCTGGATGAGATGGCGTGACGAGCTTGTCAAGGAGCATAAATATAATCGATAACTGAAGATCGGAAAGCTGGATTCTATTTCAGTCAACGAATTAGCATTACCATTGAACGTGGCAATGCTGCCAGTATTCTGGGCACTCTGCCTTCTGGTGACAGGTTAGATTTTTAGGAAATTGATACAAGTACAAAAAAGAAATAGTACCACAACAAGTCTTAGCACGCCATACCCTAAAAAAAAGAAGAAAAAAAAATTCCATCTCCGTACCTGTTCCATGGATAAGTAAACTTGATGACAGGATCCGCCTCGAAGGTCTTCTCAAACAGGATCCCTTCGATCGTGATGCGGAGGTGGATTAGCGCCAGGGTCGGAGGCACCTTCTCCGGAGTCAGCTGCAGCTGGATGGTGGAGAGGTAACCGGCCGCGCGCGAGCTGTGGTAAACCAGGTTGAGGCCTGTTCCCGGGATCTGCAGACTTTCTTGGACCACCTGTAGAGTATTGTGCGGTTAACATGAAGAAATCTCGTAAAAAAACTTCTTACTATACAACCATAACTGAAAATAATAGAAAGAATGTTGAGCCGTTATCAAAACCTTTTGTGGATTTCAGTGGAGGTAGGTATGGGTGATTCTTTTACCAATGCCATTAAGACCAAATATTCTTAGGTAAGTAAGTAAATAATATTCCATTGTATATTCCCATTTTCGGTTACATTCATGGACCTTTGTTTGGCTAGGTTCACGATATTAACACTTTTTACCCATTCAAGGCCCACCAGGGCAGCGAATGCGTTAAGTGACTATGTCACGACCGACGGTGGATCACAAAGATATAGCTATTCACTCTTGCATTGAAGAGATTTGTGTAGCTGGCTGTAAACAGAGGCTGACTACGAGTTTCAAACCTGTACGAATGATAAAGGTACCCCATACCCACGTACCTTAATTACAAATTACGTAACTTTCTAGTAAATTACCTGAGACTCGGCCAAAATAGCGCTTTTATCCGGACAAGCGCCCTGGAAGCCATGCTTCCACGTAGCCAGCACCACCGGCTTCATGGCGTCGTAGTCGTGCGCCAGGCACGCCTGCGGCGGCCCCATGCCTAGCTTCTCGTCAGCCGTCGACATTACTACTTTGTCTATTATGACCACCTATGGACAACATAATTTTATTTATTTATTTACTTACTATTTTATGCCCGCGGCTTCGCACGCGTTGTTGAAGGAAACATTTAAAGGTTATTTCTATCTCATGGGAACTGATTTATAGGATAAAGATAGCCTATGTTTTATTCGAGGTCTAGAACTGTTAATGCAAAATTTCAACCCGATCCGTTCAGTACGATCCGTTCAGTAGTTTTTGCGTAAAGAGGTGACAAACATCCATGCATCCAATACATCCATACATCTCAACATCCAAACTTTCGCAACTATAATATTAGTGTGATTTATTTATTAAAAATACTGTTTAGCTGTCATTAAAGGCACACCTAATTCGATACTGTACTATCTATGGAGTCACAATCGTATAATATCTAATACAAATCGGAAATCATCAATATGTGTCATATTTTAAAATAATTAATTGATTTCCTAACTTTAACTTAATATTGTAAAACCGATTGTAATGTTGTGTAATTGATGATGCTCTTGCTATACGTAAAATTACTTAAACGAGTCCATGAAAAGCAGGAAAAACAAACGATGAAAAGTACCTACCTAATCAACTTTGAAGGTAGGTATTTATTTGTCTAGAGGTTGAGTTTTGTTAGTATATACATATGTATATAATGCGTATGAGTGTCTTGAAAAATTTTGAGATTCCAGGAACTGTCTACGTTGTTAAAAGTTAAAATACTAAATAATCACTTGGAAATCTATTTGCAGTTTCAAACGTGATAAAACCAAACACTAAAATAAAACCTACATAGAAACTGATACAACATCGTTAGTAAAAAGTAAGTAGATTTAACATTCATTACCAAAGCAAATCTGTAATTATCCGTAGAAATCACAAGCATTAGCGCCAATGCCTGCCACGCGAAAAATCTAACGTGATTAACCGTTAACCGTTCTAAAATAACATATTAAACGGCCCTACCCTACCTACGATTAAAAACGTCTCGTCGAGTCCTTAACCAGTGGAAAATAAAGTTTTAAGCAAAATAATTGACTCGCAAAAAGCGTAATGCCACTTTAATCGTCGGTTCGCATGTCTCAAATCGCGAAAAACTTTAAATTGCTTCATATGAAGTTTAGTGAAGTCGTTTCGTTATTAAATGCTTAGGATTACGTAGTGGCTAGGGCGTAAGCTTTCGTAGCAGTTTTCGTAGCACTGCAAGCGCCTTATTGGCTTTATATCATGGGGAGTAATGCCCATAAACTCCACGCTGCTGCTGTTGCTACTGTTGGTATTTTCTTGAAAAAAATAGTTTAAAAAAATGCTGGACAATCCACACGGCATCATCTACCCAAACAGGGCTTGTGTTATGGGTACTAGATAACTATTATCACCCCTTTTCCAGTCCACCTGCGACGCAGGAGGTTGCGGGTTTGATTGCCGCCTGGTTACAAATTTTTGTACGATCTGTAAATATTGTCCCGGGCGTTTTATATGTGTAATAAAAATATCTATCTATGAAATTCATTTTAGTGTCTATGTAATGTCATTCATCTAGTACGTACGTACCCATAACAGCTTGCGTTATGGGTACCAGATGAATAACATTTGTTTGTTTTGTTTTTCAGATAGAGTGAATAACATTAATGCTTAGTTTGCTAGACGATTTTGTGTCGATTGTCAGCATTATTTATTCATTTATTATTTTCGTTATCTAGTTTTGAACTTCTCCATAATTATTAAAAGTTATACGGATATGATTAAACGTGCCTTTAACGCGTGTATCGATAACACGAAGTTCAAAGCTTGTAGGGTTTCATACAAGATAACTTATTTACATCTACGTAACGAGGCCAAGTTGCGAAGTTACGGACTTGTTTCGTTCGACCTTAACAAGTTCACCGTAATGTGCCCTAGATAGGGTGAATATTTGACGAGTGTAATTATACATACGTGTATAATTATACATTGGATGATATTAGCCCTCCCATAATAGATAAGTGCTTTAATTGTCTAGTCCGACTGCGTAATGTCTCTATGAATCGGATAAAGTATTTTAAAGACAAACGATAGTGTTTTTTTGGGCTACGTCTTCTGACCTTAGGATGTCATAAGTACAAACCTAACCGAATGGCATTGCATGATAGGATTAATTTACAACGTATACTTTTATTATATATTTATGCATGATAGGACAGAAAATATAGAGTAACTATTTAGTTAAATAAATAATAAAAGTATACATTGTTTTTTTGCAGTGCGGAGGTGCGTACTTACTTCCTTTCTTTAGTTTGCATTATTTCCTTAACCACTCTATTTATAGAAACCATTGAAACTGAAATTTCACTAGTGCAATAAAATACCTTACCATGCTTAGTATAGTAATAAATTAATCTTATACGCTCTTAAATTTTGGTTCCTATTGCTAATAGTGTTTTTACGTGAAGATATCGATGTTTTAAAAAAAACATAAAAGCGAAAGCAATCCTGTCTCTGTGTCTGTTACCTTTTCACGTCCACAAAGCTAAACGGCTTTTGATAGATTTTGCGAGGAGGTAGACAGTATCCCGGGGAAGACATACGATATTTTTTATTCCTGAAAAGCGTGTGCAAAGCCGCGGGCAGAAGCCAGTAAAATAATTTTTTGTGTTTTCTAAGTATAGTGAAAAATGTCTATCTATGTAATGTAGGATTATGTATATCAGTTATACTATAGTACTCATAAAACAAGCTCTGCTTACTTTGAGGCTAGATGATGCTGTGTGGATGGTCGAGCATAATTTATTTTATAATTTATAATTTTATGAAGACGATACGAACCTCATTCCACGGCACGAAGACAACCTGCGAAGACCTCTTGAACGGCGCCCTCCCAAAGTGCAACGTGACAGCACCGCCTCCATTCACCAACAGATCGAACCATCCGTCTTCCCTGGTTAGAGTGAACCCTTCTAACGGCGTGGATGTAGATACTCTGACCCCGACCAACCCTGAGCCGAGAGAGGTGACTACACGGCCGCGAATGACGGCGGAGCGACTGGAATTGATGATGATGATTAGATTGGGGAGGGTGGAGGTGATGATGAAAATGATGATGACGGTTACTGTGACTTTCACGTTTGTGACGGTAGCTTTGTTGATTTAGATAAAGGTGTAACTGACCAACAGATAGAGTGATTGGCAATTTTATGTCTCACTGATAATGGTGGGAGGATAGATTTTGATAGTGAATTCAATTAACCCCTGACAATTGAGAATAAATAGGCAAAACTCATCCCACAATTTATTTCCATCATAAGCAATATATATTTTCCACATACAAATACTGTATGTGGATAAAATAGGCTTATTCGCATAGTATTCATACAGCCAAGAATATGATGGCCATTAATTTACAGGGTTCGATAAAGTTTAAACTGCTAATGGATATTTTAGTAATAAATGTCAACGATGAGAGATTTTTTTTAACGAATTTTCTTATTCCGATTATACTCAAACTGCTTATGACCAAGATTTTGATGTGTGATATTGATTTTGAAGTTTAAACTGCCGATGATAAGAAATATTACGATGCAATGAGAAGAACTTTTCATATGAAGATTTCGTACGTTAAAATGCGAATATGATATTCGCCTGTCTCTAGAACTTTTAACAACAAGCTCTCTGCAGACAGTGATATTGTGTTCAAGGGAACTAAGTGATTTTTCTAAATTGTGTAGGAAATTTTCTAATTTTGAGTCTATTTCAGTTCTCAATCCAATACTACTTTCAAATATATTTTATATTATATCTACGTATGGAGGTGGACGTATACAAATAAATACACATACATAAAAAGCGAACACAATTTCACAGGACACAACAGTAGGTAACAAACACACTAACAACGAACAACGTGCACACATAAAATAAACTAAATGCCAATTAATAAATATTTACAGCAGATCTAAAACCAAGGATCGTAGGTAACTAAGGAGTCGACACAATGAATCCGCATCACAAGTCTTACCTCGTGTTGAAGTGGTTCCAAAACATACTGCGCAGCGTTAGAAAACCGAGAGAAATGACACATAATGAGTACACATCCTTAGAACTGTTAATTTAGAAGGAAGAAACGATAACAGCCATGTTAAATGAGAACATGCAAGTGCGCTTAGCACTTGTTAATTCAGTGTAAGAAAATAAGAAAAAGCAACGTGTTACAAATTTCATTAAATAAAACATTAGGATTGACTGGGGCACAACATTGCATATTTATATAACAGATATTGTTAATATTTAACTTGTAGATTATGTTCAATTTGTTACACGATTCGTTAAATCTTTGTATAAATTCTTCAATTAACTGAATAAGTTTACATTCATTACCATCTCCAACGCAATTAATATGGTGTCCTAAAGTACAGAATTTGAATTTATCTACCTAGAAATCAACTCCGAAAATTTAATATAACTTCAAAAAGCAGAAGGTAACGAATCGTGTACAAAGTAGATATTAAAACACGGAAACACAACACCGAACATCGAACCCACCTCTCGTTAAACGTCTCCTGTTTCGCGTAGTTCTGCAGACTCCCCTCGTCGATGAGGAACTTCATGCGTTCGAAGAAGGAGGCCGTGATCGCAGGAGGTTGTTTGCGGAGGAGGATGTCTATGGGTTTGGGAGAGGATACGCAGAGCTGACTGCCCTTGCAGGCGGCGCTCTGGCAGCATTCAGGGTCCTCGCAGTCCACTAGGCCGTCTGTGGATGGAGCAGCAAATAGTCAGTTTCACAAATGTGTAAATGAACAATTTTCAAACTTCGTTTTTATTTAGTCCCAGTTCTGTCCTACTGCTAGGCCAATGCCTCACTTTTTACGCGTGTGGGCTGTTTTTGGAGAGTTTTATGTGGTTAGCGGACACTCTTTATTTAGTATTTGAAAAACATCATAATGACTCGATTTGTTATGAATGAGGCATATAATTATTACTTTTACTTAATCACTCCCAAAGCAGAAAGGTCCCAGAGCAAAGGTTTCGGTTTTAATAATTTAATTTGATTTATCCATATCCTTGCTCTTGTGTTTCGTAACCTTTGTCGTTCACTTTTTTCAGTAATCCTCCGCCCTGCTTTTCGTCACTTACCTCTATTGCTTTACTCACTTACCTATTCTAAGAGTAAGCATTTTAATATGTTTCTGACTGCCATCTTCACCATTATCCTAATAATCAATACCATCACTACCCTCACCTTTATCATTATCCTTAGCGTCATCGCAGATCTGTTCTTTAAGCGTGGTGCAGTCTGGGCCGTCCCATCCGTCGAAGCACTTGCACTCCCAGCGGCCGTCGTTGGCGACGCGGCAGCTGCCGTGGCCGGCGCAGGCGCGCGGACAACCTGTAATAAGGTGAGAGGCTATTTAGTAGGAAAACCAACGATCTGTTTGAAGATTACTTAACGATTCGAAGAAATTTCTTTTTTAATTAGATGAATGAATGAATGAACACTTTATTGTACTTGAAATAAACATAAATAATATATCATATATCTAAATTTGATATGATGAATTACCTACCCATTTTGAGATTTTACGCAAGCCATGCCTCTAAAGCTCGCAACACAGATTCAAGTTCCAAAGTCCTTACCTTCCAGCGTGCAATGTTTCCCGTTCCAGCCCGACACACAGAGACAGGTCCCGTTCTTGCACTGTCCATGGTCGGCGCAGCGCGCGTCACAGAGCCGCGAGGCGCAGGCGGCGCCGCTCCAGCCGGGCGCGCAGGCGCAGGACGCGCCCACACAGCGCCCGTGCGGACCGCAGTCTAGGTCACACACCTCTGTGGAGGGAACAATATTTGTTAGTACACAAGTTACAACTTAATTTAGGCAGTAGACCTTTGCATCCAAGACCATTTTGGCCTGGTTGTCTCTAAGGCCAAAATGCTGACAAAGTGTGGGGCTTTCAAGAATTTTATCCTTCTTTAGCAGCTGTCAATGAAATTTGGCCTACCCCACGCAAAGTTTTCCGTAAAAGCATTCACTAAAAACATCCAACAACCAAATTTGGAAAGATCCACTTCACTCTACTGTATCTGAACCATCCTAGCTAGGTAAAGCAAAACATTGTAAACAAGTATCAAAGAGAGCAACCCAATTATCGTTCGTCTAAAGTGAAAGGCGCTAGAAAATCGAATTACGTTCAATACAGTCAACATTTGCATTTTGCACTCTTGCATTGCATAGACTTTTATAATTCTTACTCACCCTTGGAACAATCTTCGCCCGACCACCTCGCATGACAGCTACAAGTCTGAGTATCGACATCGAAGGTCCCGTGTCCAGAACAATCCGGCAGACACTGCAGCGCGTCCTTATCCATGGTCGCACAGTCGAGTCCTTTCCATCCTTTCTTGCAGACGCAAGTCCCTTCGATGCAGAAACCATGGCCGGAGCAAGTTGGGTGGGGGCAGTCGACGTCGGCACAGAATTTGCCTAGAAGGAAGAAAAGGTTGATTAATTACGATTCAGGAATTAAGACAGCTTTTTTCTCGTTAACAGACCTTCATTTGACCACAATCCCAATAGTAAGTAACGGTTGACAGTGTATCACGGAGGTTTAGAAGATACCTATTTACTGTAGTCCTGAAGAGACCCAGAACGACGAATTACGTTATTTAGGAGATAACGGCAGCAAGTTTGACGATTCAAATAATACAACTGATTCGTTCACGGTCATAATACGTCTACCCAAAAACTTTGAGTTGACTTCAAAGAGCGAAATCTATCAGGTTGGAACTGAAGTTGTTAAATCTGTGACTGTAATCATTGAATGTGAAGTCAAATTATCAGGATTTATTGACTTTCGAAGTATATTAAACCAAAGTAACCCACCTTTATACCCACGAACACAGGAACACTTCCCATTGACGCAGTGCCCATGTCCATTGCAGTCCGGGACCTCACACTCATCGTGTCGTAGGGAGCACTCCTTGCCTTTCCATCCCGGGTTGCATTGACATTCGCCGTTGATGTACTCTCCGCGTTGACTGCAGAGGACTGGACAGACGCCTGTGAAGATATTTTAACTTTAGTTTTTAATCTATTTTTATCGACCTTTATGTCTACCTATACTCAAGACTAGAATCATCTTTGCTTGTAATATTTATTATGGCGTAACAAAGTGGAAACCGATCTCCGCAATGTTACAAGACAGTTGAAAGACAGTTAAGGGTTGCCAAGTTTTTTTTATTACAAATAAACTTGTCCAGCATTATTTATTTTATTTATTTATATATTTATATTTTTTAACGTTTTAAACACATTTTTTTGTGTTTCTCGCACAACTTATCTACTTGGCATCGTTTTAAAAAGCTATAACTAAGCTTTTAATAACATTTCTACAAGCTCTATTTCTGTCGTACCGCCACTTTGCATTTATCACAGAAAAGACCCTGTAAATGCTGACGTGGCGGGAACAGAAAGTAGATAAGACACATTTTTAGTTTTGTTTTTCAATTCTTCTGAAGTGTTTACTAAATCATTTCGAAAAAATCTTTGTCTTCCAATTGTTTTTCATAATTTACTTTGAATTACAACACAAAAAAACCGCAGTATGTATACTTTATGTTTGTTCAACATTAAAAAGTAAAACGTAGTGGAAAACAGTCTATTACTGTTTTTAACAATATAGTTGGCAACCCTAGACACTTCAGAACAGAACCGAGATGCATTGGATATCTTGTGTAAGAGACTTAGATCCATTTTTGCTCACTGAGCCTCAGGAGTAGTAGTAAGAGTTTAATTTATTAGAATAAGGTAGAGTCCACAGGTGATCGGGTGCTGGCTTCTATTTCGGTCAACGAATTAGCATTTTCATTCAACGTGGCAATGCAGCCAGCATTCTGGGCACTCTGCATTCTGGTACGACTTACATTTTTAATAAATCGATTTATAAGTGTATATATCAGTTGTAATTGTTTTATTCTGTTAATGTAATTTTCTATGATTTCTGATAATAAAAGTTTTGTCTACATCACCTAAGGATGTGAAATTAGAATAAGGTTTAGTGTAACTGTTGTAAAAATTTCAGTTGGCAAATATTTGAGATCGTTGCGTTGGTGCATTCTGTGTACGGTGTTATTCAAACTACGAAAAAACTTGCACAATTTTTCAACAATACGGTCATCGATATAGGTCAGTCCACTTATTAAATTGCGGAAAATATTGAGTAAAATCATCAAAGTACCCATCATATATTACGACTATGTAGTACGCAATAAAATTCCCGCTTCAAAAAACAGAATACAAAAGCAGCCCTTGTGAAACACGGTCTTTGAAAGAAAAATATAAACATAGAATAATTTCGGTACCGGGTGACACTCAAAAAACTGAACTTACTTTTACTACAATCATCGCCTCCGAAGCCAGGCTGGCACTGACAGTGTCCCATCAGACACTCTCCCTTCCCCGAACACCCATTAGGACAGTTGTGCGTCATCTCCTCAGCCACCATGGCTATGAAGCTGATCTCTTGCGGATCACCGTCGTCATTGTATACGGAGAGAAACCAGTGACCTTGCTCCATGTAGTGGGTTACTTCTTTCTTTACAGATGGCTGAAATGGTGGTTGGTTTAGAAATAATTGGGATATGGAAAATTTTGTAGTCCAATAATGCCATTATAATTTTGTTTGAGCGAATAATAACGATGAGGTTTTAATTTTAATCGTAAGCATTATATACCGCATAAGAAAATTTGATCAGACAACGTGTCGTTAATATATGCGGCAATATTCATCGATATTTAGTATTCAGAAGCAGTAAAAAACTTTCCTTCCGAAGCAATACAAGACAAAACGAAAAGCAATACATCGTTCGTCTTTATAAACTTACATGTGAAGCTCTAGTAGTTCTCGCTTTGAATCCGCTCAAAACTTCCAAGAAGTGGTACTGCGTGTGAGTAGGGAGGGCGTTCCGCCTCGCGTACACCCCTATCGAAGCGCCTCGTGGGATCAAATAGTCAAACTTCACGTACGAAGCCTGAGATTGATAGAACTGCATGTTCCAGTAACTATATGGAGGGATTTCTTTTGATAATTTTTCACCTAAAGTAATTTGTTTGAACGTCGTCCCGTCTGGCGGGAACGACTGGGCGGGGAATGTTCGGGCACCTACAAAATACAAGACTTTTTTAGTGTTTTCGTCGATACATCATTATATTATACATGCAATAATGTGGTGAAATTTAAGTTCATTTTCTAAATCCGTGTAATACGGTGCATTCTGAAACACAAAACTACAAAGCATCTAGTCTCTACTAAAACAATTCTAACATTCTATCTTTGAATAACATCACCATAAAATTTCCCAAAGCACATGCAACTGAAAAGACCCCTCCGAAAGATTTTACCCAGTTAACGTGCATGCAAATTAGTAGGTTATGTAGAAAGTTGAGTAGAACACGGAAACCCTATCTGTTGATGGTTGTCGTGACGGTTAGTAAGTTATCTCTGATCGTATTCAAATCGACCTCACCTTCCAGTATGAGAATGGGTGGAGGTTCAACCTTTGGGCAAACGCATGGCTTTTCCGTTATGCACGGAACTTCAGTATCTGTTTCAGTTGTAAAATCAGTTGTTGAAGTTACATCGTCAGTTAAAGTTTCGGTACTCGTTAATCCATAATCAGTGGTTGATGCTTTCTCTGATTCAGATGAACTTTCTGTAGTGTCATAAGTTTCAGCTGACTCCGTGGTCGTCGCGGCTTTTCTATTAGCAGATCTAGTTGATGCAATGTTATCATTATACTCATCGTAAAAATCATCTGCTGTTATATTGTTATTGCAAACAGGACACGAACACTCGCAAATACCTCCCCAATCTTCTGGGTTTGTTGAATTAGCAGTCTTTGCTGTTCCTTCTAGAGTAGCCGGCTTGTTGAAATTGGAAGGTTGAGTAGGTTCGACGTCCATCGGAGTTATTTTGACAGTTGGTATCTCATTTGTATCACCTAGCGTGGGTACTGTCAAAGTTAAAGAGTATATCGGTTTATAGGAGGCGTTATTAGCATCGTCAGACGATATTGTTAGATTAATCAAAACGTGTTTAGGATTAGTTGGTTCTATTGTTTTCTGTTGTTCGGGTGTATTTACAGTTTTTTCATCGACTGTTATTGTAATTTTTTCAGTCGTTGGTTCTTCGGTGTTTGTGTTTGCAATGTTACTATTAGTGACAATCGGGGTCGGAGTAGTATTCACAACATGCTCTAACTGTGCGACAAACGAATTTGTTGTGATCGGTGTTAAAGGCTCGCTGGGTTTATTAGTTATTGGCGTTTCCACGATTGCGATAGGTGCAGTATTTATAAATGGAGGTGCGATAGTTGCATGAATTTTTGTTGTGCTCTTTTCACTGTCATACTTAAACTTCTTAAGGTCAACATCCGGTTCTACGGCGTCCTTTAGGTTAATATGAAGTTCTTCATTTACCTGATTCAGTCTTGTTAGTAGTTTTAAATACTGAAGCTTTTGGGCACCATACGAATATATTGACGGAAAGGCATCGTTTTGCATATTTTCGGGATCGTAGGCGACATGATCTTTTTCCAATTGGGTCGATTCCTTGATAGATTCCGATATATCGAGCGGATGTTCCAAGCGTGATTCAATTTTAGTTATTTTGTCAGTAGTTACTATATTGGTTATTGATGTTTTAGTGGTTATTGTTGGATCATTTTCGGCAGTGAGTTTTGTTATTTTTGGAACAACTTGCGTAGTAGTGCTTCTTATTACAACACTGGTTGGAACACTAGTTGTTGTCTCCGAGATTGTAGTTTTCTTGGCCGTTGTGGTCTGTCGCGTTGTTAGATCACCAGTATTAGACAAACCGGCCTCACCCACAGAAGCATTACCCTCCTTGATGTCTCCGGAAGCTGACTCCACACCATGCGCTAAGCTAACATCGATAGAAGGCGTAGTGATTTCATGCATTTTATCTACAGTGACAGAATCCGAAGGAACAGAAGTGACAGAAGCATGCCCATCTATGTCTACACTTCTACGTGGACGAGAGTGGGTCTCGTTACCTGAGGCAGTGGACAGCGAGCTCTGGTGTGGCCTCGCAAGAGACTTGTTCGATTCGAGAGTCGTCGCTTTCGACGTGGGGAACAATTCCGTTGACTCGCCAACTAGCACTGTACACGCTTTTGAGTTTTGATATGACCAGTTGACGAAATATGACGCTGTGAACAAACGATTCAAATTAAACTACAAACAGTCAAAATATTCAGGGAATTATTCAAAGTTCTCGTTAAGCGAATTCGTTGACTAGTCGAGCCTAAATCCTTTTGTGACTTCGTATCTAACTCGAAGTTATCAAACAAATTAATTTTGATCATCTCAACTTCATTGACGCAGACAGAATTATGTTTTATTTATCAGAATTTATAACAAGCTAAATCGTCGCAACTTAGGCAAAAAGGTAAGCCATTGAAAATAAATTCGCTAAGATTGATTGCTTTTGTATAGAAAATAATAACTTGAAAGTGCCCTTCACCTTCCAATGTGAACAGCCCTAGACATATGGATTACTTAAATAAAGATAAACCCAACTCACCAGACATATAAGACGAAATTGCTAAAAGTAGAACAAAGAGTAATATGAAGACTATGGCCGTGCACTTCCACGAACACCTCGAGGACAATCCTTTCCTGAAGTGGAACCTCGAGGCGGTTGGAGGGAAGTGGCTGGAGCGCAGGTTGTTCCTCACTGGTAACACCGGGACTGGCGCGCCGAAGGCGGGGTGAGACCGCTCGCCGCGGTCCATCCTCTCTAGTGTACTCTTGTCCTTCCCTGGACTACTGCATGACGAGTTTGACTTGTAGTCCATGGATGGATTCTTTTGAATGTCCCCTGTAAAAAAGATGTGTGTTATTGAGTATTCTAGAGGTAAAGAGCAAAAAGGTTTTTCTCTTGTAAAGTTAAATAGATAATCGCCCCGCCCCGCTACCATGGCCGCTACCGTAACCAGGAATAGCGGAGCTGACTGAGACTGGAGGCTATTTTCTATTTGCTGTCATCATGTGGGCTTTGTCATAATCACAACGCTTGGCTGGATTTGATTGGTGATCGCAGTGAAGGTGTTGGGGCATACACACATAGAGTTCGATTTATATCAAATATCAATAAATTTGCTAAATTACATGACTGATAAAATTTCGTATTGACCGATGCTAATGAGCTTTCTACCTAAGAAGCATCGATATAAACAGTAAAAAAAATTCCTTTGTCTACGGCTAAATAAGGATGAGTTCAGTAGTATGGCATCATTTTGGCTTCCTGGCAAAGTAGTAGGTACCTACATTATTCTGACCAAAGAAATTGCCTTGGTTGCCGTTGCTACCCGTCATAAGCAATTGATGAGCTTAATGAATGAGCAACTACATGAAATCTACTAAGTATAAGAATTTGTCTAACATTCACCTGAAGGCACGTAGAAGTTTCCCGAAGGCGTGCGCACGAGACACGAGGGCTCGAAGTCCCCTAAGTCGGCCGGGTTGCCGGTGATGCGGCCGTTCAGCCGAGACATGGTGGGGTTTCGCGGAGGCACATCAGGTGGGAAACGGGGCCCTTCCAGCAGACAACCTGCGACAATGGAGAAGATAACTTAGTGGTGTTGGAATCAAGCGCAGTGTGGAATGGAAGCTACCGAGGAAAAGTAAAAGATGAATCAACGGTAGGTAAATATCTTATCCATAAAGATGAAATATCTCACGCTAATTAATATTTCATTTTTAAAGAATTGAAAGTCATTATGAATGTAAGCAGTACAAACTAGGCTAATAGCTAACCCACTTACATTCTTAATGAGATTGTCAAAATATGAAATCTTTATAGGTATGTATGTTATTTATATGTTCTTTAATATGTTAAACTGGCATTGTTTTAGTTAAACCGACGAAACAATACACCGATCTACCCGCTTTTACATAACTATTGTTGTACCTACGCAAAGTGAATCTGGAATGTTTCCATATAATGTTAGGATTTAAGTAGGTACCTATAGATATTTAAAGGTAAAATATAATATTGTGTGTTTTTTCGCGTTGCTTAGATACTTAAAGCAGTTAGACACGTACTAATAAAAACATCACCAATTGTTAGTTACATAAGTCCGCTCTGCATGTTTAATTAAGATAATACTGTATTTCTCTATAAGTGAATGTATATTCTTTTGAGAAATAAATTTCTAAAACCGTAAACCATTATAGTAAAATAGAATTGAAAGTCATGAGAAATAGTGGCAGAGACCGACTGCTAATTTAAAATGCAAAAAAAAAAATGTTTATTGTAATTAATTGGATAAAAATTGGGAGAGAAAATGTTTTCAGAAACATTTGATTGAAGATTGGCTTACAATTGAAATGCGAAACGCTTGATTTCACCCGCCGGAGCTTTTAAGCCAAAATTAACTAAACCAAGTTCGATGCTAACAGTCTATAAATTGTTATGAAAAGCATTATTTGCGAAGTTAAAGGCTTTTACGAAATTAATCAGCCCACGGCCGCGGCCCTGCGAGCATTAGAACAGGGAAAAATTTAATTAATTATATCCACGAAAATTTACAAGTCGGAATTCAATTAAGACCGAATATTGGCTGCCTTAATAGCCGGAAACAAATAGGCCGCGCAACGTCCATGCAAATGGATCACAGATCGCGTGTTTCGGTAGTTTCTATAAAGGAAATGTATTAAAAGGAGGCTATTGCTCAAACCGCGGGGTGCGCCTCTCCCGCTAATATAACCTAATGGAAAATCGAAGTATTATCTGTCCCCCCTCGGTTCTTATCGGCCCTATAACAACTTTTGATCCTCGACAAATTTTAAGGATTTCTGGAAGCGGTAATTAATTTATTGTACCACCCGATGTAGCCGCAAGAAAACTCAATTAATTTTAAAAGGGTTTTTGTGTTGTTTTTTTTTCGCTATCGAATCTCCACCCCTCCACGCGCTCACGAAAGAAAATGGCGAAGTTCCCGATAATATCGTCAGGCCCTTTGTGGTCGCGCCCTTTGAGAACCATTCTATTCGTTGTAATTAGAGATTAATGAATTTATTCGAGCGTTTCACTAGGTACCTACGTACCTACCTACCTTTACTAACCTCCAAGCTGGCGAGGAGCAATTATTTATCTGTTTATAGATTTTGATAAAGGGGTAAGGAATATTCCGGATCATAATTTCCAATCATAGTGCCTTTATCGAATAATCAGACGGTTTAAATATCGTTCAATAAATTCTGAGTCAAGAGCCGGGTTCAGTCTTGAAACACTTGATATAATTTTATCCTTAAACAAAAGAGCAAAGTAATACAATACCCTGAAGGATATCCAAGTTGAGAAACTCGGAACAATTTATGTGAAACTATCCGATATCAAAGGATAACTGCTAGGCGCAAAGCGGCGGGAGTCGGGAGCCACCAATGAAAAACTGAATCACCAAATCCCTCGCCTAATTTAAGAGGACAAGCGTAGTCATTAATACACACGTCAGTCGTCGTGCTACTACAAAATGTGGGCCATTTATATCCCGCTCCCGGGGCTGGGAATTATGGTAATCGGAGCAGTCGTCCTTTGTCTGTAATGGTGGGTAATTACCGACCCACCTCCGGGGCCTCTCCGTCTCCGGAAGGCCCATGGGCTCCAGAATTCGACACTCGTTACGTGAATCGTCTCAACTTTAAAAAGGGAACGAGATTTTGAACGCCACCCAGGGATTTGTCGCTGCGTACCGGAACAAACTCGTTTTTTTCCCTCCCAAATTCCAACGATCGCTTTTTTACGTTTGTTTACTCGAACTTTTTGTAGACTTTTCGCCGTTGGATTTTACTATCTCGCATTATTTATTGAGACTGTATGCATAAAAGCGAGTAACAATCAGATAGACAGTATCCATACGCCGGTTCGTTTAGTTTTATACTCTTCCAGCCATCTGGCATCCGATCTACTGCCAGCCGTTTAGAGTCCGCATTTTCCCGGGAAACCAAAGCTCACTTACTTATTGGAAGATAAAGGGGGTGTGTTTCGGCTCATTTGTGGCCGAGCTCCGGCCCGATCAAACGTGATTTCTTATTGGAATCGGAAAAAGAAGAGATAGGTAACAAAGTAACTGCGGTTAGCCTGCCGTAAGCTCCCGGGGTTAATTCCGTGTCTATTTCTACTAATAAGATAAACAACCTAATGTTAATGGGAGTTCCGTTTACCGCAAATAAAATTCGTTTCGTATGGCTTTGTAAAGGGAAGGGAGTGAGCCGTTTGCGGGGGACGTGCGAGTCAAGAGCTCTCTGTAGAGCGCTATATCCAGGTAACGTGACGTATGCCATGCGAGCACCTCGGCGCTGCAGCGAGACACATTTTCCCAATCTCGCTGGAGTCGCGCTGGTAACACGTGCCCACAATCTTAAGCTCGTTACGCGAACGTTCCCGAAGCAATTTAGAATTTACCCCTTAATCTTGATTCGAACTAGAATCCGGGACGCCCGCGCGAGCTATTTATGCCGATTAATATCGCGGTGTCGTACATCATATGCGGTATAGTCGCAAAACACTTACACAGTCGTACATTCCGGTTGCCGATTCCCCAATTCGATTTTAAATTTAGCACCAAAGTTCGCCGGAATCCCGGACAATATTTATATGAGAGAGCACTGCTGCGATTTATAGTTGGGAAACAATCGGGAAGTTGGTCCGGCGTCGTCGTGACTTCGTTTTAATTAGTACCCATTCATCGCAGAACAATCGAGTCCTCGAACAAATCCATTATCGGGAACTTTTCGATAGTCGAAAGAGGTGTATTCAAAGTTTTGCGATTGCGAGCGGATCGGAGCGGGGCTTTTGTAGACCTTACATTCTGATGGCAGGCGCTGTCTCCCGTCCATTATGAGCTCCATAAAATAAAACTACTCGCTGCTGAATGGGAGCCGGCTCGATCGGCCGGAGCGACCGGCCTTCTTATAATTTCCTTTACATTTTCTCTAACGGAAGGTTTCGGGGCATTATCGAAAAATTCAGAGGGCATTAACGAAATTCAAGGCTCGAAAGGAAGGCCGCTATCTCCCGCTACAAGTGGAATGGGCTCGCGTAATGATGACATTATGCGTACATTTTAATCGATGGCTCACGGTTGGGCGACTCCGAATGCCGTATATATCGCAGATTATCCGTAACATAGACGGATTCATTCTATTAAATTGATCGATTACCTTAGCAAGCTTCAATTGGCAGAGTGTTTAGCGTACCGCCACGTGAGGCGTCATTGTGCCGAAGCGTGCTGCGAGCGAATAGCAGGCCATGTATCATGTCAAGACTTGCCCGTCTGATAAGATTACCAGACAAAGGAAGTCCACCCATATCACTACCACCACGACCGCTAAATGCGAACCTTAATTACTACCCCTTCCTCTAGCCGCGCGGTTCTCGATTCTAAGACGCTTTGCTTAAAGTCTAAAGCGTCTTGGGCGGTCTTTATTAGTGTCCCGACGTCGACGTCTGCTTCGTTAAAGGACACTCAGCTTTATTTATGTTGACATACTGGCAATGTTACCTTATTTGTTGTCGACTATCGCTTTGTCCGGGTCCGGATTTAGACCGTCCGGCTCTACAAATAGAGTTGGAGTTGGAATCTCATACCGTAGTTGGAGTTACATGTGTTAGGGTAAAACGATCCTTTTTGAGGTACGGTTTAGGGTTGAGTTTTAACTGCGCGGCGCATTGTTGGTCGGGTTTCCTGGCCCGCGATAAGGAGACGTAAGTCGGTACGTCACGCGAACTGTCCGCTAATTTATGTTGCGCTGATTTCGAGATATGAGCGGTAGACGGAACCCTCGCCGGCTCCCAGCGACTGCACTAGGCAAGGCTACGGCCCGTTATGTTAATGCATTGTCTACGCGAACGAGGACACCGATATCACTTATGTAGGCTACTGCAAGCGAGCATGCTTTACCGCCTATAAAATTCACCAGTCAATTAGGCAATGTTCCATCGGTCGGTCGATTTCAGAGCTACAGGGGAACTCGAAGCAGGATTTGAATAAAATAAACGTGAAAGAGAGTTCGCTTTGTCTCCCAGCCCGCTGGTTACGGATGTTAGATTACAGACTGGATAATAAACGGAAAGTGCAACGTTAGAGCTCGTTAGACGCGGCTTCATTAGTCTTTACAAGTAAATGGAGAAAAATAAGGCGGGCCACAGAGGCGCACTGCTCCTCGGAACTCGATACCTTGACAATTACACCACTGCTCGCTCACCAACTCCATAGTCGTATTGTCTTGAACACTCGCTAATATGGCGTCCAATAATCGTGAACTCAACTCTATTATAGGGGGTGATGTTTTTGTGTATAGTGTCGCGACCCAGTCAGTCAACACAACACCTAATGGTCAAAACAACGGCTCGCTCCATCAATCTCACTATCTCACTGTACATAATTCTTTGTCTAAATCCATTAAATTAATTACAGCCATTTGGTGAGCCGACTCCGTATTTATTAGGCTCGTTATCATTCATTGAATCTTCCGATAGACGGGTGCTCGGTAAATTGGAAGAAATGCCGAGACGTCGTGATCGATGCTATACTTACACGTAAATGGGGGGCCAAATTAGCTGTCTACTGAAGAATGCAGTTACCGAGGTGACGAATTCTTGCCGATGGATTCCGGGGGGTTACAAAGTGCGACTTGGATTCATAGGTGTCATCGGGCATGGGGCGCTCAAATTGGAAAATTCTCCGCGATATTACTTGAGGTGGGATGAAAAAGCGCGGGCACACTCGTGGTGTGTAACGAATTGGAAAGGGGCTGTGGGTTCCGAATGAATGCCGTCAATCACAGGATTAAAAGTAAAACTGTACAGAAGAAACGTTTTAAATAACTATATTACACAAGTGTCCTGGTACGTAAATCGAGGACTACAGCGTAATAGAAAAATATTGTTAACTGAATGCTTCAATAAATTTGGCGAAGGAAACAAGTTCTTTTGTAAATTTGCCGTGCCACTAACTTCACAAGGCGCAGTAGCTTTGTATACGTATGTAAGGCCGTCTGAAGTTCGCAGTTCCTGTCATACCTCGTTACAAAGAGTACGCTACGTACCTACTGGAACAGTGGAGTTTTGCTTTATCTATTGTGTATGAGCGGGTCTAGGAAGAATGTCTGTGTTGTGCACAATAGGACGCGGACAACCGCGACCAGGCCGTCAGATGCCCGATAACCGACTTCATTAACCTTCGCTCTATTCCACAGGCATTAATTACCCCTAATAGAAACAAACAAAACGAAACATCTACAGATAAATGGGTCGAGATAGTTATTTAATTGTCTTATCTCGCGGGTTGGGGACGAATAATGCAGATTCATTTGGCGTTACGTCTTAACTTTTGAAAGTTTCCATTCCTCCCCTTTCCGCTAATGAACGATTCACAAATGAGATTCGGCGTCGGGAATTGATGTTTTGTGTAATTGCTTCGCGACACAGTCGCTGTTCCTAATGAAAGGCGGACAAATCGCGGTGATTATAATTGTGCCAAGGAATTATTGGTGACGCGAGCTTTCGTCGCGTTGGCATCACAGGATGCCTTCGATTCCCGCAGCTGTCCGTCGCCGGTCACCCTGACATGGAGACGTATGCGGGGGATTACACACTGTCACGCGTCCAAAAGCGGTCATATTTTTCGTCGACGGTTTTTTTTTTTGAACGGAAATGCTGCGAACCGCCGACGGCGATGCCCTGATAGAGATTGATGATGCGACCACCCCGCCCGCGCCCCTCGCGGGTCATTGAGCTCACCCGATTACACCAGGCCAGAGGGGATTCGCATATATCCAAATTACGTTGCTGATGGACGTTTCTTGCCTAGATAACTAGGTGTTTGTGATAACACATGCCATGCCGAAGGGAAAATCATATATTTTCCTTAGAGTCCGTTTACATTTTGAATTGTTTCTTAAACCAACCCCACTCTATCAAGTGTTGCTTCAGAAGTACAAACAACATGATGAGTTTCTATAAATTATCATGCGAAATCTCTTCAAATTAAGAGTTTCGACTCAAAACTTGTAAAAGGGTGTCGCACGACGCGTCCCGATGCGTAACTCAATCTGGCAGTCATCGCGGGCTAATTACCGTGTCTATTTGAAATAAAAACAAATGACAGACGCGAGGCGAACGCGCGCGATGTGCATTTGTCACACGCTGCACCCGCCATCTTGAATCCTGAGTGGCATTCGACACCGGCTGAGAGGCCCATCCACGCGCCCACAGACAAGTGTGCTATTATACTGCCGCGGCTAAAAACGCGCATTTCCTTTGCGTAATTGGGTGCACAAATGTGAAATATTGTCGACGTCACGCACTGCGACCGATAGGTATCTTAAAGCGTATCTGCGTGCGGTTACGCCGAGGGCTCTCAATTGCGGTAAAACCATATCGCGTATGAAATAAATCAGCTGTTGCGGGGTGCCCCGGGACGGATCGCGTTACACCCCCGATTTGTGAGGTTATTTGCATTCCGATATAAAATGGCGGCCGCGGTGGGACTTGACGTGACGTTGACAGGTGTGCCCGCTGTCATATCGCGGTTTTGTTTTCGTACGCATCGCTGGCTTGGGGTTGATTAATTGCCGCTGATACGTTCGCCGATTTAATGCAAATTAGTCATTCTCCTTGATTTTATTTCTAGGGATTATTACACTTGAGTGAATTCAAATTTTACCATTACTTTGGATTAAACTGATTAGTTTTAGCGATCTTTATTGAATAGGCGTCTATTTTCTGATAAAATGGGTTTTAGTAGGTAAACATTCTCATCTCAAAGGGATGGTGTGTAACATTTTTTGGTGTAAAGTAACCTAATACCACGTCAGCGTTAGACGCGAGATTTTCCAAAACATACAAACTTCGGACCTTCCCGTCTACCTAGAGAGGTCAAGCACACTTAAGGCCCTTTGTACCCAAATAGATATAGCCTGTGCATTAGCGAGGGTCGCTTTTCTTACCGTTTTTTTCCTACAAAGACGAGTGGAACCCTACCGGATGCTCGAGGGTTCCCTAGGAGGCCGCGATTAAACGCATGTCATTTTGATTTATACACCAAATTATTACACATCAGCCTGTGATACTATCGCTGCAAGTCTCATTTAAGAGATTTAAGTATGAATTAAATATTTTAAGCGCTCGAACGAAACACATGTGATGTAAATAATTGCGAGACCGTTGGAAGCGAGTTTAGATAGCTTGAATTAATTGGTATCATAAGCCGACGTTTATGAAATACAATTGGAATAGTGAATATCCGAATGGATTATGGGAGGAATGTTTACACTGCGGCTAGAATTTAAAATCCTTTCACAAATGTAAACGGTCCCGTTAGCCAAACACGAGGCGGCCCTTACCCTGCCATCCATCTTGTTCCCTAACGGGTCCGAATGTTACATTGACGAACGATGCCTTTCGATATAGGAGATGACACAATGCGATGACCCCGAATCCATTCCTTCTAAGACGCCCAGTAATAGTTTCCTCCATGCTCCTCTCCATATTTTATCGCGGCTTATAAGAGGGTTATATCGGGAATGTGTCATGTTGCTATTGCCGGCCCGCTGCCCGGTTACGTACATATTTGATGCAAACGCGTAAACGATTGATGTGCCTTGTCCTATTTTCCCGGAGATTGACTTGGCGATTTGTGTATCTGCTTTATTATGCCGATGTCCCATGTCAGGATTCAGTCGAGATTCAGCCGAGCTCCACGTATGGTCGCAGCACTAATGGGCTCGTTTTGTTCCGATCACGGGGCATTAATGACGTCATCTATCACGTCAAGTTGACAGGCAGGCGCAGTTGCAACGGACGCGGATTTAGTGATGCGATACATTGTAAAAACTGGTACGAAGCAATTAAAAACGTTATAAAACTATGTTTGCGATAGTGCCACGCAACATTGAGCTGCTGGTTCACTATAAACCAGGGAAATTTATAACATTTTCCTGTGCACCGCAAACGAATAACTTGCTGTGGGAAATTCGTTTGTGCATTAGAATGAGCGGGAGCGATCCGACCGCGAGCGACTCCATCGGCGGGGCATGCCTCTCTAATCCGGAGCTGGTAATCACACGGTAAACCTATTACCGCTTCAAGTGTGAACTGTGAAATCGCTCATTTCCAAATCCGGCTGTCGTGGCTGCTAGCCAAATTCAACCGCATCACTCCATTTTTAGAGCACAAATTAAATGTATAATCGACTCACTTCGAACGGAAGGAACCAGAAATAAAGCGGGCTTGTTAAGCGTAATCTAGTGACTAAATAAAGGCGAGAGTTACGACCGCGCCGCTGCGTGGATTAAAATGGACTTTTCCATATAAAAAATGGGCAATAACCGGGTGTGGAGAGGGTTCCCGGCGGACAAGATCCCTCGCTCCCGGAATTTCATTATCAAAATTTTCTCTGAACGAAACACCATTATGAACTTCTATGACGCGAATAATATAAGATCTGAATTGAATTCCTGCTGAAATCGAGAGAAATGCTTACCTAAATCCTTTTTCGGAATGGGTACGTAAGTGTAACTGTGTGGTGAGGTGCTGTCGGCGCGGTGCTAATCCGCGGCGGCGGCGGAGGCGGAGGTGCGAAGACAGCGCGCGGCGAGCGGATACAAGAGTATTCCATCAGGGGCGGCTTCGCACCTCCGCTTTTTATGTTTTCATAAATTTCCGTTGAGATCAATATTTTATATTCGCGCCCGGCCCCGCGGTAAATGGGGGTTTTTTGCAAGTTTGCGCCGCACCCCACGGTTTATTTATTCGGATGTGGCCCTCTCGAGATTCGCCACTTGTACCTTTCGATACATTTTTCACTCGAATAATGTTATCACGTAGGTTGGCGTTCACGTGTTTTTGTAGTGAGTGAACAGTGTTTTAACCCTAAACGGATCACGTCGTCGCCCGGCGCTGGGTTTGTTTTCTCCAGGTGAGATTTGCCGTGTCTCGTGCCGGTCAAATCCAATGCGGGCCGCGCGGCGCCTTGATTGGGCGCGACACTTTATTACCTTTGCCTCGATTTCCCGGTGCGAGGCTCTTACGTGATAAGTATTTTTATTTGTCCGGAGCTCGGATAAACTAGGATAGGCGCGGATTACTTTACCGCAACACAATATCCATCTAAGATTTTATTGTCACCTGTCACGGTCGCAGTCAGCGACTGAATATAAATTCGCAGCCGAAATTCAGAAGCGGAAACTTTCAAAAACAAACAGAACCTAGTGCGAATGCTCTGTGTAAAGTTTTCCAGCAACAAAGGGGGAAATTCTCAACAAGGGCATAATTTACCGGTTCCCGTATGATAGGAAAAATAAATCGATATCGCACAGGTTGGTTGGAATATTGTAAAAGTTCGCACAGAGGCCGCCGCCCGCGGTGCCGCGCCGCAAAAAATGACCCACTGTGCGGCGCCCGGCGTTCTGCTAATCCTATTTACTCCGACAAATAAATTATAGCCAGCGACCGCTAATGTGTACGGACGGTGCCCACTGTGCGTTAACTAGTTCCTACGATACAGCGTACATTTATACTGGGATTTGTCACTTGTATATTTGCGGTAACTGCCGCCGTTTGTACTCTATCGTAGCGTGTAGGCGGGCTACTTTGTAAGGCTTAAGATGCTCAATACCTTTATCGACTTCAATATTAAACTGATTTTATTTCAATTCCGAATGATGCCAGAGGTAGGTACTAAAATTGAGTAGTTTTGATTAATTAAACTTGGACAATCAACAGAACAGATTGTACTCCGAATTTTGCGAAAGCTATTTCCGCATCACTCGTTTATAGGTATCGGTTTATTTTACAGGAGACGTCAAATTCAGCGATCACAAGATCACAATCATTTGATGTCAGAATTTGGAAACGTCAATTAAGCATCCAACTTCAGAGCTTCTGAAGCGCGCCTGTTTAAGTGCGTACCTCGAGCGAGACGGTAAACATCAAATGTTTGATCACGAAGATATAATTTGGGCAATACTTGGGAGGTATCACGGAAGGGGTTAACCTCCTAAAATAATAAAGAAAATATATTTTATCAAGCTCTACTAGAATTCTACTTTACGCAGAAGATTTTTTTTTAATGTCAGAACCTAACTTAACCGTTGGTCTTGCTCAGTTGGAATTAATGTTAACCCTAACTGCGACAACACGAGGCATAATCCACTCAGTCCCAAACATCCATCTAATTACAATCATGCTAGTATTTGTTCATTGTTGTTTATGATAATGAGCAGGCACTTTATCAGACTAACGCGTGAAACCTGACATGTTTGTGTGTTTGCTTACAATTTCATTGAACACACAATGGCTATGCATTTTAAATGCACTTACTATGTAGGTGCATAAATAAACTTACGATATTGATTGTTGCTCGTGTTATCGAAGCTAGAAACAGAGTGGAGGAGATTGGAGAAATAAGCAGAAAAGATGTGTCTCGTTAAAACGTGTTTTAAATAAAATTAGCAGATAAATTACGAACGTCTAATAGAACCCTAGCACGATCAAATCACATAAAAAATATAAATAATTTAAAGCAATTTCAATAAAGCTACAATTTCACGGACGCGCTGGCGCGAACTCGCGAGTGTTACAATTTAATAGAACTTCAAAAGGCCTGCTGATTCTACCACAATTCTATCAGCTTAGCACGAGATCCCGGGCATTATGCGTATAAAAAGTGGTTATCGTGAACGCCACCCCTCGCCCTACTCGCGGTGCGCTGGGGAGAGAACCACGCTACTACGATCTCTAGTGGAAATAACTTCGTACTAACTTTTTAGGTTGTTTTAAGTACATTGCCGTGTTGTTAGGGAAACTGTACCGCGGCAGAAGTGCGAGCTCGCAATGCATTCGTGTCGCGCGCGTTTTGTAGGAACACTGCGGCTGTTCCGAGACACATGTGTCTTACTTGAGTAGGTAGGTACTGTGTTGTGTGCCATTGGCGACAATTCAATGATAAGGACTAAAGCAAAGGCTTATTTGAAGTCCAACTTGAAACGATTTCTTGCGTCGCTTGCATATTTAGAGGCAAGAACTGTGAAATGAAAATAGAGGCGGGGAAAATGCTGGGAGTTTTATATTTATAGTTTCAATTAGCGGCTCTGCATGCGCCCTGCCCGCTGTAACTCGTTATTAGAACGTAAAGAACGGACTTTCTAAAGAATATTTTTTTGTTATTCGCGCAGAAAAATTGGGCAAACGCGACTGTAAATTGGCGCGCGTATAAAATTCATCGGGTGAAAATTACGACTGTATAAAGCGATTGTCGAAATTTAATTCGACATTCGAGAGGGCAGCGTTTTAGCGACAATAATCAACGCATAAACCATTTGATAGCGCTAGTTAAAAAGTGTGATTTGCAAAGCGCGATCAAAGCGGTGGGTGCGCGATTCAACGGCGACTATTTAGTACAATTACAGCGCATCACCGGCCATTGTCCAGCAGCGATTACGTCGACTACAATGGCTCCAATCTGACCTCTAACGAAGCGACTTCGGCTATTTCCGCTGCACTTCGGACGTTCAAAGACGCGTAATTTGCGGTTACGAAATTTGTTCTCGCTACGAATTCTGACGATGTTCATTCTAACTTGAGCAAAGTGCAGTCGTTTGAAAGTTGACCTTCGACGCCGGGAGGGTTAACTGGTGTTGTCCAAGTTCCGGATGTGTCCGGGTTAATTTGGCCGGTCACTCTGACCCCGATTTGTAATTATAAAGTAACTATCTAACTTGAAGTTTCGTATTGGGTCCTTTGTTTGGATAGGTCCTATTTGTCACCACGTCGTTTAGCAACGAACACCGAATAAGTTTCCTTATGAATAACATTGACGAGTTTAGTGAGAGGAACCAAGAAAGTCGGTTCGTGAATCAGTTTCTCATTCAGTCGCTAAGTGTTAGGCGCAATTATACGACAAAGCGGGAGGGCTCGCCTTTGTCAGCCACGCCAATAATGACGTAAACTTTACTAATTTCGACCAAGACCGCGAGTTCTGGGACGAAGCTACAGCTATAGACATAAGTAGCATCTTACCAATAGGCAATTACCCATTGAGAGGTCAAGAAAGGCCGGCATGGTCGGTACTGTCACTGTTTACAGTTTATGCAAATTAAACTCGCTGTGCCCACAACTAGGCTACACAAAATTTGTGTATCTTTTAAAGGGCATGTATACGCTTCTACAACAAAACTCCTAGTGAGTTGCAAAAATTATCAGTAAATAAATTCAAACAAATTGTCAAAACCTTGCTGTGCAAAAAGGCTTATTATAAAATATCAGATTATCTAGAAGATAAAAAAGCTTGGGACGGGTTTTGCTCCAACTCGAAAAATAACAACTAACTGGCTAAAGGTTTCTTCGTCGCTTCTTTACTTAAGCGAAGGCGTTTACCGAAGCGACAGAAATCAAAAATATCACTTTATTTCCGTGTCAGTGTTTAATTTTATAATTTGACCTTTTCTAATTGTATTTATGAAAATAAAGAGTTTTAGATTTTGATTAGTAATTTTGAATTAAACCCTTAGCCGCTATAGCGATTTGTCTTTGGGAACAATTCGCAGTTCTTTAAAGAAAGCTTTCTAACTCCTAAAGCACCGGACTTAACTTTTAGTTTTTCAATCTTTCTCTCACAACTGGTTTCGTTGCATTTTGCTTATTTCTGCAAAAAGCTGGAAGACAGGAAGCGCGCAAAGAATACTAAATCTGTAAGTTGTAGGTACACTAAAACTGGCGGAAAAGTCGTGAGCGTAATACAGGCTTAGTGCTGGTTTTGCAGCTATTTTTGGAAGGTCTAAAGTGGGCGCAGGATATTATGAATTTAACATTTACTGCTACGTAAAAGGTTTATTTAATGTTGATAAAAGGTAAATGTTCCATATTTAATTTATGCTTTTAATCGCACTAAAATCGCACTAATATTATAAATGCGAAAGTTTGAATGTTTAGATGTATGGATGGATACATGGATGTTTGTTACATCTTCACACCAAAACTAATAAACGGATCGGGTTGAAATTTTGCACACAGGTAGTTGTAGGCCTCGAATAAAACAGAAAAAATACAAAATTATTTATTTCTTTCACTTAATCTACAATAATACAAGTGTTAGCGATTCCCTTTTAAGTAAAAGAAATACCTGTATTAGGGAATCTCGCTCTTCCAAGACAAATATATTATGAGTAGGCTACTCTTTATCCCATAAATCAGTTCCCATGGGATATAGATAACCTTTAAACGTTTCCATCGAAACAACGCTTGCGAAGCCGCGGGCATAAACTAGTACACATTAAAGAATAAAGTTTTGAAGCAAAAATGTTTACTTGTTTATCTATCTATCTCTATTTCAACTTCAAGGTGATGATAAAAAAAAAACTGATTCTAACAAAGTAGTAATTAATTACCTAGAGTTTCTAAGGTGCTGGTAAAAGATGTATAGCTTCATTCGTTTTAAAACGTTTTACTTTTGTTGGCAAACGTAGTGTAGGACGCCCTCCTACACTACGTTTGCTTTCGCAGATTGTCATCATATCTGGCCAGGTATGATGACAATCTGCGAAAGATTGCAGGCAGATGCTGAATGCGAGAAGCTGAAGACAGGGCGCTATGGTGCTCATTACAGGAGGCCTATGTCCAGCTGTGGACTAATATAGGCTGATGGGCATGTTCTTGTATGCTAGGTACTAATTAGTCATCCTGGCCGAGAGTTTAAATTATGTTCGTTCTTTTCAGTAGGAACCGAATTTATTTTAAGTGGTACATGGTATGAGGCGTGTTTAATTTATTCTTATAGATTTCGGTTACTCTACCAATAAAACTTTATAAGCTTTCACGATTTGTTAATTTTATTCCGAGTACAACCAGTCGCCCCGTGACCACGATAGCTGTAACGCGGTAGAAACGTAGAGAAAATCTCCAAAAGGCACGCGATAAATACCCGATAAATAATAATTAATTACTCTTCCAATATTTTATTTAAGAATTGGGTAGTGTCCTGGGTAAAAAAATATATTCAATTATGTCCGTCAGTTAGATTTTTAAAAGATATTGGACACATATGTATTTTTTCTTTTGTCAATCAAACAAAAAAAGAACAAAAATAAAGCGCGTGTAAGTTTGGGAGTAGGTGCTAGTCACGTCACACCTTGCTAAAAAGTGTCGCAAGGTGTGACGTCACGCGGGACTTTAACCGACTATATCTCCACAATTTTTTGTTTAATAGACAAAAGGAAAAAATATGTGTCCAATTTCTTGTGATAATCTAATTGACGGATTATTTCGATTTTTTAAGACACTGGACTATTTAATCGTCGCCTAGGTTGCTATGGATCTCTTGTCAACCACATCATACATGAGCAAACCCCTTTCGATTAAAACCAGCGACCTCCCATATCAAAAGCCGAGATAAAATGCCCTTTGACAATCCTAGCAGTAAGTACACTGTTATCACTGTTATACAGGGTGCCACGAAACATATCTACTAAGCCGAAAAGTGATTCTGGACACCGAGGAGATCAACTTTTGTTCTTCGATTTTTTGAATTGAATTTTTTTTAGGTTTTTGAAAAAAATATTTTTATTTTCATTTTTGAATTTTTTATGTGTATTCTTACATTATTATTATTGTTTTGAAATTTCAAAGGGTTTACATATTTTTTTTAATTCATGACAAAATACTAGTTTTGCTGAAAAACACAAGGAAAACCATTTGTGAAATATTTTATAATGCTAAACGAAATAATGCTAGGATGCGTGTAAAAGTACACAAGAAGCAAAAATCTTTTTTAATCTTCAAAATTCAAAATTTTTCTAAATCGTTATTCACAAGTTTATCTTGAGATCCAGAATCACCCCCTTTCGGCTTAGTACACATGTTACGTGGTACCCTGTATAAATACAGTGTTATCACTGTTGTATAAGTACAGAGTTATCATATCAGGGAGATGCTCGTTAGAGCGCATTGTGCGTTAATGTCTGATGCTGCTATTGTTGTATTGTTCACTTCATCTACATACATGTGCGAGTGTCATCTATATAGGGGATTTGTTTGTGCGGATGTTGCAAGATATTTTGCAGTGAGGTGATTATTAAAAATTGTTTATTTGTATAAAAATATTTTACTAAACAGTTGGTAGAACATCCTTTTAAGTATATAAATATACTTGTGCCAGGATGTCCCGCTCTTCCATTCAAATACAACAAATAAACTAAATTAAATTATTATTTTATTAATGATTAAGCATGTAAATAACATATGCACCAAATTAATTATGAATGTATCACATATTCATAATTAATTTGGTTTATATCGTGGTGTCTTGGCACGTCCCTTTAATTACCTTTTATATAAAGCTTTTCATAGAATTCTTTTAAACTAATATTTCATTGTCCAAGACGCTATCTATATTAACTATGCGAGCTTGGACAATAACATAAAAAGAAGAACACAAACTACGTTGTCGAAATTCCTTTCGACAACGTAGTTTGTGTTCTTCTTTTCTAAGATCTACCGAAAAATTCTGGGACACGATGGCGGGTTGGAGACGTCGAAAAAATAAAGAAATAGAAGGTCTAAGCCAAACATCACAGGAGACACCAAATTTTCGAGACTCCGATTGCTCGGGCATGTAGTCCGAATGGGGAAAGATCGGGCAGCCAGCAGAGTGCACATGGGTCGCCCAAGTGGCCGAAGGCCTATAGGTCGTCCAAGGTACCGCTGAAGCGATGAAGTTCAGAAAGATCTGCATGAACTTCGTGCCGTCGACTGGACTGAAATGGCAAGGGACTTAGACAACTGACGATCTCTGGTGTCGGAGACCAAAATCCACTTCAGGTAACTGCGCCACGCCAGTAAGTCAGTAAGTAAGTCCAAGACGATGCGTTCAGTTAGCTAGTTCTTCCAAGTTCCTGTGATTATTACATGGCGTTTTGTGTGTTTGAATACAAATTCACAATTGAAATCATCGATGTGAGTAAAATTCGGGAGATTGGGCACTAGCTTCTCGAAAGTGGAATGGTCAAATTGAGTCCAATTAGGTCCACCCACCTCAGTCACAGTCTGACCGGCGCTGCCGGCGTACGTGTTTCGCGTGTATTGTTGTCTCGATCGCACTTCGGTCTAGATACGTCTTGCCATCATTGTGGTTCTTTAGGTAGTATGTAGGTATATTGCAATAGATTGGAAATAGCGTGTCTTTGCGTTTAGTTGTAACACAACACAGGCCATTTGTGGAGATAGCGCTGGGAGAATGTACCATATCTACAGAATTTTACTTATATAATCAATTGAAATGAATACCTTACTTTCTTTATAGCATTTTGTGTGACTATTGAAAGCTTATTTATAATCTTCGAAACACTTTCTCTTACCAAAACATTTCATTTTTTCTTACCTACCGAGATATTTCTGCTCAATTTGACCGAAACTCGAGATTGCGCCTTTCAATTCCACCTTCAAAGGACTAGGCACGCTTTAATCGCCCGAGATTATAACTACCCTTGCGACAAACAGAGCGCCCTAAAAATATCGCAGGTTTAAGCGCTTAAAATCGCGATTATCGTCTGAGCAAACGCTGGCTTTTTTGCCACGCTTTATACAGTCTACACAGACCCAAGTTACCGGCTCATCGGCACAGCCCGCCGACACAGCGACTTCCGAGTTTACAAAACTGTCGCCGGTCTGCAATATCCAACACTGAAATGTTGCCGGGTGGCGATATCGCGGTCATGGCACTCTAAAATAATGCCGCAGACACCAAACCCGCCGGCTATGCTCAAAAATAATGCCACTGACACCAACCCGCCGGCTATGCTCAAAAATAATGCCAATGACACCAACCCGCCGGCTATGCTCAAAAATAATGCCACTGACAGCAACCCGCCGGCTATGCTCAAAAATAATGACACTGACACCAACCCGCCGGCTATGCTCAAAAATAATGCCACTGACACCAACCCGCCGGCTATGCTCAAAAATAATGCCGTAGACACCAACCCGCCGGCTATGCTCAAAAATAATGCCACTGACACCAACCCGCCGGCTATGCTCAAAAATAATGCCACTGACACCAACCCGCCGGCTATGCTCATAAATCTTGTATGTGTCAAAATTGAATATTGTGTAATAGTGCAATAATAGTAATTTAAATTTAGATTTCAACGACATCAAGTGTATATAAATAAATATGTATCTACGGTAGAATAAATGAAATATGTCGGCTGCGTTGCTAAGTTCCGCGTGTAGAGTCCTGTATAGCCCTTCGCAAAAACTCAATAGTAATTCAGCTGCCAAAGAGGACCATAGTAAAAGGAGTCAATTGGCTACACTCGCTGGTATGAAAGGCAATGGTCGGACTACTCCTTCGTTTGACCTATTTGTCTAAATTGACTACGTTTTGGTACCGTTTTGTACAGTTCTACACAATGTTCAATGCAAGAAACGTTCTACTATTCAACGTTTCCTTTCAGAACTAATTTAAACATTTCCAAGCCAAAGCAGGTGGGCAAAAACTTTTTTGTAACATGAAGCTAGGTACATTGTACACTCACCTTAACTTTTACAGCCCCAGCCTAAAATGTTATTTCCCGTCTTTTTTAGCATAAAAGTAAAGCTTAATCCAGGCACTGAACATTTTTCACAGAACAATAAGGGTAAGCTCAGTTGGGAAAACACTTAACGTAACTTAGGTGCAAGGTAATATTCGGCTTAATCGAGGTCCGACGAGGGTGCAGTAAAAGGGGTTAAATTATTGGCCGAGTTTAGCCATGACGTAGGAGGCTAGTACCTGCTTAGCTATGAATTACGCAGTTGCTTGTGAATTATAAATTGAGCTGTTTTCTGACAGAAATTTCATTACGCCTAACAAGGTTTCTGAGTATTAGGTTCATTATTTCTTGCCTTTCTTGGTAATTTCTTTCTATGTTTACGCTTGTAGCTATGTATTGAACGGGTATTAATAATGGTTCTGTTACATGTTGGCCGGGGTTGGCCGAGACATTGCGAAAATTGACACGATAAACTTTTACAGACATTTATTTCTTAAAAGGTTGATAGTCGCGTACTGTTTATACCAAAATGCATGCTATCGCGGATACGTACAAAATTTACTTAAACTTAAGGGCGCATTGCGCGCCATTTTGTGAAAAGGATAGGCGTAGGATTTCGCGTTCATGGGAGCGGGACAGAGCATACATTTATATCTTAAATATAGTTTTTGCTTAATTACAAGAACACTACACAGCTTATAAAGAAATTGGTATAAGGAACCAAATAGTTATAACTTACGGATCAAAATATAAGTCATTATAATAAATTATAGGGTTTCTGAGATCTCGACCACATTATGTGCGAAACAGTGCACTTTCATGATATACTGACTCAACTTTATTTTAAAATAAAAATTTTAGACTTTTTTATTTTAGAATAAAGTTTTTTACCACTGGGATCCCGAGATCTAGGCCTAGTTTGACAACCAATCCGTTAGGTTCGCCTCTTATGTGCAATCTTAGAAACATATAAATAGGCTGTAAAATCTGTCATCACAAAGGACGTCAGCGATGACTCGGCCAACATGTAGGTAACTCTTCCATAGTTACTGTGCTTTCATGTGGAGTTTTGCAAGTAAATACACACAAGCGGAGGTTTAAACCATTATGATTGTCCATTAGCCGTAATTAGATAACAGCGAGTTGAAGTTCGCAGCCGCCGAAGCCGTTCAACCGCTTAATTTCCCGCCGACATCGTAAGCTCTCATTTTATCTATACTTAAGCTAAGAGTTTGTTTACGAAAATGTTATTTTACGCGTCGTTTTGTTAACTTTATATCGGCATCTCGGAGTTTCCAGTTTGTTGACATTAAAAGCGAAGTCCTAAACTCCATTCGAACTCAAATTTCAAGTTTGAGCGACGGACGGTGTCAAACGGCCCGAGATACCGTCATTTGAAACTCGGAAGACTTCGACCCGCTAGTATCGAAACTTGAATAGCTGAGATATCAGTAAACAAAAGGCAACATTCAAATCTTATTATTCAACTCGAAAATAAAAGTATAGAGCTTTTAGAAGTTAAGTCTGAATGATAAATACATATGTCTTCTAAATCTAACTTGAGTGTGCCTCTGTTACATAGACCACCATCGTCATGTCTGCCCAAGCCTGCAGATTGGGACATAGGCCTCCCCAAATCGCCCCAAAGACTGGTCCTGCCAAACTTCGAATCCAGCGGTTTCGCGCAACCATCCAACCTCATAATTTTCTACATAAACCATCACCATCGTCGTGACTGCTCAAGCCTGCAGGTTGGGACATATGCTTCACTAAAAACGCCCCAATGACCGGTCCTGCCAACATCAAGCGGTTTCTCGCAACCATCACCTCATAATTTCGGGGAATAGTAAATCATTTAGGAAAAAAGAAAGACTATCCAACAGAAATCTTGGATAAAGTTTGGTTAGAATTATTGATTTTTTAATGTTTAAGGCCAAACTAAGTAGGTACCTAGGTGCTAGCTTAAATATAAATCAGTTCACCGTATCAGCCTCACGTAACCGCAATCCTCGGCCCGCGGAGACGACCCTGACCCACGGCCCATTAAGCCCAACTCTAGCACAATACGCTTTGTGATTGGACACCAAAAAGCCTTCATTGTTTACGTTTAATCGTTTCAGCGCAGAAATTGCTTCAATATCTTTTCTTTTCAAAGAATTAACAGCGTTCCATTTCACTCGCACGCAACATTCACCATTTTCCAATAAAATACAGATTATTATTATATTCTCTTTGATTCAGATGTAATTTTTTCCGCCGTAGTCCTTAGAGAACAGCGTAACTATTTAATAACACAGGATCTCATAGGAGGACGGCACACACTGGTTTTATGCCTGTCAAGGAGGTCGGACTAAATATAGTAAGTAACAATTGGCTAAGAGTGTCCAAAAAATTCTAATTCCGTCAGATTATCAGAAGATATTGGAGTTTTTACTATATGGGACACGTATTTTTTCTTTTGTTGATTATTCACTCCCAAACTTTGACGCGCTTTATTTTAGAAATTTTTTATTTGATTGACAAAACAGAAATTAATGTTCTAATATTTTCAGAAAATCTAACTTGTGGACTAAATAGAATAAGTAATATTTTTTTTAAACAGGACACTTCCCTAATCGATATTTAAAATTACAAAACTGTTTTGCCGTTTACAATATTTAATTTTACGCGATGTAATTCTATCTTGACGGTGGTGTTGCAATTTAGTGCATCAGGAGACTTCACTGCAATTTTGCAATTAAGGAGCTCGGGCTTCGCCCCCGAATCCCCAAAGACCCGACAATAATTGGAATGCAACTAAATTGATCGCGATTCCGAGTGTTGTTAATTATTGTCGTTCTATTGTTGAGGAAGAGATTTAAATCAGAAGTGTTGCCATAATATAATTGTGGGCTTTTTAGGAATTGTTCCTGTTTACCAATCGAAACATAATTTTTGGAGGCTTTTCTCCTGTCATTAGTTAAAAAGAAAAGAAAATTTGCAACTAACGTTCGGTCATTTTTAACCCTCGACGCGAGTGTTATAAGTTTAACGCGTTTGTCTGTATATAAATAAATAAATAAATAATAATGCTGGACAATTCACACAGCATTATCTAGCCCCAAGCTAAGCAGAGCTTGTGTTGTGGGCACTAGATAACTGATATACTTAATACAATACACTACATAGATAGATATTTTTTTATTAAACATAGAAAACACCCAGACCAACGGAACAAATTTCTGCAGATCGTACACAAATTTGTTCCGAGGCGGGAATCGAACCCGCAACCTCCTGCGTCGCAGGCGGACCTTCGCCCGCTGCGCCACGGAGGTCGTCGATCTGTGTTATCGTAGCTCCCTAAACGGATGAACCGATTTTCGTTTAGTTTTTTTTTGTGTAGTAGATAATTTTATCCCGAGTGTTTTTAGTCAGGTTTCATGAAAATCTGTCGGGGGGTTTTTGAAAATTTTAATTTTGTTCTTGTCTTAGTCTTCTTTTGCAATAAAAACAGATTTTTCTATCTCTGAAAGAATCCCGCCGTTCACGTTACACCAGCAAGTAAATGTTGCCAGTTTTTGCCTGTAAATAAGTAATGAGGTGGCTTATCCACGACTACTTATTTCCTCGGGCTTGCGGGATCTGTGGTGGGCAGAGTAGGAAGTGAACGATTAGTCTGCGATACGAAACCACGGCTTGTCGACCCGGATGAATGGACGTGCTTTACTTTGCCAATGTTTGAATATTTGTTTCGGGAGCAGTGATTCGTATTTCGAATTACTCTCGGGACGGTCGCTTTATTCAATTTCTTCTTTTCATGAAGGTTTTTCAAGAAGGTTTTATTTTTGATTATAAAATATCTGAGTTGAATTTGGAATACCCTGAAATTCGAATGTAGAACAAAACCCATGTTAGTTATTTATGAGTAGGGTACATTATTTCGCACAGAGTAGGACGAAAAGGACCTAAATAGGCTAGAAAAACTATGATAAACCTTTTCAGCAATAGGATCCACCTGATTTTCATAGCCCGCTCGCACACAAAGGTGGGAAGGCATAACTCTATAGAAGTAGTCTGTAACGCGTTTCCCTTGCAGCGAAGTGGAACGTAATGCGAGCATTATTGTGCGGCCAATATAGACAACAATGTGGCGGAGATCTAGGAAATGGTACCATGATATTTCATATAAGTAGATATTCTTCTTTAATGCCATTGGTAGAGTAGGGAAAATATTTCTTTAGAAATTTGGATTTTGTAACATCTTTTAAGATAGCAAAAGAAGACAACACCGTCTCCGCTTTGTTGTTCTTAACATAGGTGCCTAAAATACTCACTCTTCGTTTGTATCAAGAACCATGTACATAAATAGATAGACCTAAGCTTTGACTTGACTCGACGTCATTTCAGACAGCCCCACCTAGTTCTAGTATAAGCAACGTCAAATTACAAAAACAAAAAATCTGAAAAAGTGTCATCCGATTTGCACCACTTTCGTCCCAGTGCTAAAAACTGAGCCAGAGCGGTCCAGTGCATTACCGTGGCATGTCTGATATCCCTAGTCTGGAGGAAATAGCCGGCCTATAGCGGGCTGTGGTGGCTTCAGGGGAGGGGGAGGTGGCTGCCACCCTGAATACACGGTTGCATAGGAAACAGGTACCGCCGCCGACTTGTAATTGAAAATTTAAAATTGTTTATTTGTATAAAAATATTTTACTTTAAAGTTGGTAGGACATCCTTTTAAGTATATAAATATACTTGTGCCAGGATGTCCTGCTCTTCCATTCATATACAACAAATAAACTAAATTAAATTATTATTAATATTAATGATTATGCATGCAAATAACATATAAACCAAATTAATTATGAATAATTGTAAAGCGCAAACTTAGTTGATACATGTGGATCGTGACCAAAAATGGCCGGTTTTTGAAACCGGTATCTTGTGTGAATGCGTCGCAGTTTGAAGTAAAACGGCGTATCTGATTTCTTTGCTTTTTACGTCTTGGCAAAATGTTTTCGCTAGATTTTATGCTTTATTAGTGCGGCTCGCTCAGGCGATCTTCCTCAGATTATTCTGATAGCGTAGCTTGTGGTTGGATGGAACGGAGGCATATCTTTTACGTTCCAGGATGGTTTTAGCTTTAGGAATATGGTAAAGGGAGGAAATGGCTGTGGGAAACGAAATAAATTCTTAGGACTATTGATTTCAAAAGTATAAATGAAAACATTTCCTACGACCTACGATTAATTATTGAAAGTAGCTTTGAAACGCGTTTTTTTTATCGTGAGTATACTTTCATTTGATCACACTCTCTGGATGGTGAAGGTCGATTTTAGACCCTCAGAATAAAAAAAAAACTGGTCATTTTACTTTTTATAAAACTATCGTAGTTTGAGACATGCTGAGTAGTTAACCCTCTTACATTCAAAATTAACTAAAGTGGCGCTCTATTCACATCTTGTTACAGAAATATAACAAATCTTATTTCTACCTCAACTGAAGTGACATTTAAAATTAAAACTTCAATAGTTGTTCAAGAGTTGAGGTTTCAAAAATAGATTTCAACCAATCGGCTGCAGCGAGTGGTGGCAACATTGTGGAAATAGTGCAAAATTAAATAGGCAAACGCTCTATTTCACATTTCCTACCGTTTGGTGGCGTATCGCAGCACGATGAAGGCATCAATCAAGTGGCGTGAACCGAAGAAAGCCGCCGACCAGTTATCAGATGCCCTGTTTGTTTACACCTGGGTGCAGGCGCGACTTTTGGTCGCGTCTTTCACAGCGCTGATCACGCCCGTGTTTCAAATGAAGGTAGCAAGACGGATGAATGAAAATATTCCTTGCCTAGCATAGATCTGATGGACTATCGTCGAAAATAGTCTTAGCCCAACTGTGGGACACAAAATTATAACAAGTATGCTGAAGCTTACTAGCCAATCTACCTATTATTTTATTCTTATTTACAGTTAGTTAGCATGTTCGTTCATTTACTACACCCCCGAGTCATGTGGTCGAATTACTAGAAAAACGCGACTTTTTGTCGAAGCCCGCAACAAAAAGCCGCGTCTGCCAATAAGTTTCCACCTTATTTGCTGCTACTTACAGTAATTTCCGCACATCGATTTGTTACCCGAACCCTCGCTATAGCGCTCGTTTTCACAACTGCTATAGCTCGTTCAGCGCGATCGAAACTGTACTGAATAGTTTTACTCAGAATTTTAATCAGAACTTTGTACTTCTTGCTAGATAATCACAAAGAATATTGAACGATTTATTGGAAAAATAATAGTTAACTAGTTTTTATTGGATTCGCCAGTGGGAGTAGTTCTTTTAGTTTCTTTATTATACGAAAATTTATCTGTGCATCTGGTCAAAGGACGCGTGACCCGAGAGCTGGTGAGTATCTGACGCAGCGCATCAGCATTGTCATACAGCGGGGCAATGCAGCCAGCGTAGCGGGGACGCGATGACTGGTATTGATATTTATCAGTTGAGCTTCCTGTAGATTGTTTGCAAATGTCTGCAGCTAGCTCAATTTTTTAAATTAAACATCAGTTCTCATTTGTTTATATTATAAGGATTGTAATTTTCTCTATTTGCCTTTAAGTATACGAACAATAATAGAAGTGGTGTATTGTTTAGTATGAAAATGTTATACTGCTTCAACGAGATCAAGTACCATTGTAAAACGGAACCAAAGCTGTAATCACTAATACTGTTGCTAAGCAAAGGCCCCTTAACTCTAAGTGAACGCCGTCAAAGGTAATCAAAAATCAATCCAATGATTCTCGAGACGATTACCGAACGAAAAAATAGCAACACAGGCGAATATTACAAAACACTCGGCAACTCAAGGGTTGTACCAAATCCGTGCTCATTAAAAACTTTTCAACGCTTAATGAAAATCTTATTGAACCGAGGACGAGTGCAGCCCCTTTCCCCTCTAGGGTAGGGGAGGCAGGGGCGAAACGGCCCGGCTAAGTGTATTACAGTCGGATCGCTGCCTTTCATTCGACACATCAAAGAAGATCCCGTTCGTTCGTAACTAAATCGAATCAGTACAGCTTTGTCTCCAGCCCGGTACTTGTAGGTGAAGGGAACGCCCTAGACTTGAGTTCTCTCAAGACTGTAGATGTCTCTCTCGAATTTGCGTACGTAACATTGTCGATATGACCATTCGTGAGCTCCAGTCGTCTGTAGAACTGGATTTTATCGTTTCGCGCAGTCTTTGTAACAGCAACTGTTGAGACGCATGCTCTATGTAGAGGTACCTAAAGGATTTGCCAGAGAACCTCTCATTTCAAAGCATGAATAGCAAGACAGAATAAGGAACATGCAGTTGGTAATCTCTACAGTAAGTCCCCAAGACCGCAGATGCAAACACTTCTAACTCTCACTAAGAAGACGTCGAAATAGAGGCTTACATGTTTTGGTATGTTACGTTTCTATCGTTCTGTCTCTCTGCCTCTGCTCTCTCTCTCTCTGCTATGTCTAGAATGCTTATAAGTATGTGTGTGTAGTTATGTGCGTATTCAGAGGTTGGCTGGAAGAAATAGCTCTTAGCGATAAGGTCGCCCATTGTGCAACTGTTTTTGTGTTTTTCTGTTCCGTTTTTCTCTATCTGTGCAATAAACAGAATTTGTATTGTAGATGTCGCAGTGTCTTTGTCGTCCTGTCTACTTCCAGTGTCCTAACGTTAAAAATCAGTATCGAAATGTCCATTCCACTTTTTATTAGTTTTTATACCTGGTAATACCGTTCGAAAATAGACACAGGTAGTTGGAAATGTTCTATCCACGCCCTCTTTTCCCCATGAATAGCAACCTCGGTTAACACTAAAAGCGCTACCGGAGCACTAAATGGCCTCCTCGACATAATTCATCCTGAACTGCCTATTAAGCACCATCGGAAATAAATTAAATCGAAAAAAGCGGCGATATTTCGAAAAGTTGGCCCACGCTTCTTCCGCATGGCTCCACGCTATGCCGGACTTTGGCAGACAGGGACGGATGAAGGAGAAAAGGGGGGCAATGATAGTCTGACTGAAGGCGACTGTTGATATTAGAATATCAGGAATATCAACAGTCGCCTTCGGACTATCAACAGAGTGCGGCGCGCCGCAGTTATATTCCTGAGTCGCAAACTACGACTCAGGAATATCTACTAGGTCTGGCTTTTAACGACTACTAGAGGAGTAATTAAATGCTAGACCTAGAGATAACATTGTCAAACAGTATCAATTTAGGAAAATAATTGGTTCAAAAAGCCAACGCTCAAAGCCAGTTCAACTATTTATTTGTTTTAGACTATCAAGGACTATCAAGGTCTGCCTCGTTACTTGACGTTTAGACTTTTACATTTTTTTATTGAGGTTTTCTGACTTTGGCTTCAAGGGCTTTGCCTCTGGTATTGTAGAACCTCTTAGTTAGGTGAGAGCTTTGGTCTCTCGCTAGATCACACCCCCTCCTTGAGAGTCCCTAGAATCCCTAACTACGACCCTGCGGCTGTCCAGGGCTGTGATAGGTCGGATTCTGTAGTCGAGCCACGTACCGGGCCGCGCGCCAAGCTCGATTGCGAAAACAATTTAGAATCGAATGCGATTCGCCAGGTTAAACTAGGTGTTAGGCTTTTTAATTTGATAATACTGAAATTATTGAGCGCGTTTCATGAAATATGGAGGGAGGGGCTTTAGAATTTTAAACTCTAGCTATTTTTAAGATCGAATATCAATAGATAAATAAAACTTCATGCTATATCGGATGAAGCTAGATTTTATACGATACCTCTCCTATTTACATTTTTTTTAGCGTTAGTAAAGTTATGCACCAAAACATTCTATGTTGTGTTCTTTCTCTAATTCAGTATTTGTTCAAAGCAAAGTTAACTTTTTGGTACCAACCTATCCTACCTTTTCGTTAAATCGTTTTGCACATACATACATTGAAAAATTCAGCCTTATCAAAGCAGCAAGGATTCTCATCGCGGTCTTAACCCGTCGGCGGCCGTCTGCCAAAAATGTCCCGATCACGTAGTTTTACGTAACCCTGCGCACTTAACAACTATATTGGTTTAGTTTTTAACGCCACTTCGGATGCCAAACGGCCAAAATGAACCCCGTAGAGCGCGCAATTTTTATAGCAGCCTCATACAAAAATCCGTTTAAATCCATTCTATATTTTACAACTAACAGTTGTCTAATATAGAATATAGCTGTATACACAGTGTAGATAGGCATATATTAGGCTTAAGTATAGCTAAGGGAGTCGAAATAATCGTATTTTGGAATTCTTTATTATTAAATTATTTGCAATCCTGTGACAAATCACAAGAATTCATGTGTTTCAATTCTATCCGGCTCTCTCGCGTTCAGTATACATTCCGTCTAAATCCGTTCTAGTTATAGAACTTTAAAAGGGCCATCAAACACGTTTCTTGTTTTAAAAACGCGGAATGGCGGTCTGACCGCGTTTGAACGAATGGGATCATTCGGCCCGTGCCGCCGTCCGGAATTGGGCCGGCTTTGATAGTGTTAAGTGGACGTCAAGCGTGGCAGTGGAATGAGGACTAATACAAACGGATGTGTATTATTAACTTCTGTGATCTTAAACTAGGAATTTTGTTATTAAGGTTTATAGTTTTGTACTTTTGTGAAAGAATAGTATTTGTTAGGTTAAAGTATTTTACGTATTGTATTATATTATGTAGTAGTCTATATAATAAGTAGGTTAAAATTAAATCTTATATCGTCTGTTTTAGCACATTACCCACTTTTCTTTTGTCTGTCTCTCCCAATAAGGTTTGCTTTTTAGGGTTAAGCTTGCCTTTGCCTTTATTTTACTTGCGATATATTTTACTTGTACTACCTGTTTTGTGCAATAAATAATTATGAATTATGAAGCAACAACTTTAATAGTGAGCCAGATTTACAGTTAAGTATGGTGTTTTTTATATCCATCGTTGAAATGATGTACGTACATCATCAGACTATTCGGAAAAACGTTTATTTTTTGGGCCTAATAATAAGCATATAGCCAGTAGTCATAAACGATTTATTATATAGCTGAATAATTTATCAATTTTGTACCTAATTATTTGTGTGATTGAATATAAATTTAATATTATTTAGACATAAGGCACTCTTGTAATTTTTTGACTTAACTAAGTCCTCCTTTGCGTTAGATAGTTGAAAATAAATTAAATTGACATCACTGCATTTTTTTTTCATCTTAGGGAAGAAGTGGAAAAGAATCTTATAACTCACGTAATACCTATGTTAGGTCATGTTCACATACTTATGAATATTATTATTATAAACTATTAATAGAAGAATCGATGTAAGAGGTCTAAGTTATTGTTAGGAGTCAGGTTAGCACTTAAACTCTAAATTATTTAAGTTGTCAACTTCAGATCGCCTCAAGCACTAAAATTAGCTTCTACTATAGTTTTAGTTCGGAATTGGAATGTTGGGAACTATCGTATAATTTTGAACTGAAATTCAGTTGGTGAATTAACTATTTACGTTTACGTAGTTTGCAGGGGAATAAGGGAAGTTTTGAGTTGATACCCGTTACGAGACAATTTTTTGCATAAAATGGCGAATATTATTTCTTTGAGTTTTACTTCCTAATTTTCAATTTCAAAAGACTAAATATAATGTGTATATGAACACGTTATTGTACAAAAAAACTTATTACTAATTAAGAAAATATTTCAATTTTAATTCAAGTAATTTATCTCAGACAATCTTTGCCACATGTGTTACAAGTTTCCATAATTCCAGCTTTTCTTATTTGAGACCTATATGTCGATGGGACCATGTGAACTTCCGCATTAATAATGAATGTGCTAGTTTTAGAGTGGATTAATTAGAGAATAATTTAACGTTTACGTAACGTTAACGTTACGTGACGTGCGTTATTTGGGGCGTAGTTTATTATTTAACTGACTCTGCCGGTGGGTTAAAATATGTATTAGTTGACTTTTAACCCGTGGAGACAAGTTTGGTAAATGAATTTGATAATGATAGTAATAATGTATTTTAAATAATAATTATAATTTCTTATGTTATAATTTCTTATTTTCTTATTTGGTTTTCGTGATACGTAGTGCGGGTTCGAATCCCGCCTCGGAACAAATTTGTGTACGATCTGCAGAAATTTGTTCCGTTGGTCTGGGTGTTTTCTATGTATAAAAATATCTATCTATGTAGTGTATATATATCAGTTATCTAGTACCCATAACACAAGCTCTGCTTAACTTGGGGCTAGATAATGCTGTGTGAGTTGTCCAGCATTATTTATTTTTTTATTATTTATTTATTTATTGTTGGATTTTCGTCAAGTGTTCAATCTTCAATTCCATGATTAATCCAATGTCGACCATTTTTTACCAAGTCTTTGCGTTCTATTCAGAAATGAGTGAGTATTTTATTTAAGTGAGGGGAAGTATTTCTAGAAATCACACCTTCTGTCTATCTTTTACCTTTTCACTACTAAAAAACTGAAATAATCATGTGAAAACTGGCAAGGAGATAGGTTTTCTTTTGTCTGAAACAGTTTTTCAGCTCATGAAATAGTAAGTTTATCTAGTATAGTGTATATATAGCCAAAACCAAGGCTGAAGCTAGTTTTCTATGTCAATAATAAAGTTTGGTGAGCGCACACGAATGCTTTACCTGAATATGTCGTCATTTATCTGTAGGAAGCAGTTCCCAGTAGGTAGTGTTGCCACTTCAACCTTGTTATAGTTTAATTCTATTGCAGCGTCTCTTGCTATTTCAGACGATTTCTAAATTCCAGGTTAGGAATCCGTCAAGATAATGTGTTTATTTGGCAATTTGAACTTTATGGTGAGCAGTTTTACAGTGGATTGTTTATTGCTCGCTAGACGGACTGTGTATATTTTCTTAGACAACGGCTTTTTATTGGAATCGAATCGTTTATTTATTATATCAATTCCAACTTTAGCAAAAATATTGCCTTTAGTGACGTGATAATCGTAGTAGCAAACACATTGCAATTAGTCTGGAACGTCCCACGTCTGGGCTAAAGACTCCATGTATCACGATCCGAGTCAATTGAGCCCACACTGACACAAGCAAACACAAAAGAAAAAACAGTTATACTGCATTTTTTTAGTTGTTTTTCAGTTGCTGAAATCAAAACTAAATCAAATGCTTCAAAAGCTTCTTTGTTTCACACTGCGTTTTATTACAAACTCAAAGTTAACAAAATAGATAAATAAAAAGTGCTACGCCGTAGCAAAGTGCTACGACGTAGCCCGTAGCCGTAGCAACTTCGTAGCGAGTTATAACACGTTACACCTGGTTTACGACCATAGACTTATACAGGGTGTAACAAAAATAAGTAACCAAACTTTCAGGTGGGGTGTAGAATCGAACACTGAATTCAGGAAAAATATTAAAAAAAAAAACCCGCCCTTTAGTTTTCGAAAAATTAAATAAATACGGAATTTTCACTACATTGCGCAAACGACTGATGCACGTGTTTATTTGGCATTAAAATATGATTAAAAGGTCTACATACCTTGTGTATACCATTTTAGCAGATAAACATCTTTTTACGGGGGGCACCCACGACCGGACACGCGATATCGCAGCAGCGCGCGCGGCGGCGGGCTGCACGTGTTGTAGGTAGTTATGTAAGAAGCTAGCCAATGCATTCCAATTTTCCCTTCCACGCTCGGATTTATGACACCTCGTACTTGTAAGCTTTGTAAACTACTAGCTTTGTAAACGACTCTCTTCGTAAATGCGCACTGTTTCCCGCAAATTGTGTTCCCGCATCATCTCGTGGTATTCAATAGGTATCTGAATAACGCATACGAGCCATTTTTACGCACAAAAAACCGATAAGCGCCGCCGCGACCTTCACCTTGCGCTTGCAATGATGCAACTAAACGGCCATTGACCCTATGATAACATTTCTGTGATGTGACAGTTTGACAAAACTAAAAATAAACCTAGCATTGGGTGAACATTCGGATGAACTAAGTTTGTATACCTATCTCGCTCTCGCGCGCTAAAAGTTTGTGCCTTTTCTTGTCTCAATCTGGTGCTTCGGAAATGCAAATTGTAACAACCTTTTATGGGGTTCATTGTTAGTTACTCACCGTGTTTTTAAAGTTCAAGGTAGGTACTTAGGTAGTCAAAGATATGAAAAAATAAAAGCTAGTAGTGAATATCTTTTAGTAGAAAGGTGCATGCTTAATGAGTACCTACTGACCTACGAATGAATACCTACTGAAATACAAATGAATACCTACTGAATACGACTAACTATGCATTTTCGCGATAGAATGTGTGTAAAGACTTAAAATAATTTATTTATTTTTAAATTCCTAGAGGAAAATTGGAATGTATTTGTTGTAGGTACGTAGGCTCCATATCTAAGCACGCCGTGCAGCCTGTTCGCTTCCGCTGCAATGATGACGCGGGTCGATGACCGGGGCGGCCGCTCGTTAGGGCACTGTTTAGGTGTTATGGTCTTATAAAAGAGATGAATACAGGTACGCAGGCCATTTTTTTTTTATTCCAAATAGACACATGTATTAGAGTCTATTGCCTAATGTTGTGAAAATTTCGTACTTATTTATTTAATTTTTCGAAAACTAATGGGCGGGATTTTTTTTAAATATTTTTCCTGAATTCAGTGTTCGATTCTACACCCCACCTGAAAGTTTGGTTACTTATTTTTGTTACACCCTGTAGAGTGCATTTTTAAAGTTTTACGACGGTGATGAGATGTTTTATGATGATGCGCTGGAGGTTTATGTATTTATTTAGATTTTATACAACTGATGTTCTGAAATTCCTTATATTGGTAGGGTTGAACTATAAAACTGCGAGTTACCTATAAAACTTTTGTAGCTTTTATTACTTTTTGATCATGCTGAAAATACAATTTTACTGAAATATATCGTTTTATATGTGTTCTTTTTGATACAAGGCATAATAAAAATAAATAAGAAAATGTAAATCTAAAGCAATGTAACAGAATTATAAATCGACGCAAAAACACGTCGGGTAGGTAATATCCCCGAAAATATCACGCGTCCTAAACAACCCCGTGTAACGGCGCACAGATGGCGCCACTGAAATATTAAGTATATTTGAAACGAACGCACCCATTCCATAGAAAGCAAGGTTAACGATGCGTTCAAAATTTAGTGTTGCGTTCGCTCAAAATTTAGTATTGTGTTCGTTTAAAATTTAGTGTTGCGTTTTGGCGATCATTTGCCGCGGCGATGGGGAAATCGCTGTGAATTTGGCGTCAATATTTATATAGAGGCACTGATGTGGAATAAAATATGCAAATTGTTACATTTACGGAAGTAACTGCGTTTATGTTGTGTCATAATGTTGAAATACTGCGGCCATATTGGCAGAGCTTGGCAAAAACAAACATGGATAAAGTTTCGTAGACTTATTCCGTATAATAACTACTTACGATCACATAAATAAGCTTTGAAATAGGTTTATTTACACAAAACAAACAAGTTATTTGCCAGGCACAAAAATAAATCAAAATCACAGTAAAAAACATCTGACTTCACATCAAAAACACCCGCAACAAAATAACACCAAACAAATTACTTAACCCTAAAAAGCCACAATTAAAATGAAACTGAAGTACAAAAATGGGAAAACTCCCATCAACGGCCTGTTGGAATGAATTCTCTGTTTAAGCACCAATTAATGGACGGCGTCAGGTAACGGGACTCAACTCAATCGCAATTATTTCTACGGAGAAGAAAACTAAAGCCCGTAACTGTAGACGAAACGGAATGGGTAAGGGTACAGAACAGGACGAGCACGGGACGGGTACGCGATGAAACGGCATTGTTGTACATATTATTGTTGGCATGGATGTTGTTTAGATAAATATTACCTACCCCTTGCGTCCACTGAGAACGATAAATAGGTTGATAAATAATAATAATACGCTTTAAGATAGGTTTTAAATATTTTACAGTTTTGATTTCATTAGCGTCAGAGATAGTTCCGAGGCTACCTACGCAATTTTATGATGGGTACTAAACCACTGCGTGACTCCTTGACCATACAAAAACTCTGTGATTGATATTTAAACCCACCTTAATATCTCGAGTCAAAAATATAATCATGTTTGAGAGGCATTCAAGTTCGAAAATGGAGCATAAGCTAAAAGTTTAGCGAACCTTTCTACTTCTACAAATAAATTTCTATTTCTATTGACCTAAACGTAGGTAATATGATTGAGTTGAGTCAGGGACAACTTTAATACTAGACCTTCCCAGGTGTCCGTAAAACCGATTGAATTAAGGAAATAGATGAAAGATTCAGGGAAAAGGTAAGTTTCGTGGTCAAGAGCATAAAAAACTTGGTACGAGGAATTTTATTACTGTCGCAGCCTGACAGTGAAGTTTTTATTATTCCTATCGATTTGTGAAAACATATTTTTTTTCTTTGGTTTTATATCAGACTTCTTTGCGAAAGTTTTTATAGTTGTTTTTGTAAGAAAACTGGTTTTCAGGTAATCCCATAAACCCATAAACCCAGGTAATCCAATAAACCCGTAATTACAAGTAAGATTTTTTATTACTTTGCCAAGTGTGATTAGTATTTCCCGAGGGGTATATGTATGTACTAAATGCTAAATGATACAGTATGTAAAAGTTTTACCTGATTTTTTATTTACATCGGCATTATACCTACCATTACGCCCACGATTTTGAAAATTAAAAATTGTAAGCAATAAAATATTAAATATATAAATTAAAAGAGTAATTATAACCCTAAAGACCTGCGTGGTATAAAATGCATTTGTGTCGTCATGGCCGGCTGTGCTGGCGGAAAATTGACGCAATTAGGACGAACAATATTTAGTGTCCGTTTGTCCCCTCGCAATGACGCGCGCGACATTAAGTCGCAAATAGCCTGGGGGATCACATTTGACTAGTACGCGACAGTTAGTCGCGATTTAGTTATAACTGGGGACTATCCTATTAAGAAGAATTGTCGGAATTTAGATATTTATCAGTTAACGACTCCCTCAACCTCACGTCAACAGCCTATATTGGTCCACTGCTGGACGCAGGCCTTCCCCTAATAAGCGCCTTATTGGCTTTTATCTCATGGGGGCAATGCTCGTATGATAATCCCCACGCTGGGCATGCGGGTTGGGGATCGCAGTTTGGTGGTAAAACTGTTCTGCAGGGGCGCTGCTGCCCGCCCCCGGTGGATATTCCTTAGTCGCATCCTTACGACACCCGCGGGAAGCGGTTAGTTACTGACTTAAAAATTATCAAAGAAAATACGCAATGATGATATAGGTAGATCATAAAGCATGTGATTTTAAAATAAATTCACGTTTGGGCAGCGACAAAAAGTATCTGCTGACATACTGTTTCCAAAATCCCAAAACGAGATGCGAAGTGGCAGTTTATTAAAGGGGTGAAAATTGACGTCCAATAAACGAAAGCGTGCAGCTTAGTCTTAATTACTGCAGTAGCTTTTGAGGGTTAATAATGGATGCTATGTAACGAATGTCAATTAAAAAGAAATCAGGTTGTTACGACAAGTGATCGTTATTTTCTTTAACATTGTTTTTCATTTTATGAACTATAAATTAAAAATAGATAATCGCCTATCACATGCCGCAGTATCAATTATTATACATTTTAACATCGAATGTTTTGTAAAGGACTATGTACGATCTCTGATAAATACATAGATAACAAATTGTGTACACCAAAATCTTTATTTAGTAGGTATGTATAAAATAGAACATACGAGTAAACAAAAGATTTTCTTCAAGTGGAACATTTCCAAACATTTTTTATTAATAGGTTCACAAACCTGGTTACATTTAAATACTTTTATTCACATGCAAAAAAATTAGAAGTAAGTACCAATCTCCCATAAGTTTAGTAAATTTCTTCTTACACTTTTTATAATTCTTGTCCAAATCGCTTCTACTTTTTTTTGCTTTCTTTATCAATTTACCGAAAAAATAAATATAAAATTTGTGAATCAGAGGCTTTTCTTATGAATTTACGAATAAACAGTGTAATCTGCGGCGCTGGTTGCCGCAGCTCTCTCTACCCGCGCTTAATTAGTGGAAAACTTCGCAGATAGAGATGTGCCTACCTATTAAGAATTATCGATATCGATCAAACTACTAAGCAATCTAGTACGATAATTATTTGAGTTGCGGCACTTCGAGATTTTTTTTTAAATAAAATTGTTAAACATTTTTTTTGAAAAATTACGATTTATTTATAAAACACTGAACGTTTTCAGAGATTTAGTTGTTTCTGCAAAACACTCTAAAAATATGCACAAAAAAAAATTATGAGTGATATTTTTTATCCAAATGATGATTTTTGATGTTACAATAAATAAATCGATATCGATTTAACTTATTATCGATACTCAACACATTCCTAATCAGGGTTCGAAAGGTAAACTCGACTACCCGTAAATGAGGCTAAAAAAGAAAAGTTATAATTGAATGGAAATATTGAGAAATAAAACTTGGCTACTCCATTATCAATTCACGATTGTCCAATTGTAACAAATTTATTCAATGAAATTTTTAAAGAGACCTTCCATTTTGTGAAAATAATTCTGATAATTACAATAACGAGGGTTTACCACGTATTTATAAAGCTGAAATAAAATTTCCACATTGTAAAATACAATATAAATTTCCAAAATATTTGGCCTAAAACGGCCATTTTCCAGACCCTTTGTCTCATTATACCAACCAATTCTATTCAAAACACTTTGAAGTATTCAGCCTTCGATGAGAAAACTTCAAATAATATTGCTTAGAAATCCCGAGAACTATCCGAGAGCTCAATAAGTTTGAGAAGAGACCGCCTGCTCATTAGTAGCTCAACCTTTGAACGCCGCATCATTAGCAGCCTTGTATCAGTTCCACTAAGAACTTCGTGATTACGATTATTCCGAAGGTTTTGTTACAATGTGGTTATGGTTTTGGTGGTGGTATATGGGCTTATATTGGAATTATCGGATCTATTTTGAACAAGTCAATCAACATATGCGGCAAGATGGCGCAGTATTAAATGTTCAGAGTTATTAATTTTAATAACCTTATCAATGGTACGATGGCTTTTGACTTACGGAAATCGATAATTGTTATTCATTAGCGGTAATGTGCTTAAATCTTTAATAGTTGTTATCTTTCGTTTTGAAGGATTTTCTCTTGTCACTCAACCTGCAAAAGCAAACTGGACAATGACGCTTTCACTGAAATACAGCAAAAATGTTTGTAATAAAGTAAAGAAACAACAAAGTTGTCTAATAGATTGCACGTAATACAAAAAGTTGTCCGATGTAACTTAGTTAATTGAAACAATTAAAGTCGACATTAAATAAAGTTGGTTCGTAAAAACGTTCCGTTTCAGCGCTGTGAGTAGGTATGTCAATTGTTTTGGAGATCCTTACGATTCAAACTGTAGTATTTTGCGGAAGACCCCGTTCCTTATAAAAATCTGACAATACAGTTGCTTTTAAATTCAAAGTAATAAACATAATGACAGTACCTTGTCAATATATTTATGAAAACTTGTTGTACACTCATAGAAATATAAATGTATTCCCTAAAAATAGCGACATACATAATATAAATACTAGAAATAAGGATAAACTCGCTGTGCCCACAACTAGGCTACACAAGATAAATGTATCTTTTAAAGGGCAATGTATACGCTTCTACAACAAACAACCAAGTGAGTTGCAAAAATTATCAATAAATAAATTCAAACAAATTGTCAAACATATCCTTTATAAAAAGGCTTACTACAAAATATCAGATTATCTAGAGGATAAAAAAGCTTGGGACGAGTTTTGCTCCAGCTCGAAAAATAACAACTAACAGGCTAAAGGTTTCTTCGTCGCTTCTTTACTTTAGTCTACATACCGAAGCGACAGAAATCAAAAATATCACTTTATTTCCGTGTCAGTGTTTAGTTTTATGATTTGACCTTTTCTAAGTGTACATTTAATGTATTTATGGAAATAAAGAGTTTTTGATTTGATTTGATTTCCAGTATTTTTTTCACTCTGACTTATGTCAACGGGAGAAAACGCTTAGATCGAGTGTGGGTTATTGTTTTTTTTTATATCTTTGACATGAGACAGGGCGCTATGGCACTCATTATAGAGAAGCCTGTACAGTTGAAAAGTATAGGGTATGATCATGAGACGTTTAAAGTTATTTTGATTGATTTCATAAATGTGTCTCACGCAAGACTACCTCCACAGAAGAACTTTTTCGAAAAAGATAAATGCCACTCAAGCCCTGTACAAAATTCTTCATTGGTGATACAATCGCACTATACATTTACTTATTTAAAGATTTACTCGGGTAACTATTCCGTTTTATTCTCAACGCTATCGTAATAAATTCTACAAGTAGGTGCAGAAAATACTCTCTTATAAAATAGCGAATTTTGTACGGAACCGCACGTAATTCTCTCACGATTTTCCAATTTTTCAAATACACTAAAAACTTTGTACAGTTAACGTTTAGTGCAGACTTATTTAGTGGAAAGAGAGAAGGGACATTATTTTATAGTGTTAGAAAGGGACGGAGCACGTAATAAAAGTAAAGGTTATATTAGGACTGCCGTTAAAAGTAACTTTGGTACAAAGTTGTCGAGTGATTTTTCACTTGTATAAAGTGCCTGGAGGTATCATTAATGATATTTGTACTGAAAATACGAGGTATAACTTTTTACTTTATAATTTCCCTGATCATGTGAAAATTTTGCAAAAGTTTGCTACTATATGGTATAAAGCATCCGGTATCTACTAAATTACCTTCATAAGTAGTTCGTTTTTTCACAATTAAAATGGCGACTCGTGATATTAATTGTAACAAGTTGAACAGGGTGGGTATTTACGCAGATACAGCGAAATGATAATATTGTTCGCGAGTTGGGAGCGAGCCTTCGCCTCTCAGATAAACTCCATCCCTCATTCCCTACAATAAACTTTCCCCGACATTTTTTCACCCAAACGTACCTACATTTAAAAAATACGAGAAGTATTTGCTTTGGAAAAAACTTCGACAAATTGTTTCGGGATGCGACTTTCTAAATTACGAAGATTTCCGACGGAATGAAATTCTGATGAGTTTGACGATTGGGAACATGAATAAACCAATATCTGAGTTTGCCAGTTCCGAGTTTCGACCAAGAAAAGGTCCCAAAAATGTCGGCAATATTTTCAATGTAAACACGATTCTAGATCCACTAGATTATTAAAGAAAAAATGCGATTCACGCGCTTCCGCAATATTGCGAGTCCTAAAAAAATATCAATAAGGGTCGGTTATAAAATACGTTTAGCCGGATAGCGGCGGATATCCAGTATCCCAGCGAGGATTGCAGACATACCCGCAAATTATAAGTGGGCGTATGAACGGCTCCTCAGGCGGTCATAATAATATCTTGGAGCGAAAAACGGCGAGAGGAGAGGGGGGCCGCGCGGACCGGCCGCCCGCGAGCCGCGCTAACGTGATTAAAGACGGGGAAGCTTTTTATTGGTTGCTGCAAAGTTTCTGTTAGTGCCATTTTAAAAGTAAACACTACAAAGGTAACATCTGCAATTTAAATTTGGTTTTGTTGCATTGCAATCTAGCTTTGTTAGGAAACGAAGCTATTAAGGAAAAACTGAAAATTTGTCTTACTATTTCACTGATGGCTTTTCTCATGAGTTACAGCAGGAGCTAACCAAGGGCTATTTAGGCCGATCATGGTGATATTAAAATTGCATCTGCATTATGTAAGTTGCTGGCAAACAGCCTAGAAGCAACAAAATCGATGCCGACGAATGTCAACTACTCAAGATTCCCGTACGGGTTTAAACTTTACTAGCTTTTATTTATAATGCTTTATGGCTCTCAACTTCGCTAAAGCAAACTAAATCTTTTACCATCAACAAAAGAAGTTTAAGCTCCTCTGCAGTCTACAACTCGCGTCGGATCAATACAATATCTGCGGATCTAAATTGACTGGAGCTCTTAAATTGAGGCTCGTACATTTTTGCACTAGAACAGTTTGTTACGTTAATGTTTAAACGCGGTTGGCCAAGTATGCCCAGACTCCTCTGGGGTTTAACTGATTGCCAATCGGAGAAGATATCGGCAAATAATTTCTGTTGAAAGATATCCATCGGTTTAGTTCTAAGCGAAGGGGCTTATGATTGTTATTCCCTTGTAAATTCTGAGTCAATGTTTGAAAAGTACTATTCAGTTAAAATGTCTGGATTTTGTGTTGGAATTCGAAGACAGCGAAATGGATTGCAATTTTAACGAAGCCGCATATTCTCCAGACACCACAGACACACGGACACATCTAAACGCTAATAAGCAATCAAAGCGTCACTAGGTACCACAATCCTTTTCACGTCAAGAAAACTCTTTGAAACTCGATATTATGGTAATTTTAGTATATTTTGCTTTTAATTCGAACGCCACCACGGCAGAAACAGAGAAACTAATTTAAAAAACGCTGACTTTAACCAAAAATACAAAAATAATTCATTAAAAAGATACACAACTCTTTATTTATAAAAAACCCAACTATTAACGAAATCTGCCTGTCATAAGCTTAATACAGTAAGTTATCTAATAATTTCCAATCACTGACCTATCTCAGTGCCAAAAAAAGACTTTCGTAAACAAACGAACGTGCAAACTCATCCATTCAAACACATCAAGCGTTCCAGCGCCCTACAATAACAGAGTAATTTTTCACGCGGCTATAAACAGCGTAACTACAAAACGTAGATTCACGTCCTAAAACGTAGATTCACGGCCCAAAACGTGGATTCACGTGCCATTGTCGACGACACAAAGCCTTCGTGTCAAGTGTCGCGAGTAAGCGATGAAAAAATGCAAATTCACCGCTCTTATCGATTACGAACGATAAGAAACGCTTTGCTAAAGTACCCAAGGCTAGGATTTGCAAATAGCATTGTTTGAGAACTCTGTTGTTTACATTTCAGAGAGTCACATAGAAGCTTGATTTTTTCTTCAAGAAATTCTCCCATTATCTCTTGTTAAAGTTTGAATCAGTTTAGCAATTTTTCTTTGGAGCTTAAAGAGTTTTCTTTTGCCCCCGTTAAACGCTCACTATTTCCCTTTTAGAGAGGCAATGACATCGAAAGGACAATTATAAAACCTATAAGGAAATCCTATTACTTCGCGCCTCATTACGCAAAACAAATGCTCGATTACAGTCGCGAGCGTTACGCTCCGGGAATAATGCCGATCGTTACGTTGATAACGAAGTTTTTCCGTTATTTTCCGTTAAATCGCGCCTCTTAACGACACTGTCCTTCGTTAAACTTGAAAGTGTTTCAGGTAGTCGTTTGTGAGGAGTGCTCTTTTTCATTTGTAAAAAGGTATTTTAAAAAATGTCTTTTGGAATGAGCTTTTGTATTGTTATTGTTGAGATACTGTTACGGAAGAATGAGCCTAATTTCTGTTAGAACTTGAGTTATTTCGGCTGTATATCTTTGTGATATTCATCGGCCCTGGTACCTGCGTAGGCTATCAGATCTTCTACTGCTGATGTATAATTTGCGTCGATATTTTGATCTAACAAAACAAAACCTACGCTGCATTCACATAAGACGGAAAATAGAACAGGAAAGTCATATTAACCTAGAAGATTCCTACTGGTATAGGTGAGGAATTCGCTGGGTTGCGCTCGCCGCTTCAGACGAATAAATGCTGTACGTACCTACTGCGCTTGTATGCCGGATATCCTGTGAATTCGTTGGATACTATCCGATGGGTGTCTGTCTAAACTAAGGCGTTTGATCCCTATCATATGTTGGGGGGAATTGAAATTCATAATCATGATGTTGATTTTCGCGATTTATCAGAATGTAGAGCATGGACTAATAGATTTTTGGACAATGGTTTTGTAGCTAGTACAAAAATGAATGTAGGTTAAATAACAAACTTATAAAACCGAGAAAACATAAAAAGGGCGTTTTCATTCAAAAAGTTCAATATACAAAAGTAAATTAAACTCACAGCCAAGCAATATTGAACCTTCCTTAGTGTATTATGAGAACTCACAATGAACTGAATAACTAAACAATTCCGTTAACAAAGGCTGTCGATGCAACGGCCCTTAGCATGTGATTAATAGCACCTACCAATAACGTTTTGCTTACCTTTTGCAAACGTACAATACCCTTTTTATATATTTTTGTAAGAAAAGCGTTCTATTAAGGGAAATAAAAGTTAGAGTCACGTTCGAAAACCAGCATACAATTGTGGTAAATAACATAGCTAACCATGTCTCATTTTTTAAATAATTCCCTAGAATATCGAGAATAAATAAAAGAAATCTGGGGTCTATCAAACATTTTAGCATTTCCAGGGTCGGCAACGACGGCTACGTTTGGAATGCAGTGCAAAAGCTGCGGTAACAGCTTCCCATCAAGCGGGTCAATTTGCTAGTCTGGCAATCTTTGTGGTCAAAATGATACAAAAAACAACTACCTACGTTTCTTATTAGAAAAGCAACCGACTTGGAACATACTGCTAATAAAAAGTGATCATTATCATAAACTTCCTCTTAGCCTTTTCCAAATTTCAGATAATAATAATAATTCATTTAAATCAGACACATAATTTAGTTCCATGTTTTGTAAGCGAGTTGTCTTAAAATCTACATATGTTAAAAGACAAGAAAAGTACAATACATAAAAATTAGAAAGGAAGGTTTAAGGACCTTTACTCGTGTACCGATCGAGCTGTCTGAAGCGAGACTTTCTATTTGATCAGGACCTGAATAAAGGCCTTTATTACTGGCAGGTCGGTGCAATCTGGAATGACCTGCAGGATGCCCGTGGCTAGGAACTTTATTCATTGGCGCTTTTTCCGAGTCTAGGGCCAAGACTGGGCAAGTCATTACTGGGTAGTGCGTACTACGCAGGCTGCTGGGAGCTGATCCAGCTTAGCCCGTGGATGACGTAAGAGTCGACTATGGCAAGAAGAAAGATGAAAAATGTGCCCCTCGGTATGTACCTAGGGGCACATTTTTCTTCTTATGTATTTTTCACACTTCCACTGTTATAGATAGATAGATAGCAAACACTTTATTATACCTCACAAATACAGGAAACAATACAGAGAAAATGCTTAGAAAAAAGGCATTCTCTTCCAGGCAACCTTGGGATGCACTGGAAATGAAAGAAAAAAATAGACGGTGGCACTGAATAAATATATAGATACCTACGTAAAGAAAAGGAAACAAATAGGTACTTACACTACATACCTACCACAATACCTACAAAGATTAATAATAAACATACATAAACATAAAATAAGGTTGTCTAACTCTTTACAAGGACATTATAATGCTGATGAAGCAGTTATTTGAAGATAGGGAGTGATTTTGTTATCACCAATGCGCCTGCCAAGCGTGGTGATCATGGCAAAACCTCTCTTTTTGGGGGAGGTATATCCAGCAGGGAACGTGTCTGAGTCTAGGAATCTAGGGCCAAGCAAATCATTATAGGGTAGTACGTACTACGCAGGCCGTGGCGGAAGCGGTTTCAGCTCAGCCCGTGAATAACAAAACCTCCCTTGTAAAGGGAAGGTATATTCAACAGGGAACGTATGTGTTCTGATGAAGAGGAGGCAGGTCTAGGTTTAGAATTATTAAGCAGCTGTACAATCCTTTCATCATCAATGATTCTATTCTCACCCATGTATCTTATCTGTATAAGATACACATACAGCATGAAAGATAACTATACAACGATAAAGTAAAAGTGAGACAAAGTCAACTCATCCGTTAACAGATGACAAACAGAAATTCCAGAAATTGGACCAAGAACCTAACAACCAATCTAAAATCTAACGGTACAATATTCTCTAATATTAACGTTTAACGTTAGAGTACTCGGTGCAAACTCGTTCACGTAAACTTCCTGCCAGTTATCAAGCACCACTAGAACTTGTCTCGAAAATCACCAACTATCTAACTAGTAAACAATCGTTTGAAATTAGGGATGTTCCATGAGGTGGTTTGATCTTACTCCGAATGAATACGGCTACTAAAGTCTCGCTCAACGAGCTAATGCTAAAGTATTTCGAAAGAGAACCCAGAAAAAAAGAAATGGGCAATTGATTTTATAAGCAGGTAAAATTAACAAATTTTGAGTTCTAATATTCTGATTTGGTTTTAGATATCGCTTGTGCATGTGTCTTTGAAAAGATAATTTCACAAAGACAATTTTTATTGACTTTTTGACCACTGAAGTTTTCATACATGATATGTCAAAGTTAATCGACGAAGCTGGTAATTGTCCGATTATCTGTCAAGTAACACCACCCTTATTCGTATTCAGTTTCTGAGTCGTTTTAGCATCCAAAACTCTGACAGCAGAACAGGCGACATTTTTCATCTTGACCATAAATTCATTCGAAACATTCTTTTCAAAGCTTAGAGGTCACCAATTCGTGAAATTCGCAACACTTGTCTAAGTTCAGAACTTTCAACTTTGTCCTAAAACCTATGTCCAACCAAGGATTTCTAAGTAATTCTAGTATTTCGAAAATGGAAGGAATTGGTCGTATTCGGAGTAAATCCACCTTCTACTTAACCTCATCTCTACTCAACGTAATTCGCTGGTTATGAACAGAGTGTAATGAGCGAACAGTTCGGTGGATTCTTGCGGAGGCGCTCTATGGCTGCACCGGAGTATTGTGAAATACGTGTTTAACAAATTCATTTCACTCGACTTGTTTTAGAAATTACATTCTCTAGCGTGGATTCACGAAATCAGGAATTACAATGTATGGGAACCGAAACACCTGTGTGTAAAACGTTAGCTTTTGTTAGTAACTTTTAAAGAAAATTACATTAAAGGAAAAGGAATAGAGAAGAAAAGTGAGTTTTCGGTCGTGAAAATAATGAAACGAGCTGTTTTAGCATATGCTTAAGTTTTTATCATAGAATTATGAGTATCACAGATTATTCCATGTCGTTTTACAACCAACAGAATTTGAACCGTCTACCTAAACACATAAGACACCTCAGCATCTCGGGCTGTCTATTCGTGCCTAGAATTTATTTCTGCTCATTCCGACCAGAAATTTCTTAAATAAATTCTTGAATAAAATATTTAATTAGCGTTCAATCTGGACAGTTTCGCCTTGAAGGAATAAAAAAACATGATAAAAATACAGAGTTTATAAAAATTTTTTTGAATGGCAAAAGCCTTTATTCACAAAGAAAATTATAATATAATTAGTATTTACAATTGAAACAATTGAGCTAACTGCAGACTGTTGCAAACAATCTACAGGTAGCTCAACTGATCCATATCAATACCAGTCGGAAGCGTCCCCAAGACGCTGGCTGCATTGCCCCGCTGTATGGCAATGCTGATGCGCTGTGCCAGATACTGACCAGCTCTCGGGTCACGCGTCGCTTCGACCAGACGCTCAGATAATTTTTTGAAAACCCGAAGAGCCTCGGTACCCCACGGACCTAGGGTCTCGACTCCAAGAGGAGCAAATGTGTAGGCTCTGTCGAGACCTGCATATTTGCGCCTCTTGAGATCTTCGGCCAAATCTGCCGCCGCGCCTGCCCTCACGGATGTCCTCGGAAGATGGGAAGGCGCAAGTGTGTCGACGCATGTAGCGTCCCACACAATGGGCCTCCCCAACAAAAAATTTAATTCGTAAATATATAATCTTCTGGATTTCTTCGCATGCTTTCAGACGTTTTAAGCCCAGATGATGGATGTTTTTCTATTTTTAACCCCCAACGCAAAAAGAGAGGGGTGTTATAAGTCTAACGTGTCTGTCTGTGGTATCGTAGCTCCCAATCGGATGAACCGATTTTCGTTTAGTTTTATATGAGATAGATAATTTTATCCCGAGTGTTCTTAGCCATGTTTCATGAAAACCTGTGGGGGTTTTTAATTTTGTTCTTGTATTGGACACTGCTTGAACCAACCTAATTAAAACGTAGGAGCAAAGGAATAGGGTCCATTGTACATTGTACCATAATAATACTAAATTCCAAACACCGCGCCTTTGTGCCAGTCTACGCTTTCGATACCAAAACTAGGCATTATTTCACCCCATAACAGGCCTATACTATTGTGTGTCAATCACTTCCTTATAATATACGGGAACATGGGTGTTTTCTCGATAACACAGAGTAAAATGAACTCTATGTCTACGGTAATACTACCCATGTCTATGTTGGGAGGAGTGAAAGCGAGAAAGTTGAGGAAACTTAACTTTTTGCTTAGGAAGCTGAAGTAAGGCTAAATAAATTAGTGCGAGTTGTTATGTACGTAAATAAATAGCAGTTTTATCGGGAAAGTTGGCGAGCAGCTCAATCATGTTGCGTGTTTACTGTTTTGGTGGGTATTGCTTCTGAGAAGGTTTTATCACTTTTGATCATCGATATAAGTAAAATTCGGGAGATTGGCGCTTCTCGAAAGTGGAAGGCTCAAATTAGGTCCAATTAGGTCCACCCACCTTAGTCATAGTCGTAGCTGGCGTTTGTGTTTCGCGCGCGTATTGTTGCCTCGGTCGCACTACGGTCTAGGTACGTCTTTTCATTTTTGTTGTTAATTAGGTAAGTATATTGCAAAAGATTGGAAATAGCGTGACTGCATTTAGTTGTAACAGAACCCAGTCCATTTGTTGAGTTAGCGCTGGGAAAACGTACCATATCTAAAGAATTTTACTAATATCTATGTTTTTGAGGCACAAGGTTATTTTAGTGATAGCCTTCGTTTGTTCACAATGTCACCATGATATTCACAATACAAGTCCAGTTTGAGTTACAAAATCAAATCAAATAAATAGTTGTATCGTTTGGAACAAAAAATTGTTGATCCGTTTCAGTTTTAGTTAATCAAAGTGGAACGTGCAATTATTATGGTACAGCGAACAACATAGCGAATGTTTTATTTTGTTTATAATATTTGAAAGACGCTGATTAAGAAATTGATGTTTTATGCCAACCAAATGCAATTCATAGATAAATTTGTAAGTCGGCGATAGCATTCAAACACAAACCCCGACTAAAATAAAGTGCATCACAATCAGGTTTATTTACCAATGTATAAAAGCATTTCCCTATGTTCGTTCCGATTAAGGCTTTCGCGCAGTTTATTACGAATGAAACAGGCGTTTTTCGCAAAATACACCAGCAAAACATGCAATGCAAATTCAGTTGATTTATTTGATGAATAGTGGTCGACGCGTTTGGGCCGTACGCAATTATTTGCGCGCTCCTACCACTGGTATCACTGGTTGGGGGTTTACTTTATGTTTCACAAGCTTTTATTAGGTACTGAGTAATATAACATGCGAATGTAGTCCATCCCAAGGTTGCCTGCAAGATATCGCTAATAGCGATAAGGTCTTTAGACTTCCTCTATTGCTTGTTTGTATTGTTAGGTATAATAAAGTATTTTCTATCTATCTACTTATAGAATAGATTGAGATGATCTCAGCGGAAAAGCATGAGATCGTTATTCTCAATCCCATTTATTTAGTACGTAGGTTATAAACTCGCTACCTACGTGATAAAAAACATGCCCTTTACGTAGCTAGAGCTGGTGAGGTACGAAACATGATAGACGCACTTAGGAATTTGTGGGTTAAGAGAACCACGGAGTATCCCCCCACACGCAAAGTGATGGATATCGTAGAAGACCTAGAATAAAATAGCGGGAAAGCCAAAGCTTTATCATCCACAAAAGATACACGTTCCTACATAGTTTACATAGTTTGATAAATTAGCAGTAAAAGTCAAGTTCATTTCTAATTAGGTACTACATGCAATCCCAGGACTCGAATGGGCTCCAAAATTGAAGTTTATCTCTCCATGATGGATGACACGCGTGTTTGTCACACTATCAGGCCAAATAAACGATCTATCACAATAATCGAGTGTGTGCTTCTCGATTACATTGTAGTTTAAACATAAACGGGCAGTGAAAGAAGGCCTTGTTCAAAGGGGAAGGTTGAAAAGAGGTTACAATACTTACTTTCTCCGATAAAAAAAATCTCGTACAGAACTCGATTTTTAAACTGAATATTACTACGATTCGAGACTTTTCAATCTATTCGAGATCTTATAGTAAGTTATGCGCATAGCCCCCTTATGCCTATCGTTTATCACAACGATAAATCGAATTTTTAGCTGTGTTGCAAACAGTTTATTTTACCTTGTAGGTAAGAAAGTTTTCTAGCGACAGAAACAGCGATGCTAGGCGGCCTATCTATGTTTTAACACTTTCTTAGCCCATGAAACACATGGACGTCTCGCCCCTGCAGTGCTATTCAGAAACTTTACCGAGTCATCGACACGGAAACTGACGAAGATTCGCGTGAAATTCAAATATTTTTGCGGTATTTAATATTTTCTGCGTTCTACAAGGAATTAAACTACCGGGAAGGTAGTTTTCCACAAATCGTGCATTACCATTTTTTATGAACCCATGTTAAAATTAAGTATGATAAAACGGAGCTTTTGGTAATAAGTTGATTTCTGGTAACAAATCTCTTATACATATTACCTATTCATTGCTTCAAAAGAAGCACTAAATCGGAATTTGTTAAGACATGGGTGAATAGAAAATGTTTTATTTTTTATTTTATTCATTTTCCGCTATTTATATTCATTGTCGAACGAAAGAAATTTAAAAACTGCTAAAATATTTGTATTTCGCGCGAATCTGTGTCAAATTCCGTGGCGATGACTCGGTAACAGAGTTTCTGAATAGTCCCGCTGGTGCACCTACGGCGCGCCATACCACTGCGGGTCGCACCGCAGACGATGGGCAGTGAATGTGTTAAGGGTCTACCTTTACGATAGAGTTGGTTAAGATGTGGTAGGTACTTACGTTCGTGGTCTGGGCGGTCGTATGTGGATCTCAGCATGCCTGTAACAAATGAAACTAATGTTACTAAAGAGTTAGTATTTAGTAACACTATACAACTATATGTTAACTTAAATAATGTTTACTCTACCTATCTATTAAGTTAATATTATGCTCTAATATGATTGTTTTTGCTGAAAGCTGGCGAGACGAACTGAACGCCTTCCTCAGAGATTGGTGGGAGATCGCACGTGACCGCACCGAGTGGAAAAATTTGAGGCCTTTGCCCAGACGTGGGACGAACCAGGCTAGATGAAAAAATAGACTAAAAATTTTTTTTTGGGAACTAGGTGACGAATCTCTAACTAAATCAATACCAACTATAATAAAATAGACAATGTTCAATCGTCAGTGGACCAATATAGACAATAAATATATTTTTTACTAGGTTCTGCCCGCGGCTTCGCCCGCATTGTTTCTATGGAAACGTACTAAGGTTATTAAAATTCTATGGGAACTGATTTATAAGATGAATAGAACTAGGTCTATAAAAAATTTCAACCCGATCCATAGATCCCGTTCAGTAGTTTTGGCCTGAAGAGGTAACAAACATCCACCTAAACATCTACATATACATCCAAACTTTCACGTTTATAATATTAGTGTGATTTATGTTTGTTAGTTTGTTTGTAGAGTTGGCACGGAATTGCTGGACCGATAACAAACAATATTTTACTAATGCGTAGTAAAGGTGAGAAGATAGCTGTATCCCAGAAGGACATGACAAGAAACGGCGCATTTTTACCCGACTGCGCAAGAAAAAGTGTAATGTTTTTTAAAATTTTAACTCGTGACGCGAAACATGCACACGTAATCGACGTTTATGTAAAGACGTCATGACCTATGTTGGCTTAAAGTCTAACACAAGTTTTTTTTCTTGAGTTACAATATCTGTATAATGTTGCCTTTGCCCAGCATTAGGACAAATCAGGCTAGCAAAAAAATGTTTGTATTTATATTTATTTATATACTAGTTTATTTCCGCGGCTTCGTACGCGTTGTGTATTTGAAAACGTTTAAAGGTAATTTCTATCCCATGGGAACTGATTTATATGATAAAAAGTATTTATTATTATTAAGTAGATTCCAGGAATAGAATTAACTGTATGCAATGTTTTGGCGTGAAGAGGTAACAAACATCCATCCATCCACCCATACATCCATCCAAACTTTCGCATTTATAATATTATTGTGATGTTTATATATATTATTACTACTTATATAATACTTATAATCTTAAACAGACCTACAAATTGATAAATACCAGAAAGCTTATTAAAGGTTTTCACATATCGAAAGTAGTTTAAATGTTGTAAGAGTAGTAACCGATCAGTTTACGGTTAACCCATTTCCAATATTTACATTTCAATAACAACAATTTGACCCAAATTAACAACTCCAAACTACAAAAACGATTTTCAACCTTAATATCACTATTAAATTTTCATTCATCAATTATCTTCATTTCGGCCATTCACCGTTTACATTCATAAAACGAGGTAAAGTCGCCGACACAAGCGATAGCCAATTAGTTTGTTTAACGCTGTGTGTCGAACAGCGTTGCTATGGCAACCGGCGGTCACGTGCTAATTGGACAGGCCTGCCCGGGACCGACATTTTGTATCATTTAGCACCTCGGAGCATATGCCATGCGCGTACAACGTACACTCGCCTCAGAGTACATTTTAGAATGGTTTCCTCTCCAAACTATTACCTTACCATTGTTCTTGAATAGTTGAAAAAATTGGCTAATTAAGTGTACCTATTGAAATTCTCTGAAAGGATTTAAGAACTACAGGGAATAAAGCTGATTTATTTATTTATTTTTACTAAGGAAAACTACAGCGTTACAGTTTCTATTTAAATACTTAAGAATACTAATCAATAAGTTAAAAAATAATACACAGATTAATATAAAACAAAGCGAACAGCAAAGTAAGTCAAAAAGTTGAACAATGTTAATTATATAAAAATATATAAAACATATTTTCCGTCATAAATATTTATGCGCGCGTGTATGTGTGTTAAACACCGGTCTCTTAAGTACTGATAACGGTATTGGTGCTACAAGTTTGATGTTTTGTTTCGATTTTTAAACTTTGATGCAGAAGTCAAAACAGCATAACTTTATTCACAAAGAATATTTCAATCAAATTATAAAAATAAATTAGAAATAGTATTAACTATTGAAACAATTGAGCTAACTGCAGACTGTTGAAAACAATCTACAGGTAGCTCAACTGATTCATATGAACACCAGTCGGAAGCGTCCCCAAGACGCTGGCTGCATTGCCCCGCTGTATGGCAATGCTGATGCCCTGCGCCCAGATACTCACCAGCTCTCGAGCCACGCGTCGCTTTGACCAGACGCTCAGATAATTTTTTTAAATCCCGAAGAGCCTCGGTACCCCATGGACCTAGGGTCTCGACTCCAAGGGGAGCAAATGTCCTACACTTTTGCTCCCCTTGGAGTCGTCGAGACAATTAATATAATATATAAATAATACAATTAATTTATATATCAGTTACCTTCGTTGAAAAGTAAATAGTAAACAATATTAAAAGCAAACCGGCTTCCATTTCTGTAGTTTGTTTATTTAGCAAACAAAATGTTTAACACTTTCGTGCCCGACTGTTTGCCGCTAGTTCCCATAGCATGTACATAAAAGTTTTGACAAATATACATACAAATAATAGTCGGTACAGATCCGAGTGAGTGTCAATATCAATGTTGACTTCCTTTATTCCACTGTTGGATAAACGGAAACAGAATGGGAACTACTTTTTAGCTTGTATTTTTTTACGTGTACATACAATAACAAATAAGGACGTTTAACTTTGATATTAACATTCCAAAAATAACAAAGATATCTTTAGAAAAAGTAAGTAAGTTAAGGTGGCAATTGGTGGCAATTCTGATGTCACTAAAACTAAACCTTGCAATTCTGTCAGTTATTAAATTATTGCTGTCTAATAAGGCTAGTTCCCACCACATTCAAACCCATTGTTCTCGGGAAAGAAAACTTTCATAAATTAGTTCCCAACCACATCCAACGAGCATTTAAATAATAATTTCTAAAAATATTTTCGTTTATTCATTAGTTCTTAAGCTTTATTTTAATGCCCATAAAATAGTTTTCTTTTATTTACTTTATGCAGAAAAGCAAAGTTGCTCTTGGTGGTCACCGACCTCTGTTTTCGTATCTCTAAATTATACGAAACTAAACTATTTCAGAGGGATTAAAAAAAGTTTAAGATAGGTATCACAAACTGTACATTGGATATTTGAAAATTCTTGTGTTTAACGTAATTCTAAGTAAAAATAGGTGGCCGTGTTAGTGTGCGGCATATATCCGCCTTAAGAACAGAACGCAAAAAAAGTAGAGGTTCGAACGATCGAAATACAAAGATGGCATCATTTTTGGTGATGTCAAATTAGTTGAATTTAGTTATAGTGACACCTGAATAGACACCATACGATACAAGTATAATAAGCCGGCAATGTATTTTATTTATTTTTATTTATTGATAAGCAAAACAGAAAATAATCATAGGGTCAATATTGAAAATAATTATAACTAAGGTTCATTAATATAACATACCTACTTAAAAATTAATTTATGTATTCTGCAATTCTTTATTGTACACAATTAATAGGTACATAGGCGAGCTTGAAAAGAGTTTTCTTCCAGCAAACCTTAGAGTTATAGGAGAGGCGATAGAATAGGTAGAGGAAGTTTACAATAAATGTATCATCAAAACCGACATTACAGTTCCAAAAAAAGGCTCGAAAGTCCGATTAAGTTAGGCAACCGAGCCGTCGAACGACTCAGAAGTCCGGTCCACTTAATTGTAACCGGACTACTGAAACTACACCAGTTTTTGGTAATTTAAGTCATAGCTAAGAAAAGGTCCCAACCAAACGCTACATAAGTATACCTATCCAGAAGAATGATTTCATTCCACTTACCGTGGCTGTACCAACCTAAAAACTTCAGAGAAACACGTTTACTTTACACACGCTTTCAACAAATTGCAAAAATAAGAACTGTAACGTACTCGCCATTTTCCACACGCACACAAATAGGACCATTATATAAATATTTCCACACACTCAACACTATTATTGTAAGACGTTTCTAAGGCCCGCCTCGGCCGTACAATGAAATAATAAACACTTCAGCCCATGCGTGGGCACAGATGTGTTAACAGCCAGTGGGGAAACGTCTCACTTTTACAGCTGATCGAATTTATTGTGTTTTTATTAGGTACGGAAGTTTTAGACTATTTCTTTTCAGGAAATCATTAAAAACGTACATTTTGCCTGTTGTATGCATGCCGTTTTTACACAAGGTCACAGGTATCATTCCACAGTAGGTTAGAGATATCAATATTATCATGATACCAACCAATACCGTGCATGTCCATGAAAAAATAAAACAATCTGTATTTTTATTGGGTCACATTTACACATGACAATATACGCAAAGAGGCAACCAAAAACAGACCCTTAGCCCTTGGCATTCAGTTCATTTCACCATCTACCTATACTTCACTGGTCTAGGGTGTGTGATGTATATTTTTTCACGTTATTATTTGCAAAGTAAATTTCCCGCGTCACAGGAAGCTGCCCTCCAGGCCTTGATGGAATTTGTCATTTCAATATTCGTATATTATTGTATTGACGCTGGAATATCAGCGATAAAGGCAGATTAACAATAGGTTTCCATATATTTCCACTTACTTGTGCTATTCTTGGTAACACTGTGTAAAATTTTAAGATTTTATTTCTTTCAATTAGTAAAATAAGTTTTTATACTTATAAAATAGCGACTCGATGTGGAATGTTTGTAAAAAAAAAGGACACAAAAGCTGAAACTCACTTGCTTGGCGTATGGTTTCTGATATAATTGTAAGCAATATTTATTGAAGGAGGGATCACAAATCTACACGTAATGTAGGTATATTCGGTTTAAAAGTCGCGGCAACAGAGTGAATTTAAGCATACTTATGCTTAAATTCACTTGATTCGCGTGATTTGTTTACAAACATTCTACATACATCGAGTTTCCAAAGTGTACTTAAAGATAGATAGAAAACACTTTATTATACTACACAAAGACTGGAAACAATACAGAGAAAAAACATTCTACACACATCGAGTTTCGAAAGTGTATTATATGTACTTATAGATAGATAGAAAACACTTTATTATCCACACAAAGACTGGAAACAATACAGAGAAAAAAACTTAGAATACAGGAAGTATAAAGGGCGGCCTTATCACTGAAAGCGATCGCTTCCAGGCAACCTTCGGATGAACTGGACATGAATAGAACAAAATAGACGGTGGCACTGAATAAATCTATATATCATTTCATTGGAGGAAAAAATAATAATTTTCGAAGCCTATCAAAATATTTATTTTAGTAGTAAATAAAAATATTTTTCTAAGTTCCTATTACAAGAAGTAACGTCCCACTCCCACTGTTGGACAAACGCCTCCCCCTGATCAAAATATACTGCAGTTGTACTTGCGTAGTTCACAATGACCGTTGCATGGCAAATGACGTCACAGCTTCCATGCATTCCATTCAAAGTCTCAAATATTTTTACTACCCAGATAATAATAGAGTTTTTCGAACAAAAAATTATATCACAATGAAACAACGAAAATACACAGCGTAAAATTTCAGGCAATCCAACATTTATCGTATATTGCGATATAATTGGCATTTAGCAAAACGTTTTTTGCATTGCAATGCGTACCGCGGTGGAATACACCAATAGACCTGTATGCCTGATTCGTATGCAGATTGGGAGCTATCACAATCGATATTGTTAACGATTTTGCATGTTATTGTTTAATCGTCGAACTGAACTTTAGATAAGCTTAAAAAAGTGTTCATTTTACAAACTTCTCTATATTTTTCCTGTAAAATATAGATCCATATCTAAACGCTACATTTCAGATGTATGTAGCGTTTGCAATCTTCGGAGATAGGGAGGGAACGGGTATTTTTCGATTTTTTTTAAATATTTCGAAAAGTTGTATTATAAACCTATATGCACACCTTTCCGAGTCGAACGCACCGAGAGAGTCAAAGGAATCGAGTTCCAATAAATGAATTCTGATGATTCGAGCGACTCAACACGGATAAAATATTCTAGTGAGATTATTTTCCTTTAAATTAGGTATTTAATTAATTTAAGTAGGTAGCTTGATCTTTTCATACAGGAACCACGTTAGTGAAGAAGCGGATATAAAACAATAACCGATAAAAGAAGACCTATCTTAATGTATTATTTTAATCGCCATTATTATCTTACTTTTGGTCATCCCAGCCTCTTCTATCCTGTGCGTCCCGCATTTAGATGTGCCCAGAGACTTCTAATTTCGTCTATACAGGGTTATTGGTAATTCACTGACACTGCGTTGATTGCAGGATCTGCCCATCATCACGAACACGTTCGTGAAGAAGCCAGGTTAATTCCGTCGGTAATGGTAGTAGGTACCCCCCTTCATTCAATAATCGTTTTTAAGAGAGGCTTTATTTGAAACCTAACTTAAAAATAGCTCTGCTTTGAATTGAAACAGTGGCTGTGGGAGCGGGAGATCGGTCTATAGTAGTCATTGGATGTTGGACAAACGTTTTTTTATCTTTTTGTATCAGAGATGATTTACAAAAAAAATAAGAATTAAGGCGTGTTCACTTTTTCATGATGATGGGCAGAACTTGCAGTTTAGGTTGATAAATAGATAGAAAATTCTTTATTGCACACTTATCGATAGAAACATTACAGCCAAACAGCTTAAAATCTAAGTGACAAGTGGCGGTTTACGCAGTGTTAGCGAATTACCAATATCCCTAGCGGGCTTTCACTTTCTACTATTTGAACTATATAAAGCAGAATAACTAAGACTTAAATTTACTCTATATTTTAGCGTTTAACTGATAAACTATTCGATCCTAAACAGATCACGACTCGCCCCATCATTGCCCATTGTCCTGCGTCCGCATTACCTATGCCCTTACAATGGCAGAGATAAATCAAATAGGAATCAACGAGACAATCGAAGTTGACCCTAAATGTGCCTTAAGGGAGGAGAAATGTGCCTTAAGGGAGGAGTGAAAGCGGTTAGGTCTACTTTCGTACTAATGGAGAGTTTCTAATCATTTTGTAGCGTTGAGTCTCGATAGTAACAGTTTGTCTTCTCGTCATATTACTCATATTCAAGTCATGCAAAGTTCATTTTTGTTGAACGTTCCTAGCGTGCATTCGTTTAAGCCCAACAAGACTGAATGAAGGCGAATGAATAATGAATTTTTAGTTTCCCAATGTACCTACCAAAAAATCGAATTATCTGCGAGCAACAGTGTGCAGTTAGCTCAATTGTTTCAATTGTAAATACTAGTCTTTATTTAATTCTATTATTTAATTGTAATTGTCTTTGTTACTAAAGTTATAAAAAAATTCGATGTCAACTTTTTCGGCGCGATCAGTGCGTTTAATCAGCATTACTTGCCAAAAATTTTGTGCCAAAAAAAATTAAAATCAAACCATCATTGATTTTTTTTTATCTCAATGTTTTGGATTACAATTCTATCATTTTACCTACCGTTTCCAATCTACAGCGGCAGCCGCAGCAGCCGTGGCTGGCCGACTTTAGGCCCGAGACCCACTCACGACTTCTATAAATAAGTTATGCGACAAAAAGCGACAATATCGTCGTGCGCGCGTGTCGTGCCCGGCAGCACGTGTCGCGCAAGTCGGATACGATCACGATTATCGACAATACCGACAAAGGAATTGGTTTATCACTTTTGACGAAATTAATCTGATATTCTAGGCACAATAGGTATCGAAAGTAAGGCCAGGCCTATTGAACCGTTTTGCCGTTGAGGGGTTAAAACATCAATGGTATGGTTATTGGCCCATTCTGAGTTTATGACACTTTATGCGTCTACTTGAATCAAGTTTCGTTTTAATTCACAAGAAGGACAAAAAACATGACAGCAATCGTTACAGAATAGATTCGCCATCCATTTAAAAAAATAGAATTGAGTAGGATTTTTACCCACAGTAGAATAGGCAATATTTGCTCTATGTTTTTATATCTAGACGGTAAGGTAGGTCATTAGCGAATTATTAGGTAAATTTTAATATTTAACAATTGTAATTGTTTTATTCTGTTTATGTAATCTTTAACATCAGTTACTTAAAGTCCCAGAAATCTTGCTGGTCGACAGTATTCGTGAATTTCACTTTTACTATTTTTGCTGCTCATTGTTTTTTTTTTGTAATTTATTTATAACTAGATTTTTCCCGCGGCTTCGTACGCGTTGTTTCTATGGAAACGTTTAAAGGTGATTTCTATCACATAGGAACTAATATATGGGATAAAAAGTAACCTATATTTGATTCCAGGATTAGAATTACCTGTATGCAAAATTTCAGCCTGATCCGTTCTGTAGTTTTGGCGTGAAGAGGTAACAAACATCCATCCATCCATCTAAACTTTCGCATTTATAATATTAGTGTGATTAAATTGCAGCAAAAATAATATGAGTATCACTCAGGAATACATCTGAATAGACTTGTATTTTTGAAATAAAGTATCCTTTGGCAGTGAGGTAGGTAAGACCCTTCTAGAAAGGTCTCTCCGGCAACCGTCGCTACATATTGCACTTCGCAAGCACCTGCTCAGCTCCATCTCAGAGAAGATTCGATAAGGATTGGATTCTAAATCGGTGACATTTTTCGGCTTTCGTTGACTTTATAAAATTCCAGCTTTCTTGGAATTTCTCTATGATTTTTGTAACTACGGGTTTACCGATGCACTGCCTCGTTGGTCTAGTAATCCTGGGTCGGTCAAAAAGTCTTGCTAATGGGATTTATCTAGCAAGAAAATTCCCAGTAGCAGTCCGGGGTCATGAAGTTGGCCGTGTTAGTAAAATTAAAACCCGTGCCTCTGACGGAACGCTTAGCCGTTAGTCCTGCACTTGACCTCTCTCCGGTCGTGTCGGTCTGAGAGAATAGAGTGTGAACCTGTGTTTGTACACACACTTTTACACTATCTACTTGCCGCCGTGGTCGAAATTCGGCTAGGAGGGCCTCAGTAAGAAAACAGTAATAAGAACCCTGACTTGAAGCCTGATAAGCTTAGCGCGTTCTCATCATCATGAATAGAATAGAATATCTTTATTGTCAAAGGTGAAACACATGAAAAATTATAAGTTAACAACACTTCTGTGTACAGGCTAAGACTTGTCAAATTCACATACAAATAAAATGGAAAAAAAATACAATACGCATTCGCTGTTTATGGGCGATAGTCAAATAAATAATCTAGTCGCTAGTAACATTGTGAAGGTGCGTAATGGAACCTTTGTTCAACTCTTTTTGTACATTAATATACTGAGTATAGTCGCTCTCGAGAAACTCTTTTATGCTGTATACAGTTTTGTGAAGAAGAAATCCTTTCACTTCATTTATAAAGGTGTTATGACCTTGTATACTGTTTTTATGTTCATAAGTATCCATGGTTTTTATATTTATATGGACACTGAAGTGTAAAATTATCAATTTTTATTAATATTCACTTTTGTTTTATTGGTTACACAAAATGTTGTAACTTATATAAGTTGTATTACAGCATTAATCGTGAATCCTTATAGGGATGTATCATTGTAATTGAGAACCTCAGTAGGTACTATAATCAGAGGCTTCGGCGCCAGTTACGTAACAAATCGTCTTATAAGAACAAGGCTGTGAAGAATGCAGTGAAAAATCGTTTACTATCTTGAACAGCCCATAAAAATATACTACAGTGACGACCACTGTGGCCATATTGAGTAAAGTCACTAGTGAGGTAGTAGTTTGTTCTTCTTGTCTTACGGGCACATTATCTAGGAATGTTTATTTTGTTATAATACAGGGTTATTGGTAATTCCCTGGCATTGCATGAATTGCAGGATCTGCGCTGTTCAGGACGCCAGGTGTTATTTCTTTTGTTTTGTGTATTACCTTTGATACAAAATGAAAAAAACCTACTACCAATACAAAATTTAAGAATCACGACCTGGCGTCCTCTCGGACGTGTTCTTGATGGTGGCCAGAACCTACAGTTCATGAAGTGTCACTGAATTACCAATAACCCTGTATAGGAGAACTTAAAAACCAGTATTTTCAAAAACCATCTGGACCTAAAATCCTTAGTTCCGTAATCGAATAACGATAACCGATTTACTCTATTTCAAAAGTTCAAACGTAAAGGCTATGGACTCCATTTCATCTTATTCCAATTGACCTTTAGAAGACATGCCGTCCCAATAGCGGATCACAAAGACTTCTAAAGAACTCGATCGGAAGGGTTCACGGATCCTAATCTAGAAATGTAATATCCTTTCGCAGCTAAATCGATGTGAACTTCTCACTGTTTAAGAATGTGGAAAGCAGAAACTGCAATTTTGGTTGGCGCCTGGAACGGATGAAATCAATCACTTTTATTAACCGACTTCGAAAAAAGGTGGAGGTAAGTACCATGTTTGGCTGTATGTGTTTTATTTAATGGTTCCCTATACGTAGCGTCTCATTTCGAAGCGAATTTATTTGTCGGCCTCAATGTCAACAGTACAGTCGGCGCGATAAATGAAGAACGGTTTCAATGTGACCGAATCTCATGTTGGTCCTATCGTTGCGATAAAAATTCTTAGTTGCGTATGTTCGTCGATTTCTCCGTTAATTAAGGACCGATTTGGATAATTCTTTTGCGATTAGATTGAGAAAAATCCCGAGGTGGTCTCATAAAAATTTGATTCCCGAAGGGTAAGTATTTGTCCCGCAAAACGTAAAAAACTGTTTAAACCTAATCTAGGATTTGAAGTCGGATTTTAGTTTTTCACAATAATCAGATTATTTCTTAGATAACTCAAATTTTAAAATACAAATTGCTATCGAATGGGAAACTAAGTATTAATTGGAACAGTTTTGTAATTGAAGGTTTCGTTCGAAAAAGGTAGAGATGGAAAAACGATATAGTTTCTCCGTAACTCGTAAATAATAATAATAACTTATAGTACTATTTAAAAAAACCGTAAGCAAAATACTACCTTTCTAAAGTTTCTAATCATACTTGATCTTTCGACTCTCACGAAGCAACTTCCGTACACCAATCAACAATATCATTTCCTACCAGTTCTAAAACATTCTCACATGACATTTCCCCGATAAGGTCCAAGACACCATACCATTCATCCGAAAGACCCCCTAGAATCGGGCGGAGTAATGCAACTGTACCATATACGGTCCGTAAGACCGGCTGCCCGATATGGCGGGACATAAATGGCCACTACCAAATACGCGGTTGTGCGGGACGGCCAGCGGCGAACGGGTTAACTGAGACACGATTTCGCAAGCTTTTTCATTGTAGTAATTATTTATTTGATAAGCCATCGGCTACGGGTATTTTTATGGTGTTTAATTAGGAAGAATGTTGGTTTACTGCGATTGTTTTTGTTGCCTTTTGGGAAATTGCTGCATTGGTAATGCGCAAAACCAGTCTCGTTAAGCAACTGATATTCACCTGCGACTTCGTTTACATACATGGCTATCTTAGGGTATATTTTATTTATCTCTAAGTACGCTGAATTTTGTTGGGTGTAATAAACTTCTTTCTTCTAACAATAGGTACATAATTATAATCATCTATTGCACAGTTGGATATAGGCCTCCGCTAATGAACGCCATAGCATCCTGGCTTCAGTTTGCCTCATCCAGCATCTGCTTGCACTCTTTTGCAGGCCATCCTACCCAGTCAGAGGGCATTCTACACTACGTTTGTCAGGACGGTTGGTCTCCATTCAGGACTACTTTTACCACTACTAAAACTAGGTACTTAGTATTAATCTAGGTTCTGGTATGTTAAAGTTACTTGAACATAATAATAGAGGTCAGGTAACATTCCGGCGGCGGCGGTACAAAGTTGCATCTAGTTGCGCGATGTCTCTACGATACGCGGAATCCAAGACTAATGATGTTCACTATTACGATTCTTAGCTTTACGAATGTTTCAAATGTTTCAGTGGGTACTGATATTTAAAAAAAATCTGGTTAAATGGATAAGTTAACGACTTTATTTATTTTTCTGATAGACATAAATAATGCTACATAACATACAAAAAAAATTGAGAGATCAAAAAAAAATTACAAACAATCCCGAGACGGGAATCGTACCAACAAACTTCAGGATGGCGGATTGGACGAAGGTCTCTCAGACAACGGTCTGAGAGACCTTTTACATTTAGACGACTTTTCGAGACAACGGTCTCGAAAAGTCGTCTAATTGTAAAAGAACACATAATTTCGGTAAAAAAAACATTAGAAGGTTTAGTACACATATAAGACAATTCCCTTTTAATTTCCGCCACATTGACACCGTTCGAACCCGTCTCCCACGGAACCCCAGAACAGAAATAAGTTAAAAGATTTGCGCGGCCAAAGTGGCAAGTATTAGCATATTAATTTGTGATATAAAAGAGCACGACTATTCATTCTGCCTCCTTTGAATTTATGCATGATTTTTAAAGTGGTCCCTAAGTCCCTTCTTGAGAGTTTTTCGAAATTGTTGTAAGAAGTTACAAATTAGTGTAATTTGTTACGGCCTGAACTGGATTAATTGGAAAATCGGATGTGGTGATGGCGAATGGTGACACAGTTCATGATGTAGTACGCGGCGCAAGCGCATTTTGTTGACTGAACTATTTCATTAGATCGAACAGTCACGACCTGAACCCCGCCTAATTCACACCTATCTTAAAGCATATGATATTGGAATATCGATTTGTGTAATGTAATAACGTAATTCCGTGTTTCTAAAAACTTCTTTAATACAGTTCAGTAAAAGTGTTAATATCTCTAATTTTATCTCCCGCAATAGGACAGCAAGATTTCATTTTCAACCCTGAAGATGTCCCTCGTTAAGGGATGAAACGTTGGTGTTCTTCCAACACAAATAAGGTTTGTAGTTAACCCGCTTACATCCGTAGTGAATTCGTCAAACTAGGATAGTTTTTTTATAGTTTAATACTAATCGGTTCTAGGTCTCATAAGGTAGTAAACTCAGTCAGTGTAATTCAGTGATCTAGATTTTATGAGCTAAAATAAAGGTGTTTCGACTTATGGTGTTAGACACCCTGTTTTTGGACCTAAAGGTTGTGTTTTTAACCCCCGACGCCGAAAGAGAGGGGTGTTATAAGTTTAACTTGTCTGTCTGTGTTATCGTAGCTCCCAAACGGATGAACCGATTTTCGTTTAGTTTTTTGTGTCATAGATAATTTTATCCCGAGTGTTCTTAGCCATGTTTCATGAAAATCTGTCGGGGGGTTTTAAAATTTTAATTTTGTTCTTGTAGATGGGAACTAGAAGCAGCAGCAGATTTGTCAGTTTTCAATAGATTCCTTTGCGAAAAAAGATCCATTAAACTGTCAAAACTCCTGCCACTATCCGAAAATTAGACATACCTAGGGCCATTGAAGTAGACTTTGAATGATAGTAGACACAAACGAGGTGTAGCCAAAAAAAATGCGTTAAATAAGTCTCAATTTCATATTCGTATACATGCGCTAGAGTGCGTGAAAGCACTGAAGTACTTGTCAACTCACAGATACATTCGTTTTTCATTACAAAGAAAATGGAATGAAACTATCAGCGTCTTGTTACTCTAAACTTAGGGCTTTACGTTTGCAGTTTGTTTTGAACACACTGAAATGTTCACCAAGACCTAGCTTTTACATATCGCGTCATCAGGTCCCTTTGAAAAGGCGAAACGCTGATGTTTTTCGTCGCATTCGAGACGTTTCACTTAACCCCGCTATCAGCGGCCTAATGTAAGGCCCGCGCCACACCGCGCCGACAGAGATAAATGACTGCCGGTGACGCGGAGCCATTTACACACGTCGCGCCGCGTCAGGGACGAATCAACGCGCTGCTATTTGAATATGGAACGGTACGGATACAAAAAATATTTGGTCGAATTGAAAACCTTTTTTACTCGACTACGAACGGACGAGGGTTTAAGTTGAAATTCGATATAAAATAATAGATAATAAAAATAAGTTTGTATTTTATAAGATAGAGAATGGGATTGAGAAGGACAGCGGGAAAGTATTGTCTTGTATGTTGTCACAAAATATATTTAAGCCTACTACTAGAAAAATCTAACTCTACCTAGGAAGTACCTACTTACTTTAGAGTAGGTATAGACATGTAAGCCATCAAGTTTGTAATACATCATAATATGATGTATTACAAACTTATTATTTCGCTAAGTACCTACTTTTCCGCCTTTTTTACTACCCGGATGAATGTAAAAACGAAAATTCGTTAAACAGAAAATGCAGTATTGTGTTTGGCGTTTTTAGACGAAGAGTTATGGACTAAATTAATGCATGTTTGAACCAATTTTGCTTGTAATTTAGATTTATGTCATTTATTCGATAAATTACGGCCCTAGCCAGACATGTAAAAATCATTTTCCATCTAATACTGTATTAAAATATTTGGTGTTTTATCCAAAACAAAAATATTGTGTATTGAGTATGGAGGCGTTTTATTTAAAAACAATTGATCAAAAATAGATCGACCAGACTGAAAAGATGGCGCTTTGGCTTTGGGTCTGTCTGTGGGTCTCTCGGGTCGCTTCGATCAGACGCTCAGATAATTTTTAAAAACTTGAAGGGCCTCGGTACCCCACGAACCTATGGTCTCGACTCCAAGGGGAGCGAATAGGCTCTGTCGAGACCTGCATATTTGCGCCACTTGAGACCTCGACCAAATCACCTCGAAAAAGATCAGCGTTCAGCATGATGCACAGAAACGATGACGCAGCTATGCGCTGATTTTATACGACACCTAGAAAGAGGGCGCAGCAGTAGCAGCTGTGACACGCGAGTAAAACAAGGACAGTAGACTGAGAGTAAGCATGCGAGATGACCGTCATTGAAACATGTATGTCGATCCCGTTTTAAAGTTGCGTACTAAGGTTCTTCATTGTTCTAGATACCTTAACTTCAACAGCCTGTATTGGTCCACTGCTGGACGCCTTGTTGGCTTTCATCTCTATGGGGGTAACGCCCATAATCCCGACGCTAGGCATGCTGGTTGGGGATCGCAGATCGGTGAAAGAATTGTTCTGCAGGGGGTGCTGCTGCCCGCCTCCGGTGGATATCCCTTAGTCGCCTCTTACGACATCCGCGGGAAGAATTGGGGTGGTGCAAATTCTAAGCCGGCACCACACAGCTAGTTCTAGATACCTACATCCCTAGATTCCCTATAATGGCCATAAGATTATTCTTTACTAACCATAATATTTAGACGATAGGCATCAAAAGGAGCTTGAATAATGATCTCGATTCCTTTCAAAATGCAAATTCCTTTGTAAAAATTTTCATGGAAATCGTTGTATTATCCAAAGAACGGTAGTTAATTTTAATGTTGCCAGTAATTAACGAATCTTGAGACCCTTGAATATGGCAGGAGCGGCTGGCTTAATCACACCGGTGCGGGTGTGGCCGAAGTTGTGAGCGAGAGCGAGTTTTGCGGATAGATAGATCTTTTATGCAGAACGGATAAGTTCGGGTGAACTATTTTTTTATTCTTGCGATTTCATTTACTCTGTTAAAGAATGAATATTTAAAGTCAATGCATTCACTGCCCAGCCTCGGTACCCGCAGGCCCGCGCCGCCGCCATGACGACGCGCTGGAGCAGAAGGCGTGTGCGTCCATGAAAGTGTTAAAATAATGAGATACCATTGCAGCGTATGTAACTAAAAATGGATCTCAGTAGGGTAGTACATCTTAATATACAAAAACTTTTGATGATTAAATGACAAATTGTAAAAAAACTTAAATTTGTTGTTGAAAAATTCTAGCATGGGTGGCAGAAAATACCATAAGTACGATATTACGCTATTAACTACAACGAAGCTAACTATACCTCAACCTAACCCGCCTATATTGGTCCACTGCTGGACGCAGGTCTCCCCCAGAGAAGCGCCTTGTGGGTTGGCGATCGTAGAGTCGATGGTATAATTGTTCTCCAGGGGGCGCTGCTGCCCGCCCCCGGTGGATATCCCTTAGTCGCCTCTTACGACACCCGCGGGAAGAGTTGGAGGGGTGCAAATTCTAAGCCGGGACCACACAGCGAGAAGTATAATAGTTACTATTGATATACTATGACAAACCACGATAGGTTAATTATCAAAGTAGTCTTTAATTTAAAAATGATTCTTCATCAGTGATCGGTACATCTTGCACCAAACATTATTGCGTCAAACTGAAGGGTCGTTTTTCTTGGATTTTTCATAGTAGCGTCTCTGTAGGTAAATTAGATATTTCCCTTAATGAGGGCTTATCAGACTGGGGAAGCCTTCAATACCATGCTATTATTATTTACGAACGAAGTCGATGGTAACACAAACACCTACGCGGTAAGTAAGCACCTATATTGAAAGGAGGGTGATTTAGAGGTGAATAAACTTCGATTTTTCCTATGAATGGACTAATATTCTAAAGTGGGAAGGAAAGAAGGAAAGAGGAATTTATAGATTTTAGTGTTCGTATCGTAAGTTTGTTTGTAAGGTTGTTGTTGTAATGTAGAAGGTGGAATTCCTTGTCCTACAATTCTTAAGTGCTATAGCTACCTACGTTTTATCTGAGTGCTAGATAAAACGGTCCACTGGAGAAAAGCTACGGGCAGAAGCAAGTCAGGAAAACTTGACGTCAGCAACTCGGAAAATGGTTTTAGGAAAGAAGAGTAGAAATTGAAATGGCTGGCTTCATACAAATTACCTTGATTCCTCGTAGATTTGAGTTTAACTTATGGCGTTTTCATTCTTGATTTGGATTTTTGATAAAAGGATCGGAAAGACGTATTAGCCCGGAATCTGGATACCGCAGGAATGGTTACATTAAGAGAATAAATTTAATCCAGCGAATTCACAATATTAAAATATGATTGCGAAGCGAACGGGGGTCGATAGAACGCAATCAGCATCAAATCACGTGTTCCTTTTGAAATCCGCTTACCCGGGACTTATCTAAGCAATTCTTTGCCGCAACCGAAACGGAATCTTAGCCAGTGGGTCTTAGAGTTCAGTTTGGGGTATCTTCACGAAATGTAAGGCGTAGAAATGCGTCTTCAGCGTTACCTTTGAGCGAGTAATTATTCTGGAATTCCGGAATTAATGCGCGGATAAGCCGATTCCCCCCACCTTTTTAAAATGGACGTGAAGGAATCCGAATTGATGGGCCTTTAATCAACCATTTTGTTTATTGGAATTTCCGCGGTTTATATTTTTATCGATTTGGAGCTCTTTAACGTAAGCCTCACTTATCTCGAGACGATTTTCTGAGATTACTTCTTCAAAAAATGCTTTTCGTTTAATGCTGACTTAAAATATAAGTCTGCGAGAATAATCAAGAAATCCATTTAAACTGTTATTGGTAAATGCGAAAATGAGAGTATCGAAAAATGGAACCTAAGCTTTTGGTTACGTTAGCTCGTGAACGAATCGAGTTGAGGATTACTAAACAGACGAGATTCGACGAGTAGGTATTTAATGCAAGCCTTCAAATACCTGATAAATCCAATAAATCGGTACCCGATTGAATTACCGGCTTTGTTACTTTACATCACACCCCAGTGACTACTATCGAACTAAATACAACCGTTCCAACGCTACAGCAATACAAACACAACGAATAAACTTTTTCAGACAAGACAACCAAAGTCAACGCACTAACAAACTATGCATCGTTAAAAATTCACTAGCCACACACACGGGTTCGTTTGACATGGAAATGCAGGCCTCGTTGCGATTTCCCGCGGAATTTATTCAAATATCGAACGCCCCCCTCTAGACAGACCGCACGCACCTGGGCCGTTCCCATTGAAATGCACATTTGATTGTCGACGCTTGAGAGCGGCGGACGTGTGCACAAGTTTAGAATTGAACATTTTATTGAGTTACAACAGGTGAAAACTTACAAGTCTGTGCAACGTCATGGATAGAAGTTTAGGCACTTATATACCACCTACCATTTCTGGTTCCTGACACTAGGAACTTATATAATTGAAGCCTTTATCTCTAGGATTATTAGGATTAGGAGTCGATAAAATAAACACATCAACAGGAAAACCTTTTTACAGCCAGAAGCGTTTTTCCAAACATGTATTCAATCAAATCCAGATATCAAGTTGTCAATCCAAGACGTATCAAGTCCCTCGATGACTTGCACGGAGGGTTCAAGTTAAATTAAGGGGAGGTGAAGATAAATGAAAAAAAACCTGTCAATATCTGTTTTTAAATGTTGCTAGTGAGTCCGCGTGCTTTATCCATGGTGTTTTGGAATATCATGGTGATTTTTTGTTATTTCCAGTCGAATAAGCCTTGGTGAAAATGAGGGTGGAAGTAATGAAAAGGTTGGGAGTTTGTGTAAATAAAAATCACGATTCATTGTATATTGGTACAGTACAATGCTCCTACAGATAAACTGCTTCCAATTTGACAAGTCTGATAACGACATGAAAAATATTCGCTGAGATCAAACCTATACAACAAAAAATTAAGCTATACTCTTACAAAATTTTTGATAATTTTTTGCCATAACCGACCTTTTTGTAAAACCTGTTATTTTCTAAAAGTTCTTAGGTACCTTTTGATTTTATTTTGCAATTTATTTATGGTTTACAAATTTAATTTCTACCGAGGTGGAAGATGGAATCTAGAACGAACAGCGTCTGCTAATTATTAAAAGGAAAACGTAAGAAATAGCTCTTTGATCCGAAAGTGTAACCAACTGGAAAAGAGCCTCAAACCTACCAATTGCCTGTTCTTTGCTGAAAGATGATACGAAAATACTGCGGTTGTGCGGGTTTCCATGATTTTCCGCATGGCCTTAAAATATCCCGGAAAAAAGATAGATTAAATTTTGGAAAAAAGAAGGGGTAGCTTTTTATGTGTTGCACAAACATTTGGAAACCAAATGGGCTTTTTTTTTGGAAACCCGTAAAATACGAGTATGTATGTACTACCTACTTTACTGTTACCATTTTATATATTATTTTGTGCTATAGATAACTTTATCTACGTAACCAGTGTTGATTCAATCTCTCGACGTCTATCAATTCCTGTAGATTTTTTGTTAAAAGTGTCTGCAAATTGAGTGGTCTGTTGAAAAATCACATAGGTAGTTAATACTTTTTCTTCTTCATTCTAATCATGATTTCTATGGCAACTAGTTGTTACAACACCACTTTAAAGCCACTACATACCTCTTAATTCCTCGTTTTAAATAACAAAAGGTTATTACAAGCGTTTTTCAGTGCCTGGTACGAGCAGCACCCAGCACCCTCGCTCTACCCTCTAATAGGTGAGGCGGCCGCTCGCTACGCCAGCGGCTCGAAATAGGTATCTTAAAACTTTTTTATGGTCGAAGATAGGATTGGTAATTTAGATTTATACGGCGATATTGAAAATGGAATCAATGCTGATAGAATTTCGACAAAAACCGTGCTCGAGTGGCTTCCGCTTTAATATTTAGTGACAACTACGGTGAGTCATTTTACCGATACCTCGGTCGTATACGATACGTGTGGGTAAGGAAGGTTGTTTGAATAAGGAATAGTTTTTACTTGAACTTTATAGATCGCGTTTGATGTTAGAATAGCAGCTGAATGAAATACATAGGCCAGATAAACTAACCTCTTTTATTGACGACCTCTGTGGCACGGCGGGCTAAGGTCCTCCTGCGACGCAATAGGTTGCGGGTTCGATTTTCGCCTCGGCGATCTGCATAAATTTGTGCCTGGTGTTTTTTATGTATAAAAAGATAATATCTATCTATTCAGTACTTATATTCTATTAAGTACACCAGTTATCAAGTACCCATAACACAAGCTCTGCTTAGCTTGGGGCTGGGTGGGTAATGCTGTGTGAATTGTCCAGCATTATTTATTGATGACGTCAATCTAGGAACATCATTGAAGTAAGAATTAGGTAGGTACTATACTAACTTTGAGTTACCAAGGGACTACTTAGAAGGTTCTTAAAAACACTTAATACCTCTATATCAATAAAAATTCCCAGTAAATAAATACTAATTAATAGTTATATTTGGCAAGAAAAAACTTTACATCCGCTACCATTTAATCCAAAGTGTGCATAGAGTTACAAGATTATTCCGTGATTACAAAGCATCCATTGTGCCGGTGCCGGTGGGCTACAGCCAATAATTCCAATTACCAGGCCCAGGCCGCTCTAATAAGTCAAATTGAACAATAGAATGACCACTAATTGCTTCGGTATATGTACCACATACGGACAAACTGGATTAGGGCAAGATGTGCTCTCGCCCTGGGGAAGTGCTAGGCTAAGACCTCAGTTGACTGGATTAGGACCAAGAGTCAGGGCGTTTACTCTGGCCTTTGCAAGTAACTGAATCTACCTGACCTAAAGCTGGGTGCTGACTGGTGTTTTGGGACGTAATGTACCATTTGCATCGAGCATGATACGTTATACCAAGTGCTAAAATTTGTCTCGTTGCTTGTTGAACGTTTGCTGTGTAACACGTTGCTCGGCGGGCTCACGGGCTCTTGTACACATTCGTTAAAAATCAACGGTCAGTTTTCCGTGTGAAGGCACGGCAAGTGTTGTATGGATCACTATGGAAACTTGTTGACGGCGCCGTGCATACACATGGCGAATTAAAAAAATATCTTGAAGTGGGACATACGGCACAGCTCAATTTTTACGGAACTTATAAAACGGGGACATAATAATAATATGTCCCAATTCGATGTTTAAGAGTTAACCGTAGATTTTTACGGCGAAAAAACCGATGTCTCAACAAGCTTCCATAGTACCCACCTTAAGACGAGTTGCACCGGACATTTTGCACACAGAATCATCTCTAGCCATAGAGTTACAGAACGTGTTATTGTAGACATTTGTGCAATCCCTTAAGATTTATGCGAGCAATCTGACCTGCAGCTTTCTTTACACTAAAAATAATTAGCAGATTCTTAGTAACATTTATTTACAAACAATGAAGAACCAAAAAAAATAACTTAAACCACTCATGACTGTTGCCATAAAATCTTTATAAAATGACGTCAAACAATATAGACTAGTGTTGCGCCATGCCGTAACTTATCGATCTCTCGTGCATTATTGAGGCGACAGCCGAACAGCGAACAACTCCTTCTATTTACCTGGATACGTTCTATTCTTGTGTAACATTGTTTATGGAATCCATAATGCAAGTCCGGGGGTGGGTGACATTTTACCACGAACGATCAGAGCTTCAGTAATATTTATTGGAGTTTTGAAGGCGTTTCTTTGTTTTATCGCTGCAACGATATTGCGGGTTATAGTACGTCTTAATATTTATGGAACAGAAAGTTATACTACATGTATAACACTTGCTGGCATACAAAGACATTCGACACTAATCAAATAAAGACTTGAAGAAAAGCGATTTTAATAAATCCTGTAAAACTTTGGGTTTTTATCTTACGTAAGAACTATCGAGACTCCCTCCCACCCCATTGTAAGAAAAAATAAGACATGGTCCCCCTAAATCGTCTTACGTAATATATGAATGGCCCCTTATTACACAAAATCGCTTGTAAGTACCTAGGGCTAATGGATAAACTTGTAAAGACTACACTAGCTACAATTAAGGCTGTTTATTTTTGTCTGTAGTCAAGTAGCGAAAACTCAAAACCCCCACGAGAACAGTCAGCCACTTACTACCCAGAACTGTAACAGCCGAAATAATATCAATCTCCATTTATTTGTAATTATGCCAGAAAATTAAGTTCATTAGCGAACGTAATAACAGAGCTCTCGTAAGAGCCGAATCATAGTTTGATGAAGTTCTGAGATTAATATTATTAACACGAAGCCCCCGATAGTAATCATGCTCTGTATAAATTACGAAAGCTACTTTAACTATATTTCCGCCACTTCAATCAGTTTTGTCATCAAGGCCCGTATTACTGAGCTGCTCTCTGGCTTACAATTAACGGAGTTTCAGGAATATTCTCAGTATAATATATAAAGGAACAATATTCTAAATGTTTAAGTCAACTAGATTGACAGCGAATCACTGTGATGTGACCTTATTAAACATGTCTTAATTACCCAGTGGGGAGCAGAGGCAAGTTTTGGTACCTACTTCAGATATTCTCGTGAAATATGTATAAGTCAAAAAAAAATGTAACTGTGATTGTTTTTAACACCAAAACAAACGGAAACTGTGCAAAAATATAGGAAATTACCACGAATTATGCAAAAGCCACTGTATTTTTATAGCTATTATATATTTTCAAAGTTCTTGTACTATCGTATTTATCGGTAAAACCGATTAACAGAACCACAATAGAAAAATAACAACTATTGATACACCCAAAGCGGACGTAACAGCCAAGTATTTGTAAAATAAACGATAATTTCTACTAAAACCACAGCAAAAATAACACAAAGCGATGCACTAGTTTCCACTGAAATTTGAAGTTGAAGCGTTCATGCATGAAAAAGTTTGCATCCGTTTGACCAACCGAATGGCTCACGTAACTATCATTCTTTACGTCATTATAGCGCTCATAGTTTCACGAACAGTCCACCGATATCGATAAACTGCTACGATAAACATCACTAGTACATGTCAATATGAATTCAATAATAGAAAAAGTAAAATGAAATGCGCACTTTTGAAAGGACTCCGGTGATGCTCCACATTCAAAGGAGTATAAAATTCACGAGAGAAACAAAGCTGCAGCGGCTGTCAACATCAATCTGCCGTGTAGAGAACACTTGAGAGGCATCGCGAATTCTATCGATATTCCAAACGCTAGCCCATCACTATTGATACAGAATCGTGTCAGAATTTCGCGAATGCATTACTGCCTTTTGTGGAACTGGGCCAGTCGGTGGCCGGGCTTGCAATTACCGAATGTGCTCGCCTGTACTCTTTGTGATTTTGTGCACGAATGTACATCGGACTGGATTTCATTATATCTTTTATTCTCTGTGCGACTGTACTGCCTTAGGTTTCAGGAGATTTCGTTTCGCGTTCCGTGGATCTCTTTTTGCGATTGATTTCTTGTGTGTAATTCCGCAAATTGGAACCAGACTCACTACTTTTACTTCCTTCCTATTGTTTCAATATTCTGTCCCACGTCGAAGTTTTACCAGACTACGCTAAAGCCAAAATAAAGAGTTATTTTAGCAGTAGGTGTATCATCCATACTTATATTATATATTCGAAAGTAACTTTGTCCGTCTGTCTGTCTATCCGTCTGTCTGTTAGATTTTCTCGCCTAAACGACTGAATGGATCTCGATGAAATTTGGCCGTCCTCGGGAAATAGGCTACTTTACAACGCGTGCGAAGTCGCAGCCACCAGCTGGTATTTTATAATGTTTGTATTAACACAGGTTAAAAAACGCTATCGTTTAGTAAACATTTTGGTAAATGGTAAAAGAATTGTACACCTGCCACTTTTTTTTTAAATAAGTTTTGGACTTTGCTGATCCAAAAAAACTTCATAAGCCCCCATTTCATGCACCATCTAATTTACAATACAAATAATGAGGGCCAATCGTGTTGAATTCAAGTATTTACCTTTGAAATCCACCCCCACAAAGGTGCCTAACGAGCCACTCGCTCCGGAATTGTAAAAGTTTCTCGGATAAAACGGAAAGTCTACGGTAAGAAATGTACGGCACTCTGTGCGGATATAAATGACTAAATAACATACAGGGGAACAGAAAATAAATGTATCTACATTAAAATAAAAAGAAAGAATAATAATTTTTTTTACATTAAAAAAATACTACACAAAACGAAAACGTACTTAATTTGACTACGTCTGAGTCCACTGGTATAAAGTCATTTCGTTTACATCGAATATTTACCATGATTTGAGTTTTGAGCTTTCAATAATGAAATAAAATATGAAATCATGGTTAAATATCACGTTGTAAATGACTGAAAAATCCGGAACAAATATTACAATGGCATGTACCAAGGCGGAAATCGAACCCGCAACCTCTTGCGTCGCAGGTGGACCTTCGCCCGCCGCGCCACGTCGGTCTTATAGGTATCTAATAACAAGTTTACCAAGATTTCCAAAGAAATAGAAACTTACGATAGGTCTATCATTTATTGAATAATCGGCTGCAGCACGGGTTGCTTCAATCGAGTATCGATCTATGCCGTTGTGCTATTAATACTCGATTATCGATTTTTATGCGCTAGTCGACTAAAACTTCAGCTTTGTAATGGTAGACGTCTGAAGATGTTTTAAATAGCTAGCTTAGCGAGCTATTCAAGTTGATGGATAGATAAAATGAAATAGATATTTGTTATTAGGTTTTACCCGCGGCTTTGCAAGCATCGTTTCTATGGGAACGTTTTTTCTTAATTTCTATCCCATGGGAAATCATTTATTGGATAAAAAGTAGCCTATGTTTTATTCCAGGCCTAAAACAACCTGTATGCATTCAATTTGTTAATATTATTACTGAACGGATTCTGCTGAAGTTTAGCATAAATGTAGGTCTAGAACTGGAGTATCCCATCAAGTTCATTCATTCCCATGGGATAGAAAAACTTATATCGTTTTTTTGTAGTGTATTGTATTAAGTATATCAGATAACTAGTACCCATAACACAAGCTCTGCTCAGCTTGGGGCTAGATAATGCTGTGTGAATTGTCCAGCATTCTTATATTATTATAATATATTATATATTATATAAACACCGCGTGCGAAGCCGCGAGCAGAGACTAGATATTAAATATTTTCCTATGTAAGTAATTCAAATCTTTATTTTCCAAGTAGTTTTAGTTATTCCGTGTTCATGATACTGTGCCGAAATATTGGAAAGCTCAAAACTCAAATCATGGTAAATATCCCGTTGTAAATGATTTTAGTGTTAATAACCAAAATGGATTTTAAAGTTTTATAGTTTCCATGAATTCAATCTTTTATCAATTCAAAAATAGAATCGTGTTTCCAATTTTAAAATCGCAACACAAACCAACGGTTGTTAAAACTTTATATCCTATCGATTAGCCACTCCATTTCACATCACTCCTTCCACCCCGTTGCCTCGTCATGAACTCTATTACTTAAGCTATAAGATTGAGATTATTTGCTTTCAATTCAATTTGTACTGTCATTAGATGAGAGCGGTCTCGCAATTGTGTTCTTTTAATAGATAAACATACTTTTATTTACTAAGAAAACACGTTGATATTGGTTTAGATGTTCGGTGAGTTTTGCCAATAACATTTTCATCTGTATATACAGGGTTATTGGTAATTCATTTACACTATGTTAACTGCAGGTTCTGCCCACGATCATGAACACGTCCGTGAAGATGTTAGGTTTCAATCCCGGTTCTAAACCCGAGATTCTCCCGAAAACTCCTCAATCTGAAGCGTGACAAACTCCGGCAAATCGTCGGCATTGTCACAGGACACCGCATGCTTAACAAACACCTATTTAATCTGGGTATCACGCACAGCCCCCAGCATGTGCTAGTAGAGTGCGTAGCGTTGCTTCTCAACGACTACAACACCTTGGGACACCGAGGACGCCTAGGGAGGCATGCACCGGCGTCAGCGAGCTGCTGGCCTTCCTGGAAGACATCGGGTGGTTAGTTTAGCAGCCCCCCACCCGACACGCAAAAAGGGCCCACCTGTGGCCTAGTTGCGGAAACCAGCCCAGAAACAAGTAACAAGCCAGGTTTCAATTCTTAAAATTGATGGAAAGGCAATGATATTAGTGTGTACTCCATTCATGAAATCGTTCATTTTAGGGGTTTTCTTCGAAACTAAACCTAAAAATGACTCTGCCCTGAATTATCAGTGGGTGTGTGTGTTCGGCTGTCTCCCAGCCAGGCTAATGCCACTTAAATCATCTTGCGTAGATGTAAAATAAGCCAATGATGATGATGAAGATTAAAATAGGAGAGGGGGATCGTTATTTAGTAATTAATTAGGTTTTGGATATTATTTTGCATGTCAGGCGATTTACAAAAAAATTAAGAAATAAGACCTGGCGTCTTCACTAACGTGTTCGTGATGATGGGCAAAACCTGCAGTTTACGCAGTGTCAGTGAATTACCAATAACCCTGTATAGCTGTTTTATAACATAACTAGCTTTTTCCCGCGGCTTTGCACAAGTTTTTCCGAAATTAAAATAAGCCTACATGTTATTCCAGGCTTGGAACTAATCTATACAAAATTTCAGCTAGTTCCTTTTTGTGACTTTGGCAATCTAATCTTTCGCATTTATATTTTTATTTATTAGTGTGATTAATACAGTAACACGATAAAAAAAAACTTGTTTATTGTGTAAACTACTAGTAAATAAAAGAATCATCCAAAAATAGCGTCGAAACATCATTAATGAATTAATTTTTCCGTCCCGTCGACAACACTGTTCTTACAAATATTATCAAATATAAAAGAAAACTCTATGGTAGGTACTGGAGAAAACCGATTTTAATTTTTAAAAACGAAACAAAGATTTGAATCCTTATTCTAACCATGATTTGACATGAGATTTCTTTTCTCATTGGTTGATCTTCTGTTAGTTGGTTGCTGTCGATTCGATTTAATACCAAGGCCGCCATTTTCAAAATACATTGAAAAGTATACTCGCATATTTTGGTGATAGATCATAATCTATAGTGTTCAGTATCAATGGCTGAATGTCAAAGTCAAGCTGTCATATTCAGGAGGCAACATTGAAGCATTGTCCGACTGAATCACTAAACAGGGTGTCCAACGTCCATATTTAACGCGGCGGCCGCGGCGGTTAATGTGCGGGAACCTTTGCATAAATTCAAATATAGAAACAACGTTCCATTTCTATTGTCTCACACTGTAATAGCGAGACTCTAGAGCGACGTGAAGTGAACCTTATTGCTCTGGATTTGAAACTCACTTTTTATTTTACAAAGTTATTAGATCAATTTAAAATTCGAATACCAGTAAAGATCTCTAAATAAAAAATAAACCGATTAGATATTACTAATTTGAATACCTACGCAGAAAAACCCATTTGAATTTGGAATTGTTATGATCTTGTAAGTACCACCTACTTACAACGTAGGTGATACATAGCGTATGTTAGCAATTCAAAGATCGAATATGTTCTAAAAATAATATAAGATCCGTTTTATTTCGTTATTGTAATTTTGTGAGGGTGATAGTTGAAATGAGTCTTTGTGAGCAGTTTTTACGTTTCAATTATGTTAGAGAGGGCTCAAAATTCAATGTCTCGTGTAGATAGACGAGTAGTCTAACTGTGACGGATGAAAATGAGCCTTCGCTCTTAGAATACATGCTTCAATATTCTTTCGCGTGAACTTCACCGTAGGCACTTGTATTGTACTGTGCTATAGTGTGAAGGTATTGGTTCTCATGCCCTTGAGTCCAAGCACACTTGTGGCTAGACTTTAGACGCGCCACCAAAAACGCGTAGAATCACGTAGCGCCCTCTACGGTACATGTGCTACGGGTTTTGTGCGTAGCTAATACTATAGCAGTAAAAAAGGCTTTATACTGTTGGTGTTAAGGTTACAGTTTCAATGAGTACCTACTTGTGCTTTGGGAACGTTTTCGTGTATTTTTAGACTAAAAAGTATATGACACGAAAAAAATTAAAAATTTTAAAAACCCGCCGTTACATTTTTATGAAACATGGCTAAGAACACTCGGGATAAAATTATCTATGACACAAAAAAAAACTTAATGAAAATCGGTTCATCCGTTTGGGAGCTACGATACCACAGACAGATAAACAGATACACAGACAGACACGTTAAACTTATAACACCCCTTATAACACACCGTTGGCTCCCTTTGAGTACCAACAAAACCCACAAAACCGTTTCTCATTCCCCAACTTTCAGTCAACCACAGAAAAAAAGACTACCGAAATACCCCCTAATAAGTTCTACAGGTCACTTGATTGTTTGGACAAACCGTACACTGGCGAGCAATAAAAAATGAACATCGCCCTGAAGGGCCCTGATTCACCTGCAGCTCACGTATTTAATTCAGTTATGTGAAATATCAGTACGAATGCACTCCCTGTGGGAATCGACGCTTTTTGCGATCCGGCCCTTTGCTCGGGAGAGTTACTGGGGTCAGTTGGCGAGTTGGTAAGTTAAGTTGGTTGTAATTTTTTTATCAACTATAACGATATTATGTATTTTTATCGTGTCGAAGTTCTATTGACATTAGCTTGCCTAAGAAAAAAGTTTAAATAGCAACGCCTTGCCTGTGAGAAATTGAGAATACGTGCTGACCAAAAAAAATTATGTGATTGGTAGACGAATGCAAATAATAAATAATTCTAAATCAAACGAACTACCTATGTGAAGTTCGATGCGATTTATTTGGTTTACATTATGTAGTTAGCGCCATCTAGCTTCAGCCTTTGCACTTACTGCTGGACTAACCACACAGCATCATCTAGCTCCAAGCTAAGCAGAGCTTGAGCTAATCTTTCTTAATCCTACTAAGTACTAATAAAGCTAAATACTAATAAAGTTACTAGGATCTCCAAAACTACTGAACAGATCAAGATAAAATTAGGCGTACGCAGAAAAGCCAAACTTAGATAATAGGGTAGGTACTTATTTTACCGAAAATAAGCATGCGAAGCCGCGGGCAGAAGCTGGTTAGACATAAATGCAAGCGATTCGATGGCGCGAAGCGATCTTCAATAAAATTTTTTCACTAATGATAATAATACTTGTTATCGAATCTATCAGATTATGTACACTTCAGGTTTATCCAGTTATTTATTTACTGTAATGTCCACTGACTCCGTGTGAACATTGCATTTTTTGCACGTTTTGCTGTCTCACTCGAGGGAAATTCACGAGATTAATTTGAAAATGACGCCATATTTCATCCTGTTTGCTATTTTGGAGTAATTTAATCAAATACCGATGTGAACGTCCATTGTGCTGGTTTGATTTGGACTTAGCTGAATTTGAATGAGTGAATGAATAAAATATTGGGTCATGTGTACTCCGGTATTTGGGGCTGGTTTCAGTTGTTTAACGTCATTTTGGTTTAAATTACAGCTCCAAGCTCCAACTTTTTAAATATTGAAAATAAATTCAGCGTATAACTTAATTGGGAAGCCTTTGCCCAGCAGTGGAATGAATAAAGCTTATGATATATAAACCTATTTTACATGAAATTAAGAAAATTGCCCAAGAAATTTTGGGAAAAACGATTATAACATTTATATTATTATTTTAATTGTTTGCAACAGTCTTCAGTTAGGTCAATTGTTTCAGTAAATACTAGTTCTTAATGTTATCAATGAAAATATGTATTTTATTTGATTGATTAATATATTTATATCTGTTAATAATTACTATGTTATCTCATTATTAAATGAATTCAGTGAATGTACATATTGTATAAAAGTCAGAGTAAAAATGGTCAGCAAATTAAAAATTATTGGTAGGTAATCAATAAAGCAAGCTGAAGACAGGGCGCTATGGCGCTCATTAGGGGAGGCCTATGTCCAGCAGTGGACTAATTTAGGTTGATTATGATGATGATGATGAATCAATAAAGCCAATGTTCTAAAAGTACAGCTCAAAGCTTTAGAATAATTATCGCGCCCATGCAGACTCAGATATTTGCGTTCAACTCCGAACACATTAACGAAATGAACATCGTTGTTCTCACCGTACCAACTATAACTCAATTTATTTAATGAATGCCATACATTACTCGGTTTCTGTTAACAATTCCTGGCTAAGCCGTGGAACTACGTCGTTGGTGTGTCAACAATGACGAGGGATCGTCTTCTATCGTTCGACACGACATCTGAGACCTCCAATCGGAAGGCTCAATTTGTTGAGTGAACGTTCTTTAGTCGATATTTGAATGAAAATTCAAATAGTTTCACAGATTGAGGCGTATGGCAAAGTCTTTCAAAAATAGAACGAGCACTCCAAGTTCTCATAATTACGAATCCGTAGGTACTATTCGGGAGGAAAAACAACTTATGGTTTTGGTTATGGATTAAATTAAATAAACTTTGGAAGTCGATGATATAAGAATGAAAAAAGATGAATGAATTGTCATTTACTTCTTATCCTACCTTGCAATTCTTGGTGGTCTACATAAAGCTTGAAAGTGAATATAGAGCTTCAAGCTACTTAGCCAAAAATGGCAGAAGGTAACGAAATAATTTTGTCACTTGCTGTCGTCTGGTTCCCGCGTAGACTAGTGTAAAGATGAGATAAGATGGATGAAGGTAGAGCAGTGTTTGTCTTCGAATGAAGAGTACTGAGCGGGATCCTCCGTGTCGTCGTCCGCTGATATTTATTTTATTAATAAATATGTTAATCAGCTAGGTAAGTGCTGCATTATTCATTTACCGGTGGCTCAGTTGACACAGCAACGGATAGCCATGCAAATTCAATCCGAGACACCGCGAAATTATCATAATTGTGACGTTTTTGTTTCTGGTACCTGCCGGGGAAGTTTAATCTGAAGTTTGGCGGCACTTTTAGTTCGCCAGCGTCATCGCGACGACGCCATTTGCAATTCAGATAGTGGGAAAAGGCGGGCTCTCAACTTCTGGGGATTTGTTTGAAAAATACACAGGTCCGTAACTCTTTTTTTTTTGCTTTTTAGCGTAACGACAAATTGAATAATGTTGTAAATTCGTTGGCAACTTTCTGTGATATTCATGAGAGGGAAATTTGTTGCGTACTGTAATTCGCAGAGGGCGCTGAGGGCGTGATTGACTTTTCGAGTTTTTTTTTATCACAGTATGTAACGCTGGCGTTTGTGTTCATTTTTGCAGATTTGTAAGTAAATAATTATTAGGTAATACCTAAAAACCCGCAGTTTTGCACGCTATACATCCGGTCTAAAGTTCAGTGCAATCTTTTAGCCCGATCTGGGTAGTCGTTTTTGCGTAGGTTTTAGATACTTAGGTACTTTTATTAGGACTGTTGGCCTCATTTTATTATAAATAGCAAATTCTAGGACACTAAGGTTCTGACCAATATAGTTAGGTACTTAACCGTCCACTAAAAGGTGATTTCCAGTTGAAGTGGGAATAATTTTAATGGCGCAGGATTGGGCCTACCGTTTACTGATATTACGCGTTTTTATAGTGCTATTCTAAGGACAGTGTGGACCAGGGCTGTACTGAGGTGGTTGCAAAACCTAAAAACAGAGCGAGAATCTTGAAAATGTATTAATATTAAGGGGTTAAGAAAATTAACCATAAGATATTAATATTAAATTTTTTAAACTCGATTTTGAGGACTCAAGAGAGAAATTAGATTTTTTTTGCATATTTTTTGCTAAAGTTTGATAACATTTTATATGAAAAACATAACTTAAACATAGGTATAAGTAGGTTGGGAAGTATTAACCTAACTAACTGTTACTTTTAATTTTCAAATACTTTTTTAAATGGCGTAAATATAGAAAAAATGGGGAGAAAGGGGAGGACGCAACATTACCTAAAAAATTGCTTTCAAAAGTCTAACTGTGACCCTGCTCACCTACTGACAGCCCTGACCACAGTGTATACAGGGTGTTAAACTTGCCCCTCTACAGGGTGTTAAAGTTGGCCCTCGAATCGTAAACGCCGCGGATTGAAGCCTGCCGATGCGATTTTATGTCGCCATGAATTGTCGCCGGCTATTTACGGCGAGTCAAGATGTAGAGTGGGTTGTAAACTTTATGGGATCATTTGTACATGCCATATCAAATGGGGGGCCTGTATTTAGTTTTTACATGAGTAATCGTTAACTTATTGCTAAGGTTCAGATGTCCAAAGTGTGTAAGTTTTAACCAGATCTGGGTAGCCTCTTAACAGCGTGCCCTGTGGGCCGTTTCGTTAATTTACATGTACACGAGAAATAGGACAATGAAATGCAAAAAGCGATATCCTTTTTGACAAATAACCGATCTCCAACCCACTTACACCAAAAAATGCGCCAGAGCTTTAATTTTTGCCTATAAAATGTATAGAAAGTATGCGCCAAAGAGAAGAACAGTGTTCCAACCAAGTAGAGGGATGTATTTTGAATACACAGTGTTTCAGAAACTCTGCGACTAAAATGGCGCTGAGGGTGTAAGAGAAGAGGCATTATTATTTAACAATTTAGCGGTTATTTATATCGTTTATTTACCTATTTACCCCGACGTTTCAACAGGTTTACGCACTGTCGTTGTTCTGGGATGACCGCCAACGTGAAGTGGCCATTTTGGTCTGTCGTGTCACTGAATAAAGTGATTGGACCTACTCAAAAAACTACCAAACGGACAACCCAACAAGAAATTATATTCAGAGACTCAAATTAAATTAAGTTACTGATGCGCTGAGTTATTGCCCCTTTTTGCTGGGCTGCAGCACACACCGTACCTACCTATTTTTAAACTTTTTAATTTGTGCTACTTATTTTATTCCATCACTTATTTGCTTCTTTTTTTGTCAGCTCATTATATTTTCTGTCGAATGCTTACAATCATACCTATGAACTATGTGTTGCAAAAGCAAATAAATGTTTTATCTATCTATCTATCTGATTGTATTAGTTTGAATCTTGATGCCTTGAATAAAATGTCGTTATTTCTCGATCAAGGACCAATTGAAGCAGTTTCTTTATTACCTACAGATAAAAAAAAATTTCTTCATTCCGATGTCGTTAATTCCGGCGTCAGCTAAGCAAATACATCAATTCAGTTATAGACTTTATAGTGCACTCAATGAAGGTCATTTTCGAAAAAAAACCTCACTTTACATAAATAAAATAAAGAGGAAACAGCTCGACGACCCGTAAACTTGTTCGTTGCGTATTTTCCAATCATTCCCATAAGCCAGTGTTGCGCTTTATCGATATTTCTGCATTACTGCCGTCGATAAAGTAGAGTATCGATATTTTTATAGCCGCTGTAACGCCGTTACATCATGTTTTGTGTGAAATAAAGTCAAATTTTCTTTTAATACCGGTTTTCTGAATATTTATTAAAAGTGCCAGCAGTAACGTTAACTGTCCTGACCCAAAACATGTAAATGATTAACCAACCTATTTCATCTCGTAAAAATGATTACAGTAAATTTTCTATGACATTTTCCACGAAAAAGTATCTCAACCTCTTAAGAAAACGGAAAGATAATTTAAAAGATGGCTGACGTTCTATTTCCAAACGTCGATCGTCTCGGCCCTACTGCCAATCAGAGCACAGGGCGCGGGACTTATTTCCGTTACGGCAACGTTCGCTATTTTTTTTTGCCGAGGCTTGACACGAACAAACTTGGTGCATTCATCACCCAGACTGCGGGTAGAGCTACGAAGGTTTAGTACAGAAATGTGTGTTCTTAAGGTCATAAGATAGGTGCGACACTTACAGAGTCGTTTTTAGGGTTTTGAAGATCGAAGATCGGTTTCAAAACCCTTATGGTCTCGCTTTGTCTGTCCTTTTTTCCCTCCTTAATAACTCAAAAACTACTGCAGCTATCAACTTGAAATTTAAAATAATAATACATTTCGTGCGCCTGTACAGATTTAAAGAAAAATAATTGAAAATAAATGAAAAATGAAAATGAATATTTTCCATACAAATTGTGATGCCGAAATTTTAAAAGATACCTACAGAGTCATATGGGGTATCAAATGAAAGGTATCATTTTGTACATTTCAAAATATTTTTTGAAATTTTTGTAGGTTTCATACTTTTCAAAATATTTTGAAAAAAGTCGAAAAAATACCCATTCCCCCCCCCCTATCTCCGAAGTTTGCCGAGCGATCCATTTAAAATGGATGAAGCGTTTGTAGATATGGATCTATATTTTACAGGAAAAATATAAAGAAGTCTGTAAAATGAATACTTTTTGAAAAATGGTCAAAAAGGAATAATTTTCAAAAGGGGGGCTACCCCACCGAGTGGGGTATCAAATGAAAGGTATCGGTTTGAACATTTCAAACCAGTTTTTTTAATTTCTGTAGCTTTCATACTTTTTGAAATATTTCGAAAAAAGTAGAAAAATTTACCTTAACCGAACCACCCATTTAACCGAAGCATGCAGAGAGATCCATCTGAAATGTAGGTTGGTACCTACTATTCTTAGGTATTCGTTAAATTGCGAAGTCTCTAACCGGTACTTTTGGTACATATTTGTTGACAAACGTTCAAAACCCTCGGCGCGCGAGTTACACTCGCACTTGACGGATCTTGTTTTAACTGTGTTTGTTTAGTTTGATATAAGTTAATTGAAAGATTCGGTCTGAATATTTTGTGGCAAAAGGTTTCAAGTACCTAAGTAGGGTTTGATTTTACTTGTGAATCTCGTCTTCAGTTAATTATGTAAGACTTATCAAGAAATTAGAAATTTATTTAACATTATATGTACTGCTATTATTTTGCATTCTCCATCAATTCAAGAAAGTTTATTTTACTACTTTTTAGTAAAAATAAAATATCATTATCATCCGCTCTTTTGCTAGTTGGATAAAAACGAACTACAGGCGTTTCATAAATCGGCGACTAAATAAACAAAATACTTGCCTACTTACATAAATGCCAGCTCACGCAAGCAGGCTGAAATTACCTGTTATCTCTAGCCATTTGTAGCTCTACGCATCCTGTATACAGGGGGATGTTTTAGCAAATGAGCGTCGCGGCAAAGTCGAGGAGGCGCGGACTGAAAAATTTGGAGCTAACTCACACACACAGATGTAGTTCATTCACTCACCTACACGCATATCGACCACCAGGGAGCGAAAAGGCAAACTGACTAAACAATAATTTTTGTGTTTTCTCTGGATTGTATTTTTTTTTCAGTTATAATTCCAAGTACAGCAATTTTACAAAACAATCTGCAGGTTGATAACAAAAGCTTTGTTTAAGTAGTTCCAAAAATATTATTATAGGTAGGTACCTATGGTAAAACTAGAAACAAAGAAGTTTATTACGCAACTGTCGATTTCGATTTCGATTTCTGTAAATCAATCGAACGAAACACTGTTGACGACAACTGTACTTATGCTCGATACGCATGTGTGGGTGTTAAGTACTGAAAATACGAAATTAAATACGAGTATTTGATTATTTACTTTTTAGGGCTTAGGCGAGAATTCAATAAAAAATTATAAAAACGTATTGAATACGTGGTTATTGAAAGAGGCGGGAAATATGAAAATATTCTTTACAATTGTAGACCTATCGACGTTCAATGTGTTTGTTTTTTTTTAATCTTGTTTCTTTGTGCAATGAAGATTCTAATACTTATATTTTATTGTTCTAATACTTAAGTTGCTTTCATCCAACATTAGTTTCAAGCTCAGTTTAATTTTATTTCATTTTATTATAAGCTTAATAAGCTGTTATTATTTGTACACAGATATTGCACACCGTAAAACCGGTAGGAGTACATTGATTCGCATAATAGACATAAAAACACCTGTACCTACATGTATTTCATGCAATAAACGATACTTTACTTTACTTTACTTTACTTTACTTTACTTTACTTTACTTTATTCTATGTAGGTACTATCGATAATTCCTATACCTACTAAAACACCAAAATTACTGCTACCAAAATTAAAAAAAAATGTTCATTTAATTCGAACTCTGTTCTTAACATTCTCAAACATAAGGTCAAATCTACTATAATCATGAGCCTATTGATCCTCAAAAATAATTGGCATGGCAACCCCTAACGGCTAAACGCGGCTAAACTCCCGTTAAAGTTCGCTTTCACCAAAAACGCTACAAGTTATTTTGAGAAGGTTATTCTGTAATCAAAGTTTTAATTGGAGATTAATACACGGATCCAGCCATCGGTTCTTTGTAACGTTAATCAACCATAATGTTTTTCAGAAAATTGGCGAGTTCAGTTTTGACAGTGGAAGAGCGATTTTACATTTTCAGGGGCTTTTGTCCTGGTTTGGGAAAGTTGGTTATTTTGTTGATAATAAAATCATCAATCCTCAATATTATTTTTCTCTTGTAGCCGACAAAAGGACGTTTACTGTAATTGGTCTCATAAAAATTTCGTAAAAGTTTTGTAGTTCTAATATCTGTTCAAAAATAGGTAGTGTCAAACTTTAGATTAAATTTAGTATTATTATATTTTTGAACAGAGATTTATAAAGCTTCTAACCTTAGATACTTTACGCTTTTTTGTAACTCATAGGTTCTGATTTCAAAATCGGTTTATTTATGTTAAAAAATTAGGAAGGAGCCAACTTATGGTATAATTATCGATATCGGGTTTGCTAGGTAATTAGGGACGTCACTAACTCCCCGCTCGAATCGCGCGTCTCCCACCCGTGTGTTTCCAACTAACTTCGGCAAAAACAGTTTAACGAGATTACTTTCGTTTTGTGCTGATATTATGGCTATGATTGAGTTGAAAACTTGATAATTACCTACAAGTGTTTGTATCCGTGGTGACAGCTTCCAGTTTATTTCGGTCTCGGGTCCATTCGACGCGTGGGTTTGTTTTAGACTTAAGGGATACGGACTAACTAGTTTTACGAACTATTTACTTTTATTAAAAAAAGTCAATTGTTCTAGCGTTATTATTCTAGCATCTAGTTAGTGCAATCTAGGGGCTGGCCACATCTCGCGAAGAACCGACAACCTGGGGTAAACGTGTTTTTGAGAGGAGCCCGCGACTCGGACGACGTAGTGTAGGACGCCCTCCGGCCAGGTGGGATGATGCCGAAAGAATACAGGCAGATGATGGATGCGGCAAGCTGAACACAGGGAGCTATGGCGCTCATTAGTAGAGGCCTGATACGCGAGGCCGCCGTTGACTGTTTTAGTAAGTTGTGTTGGTTTTTAGTAAGGTAATACCTGAGACGTGGACACTCACGGTAGGGCTGGTCCATCAGCTCAAAGGCGGTCAGCGAGATATGGAAAAAGCTATGCTCGGAGTCTCTCTGAAGGATAGGATTCGTAACGAATACATCCGACATAGAACCAAAGATATCGAGTATCGTAAATTTCAACGTACAAATTACACAATTAAAGTTGCTTCCTTTTTTGTACTTAGCATCTTTTTAACATTTAGTACATGTCATAAAGATGGCAGATGATAAGCAATAAATTTAATTTAACTTTACTTTACAAAGCTAGCAACAATTTCTAAGTATGTACTTTGTTATATCCACATTGTACCTTACACCCTTTAGTTTTAAATTACAACCTCCCCCGACTATAAAGATGTTTAACTACATTACTACAAGTGCCTAAAATACACGGTTATCCCTTCTAAATTAACACGGTAGGTACGTAAAGTATATTCTCGAGTATTATACGCCAAATAATTTAACCGGGTACAATATACCCTGGTAAAATATATCCCGGGTATGCTGGACCCTTGTATGGGACCCGAACAACTGTCTTGGACTTATGTTCCGAGCTGTAGGCGCTGTGTTAAGAGAAAATGGTCCTTATTTTCAGTGAGTTTAGGACTAGTAAGTGTGTAGGGGTCTTATTCTCTAAGTTGTTGGGGTTCGACTTACGTAACTGCTGTGAAACTAACGTTTTTTACCTGAAACAACAAATATTATCATTAGGAACAATATGAAGAAAGTTTACACAGAAAACAGATAAAAATACACACATAAGTACATGTTACGGCCCTTTCCCACGGCAATATCACGTTTTTGGCACGGAAGGTTGTATCACAAGTTTTGCATGTACGGTTTTATCCCGTTTTTGCAGGTACGGTTTTTTCAAAATCCCGTTTAGTAGTATACGTGTTTCAATACTAGCAGTCACACAAGTATCCTATTAACAGTATCCTGCAAAAAACCGACCCGTTCAAAACTGACATTCGGTTTCGCCACTACAAATTGGATCCAGTTGTCCAGTAAAAACAGGATCCAGTTTAATTACACTTATAGTTTAATGGAAGTTTTCCCACTTCCGGTTCGTTGTATTTTTCGACTTTTTTCGAAATATTGTAAGAACTATGAAACCTACAAAAATTTCAAAATCTGGTTTGAAATGTACAAATTGGTACCTTTCATTTGATACCCCACATGACCCTCTAGGTATCTTTTAAAATATCGGCATCACAATATGTATGGAAAATATTCATTTTCATATATTTTTCTTTAAATCTGTACAGGCGCACGAAATGTATTATTGTTTTATATTTCAAGTTGGTAACTGCAGTAGTTGCTGAGTTATTAAGGAGGGAAAAAAAGGACAGACAAAGCGAGACCATATTATGGGTTTCGAAACCGATCTTCGATCTTCGAAACCCTAAAAAACCGTCAGACTTATGTTATTGTCTTCTATTAATTACATTTAATTCAGATAATTACAATATGTAGGCTTTTATTTGTAATTTATTTATTGATGTAATTAGAACGTTAGATTAGACTTAGGCAACGAATGGGTTATGTACATACGATTCGTATGTACATAAACCATTCGTTGCCTATGTTGCCTATGTTGCCTATGCCTATGTTGTCGTATGATACGAATCCATACTTAATGTTATAAATACGAAAGCAAATATTTCTGTCTGTAAGACCTTTTTACGTCTAAACGGCTGAATGGAACTCAATGAAATTTGGCAGAGAGGTAAGTGGAAACCCGGTAACTGACATAGACAACTAAAAGTGCGTGCGAAGCCACGTGCAGTAGCTAGTAATATATATATATAATTTGCACCCCTAGATTTAAAAATTTAAACTCCGTTAACTCAAAAAACCTCATTTTTCAGAAATGACAAAAAACTGATTACTAGATAAAATAAAAAAAATCTGATTATTGTTCCTGAAGGGTAAATTTTTTTAAAGCTTGTTTAATTAATTCATTTGTATTTGGTCTGTATCCAAGCTGTAAAAGTCTGGTTTTTTTATTTACCCTAGTTTTGTTGGGAGAATAAACCAATTTTTTTTGCACTATTTTGAGTTACTTTGGTTTACCTGAAAAAAAATTGAATTGTGTTACTTTTTACCTCAAAAATTACACAACTTTTTACGATTTCTTAGCATAACTCTAAACCTGGGGATGGTGATGGTGGGGACAGTCTAGATTAAGCATTCAAAATCTATGCATTATAAAAGAATCTAAACCAACTTTGATTACATTTTTATAGAAACAGTCATAGTGCTGTCTTGGAATCTCATTTTTACTTCATTTAGCATTTCCATACCAAGGTTAAGAACGGTTCTTGGAGCATCCAATGCTGCTGGCTGGTCAGGTCAGGATTGAAATTGAAATTAATTTATTTAGTTAAACTTAGAAACCAAGTTCATGGACACCAAATTATCTTCATTCTAATCACATCAATATTTTGTCCGTGCTAGTGGAAGAAGTGAGAATAAAACAAGATGAGACTAACTTTCCTTCAAGTGGTAACTCAGGCTCCTTTTCTTTACTAAGCATTTCTATAGCAGGCTAGTCAGCGCTTTCTGCTTCGTTTTTCCTTTTTTAATAATCTCTTATGTCTCATTCTGTATTTTCATACCAGGGCTAAGAACGGTTCTTGAAGCATCCAATGCTAGCGCTTCTGCTTTGCTTTTCTTTTTTCGTATCATCTCTAACATGAGCTTTCCTCGGCTCTTCATCGTCTTAAAAATAAATCAAGATTTATATTCAATAACAAATCAAGTAAAGTCCACCAACTCAAAAAATCCAAAAATAGCATCTACTGCTTTTTAAAACTTTAAACTGTTTAAAATATCTAATATAACATGCCTTACAGAAACTATTTTTTGTGCTAAAAGTATCTATTTCACTTAACAAACAATAATAAACACGATTAAATTTTCATTCAACAAAACTACCGTATATCGAAATTATCTTTTACTTTCATGTAAATCTGACTAATTCGAAATGACAAAAAAAAATATTACGATCGTAAATCATCAAAACTCCCGCAAGTCAAAATGAATAACTATTGTTATCAGGGAAAATGCAGTAAAACTCAATCAACTCAAAATAAAAAATGCAACTTACTTAAAAAAATTCACTTTAACTCCAGAAACTCAAAATCACCCACTTTGCAAATATCCTCCACCTACGACCACCGCGAGACAACTCAAAATAGCGGCTTAGTATTTGCGCTGTCCGTATAAAGTTCATTCAAGTAAAGGAACGTTTGGTGCCATCTTTTGACAACCGTTCAAGGTATCGTTACGCGAGTTATTTTCCCGTGTTGCTATTCTAATGGAGAAATTGAAAACGCCACTAAGTCAAAATGCCTACTTTTTGAGTTAACGGAGTTTTATTCTAGGGGTGCGAATATCTATACTTTACAAATATAATTTGAAAAGTAAATAGTGGACTCAGCAATCATATCAAATAACCATTTTAAACAAACCTGGCCATAGTTTAAGTAAAGCACAGTAAAATGATTAAACTACAATTCCCTAAACACTAAAACCGATATGAAAACTTAATCGTAAAAACCTCGCATGACTGTAAAAGGCCTTAAAGTTAAATAAATTGGAGGTACGAAACAAGACTGCTTACTTCAGTGCATTGCGACAGTGAGCGCTGTACGAGTTTTGCGGTCATCTCTGCGAGGGATTTTATTTATATAATTACTTACTAAACCCATTTATTTCTTAAACCTATTAAAATTCTAGTTTATTTCTATTATTTGATTGTAAATTTCTTTATGAATATTTTTTTACTAACAATATTGTACGCCTATCATTACAGGCACATATTTTTGTTTTATTGTACGTACCTTGGTTTTAAAGGAAAGTCATGAAAATTATTTTCTAGATCGTAAAACTTAATAAAATCTTTCTAGTCGTCAACTCTACGTAGAGTAATGAAATGAGGTAGAAATGTACATAACCACTAAAATAAGCTAGCCATCTTTGCTGTGGGTAGGGGTATACCTAAAGCAAACACTGTAGGCAGATGTCATCGTCTTCCTCAGGCGTCGCGAACCATCGCCTTGCTCGTAAGTCTAGCTTTAAATTCTCATAACATTAGAACAGCAAAGAAAAATAATTTGGTTGGCCATTACGAACGCTTACAAGGATTTTAGCATTATTAAATCCAGTCGGCATAATATTATGAAAACGAGATCTGAATTTCATTTTAGCATTTTTATTTCATAAGTAAATAAGACTTGATATGGTTTAAGCGTAATTGAAAAGATTATTTTTAGCTTATATAAGTGAGTATAATAGGTATACAATGTTGTGTTTCAAATTGTAACAATTTTTTCTTGGAAGACCCAAATAAAAATTTGTACTTGCGCCTATTTTATTAATTTATTTGAAACTCTATTGCACTAAGGTACAAAGGATGGGTTAATGCCGAGGCATTTTCTACCTGCCTATCAAAACAATATGTAGCTAACTAACTATAATTTTACCTATAAAATCTTTAAGAGGGTAAAAAAAAACAAGTCCTGTGCTTTAAAACCATAATTTCCTGTAACTTTCACGTTTTCAAGAAGAACTAATGAAGCAGTAAAACTGTAAACGATATTAAAACCTCCCCCTGCATACACCGATCGGCTTGAAGGCAAACAAATAACTCTCTCCTACTGCACGCGTCAATGGACTTGTTATTCTTTACTTAGTCCGTTAAAATGTACCTTTAAGGATCGTCTTCTCGGCTTAAACCAATCCGAAGTGGGGTAGTTCAAAATTAACCAATAGCATACGGTCAAAATTCCGTGATATGATCATCACGTGATGTATTCGAAATGCTATTGCTTTTTCACCTCTCTTCGCTGCTGTAGTGGAAACGGTGACGATGTTTTTATAAGGAACCTGGCACATTGCAGTGTTTGGATTCGATCAGCCAAGATGTTACACGATAATCTTCAGAATTGTATGCTTACATTTATAAATTGTGCTTTTTATGTTTTTCTTTGAATATCTACCCACATGAAAACCGATAAATAACACACAATACTTGATAATTACCAGATTTCCGTGAATAGCCTTTTGTCAAAATAATATGAAATATGATTGAAATTGATTTTTTTAAAAGACGCAGATTTGGTTGGTATTAATAAATAAATTGTTAAACTACTGTAAAGCTTTGTTTGGAATTTTATGAACAAAGTTTATAGCTCGACTAATAGCAGCGGATAACCACAGGATATTAACATTAAACACAATTAAAAAACCCGTACTTCATTAAAATATATTTAATTCATACGCACCAATGACTACTAATTACCATTTTAATTACCCAATAAATTAATTTATTAAAAATTCATTTATAAAAAGGTTGATGAGGGTGATATAGTAACCAGCCATTTGGTTGTAAATGGGTGTAGAGTGGTCGTTAAATTGGTTAATGTTGTATACTTGTTGTAACTCATGGATTAAGCCGTCGGCGAGTGTGTGGCGAGCTTTAAATTATACTGAGTTATGGGTGCCTATGCAAATTAGGAACACTATGGGATAAAAATAGGGGCTTCGAAGTTAGTAGACCCACGTTGTTTTCTACATCGAAATAATAGATCAGGTAAAATTATGTTTAAACACAAGCTTATAAAGTCGCTCTATGGTCACCGCAATTAGGCACAGAATGACACCCATAATCAAACTGTGACTTTTTCATTGCTAAAATCTAAAACTCACTAGAGAGTTAGAGATTTTTTTAAATTTTATTGGTTGAGTTGCTTTGCTCTTAAAAAAGTTTTTACTCAAAAAAAAGATCGTGTTCAATAGAACAAATAAATTAATGTTCGTATTGCTTGCTCATTTCATGCAACTTCTTATTTAAATACATAATTTTAACACGTACGTGTTTAATAAATAAAACTTTCACTCAAATATAACTTTATTTTCTCTGTAATATTTTATTACAGAGTTTTTATTGTTATTTTATTCACAAGTGTCTTGAAAAACGTCGTATGATACACATGTGTATTGATGATTACCGTCCTCGGCTCTCTTAAGACCCTCGCCTACGACTGGGGTCTCAATGGCGCCTCGGCGGTAATCACCAATGTTACACACTAGTACCATAATGTACTATTGTTTCTCAATCTTGAATTTAACTTACTACTGCAGATGACAGTACATATTACGAAAGTATAAGTCACGTTAATAAAGAATCTTGATTGAAAATAACAGCATCTATCTCTCCCGCATCTGTCTCGCTTAGACATTCTTTGATTCGATATGATCTAAGTGGCGGTTATTTTCAGTATCAAAATTTATCTGCGCGTCTTTTACCGTCAGTTTTAATTGAACCATTATTTTTAACTTTTTAAATTTTACCCATCACGGGATCCATACCTTACTGCTTGCACGGTACTCCTGCACAGGGAGTGAAGGGTTAAAACAACAAGCATCTTCGCCAGCATCTAAAGTACCCCATCACAAGAAAATAAACTCATAACAATACATAAACGAATACTAACACTCACAAAATGAAAACAGGGGCAAATTACGTAGCATCGGAAAGGGGAGGTTCGACCAAAAAGGATAAACACGTTAAAGGGTACTGTTGGCTCCACAAAGAAAACACTTATACCGAGGAACGGGGGTTAAGGGGAGAACGGGGATAAAAGTCAATCGAAATTTTTACAAACACTATAGACGGAATATATCTGAGGAATATTTTGTTTCGCTTAAAGCGAATTATTGGTTTATGCTGAAATGTTTTTGTAGACCAACGTTTTAAGGGATGATCGGGTTGGGGAGATAGTTGTGTTTTAAAAATATATGTATTTTTAAGATCCTTGCGGACTGTCACAGACAAGCGTATTATTTTCAACAAATATTTGTTTTGATAATACAAGACTATAAGTGATGCTGTTTTAAAAATTTTCAGAAGTTTGGAAAATCGCGAATTTCCACAGATTACAATTTTGAATTACTAGCCATTTTATTTTAAATTTCTTCTGGACTTGGTTAGTTTATGGTCTTGACGTCGACTTGAATGTTGGCTTGGCTCCGAGAATGACTCTCCGTCCCCTAATTTCAACGAAACAAAAGAAGCCAAAAATAGTCCAAATTATATGTATACATATTTATTTTAAGGACGCCTGCCGCTGGAGAGGTTACTTAATAATAGTCACAATAATACTTATCTACTTACTTATTATACTTATTATAATACAATACAATATTATTAATGCGAAAGTTTGCATTGTTAGCTCTTCACGCCAAAACTACTGAACGGATTGGTCTACAATTTTACATAATTCACATAATTGTAGTTACATAATTGTAGTTCTACGCTTCCATAGAAAAAATGTCAGCGAACCCGCGGGCAGAAACAAATTTAATATAATGAGGTAATTCTTCTCTGTATTTCTAAGCCAATAAACAATTTCCCAGGCTAAGGGCCGGGCCCATTGCGCGCGAGTGGCGGATAACCGACCAACTAAATGAAGGCAAGACATTTACTAATTCGTAATAGAATTCCAGCTTGTTAGCGCACACGCGGTGCGAATACATTCTTCGTACGTGGCTGGGTGTGAGGGCGGGGTGCGAGTGGGGGCGGGGAGCGACGAGCGGTAACGATTTAAAAGAGATAATAAAGGAAGTGGCATACTTTGTACTATCCTTTTAAAATTAATAACAATGATATATAAATTTTATATATCATTGTTATTAATTTTAAAATAAATTATTATTAATTTTGTAAGACATAATGGCGTAATATAGAAGAGACCTATACCCAGCAGTGGGTATTCACGGGCAGAATAGATAGATAGCTAAATAATGCTGGACCATCCAGACAGCATAATCTAGCCCCAATTGTCCCTAAGCATTTCAAGGTTGTTTTTAACTGTAGACTGTTGCAAACAATCTACAGGTAGCTCAACACCTTCATACATTAAAGTTATATTTTCGGATGTACATAATATTTTCTTTTTACCTTTTGCTTAGTCTATAGCGAGTACACTAAAACTTACAAGGTAGACTTAAAATACTTGAAAATAGAAGCTAAGTGCACCAACCGCTTACAGACCGACACAGCAAGCAAAAGAAAACATCAAACTAAAAAGTGCTACTCGGCAAACGTAGTGTAGGACGCTCTTCGGCCAGGCGGGATGAGGATCTGCGAAAGACTGTTGGATGCAGCAAGCTGATGACAGGGCGCTAAGACACTCATTAGCGGAGGCCTATGTCCAGCAGTGGACTAATGTAGGCTGATGATGATGATGATGAAATATTGCTAAAGATTTAATTTTACTCTAGCGTCTTAGGCGCTTCCGACTGGTATTGATATGGATCAGTTGAGCTACCTGTAGCTTGTTTGCAACAGTCTGCAGTCAGCTCAATTGTAAATACTATTTCTAATTTATTTCTATTATTTGATTTTAATTTTCTTTGTGAAATACAATAAAACCTTTAGGTTTTATATTGTACAAATATAATTAAATAATTCAATTGAGAAAACTTCATGCCGCCATTTTATCAAAAATTTTAAAATGAACCGTGTTGTCATAGCTACCGGACATCCAGTAAAGACATGGTATAAAATACGCTTGAATTATAAAACAGTGGGTAGTGTAAATAATCCTTGTTTATTTTTAATTATCGCCACGCTCGCGGCGCGGCGGCGATGGTAAACGGATTACCAGCAGCGCGAACTGATGTTTTACCTTGTCATTTCGAACTGCACGTATACGTGCTGTTGTCCACGGCCAGCAGTGGATCTAGTACACGTTAGTACCATTATTCTAAAGCCCCGTTGGTCCAGCGGTCGCTTGTTCAATCGATGATATGGTCCCGGGTTCAAATTCTGGGACAGGCCAAAGATGTTATTCGGATTTTCGTGCAAGAAAAATTCACTCTAACAGCCGGGAGTCGGGAAGTTGTCCCCCCATGTTAAGCCGTTGGTCCTGCGTCTGACCTCTTCCCGGTCGTGTCGGTCTGCCGCGGATATGAGAATGAGGGAATAGAGAGTGCACCTGTGTTCCATTGAAACTGGCCGCCATATCCGAAGATTCGGCTAGAAGGACATCATCATCCTTTACATAAGTAACACGAACCAAATATTTCAATCTTTAGATACGACACCTGACACTCAAAACTAAACGTCTTTGAATGCCTACGTCAACAAAATGCCGACGCACACACGCTAGTAGGTAGTTAAAAATAGTGTTTTTGTCAATAAATGTAACTGCTATTATTACCATTTATCGTGCAATCTTTTGTGAAAAAACCCACCACAAAAACACACAACACACTGATTCTAAATGAGCGAGATATCTCATTTCGCCTGGCAACAACACGTCTTTAAATCTTTGTCCTCTAGTAGTTCCCTCATTCGATTCTAACTACATCCACTGGCTGAGTTGAAGGAGTCAATTCTTACGCCGCGATCGCCACGGTAAATCTTCGTTTCACTATTAAATTATGAAATATTTATTCACACAAAAAATTACAATCAAATAATAGAAATAAATTAGAACTAGCAATTACAATTTAAACAATTGAAATAACTGCAGACTCTTGCAAACAATCTATAGGTAGCTCAACTGATCCATAATCAATACCAGCCATTGCGTTCCCGCTACGCTGGCTACATTGCCCCGCTGTATGGCAATGCTGATGCGCTGTGCCAGATACTCATCAGCTCTCGGGTCACGCGTCGCTTCGATCAGATACTCAGATATTTTTTTTAATTATTATTAAATCATGCCAAAGATTGTCAAAACGCACGATAGAAAGTCAGCCAAGTTCGGCCAAAAAACCTTATTTCCAGATCTTCTCACATACAATTTTTTTCATAATTCCTCTTGGGTGATACATAAGTCTCAAATTATTAATCTAGGTCTCAAAAGATCACTTTAACCAACTTACCCCCAGTAAAAAGCAAAAACCTTTTTGTTATTTCGTGAGTTCTAATCATGTATGCCTCCATCGCAAACAAGTGAAGGTTCACTTATAAATTAGCCTTTTCCAAAACAGTAACTGTAATCTACTGCTACATCACCCTTTTTGATCAGTCGGGTAAACACGACCTAGGTTTCTGACGATTAGGCTCTTCAAAGTCAAAGCACTCGAGAGTGCCCTCACCTTTGAAACATAACAATTAAAACAATTACAGATGAAATCTAGAATAATTATAAGTTTCAGCGGTTGATCCACAGATTAGATAGGCGTAATGCGTATGACCTACGCTTAGTTAAAGGTTTCTAGTTAGTGTAAAATTAATTAATTGCCTTTGTCATCTACACAGTTAAATATCTTCTAAAGACAGAGAGAAAGGAATAATGTACATACAATATTTTCAAGCGAAGGTTTGGATCCTCAACAGACTATCCCTATTTGTCCACTGCTGGACGCAGGCCTTCCCCTGATAAGCGCCTTGTTTGCTTTTATCCCGGGGGCGATGCCCATAATACTTTCGCTAGGCATCCGGGTTGGGGATCGCAGTTCGGTCGTAGAATTGTTCTGCAGGGGGCGCTGCTGCCCGCCCCGGGTGGATATCCTTTTTCTACACCCGCGGGAAGAAGCCTAAGCCGCATCACACAGCACTAACAAAATTACCAACGTAACTTAATAAGCTAGCGCCCCGGGTTAGTGCTCATTCCTCAAACTCTAAAATTAAGTGCCAACTCGAAAGTAAAGTTATTCAGCAATAATTGAGGTCAAATTGTTAGACTTGAGTTTTTATCGCCTTTTAATCTAAAATGTGCGCGAGGCATGCCTATAAATCACTTTTATTTGTTTAGAGTACACTTGACGTTAAAAGTTAAGCTACAAAGTCGATTTGCCAATTACGAATGAAATGATAAATAACTACACATTTTGGTACATAACCTTATCTGTATAAAAAAAAATCTGTCTATGTAGTCTAATGTATAAAGTATACCAGTTATCTAGTACCCATAACACAAGCTATGCTTGGCTTGGGGCTAGATGTTACTGTGTGGATTGTCCAGCGTTATTTTTTACATTTCAAGTTATAGAGATTCTGGAGATATAAAAAAATAGCCAGTAATACGAAGATTTCCCGTTTCCCAGCACTGTTTCTCACTAGAAATCACTATCACTAATGAAATAAAAGGATGGATGGATGGATGTTTGTTACCTCTTCACGCCTAAACTACTGAACGGATCTGGCTGAAATTTTGCATATAAGTAATATTAATCTAAATTTCTTATCCCACAAATCAGTTCCCATGGGATTGAAATCACTTTTAAAAGTTTCCATAGAACCAACGCGTGCGAAGCCACGGGCATAAACTAGTAATACCATAATTATAAAAAAGAAGCCTGTGTACCCTGGGAATTTATTTATTTACTTGCCAAATTTCATCAAGATCCGCAGCCGTTTAGAAGGGTAATTTACAGATAGTATTTAAGCATCGAATCATTGTAGTCTGGCCAGTGTTGTTGGGTAAATGAAAAATATCGATCAACGTAAAACATTTAAATCCATCATGGTTCTTAACACTAAAGTCATTTACAACGGGATATTTACCATCATTTGAGTTTTGAGCTTTCCAATATTTCGGCACAGTTTCATGCGCCATGATCACGGAATAATTGATGGCACTGCGAGTGAGTTGTTATTGGCAGATATACCAATCTACCTAGGGGGTTATAAGCTTAACGTGTCGGTCTGTGTGTTTGTGTGTATCTGTCTGTGGTATCGTAGCTCCCAAACGGATGAACCGATTTTCATTTCGACGACCTCCGTGGCGCAGCGGGCGAAGGTCCGCCTGCGACGCAGGAGGTTGCGGGTTCGATTCCCGCCTCGGAACAAATTGGTGTACGATCTGCAGAAATTTGTTCCGTTGGTCTGGGTGTTTTCTATCTATAACAAAAAATATCTATGTATGTAGTGTATTGTATAAAGTATATCAGTTATCTAGTACCCATAACACAAGCTCTGCTTAGCTTGGGGCTAGATAATGCTGTGTGAATAGTCCAGCATTATTATTATTATTATTTAGTTTTTTGTGTGTCATCGATAATTTTATCCAGAGAGTGTCATGTTTCATAAAAACTGTCAGGGGTTTACACAATTTTTAATTTGGTTCTTGAATTATATTATTCCGTGATCAATGATCATGGCGCATGAAATATTGGAAAACTCAAAACTCAAATCATGGTTAGGATCGATCAAAGTATTCGCCTAATACCTCGATGGATAACCTAAAACCACAAACCTCTACGTCAAGGCCGTATGTTTACCACCATAATATCCATAAATCCTATTGTTGAATCTCGTTAGGTCAAAAGCCAAACGTTTTATCAGAATGCCATTTTATCACTCCAAGTCACGACAAGTTGTTAATTATTGAGTTATAATTTTTATAGAGCCATAAAGTTATTAAGTTTTTAGTACTGACTCGTATAGCATGTTGAGTGATATAAATCTTCATTTATGTTATCGTTCAGTCTCGTGTTAAGCTTTTACAGAAATAAGTTGACCTATTATCCTCCGTCCGGGCATTTATTTTCTTTGATTTAATGAAAGAACCCCAGGGTGTCGTAAGAGGCGACGAAGGGATATCCACCGGGAGGCGGGCAGCAGCGCATCCTGCAGAAAAACTCTACTCTGCGATTCCGAATCCGCATGCCCAGCGAAGGGATTATGGGCATTACCCCTATGAGATAAAAGCCACTATGGCACTTATCAGAGGGAATCCTGCGTCCAGTAGTGGACGAATATAGGCTGTCGAGGTATTGAAAGAATTCACTTTTTCATGCACACGTAAGCTGTCAGCTCGCTAAATATCGAAGTTGTCGTAACTTCCGATATCTTTTAGGCCGAAGTTTTTTTGAAGATAGATTCGCATTACTATTTTTACGGACAGTCCAGCTATGGAACGCTTGCCAGTCACTGTAAGGTGTGCAAAGTCACTACCCATTTTCAAGGATATGGTAATTGAGCACTATTTGTCCTGCTGTCACTGAATACGCCATTTTTTACATAATATATTACGTAAGCACCTATATAATATGTATTTATAGGTATAGGTATATTAATATAGCAAATTTACAGGAATAGTCGTAAGTAGGTGTGTATGTATTTTTGTAATGTTATTGAAGTATGTTGTTATTGATTTTTGAATACCTAGTAACCGTTTATTTTTTAAGTAGTACCTAATAGTGCATCTATTATGGTGCTACTTAAAAAATAAGAAGACTGAAGACATGATCTGGTGCTTATGAGGGGAAGCCTTATGTCCAAAAGCATGGGCTGATGATGATGATGAGTCACTAAAGACGGCTAATGCCCGTAATTGGTACTAAGGTATATCTGCCATTAACGGATGAAATTATAAAGTGAACACTAGTTCAAACTAAATTCGCTGCCGTAATTTCAATAGTTCGCATTATGCCGCAACTGGTGGTCGATTCTCAGATGCAGCGATATAATTAAATGTCGAATGGACGAGTTTTTAGTTGTTTCGAGATGGGGCCATCACAATTACTACCAGTAATTAAAAGCTTTTATGGCTAATTACCATCGAGATCAACCAGATTTTCTGGTTACAATCGCACTTTGTATTTAGTTAGAGCTTCAAGTAACAATCATGTTCCAATTGTAAGAACTTTATATTTTGTGTATGAGAATATGTATACAGCGCCTCTAACGTGAGTGCGTGGAACCATCTAATTTCATACAGAACTAGAACGTTATAACCGAGCAGAACGTTGGAATTCCCTTTTACCTAGTAGTCAAAGTTCACTTTTCACGACGGTTACCGCATTTTTTCCGCATCCCGCAGATTTGTCAACAAAAGAGCATCAACCTATGCGGAATCATTATACATTCATAGACGGTTGGCTGTGAAAGATTCCGCAGACAGACATCCTCGGCTGATTCGCAAAGCACCCGCGCCTCACGAGCTTACCGCAGCGTGATAATATAATGGCCTGCAAACGGTTCCCTAACCCGCCTTTTGAAGGCTCCGCTTTGTTTCCACAATGGCTTTTTGAGGGATACCAGCAAAGAACTCAATAACGTCTTTAACAGCTGGAAAAAGTTTAATTCGACAATTCACTGAAAAACTCTAGTAAATACTCGGCCTGGGCCTCTTTCTCGAGATCGGAATTCTCCAAAATCATGTCCTCTTTTCCCTTTTTGTTCGCACGGATCCGCCAAACAAACGCAGAATTTCAAAAATGTTGTGCACAGATTCGACTATAGTTTATTGAAACATGCAGGTTGAACTAAAGACCTTTTTGGTAAACCGTTGGAAATGTTTCCGGAAAAAGAAGCAACTCGCACAAACTGAACGGAAAACGTGGCTAAACTGCAGTTGGAATATTTTAGCAAAAAAACAGCTGCAAGCGTTCCAAACAATTCCAAACTAGCCGAAATAAAGTCCTGCCGAACGCACCGGACAATCCACGTTCTCACCATTATTTCCGTAATACGTACCATTCAAAATTTCGTGATTGTCGCCATTTTAAATTTCCTCCTATTTACACAAAATGATAAGTCGCGAGAATACCCGAGATTAAAGCTGAACTCGCGAATAATAATAGACGAAACGGTACCCCTCGCTTACATTACCAAGCGTTTTACTTCACGCGGATAAATTACACAGTTATGAATAAATTTCGCATAAAACTCGGAACTGCACCTTTACATGATGAAAGAGACGGTGGTATCTGAAGGTGGGCGGTCAGACAGAGACAGACGGCGTACCAAGTCGTAATCCGAAAATTTCATTAAGAAGTCAGGCTATCCGAACAGTTTGCTGATATCTAGAATATTCGGGCGTACTTATTAAGACGAGGATGGAAATTTCTTCCATTCCTTCGGTTGATTTTAATATAGTGAGTCTTTCAGAGATGAAATTATGCGAGATATCGACGAGTAAGTTTTTGAATAATTTCCGGTTTTCCGATGAGTTGCCAGTACTTGATTAACGAGTTTTCGTTTGCCGTACTCTCGACTGCCAGTTATACATTGCCAATATTTTTATTGGCGGGCAAAAATATGTGGATAATACAAGATACTTTTGTGTTCGAGCGTATTTCATTAAAATTCAAGCCTTCATCATTTTTACGGGAAAATACCGAATCACTCCCAAGATTCTCGGGGAATTACATCACGTAACACGGGCCCCATTAATTACGGTTATATCGTAAATTTCGGTTAATCAAAAAAATTCTGTCCGACTTTTGAGGGCTTTCCTAACCCCTCCCTCCCCCTCGGAGGTCATTAGCGGCCGCCAAATTCGTGCAGAGTGGAGTCCTGGAGTCTGCTAAGTTGATTTTCGAATTTAATTCAATTAACAATTAAAACGGTGGCCTCTGTTTATTTTTTCGGGCTGGCAACTTCTAATTCTGACGTCAGTTTGCGTTTCCTATCGAGATGTGTTTGTTTGGGGAGGATGTAATTAGATAAAGTGCGTTCTGTTTTGATTTTGGCGCTACCTGCGTCAGACCATGTGAAATTAACAAATCAAATTGCTTTTACCTGCTTTGGTCTATTTTCGGGGTTCAAAGAAGGAATACAACGTATCTTACCTATGTAGATATGTCTCTCTTTAATTAATGTCTTGCATTTTTTTCCATTTCTATAAATAATAATAATATGAGGTGGTTTTGGTAAGTTATCTTATCACAATCACAGTCCTTAAGGTGTACAATAAAAAGAATTTAAGCACGAACACGGAATAAAAACTTTTCATCATATAAATGTACTTTAAGCTCTGGCAACCCGAATCCCCCACAATCGCCCTTAACCCCACCGCGTCTTTCATTCTAGATTTATTTAAATAGCCAACCTTTGATTGCTGTGCTGCATAAGCTTGTTACACCATTACCATTTGAAATTTCTCTCAGACCTTATTGTTATGTTGATAGAGTTGGTTTTGCGATTGGTTGTTTTATGTTGGCACGAACCCTTTCTCTAATATGAGGATGAAAGGTTTTGAATGATTGTTGTTTCTTTTTTTCATTTCAGTGGTTCGAGTGCCGTTTGATATGTTAATTCGGTAATAGGATGGGATGGGAGCGTGTGTGTGCATTTCTGTACTCCATTTTCATCTGGTTATTGATTTTAATGGTTGACTTGGTTGCTAGCTACTGGTTGCTAGATGGATAGAGTATGGTCAGTTTTGTGCCATTTTATTAGAATAAAGTCTTCGATCAAATATTACGCGGCCTCCCCCGTAGATACCTAGAACCTTACAAAAATGACACTCATAATGTCTACGACTTGTTTTGACGCAGACAGTTTGCGCAGAGCCTGACAAGTTTTGTGGTAAGTAGGTACTTAGGTACCTGAAAATAATATACTCTGATTATTTTTTAAATGGATGATTAAATCAACACAATTCAGTTAAAGTTAACGAATCATTTATTGATTAAAATATAGATTAGTCTAAAACATTAATGTGTGTCCAAAATGACCCTTTTGTATAGGTTACATAAGGGTCATTTTGGACATACAATAATTTAAATAAGTTAAGAAAAGTACTTAAAATTGTGAAATATACTTAAAATATGAATTTCAGGCAGGCACTTTAAATTAAAAAGAACTAGTTTCTGACAGCTTCGCACGAGTTGTTTACGGGACATAAAGAAACGTTATTTCAAGTTAATAAGGATCATTTAAAACACTTTTTAGCGATCTAAACTCATTATTATTAGTACCTACTATTTAATTCTAAACGTCTTGTTATGAAACATAAATAAACACATACTTACCATAAATAATAAAAAAAAAAATAGAATCAATAGCCGGTTCCATACATCAAATTAGAACAAAATAAATTTTGTAATATAATGCAGACCAAAAAATATATTTAACCCTATATTTAAACTTGCTGAAAATAAAAATTCCATCATTTTTCTTCTGCTTGGATCTTTTGTTGTTTATTTTGGCATGTTTAGACGACACGTCGACTGACAGACAGCAAGGCCAAGAGCCATGCTGTCTGTCAGAGTGCTAAAATGACACTAGTTGAAATGGTAACTAATCATGCAAAAATGCTTCTCTTTTGATACAGACGGGTTCAGGGTGCGCATTGTGAATTAATTTTGATGTAAATGTCTTTTTTGATGCAGCATATTTTTAACTTACGTTGGCTCACTTCTGGGTAAAAGTCTCACCTAAGTATACTTTTCGAAAATCTTTTTCAAACAAGACAAACGTTCACAAAATAACAATTGAATGGTGCTGCAAAACCTAAGAAAACAACCCATAAAAAGGAACCTTAACCCATTTTAAAGTTCCATTTCGATTTTCCGACGCCAAACCGTGTTCCTAACGACAAAAATTATGAGAACCGAATAGGGTAACCGATGGCGTTATAATGAAGTGCTGAACTTTCAGGGCATGTGTGTTCCACAATCCGGGGGAGGGTAATTGCCCCCTTGCTCCCTGTCCCTAAACCGGCCCTGGTTTTGAGCAAGTTTGAGCTTTATTGTTTAGGATTCAGTGGAGGAGTGTCAGGTAAGACTGTAGAGTAGAAAAGTTTAACTTTAAGGTCCAATTTTGCTTGGTTTTAGGCTTTTTGAAGTGGAGTTTCCACTAAAGCGTTGAATGCTGCCTCCAGACTTTGTCTTTTAGTGCAAATGTCAGAAACATTTGCACTAAAAAGAGTTACAGAGTTGAAAGATTGTTATTAATTTAAGTCATATGTAATTATTTTTAAATACATAAATACAAAAAAAAACACAGAACAGATTATGATGCTGTGTGGATTGTCTAGCATTATTTATTTATTTATAAAAAAAAATCATTACTTTTTAACCTTCATTTTCAAACGTTTTTTCTGGAACAAGATTGCAATTTGATCATGAGTAATAATTACAAATTTGGTCTCGACATATATGTATGTGTAATATGGATTATTTATTTATCTGAAATTAATTAAATAGAATACAATACATTATCCTAGCTGATAGTAAAAGGTCCTGGAGCATGATCTCAGAGAGTAATGCAAAATCTATGCATCAGCGTTCCAGTGGACCTCGCACCTTAACCCCCTAAACGCCAGTGATATAGTACGCTTCCGAAACCATCGCCACTGGTAATGCGGCCCTCTATAGTTTTAATCTTCTTTATTGCTGACCCTTCGCTAGTTTCGACCCCATTACACTGTTTGAATGCCTTTTGGACGATGGGATGTTATATTTTCATTTTGAGCCTGGTTTTATGGACCCCCTTTGTGAAACGACCGGAGGGGTTAATAAGTTGGGATGGAGTTAAAAAAGTTAACACTAGAATCGACCTGTTTGAGCTAAGACCACTGACGGTTATCAACTATCAATGACGATTTCCAATAGAACTTCAGCCCGCACAGGCGTGCACTATTTTGAAAACTGGTGGTCTACTTTGAAAATGAACGACGCTGATGGATGACGTCGAATCTGTCTGCGGGTCTTGTAAAAACGAAACCGAAGTTTCTGATTCGTTATTGTGCAAACGCTATCTTTATAGAAGTGACATAAGAGTTGGTATTGCACGAAGACGAATCAAAAACATCGTTTTTTCTTTTCCGAAAAGGCCCCCTGCCCAAGTTTCTCTCTGGCTTTTGCTAACCACCGCCATTGAGAGTAAAAGAGAGTGAAAACCAGAGCTTTTCTCACCTCATCTACTACAAAGGTACCTAACCTTTCTGTAACGATAGCAATCAACATCAAACTTTATAACAAAAAAATTAAACCGCCAAAAAAACTGAAAAGCAATAAATAATAACCTTCTTATTATAATTTTTAGTTTATTTAATTTCAATTTTATTTTAGTTTTAAAGTTTCATTGTTTGCATGTAATTTTATTTAATTATTGTTATTGGTGTTTTCGCCTTTCTAATTAATAATTTAATTAATCGAAGCGACGCGTGACCCGAGAACTGGTCAGTGTCTGGCACAGCGCATCAGCATTGCCATACAGCGGGGCAATGCAGCCAGCGTCTTGGAGACGCGACGACTAGTAATGTTAAGGATCAGTTGAAGTACCTGCAGATTGTTTGCAACAGTCTGCAGTTAGCAGACTGAGTTGTTCCACTTAAAAATAGTAGTTCTAATTTATTTCTATTATTTGATTGTAATTTTCTTTGTGAATAAAGGCTTCTGCTCTATTAAAATTAAATCAATGACTATATTATGATAATAGCTAGTATTACCAACTACCACGTCTTTACATCGCTACTAACCAGCTCTATGTAAAGCCTGTTCAGAAGCCGAGCTATAAATCGCTTAGCAGCACAATAAGAGATGATTTTTCAAAGCGATTCGCGTAGTGCGAGCGACGTCACGACGTAAGCACTGCAATTAATTTAGTCGACGTCTTCTTGTGGATGTGGTGCAAGGTGAAGGAATGCAGCTTTTTGTTACCAACATGAAGATGTTACTAGGTAAGCTATTTATCTGTAATCATATTTCTTATTTTTCATGGGAAATTTATATACAGGGTGCCACGGAAAGGGTAAGCCGAAAGGGGGTGATTCTGGATATCGAAGGGATCAACGTTTGTTCTACGATTTTTGAATTTCGAACATTAAACATGAAAAAAAATTGAGACGTTTTTTCTTCCTATTCGTGTTCTATTACGTATATCCTTACATATTATTCTTGTTTTGAAATATCAAAGGATTTGCATTATTTTTTTGTAATATTTTCATAACAAAATACCCGTTTTGCTGAAAAAAACAAGCAAAAAACATTTGCGAAATATTTTATAATGTTAAAAAATGCATGTATGCGTGTAAAAAACCACGAATACCGAGAAAGTCACTCTTTTTATAGAAAAAAAAACAATCGAAATTCAAAAAAACTGTTATTCGCAAGTTGATCCCCTCGAGGTCCGGAATCTTTCGGCTTCGTTAGTTATACAGAGTGCCACGGAATGGGTATACATTCCGTGGCACTCTGTATAACTTGCGTACCTACTTACCATTAAGAATTAAGATTGTCACTAAGCATTCTCATGTTAGACATGGCGAGCCAAAATGAGTTTTGTGATGAATCAAACATCTCGTGAGCGGACTGTCCAAAACAATTTTTTTTCCTTTTTTGACTTCGCAAAATTTTATTGGGAATTCGAAAAATTGAAATCCTATGTTGAATAGAATAATTAAAAAAAAATAACGTAGAAATCTTATTTGCTTGCATAAGAAAATCCGAAAAATATGTCATAATTTCGTACTACTTACGAGTGTACCGCAAACGCTTGTAACTGACCCCAAAACCTAAACAAACTGGGGTAAACAGTGATACATTAATCTTCGGCTCACGCAAAAAGTATCGTATGGATTACTGGCGAACGCGCGCGACTTCCCTCGCTAATCAGCCTGCGTTAACAGCCGCTAAACATCTACCCACCTTTTCGGGCTAGGACACAATGAGTTACCGTTACCTAACACACTCAAATGCTGCCTGAATCGCTGCCAAACTCAGGTTTAGACTGAGTCCTGAGAGGTGAGTCTATTTGACGTTAGGAACGAAACTTGATCGTAACGTCTCATTTCTGTATCAGATTTGCGTAGTTCCGTGTTCGCACTATAGAGGCGCTGTACCAAATCCCATTGAATGACGATGACGCCTACTATGGTCAAACCGAACTCAGGACCCACGAAATGAAAATCTATCATTAAAAAATTCAATTTAATTCAATTCATTTTAACTTTAAACAATGCGGACATCCAATTACATTATTTAAAGCTGTCAACATTGTTACAGCTACCAATGAAAACCTACTTACCTACCTTTTACCGACAGTTAATTCGATTCTACTGTTCTGCAAAAAAGTTTCCATTTATTAATTATAGCGAATTCTCTGAAATAAAATTATACGATTCAGTTAATTCCAAAACATGGAATCCATTTGGTACTTTCCATAAAATAGCTTTATTCCATACATAAGTTCAAATCGACACTAATAAATTAATTACCAATGAAAAGTTATTTTGGACAAATGTTTTCGATCAGTTCAATTTTACGTGATCTCATTGAAGGTCTAAAGCCATCCTTTTTACACTTCTATTTAAAAAGACACATTTTACGAGAATCTTTCTTTCTTGATAAACACATGGAATAAAATTGAATAAAGGCTTTTACATGAAATCATTACTTTTATTTATTTAAGTTTTTTGCAAATTGTGTACGAATATAGATTTAAACTTATCTGACGACTCCATTGTATCGTGCCGCGCACTAGATTTTAATAAAGACAATTTTGTTATAGCTTTACATTAGACAACAAATTATATTCTATTCTATTTTCGGGGTCCCCAATACCCACTCACGAGTTACGCAGAATTCTATGGACGAAAACTCGTCAGTTTTCAGAGAAATCGGCCAAAAAAACTATTTTCTTCACAAACTTGCCCTCAATTTTATTGTAGCTCGTTACAATAGACAGTAAATTATATTATATTTATTCTATTTTATTTGCTGGGTCCCCTATACCCACTCCTCTCGAGTTAACCAGAATTCTATCAACGAAAACTTCACCGAATTCAAAGTAAATCCGTCAAAAAACGCCAATTTTCTTTACAAAGATGCCTCTACCCTCTCATTGTACTCCCGCCTTACCCATTTAAAGGCCGCAAGCCTCTTGCTAGGCCTCTCTAAGATTAATTGCAACGCGTGTGTACATTAAAGTAAATTTCTAAACAACACGTAAATATAAATCGTGCTTAACTGCTTTTGTTTCTACTGAAGTGTTACCGCGGTTGTGTTTGCGCAGTGAAGGGAGATGCAGCTGGGTTACTTTTGAGTTTTGAAGATTACATTATGAAAACAAATAATATTCTTTTTATTTCTGTACTTTCTGACCCTGGCAGACATTGCCCTGCCTTCATAAAACCGACAGAGAGCCAAAGTTATCGACATAGCTCAAAGAATTGTCAGGAAAATGTCAGTGGGCCTGCCATATCTTGCGCAGAACCGACAACCGCTGGGGTAAACATTTTCTTGAGTGGAGACCACGGCCCAGTGGTTGTCGATTCTTTGGACAAACGAATACTATAAGCTGTATCGATAACTTTGGTTCTCTCTCGGACAATATCATATACCTATATCACAACTAGTGGATAATAGCAAACCATGCAAAATTAGCTTTAATCAAATTATTTACATGTAATAAAGTAAATTCTTTGCTAAGCCTAATTTAGTGCTAGGATTGAGTGATTACGATTGATACGACATGGTAATTTGTAAATCAAAGAATTGAGTCGAAGTTATACTATTTATTGCATTGCATTGAGCCAGAAAACGGTCTCTGTCTCAGCTGGTTGTACACTCGTGGATGTACACAACCAACGCTCTGGTTTTCCGACAGAGCAGTTTCGGTACGTCACGGAAGAAAAACGTCTGACCCAAAAACATAAACAGTAAGACATAATCATGACTCACCCTGATGAAGGGATGAAACTTTGGTGTTCTACCAACACAAACTAGGTTCGTAGTGAACCCGCTTACACTAGCGATTCATTATTTACATAATGAAAATAATCTACAGTTGTAGCTGACAAAAAAGTTTAAGATTTCATGATATCAACGAAAGGTATTTTCAGTACGACACACTACTCGCAGCGTGGTCTGTTAGTAAATTAACTTTATTGTTTAAAGAACATGCGTGTGAAGTGATCTAGATGAATTCAAATTGGACTGTGGTCTCGCGGTACAATGATAAAGTACTTCAGGGACCGAGAGATGCTTATCACAAGGACAGAGCATTAAAATAACAAGCTCTATTCAACTGATTAGGCTTCTCAGTGATAGTGGGCGTTTACCATACACTGCTTTACTTTAAAATGGAAAATCGTGGATTCTTATTAAAGAATAGCTCTCCGCGGCTTCGCCCGTTTGGAAATTTATGTTTCGAACTTTTTCATACTAAGAAACACAACAAATAAATCTGTAAAAGAACAAAATTAAAATTTTTAAAAACCCCTCGACTGATTTTCATGAAATATGGCTAAGAACAATCGGGATATAATTATCAATAACACAAAAAAACTAAACGAAAATCGGTTCATCCGTTTGGGAGCTACGATAGCACAGACAGATACACAGACAGACACGTTAAACTTATAACGCCTCTCTCTTTTTGCGTCGGGGGTTAAAAAGGAATAGGCAAAATTAGTCCCGCCGTTCACGCGTGATGCCCTGACCAAGGGAAAAAGCGATTAATTTATATAATACATATAAATAAAAATAGAAAATTATTTATCGGGTATTTATCGCGTACCTTTCATCTTATTTTCCTCAACTTTTTTAATTGCGTTGCAGCGATCGTGGTCACGTGGATCGTGCATTCTACCAATTCTCAACAAAGTTCACGGTGAGTTTTCGATGATATCGGATGTCCCCTTGGGATAGGTAACTTTTGGTTATGGTATCGTCATTTTTATGGTCAACTAGTTTATGCCCGCGGCTTCGCACGCGTTTTTTCTATGGAAACGTTTAAAAGTAGTTTCTATCCCATGGGAACTGATTTATGGAATAAAAAGTAGCCTATGTTTGATTCCAGGATTAGAATTACTTGTATACAATTTCAGCCCGATCCGTTCAGTAGTTTTGGCGTGAAGATGTAACAAACATCCATCCATCCATCCAAACTGTCGCATTTATAATATTAGTGTGATTCAGTAGTTTATAATAAGATTTTTTGATTATTTTTGAATTTTTTGGGGACAATTACTTTACTACTTTTTTTATCCCTAGGGAATATTTGATAACGTCTCATACGATATTTTCTATACAATAGCAAAACAATTTTCTAAGTCGGTCTTTAACTGACTGAGAAATTGACGAACTATCCTCCTTCTTTATCAAAGTCGGTTAAAGTGGAAAATCGTAGACTCTACCAATTGTCAAACTTTAGTGACTTTTCAATATTAGATGCCTTGTTTATTGGGTGGGATAGGTAACTTTTGGTTATGGTAACATACTTTTAGATCGTGAATTCAGTAGTGTAAATGTTTCTTGAGCTACACTTAACAGAGAACTTCGTAATATATAATACATTTATTTATACCTATTGTTGACAGTTCCAGACCGTGGATTCTTTCCAAACTTAATCTGTATTGTATTGTTGTATTGTATTGTATTTAACCGGTTGTAAGTACATATCCGCTAGGCCTCAGGTCGGTAATTAAGTATCATCATCATCATTCACAGCTGGATTTTACGACGACCGACTAACCTTCACACTGGTGTGACGGTTAGGGATAAAATTACCTTAACACTAGTGTTACCCACTGCTAGGTATAGCCTCCCGAAGTTTGTGTCATCCAACACGGTAATGTGCTAACCGCCTCCATTGTCGCCATCCAACGAGTACTATATCGTCGACCGTCGACTATCTTACTTCAACCTCAACAGCCTATATATTGGTCCACTGCTGGACGCAGGCCTTTCCCTGATAAGCACCTTGTTTGCTTTTATCTCATGGGGGTAATGCCCATAATCCCAAAGCTGGGCATGCGGGTTGGGGATCGTAGTTCGGTGGTAGAATTGTTCTGCATAGGGCGTTGCTGCCCGCTCCCGGTTGATATCCCTTAGTCGCCTCTTACGACACCCGCGGGAAGAATTGGGGTGGTGTAAATGGGCTACACAGAGCTGTGTGGTCGACTATCTTGTTAACTATCAATGATCAATCAAGTCTCTTGTCGTCAATTCGGCAATGGAAAAAGAGATTTGATCATTCATTATAATTAACTTTATCAGTACGAACGTACGACTGTAAAAATACATTATTCCTAAACTATTCAAGCTTTACATATAAGAAACAATATAATTATTCCAAAGTTCAACACCGATGAATCACGCCCGCGTGCAGTCGCGCACAATATTAATTTTCGCGTATCGCTACATTTCCTTTGCCGTTTCAGTTAGGAGACGTGCACGCGACTGTCCGGCTGGTTTAGTTACGATGGATTAGTTAGCTCTGGACTTTGGACTAGAAATTACTGTGTTTGGGCTGACGCTGGACAGAGAGGGATTTAGTGTAATAGTCATGCAAACTAGCCTTAGGATACAAGGGTAGTATCATAATAGAACCAGTGCAAGGGCTATTAGATACCTTCTATGTGTAAAATTAATGTGAATGCGAGACGGAGGAGCGCTCGAAGACGCACTATTTTCGTAAGCTGCGAAAGCTGCCTGTGTTCGGTTTCTGTTGGCTCGTTGGGGTTTTCTTTCGCCGTTCGGATACAGTCAAGCATAGCGATTTTTGTCTACCTTAAAATACATACCGTATTTTAGGGTAAAACTCTAAAATTACATCGAAAGCGTAAAACTTCAATTATTTACCTACGCAATGTGTGCATTTTCCTATAATCTAGCCAGACAAAAATTTCCTAGAGGCCTGGAGATGAACAGCTCTTCCACTAGGTTCATACTATACCATAGTTATTGTGACAATCTGACAGACACACAATCACTATAAAATATATCAAAGTAAAACCATACACCCACTGAAGCACTGCAAATCCACAAAAGCATTGAACCTTTGCAAAAGCGCCAGCATTTCCACTCAACCAAACTTAATATCGCCAGCAAAACTTATCACCCTCCCAACTCCGGAAGTGAAAAGCAAAAGAACTGTTATTCTACAATTTCTCATTTAGCCTCGGATGCGTCTGACATGGCGGCCCCGTAATATCCTGTCAGTACATTGACCTATTTCCAACTGCACTCACAAAAGCGACTGTTTGCCCTCTTCCAACCCGGATTAAGGGCGCACTCACACTAAATACTTGGAAACTGGCTACAGATTTTATTTAGCAGGGCACAGTGCAATGTTATTTCCTTGTACCTTGTTGTAGTACCTACCTTGTAGATATCTGATGCGCTTTTGTTTTGCCTATGATTTTTTCTGAAAATGTATGATATATTAGAATATGTATCGAATTACTCAGGCAAGAGTATTTATTGCCATGCGTCGAGCGCGGGTAGAGTTCATTGGCAAAAAAAAAAGATTTTGAAGAAATTGGTAGATAATAGAGGAAATGGAAGGACACATGCGTCGATAACCAGCTTTCAGTGTAATTCCGTCCTTAAAACGCAGTGTCAACTCGAAAACCTATTTTGTTACAACTCTTAAACCTTTATTACGAAAGCAATAAAGCTCATATTTAACGTTGTCAAAGGTTTCGTTGAGATTAAACCGTCGAAATGAAGACTGCTCGTCTTTTTTCGGTTGCCACTTTCTCGGTGACTTGGCGGTGAGTTGGAAACACAGGAATTTTCAAATGAACGCTTTGGCAAATAAAATATCTACCGTCACTTGTCACAGACTACATACATGTATTAATTTGAGTTTAAGAATCACGAACATATTAATAAATAAAAAATAAATAATGCTGGACAATCCACACAGCACCATCTAGCCCCAAAGTAAGCTACTCAAAGCTTATTGACAGAATGTTATTGAAAATAATAATGTCAGGGATATACATATTTAGTTAATTCTTAAAATATCGAAATAACAACGACATATTTTCCCAAAACGTGAATTGGTAGCCAAATAAATCTCGACTCTAAAATTAATAAGCCAAAAAGGTTTTTTCTATGGGGAGGATATTCCACATAAAATAAATATTCTTATCTCGTTGACCCAAATACAGGCGTATTAACCTAGAACCAGGGACAGGGAATTTACTCGATGTTAGTTAATTTGGCTTGATATCGAATATTTTGTCATTGACTTTTACTTTATGAAAGAAAAATCTTTTAGCTAGATAAGTATTTTTTTTACAAAGTCGCATTATAATGTCGTCGCCGACAAGACAGCTCAAAAAATCAAACACATAAAATATATGTGTATGAAATGAACACCCTATAAATGACAAAACATAATCGAAGTTTTTGTTTTAACTAAAAATAGTCTCTCAATTTAGTAAAGTTCTAGTATCAAATAACGGGCTTTGAGACTTTGAGGTCAATAAATAATGAAATTCATGAAATGTCCTTATTATATTGTTGATGTCTTTAGTTGGTTATTCACATCTACTAAATTAGGTACCAATTTTGAACAATTTCATGAAACCCTCAGATCTCTTAATTCTTTTGATGAAACACAGCTGACAGTTTCAGCAGCCATATTGGATTTCATTTGACAACTATTTACGCGCGATAACCGTAAAATTGAATCTAATTGGTAAGATAATTCTATTGTGTTTGACAAAATGGAGCTGATTTCGATCTAAATCGAAGTTTAATAATGGATTTTTAAACGGAGCAATTTAGTTTCTAAGTAACTAATATATAAACTAAGTGAAATTTAATTGTAGGATAGTTGGTTTGATATTCATAATCAAATTAACCTAACTATATTGAAAAACAAAATGTTTCAGGTGGATCGTTTCGTGTTGGCGCGAGTTTTTTACTTTCGAAATTGAATCGAATAGAAGTGAAATAAGTTTTTAAATGAGTTAATAGAAAATGACTTACAATTTGCGACAACTTTTACTTTTACTTTTCCGCTAGTTTTATTCCTTGTAGAACGCAGAATAAATTATAAACCACCAAAATCATTTGATATATCACACCAACATAAAAAGATCAACCTTCAAGAAGCGAAACTGAACAGCGATGGGAGGAATTTTTTAACCTCTTAACAAGTCTAAAAATGAAATAACTTTTCGATTTAAGACCTATGCTTGAATAAAACCTTTACAACTAAAACCCGACCTAAATAATTCCATTAACAGAGTATTATGCCGTTTCTCCACAACGACCTACTGAAAAGCATTAGAATGAAGGGCACGATATAAATAAAACAGGTCAAGAAGTTGTGCGTCGGGATCGAATTCCTCGAAGAAAACCTTTGGAGTAGGTAGGTAGCTGATTGCAGACGTGCGAGAATGGGCAACTTTTTACAAGAGTTGCCAACTTTTGTCCCATAAAAATGATGAACTTAAAACCAACATCGAACGCGCATTTTACAGAATTTCTCAAATTGAAACAAATGAATTCTGACAAGTCAGCGGGCAATATGCGGGATCGACACGATTACGATTTAATTTCGTACAGCAAAAATGAGATATTTGAGTCCTTTGTATATAACTAGCTAGCTGCTCCTAATAAAGCTCAGAACATAAAGTGCCCAGAAATGGCGCTACACTTTGAAAAACAAAATGTTTTAGGTGGATCGTTTTGTGTAGGCCCGAGTTTTTTTAGTTACGAAATCGAATGGAATAGAATCGAAATTAGTTTTTGTGCCCATAGGGACACCTGCAAATTTTTATGGAATCAACCCGGTGTTGTTGGCACCGGTGCATTAAACCGTTAGGTTGCCCTACTAAAAATCGCCCGTCCAACCCCATTCGAATTCCTTCGGGTGCGTCGAATTTTTCGGTCGGTCATTCGCGTGACCGCTCCGCATTAGTGCAATGAATCAAATTGAATAAGGCCCGGTTTACATCCGCGACTTGAGGAAGCGAACGTCGCTAATAAATAATCGGCTGGTTGCTCCGTGGCGGTGGCCTAATGGATGGGCGCGGTAGCTAAACAAGAGGTTTAGTAAAAGCAAATTATTATAGACAGGTCATTGGAATACAGTACGATTAAAATATTGCTAAGCAGAAATAAATAAATCAATCACAATTTTCATTTACAGAGCTGATGAATACCATCAGAACATAAGAACGGATGCACCGAATTTCGGTATAGGATAGGTAGGCGAAAAATTTCCAGCTATCTTACAACAAAACTAAATCGAAATCGGTTTATCCGTTGAACCTACAATGCCACAGACAGATAATTACGTACTTTATGAAACCCCATGTTTGCGTCGAGGGTAACAAACTGTTTATAGCAAGTTAAGCAGTAGTGTTTTCTATCCCTTAAACATCTCGCAAATTCTAACCATCTGGATCACAAATTAAAATATTTGCTTAGGTTGAGCGTGCAGCACTTAATTATTAAATAATTAAGTCTGGAACAGAGCAATGGCTGGGTATAGGTTTATTAGGTCTATTATATTTGGTTTTTGTTGAGAGAGTTCAGCGACTCCAAGGGGATATAGCACTTTATAGCGGGACTAACTATACAAACTTCTATAGCAAACAGTACTACAGCTCTAAAAATCAACAACCCCTCAGGGAACTGAACCATAACCGTCATCTACGATCTAGCGCTCAATAAAACAATTCCTAACCCCCGGTCATTATGACCCGGGCATAAATGACCCGGGATTAGAACCCACACTCGAAGTTCAAAGTCGCTCCTGGACTGAATTAATAGGGTTATTGTGGCAATAAATATGGGAGGTCGGCGGATGTTGGCAACACTATATCAGCGTTAATGTAATATGAGCTCTGTTTGGAATAGACTTGGTTTGAATTTCGAAAAGCTCCATTTCTGCACAGTTTTTGGCAAGCAAGTTCGTGGATGTAGGGGCGATTGTCACTGTTCTAAATTCAAATTCGGACATTCCATTTGATTGAATTTGACAAAAGCACAGATTCAATTTTGTTCTTTTTGCGACTATTGCTTGCGCGAGACAAGATTTGGACAAAATGTTGTGAAACAAAATGCCTGTTTGCTGTTTGCCAATATCATTAATTCTTGTAAATAAAACTGAAAACCGCCTTTGAATCCTTTAATTTTACACAGCTTTTAAGTTTTGTGGGCCAAACTAATTCCACGAGATGTAATTTTTATGAGACCAGTTCAGGATCATTTTCTATAGGTATACGTGATGTAGAAAAAGAATTTTCAAAATTGGTCCTTAATTGACGGAGAAATTGACGGATATACATAAAAAAACATACAATACTAAAATGCTTCATTGTACACCAGAAAAACATTACAAGGATACATCTATACTTATAATAAAACTGTAACAGGTCCAATTCTGTACATTGAAGATATTTTGAAATTTTTTTTTGGAGGGCACTCTATTATCGATCCTGAAGCCAAAACTGCAATTTTTTTCATTCATGTCTGTCTGTCTGTCTGTCTGTCTGTCTGTCTGTCTGTCTGTCTGTCTGTTTCTTAAACGCGCATCACGCCGAAACTACTGAAGGTATTGAAATGAAACTCGGCACGATTTTAGGTCATACTACGAGGAAGGACATAAGATACTTTTTATCCCGGAATTCAGCAAGGTGTCCCTGGGAGAGGGGATGAAAGTAAAATTCCTTCACCGCGCATCACGCCGAAACTACTAAAGGTTTTGAAATAAAACTCGGTATGATTTTAGGTCATACCACGAGAAAGGACATAGGATACATTTTATCCCGGAATTCAGTCAGGTTCCCCTGGAGAGGGGATAAAAGTAAAATTTCTTCACCGCGCATGACGCCGAAAGTGCTAAATGAGTTGGAATGAAACCTAGGACGATTTGATTTCATACTACAAGGAAGGACATGGAATACATTTTATCCTGGAATTCAGTAAGGTTCCCCTGGGAGAGAGGAAAAAGTAGAATTCTTTAACCGCGCATCACGACGGGTCTACGCGTCGTCCGATTTCATGCATTCTTTTAGTTAGAAACAGTGTTGCAAGATCAAATTTGACTAAATCAGTAGAAAGTCGAGTAGAAAATCAGTGGATTGATGAAAAAAATTTGTAGATAAAGGGTAGGTAAGTTCCTATCTATTTATTTTTCCAAGACGCACCCATTAGTTAGGTTCCAACCTACTAAGGTGGTGGGTCTTGGAAAAATAAGTTAGGTTCCTACCTTACATGATATTTGGTGGTTTAGCTGGTCCAGTTAACTGTACATTAGTATAATTAAATTAATTAATTATTGTGGTCCAATTAAACTAACTGGACCACAGAAAAATATTTTTTATTGTGGTACACAGCCACCTGTACCTATTAACGAAAAAATATCACGGTGGTCCAGTCAAATGGATCAGGAGCCCAATTCTGCAAAACAATTGCTTCAGTATGACAATGGAATCGTCGCAGAAACAACACGTAGAATCCTTAGATTAATAAAACTCCAGATAGTGCGCGCGAGATAAATGAATGAATAGTTTCAAACTTGACGCGCGTCTCTCCATCTGCATTCATCATAATTTATTTCATCCAAGGTGGAATACCAAAACGTGTCATTCTGTGACGATAGCCCTATCATAGTGAAGCGATTAGTATAGCAGAATAGGGCCCCAGCTGTGAGTAAGTGAAACGAGTAGGACACTTATTAACACTGACGTTGGCCGAGTCGTAGCTAAAAGTCGTGTGGATAAAGAATGGGATTGAAGATTACAATAAGCTATCCCCCGTAGACCCTACACGATTTTTTGCACGGCGGCTTTTCATAATATGAGAGACTGGTTAAATGTGAACTTAATTAGTCGGCAGGTAAGGCAATCGCGAACGAAGTCGCGGGTACAGCTAGTTACATAATACAATTACAAAAGGCGGCCTTATCGCTTAGAAACGATCCCCCCAGGCAGCCTTCGGATGGAACATAACATAACAAACATGAACATGGAACCTCCTCCTTTATTTAAAGTCGGTTAGTAATGGGAATTCGTGGTTTTCTGTATTGACGTAGATACCTACAAAACTGCTCAGAAAATTTCCTGTCACGTCAAACCTGTTTCGACCACCCTCGTGGTAAGTCTGTTGAAATATTACAACAGTGGACAATCAGTTTAACTATTCCTTCAGAGGCGCCTTGTTTGTGGCATGATAAATCAGGGGGCACCGCAAGACAGCCCTTCTGTCCCACTCGAGCACTTGCGGTTATTTATGGGAGAGAGCGAGACGGATTAACTGTTTAGAATTAGGTGGTTTTGCTAAGTGCCTTGCGTTTTGAATCTGTAACCTTTATGGAGATTCTGTGCTATGGCGTCGAGATCAAGAATATCGCAGCACGTTGGAGCTGGAATGGTAGTTAGGGTAGCGAGCTTTATGCCTATTGTCAGAAAGTTCAAATTTCAATTCACATGCTGAAAATCAAGATTATTTCTTTGATTTAAAATACTTGATGATTGCTGATGCGCTGCGCCAGATATTCCCAGCTCTCGGGTCACGCGCCCCGTTTCGACCAAATAATTTAATAATCTCTGATAATTTTCTAAGATAGAGCAATATTCTTAGAACTCAATTGAAGAAACATTGCAACAGTCTGCAGTTAGCTCAATTGTTTCAATTGTTAATACTAGTTCTAATTTACATCTTTTATTTGAATGTAATTTTCATTTAGGTAATATTGGGTTAAAACTTTTACACTTTTTTTTTCATATTAGGTTAGGTGTTTGTTTTTAGTTAAGCCCAACGTGGGAATTATGGGATTATTCCGTTATGATAAACGCCTTTTGGCCTATGTCCAGCAATGCGCTGGTAAAGGTTATTGGTGTGAAGAACTTGTGTAGACCAGCCATGTGTTTAATGATGATGACCTCCTAGCCGAATTTCGGCCACGGCCACAGCCGAATTCCCTCACTCTCATAATCTGATGAGACTGCAGATCAACACGACCGGGGAGAGGTTAGGTGCAGGACCAACGGCTTAAAGTGCTTTCAGAGGGGTGTAACACCGCCAAATTCCTGTCTCCGGGCTGCCGTGAATTTTTCTTTCCAGAAAAACCCCAATAACAACTATTGGCTCGACCCAGGATTTGAACCCGGGACCTCATTATCAGTGAACACGCGACCGCTAGACCAACAAGGTAGTCATGTATTTAATATCAAATAGGTACGTAGGTAAGTACTAAGTTTAAAGCCATTCTTTCAAAAAGGTCCGCTATTAAAAACAATAGCTGAAAACGTCACAGGTGCAGCTAACTGCGCAAAACGAAGTTTTTCAGGTCATTAAATTTATTTATCACTTTAACAAATAACTTGGCATTCGTGAAAGTGTTTACGTAAAATATTTTACAAGTAAAGGTAAAACTCGTCTATGTTTGCCATTGGTATTGACAACCCAAAACTTGTATTTTTGTAAAACAGGCTAATATTGACGACCTCCGTGGCGCGGCGGGCGAAGGTTCGCCTGCGACGCAAGAGGTTGCGGGTTCGATTCCCGCCTAGGAACAAATTTGTGAACGATCTACAGAAATTTGTTCCGTTGGTCTGGGTGTTTCCTATGTATAATAAAAAAATATCTATCTATGTACCTATATAATATATTAATATATTTCAGTTATCTAGTACCCATAACACAAGCTTTGAGTAGCTTACTTTGGGGCTAGATGGTGCTGTGTGGATTGTCCAGCATTATTTATTTATTTATTTAATTTATAACAACAAAGACACTTTTTTAAAAACAAGTTTTTAAGAAAGTGCTTAGGAAGATAAACCCAACGAGCTAAAACTCGATAAGGTTACATCGTATTGTTTAGGAGTTCCTATGACCACCTTTCTTCTCCATCATCAGACCAGCTCGATGGTACCATAACGATGCATTGTCACCGAACTTGTGTAAGTATTCTTTTCAGTTCAATCGGTTGAGGATTACTGATCTAAAATTCAGTTGCAAGATTTGTCCTACACAAACGTACATACATACATTATGTACATATTTACAGGGCAAATTAATAAGCTTGCAATAAAGAGAAATCAGAAATAACCATAAAATTCCAAGGACTTAAAACAAAGCTGCAATTGTTATTTAAAAGTTGTTCCTAGCATGTGCTTTTTGTTTGAAAGTCTTCTTGGGCAACTGTGAGTTCCCAACTGGGACAAAGTGGTGAAGTACGGGGTATTAGTTTTACCTCGATGCAAAAATGAACAGTCTTTTCAATAACATATAGAAACTTCCTATACTTACAAATAAAAATAAATAAAAATTATCTCAGCGTCGTCTGGTCGAAGCGACGCGTGACCCGAAAGCATCAGGGGTATTTTGATTCTTCGGAAACGCCGTCGGATTCGATATCGGAAGCTTTTTACGAAGAAAAACGTTTCCGATATCGAATCCGACGGCCTTTCCGACGAATCAAAATATCTACCCTGGTCAGTAACTAACGCAGCGCATCGGTATTGCCATACAGCGGGGTAATGCAGCCAGCGTCTTGGGGACGCGACGACTGGTATTGAAATGGGTCAGTTGAGTTACTTGTAGACTGTTTGCAACAGTGTGCAGTTAGCTCAATAGTTTCAATTGTAAATACTAGCTCTTATTTATTCCTATTTTTGATTGTAATTTTCTTTGTCAATAAAGAGTTCTATCCTTAGATGTACTTAGATTATTATTGTGTACTAACTGATTTGTCCTGAAATATAAATAAAAAAAAAAAAAAATAGAAAGGTTTTATTTCTGACAATACTGGTCCATAGGTTCACGATAAAATAAAATCAAACACATTTTAAAAGATACACAACAATAAAAAAATAGTTAGTTAGATATGGAAACAAACTGACAAAAAAATATTTTTTTCTAATTTTGACAATTTGTCGTTCAGGTATATCCTCAGAACTCGTCCAAAACTTTACCCATCCATCACAGTTTTTGAAACATAACATCATTACAGGTTTTTTTATCTCTAAAATCAAGGTAACTTAAGTTAGTTGATCTTAGGTACAAATACTACACAATCTACATATTATAAAGGATTATTGCTAATTCACTGACACTACGTGAACCCCCATTTAAATCTACAATAATCATCATTGGCCTATTTTACATCTGTAATTTTTTTTTAAAGTCATCAATCAGTCTGGCTTGGATTCCTTGCACACACACCCACCCACTGATAATTCAGCGCAGATCCATTTTAGGTTCAGTTTCATATAAAGCCCTTTATTGAACGATTATTGGATGTACCCGCTAATATTATTCCCTTTCTACCAAATTTAAGAATTAAGAACTGGGTCTTCACGAATATGTTCGTGATGATGGGCAGTTCACGAAGAGTCAGTGTATTACCATTAACCCTGTATATTTATTTATTTATTTTGATTAGTAACTAACACGATTTTTATAACCAATTACACTAGTTACTTAAGATTAAAAAACATAATTTATCTAATTACTAAAAATTATTGTATGTGTGTACATTTAGCTTATTCTAAATAAAATACCATTTACCATCCCTGGACACTATATTTTCAGTAACTAATATTTTTTTCCATTCAGATTTATTTCATAAGCCGATAGACAATAGGTATAGCTATATGGATATCACTCGTGCTTTAAGCTTTATTTTCTTCCTCCTTGTATACACCATAGTTGCTCTACATATTGTTATTAATAGCTTTCCAATATACCGCGTCTCATTTAAATTGGTTTTCTAATGATCACCCTACCCGTACAAATTTGAATACGTCCCAACAATTTATGCGTCGTCGTTCAGATCACCTGAGGCGAATCCGAGATACCTACCTACCACCGTCTACCATGGCTCTTCGCTTAAGGTTTAGTAAGATAGAATTAAGCTTTAGTACATTGGGATAAGATTCAAGTAAGCCTTAAGGGTTCTGTCTTCCAGTTTAAAATGCAAGGCTGTGTTATGCTTTGACGTGACTTGGTGTCTGTTCCCTGTGATCTTATAGTATTTAGAAATTAATTGAATTGATGTAAGAACAAAGTTTTGATGTACAGTATACAGTCAGAATCAGAAGGTTGAGTTGGGTTATTAGGGATTCCATTGTGGTAATTCGACGTCGCAAAACAAGTAGTGGTGATTTGTCATCGCTCAAAATATTAGCTGCATTCTTACTACCCGTTGTCCTATTTACCCGTTTTCCCGTAGGAATGAAGCATTTCCCGCGGTAAAAAGTAGCGTATGTTTATCAGGAATAATGTGGGCTTGATGATTGAGGTGTTTTATCAAATGTCATTCAATTCTTTTTAATTTTATTTGTATTTTGCGTATTAGTATTATTCATTTTAAAGCAGTGTATTTTAGCGTTATGAAATGTATTCTAATTTTAATGTTAGTAATGTTCTTACTACGATGTATTTTGTTTTAAAGTTTATGTGTATATGGTACCAGTGGTGTTGAAATAAGTGATTATAATTTTATATACAAATGGATTGAGCTATCGATACCGCTCCATCTTTCCGTTGTTCAAAAGAAAATAAGTCCATTAGAAAATAAAACGCATTAACCCCACAGCTGATCGACGCAGACGTATTCTCGAGTGTACTTATGACTACTATTTTCGTGGCTAATTGGTTTATTTACCTTTATTTTTATTTATAATTAAACTGCAGCTAATGGGCGGCGGAAATAGTAATAACAATACACTCACGAATTACTTGTGGATCGACTAGCCAGGTAGGTAGGTACTGTGTAAACTGACCCTTACACGTTCAGTGAAATTCCCTACAACCTACTGCTATTTGATCCACGGCAGTGCCAAGGGGGTGACTAATTTATAGTCGGTTAATTTACGGTGTTTTATGGCCCTGAGGGGTCAGAAAGAATTGTTGCATTGTGATTTGCATGTCTCGAAAGTGGCCTTTGGGAACGGTGGGCACTTAGGGCTACTTGCTTAGACGGCCAGGTTGACAGATGACATGGCTTAACCCTTAAAAGACAATTAAGTGTTGTGGTCATTTTGGGACTTTGTTTGGGGCTTTGTTTTCTAGTACTTTTGCAGCAATGGAGGGCAATGTTTTGGGGCAGTTACGAGTTAGTTTAAAAAATATTAGATCTTCTTAATAATGCACTTGTTAGTACACCTAATTTTCTAAATATAAGTATAAAATATATTTTTGAGTGACCTTATTAAATAGAACGCCAGGTTGGTACTAAATAACGCCTATTTTCACAGCTGCTGTGTTCTAGTGAAGCCAAATTACGTTGTAAATATTTCAAACACTTAAAACCAACTTATTTTTCAAATGAAACTTTAGGACAAAATATAATTTGTAACAGCTGTGAACTTACTGATAGAAAATAGTTTTATGTTTTAAAATGTAAATGAAGCGGTGGTTTAAAAAATACAAAAATCTTTGTTTCATAAAATTTAAATATCATTATTCTATTCTGGGTTTCACATGTTTGTTGTACATGAAGTTGTGGAAAAGTTTTTGACAGTTTAATTTTAGTAAGTATTTATTAAGTTACATAAATTAAAGTTAAAATATATTTATTCTAATCCTACGTATTAACAGGATAGAATAGAAGATAAAATAAAGGGAAATGCTCGTCACATAAAATGAATCCGACGAATTTAAATTTCTATTTTATTGTGCCTTTTGACCCCTTTCACCCTGTTATCAGCAAGAGCATCTTTTATCTCGAAGATAATTAATAACCATCTGAAACGGACGTTACGTTTTGGACTTTCGGACCGTCAAACCTAAAAGTCGAGGCACTTTTGAACCTTAAATTCGGGGTAAATTTGTTCGTTAATTATAACTTTCAGTGACGTCCATTTAAACTGTTCTTCAATTAAAAGTCTTCTGTGTTAGATAGCGGTTGTGTAATAATTAAAATTACGGGTACTACGCGGGCCCGTGTGTGCAGGTGATTTATTTTAACCCGTTTTAGGGTTAATGGTCGCTGGATGAAAAGTGACTTTGTGTTGTGTTATGATGAACACTAACTGTGGATAATTTAAGACAAAAGATTTTCATTAGATTTTTTTTAACACCACGCTAAGAATCTTAAAGGACCAGGGTATCTATACGTGGCTGTCTGGAAGAGATCGCTCATATCGATTAGGCCGCTCTTTATCCTATAACTAGCATTTTTATCTGTATTTTTGTGTAGTACAAGAAAGTGTTATCTAAACCTATCTAATAATCGAACTTATGACAAACAACAATAAAATATTTTTTTAACAAGCTTAATCTAAACCGCTTCAAATAAAATAAATAAAAAGTTTGTTTATTCAGAAGACGGTGTCCATAAATTACACAGTATTACCTACACAAAACGTTACAAAAATTTAAACTAAACTTATAACGAACTAAGCAAGTGTACGATATAGCACAATGACGTCACCATTAGCAGAGAGCAACGACCTGCTCTGACCATCACCACAAACCCCTTGCCCGTTGACAAATGAGAGCCCAGCACCATCGCAATCAGACTACATTGACCAGATTAATCAATCTTTTGGCGGATTGCTGTTTCGACCTACACTTACCCTGTATAGAAAAAAGCCCTTTATCCTACTAATATTAAAAAGCCGAAAGTTTGTGAATTCATGATACATACAACAAAAACAAATCAAAAACCAAACAGTTAATTAATTTTGTTAATTTTCAGGTCAGTAATTACCCTCATTAGGCGGTAATAACTAAATTGTTATTGAAAAATTGGGTCAGATATAATAACTTCTTGATTAGTGTAGCAAAGTTTGCTTTCACTATTTTTCTAGCTCGTTTAGTGATACAAAATATTCGAGGAAACAAACTTTTGTCCTAAAAAGTTTAGATTGGATCGTCAGAAAGCGTTCAAACAAAACAAATCTCTAAAAACAGAAGCACAATAGAATGAAAATAGTTTGAACAAAGCTCGAGCAGGTACTAAAATATCCACCTTTAGAAAACAACCTGAAATCACAAGGAAAAACTTCTTAAAACTTCTTCAGGAATGTGACACACGCTCCGAATAAAACCAATAACAGAACTGAACCAAAGGAATTGTTTACAGAAACCAATTTGATCCGTTGTCCTTTTATAACGTACACTTCCGAGCAGTGTTATCGTGAGTGTCAATGATTCAAACGTACACATAACGACAAAAAAAAAATGAATAAAGATTTTTGCACAATAAATTTCGCCGTCGTGATTGATTTCGGGCTCGGCAACTGAGTGTCTAAGGTACTTATTCAACCTTATTACTTATTTTCTGCGTAATATTTGACTAGTTTTATGAAGCTAAAGTAAAATAATAAAAAACTAGGAGTAGGTACTGAATTATGCAGAGTATTTCTGGGCTCGCTAAACTGATAGATTAGAGTTGTGTCTATAAATGCCCTACTGGTTCATTTCTTTCTTGTAAATCGATGTGTCGAAATTTTCTTCATTTTCGCAGGTTACGTCCGCTCTTATTGCTCGGCAGTGTACCTTTAATGGGAAATTCTTTTACCTCCGCCGTGGTATCGGTAAAGTTCGAAAACAACAAAACACTGAGACTTGGAAACTTTCAGAGTAAAACACGGGAAATGCTTCAAACGGTACATATTTTGGCCATGTCCCTAGGCCGTCTGTCTTAGCATCATCATTTACGTCTTAGCCTGTTTTCTTTAGAATGATTTTTCCCTTATATATGTACCTTAATCGTCCATTAAATTAAGATCAAATGTTATACTATGCTAATAAATATTATATAAATAAATCTCAACTTAAGCAGAGCTAGTTTTATGGTACTAGATAACTGATTTATTTAATCCATAACACTACATCGATAGATTTTTTTTATTATACATTGAAAACAACCAGTACGCCCGTATCACATATCTGCAGATCATACAAACATTTGTCACAAATAAAATAAAGTAGAAAAGAAGGGGGTCTCCAATCACCATAATTATAGTGGTGTATGGTGTTTATAGGGTTTTCTTTCAGAAATAGGTTTGAACGATGGGACTAAACCCTCCGTGTGCGACTATATTCGCACTTGGCCGGTTTATTTTATTCTACCTATGGCAACAAAACTTGCCTTTTTTCTAGCTTTCCCCATTTTAAAAGCTGGCAATACCGTAATAAAAGGTTAGGGAGCATGGTCTTAACGATGAAAAACCCGGACATCGGAATAATACAGATTTTTTAAAACACATTTATTCTTTTTCGTTACTATCCGTTTCATATTTTAAAGGTTGTCCGTTGTAGGTACGTAATTAACCTATATCGAATAGGATTTTGTATCAAAAATATTCAAGCTTTTTTCGCGAATTATTTTTAAGGTTAATATTATAGGTTAATTTCAGATAAAATAATGGTCCAATAATTATTTTAAATGCCGTCAAAATAACAATACATTTGCTTTTTTAACCTCGATATTAATGTATAGCCTAGTTTAACCTAATAACCAATATTCTATTGGGGGCCGACTTAATTTTTTTTATCCATTGCACATTAATTACTTGAAAAGAATGTACCCTAGAATGATTACAATCTAGCCACAACGTGGGCTAATGAGTAATTTAAATTTAACTAAAATTGCTAGCATAGCTTATTCTAAGAACGTGTTCATTAACTTCTTATCTTTCTTATTGTCTCTTTAAAAGATGTATGAGAAGTCACTTTGTTCTTGTGATCTTTGTCGAATTAAATGATGATGATTTTTATTATTAAGAAACTTCATATTTCCAAGACTGAATTTTATAATTTTAGTCTCAAGCGTAGGCAAGTCCTCAAGTACTAGGAATTTATATCATTAAAACTTTTAGCTTCGTTTGTATTGAATTACCTACATATCTTTTGTACACGCAAAAGTCACACCAACCTTGCATGTAAAAGTCAAAGGTGAAATTTTAAAGACAGGTCAAATTACAAGCCCTTTTCGTAAGAACCTTCGAAGAAAACAAAATAATCTGCGAAAAAGTAAAAGTTCAAGCAAAAATATAATAAAGCTTTAAGTGGGATGTTTGAAGAGCTTGATAATACGCCTAGAGATCTAATCACAGAGAACAAAGTTGACATTAGACAGATGCAGTAATTTTATCATTCTATAAAATAATTTAATTTATTTTGGCATAAGTACACAAAAATAGAGAATAATAAGAGTAAAAAATATATGTTTTTTGTAATATTGCTCCCTTATCCAAAAATATTTTTTTTTCATTCATTTTAAAGGTTTTATTCGATAAAAAAAAACAGGTTAGGTAAACTCTAGGAGAACATGATAAATGCCTGAATGTTTTCCCTGCAAGCTCAAAGCTGCCATCAGTGGGAGCATGGGAACATGCACATGGCAAACTATGGTGCTTTTTAAGAGATTTTCCTTGTCTCAAAACATTCCTTCTTAAGGGGAGCTGTAAAAGTTTCAGCACTTTTCAGGCAATGTGTTTTTCGCTCAATGTTGCCGCAAAACTTTTCCTGTCCGAATTTCTTTTATTTTCAGTTTCTTTTATTTTCTATTTATTTAGAAAAATCTTTCCAATTGATGGATGCTTATGAATTGCTAAGATAAGACTATGAATTCCTTTGGGCACAAAAAATAAAGTTGAATATATAATTAGATACAAAACTTCTAAGTTAAATAATTCGGTCGCAATAATTATACTTTACAATGTTTAGATGAACTCTGAAATTTAAAACATGCCGTCCGAAACAAAATTAAAACTTTCTTTTGAAAAAATAATTCAATTTCTTTGTATTTATTATTCAATGTCTTTTCTATTTCTTTTGTTTTGTCCAATTTAATTGTGTTCTAACTTTACCATGAGGGCGGCCATTTTGATTTTTATCTGTAGGGATTCATTTGAATACTTTCCCGCTATCAGAGCAAAACGTTGTCTTGTTTTGATAAGTGTGCGGGAAAAATAAGTTTCATCGCTTTATTAATGTTCTTTTACGGCTTTTTCTTTGTATTTATAATATACTATATTATTTTTTATCTCATGCAATTTGTCTTTGGTAAATTAATTGGGGTTAGGTCTTTGTTCAGATGCGATAAACATTTTCAGTTCTTTAAATGTCTTTCTAAAGTTTCTGAAAGGGACAGGAGAAACCGAATTCATATTTCACAGACGGTTTAGACGTAAATTGTCTTCAGCCGGGTAAACCCAAGACAAACAGATAAATTCGCGGGAAGGTATTAGAGAAAAATAAATCCCAGATAGACGGGTAGTTTAAAAATCCAGTTTAAACCAGTTTTTCCCGGCAAGTGACTCGTTAGACGAATGGTCGGGGTACGTGTGTTGGACAGGACCTCCCCTTGCCCCCCAATAGGGGCGCTTACGAACCTTACTGAGTATTATTTATTCTGCGCTAGACTGTCGAACGCACCCGACGCCTTCGTTAAATCGCACTAACTGGAAAGGATTTTGAGAGAAAATAAAATCGTGTAAACTGTTTATCTGGACACCTTTATACAATATAGGTAGGTAGGTACCTACCTCCCTACCAAATAAGCCTCAAAGTCTGAAGTCCGGTTTTCTGGAAACATTATGTACGCTTTATTTTATCCAGTTAAGAAAGCAAAGGTTTTGCATGTTCGTCACTATGCCAGAGAAATCGTGCGTAAGCATAATCTCTTTGCATACTTAAATAATACCTACTGGACATTTCTACATAACACCAACTAGGTTGCTGTTGTAAGTAATGTTTGTGCAAAGGTACTAGCAATAATACTATAGTTTTTATGAATTCTCAGTAAGATGTAGAAACTGTATGATGTGTTTTTTTAAATAAAATAACTAGAACTAACGAATAAATAGAAGATACCATGTGTTTAACTTGTTAACTGCATCGCTTGCTATTCAAGCATTTTTTTGCGTCTTTACGCAGTTTCATAATTACTAAACCGTTGTGCATTCTGTGTAAATATTTAGTATCAAACTTTTAACTAAAACTTTCAACGAAAAACAAACAAGCAAGTTTTAACTGAATTAACTGCTGAGCTCGGTTTGAGGATACTTCGTTTATTCTAAATGATAAAAAATAACAAATTTTCTGTGTAAAAAGGCATTTTTCGATGAAAATGCTTACGACATTTTTCCAACTTCGTTACACGTAGAACTTATGACTCTTAAAATAACACTCTCATTTCGCACCAGCACTTTATTATAGACCTTCGAAAATAATAAAATGTAGACCTTTTCTCATCTTATCAAGATGATTTAGGTTTATGATGTCAGCCTTTATTTTATTTGTGGTAAGCGATTTATGAGACATTATTAATTAAGGTCACAAAAAGTCATGCGCACGTCAGCTGTTTGCTTTATATAATAACAAGCTTCAGTCCCAGGTTTAGTTCACATTATCGAAAAAATCCCTGTAAATTAACACATAATGTGTATTATTTCACCCCTTTTCGTTCACTAGTTTCTTTCACTAGCGTCAAGCTGTAAGATATGTGTTACTCAGTTATTTTTTACAAAAACACATCCGGATCTTTGAGACCATCATTTTAAAATATTCGAACCTTTTTGGTACAAAAAGTTGCCTTTACCTAGTACCTAAACCTATTCTTATAATATTCATATTTCCTTTGATTTCATCGACAAAAAAGAAGACAACTGCGTGTAAAACTAGCATCTCATCTTTATAAATATATCACAACAGGGATGGCATCCTCTATTTAGGGAGAGGATGTTTGTCCGAAGGTTTCCGGATTTCCCGTAATCTAACCTATTGTGTTTGCGCTACTACAAACATACATACATTGTATTACGTATGTCGTATAGAAGGGTAAGAATATTGGACTGCAAGTCAGCAAACACAGCTTTTCAACCGAGGCTTTTGCAGACAGGAGACTTTTGATCGGCCGATAGTAAATTGTGTTCTCGTTGGGATTTGTGGCTGAAGATTTCATAAGCTTAGACTTGGAACGTAGTGTAGGACGCCCTCTGGACAGGTGGTATGACGATATGCGAAAGACTGCAACAGATGCTGGATGTCGCAAGCTGGCGACAGGGGCGCTATGGCGCTCAATACGAGAGGCCTGTGTTTCTATGTGTGTATGTAATGTACTTACATATGTTGATGATGATGATGATATGATTTAATCCCAATTCATCATAAAGCAGCACCGATTGGATTTTGCCCATATTTTAATTATTTATATTAAATTCATCACTTTGAAAATTTGTATTTGCAAATTTACAGATTCGATTTCAATTGATTTCGTTTATGCTTTTTTACAATTTGGTGAAATTTGTATTCTATGTAAGTTATGCCCAAATACTTGCAAATAATAGAAATTGCTGTAAATCTGTCTGGTGAAGGGGCCGACGAAAAAAAATTAAAGTAATTTTATGAATATTTACGCAAAATTCGTAGGCTTGACTCGCTAACTCACAAAAGGCATTCAGCTTTCGGCATTGGAATCGAATTGACGAGAACGTGCATCCCCTAACTCATTTCTTTACAATCCTTTTAATGCTTAAAATAGCAATATACCTACGTGAATTCACTTGCTAGGGTTGGCAATAACTTTTGGATAAAATGAAAACGAAATACGGACAAAAACTTTAATGGTACCCCTAGGGCGCCTTAGGCCCTTCGCAAGTCTATTTGAGTTTTTATTGAAAGTTGAAAGAATTTCGCGGAATGTGTGTGTGCGCGGGATTTCAGAATGTATATAGTAATATACTACGAACTAATAGGTACTTGCCTTATAACAGTTACCATTTCTACTTAGTTAAACAAAACATTAACATTCAATTAACTATGAAAATGTGCAAGCCAGTTTCAATCTAATTCATGATGAAGTAATTTAGAATTACAGCTAATTTTATAGGAAACTATAAAGGATGCTACGTAAACCGAAAGTGATTGATTCTGGACCCTGAGGATCAACTTCGGATATTTTTTTTTTTGCCAAAAATACTGTTTTTAACTCCGACGCAAAGTTTAACGTGTCTGTCTGTTTATCTGTGCATCTGTCTGTGGTATCGTAGCTTCCAAACGGATGAACCGATTTTCATTTAGTTTTTTTTGTGATTGATAATTTTATCCCGAGTGTTCTTAGCCATATTTCATGAAAATCTGTCGGGGGGTTTTAAAATTTTTAATTTTGTTCTTGTGTTTCATCCTGTTCGTGTTTTCTTACACGCCCTCTTGCTCTCTTGCATTATTTAACATTCCAAATATTTCACAAATATTTTTACAGCAAAACTTAATATACAAATATTCATTAAAGCCAATAAATGAATGCATTAATAGCCCCCAAGGTTTTCAAAAAGACAAAGAATCCTCATACTTACAACCTCTCAAACTTTCGAAATAAAATGATCTAAGTTCAGCAAAAGGAATTGGATTTTTGTATTGAATTGACAGAGGCAGTAGGGGAGGGCAAACACAGGTGAAGGCAAACATGATCTGTCAAAGGAAGGAATTGCCCTCTGATTGGAATTTTGTTATTATGAGACACCGCCATGGTCTGTGGTTATATGGACGATTTTGACACAAAAAACAAATGGTTATGAACACAACGCCATGAATGCTGAACATGGTAACCTTTCCAAAAGCGTTTAAGAGAGCGGAATGGTAGGCATAGGATTTAGCGTTAATAGGAGCAGGACAGAACATACCTACTTTTTGGAACGGCGTAGGTAAGTGCGAAAATGATGTTTTTCTTATTTAAAAGAAAACTACACAACTTAAGAAGAAACTGTATCATACAACCAAAGAATTAGTAACTATTAACCTACGAATCAAAACAATAATCTTTTATTGAGGGTTCCTGAGATCCCGACAAAATTAGGTGCAAAGCAATGCACTTTTATGAGATTTTGATTTCGTAATTTTTTTTCGTATTTAAGGAACCTTAGTAAAAATGTTGAATTTGATGTAATTTTTGTTTTTTAACACGGAAATCCCGTAAATACTAAGATCTAGGACTAGTTTGATAACCAAACCCGCTAGGTTCACCCCTTGAGAGGCATGGAAACAAGGCAAATATCAGATTTTTTATTGCAACTATTTTTGTCTACATATAAGTCGTTGGGTAATGTCAAGATGCAAAAAGAGCAAGACAAATACTGGCAAGAAATCAACAGGGAAAGACCCAGCATTGGGAGACCAAGTACCTAATGATGATGATTGAAAACCTCTGGTACCCTGATAATAATAAGTTCCCTTTAGGTACAATAATAATAAGAAATAATGTTAGAAAATTTACACAGAATCATCTAGCCCCAAACTAAGCAGAGCTTATGTTATGGGTACTATATTTATACTACGAGTACATTGAAAGATATTTTGCCTTACATAAAAACAACCAGAACGCTCCTAAGAAATATTTACAAATCTTACAAACATTTGTCTCGAGGTGGGAATCGAACCTGCAACCTCTTAGGTACATCTTAGGTACAGCTTCGCTGTATTTTATGGGTACGTATTTTACAAGTAATAAGGTTACAGATAGATGGGAAACCAAATTTTTGTAAAGTTTTTCATCGTCTTCTTTGTACAAAACAACAAATAAATGAAACAATACCAGAATCCCTTATTTGCATATTAATTCTATATCAAACCCAGTACAGAACTCCTGTTGATTGTCAATTAACAAGCGGTAGAAGTTTTGATTAAGAATAAATTTTCGGAATAAGGAATGTTTCAAACAAATGATATCCTACTTGCTCGAACATTCCGTTTGTGGATCCTAACTTTGATACGACTCTACCTACTTTCAAGACGAAACTTGCAATCGTTGACAGTTTTAATGAAAATCTAAGCAAATAGAATATCTTCGTGGGTTTTACGGAAAATTGTTTCTAATGCGACATCCATACTTTTAATATTATGAATTCGAAAGTAACTCTGTCTGTGTGTCTGTCACCTTTACATGCCATAACCGATCTCAATGCAATTTGTTCCAGACCTTGATGTTTTCTATGTTTATTAAATAAAACTATTTATCTAGTCATCTAGTACCCAATGAACAAGCACAGTTTAGTTTGGAGCTAGATGATGCTGTGTGAATCGTCCAGAATTATTAATTGCTCCTCTTGGAGTCGAGACCCTAAGCCCGAGGGGTACCGAGGCTTTCCGGCCTTTAAAAAAAATATTTGAGCGTCTGGTCGAAGCGACGCCTGACCCGAGAGCTGGTGAGCATTGCCATACAGCGGGGTAATGGAGTCAGCGTCGTGGGGACGCTTCCGACTGGTATTGATAATGGATCAGTCTGTAGATTGTTTGCAACAGTCTGTAGCTAGTTCTGAGGGTACGACAGTACTCTGGAAATGGGACGAAATAACAATACCGGGTAAAATGCCAAAACTATATGATTTTATTTTATCGTGGGTTGAATTGACAATATATTTTGGGTCTAAATAACATGTTTAAATTCGTGGTGAGAAAAAGTAGGTCAAAATGACAATACACCGTAGTTACCTCAGTTGTTTTAATTGTAAATACTAGTTCTAATTTGTTTCTACCTAGGTATTTGCTTCAATCCTATGTGCATTTTTCTATGGATACAAAAAGCGATTGGCAACACTGTTGTAATAAAACGTTTCAACAAATCTAAAGTCTAAACCACCCCTTTCATAGCAACTCCTTTTTTACTTGGCAAAGGATCGCAGTTCAACCCAATCTGCTTTTGATGAGCCTTCGGAAACCTTCCAACAAATAACGAGCATCAATAAGGTTGAAAATTGCGCAGCTTATCCTACCCTAAAATCCGTCAGACAAAGGCACTTCCGGCTGTGCCAAGACGGTGTGCCGGAAGTAGACACTATCGCCATCTATGCGCCTTATCGGAAACTACGTGTCTATGTGTACATTGTTTATGATGTTAAGTTATAGTTATTACAGTTTTGCTCGTTTTTTATCAATCGGTGGGAGATAGGAAACTACGCTTGTATGCTGTAATTTATTTTATCCGGGAAATATGCGATGAAATTTGGCGGAGCAGAAATTTGCTTTTCAGCAAAATGTAAAATTGACACCAAAAATACCAAAATCAATCAAATCTACATCAATTATCTACTGAATTTCATACAATTTGTGTTTAAATAATAAAATAAAACATTTTATAAAACTGTTTTAGTTTGCAAAGAAAATTAAAAAAAATGATAACAAAAGGCGTGAGTACCCCCAATTTGTCATAAAAACATAAATTACCAAAAACTAAAAGTGAAGGCTAAAAAGATCAAGTCCAATCATGCCTCGACCATAACTCTAGCAAAACAAGTTGTTCCCCTTTAAAAGCAGGTAGTAGATGGTCGGTTAGGTGAAATTTATAACCCTTGGCGAGATGGGGTGCAAGCGGCGTAAATTGGTTAATGCAAGGGGTGTAGTTAGTGCGAATGTGTAGAAAACGTTTTTCGAATGCCTGGAGGGAAGTTATTAGAGGCTTCGCGGGGTTTTATCGCTTTTTAAGAATCCCTCTCATTTACCTACCGTCTTACTTCAGAGGGGTAGTTGTGAATTCGACCCCTGGATCGACTGAAATGGGTGCAATGCAACGTAAATTAACTTAGTTCATTTTTCACGGCGCTCTCTAGACACAAGCCTTGCGTTCCACACACGGAAGGAATACAGTAAAAGTATTTTGATGTAGATTTAGTTATTACCTCTAGGTTTCAATGTTTCTTCTGTAGATAGTTAACTAAACTTATGTAATCTAAGGTATATTTCAGTGAGGCAAAACCGACCAAAATAACTCTATGTAATAATGTTGATACTGGGATGGGGTCAGAGATTTTCAGCAAAACAAATCTGACTTGGCACTTACTAAACTTGCCGTCAATAATATCGGTATACGTGACATCCAGATTATTTCCTTACCTGTAACAAGAAAGACAATAAATTAGATAATTTGTATGGCTGCATGGGGAAAATAAATCATGAATCACGTCTTTGGGGATGAAAGCACAAAAGAAACGGAATCTGCAGAGATTAAAATCATATTTATATTATTATTTGTTACTAAAAGCTGAAGTAGTGGTAAAAATGTTATATTTTTGAAGACATTAATCGATGAAGGAAATTTCAGAAGAAATAATAAAATGATTATGACCTAGAAACTATGTGTTTTGTTGATACTAAACAATTTATCACTGCACACGATAATGTCCACATTATTACCTACAGAACTATGAATAACTAAGTTAAACAACATGAAAGCTACCAAAATTATAAGTCGTAAGTCAGCTTATCCTGTATTAGCTATGTCCATAATTCTTATATTTGACTGCACCCCTCACAAAAACGTATTATGTTTCTTCAATATTTCGTGCAGCAAACATAGGACCATCCCCTAGTCAAACGAAGAATCAATTTCAATAATCGAGTATTATTTTTTTCAATCAAGGGGATCATTAATTTTGATAGATGTAGGGTCAGTAAACGAAAAGGTTCATTGCACTTTACCTATTGTAAGCGCTAGTCGATATATTGCTGCGGAACGCGACAGAGTCCAGAATCTGGCAATTGCTGGCTTTAGAGCTAAACTAGGTTACTTACATCACTGTCTCAAATCGGACAGTTACGGATTAACTGAGCTGACTACCGTAGAAAGAGTTTATGTTTGCCAAGCAGCTAAAATCATGCTAGTCAATGGACACGAGTAAAGACCAGAAAAGATGGCGTTATATACAGAAAAATAGGTGCAAAGCAAACAGAAGAAATGTCGATGGAATGGTCGATTAAGAAGCAGCTTGTAATAACAATCTAATAGATACTCCAACATTGTGACATTACTAAGGAACAAAATGACCCAAACAAAATCTTAACGACAGTTTCAGTTTTATCGCCCATCGATCCAAGACAGAGGGGCACCTACCTCAATATTTAAATCGAGAATCAAATAAAATTGCAAATTCTACAGGCGTACTCCGGACCCTCAGATCAGTTACGACCGCTAGACGCATCGCATAATACATTGACGTTCTTGAATGACAAATGGCGATGGCTTTTTTGACTAGCCAAGCGTTCTATTTACGACATTCCGGAATCGTTGCGAATTCGAATGAGGGTGGAATTCGAACTGTTGGTTTTAGGGTATCATATCGTCTTGACATTGTAATGAGATGTTGGGAATCTTTGAAGTAGGAAGAGATCAAAATATAACTCGTACAAGCTGCGTTAGCTCGGGTCTGAGAGCCAACGTAGACGAGACTGTCAGACGGTGCATTTGAATTGATGATCTCAAAGTAACTGGCGATGTTATTTGCTTATGTATCCATTTATTCTTAACCGCGGTGAATAATATTATAGCGAAAGCAGCTCATTTTATTAAACACCTTTAGAGAGGGCTAAAGTGAAGTCACGTTACCATAGAGCTAAAGCTGCGCTAGGTGTGACTAAATCCAGTTTCAAAGAACCCAATTTGCTTATAAGGAAGGCTACATAGAGCTGCAAAATTGACTTTGTGTTCAGTAAATGGATGTTAATCTACTTAAGAGTTTAGTTGGAGCTTTGTGTCAACTTTTCAGGACGGGACACTAAAAAGCTTTCAATTCCTGCTTCTGATGGCATTGATGGGTGGATCCAAACGTGTAATTAGATTTCTGTTGTCTCTGTGATAACTTTAACAGGTCAGAGGTAAACAAAGAACCTATTAAAGTTTTAAGAGACTTTGTACAACATAGGCTGCGAAAGGAAGAAACTTAAGACAGCTTAGAAAACAAGATTTAAATTTATTTTCCTTATTTTCTATTTTATATAAAGCAAATTTCAATGTCCTTTAAAGCATGTAGAAACTCTTAAGACACTAAGGTATATAAAGACGAGCTCGGTGTAATAGACGTTCAATCAAAAAATACAAGTTACTATAAAGGTGATTCGGTCGAAATCCGCGAAATAAAGCAGCACGATAAAAATAAAGCTCTAACTAACAAATAACTCGCAAATTCGTTTACATTACCGCCATACTTCAGCATGCATAAAACGTAAAACGCAAAGTAAACAGTTTTATACTTACCCCACGGAGGGCATTAACAATACTCCCCTATTCGATTAAAGGAAGGAAATAAAAACTCCCCGGTTCTCTTTCATAATTTGCATGGTAGACGCAAATAAATTTAAAATATTGCTGTGAGAAGCCTTAATTTTTCCCTATCTGTGTTCCAATCAATCTTGCGGTGTCAGCCAAACAGATATGTAATTACTTTGATTTCGAAATACAGAATAGCGGTATTTTTCTATTTATCGTTATTTTGATGCATTTCATGCATGCAGATGTAAGTATACATTATCATTTTAGCCTGCGACCATTGGAGCAGGATTTAGACTTTGCTGTTTTTAGCTAGCATTGCGTCTTTGTGATTTTGCTTAAAAAAGTCCCTTGACCTTGGTTTTGTTAAAGTGGTTTAAATACGACAACCATTGAAAAAAATATTTTCAAAAAAAAATACTAGTAGGTTCCAAAATGAAGCAGAGCGTTTGAGTTCAAAAACTGTTGATGCTAGATGGGTACAATATACTGAAAAAGAATGACAGCAAATCCTGGCGGCGATCAGTTAAAAACCCATGCTTTAGGTATCTGTATAATATGGTTACCTAAAATAATGAAAAGAAGAACTTGGAAGAGGTCTGATACTTTGCCTGATACCCAGCAGTAGTTAGACGGGTTGTTAATAAAGATAAAAATAAAAGGGAAACCAACCCCAGAACACCTTACAACAAAAACACTAATATACTGGATAACTACGTCACAAGCTATATTAAGAGGTACAAAAACTAATCTAACTCGAACAATAGTAAAGATAACATGGCCGTCCCTAGGGTGCCTTGCCTACTGTTAGCTTTGCAACTCTGTCGAAGTAACATTGGACTAGTAGACCGTAGATAGTAGGGATGCCACAATTTAATAAGAATATGAAAAAATGGTATGAAAATAATTTCTGACGTAATTTATCAAAACTCAGAGACACTCAGCTCATCAACGTTTTTTTTGGTAGGGATCGCTCTTGAGCGATAAGACTGCCACTTGTCACGTAGTTTGTATGTTGTTTTGTTGTATTGTTTCTATCGATTTAAGTGTGCAATAAAGTATGTTCTTATTTCTATCTATCTATCAACCAGCAAAGCCGGGATTGTTATATTTTCTTTGGAAACCATATTCTTCAAACCTGGCACAGCATAGGTTCCTACAAAAATCGACTACCAGTGGAGAAAGGGGATCTTACAATCACAAGACATCTTGTACATAGGTAGCTATTTCCCATTTTTGAGTTCACATTATTTATTTATTTATTTTTATTTTTATATTTTAGGAAAACTAACAGCTTATTAAACCTTAATATGTTAAACTTATTGAGTAACTTAAGCTTACAGTTTCCACTTATGAATTATTATATTTTTATTTTTGTATTAAAATGCAACTAGAGTGTTAATCAGAATTAATTCAGAGATGTGACATCCTTACTTCTAAAAATGAACTTCGACATGGTCCCAACTACAATGAGATCGGACTTGCAGCGCAATTAAATGAAAGGGGCTTACTGTCGTATTATTTAGCTATTTTTGCTTTCAATAGATACTGATTAGAATCGGGAATGTATTGAAAGGAAACGAGTTTCCTACAGGCTATATAAACAGCTTAGGGCTGTTTATAGAGCACTAGTCGCGCCTATGTAGGTTTGGTTTTTTTCTATATGATAAATAGCATATTATGTTATGTCCCAGATTTAGAGCTATATCTAGGCAAAATTTCAGCCATAATTCCATCGGTTTCATAATTTCTAACAATAAAAACATAAAAACCCGTCCAAACTTTCGCCTTTGAAAATTAGTACGATACACATTAAAACCTTAAAACATTTGTGGTTATCATGGTTTTTAAGTGCACAAGTGACTTCAGCATTAGTTATTAGATCATGACACGTGCTGAAATTTCATTCATTCATTAATTAATTTATCGTAAATCTTTTAGAGGTTTACTCCCTCAGTAGTAAATTAACTAATTTATTTAACTGTTATAATCTAAGGCCAATATTTATGGAACCTACCAGAATAACTGAAACCTCAGCAAAATGTATAGATAATATATTTGTTTGCCAACATGAAAAACTTATTAGTAAACAAATAATAAGCAATTTAAAATCAGACCACTTGGGTCAACTAATTAAATTGGAAATACAAGTAAAAAATAATAATTGTAAACAAAAAATAAAATACATACCTGTGACCACAAGTCGATTTGAACGGTTGAAATTGGATTGGGATTCTAAACCATCACCTAATTACTCACATAACAACCCAAATGAGTCGTATTGTAGTTTTTTTTATAAATTCACCAATGCGTTCAATTCAATATTCACATCCAAATCGATCATGGTCTCAGAAAAACTTAGCTTTAGTGAGTGGGCAACAGTAGGTATACATAAGAGTAGACGAACATTGTATGAACTATATAGTGAAAAAAAATACAATTTCAGCCAGGAGTTTAAAGAAAAAGTAAAAAATTACTCAAAAATGTTTAGAAAAGTTTGTCATATAGCAAAATCCAATTATATTAGCTCCAAAATTAGAAATAGTGAAAATGTCATAAAATCAACGTGGAAAATAATAAATAGTGAGACTGGAAAGGTCAGTACCTGCTCTAATGATTACAATTTAAAGATTAATGACTGCACAATCAAAAATGACATTGAAGTAGCCCAAGCTTTTGAAAACTTTTTTACTGACATTCCAATCTCTACTACAATGTGTCTAAACTCTTCTCAATTAATCGCTGAGTCCTTACTTATAGAAAATGTACCTAAATGCGAAAATAAACTTAATTTCAACCATGTCGATGAAAAAGATATTAAAAAAGCCTTTCAACTTTTAAATATAAAGAAAACTGCAGATCTCTGGGGCATTTCCGTCAGAATTATTAAACCTTTAATTGATACGATTGCACCAGATCTAGCTTTTATATTCAATGAATGTATTGATTGTGGCGTATTTCCTGATCTAATGAAATGTAGTAAAATAATTCCACTGTTTAAATCGGGTAGTAGGTCTGACCCCACTAACTTTAGACCAATATCAGTACTGCCTACATTCAGCAAAGTTTTTGAAAAACTAATCTTACATCAATTGCTCAGGCATTTCAATGGCAATGACCTGCTACATGGTAAGCAATTCGGGTTTACTCGGGGTAGGTCAACTACTGATGCCGGTGTAGAGTTAGTATCGCATATCTTTGATGCTTGGGAGAAGTCGCAAGATGCTTTAGGCGTTTTTTGCGACTTGTCAAAAGCATTCGATTGCGTACACCATGAAACATTAATCAGGAAACTACATCACTATGGAATAAGAGACACCTCTTTGGATCTTCTTACATCTTACTTGAGTGATAGGATACAAAGAGTTGACATTAATGGGAAACGGTCTTCGGGGTCTGTAGTTACAATGGGTGTACCGCAGGGTTCTATCCTCGGTCCTTTCCTATTTTTAGTTTATATTAATGACCTGCCTCACCTAGTCAAGAATAATCATGAGATTGTATTGTTTGCTGACGATACTTCATTAATTTTTAAAATGAAACGACGAAACATAAAACTTGACGATGTGAATAATGCAATCTCAAAAGTAGTACACTGGTTTAATGTCAATAATCTTTTGCTTAATGAAACTAAAACGAAATGTATAAAATTTGCTCTACCTAATGTAAAACACGTTAAGATTGATGTAAACGTAAAAGGAGAAACGTTAGAAATTGTAAACAGTACAGTATTCTTAGGAATAACCTTAGATAGTAAACTTCAATGGGGCCCACACATAGATAAGCTATCGAAGAGACTTAGTTCTGCAGCGTATGCAGTCAAAAAAATCCGTCATCTTACAGACGTTGATACTTCTAGACTAGTCTATTTCAGCTACTTCCATAGTGTTATGTCTTATGGCATACTGCTGTGGGGGAACGCTGCAGATATTAACACCGTATTTGTGCTGCAGAAGAGAGCTGTTCGTGCAATCTATAATATGGGTCCCAGAGAATCCCTGCGTGATAAATTCAAAGAAATAAACATAATGACAGTACCATGTCAATATATTTATGAAAACTTGTTGTACACTCATAGAAATATCAATCTATTCCCTAAAAATAGCGACATACATAATATAAATACTAGAAATAAGGATAAACTCGCTGTGCCCACAACTAGGCTACACAAGATAAATGTATCTTTTAAAGGGCAATGTATACGCTTCTACAACAAAACTCCAAGTGAGTTGCAAAAATTATCAATAAATAAATTCAAACAAATTGTCAAACATATCCTTTGTAAAAAGGCTTACTACAAAATATCAGATTATCTAGAGGATAAAAAAGCTTGGGACGAGTTTTGCTCCAACTCGAAAAATAACAACTAACAGGCTAAAGGTTTCTTCGTCGCTTCTTTACTTTAGTCTACATACCGAAGCGACAGAAATCAAAAATATCACTTTATTTCCGTGTCAGTGTTTAGTTTTATGATTTGACCTTTTCTAAGTGTACATTTATTGTATTTATGGAAATAAAGAGTTTTTGATTTGATTTGATTTGAAATGTCCCACGAAAAAATTGAAAAATTTTGTCCTTTTTGAAAATTTTAGGCCATATAGTGAAAGCTTTTACATGCTTCTTTTAATGGAATTGGTGCTTATAATGATGATGCTTATAATGATGACTCGTAGCAGCTGATCGTCCGAATATACTTGTCATAATATCAGGAGCACCACCCTCAACATAAAAAAAACAACAGCCACATTCTCGGTTGTTAACCCTTTCTGTTGCAAACACATTTGAACAGTCGCCCTAGATTACCATACGAAGCCTAGACTGACATTTGCACACAGGGTCATCGGAGTAAACTGGCACAATCATGCAAAGTGGGCGTTCGCGTTAGCTAAGACGGCATACTAAGGGATTATGAATATTGAATTACAATTTCGCTGAAGTTCGTAGTGGTGTCAACTGTGGCGCTTTGTGAGGACTGAAACGTGTTGATTGAAAGGGACTTATGACGTTTGGAACGGCATTTCGATCACATGGGCTATTTGCCAGCTATAGCACCATAGTTCAGTAATTATTTGGTGCAGTAAAGTAGCAAAGTGGAGGAGATTAATCAAGGAAGCTGACCTCGCCGGAAAAGCTGGAAAGAGAGTAAAAGGGTAGCAGAGTCTAAATACATTTTAACTACACTGAATAACCATTTTTTGTGTTGACACATGTATGATACATGTGGGCCGATTGGTCAATACACTTTAAGCTGTACAGCGGTTGTTGGTAAGTACGACAAAAATAACGGACTCGACAACTTGAAACACAAAAGGTGTATTTTCACCATAGGGGATTCAAAAATATTTTATATGGCCAGATGTTCAGTATTTTTTTTAATTGTGTATCGCATGACCGTAGTTACTGATTGTATAATCGCTATTAAAGCTACGATATACGATCTCCTGTTCACAGTTTAAGTAGTAGGTACCTACTTTGCCGTCGTGACGAGACTGTCGTGCGGCTGACTTGACAGCGTATCTGGTGAAATTGCCGAGGATGATGGGAAAGTGGGATCATTCAGTGCAACAGGGTCGGGGTTATCTTAAATGAACTGATTTTATCTTCATTACTTTTAAATCGCGCTTTTAACAGATCCTAGAACAACTTCTTTAAACGATTGGAAAGTTTCGAGAAAAATAGCATAACGAAAACCTTTTTTCTCTGTTTTGATATTTCCTAAAATATTACGAAGATTTTGATCTTGACCGACGTTTTTCATATTCTTCTTACTAATAAATTATTGGATGCTTAGACGAAATATGTCGATTAATATTCCAGTAGAATCTTGTGAACTTTTGCAGGGACTTTCATATATCAGGCCGTATAATAGAAGACCTTAGAAATTTCGAGAAAACGCTGACATTCTTAGACGGTTTTTATTACAATAATGTGTTATTATCTTTTATGAGTCTCTCATTGCACGACTTTGACTGTCGATTTGCATTTTGTGAAATTGCGTACTAAAGAATTCATTTTATTGGTTATTTTAATACATTATTAGGAAATTTTATACGGAATTTTTGTTGAAAGCTTTTTGTGTTATTTTAGGCGATGAATTACTATTAAAATATCCATCATACGACTAAAGAGTTAAGGTTTATGAAATTTTATAGCTTATGAAGTATTCATGATTTTCGTTTTGATTGATGTTAAGTACTGGAAATAAAATCTAGTATAATAAAGATTTCTAACTATAAAGGCCAATTGAGTAAGCAATAAAGTAAGACAAAACGCGACAAACAGTAGAAATAAAACGAAACAACTAACGAACAGTTATTGTTATTATAGCAAGTTTTTTTAGCCCAAGGACAGAAGTGGAAGCAAGTCTAGGTAGCGCTAAATAGAACTAGAAATTTTTACTATTACTGGTCACGCTTGGCCTAAAAGGTTCACTTATAGCTAGCTTCCACGAAAAATAAAGAAAATTTCTCCAAGTACGTTTTTGCTTTTCACACGTAAGTTGGTGAGTTACCGAGGAAATAATTGTGCCCTTCTCGCTTAAACCCAGCCAAAGGGTCAACGTAATTAAAACGTATCTCACATTACCCGTCAAATATTTCAACTATTCCAAGAATTACACCGTTACATCCCCCTCTTCCTAATTTCACTCTTGCAGATACCCAGTTATTCTAAATGGTAATATTATACAATTACGTTCCCCTGTACCAGGTATGAATATATCGGCCTCTCAGAGGGATAATTCAGTAAGCGGCAGAATAAGAATATCGCAATCTTCGGTCTAAAAGTCGTAGGTCGTAAATCTTTAGTATTATTTCGCGAAAGGGATATTTATTAAACTTTAAGCCAGTAAGGTATGAGAGCAAAAGTAGGTGCCTACGTATTAAAAAACATTTGTTAATGTCAGCTTATGTTAGGGCTTCGGCTGTGACTGGTTGAAAATTAATTAGATAATTCACTCCTATAGATCTGCGGCTTTGTGGACTAGTAAATAATTTATCAAGATAAAAAGGTATATAATATAATCTTTTGTAAGTCGAAAAAAACATTAAAAGGTCTATAGATATTTTTTACATTAAATGAGTTACATCGTTCCGCCATTCAAAACTCGATCCCTCAAGTTTCGTTTTAACAAATGCCAGTTGCGCGTTTGCACCTGTGTGTTACTTAAAAAACTTATTCTAGCTTCACGATACGACAATGGATATAAAATTATTGACAGTGGCCTAGTCCAACTAGTACACCCAGTTAGCTACAACTAGCTAGCTCATAGGTAGCCTAAGATATAGGAAATATAGTTCCTTTAATTATTATTATCCTTTAAATCTCTGCAAGGGATAAGACCGCCAATTGCAGGATACGATAGTTAGTCTTTAAGAACTTCTTTAGAGTAATATTACCTGCAAAAAAGCTTTTTTATTTATTTATTTATCTATAAAAATAGGAAGAGAATGCCATAAGTATGAGTAATGTAATATTATAATTAAAGTTTAAGAAAATGAAAACCATATGGCAAGGAATACAAAGAAAAAAAGCTTTTATACAAAAATATTAACTGTGACGGAAAATCTCTGACAAACATCTTACAAGTAATTAAAATCCGAATTCTACTTGTGGCTTTTTGTCCTGGTAACAAAAGCCAAATGTTATTTCAGATCTAGGTTGTTTGTAGATGGTCGAAGTCAAAAACTGCTGGACTTTGATATTTGTTTTTGGAGACGTAAAAGCTGCGTATAAAGTACTTTGAAAAAATAATTTGGTGCTTGTCCTTGTTTTACTTATCATTAGCCTGCGTCTAGCCCAGCGCAACATTTCAGTTCCATTAATTTTTTTATTTTTTATTCTTATTTATTTAGGGAACTTTGAGTCATAGGTGACTAAACGTTACCAAGAAAAAAATTCCATGTCCGTATCTGGTTATCAAAGATCAATTACGAACGTGGACCAAAGGAAAATCCATGATGGTGAAATCATCATGGTGACTGAAATCCAAATTTCTGGCGTATAGGATCAGTAGGTATGATAATGAAATTAAAATCGTGTCGTGTTCTTTGAAGACGTGTTAAAAACATGGTGCCGTTAATTTGTGTCTTGGAATAATGCTATAGAGCCCCCTTTCTTCTGTAATTGTTATGAAATTCAAACTGTTTGTACGAGTTGTATTGTTGGCAATTAGTATAAATGCCATCTGTGGTTGGAACAAGGGAATGAGTTGTGCCTTGTATATTAAGTAGAATTGAACTTTTAACGGTCGATGTTTCAGTGTTATTAAAGAATTAGGTAAGTCGCAAATAACACACTGTGATCTTTTTATAATCCTTTTAGCTTCTGTCCGCGGCTTTCTGGGCAATTTTCGTAGATTATTAGAACGCTTTAGGTTAGTCCACGTCTAGAACTAGCTTCGAGTTGAAGTTTTGAAGTAGATATCCTACCTACTTGAAAATTCCTCTTTGATGCGTTTTGTACTTTTGGTAAGCATTGTAAATAAAATAAATAAATGTTAATATACTTAAACTTTCTTCTTTTGCGATATTAGATCACATCGAAACACTGTCGCCGTTAAAAATAAACCTTCATCATAAGAATATTCATTAAAATCCAAATTTGTCAACCCTCTACCTTTCATTTCGACAGAGACACTTCACGTCACTTGACATTTACAAAAACCGGCACCAAAGTGCACCTTATCTCGTCGTAACAAGGATTATTGTGTTCCCCTAAGAAATTTGCATGATAATTCTGTTGTTTCGCCCACTTATGCAACAAACGTCGCGATCTTAGAACTTCAAATGTAGAGCTTCAAGCGGCGTAAAGCGTAATCCGGTGAGCGCCATGTTTGGCCGCCATGTTGGTCCGGTGCAGGGATGTCACTGTCAAACTCAATTATAATTTGACGGGTTCATGTCCCGTCCGTTTGATTTCTTACGTTGAAAATAGTATATTAAAATGTTAAGTTGACTGCTCTATACAATTATTTTAAAATGTAAAATAAATGTTTATATATATATACAAAGTGGTCTGTCTTTCAATGCAACCTCTGCTTACTGTTTTTTTTAGAAAATAAAAAACGATCTGCGTCATTACAACTAAGAAAAAAAAGGATAATTTATTTGACAAACTAATCGTAGGTACCTACCTAAGTTTGTGAAAAATCTGATTAGTACTTGCATTTTAGTTCATTTTAACCCGTCAACCGTCACATGACACATTTCTGTCACAAAGCCAATTAATTTATCCAAGTGATCGATCGCAATCAAGAAGCTAACTCGAACCCACACAGCCTGCGAGCGCCGCTAATTAGATAATTGAACGAGACGTGACAACCCTGTGTGTTTGCACCTACCGGCGAGTCTCGGAGATGGCGGTGGGTTTCTTACGTCAAACGTTATCAGTGTGTGATGTGATGAGGTTTCTGATTCTGGATGCCAGATTCTGTTAAATAGGGGTACACTACCTACTGGTTATTCTAGTATGAGACGGACATGAATTTTATCTTCATAAGAAAATGCAAAATACAGAATGAAAAAACATTTAGAAGTCCGTTCTATAATAATAATAATAAAATGTTTAAGTGTCACTCGTAAAGGTCATATCTAAAAGTAATCAGTAAGTTAGGTTAATAATATTAATTGGTTATGACGTTGGGTTATTTTTAGCTTACATTAGAGAGAAGTGTAAATCAACCTCCTCAAGTTAATAGCTATTAACGTATGGTTGCAACAGTCTGCAGTTAGCTCAATTGTTTTAATCAGTTAACGCAATTGTAAATACGAGTTGTCATTTATTTCTATTATCTGATTGTAATTTTCTTTGTGAATAAAGATTTAATTGTAGGAAAAACTAAACGTCATCGGGACTTTTTTGCAACCTACAAATAAATAAGTTTTGGAAACTTTTCTGAAACACAATTACAATGAATTTTGTTAATATTTTAAGTAAGATCTTGATCAATTAGAAATGTCGTAAAACCATCGCTCTAGCTCTCAGCCTACCCGTCACAGGTAACACAATAGTGACTCTCGTATTTGCACCTACAGATTGGCATCAAGCACTGTAAATCCGCTCCGAAGGTTGTCAACTTGATTTGTTCTTTAGTTGGGATCGTTTGAAGACAAATCGGGACATGTTAATCAGCTTATGACGTGTACTTTGTATCGTCGCAATCGTGTATCAAATCAATATATACAAAAGCATGGTTAATTTCAGGAACTGTTATCATATATCATACCATTATAAAAGCAATGTAAATTTTAAATGATCATGTACCTTCGTACATGGTCCAGACGACCTCTGTGGCTCGGTAGGTGAATGTCCTCCTGAAACGCAGAAAGTCGCGGGCTCTCATCGCGGCGGCGGCAGGACAAATTTGTATTAGATATTTGTATAGGATGTTATTTTTCGCATAAATTTTCAGTTTCCCCATTTTGATAGATGTTAGATTTCGTTTCTGTTTTTGAGTTATCGATATAGTTCCATGTAATTTTCTGGACCTCTTCCTGGTCGTTCTCTTCCTGGTAGGACTCTTCTAAACAACCTATTTCGATACGTTGTATACATTTTGAACTGCTGAGTATCCACTAGTAAATAAGGCCATCCGTAACAGAAAAGCCAGAGGCCTGATCCCTTTACATTTAGAATTGTGTCGGTCTCCACCGCGGGCGATGCATTAACATAATTGCAGGCTCTATTGATTAGGAAGGCTTCGCCTGAAGAGGTGAGCTGTAGAGTCGACCATGCTGATTAGAGTGCTTTTTATTTGCATGGAAGTGTACTCGGATCAGACAGAAACAGTTCAATTTCAATTCTAAACTCGAAGTTGTCGTCCGATTGTCAGAATTGTTGAAACGTTTCTTAAGCTTGCAACGAAAACCTGCTTACTTTTCGTTTTTGAACACGGCTAAATCCAGGAAGAAATTTAATTAAAAAGTCATCTGATTGATAGATTTACGATCAATAGAACGGAGATACTAGTGGATATAGTTTTGAAACCATCCACCAACGACAAAGATTTTTTTTTATTTTCAGGCAACCGGGAACGAGCTAACCAATAATCACACTTGCGAAACCAGGCTATGAATTATCACTCCCTATTGTCTACTCCATAGAATGCATAGAATATTTTAGCCCTCTTCAGTTGCTAGTAGCTACCGACAGCTAAGATACGATCGTAAACACAGAGCGGCTTGTAGCCATCGGGAAATTGAATTATTTGGATTAAGATGGGCGTATATAAGTAGCACAGATTTGATTATTGAGCTTTCGTCAAACAAGAACTAGGTTCTCGTGTGAATTCACACACGTGTGTACTTCATATTCGAAATGACATCTTCTTCACAACGCCAATAGCTAAATCCTTTCATGGAGAAGAGACGCCCTCCATATTAAAGGTAATAGTAGTTCAAACACCCATAAAAAAGGTCATTGTCGAGCAAGCAATTTTGATAGTGACATCCTAACTGCACAACGCGTTTGATTCGACACTGTACATGTTTAACACCTTGACTGCCACCAACTAATTTACCTTCTTCAGCAGCCTTTTGCACAGTGACGCGATTGCATCGCGGAAGCTCGGCAGTGAACGTCTTAACTCCTAACAAACACACTACAAATCCGTATCTAGGTACGCTGCGTTCCGAAATCGCCTATCGTACAGCCTTTCACCAAATAAGGGGGGGTCAAATTTGAATCTAAAAGTATACCATGGATTCTTGTATTTCCTCAGTAAAGTCTATAGAAAGCCATGAAACTAAGCGTGGAATGAATCATTAATGTGCGGACACTGGATTCGTCTCAACTGCTTACTAATGGGTTTTTACATTTTCCACCCTGATGAAGACCTTGTTCTGTGGAATGGGATGGTCCTTAGAGAGTTTTGTATTGAGTGACCATTGAAATCATGTCGAGGTAGGAAGAAATTTTTATTTTCTGTCGTTACTTTCCAACTACTGGGCAATTGCGTTTTTTCCTTTTACATTTCACTCCTCGCGATACAACGTAGTATGTGTAGCAGATGGGTTTAAACAGATTGTAATTTAAGATTTTGATAAAACTTGCACATTTGTCTCGCGGCGGGAAACGATCCTGCACGGACGGACGGTGGAACTTCGACCACTGCGCCACCGAGGTCGCAAGCTCGAAGGAAACAAAAACGCACGCCCATTTTGTCCAGGGCAGATTCTATCAAACGAATTTCGTAATTCTAATACCAAAGTAAATCGAAATTGAAGGAAATCCCACCCATTCACTGGTCGGTTACATATCCAATCAGAGAATCGAACCCGCGTACGAGTAAAACGACAAAATCACACTCAAGTTCGACTCGCTGTAATTGCATGTAGCACAAAGGTTCCATCGTAAATCCTTTGCCCTTTTGAGGAAAACCTGATGAAAATCGGATCAGCCGATTTAATGAGATGTTCTTTTCAGTTCTGCTTAGCGAAGTTGTCAATTGATTTGCTTTTGGCTTCGTTAAAATATTGAATGAGTAAGCTGAAACCAGGGTTGAGTCTATTTGACGTTAGTAACGAAACGTGATCGAGACGTCGACTTTTTCCATACAATTTGGTAAAGTGTCTCTTTCGTGTGGACAGGGAACTACGCAATCCCATACAATTAATTATATACTCTCGCCTTTTATAATAAATACTTATTTTAAAAATGACACTCCTAAATTATCTAATTCCATAAATAGGAAGTTTCAAAGTTGTCAATCTAACATGAGCGAACCCAAAATAATTGTAGCGCCCTGACAGGGTTTCTATGCATTGTGTACCCACTAAGACTTACACACTTAAGAACAATACCTGTATGTATAAAATCACAATAAATGATATGAATATGAATATGTATGCATAAAAGAGATGTCACGTCTCGTTACCAACGTCAAATAGACTCATCCGTCTGATCCTCAACCTCACCCTCAACAGCCTATATTGGCCCACTGCTGGACGCAGGCCTCCCCCATAAGTGCCTTATTGGATTTTATCTCATGTGGGCCCATAATCCCCATGGCATGCGGGTTGGGGATGGCAGTTTGGTCGTAAAAATGTTCTGCAGGCCGCTGCTGCCCGCCTCTGGTAGATATCCCTTAGTCGCCTCTTACGACACTTTCTCGAAGAGTTGGGGTGGGGCAAATTCTAAGCTGGCACCACACAGAATTTTTTTAAAAACAATTCGTTCCCTTTATATTTATACTCCATTTTTTACTACATAAGTAGGTTTATCATCCCCTAACTAACTTATCACACACCTAAAATAATGTATACCTATCATGTTCGCTTGGGTACCTACTTGCATTTTTGATGCTTTTGTGGAGGTATTTCTTGTTAGTTTACATACCTGAAACAAATAATAAAAACATTTAACGAAACGTAAGCAGTTTCAGAAATATAAAATATCTAGATGTCGCCGCCGCCGGATGATAGAATCAGCTCGTTTGTAGAATGACTCGGCCGATTGCAAAACGGCGCAATACAATCAATAGCATAAGCCGATTGATAAACGATCAATGTTCAATAATATGGTTAAATGTAACTTAGCCAATAAAATTAATAAGGTGGGTATTGTCAACGAATAAGATTTTTTATTTATTTATTAAGACAACTAAATATAATGCAACAGTCTGCAGTTATGTCAATTGTTTCAATTGTAAATACTAGTTCTAATTTATTTATTTTATTTGATTTTAATTTTCTATGTGAATAAAGCTATTTACTTCTAAAAAAAGACAACTTACTATTCTATTTTGTTAATGAACTTTGAGCTAGAGGGGTTAGTACAAAATATTAAACAGGGATTTATTCCTCATAATCATTTTTGGTAGATATATTATCAGAGGTCGTTTTGCAAATGGGCCAAACCATTTTACCAACTCTGTAATGATGTAATGTATATAAATGTGAAATCTAACGGGCTGATTCTACAATCCGGCGGCGACATATCAGTATATGTCGCCGCCGCCTGATTTTCCAACAACTTTGGGCACATAGTCGTCATTTTATTTATTTTTTATCCAACAAAGAAACCAAATTAAAATAAATTCAATATCTCGCTTTTCCAGAAAAAATTTTTTTTTTTACTTTATTAAGTTCAGAACTTATTTTATCAAAATTAGGTTATCGAGCGCGTAACTCTTAACATGACTTTTCAATAACTCTAACAGTTTCAGACTTCCCCTTAGTGGCCCTGAAAAAAAAACTAACCTTATCCTATTTTTGTAAAATTTGCAGAGTAATCAGTCACAGCATAACATAATTAAATTAGATGTAATCCAGAAAGTCCACCGACTCGGTCCAAACTGGGCCAGCATGAATAAATGAGCGCCCCCTGGCGGCCGGGCGTTGAATCAAAGACTGCGAGTTACGACCAGCTTAAAGAGTTTGGTTCCTTTTTAAACATGATTATTTTTAAACAAAAAAAACTGTACTTGATGGTAAAAGTGCTAGAAACTACTGGTACAACTCTCAAATACAATATTGGATCAGTCACCGAAATTTACCTTGTCGCCAAGACTAAACTATCAAACTAAAAAGCGTTTTAAATTTAAACATCTCTTCAGACAAATTCACAAAATACCCTCCAACGTTTTGGTTAATAGTATTCTTAGACTAAAATAGGAGCTATCGTTAGAACCACGTGCTAAACAAACTTTATACCTAAAACATAAAGTTCACTTTATTTTAACCGACTCACAGGTGATCCCACCATCTGTGGAAATGCTTTGTAAATTTAAAAGTTTTTCCCAATAAATAATGCAATGCTTACGTTAGGGGGAACTATGGCAAAATAAATAAGAAATATGAATATGAAAGGCGAGACGACAATCTACTATAACTAAATTAGACCAACATTTGATCTTTTCCAAATAATATCCTAGATACCTAGTACCGTTTTGCTTACCAGTTCAAAAAATATGCTGCTATTTATTTATTTATATATCTGTTTCTTAGTCACGTGGTGTTGTAGTAAATACCAGGCTTCTAAATTATTAAAATTAAAATAAAAAAAAACTGTACTTACATAAATACACAGTAAGCTTTTACTTTCTTTAATAATGTGTAGGCATTCCTTGCACAAAAGACAAATTGCTAAGATAGACAATATTTTTACGATTTCCAACAAAATGTTTTCAATTTACTATTTGCGCAGACAATGTTAGGATCGCATCTATAAGTTACGACCTACGTGATCGAATTTCAGTTAGTTTAAGATGTAGCTTTTATTGTCGATGAGTAAGGGAGTTTATCGCTTGTACTTCGCAAATCAGCACTTTATGTTACGACTTACGACATGATATAGAGGATTTTGATTACCTAATTGTCAAAAATTAGTAGATTTTGTCTAACGTTAGAAAAAACTTGTTTTTGAAAAGACAGGGGATTTTTTACGTCATTTTTAAACGACTGCAGAAAGAAGGAGGCTCTCAATTCGTCTGTATGCTTTTTAAGTATCTATGTTAATTGATTTCTCGGCCTTTTTTTTTGGAGGGGGGAAATGCCCTCGCACTTACCTTCCGCCATGGGGGTGACGGAAGGGGGTATGTGGGACTCGAACCCACTAAAACCCCCCGTGAAACGTCCACCGCCGTCATGGGGCGAGATGGGGTCGCGTTAGCATTCACCATCTCGCCCCGGCGGGTGGCCCGGGAACCGGTCCGGGATTTCTCCGCCTGTGGTAAACCGATTTAACTGATTCTTTCACTATTGTATAGATAATGATCCCTAATTGGTTCCATAAAATGTTATTCCCAAGGAGTTTGTATTTATCCCGTAAAGCTTAAAAAACAACATTAATACTTTTGAAAAATCACGACGAAGAAAAACAATTTTGGTGATATCTTCTTACTACTAAATTTTGATGATTTTTTCTAGAGGTTGATTTTGAAGTGGTTCCATAAAAGTTTGATTGACGAGGATTTATAACGAGTCAAAAAACCAAACTGCACTCTTCGGTCTTTTTAAAAGAGGATGCATTTACCTACCATAGGCTGTCAACTAGTGAAATGACGATGATGATGATGAATCTATATAAAGAATTCTTCCATCTTTAAGCCCGAAAGTGCCTACGAGACGAAACAAAGTAATATCACAGGGTAAGAATCTTACCGCGAAAGATTATCCCCACTTGACTTAGATATTTTGATGTTTTACCAACGAAATTGGTTTTTCCCTTAGCAAAGAAAACCCATTATCGTGAAGGGAAGCCATCTTGTTACGTACCTATCTAATTTGGGATCATCCTGTGTGAGGTGCGAGATTGACAGCAGTAAGTAGGGATTTGCACGGTAATGACGGGTTATTGAAATCCTTCAGTACACTATTATTGGATATACCTATTGTGTAGCAGCTACGAAATTAAGCCGGAAGAAAGATTTGTCCTTTATAGGATACGATGTAACGGATTTTTTGCAGGTTTTCAGCAAAATGTACTATACCTACACATATTTTCTTCAACAGAAAGGCTTAGATAAATTTGCAGCCTAATTTTAATGGCCACATTATGTAGGTTTCCAGATGGTTTCACTGCAGCTAGTGACTATTGTTTCATTTCACACGAAATTATCAAAATTATTGGCAAACATATGTAAAAAATTACGCAATTGGAAATGTTAACACTCAAACGTACTGTCAGAAACACGCGCGAGTCATGGGGGCGCATTGTGTGTGTCGGGCCTAATGCAGCTATGTAGGGTTGACTTTAGGTGTCGAGTGCATATTTGGGGGAGCCCTTAGAATTGATTGAATAAGATTATGGGTTCGGAGGTCTCGTATGTAGATGGATTATATTTGCGACAAAATATTTTTTACAATTGCAAAAGGATTTCAAGGAAATAAGTAGTCACCAATTTATATATAGCTACTTGACGGCAAGTAGGGAAAATTTAGTAAATCAACATCAGCATCTTTAACTTGACTTCATATACGCAGTGATTTATTTCATAACGACCTTACAAACTCAATCTCAAAGTGTTTTATTTCCTTTAGACTTTACAGGACTCTCGGATTCGTCAGAAATAATAATGTAACCAAGTAAAACTAGGAAACAAAACTTTGGATTTTGTTCACTTGGACTTACAGGACTCTTAAAGCACATAGACTATTTCGGGTGAAAACATTCGTTAGTTTTTTAACGGATTAGCATAAAAAAATGCAAATTTCAAGTTCGAGAAGTTAAAATGCAAAAAGTCTCATGTTTTTAGAATGAAAATTGTTGTACCCAAGTACCAGTTGTAATTTGATTTTCTTTATTTTCTTTTGTCTCTCTCATTGTTTTTATACACAAAGTTATGAGATTAACTCAATTTTTAGGCCCACGTTGTGTGTCCTTTGGAGTTGAAAAAAAAAGAAAATACAAGTGCTCTCGAGAGTTTTAATGGAATTTCTTCGAAGGAAGTAAAAGCATAATTTTATAAATGCCATCGATGTTTTATTTATAAAATATGGAAGCTTCTTGTTTTGACATTTTTATTGAGATTTTGAGGAAAAATTTGGGCAAGTTAATTGTGGAAAGAAGAATATTAGTTGCATTTGACCCTGGGTAAAAAATAACTTTATTATTACGTAACGATTGCAAATGACATGTTTTGCGACCTAGAGATGCAAGAACCAATTAAGTCGGTTGATAAGCTCGCAATGTTTATTAAAACATTTCTGAGAAAGAAACAGATTATCGGTTAAAAAATTTTAGAAGTTTCAGGTAACTTTCTTTGAAATTGCGTGAGTCAAGAAACGAGAATTGGTGGCTTAATTAAGTAATTACAAACGCTTTTGAAAGCAACATGAATCTCGTTCAAAACGTAGAGTGATATTGCTTATTAAAATACTACTATAACCTACATTATAACCAAAAAGCATAGGACTCAAGCAATTATGGAAATGGTAGAGTTATGAGAGGGAACATTTTTATATGGCACTATTAAGCCAAGCTATTTTCTCACAAAGTATAAATGCAACTACGCAGTTGTCACCTTTTAAAGCAGAACGCAGCGAGAAGGCACTGAAAAAATTGAGTTGAATTTTTTTTTACGATTTATAAGTTTTGCCACGGACAGTGCGAGATTTCGTACGAATTTGGTTAAATTATACATATTTTAAATTTTAAGTGTCTAGAGCTTTCGGTTACCTAATCTGTAGTATCAAGACGTCCCATACGTAGTTCCATGTCCCCACGGTAGAGGCGCTGGTGCCCAATTCCATAAAAAAAATTAACAGCACAATAGCGACGACGTTTCGATACCATCGAGTAACCGAACTCAGGGGGGTATTTGCGTAGTTCCTTGTCCGTACGATAGAGGCGCTGTACCAAGTTGTATGGAAAAAGGAGACGTCACGTTCACGTCTCGTTAATAACATAAAATAGACTCACCCCTCAGGGTTCTGCAATAATAATTATTATTTATTTATTTCCTCTACACAAGGTTTTACATAAAATTAAGTTATTCTAAGCACAGTGCGTAACTAAATATAAATATTAAACCTGTATTGCGAGAGGCTGAAGCTTACTATAGGTTTTAGAAAAACCTGTAACTGCAAGTTTCCAGGGCCTCCACTCCACGGGACTACATAGGTAATATAGAGTAAAGCTTGATTTTTAAACTAAACTTGAATTTATGTAAGTAACATTTCTAGGTAATTTTGTAAAACACAATAAAAGCAACAAAAGAAATAAAAAGATTAAGTACAGACAGACCTAAATGTGTGTCGGTGTGTGTGTTTGTGTGTATATGTAGCCAATTTAGTTTAAATGTGTGTGGATGTGCGCGTGTTTGGAAGGGTTCAGTGCCGTAGGTGCGTTCGGCTCAAAATGTATGCAGCTTTAATCAGTATTATCAAGAATTAGAATTCCCTGTAAAGCTATTTATGGAAGCCCAGCTTATTGATTCCTAAGAATACACATTACTCAGGATTTCAGTTCCAATCCTTCTATCGCCTTCGATTTGCACGTGTGCCCTTTGAGGGCTTAGGCACTGGACGAGAAAATGGCTTTTACATTTTGGAGCGCTTTGAGTTACTTTTAGATTGTATAACTTCGTACATTTCACAATTTTCTCATTGTGTGTTAAAATTTTTGAGTTGCGTTTGGACAAATTACTTTCTCCGCTCGCGCAAGAACAGATCTGGCACCTCTGAGTTTGGCAATTCTGCGGTTGTATTGCTGGTATTTTTATATTTACAAATGTTTTGGAAACAATCATTAGAGGTGGCTCAAATTAATTTTAAACAACATAAAATACTACGAACACCTATTTCTTGTTTGGAAAAAAAATTACTATTTCATAATCTTTTCTTTGCCAATCTTTTCAAATTCACTCAAAGCAACCTCCAGCAGTAAAAGCTCCCAGCGCCCCCTACCGGTGCTTACGGGAACCGCGTTATCAGGCCCCCGCAGGCGTCTGCCGTATTTTTGTTAACAACTTCTTTTGAAACCCACTTGATGTACTACATTGTGTTCGGGACTCGAACCTGTTATCATTTCGGAACTTTCAAAGCGATAGGCAAGTTTTTGGCGGAATTAATATTATAATTGTAGACGACTTTGAAAATTAATTTTATATCATTCTTGTGTTATTTGGAATTTTGGTTAATTCTGTTTCGGGCTTTATTTAATAAAAATCCTTGCGTTGTTATTTATTATGGAAAGTTAATCGTCATCGCATGAATCAATTAATAATAAAGAGAATCAGAAAATAAAATTAATAATAAAGAGAAACAGAAAGTAGGGATGTAAATATAATTATTTTCTTAATAAAAAGGATATTGTTATAAAAACGGAGCCGCGCACAATTTTAGTGCGAAAGAAAGAACTCTACATAGAAACAAGAGTTGCAAAATATTTTGACATCATATTTTATAAAAACTTCAGCGTATACAAAAACGTTTACAAGGGGAAATATCTCTTATCTTCCATAGTGTAAGCACATAGGTGAAAAATGCAATAGAAAATTGCCACTTACTCTCCAATCCCTCCCCTTTGTGCATGTCGTCATATATTTAAAGTCTTATCAATAGGAAGCTGTCGGATAAAATATGCGTCTTATTTTCTATTTTGAAAATATATTTTATTTTTATGATTTCCATAGGCGTTTCCATGCGCGTCCTCGCTTTGAATAACCTTCATTCAACGTTTTTGTAAGAGTATCTTGTGTATTAGGTATATTATGCATTTGTGAGCTATTTCGTACCGTGTTCTTCTGAGCACCGAATTTGTTTAGATACATAATTTATTTAATTTTACAGTGTCCCTAAGTAACGGCTTATGAAGATACGGCACGGCACACGAACGAAGTCACGAGCAAAAGCTAGAAAATAATAGAATAGAATATAAATTTATTTGTTAAAAGACACATACTAAATTTAGACTAAAATACATAATAAACTTAGATTAAAATACATGGTGTAGACTTTACTGTAATAAATATAATTCCTGAAACAAAATAATGCTCTACTTCAGACATTATCACATGGTATAATTTCCGTCACTCAGTGCAGGGGGCAGAAAACCGATCACCATTTTTATTTGCCAAACACTGCACTTCACTTCCCTCCAGGTTTATAAAATAAATTTTACTTTATTCACACACGCAAATAAAACACAAATAACTCCCAAAAATTCGGGAAAAACACGCATAGCAGTAAGTTATCGGTTGACCTTACTCGAAGGTACAATTACCCACAAATATTCGTATCTGTTTATATCCCCGCTGATATTTTATTCGCTATTCAATGGCTGGAAACTGCTTTTGTCTCTGGATGAAATACAGCCTGTATCGATGGGTTATTCCCGACTGACCTACTCTTCACCCCACAATGATTCCATGAACTTCAGTAAAATCTGTTCATTTAGGTGGGTGTAAAATTTATACTGCTAGATATGTTTGTGTAACATTATTGGTAGATTGTTTAAAATTTCGGAGACAGAGAATTTTCACCAAATTTTTGTGTAATATGTGAAAATGCAATTATTTCATCAAACCTTAGTGGATCTAATTCAGAATTTGAAAATTACGAGTATCGCATCCTTGTAAGTCTTAAATGTTTTTTCAATTTGTAGTTTTGATTTACGAGTAGGGAAACGAAAAAGATCGGCGACAAAGCCGAAAAAATTCGCGGCATTTGTGAATATGATGGCTTCGACATTTGAAGCGGAGTCAAGAGGAACAGCCCATATCGACGGCTCGCTACAATGCTTTGGCGAAAATGAAAAGCTAACGATGTAAACAGCAGAGTGTAGCTGTTGGCTTTTTGCAGAGGTGTTTTAGAAAGGCGGGCACAAAGACTTTTTGTTTCCAACAAAGCAGGGAAATTACCCCTTGGGAAATGTGTTTTCATGTTTGGAATACATTTTAAAACTTGATAGTTTTTAGTTTGATCAGAAAACAATCTTGTGTTCTGTTGTTTTTACTCGAAATACTGCAGTGAAAACCTAACAGCGGTATATTACTAAAGTCTTGCGTTATAGGTCCTTACATATGAAATTGGCGTTTTTCGTACTGGCCACTTTAATCACAAATTTCTCCTCTTTGGTAAGGAATTCCAAATTCAAATTTGTACAGCTATAGACTCGTGTATTTGTGCTTCGATGATCGTCATTCATTTGTTTTTTTTCTTCTGTTTTTTTCTGTTTGCGTCACTCATTTTACAAAATGGAAAACTTAAAATATCGCATTATTTACGAGTACGAGTTCCGCCGTGGCACTAGTGCTGCGGAAACAACTCGAAGGGTGAATGATGTGTATGGCGGTCGTGTTGCAAAAGAAAACACAGTTCGTTTTTGGTTCCAACGTTTTCGTTCTGGAAATTTCGACTTGCAGAACAAGCCCCGTGGACGGCCTGAGACTCAAGTTGATAATGAAGAGTTGAAGGCTATTGTGGAAGCGGATCCATCGCAAACCACGTCCGAGTTAGCTGCAGGCTGCGGTGTTAGTGATAAAACTGTTTTAATTCACTTGAAGCAAATTGGGAAGATTAAAAAGCTTGAAAGGTGGGTACCTCACGAATTGACTGAAGCAAACCGGCAAACGCGCGTCGACTGCTGCGTTACATTCTCAGTCTAAGACATCCTCCGTACTCCCCGGACCTTGCTCCAACAGATTACCATTTTTTTCGAAATTTGGATAACTTCTTGCAAGGGAAAAAATTCAACTCCGATGGGGCAGTCCAAATCGCCTTCAAAGATTTTATTGATTCCCGTCCGACTGGTTTTTTTAGTAAAGGGATCAATGAACTACCTATAAGATGGCAAAAGTGCATAGAAAATAATGGTTCATACTTTGATTAATTAAATATATTATATTAAAAAATATTCGACTTTTTGTTCCTCCCATACAAAACGCCAATTTCATATGTAAGGACCTAATATTATAAACTTTTTGATAATACTGTAATTTAAAAGTTTTAAAACACTAAAATAATTTATAACGGGTTATTTCGTGATCATGGCGCAAGAAACTGCGCCGAAATATTGGAAAGCTCATAACTCACATCATGGTATATATGCCGTTTATAACACTATACTATAATCATTTACTGTGTGTGCAAATGAAATTTATAAAATTTACACAGGCAAAAATAACATTTCCAAACAATCATGTCACAACCAAAAAACCGAACAAAAAGCTTTACAAGTACAAACAGTAGACAAAAGACGTTTTAGCGCAACCTGGTATCGACAAGCCAAGTCGAAGACGGACCGGCGGCGCCCTGCAGCCCCCATCCGATATTTTCATTTAACTTTGAAAATTGGTCGCTTCGCCCGCGCCTCGCAAATTGGGAAGACGAGCAGGGAACATGGAAGATGCTGGAATAGGGATCAATAATAGGATTCTAGGTGCGATTTTCTTCCGGGATGAGACTACTGTGAATCTTTTGATGGAAAAATTTAGGAAATTGTCTGTTGGGATTCCGAGTAAATTGTTTTTCGGTGGCAGAAGGGTTGTGGGTGCTTTGTTAAATTATCAGTTTTGTGCTGAGATCGTTTTCAAGTTTTTACCTTGATAGCTTAGCTACTTAAATAATAATTTGACGACCTCCGTGGCGCAGCGGGCGAAGGTCCGCCTGCGACGCAGGAGGTTGCGGGTTTCGATTCCTGCCTCGGAACAAATTTGTGTACGATCTGCAGAATTTTTTTTCGTTGGTCTGGGTGTTTTCTATGTATAATAAAAAATATCTATCTATGTAGTGTATTGTATTATGAGTGCTTCAGTAATCTAGTACCCATAACATAAGCTCTGCTTAGCTGGGGGCTAGATAATGCTGTGTGCATTGTCCAGCATTATTTATTTATTTATTTATCAATCATTACGATACATAAGTATTGTTCAGTACTGTAAAATCGTTTATGTACCTTTTGCTTCTGAACACAAATAAAAATTGAAAAAGTAAACAGTAAACAAGATCTGTAATTGTCACTGACAAAGACAATAAAGTATACATCAATAATTATTTTTACCTCTAAAAGCTGATGTAACGGCGGATGTGCGGTCGTTCTAAAACATGTACAAAACAACAGATTACGTAAACTGACAAAGACAATTATTTAAAACGCTACAAGTGTTTAGCCGGTCCGAAAAAACGAAAAAAGCAACATGAATATTCAAAAGACATAATTTATCCAGATTAAGAGAACTCTTTTCGTCCGAAGACGTTTCAACTCAACATTATTACGGTCCCATTTCTCAGGCCTTTGAGTCCTCAGCGGGCAAAAGATTTACATAAAAAGAAACTTTCAGTCTTCTAAATTATGATTCAATTAGTATTAAAGGCTGGTCTCTCAAAGGTCCCGTATTTTTCGGGTTCGCCGAGCAGCTGATACGTAAATCCTTTGTGTTCTAACCGGACTAAGGAGTATCTTTGGAGAAAGGTTCGTTTTCGCTGCCATAGAGGTATTGGTACAAATTACAAGCGGATTTACTGGTAATGTCATTGCAAAAACTACAAAGGGAAAGCTGAAAACACATTACTTTTCTCGTATATTTATGTACGGGCGCTGCGCAAGGTCCGCTCTAAGCCCCTAGTTATATAAATGAGTCTGGTGGCTCTCGGAGGTCACGCCGTCCGGCGAAGGACTTCAGCTCAGTTCATTACGCATTACGAGATTTCTTCCTTCGTTTGAGTTTCGGAAGAATTCTATGCTCAATGTACCGTAAAAGTCTCTATTGTCGACCCTTTCGCTGGGTTTTAATCGCTTATTTTTTCTAAGAAACGTTGTGCAACCGCTTGATGAAGATAAGTCTATGTTTGCTCCATCTATTTCACAAGCTTTTAAAATTCCTGTGATAATTTATAACAAAGATTCAGATCTTCTTTTAGAATACGATGATTATCTTTGGTGTCTCACACAGAAATGTCTGAGTGTGTCACATAATCATTATCTGTGACAGGGGTATTTGTAAGAGGCAGTGCGAGTCGGATCAAGTGAGGAATTACACTTTTTGCGCGGAACCTTGCGATTATTCCGCTCCGTTCGTAAGTTTCGGATATTCGTCTTGAGGATTAAGGGGCGTCTTGAGCGCACGAAATTTCACGGTATTCCCTTGATGGATGAATACGGAAGCCTTAATTCCGCAATTTCGAGTGTAAAATAGTAAAAGAGAAGACAACGTTGACGCTAATGACGTCATATTCTTGGAGTATCCCTTTTTATAACCCCGAAAATCCTTTGTAGGATTTAGGGTAGGTACTTGTTCGTTTTATGTCTCGAGTCGCTCCGACTGTTAAACACAGCACGGCACCATATGGAAATTTAAAAAGGCATTCATTCATTAAGCAAACATACATAAAATTTAACGAAGCGCTGCCATATTCGTTAACGAATTTCCGGCATTCATTATGATTATCCCATAGTTGTTTGTCTCTTTCTGTTGCAGTAGTTGAGACAATAGTAGAGGGAGACGGAAATCGGAAAAAAGAATGCCGGCCATCTATCGCTCGGTGATGTCGCAAGCACGCGTTTAGTGGCGTAAATTAAAGGAGATGGGTCGCCGCGGGCTCGACGCGACCGAAATATCGCGACATAAAAACGTCGGTGTTACCGCGTATCAAATTGTTTAACACATTCCCTTTTACGACTTGTCGTCTGTTTATGACGGCCATCCAACGATTTGTGATAGAAATTGCTTCTAAATGTAGAAACGTTCGATTGGTATTTTGGATCATTAGTTTGTATTGTAAACAGATTTATATTATACGGTGGGAAAGAATTCGTTATAAATCGAGTTATGTCGACTGTCATAAACAAAGATGACGATAAAATCGAGAAATAATTGATATAATTTGAGCGGAACAGACAAGTTAAACAAAGGTAAAAATTAATTGAAAAGCGTAGGAGGGAATGAACATCGCTTACAATAATTAACGAAGCGAAATGAAGTCCAGTGACACAGGACGACCCAAATTAAAGATACAACGTAGCTTCCATTACAGGGGACAAATTATACAGGAATTTACCAAAACCGAAACATATCCCGAATAAATTCTGAGCCACAAACAAAGGGTCTGGGTGCTGACCGCGACGCGGCGGCAATGTCGCACTAAACGGCAAATAAAAGCTGCTATAGTTTAAATTGTACCCAAAAACTGTGTGTAAACAACCTAACCCGAATTTTCGTTCAAAAGTTTAAGGCCAAACCACCCTTTGATCGAAAACATCTAGCAATTTGTAAAACAAGTTATAACTTGAAACTAACAATTTGTCGAAGCAACACGTCGCGAGTACCTTTAGTTTAGCTTTCCAATTAGCGGTTGCTGTCAGCCGGTAAATTTAAAACAACCCGGGTTAAAACTGCTGTCAATTGTAATATTGTTGGTGTTACGCAGTTAATGGGACACTAATGAAAACAGCCTACCGAAGCCCACTCATCTTGTAATATCGTGGAAAGGAAGTAACCATCGAGACATTAAAGCAAAGCTTCAAAATCACCTACCTTCAAAGTCATTAATCAGAAAATAATACGGTCATAAGTCGAAAAAAACACAACTTAGCTACCCAATCATACAGTGGCTTATTTTATAAAGAAGCACTCCACAACACAGGGCTTCTGGGACACGTTGTGACAATGCCTCATTCCAAACTTTTGGGCGATAAAACAGTGATAAACAAAATGGAAGCAGTATACGCTTGTGTTGAGGTGAACGCTGTTTTATTAGGTTGAACACACGAACTGCGCCGCAGCGGGTGAAGAATGACAGTTTTCAACGTATGCTTTAATTTTCCGGCTCGTTTTTGAGATAATTTTTGGCAGAGCTGTTGTATTTAGCGGGTAATTTATTTGGTTTAGTTCGTTTTCTCTATGAAATAAGCACAGCAGACAAATGACATGACACGAAGTTGTGGATTTAATGGATGATTTCACCGATGTTTTGAAAAAATAAAGACCAAATACCAAACTTTGCTTAAGGCCAGGTATTCCTGCAGCAGTAGGCACAAGCGCCAGCCTGCGACTGATCGTGCCTGCCATTGCATCATCGTGCATTTTGTAGGTATATAAACATAGTGATTAAGAAAATCATTTTATCAAGTCACACAATTTTTTATGTCCCAGATGATTTTAAAAATCACAAAAGCGCGGACTTTGTTGGAATACCTAGCCTTAAGTTCTTTAACTCGTAAAAATAATGGAGTCAAATACTAAACTTTGCTTAAGTTATTTTTCGTAAAAATAGTGAAGACTAAAAATTAATTATTTTAAGACCGTTTGTCATAGTTTGGCAGAAGAATTGGAACAGAATTCTAACAAAAAACAGGATTTTTGTCGAAATTATTTCCTAATGTTTCCAGACAGTTTAGACGTGCCGAAACTGCTTCTTCATAAAAAAACGGTGGAGCAGAATCAAACCAAAAACATCCATCGGAACGTAATACCGAGTCGACCACTATCGATTCAAATCACGACGAGAATTCCAATTAAATTGCATTTCAATGAAAATCTAGGACGATTATAGAATCCGATGGTGGGCAAATTAAAACCGGGACTCTGTTGGATTTCCTGTTCAATTTTCATGGAGTGGGGGGAGCGATAAAAATCCATTAGGGAGCGGCCTCCATGTCACTGGCTCAATGTGAACCACTGGCTTAGGATTGCTGGAAGGGAACCTAATAACTAAGTTTAGTCAGCTCACACTCGGGCTCCGTAACTCACTCTTGTAAAAGGTTATGGTTGAAAACAGCTGATTGATAGGTGGAACTCTTTTACTTTCGAATTCATGTTTATGGTTGACCTAAGAAACTGAGGGCTAATCGTCGTGGGGTCAGGGATCAAAATTCTGCTACCAGTCTCAATTACCTCCTCCTCCTTGCATCGATACCCTGAGAGGGTTAGGACCTTTATGTAATACCTTGGAATGCACGATGTGTCTTCATCGGGGTCGGTCTTCCTCAGCGCGGATGGCGCGATGGTTTGGAAATCAGCATGAGCGACGCCATCCGCGTTGGTGTGACCGAATCCGCTCATCGCTCCAGCGTTGATGATTCGGTCACTAACGCTTAGGCATAATCTTAATCACCATAGTTTGTGATGCTGACTTTACGATCACGTTAATATAATGTTGACATAGCGTTGACGTTGAAAGGGAGGAAATTGTTAATAAAAAAATCACGATATTATTATAATCATGATATAATATCAAGAGATTTAAAAAAAAATCCAAAAATTCCGAACGCTCCTTCATATAAAACTCCTATCAAAAGTCATGAAAGTGCAATGTAGGGCAAAAATTCCTTTATTAAATTTAGAATATTCATATCCAGAGCGCGGGTGTCGGTGTATCCCGGGTATGCGCATAATGCGATTCCATAGCAATCACATGCTTCATTTTGCTTACCCGCAAACACTTTTATGTCGGATCCTGCGGCGTCAGAGCTTTTTCTACTTTCGGCGTATTTTCTAGTGATAAAAATTTATCTGCTGGTATTTTCTTCTGGAAGTTTAGTTTGTGGTACAAATAATCTTTAGAATTAACTAAAATTCAACGTCTATTGAATAAAATATCAGTATTAAAGACCTGTTGTTATAGATTATTGCAATTTTAGCTTTCGTCCAAAAGGACGTAAGTAAAAACTGCAATAATCTATCTAGCATTCCATCGAGCATCTAGCATTCCGTCTAGCATCTAGCATTTAACTTTCGTTAAATGCATTTAACTTTCGTTAAATGCATTTAACGAAAGTTAAATGCTATTCCATAGATGGACTTGGCAGAATTCTCCGCTAATGAGTTCCGTAGCACCCTACCTCCACCTTGCCGCATCCAGCATACCAGAAGCAAATTAGCTGTATGGATAAATGATGTAATTTGGTTACAGGCAGCTCCGGTGGTCAGCAAATAGGAATGGATAATGCCTGTGTTAGATGATATAGCTCGGTTAACACTTTATTTGCCCACGACGCACATCTGGCAGACCTACTAGCCGCCAGCTGCGATGCCGCCGCGCCTGCTGCGGGTCGCGCATGCCGCAGAGGCTGGGCAGTGAATTTTATATACTAATACTAGAACATTTTTCCTTTATGACAAAGTATTTAAAGTTGGCGTGTCTTTTGTTTTCCATAGACTACGCTAACGTCATAAATATGTCGGCAAAGCATATGAAAAACAGAAGACGGCTGCACCAGCGCAAATAACTTAGCTTTAAAATGCCTTTAAGTGATAGATCCTATCCTTACCGTTTTGCACGAGAAGAGTAGAATCCCTCGCCAATGGCAGCTCGGAGTCCGTCAAGGTCGCGTCGGACGCGTTGTCGGACGCCGAGGTCGGCGTCGTGGGCCCGGTCGGCGAGTCGGACAGGCCGCGGGTGCGCGCGCGCCGGCGCCCGCTGTCGCTGCTGCTGCTGCCGCTCCCCGCGCCGTAGGGGTGGAGACGGCCCAGGCCTGGAAAGAACACTAGCTTAGTATCTACATACACTGTCATGATTTTAGCTCTTTGCACTTTGGCTCGGGTGAGAATCAAAATCAAAACCTAACGTTTTATTTTCATACCACACACGACAGACAGAAACGATGGTTCGACAAATGAGATTAGTATCGTCTTAATTCTGTATTGAGCAAAGAAAATAGATTCAGATTCAGATTTATTTATTCACCATCTTATAACAATTTGTGCTTTATTAGGTAAGTCTAAGAAAAGTCATTTACAGTTTTAAATAAATACATATCTAAGTAGGTACATTTTATGAACTCTGTATTATAGAGTCTATACCTATACTTAATAATTAAATAACTATATTCTAGATTGATTAAAAATAATAAATCACAAAACAATTCCATAAATGTAACACACATCTGTAACTATCTCCAATTAGTTCAGTTTTTCTCATTTATAGTTTATCGTTATCCAAAAATGAGGATTCCTGTATGGTGCTATTAAGAAATTCCTTGAGGCTATAAAATGCATACACTTTTTGTAGTCTTATTTGTGGTATGTATAGTTCGTCAATATTTCTATATATTAAATAATATTTATTTAATTAATATTTTTTTTTATTTTTTTATTTTATTTATTTTTATTTATTTATTATTTCTTAAATTATAATTGTTCATGTCCTTTCTTTTTAAATATTTCATCAAAATACACCAGATAGAAAAAACTAGACAGGTAATGGCCGAGGTGACCTTAACCCTAAAAAGAGTTCCCTTCAGCAAACCTTCTTAGTAGAGAGACTGGGTTGTAAAAGGGTGCATGTGATTAAATAGAGGAGAATCTTCATACTTCTTAGTAGTTCGGATCGGCTAGTACGAATCAGCATCAATCAATAACGTATATTTTTATGAAAAATCAATATTAAAATCGAGTAACGCTTGAAAATAAGATGCTGTTTTAATCATAAGTCAAAGTGCTTTATTTTATTTAGAAATTACAAGATTTTTCAGGTTGCTTACACTAAATGCATAATGACAAGATTGATATGACGACGAGAAATTCGGTCACCATGCAGTTATTCTATAGCAGAGCTGATCGTTCTATATGTAAACATATATCGTTGGTTTCCCGTGGTTCATGATATATTTGCGAACGATAGATCTCTCGAGATTTCTAGAGAAAAAAAATGTATGTAGATTTCTAGAACATATACCACTAGGCTGTCTGGTGCCGGCTTAGAATTTGCACCATCCCAACTCTTCCCGCGGGTGTCATAAGAGGCGACTAGGGGATATCCACCGGGGCGGGCAGCAGCGCCCGCTGGAGAATAATTGTACCACCGAACTGCGATCCCCAACTCACATGCCCAGCGTGGGGATTATGGGCACTACCCACCCATGAGATAAAAGTCAATAAGGCGCTTATCAGGGGGAGGCCTGTTTCCAGTAGTGGACCAATACAGGCTGTTGAGGTTGAGGTTGAGGTATAGGGAGATCTAAGCTGTTATTTTATAGCAATTATAAATAACCAATATCATTCAAAACTTTGAAAACCTGAAATCTCAAGCTTCATGACTAGCCCCGACTCCGCTCTGCATACTCGATGGTCCACTAATGAGGTGGACTCCAGAGTAATTTTATTTCGTTTTCCTTTGAGTAGGAACCTCTTACGATGTTTGAGTTAAATTGAAAAAGTTCTTGTGAAATGTCTCAAGCACCTATGAAAAGTATCGGTCTTTCCGATACTTTTCATAATGATATCATACGTTTATGTACAAGATTTAGATATCTGCCATGTACCTAGGCGCCAGAGAAAGAATTCAGAATTATTTATTTAAAAATATCGTATCGAAAGTTTAACAATGCTATCCTGTATTTTGGTTTGAGCGAGATATTTTCGCGGTATTTGGATAACAGGTTAACAAAAGGGTTTCTCATCTTGATTTGAGAAACTGTTTTAAACGGCTAAGAAAGTCTTTTCATTTAGAATAACAAGTCCATATTATCAATAACGTAAATAAACACATAGAAGTCTATTTTCTATTCCACGCTTATATTCCGTTTATCCACAATCATCGGTAAGCACATTTCAGATTTGTTGATTTTGGCGAATCTAACCTTTATATTAATATTTTTATCCATTTACGAAGACCTTTAAGTAATGAACGTTTGAGATCAAAAGACGGGCTTTGATCAGAAAATCGAGAATATGTTTATGTAGGTATTAATATTATGTACCTACATGTGACGCAGGGGACTTTCTTTTCTCATTAATACTATTAATGACTTTGTTCAAACAGCTTTTTATAGAGCTAATTCTAAGAAGATTTGTTGGTAAAATATGTTTTTCGTAGTTCTAGCTTTTACTAGCTTATCGAATATAAACAACCACACTACGATATTAACGGTTAAAAGTATCCTTTCACAATTATCCAAGTACGCTAATATTTTTACAAATAGTTTAGTCTTTATATGATACAAAGTCAACGCAAAACGAAATTTCCCTTGAATACTAAAGTGAATTGAGAATATCTCATTCTTATTTCCTATTTCCAGGGATTCCATCGATTTCATTCCGACATGGAATGAGTTGGTACGATGAGAATTCTCATTGTGTGCTTTTGTCATGTCGAAGCCTTATTATTCCTAATTATGCTTGCCCTTTGCCTTCCTTCTTTCTGCGGCTCCTTTTCCTTTGTTATTTATTTTCAATGAAATCTCTGCAGGTACCTACTTCGCTTACTTAGTGAATATGGTATGTTACGGGTTTTCGGAACGACCTTTTGACGGTTTTATTATTATCTTCTTATGTTTTACGTATTGTTTCATTTTCTTTTATGGTATTGATAAAATATGCAGAAAGTTCAAGTGCTGTTCCATATTTTATAAATGTTTTTTTCGAAAATAGGGTGTGTTTTCTTGGGAACACTTCCATGTCAACTGGATTCAGTGCCGTGTGGTCTTCATGATTGCTATGCTATATTAGTATACAATTGGGGATCGGTGTTGACGGAAATTTTTAAACGCAAATGTTTTTTTTTTTACAAAACGATTACGATAAAAATTAGACGTACAAAATATACAGAGCTCCAAAATATCGTTTCGAAATTGGGCTCGTGACTGGACCTTTTTACGGGGTTTTAAATAGAAATTTGAAGAATGTGTTCAAGGGTACTTATTCACATTTGTTGCAAAAAAAAAAAAAATCTACTAATCTTAATAAAAATCATCATTGTCATTAACATCAGCCTATATGAGTCCACTGCTGGACATAGGCCTCCCCTAATGAGCACCATAGCACCCTGTCTTTAGCTTGCCGCAACCAGCATCTGCTTGCAGTCTTTCGAAGATCGTCATCCCACCTGGCCTAGTCAATAAAAATAATGCTTGCTGTTAATGTATTATTATACAGTCACTAGTTATAGGCATCTAATTATTTTCTCGTGCACGCTCGTATCCTCCTGTAACCCATTTTCAATTAGCATTTTTCCCGCCCAATCCCAACTAGTGTCCGGGAGAGGACTTGGCAAAAATTCCAACGTAACGAGGCTATTGTTCTTTTTGTTTGCGAGTCCTTTGTCACGGGTTCCGCTGACTGTCCTTAATTATAGCATTGGCGCTTCCTGGATATTTGATTAGACCCTATCTCGACGGGCTTTGGCCGGTTTTGCGAGATATTTTTTTATGAAGAAGGCTTGAGTTTCCTTGACGTCAATGGGAGTAACTTGGGATTATTGTTTAACTTCGTAATTTGTGGATTCGTTTATGATTCATGATTTGTTTGTTTTGAGTATGTTCATTTTATCAGAAACTTTTTTGTTTTTATTCTATAAAAAGGTACCTTAGACCATATTTTCTACTACATTATTGAATTACGAATTATTCGGGCAACGCGTTTGGTGTTTTAAAATAGAAAATGAAAATTTTCTGTAAATAATTTTGCTATTTGTAACCTTTCAAAATACTTATGAATATTTTATCAAAGATCCGAAAACAAAACTTCAGTAAATAAATAACCCACATACCTTTTTAATTGTACATCAGAATTATCCACAATATTATTGGACATTCAATTCACAGAGATTCCGCAAGCCAAGAATCAATTCGTCTACTTTTCTCCACTCTCAGTCACACAAAAACTACACCAAGTCACCAATATAGTAACAAAACTGAACGTAACAAATCAGGAATTAATTCCAGCAGTAACGCAGATCACGTTCGTCCTTCACGTAAATTTATATAAAACTAAATCATGGATATTCCAGAGTTTGCCGCGCGTGGGTGAATTGGACTAATATAAATAAAAATACCGCCTGCTTCCTCCCTCGGTGATAAGGAGGTGATAGGCGACAGGACATCCTCGCTGATAGTGATGACCGGTCATCTGAGTTCGCTGTTTTGTGTCACAAATATGAATTTCATGATTTGTTTGTGTTCGGGGAACTCCCAATATTTGTTTTTGTTTTTTCTCGACGGCGGCGTTGCGAACATAATCGTTTTGTATTTATATTTTTATTATTATGGTCATGGATAATTGGTGACTTTTAAATTTTACTTATTAACAGAACAAGACAACAGACTGCAACCTTGCAGACCTTAAATAATGCTGGACAATCCACACAGCATCATCTAGCCTCAAACAAAGCAGCGCTTGTGTTATGGGTATGAGGACATAGATTTTTTATTATACTTAGTAAACACCCAGAACAATCGAAACAAATATTTGCAGAGGAATCGAACCCTCTTGCGTCGCAGGCGGACCTTCGCCCGCCGCGCTACAGAGGTCGTCAATATGCCAGGACTGCACTCTACGCTACGATGCATCGGCCTGCGCCCGTCTACTATAGGCCATATTTAAGTCTCATGTGCCTGCAATCTAATTTATCGAAAATAATCCAAAAATATGCAAGGACAATGTGTTAAATTGTATGACTTTTCGCTACATTATCCCAACACAATAGTGTCCCAGCAGAATTAACTCCGACAAAAAAGAATTACAATAAGATTCAATTCAAATAGTGAACTCATAAATATACAATTGGCGAGTTTGCTTGCGCGGTGAAATCACGTTCAGGAGATAATGGCGAACCCCAAATGTGTCCCGAGAAAAAATACGACGAATAAACATAAAATCCTCCTTCCGCACGTATTGTTACACATTCGTTACTAAGAAAAGAAAACTACAATTTGAATCGTACAAAGTCGCATAAACGAACCGAAAACCTGTACCCTTGGGGTGACAACTGTCACAATCGTCAGGGATAAAAAAATCGCATACATAATCATCATTGCGTATGCATGCGAATTCCACGCGGAATCGGTCGGGTTGTGTTTGCCGTCTTGATTATCACAGCGATCGATTTGTGAATATTGAAGCGGGGATTGAATTTTATTGATTATGGCAACAGATGTTCATAAAGCAATGCAGCATCAGCTTTTAAATATGGGTCTGTAATACAGCCTGTAAATGTCCGTTCTCGTGAATTTCCTAAAACGTTTCGGGTTCCAGGAACTTGTGGAATTCTATCATTTAATTTGCACCACATTCCCCCTATTCTTCGTGTATGTAAATCAATACGGATTCCCAAAGTCCCTTCCTCAGATATAATATTCTAAACACGATGCTCCGCGTTAAGGCAAACGTAGAAATTTGTCACATGAGCGATGGTTCACCTACGTGTTCCGCCGTCTAAATCCCAAATATAATCCTTCGTCGTTCAAATAAAACAGACCTTTATTACTTTAAAGAGAAAAGCTTTAATCCAGCGCAGCCTCCGCTGGGATTTTCATATTTCATACGCACGCGAATGCGGATTTATCGTGCGAATTTATATCTTAGCCTAGTTATCTAAAAGTACGGTTTCGACAGGCAGCGCGTGGGTGTCGCTGCCAGTTGTACGGTAGTTGCAGAGTGAGACTGTATGATTTTATGCCAGCAAAAGTAAAGAAGGTTGACAAATAGGTCGGGCGTGCCGATGTTCAGTTTTATTAAAATTAAAACGTTCTATCTTGACATTAATAAAAGGCAGTAAGGTTGAGAATCGTTCGTGTGCAACGTTTAAATTTACAACGGGAACTACACGAGGGATAAGCTGAACATTTTTATTATCATCGCGCTAGTTTATTGCGTCTCGAGCTTGAGCATTAGAAATAATCTTCAATGTGGGGTGTATTTTTTAGAGATCCGCAAGTGCTGACAATTCTAGAGAGTGCAAGTCTTCGAGGTAATCTTCGGGACGACTTTTCCGGTCGAAGAATAAAAGCGAAGGCGGATAGGCGTCGACAGAAACATTTGGGGTAGCGAAAATTTGTAAATAGAAAGCGAACAATAAATCTGTCGGTGAAGCCGGTAGGCGTTCGCAGCCGTAACTCTCCTCAATCCTTGAACGACATTTACGACTCGACATGAACTGGAGTTGTCAAACGCTGACGTCTGCCGTACCGAGCAATAAATGATAGACATAAAGAATAGGCTGTAGACAAGCGGAGCCTTAGGTATTGTGGTCACGTACTAGGCGACTGGGGAGACGCAATCTCTGAACAAAGAATTACATTTATCCAAAGCATGGAAAAATCTCGCGTAATTCAATGCATTGCGACGGCTGTTATTGTGAAATGCCGTCGAAAGGAGCTGACATATTGAAATATATTTTGGCAAAAGTATTCGATGATCAAACGGTTTTAAGTCTGAACTGTAGCAATTGGTATTCAGTAAAGATTTCACGCAGTTGGCGGGTGATTTATGTCTATTGAATTTGAAAAACTTACGCAAGCTATTCTAGTTGGTCTTAGTTTTGTGTAGAGTAACTTTGAAGTAGAACACGTTTTATATTCTCGAGTTGGAAATGAGCTACATCGAGATGAAAATATAAAATTGAATACCCAAAACAGTTGTCAATGTAACGATATCCGCTGACAGCTTATTAGATAGGAATCCCAGCGGCACAATTGAGCACATGCGATCAACACAATCATTCCGAATCATCCGCGGCTTAGAACCGAAATCCCGGCTAGTGAGTGTTTGTTTTTGATTTTTGTCTAACGAGACAATGGGGAAATGATGAGCACTGCGCCGAACGTTGCCTCTGGGACTTCACCCCATACCGACACTGCCACCCTCGGCATTCCCACCCGTTACAAATTTCACCTTACACACCTAGACGTAGAATTTAAATTGATTTGTTGTTGGTTGTGTTATGAGCCCTTTTGTGGATGCGGTGGTCACATATGGCGTCAAACGGGCCACGGCGAGTGACGGCATGCCACTTGGGGGACCTGTATTGGCCTTTAGTGCTCCACGGGACATTCACTATGGCACTGGACAGAAGCGATTTTTCCTGATTTCATAGCAGGTATGTTTTTGCGAGCTTTATTTTGATATAGGCTCGATTCTATAGGGCTTCAATAGGTTCCAAAGAATCTAGTAGTAGTACCCATTTGCTGACAATATACCTCGAATTTATGCACGAAATTTTAAGTACGTTACTGAAAGGTTCCGTTCATAATTCTGGGTCAAATCCAATTACCCCAGTCTTAAAGTAGTCACGCGAAATTCAAATACGGGAACTCTCAATTTGTATGACTCGCTATCCACTCACTCTTGGGTTTGAAACAGACGACAGGTCAAATTAAGGGTGACCTTGGATTCTGTGGAGTCGTAACTACTAAGGCCAACAAATGAACGTATTAACAGTAAAATATTTGTTACGATCAAAGTGTTTGAAAGTTACCTAGCGATGTACGATGCACCTCATGGTGGTTGAAAAAGTGGAGTTAAGTCAACGTAAGTTGTATTTCTTGATCGTTTTGTACGTCAGTATCCTTTTCAATTTCAAACCAGCGTCTGAATATGCGTTTTCCGGTAAAAAAAAATTGCCTTTACGTTTTTCCAGGTCTAGAAAGTCGATGTAATTTCAGTTCGTTCTATTCAGTCGTTTTGGGGTCATGAAATAACAAACATCCAGCCATTTTTTTATGGTTTGAATATTAGTATGGTTTATACGTAACACTTATACGTAACACAACATCAAGCAAGAGGAACTATGTAAATGTAACACCGTTTCCACCCCAATTAATAATAAATCCTGCAGCTTTAATTGCTACAAGCGAAGTAGTTTATAAGAGCAAAGCCAAATCTATATGTAGTACACGTGTCGCTCCTAGCAATGCTCCTAGCTACCAATCAGATAAATCACTATCAGCTTCGAAATTAATAGGGCATTCGCTAAATTAGTAGATTAGTCACTCTCTGAAACCGACGGAGCCGCTTATGTACCGCTAATTAGGCAGACGTCAGTCGTTTACCTTTGTAATGATCACATCAAAGTGGATCCACCAGCTCAGCGGTATCGGTCCCGATGCCGGGAACTCAAACTTAGTGATTTATTTACGCTGTGTAGTATTGATCGTAGCTTCTATAGCGCTACTACCGTTTGGGGAAATCTGGGGATCGAGGTCAAGTGGATATATCTAATTCTCTCGTGTTTTTCTTTGATTTACAAGATATAATCCCTTCAAGAGAATTCATATTTGCTTCCTTCGTATTTGCTGATGGCATTTGTCGGGCGTCAACTTTCGGGATTCGATTGACATGAATTTTTGAGGGGATATCAATTATTCCTTGGATGAGCTGGGGATACTCTTTGTGGAGGAATGCTTTGTAATAACGCTTTAATAATTCACGTGTGGTGCTGACAAAGTGATTGTTTCGAGTAACTATATACTTCTTTGGTTTCGAGCGGAAAACTAAAAACTCTGTGGAGTGATGGGTGAAGGTGCACCTTTGACGAATAAAGTGGGTTCGATTGCTGCATTGGGACCAATGACAGATTTCAAAAAGAATGATCTGGTATTCATAACATCTTAACGTACTCTTTTTACTTTGTGGCTATATCATACTGTGTGATATTGTCCAGTGCAGTTATTCTTAGTAGTTACGTTATTGATGACATGTCCTTTATGTATGTGATACAGTCACCATTGATTCGAAAACAATGTTTTTTTCATACTGGTCACGTACACAACGGTTCTTGTCAATGCCAGAATGTCCGGCTTGTCAGTTGACTCATCTTTGGCTTGTGTAACATCGTGATAAATCTATCGATGGTCCATTTATTTACGACCTATCGCCTTTCCTACCGCTTATAAATCGAATTTTGCTTATTTCACGAAATGGTATACAATTTGATAAAGTATTTCCTACTCTTTTTCATCGTTTCTTATTTTGACTGCGTGTTGGTTTGTAGAATTAAGTTGAATAATGAAAACTGTCTCGAGTTGGTTTGAGAAAAGGTTTCCGATGGCGGCCGTTTCGACTAGGCAAAGCCACTGTCGTGGTACTCCTGACACAATTCCTCGTCTGCTTGTATTTTTCCAACGTTATAATTATAAAAACAAACTTAAACTGTTGAAAATAGACACATTTATACCACATTTATACACATGTAACTACTTACACACATTTTAAAGGTAAATTGAATAAACGGATAAGGTACAATGCTATTTTTGTTAATTAATTGAATGCATACTTCATGCAATTTGGCTGTCTGTTTGTTTGTTATCTTTTAACGATTGAAAGAACCTTTAATTAAATATGGCGAGTGTCTCATTCAAAAGGTCAAACAGTACCTTTTGCGTCAAAAATATCTCATATTATTTTGGTAATAGATGAGTAATAATAGTGAAAAAAGATTTAGATATCAGTACGAACTCCATGGTTGAACTAGATACCAAACGAATAAAATAAATAAATATTGCTGGACGATAATACAATACTTAACATAGATATTTTGTAAAACACCCAGAACAAACATCTGCAAATCGTCCAAACATTTGTCCCGAGGCAGGACCCGTACCTACTGCGTTGCAGGTGGACCTTCGCTCGCTGGACCACAGAGGTCGTCCAAATAAGAATTAAGGCGCAAACACATTACGGATAATTTCAATAGTGTGTGCCCATAACGGCTACATTTTATTTAGGAATGAAGCCGCTAACAAAAACTTAGGACGGGTTTTGTCTAACTCGCAAAATAACACCTTACAGGCTAAAGGTTTCTTCGTCGTTTCTTTACTTTAGCCTACATACCGAAGCAACAGAATTCAAAAATATCACTATTTCCGTGCCAGTGTTTAGTTTTATAATTTGTAATTTTCTAAGAAAATAAGGAGATGAAATAAAGAGATTTCGATTTTGGTTGTTGATTTTGACCAGAAGCTAGCAATAAATAAACTGACTGCATATTGGTAAATTGAATTCCGTACTAATGAAAATTAAAGAGATCTATTGAGTTGCAGTAACAGAACACCGGAGGTAAATAATTGAAGCAATTGTCGGGTCAGATCGGGTCAATTAATCATCGGAGCTGGCCGAACGTTCATTAACTATTTATTCGTAGCCCAAAATTCAGTAACATGTTTGAAACGGCTTTAGGGTGGCCCGGGTGGCCCTATTTGAGGTCCCACGTAAATGAATCTATTTTGGGAACTATGGATTATTTAGCTGTGTGGTGCCGGCTTCGAATTTTCACCACCCCAACTCTTCCCGTGGGTGTCGTAAGAGGCCACTAAGAGATATTCACCGGGGGTGGGCTGCAGCGCCCCCTCCAGAACAATTCTACCACCAAACTGCGATCCCCAACCCGCATCCCCAGCGTGGGGATTATGAGAATTACCCCCATGCTATAAAAACCAATAAGGCGCTTATCAGGGTGAGGCCTGCGTCCAGCAGTGGGCCAATACAGGTTGTTGAGGTTGAGGGATTATTTGGTATTCTAATGGTCTTTATTTATGTTGGCGACATCACCTGTAATGTCTATGATTAATGATAATTTACCCGTATGACATTTTATTTTCAGTAGACAAGTATAGGCTGATGATGATTATGATGAAGTTATTTTATATCGCGGAAGTACTTGAGTACTTTTTTGTTTTCCACTATCGAAGTGTTTAATAACAAATCTCGATCGGGTTATAAAATTCGTACAACATCAGCATAAAATTGAAAAGATCAGCAAAAAAAATGATAGAAAAAGACTGTCACTTCCCCATAAAAAGTGATAAGTGAACATGGCCCCCCATAAAAACCACGTAGGTATCTTTCCATAGGTCCGGACACTTATCGGTAGAGTAGGGGACGAGCGTTGGTGCTAGGATAAAACGACAAAAACAGTAGAAAAACTTAATCCAGGATCAGAAGACCCATGGAAAGCGATGAGATATGAAGTGAAGTGTGAAAATGCACGGTCTCGGTAAAATGGCCGGATGCTTGTAGGCGTTGCAGCGATATTAACAATATTATTGTTTATAACTTCTAGATACTATATTTTTATTTTTGGTCCCTATTTGGCACGCGGGTGGCCATTTTAAAATGACCTACATTCGATGTAGTTTGAATTTTTTAAAGCACTCTGTAATGTTTGTTCAATCATGTTGCTGGCAAGAGTTTTTATGAAGGGACGTAATGAATTCATAACTTTGGCTGGTTTTAGTTTTGCTCATGCTGTTGGCATGGATTGAGACTTAAACTCCAGCCAAGTTCGATGTAAAATGTTTGTAAACAAACCACAACAAAAAAACTAAAATTCTTATGTCTTATGTGTATGTGTTATTCATCGAGTTTCAGATATAATTGTCAGCAATATTTATTGAAAGAACGATCTGTAATATAAAAAAAATACATATTTTAAATTAAAGCATGCGCGGTTTATTTACAAACATTTCACATTGAATTTGGAGTATGCCGGAATGCCAGCTTTAAAGCAATGACGAAAAGGTCCAAATTTATTTGAGTTTTGAAATCAACTTAGCTTTCAACTTGAAATTGCAAGCTCGTTAACTTAACCTCATGAAGCTTTTAAATAAGCTCACCAAAATTATACTTCTAAACAGCATATCTAAATGTAAGACCTCGTAAATATTAGATCAAGTGTGAGTGCACACTAAAAGCACACTAAAAAACAAAAGCCCACTAAAACTTTTGTCTTCGGTAAAACAATAAACGAGAATTTATCCCGTAGTTTGGACCGTAAAGTAAAAGTTATCTTTATGTCTCTATTTCGTCCGTTTAAAAATAGAAGGACATGTGTTCAATGTTCGAAGAATGACAGTTAATGCTTGTACAGATTATGATATACAACAAATGTTACTAAAACTACCGCTAGCTTTTACTTGCAGAATATACAAAACTTGGCCCAGCGGGAATCAAATCCAGACGTTTTGCGGCTCAGGCGGATGCCTACTGCACCACAAAGGTTGTCATAAAGTTGATAATTTATTTACTTAGATTGAGATTTAAATCCCCTGCATGCAAAAAATAGAACCGTACCCACAACTCTTTTCTCTTTAAGTATGTTTTGTGTCGTACTTAATTAGTTTTTCCATTTTTTTTACATTAAATTTTTCTTATCTCTCTTTTTTTCTAATTAAAAGAAGGTAAAAAATACAAACTCGAGAATAGGTACATGCATTTCGGTACAGGTACATCCACTCTGTACAGTCATTGGATGTACTCCGCATATCAATTCAAAGAGTTTCCAACAAAAGCTCCATTGTCTATGAAATGTTAACTTTATTTCACATAACGACGCCAATGTTTAAAATTAGAATAAAACAAAAATTTCGTCGCACCTCGTTGCTATTTTCACGTTGTAATATTTGAGTGCAACGTAGGGTAATAAACCAGTAAAGGTACATGCCTATGGTTCGAACCATTGTCTGAGACTAAATCTGTGTCTATAAAGAAATAAGAATAACTCTTAAGCCAAAAAGATACACACGGTTTGCACAAAGCCAGACTATTCTGAAATGAGTTCAAAATATTAGCGCTTGTCAATAACATATAATGTTTTTAATAGCACATTTAATTCAGTGAGTCTAATGACATATTTGTGCAAATCATTAGCAGCGTAAACTCTCTGACTCTATAAAATCTGTATCAAATTGCCTTGGTTTATGTACAGTAAAATTATTCAAAATCTTCATAATATTAAGCACCAAATTATTATTTTACTACAAATTAAGACTGTATCCAACCATACCACACACGCAGACTTGACCTACTTTCAAGAAACCTAGATTACTCTAGCGGAGGACAGAATTGGCCTCAGACCACAGCACCAGTCAATGTGCACTCGGAACGCACAAAGAAGCTCCTTATCAAAATGCCACGGAAAATGCGATGGTTCCGTTGCCCTCCGTAACTTCGCTCTTGGGACCTATTCGCTCTATATTACCTTCTTTCCGACGAGTCATGTTCGAAATTCAAAATTATGTGCCGCCATCTTTGTTCGCGATGACGGATCCAGATTGTTTGCGTTTCGTTCTCTATTATTTAAGCTTAGAGGAGTTTTCGATTTCCCAAAACGATTAATTCCAAATAGCTCGATAGATGGCGGCTTTATGATAATGTCAGAAGGAAAAGAAACCTTAAAGATCAAGCTCAAAGTTCGCGTGGACAAACATACTGACTCCTCCATAAATCAATTATGGTTTAAGTTTTAAGAAGTAGATCATAGATAATAGGCACCTATTAAAAAATGTATTTATCTTCGAACCTAAGGTTATAAAAAGAGGCATTTTCCCAGGCGTGGACTAACATTTTTGTGACCATGAAACGAGTTTTAAGTTAATAACAAGCAACTGTTTACAAATTTGCTTGCATTAATAATTTATTGACAATAACTTATTCACCGCGGTTTGTAATAACGAAGACAAAGGAAAACAAAGGAAGACGCAGGCAGAACAATTTAATAGTTCAATTAATTTGTTGCAATTCAAAGGGACTTAGTAGCTTTGTTAGGGAAATTTTTATTGGTGCTATTAGGAAGACACTTGTTCTTTTTTCTCAATACTAGAAGGAAGTCAACGCCATAAATACCTGAACAGACTCAATAATTTATTGTATTTTTGCATACGTCGACATCATGTGATCATATATAGATTATGAAGTTGCAGGCATATTTGAAAATTGACAATGTTCAGCACTTTATGGAACGGGGTTAAACGACACTAATTCTCAAAGAAACTTTCCATTCACATTCAAAACAAAAGAAAATTAAGCTAGCAAATGTGGTCCAACAATCAGAAACGCGATAAAGGCATGGCTCCAATGGGAAGACCTTGGATTACGAAGTTTTTCTATCAAAAACTTGTACTATAAATCGTCATAGACTATCCTAACTCAGTCCAACTGAGCTTAGCAGCGATTGCTTTAATTTCGTCTATTTGTACGATTTATTTGTACCTACAAGGCACGGATTTCGGTCTCTCATATTGACTTTTGGCTTAGTTGTTTAACCTAGAATATAAAATATAAAATGGTGGTCAAATCGAAAATACTACCTGCGCGATTACTCTGATAATATTATAACAAAGAGGAATATTGACCTACTAGAAAAAAAGAAGATTATTTCTATATAATTATTAGTAAGCGACTCCAGCACATAAACCATCGTCAGGTGTGCCTTGCCGTTTTTAACACTTTCATAGCCCAAGACGCAGATGTCTTCATGCGGCAGCGCGCCCCTGCGGGTCGCACTGCCAAGGCTGGGCAGTGAATGCGTCAACCCTTCAACTGCTCTGACTTTTGTGGCGGAAATATCCGGTTATACCCGAGTAGATACTCGGCTAAGAGTCCAGGTATCTTCGGATATACGGAAGAAATCTCCATTTACTTATTCCGTAAGGAAGTCACTAAGGTTTTTAATCATATAGCAGGATTATATGAAGCATGGTCGCTTAGCTTCTCATATCCATAGGGTCTACGACTTTGACAAGCTATTACATATTTACAGTGATTCGATTAATTACAGGCGTGTCAGAACCGTAAGTGGCGATACGCTCGACATTTGCATACCCGCAAACGGACGCGACCGCAGACCGCGTAACAGGATCCGATATCTACTATATCTACGATCATGTGACCTGTTTACAATCAAGGAGAAAAAATACAGATCAAGGTCAATCTTTTGAAAACGGTTTATGGATAACGAGGTGTATACCAGTTTTTGAAAAGTGACGATGTTCAGTCACTTTTGTCGGCAACATAATTATTGAAATTATTTAGATTTTTTTTGTTTTTCTTTCTGATCTCTGATGGGTATTAAAGGGAGAGGTATTTATGGTTCAAAACAATGATCTTTTTAGTCCAATTTTGTACCTTTACAGAAAATATTAAGTTTCAACAAATTACTCTTACTTTATCGGCTAATCTCGTCTTCAAATTAATCCAACTCACAGAATTAAACGAAAGCCGAAGCCCTAATCAAATCCACTTAGCGAGCATCACAAGTGTTGCCAACTATTCAACTTCGCCTTTGATTAAGCAGACGACGAAGATTTCTTGATTAAAATTTCCCCAGAAGGAAAATTGTGGTTTGGAGTCTTGTTCCTTTGTAACTTGATGGCTCCACTTTCGCAAATATTTTCGTTGTCGAAATGTTGGGATAATTATTGCTTACTTCCCAGAAGATGTAAATATCGCGTGATGAAAACGGCCTCGGTTTCCGGTTAAGTCCTTTTGAACCGACTTCCAACAAAGGTGTAGGTTTTATATTCGGCTGTATAAATTGTTTTTTTGTACCTATATTCGTCGATTTCTCTGTCATTTAAAGAACGATTTGGTGATTCTTTTGCAGTTGTATAGAAGATGATTTCGAAGTGGTCCCATAAAACATTGATTCCCGAGGAATCACTATTTATTCCGCAAAATTTCTACTTTTTATCCCTTAGGTCATTGTGGTGAGCTTTGGGGGCAGCCTTGTCCTGCTAGACGAAGTTCGAAGATGATGATGAGAGATCGTCGTTTGTGATAACCTGGCCGACTTGTAACTATCTAAGCCTCAGTATAATAAGGCCGTATTAATTCTAGACATGCGTGTAAGAATTTATTTGAACCCCAAAAAAGAAGTAAAGCGAAAAGACTGGGTCGGATATAACGGCACATAAATACAAAGCCCAATGCCATATCCATATTTCATCGCTCGCTGATTAGATATGGAGAATAATATTTTGCGGGAAAATAATATCCTGATTTATTCTTTAAGGGCAGATAACGGTAGGAAAGATGTGGCCGTAATGGCCGAAACCGGCCGGAATCGCCCGAAATGGGCCGAGAAAGGCCGAAAGTGGCCTTTAACGCTAGTATTTTTACATATTATTTTCAGGGGGAGCATTAAATTACGGGGGATTTTTTCGTGGAGTTATGAAAGAACATATTTTGTCGAGGTGCTCAACGCTCAACTCATGCCTTCAGGAGGCGCAAAAACTGAATAATTATATGTTTTATGCGGTACTCTTTTTTATTTGGGTTCCATTTTATCCTGGTCTTAAAACAGCTTTATAATTAATGCTGGAAGGATAATGTGGGACTTTTTATAGCCTATTTTTAGGACATAATTTTAATTTATTTTCGTGGTTTTCATGCTTTTTACGTTTCCATACCTCAGAAGGAAAAAAGGAACCCTTTTAGGATCACTTTGTTGTCCGTTTGTCTGTCCGTCTGTCAGGAAAGCTTGGAAGTTGTTGAAATTTATACCAAATACTTAAGTCCGTGACCTCTTGGAGCCTCCATATAAATCAAACTTCTAAGTCAACGCAATCAAAAGTTACAACCGTTTATGTCCGAATTTTTTAAATTTCCTAGGGAATCACATGCACATAAAACCTATAGGATACTTCCCGTTGACCTAGAAGCATGAAATTTGGCGAGAAACAAGGTCATATATCACAAATAAAGGAAAAAATCCGAAAACCTTAAATTTGTAGTTTATACTTAGCCTATGTGTTATTCTTGATTTACATCTACATTATCCGGAAAATTTCATCCCGATCCGTTCAGTAGTTTTAGCATGAAAAAGTAACATAAATCCATCCAAACTTTTGCATTTTGATAATTAGTGTGATTTATCAGCACTTTAATGCACACGAAGTATGTACCTACTTGTAGTGGGCTTATCGAGGGGATTTTCTACCATCCAACCACTCCAGGTTTTGTTTCAAGTTAATTACGATTCCAACTCTACATTTTTCATGCATCTACATTGCAATACTTGTTTGCATTTTTTATTTTCACATACATTATCGGTAAATAAATATAATAACAGGTTGTATTGTATTGTCTAGTAAGCGCCGTGCTTATACAGGGTGCTGCGAAACATGTGCACTAAGCTGAAAGGGTGATTCTGGACCTCGAGAGGATCAACGTTCGACGCTTTTTTTTAATTCAATCATACTTTTAATTATTTTAATAATATAGGGGTATTTAATAATATTTTTTCTTCAGTATTTTTTTAATTGTATTATTACATTATTATTATAATTTAATAATAAAATTGTAATAATAATTTTTCTTATAATAATTTCAAAGAATTTACATAATTTTTTGTAACAATTTCATGACAACACTCTGGTTTTGCTAAAAAAACAAGCAATAATAATTTGAGATATATTTTATGATGTAAATGCAAGAGTGCGTGTAAAAAAACACGAATAGGAAGAAAAAAACATATTTCTTTTTAAAAATAAATTTAGAATAAAATAAAAAACCGTTATTCACAAGTTGATCCCCTCGGGGTCCAGAATCATCCCCTTTCGGCTCTTTTTTATAGTCAATAGACCACAATCTCACCGGTAAGTGACGATCTGGACACATGTTATGTGGCACCCTGTAATAATAGACTAAACTATCTACAAAGGTATGTTACCTACATTATTACATTTGTATCTTAAAATTTAGGCCAAGACCTTGGACTTGAAGTAAAATAGCATTGAAAAGGCACTAGGTACAGGGTGTTTGGTTTTTAAGGATGTTTTTGGAATAAAAAGCAGTGTAAGGTGGTAGGTAGTCAATGTATGTACCTTCACCGCAAGATCATCCCCAATGATGCAACTGCAAGAAAAATTAAACAAATTAAGTATCTAATCAAAACATAGGAAAACATAATAAGAGAAAATATATGATTTTTTTTGTTAAGATTGATTATTGCTGGAAATTCCAACATACAAACACACACTTAAGTATAAATTTTGTACAGTGAGTACAAATTTGACATCACCAACTTCTGCGAGCTTACATAATTTTGGTATTTATACCTTACTCGATTATAATGACTTAAACGATTATGTTCTATCAGAATTTTATGAAAACCCCATAATTTACCGTGCTTTGTTACAAATAAGTGTCAATCTTTATTCTCATTTTATAGGTCTGCATAGTTTTTGTTGTGTATTCGATTAATTTTACCCCATTTGTTACAAGAATAATCATCATCATCAACCTATATTAAAAAAATAAATAAATAAATAATGGTGGACAATTCATACAGCATTATCTAGCCCCAAGCTAAGCTGAGCTTGTGTTATGGGTACTAGATAACTGATATACTTAATATCATAAACTACATAGATAGATATTTTTTATTATACATAGAAAACCCAGACCAACGGAACGAATTTATGCAGATCGTACACAAATTTGTTCCGAGGCGGGAATCGAACCCGTAACCTCCTGCGTCGCAGGCGGACCTTCGCCCGCTGCGCCACGGAGGTCGTCGAAATTATCGAAATGATATTAGTCCAATAATGGAAATTCTTCTACAACAAAACTACAAGTGAGTTGCAAAATTATCAATAAATAAATTCAAACAAATTGTTAAAGATATCCTTTGTAAAAAGGCTTATTACAAAATATCAGATTATCTAGAGGATAAAAAAGCTCGGGACGAGTTTTGCTCCAGCTCGAAAAATAACAACTAACAGGCAGGTTTCTTCGTCGCTTCTTTACTTTAGTCTACATACCGAAGCGACAGAAATCAAAAATATCACTTTATTTCCGTGTCAGTGTTTAGTTTTATAATTTGACCTTTTCTAAGTGTACATTTATTGGAAATAAAGAGTTTTTGATTTGATTTGATTTGAAATAGACCCCGTAAAGGCGCTATAGCGCCCTGTTTTCAGGTTGCCGCATCCAGATAGATAGATAGATAGAATATACTTTATTGCACAAAAGTTGTACATGGGCGAGCATAATGCTAGATAGCATTCTCTACCTGCTAACCTTTGGGTAGTGTGGACAACAATTTAGTAGGTAGTGCTAGATTACAAAAATTTATAGAAAAACAAGAAAAATAATAATAATCATCCAGCATCTGCCTGCAGTCTTTCGCAGGGCATCATCCTTATAAGAATACCTAAAACACAAAAAAGCTATCGTAATTTCACGAATTCGTTATCGTCAGCAGATTAACTTTAAACTTAATTCAAACAAACTGAGTTCGTAGTTGACACTATCGTGGCCCAAGACGCAGATGCAGATACCTACTCCCCCATGTCGTGAGGCTGGGCAGTGAATACGTTAACGCGTTCACTGCACCGCCGAGGTTGGGCAGTGAATCCGTTAACGCGGTCACATTCACAATAAATAGATAAAAATCTTGAATGCTTGTACAAAATGCATTTCAGAGAATATCTCTGCAGTGTTCGGACGGACAAACTAACAGTGACTATTAATCAAGTTACGGAAAACTTGTTGAATTCAAAGTAGATTGTTTTTAACTCGCCGTAATCAAACTAAAGGTGAGACACACACTGCTGCTGTTGGAAGATGGATTCAAATTCAAATATTTATAATTATTTTTTATCAGTTACGCGACCGTCAGTTTTAATACGTACCGATCCTATCCATCCAAAGGTTGCCCAGAAGAGATCACTGTTAGTGATAAGGCTGCCAATTGTGCCACTCTAGATATAATTAGTATTAAGTTCATTACGGATGTAAGTGTTAGGTGTAAGGTTCGTAGTTAACCCGCTTATATCCGTAATGAATTCGTCAAACTACGATAGTTTTCAGAGTCAAATAGTATTAAGTTCTTCATCAATTGCTTTATGTTTTGATGCTGCACTAAAGTTATAATCTATCTTATATATATAATATTCTTTCAAATTAAATTAACTAAAATAAGTATTACGGAATATGTTAACACTAATTTGAATTCATATAATGTCCTTTTTTTATTAATAAACACTAAACTTACATTAGTTGTTACCAATACGCCACACTAGTAATACACATTGTGATACTATGATGAGAATATTATATATCTTTATGTTATCTACCTGTTATGCTTACCAATGTAAATAAATGTATTGAGTTGTTATTGACTTTGAGCCAGCTTTTAGTGGTCAGTTTTAGAGAGCGAAAGTAAGAAATAGAGGTATAATTATATATTTCTTATTTTATTGTCATAAAAAAAATTAATCTGATTTGAAATTATCTGCTTCTACTTTGGTAACCGAATCCAAAATCTTCCGTTGCAGCCAACTGATATTATTAACATTTTATCAATAGTCATATTTTACTATTTTCCTGGCGCTCAGATTTCATGTAAAAATGTTCACTGCACCAGTTTAATATCACCTTTATAAATTTCAAAGGTATGGACTTTCCCTCCTTGAAATTTTATTATCATGGACAAAGTTTTTCGATGAGTTTTTAGAGTTTAGAGTTTGCCGCTCTCATGAGAGTTTTTATAATTATCTCCCGTGAACTTGGCTAGTTACTTGTTTGTTTACGATAAGAGTTTTAAGGGTTCTACTAAAAGGTTGAATTACAAAAATAGCTGGTTGATTCTTTCACAGAGGAAGATCATCGCTTTTCCTGTGTATGTTAAATTAAAATGGCATCAAAGAACCAAAACGCGTACTACGATTTGTTAGCAGTTCGTCCAAAAAGCGATTCGTCCAATAGAATCCATGTCCCTGAATTACGTAGACTCTGCCCTGAATAGACCGTGCATTGTTGAAACTAACACTTTCATAGCCCAAGACACACACTTATCCCGCGACCCCTCGTGGCTGAGGCGCAAAATCAAATCAAAATCAAAAACTCTTTATTCTCATAAATACAATGAATGTACAATTAGAAAAGGTCAAATTATAGAACTAAGCAATGACACGGAAAAAGTGATATTTTTGATTTCTGTCGCTTCGCTATGTAGACTAAAGTAAAGAAGCGGCGAAGAAACCACGCGCCCCTGCGAGTCGCACCGCCGAGGCTGGACAGTGAATGCTTTAACATGTCATTCTCCCCTCTCCGCGAAAGATAAATAAATAAATAAATAATGCTGGACAATTCACACAGCATTATCTAGCCCACCATTTATTGAGTTCTAATGTGAATGTGTTATTAATATTTGGAAAACGCCTGGAAATAATGCTACGTAAGCTTTATAATCAGGACAGATTTTTCCTTTTGTCAAAGGGAGCAGCCAGGGGGCGTAAACATTGGTCAATAGCGGCATTTTGCTGCTTATGATGAATGCTAGTTAACACTTTTACAGCCCAGCCTCTGCGGTGCGACTCAGGCGTTGCCGCCCCTGCACCTAAAGTACACCCAAGCCGTAAGCTGCAGAATGAGATGTTTAAAAGGCATTTAAGGCCAGGTAGTCCTGCAGCAGGAGGCGTAAGGAAAAACGCGCGCCTGCCAAGCCGCCGCGCTCGTGTTTTTTGTAGTTATTTAAAGATGGTGATTAAGAAAATCATTTTATAAAGTCAAACTCTGCGAATTTGTTTAGAAATATTAAGTGACCTTAGTTGAGTACAAAAAAAAGTGTGATATCAGTAGTTCGCTAGTCATAGTATTGAAAAAACGTAAGAAAAAGGGGTAACTTTGGGATTTTTTTCTATTGAGTGAAGTTCATTAGATCTTGCAACTGAATGACTTTGACTAGATTTAGATATATCACATAATGAAAACACAATTTTCGAAGTCTCAGATGATTTTAAAAATCACAAAAATGCGGCATCTGCCTTGCCTGCCTACCAAGCCTTTAAGGACAAACTTTTTTTCTGTAACTCTCGCTCTATAGTTACGTCTCTACCGTATAGTTACGCAGAGGTAGGTAGGTACATAAGTCATGACCAGTGATCGGAATTAGGTGGGCTAAAATACCTAAAGTTCAAAGAACAGAGACAAAAAAAAAACGAGACTTCCTTACTACAATAATTTTATTGGACCCAATTGGGACGAAAATGGAATACTTGTCGCAGTTAGCATGTATATTTAATATTAATGTTTTTATAATATAACGAACTAATTCAAATCATTTTTAACAATCCAAACCAACCATCTTTTTAACCAACTGCAAGAAGTTTAATATTTTAAACTAAAATCTCTAATTGTTATTAGCTCAGGTAAAAAACTGATTCACCTCATTGTTTTTCTTTTCCCAGAATAGCCGAAGCTTGTTGTCTCTTTCTAGATTTTGCTATCTTTTGTTTGTCACTGGTTTGCAGTGTAAGCAAAAAAAAAATAACAAAAAGGTTGATGAGTAGGGTTGAATCAAATGGCGACAAACCTACCGAAGGGATTGTACTGTCGTGGATTAAATAAATAATAATAACAATAATAATAAACGTTTATTTCAGTATCAAAACAAATTGTAAATTTTCTAGTAAAACCTTTAAATGTGGTAACAAACAAACCATTTTTAATAGTTTGCAAAATGTTAGAAAAGGTGAATGGAGAGACAGTAGCTCAATTTGTGATTAGATGTTTAGAAAATATGTGGGGAGACTCCTATGAAGCTGAAGTAGGAGATGTTTTAGTATTATGTTCTGATAGCGTAGCATATACTTTAAAAGCAGGAAGAATTTTGAAAAACTATTTGTCGAATATGATGCATGTAACCTGTTTAGGACACGCTCTTAATCTCGTTGCAGAACAGACAAGGTCAGAATATGTGGATGTTGATAGGTTATGTAAAAAAGATATTTTTAAAGGCTTCCAATAGAGTAAAAATATTAAAGGAAAGGTTTCCGAACATGCCATTACAACCAGAACCTGTCATAACATGGCTAGAAGCAGTCTCGTATTATGCCAAATATTACGAACAAATTAAAACGATTGTAAGACTTCTTAGAAGCTAATCTAATTAGATCCATCAAGCACGCTAAAGCTGTGCTAGAAAAAGAAACTTTAAAAACCGATTTAGATTATATTGACGAATATTTTAAAATCATTCAAATTTCATTAAAACGATTACAAAAGTCTAATTTATTGTTAACAGAATCTTTCCAGATATTTGACGAAACCAGAATCATTTTAAGCTGGTGTTCATCTGAAAGAGTCAAAATAAAACTAGAAAACGTTATGGACAGAAATCCCGATCTAGATGCATTAAGAGATATTTGTGAGAATTTAGAAAAAGAATCGGAGAATGAAAATGAATCTTTGTCATACTATAAATATGTACCTATAACTTCAGTTGATGTTGAAAGGTCCTTTTCTACCTATAAATGGATCTTAAGTACAAAAAGAAATCGTTTAATGATTGAAAATATGGAAAAACTCATGATAATTTATTTTAATACTTCAGACGAAAATACATCTGACAAAGAAAACTCCATTCTCTCTCAACTCATTTAGCTATTCAGATTAACTGACTAATTTCTACATCAACTGAAATAATATTCTCCTGTGTCTCTTAACATTTGGTTACTTTCATAATTTTTACGTAGATTCCAATGATTGTACAACATGAATAATTGGTGTGAAAACTATAAAATTGTTTTTTTAACCCTTACCTACTTTGTTAGTCACACTAATATTATAAATGTGAAAATTTGGATGGATGTTTGTTATTTCTGGGACGAAAAAATAAACGGACGAAAACTTGGGACGAAAAAATATTTAGTCCTAAGGCGTCTCCATTTGGTCTCTGTTATTTTTCGAACTTTAGGTATTTTAGCCCGCCTAATTCCGATCACTGGTCATGACGAATCCGCAATGGAATAATGGTTGACCTCGTGGTGACCGTGACTGCTCGACTGGAACGAGGATAATTGGGTTTGGGTATCGTCGCTGGATTTATACTGCAGCATGATTTATTTTACGTTGTATGAGAACCAGGTACCTACTTAATCCATACTATTTTACTTCCGGACTTTTAGTGTGTCCTCACTATAATTATATAAAGCGAAAGTTTCTGTTTGTCTTCTAAACTTTCACGAAACAGCAACGAATTTCTTTAAGATTGAGATGGTTTTATTTCAAATTACCCTGCAAGGACATATGTATCTAGGCGTACGGTTTTATTGCAGGACAAAAAGTGCTTAGTTCTCGCTACAGCTTTGAAATACGAGCATTGGTATAGATAGAGCCGGCGGTCTACAATCGTCTCCCAATCACAATCACGAGTGCGAAGTCAACGCAATCCTTTATACATATATATTAAAGAACTGGATGATCTAACAATATTTCTATAGGATTGACTAATTTGTGTAATAACATTGTATTGTTATTTTATATTATTATTTTTCCCATGATATAATTAATTGTTGATAATTTTTATTGATTGGTTTATTATTTTTATTGAAATGTATAATTTGATCATTGAAATATTGGAACTAATTAATTATTTTAACTGTTGATGGAACCATCTATAATGTATACTTTAGTATATTTTAAGGTGTACTATGTACCTACTTTTTGACGTGGAAAACAATATTTTTACCAATAAATGAACCATTGAACCATTGATAGGGCATCTTAGCCGTGGCGTAGGAATCAAACCCTCTAACAGTTAGAGGGTTTGATTCCTACGTTACCTAGGTAGAGTCTAACTCATTCCGAGTATATCGTAAATCGATTCAGGGAACCTGCCATAGGTTTATGTATTTTTAACACCTCTACTGCGCCCACTCACCCGCCTGCCAAGCGTGGTGAATATGGCCAAAAGACCCCATTGTTTGAAGGAGGCCTTTCAACAGCAGACGTATGTGTACTGATAAATATAAATTATGCTGGACAATTCACACAGCATTATCTAGTCCCATGTTAAGCAGAGCTTGTATTGAGTGTACTAGATAACTGATATTCTTAATACAATACACTACATGGATAGATATTTTTTATCATACATAGAAAACATTCAGAACGCCCTGAACAAATATCTGCAGATCGTACAAACATTTGTCCCTAGGCGGGAATCGAACCCGCAACCTCCTGCGTCGCATGATGAAGATGTACTTTTCATACCTCAACCTCAACAGCCTATATTGGTTCAAAGCTGGACGCAGGCCTCCCCCTGATAAGCGGCTGGCTTTTATCTCATGGGGCCCCTAATCCCCACGCTGGGCATGGGGGTTTGAGATCGAAGTTCGTTGGTAGACTTGTTCTGCAGAGGGCGCTGCTGCCCGCCGCCGGTGGATATCCCTTAGTCGCCTCTTACGACAGCCGCGGGAAGAATTGTTTATATTAGTTGAAGTTTTCATACAAACTCTGTAAAACATTGATAATGCTACCTATCTGAACCTCCCATACAAGATGTCTGTGTGACTTGCAAAGCCTATTATCCTGAAGAGACTATAAACGCATTAAAGTCCGAAGTGAAAAACGATCCACTTACGTAAGTCCACAGGTAATATAAGTAACTCGTAAGGCAAACGAGCACTGAAACTGCCCTAGACGAGCATTTACAATTCTGAACGCGTCCTACCATCCGCATTCCTTCCCTCCTGTTCTAACCTGAGACATTTCAGTATATCTGTCTCTGTCTGATGCAGCCAGTTTTCAGGGTTGTCGCTTTGTTTCCGATGGGTAGTGATTTTGCATTCGACCGACTTGATAGGATTCCTTCGGATTTTCACTCTTGGGAATATTTTCGTTGATGCCATATATTGAGGGTGCAATGTCTTTAAGGAATTTTCTATATTTTTGTAGAACTTTAAAGAAAAGTAGCTTGGTATTTAGTTAAGTATTTGATTTCAGAAAATATGAAAAATAAAATAACACAGGTATGACCTCATCCAATAGAAGTTTAATAATTAAATATGAGTGAAAATCTCTTGCTGGATCCCATGAAACTCATAACATACGCTCAACTGAATAAACTGTAGAGGATAAAAAATGCTCTAAGAATTAAATCAACCCAAAAAAATACAAAAATATTCACACTCTCTTTCATTAATAATTTTTTTGCGGCAGGATTTCTAGGAAGGGTTCGTCATACATAATTTAATACTCCGAATGCCATATCAATTTTGGCGAAAAGACAATTCCAAAAGGTAGGCTTATGAGATAGGCTTAGCAGATTTAACTACACGTACCCACTATGTTATCAAGACAAGAAGTACTATGTTAGCAAGTAATAATTGTGACTTTGGTAGGTCTCGTGATTGATCGTAGGTTATTTGGTTTTTCCTTGCAGTATAGCAAAATATGAATACTAAAAATATTATGGTTCTTAATGACAAAATTTCTGAAAAGGGCTTACGTCATTAAACGTCTAAAATGTTTTTTGGCAAAGCGTTTTTAACGGTTTAGCACGTTTTTGAAAATGTCAACTTTATTTTCGAAAGAACTGCTGTTGATTGCAGGTGGCCATGACGGCGTTAGCAGACTTTAAATGACAACGTCCAGCAATAAATTGTCTTTAAATGTGTCCTAGGTCTAAATTACCCACATAAAAGTTCGATATGTGTTTAACGCCCATCCAGCAGAATCGAAACGTTCCAGAACCTCCATTGAGTAACGGTCCGGGCATAATGCTCGCAATCGCCTCATCAAGGATTCATGGGACACCGAAACATTTCAGTTATCCACTGTTCCGGTACAGCCATTTGCAATTTAAATCATATTGTTCCATGATGGATCAGGACTAAGTCCATAGGCGTTGGTGTTTCGTGTCGGTGCGATTGGGTTATATGGCGTTATTGAATTAGGTCGGTATTGATCTAGTGTAATAGAACATTCTATTGACCGATTCATGACCAGCTTTTACAGTTTGTCATTACTGACTGTCAAATAAAACATAAGTCGTATGTGATAAATTGGCTAATGATTTTTAAAAGTTTTCGCACGCACTGAGAGCATTGTTAAATAAATAAATTATCTAAATAAATAAAATTTATTTAAGTGACAGTTTTACTTTTTGTTTGCAACCGTCTGCAGCTCAATTGTTTCACTTGTAAATGCTTGTGCTTATTTTTTCTGTTGTATGATTTTAATTTTCTCTGTTCATAAAGGATTGTTTTACAATAACTATAATGTTCAGTATTAATGTCATAAAATGATTGGGTATTCTACAGTATTGTATACCGGCCTATGATTTGTAATATGTGCAAGTATTAAGGAACTTAAAATGTATAAAATTGTAAAGATACCATCGTTGGTGCAAGTTTTATTGAGACATATTTGTGCGAAATATTTAAGATGCGATATTGAAATTATGTTAAGTTTTACTCACTTATATAACTATAACTGCAGTCATCCCCATTTTGTTGCGACTCACCTGTGAAAAAAAAAACTCAATTAGAATAATGTCGGTATAAGCTTATAAATACATATACGAGGAAGACCCTCAATAGATGAATGGATTGTGTGAGAGCGGTCATGGAGATGAGAGAGGAATGGTGTTAGTACAGATATAACGGCTGATAGAGGAGAGTGGAAGAAAAATACAATATGTTGTGTCGATCCCACCTAGCGTGGGATAGGGACCAGTAGATAAGGAATTGATACATACAAAATTACAAAAACTTAATGCACCAAGATTATAGGAAACAATACCCATACTACGTGACCTATTTTATAAATTTTTACCCCCCTTCCCGCTCGGTGACCACCCGTAGTATATAAGAAGACCCATTGCACGCCATATTTGAATATAGCTCTAAAAAGCGCGAGATTTCCCTAGAGAATATTGACTACGTGACGAAAACCTGCGCCCCCCCTAATGCCCCCTGTGACCAAGCGTGGTATTGTGAAGACCTCCCTCAATCCCTGAACGGGTCACGTAGTATGGTTACGTTCCGTTAGGACCTTTTCATAAACCAACTCTACTGAGCATCTCAAAAGTTAATATTTTACCCACACCTATTGGACTCCATCTATTACATAACCACGAAGATTACAAGCTTCCTTCAAAGATATGACAATTTAGACCTTATCGCATTAACAACTCAAACAAAAGGGACACGATCCGTGACACCAATAAAAAACCCATGAACAGCCCATTCATGCAGTCGTGACGTCACGGAGACAATAACGACATATTTAGACATGTCCCATTTTAAAGGACCAGATGTTTGAAATAAACAAAGCTTGGTATAGAAGTTACTTTAAACGCATTTACGACGAGTTGAAATGTTGATTGCTTCAACAAAGATGCTTTGTAAAAGTCCATGGGGATTTTATAAAACGTTGTCATTGGTTTTTATGGATTGTAGTTATTTCGAGCATTGTTTTAAAACAATAAAACGACAAGTGCGAGTCGGAATCGCGCACCAAGGGTTCCGTATTTATATATGGGTATCGTAAGACCTTGTTGCTTGCCAAATATCATGATTCTAGGTCTACGGCAAGTACCGTATAGGTTTTGTGTGCATGTGATTCCCATGAAAATTTCAAAATAAATCCGAATTATTTAACGGCTGTAACTTTTCATGGCGTTGACTTACAAGTTTTATTTATATCACCGTTCCAATAGGTTACGGAATTGAGTATTTGATGTTCATTTCAACTCGATATCTCCACGCGTTCCTGAGAAAAGGGGGTTAGCTGACGGACAGACAGACAGACGGACGACAAAGTGATCCTATAAGGGTTCCTTTTTTCCTTTGAGCCACGGAACCCTAAAAATAGACCAGGATTGGAGTATAGGAATTCAACAATTTCGAATGAAATTCCATATGTCTGGTTTATGGAAAAAGTATTCGATTGCTTTAACACTAGATATTTTAAAATATCCGTTACAAGCCAACTCATGTACCATAACAACAAAAAGTATCCCCTATCAAAAGCCTCCAAAGCCACGACGAATTTTTCGTCATAATGAGGTAACTCTATATTTTATGGTCCACAGGAATTTAATTTTGGCCCTTTATATTTTTGACCACGGCTCCGTTCTTTATCACGGATATTGCGGGCACTCACGTACGCATATTAGAGGACCTCTTAAAACTCGTAAAGAGGTCGGATGAGGTCGAAAGAGGTCAGCTCACGCATTTACGACGCCTTTGAACTTTTATTTCTACGATTGATGTCTTAGATGGGCTCTGTTTGATGACAGTTGAGAATGGGACCTTTCTTAGCTTTGTGTATTGTGTGTTAGTTTAGTACAAAGTTTTGTAGGGGATCCAAATGGGTTTGAATCAAAAACACGTCGTATCAATCTGGGGTCTCTGTACTAAGGTCAATCTTCCTATTAAGTCAAAAGATTTTCTGCTAATCACTGACCATGATGCGAAAGAGTAGGTATTTATTTTAATTTTAACAGACGCGATCATAGCACCAAATGATTTTGACACAAGTTCTTGTAAATTTCACACTATTTTCGACCATTTTAATGAACTTAAGCGAAACGTCTGCCAATTCAAGTCTCAACATAAAATCACACGCACTCAGCTGATCGGGGGCTGCTATTCAAAACTACCCTCTTTTGATAGTTAATTAAACTCTGGGCGGGAAATATTCGCGTCATTAGGACGAGGCAGGAACCGCGACCGGAAGCTACGTCGCCGCCGCTCCCCGCGCCCTCTACCCGCGAGACTGGGTACTATGCGTTCTAGAAAGACCGAGAAAGCTCTAGAAAACTGATGATAACTGTTCCATAACGCGAATAACTGGTGTTATTTGTTTGGGAGTTAAGGAGGTTCTTGAAAGATATAGAACCTTTTCTATAACCCAATCTGCACCGAACCTACCCGAAATGAGTAAGCTGAGCTTCGAACTACATAGTAAATAGGTCACTGTCCAAAAGCAAACCGACCAACGTAGGTTTTGGGAAATGGGAACCAACTAGGCATTTGTGTAAGGTTTCTTTAGAAGTACCTACTAGTAACTACCTACAATATTTAGCTCCATAAAAAGAGTAGTGGTGGTACTGCCACTATACAATTTTATAGTAGAGTCAGCTAGATAAATTTTAAATTTTTTGGTTTTTATAAACTGTGATATCCGACGATACTTACCTACGTAACCTACAAACTACGGCGGCGGTGAATTAGAATCGAGTATTGCCTACTCGAATCTGATTCACCGCCGTCCTATCGAATCATCGTAGTAATAGGCCTCCATCGTCGCGTGCTGAACAATATTTCATTAGAATTCGAATTTAGTGCTTGTAGAAATTCGTGATGTTTCGAGCATCCCCCAATTGGGAAATGTGCCGTGAACAACACAGTTGAAACAGGAAATTTAGTGGCTCAGTATTATTGAAAGCTGTACGGCCTTCGTTCACGAATCAGGCTCAGAATGCGGTGCAAATAAAAGTGAACCTTATTAGGGCCGCACAAAACAGTATAAAGCTTGTCTTCTTATGAAGCTTTGGTCTGGATTCATACTTTTTACCCGGCTGCGCAAGAAAGAGAGGTATTTAGATGGATTACTCATTCAACCATGCTAGAACCACTGGTATTGGAGTGTATATCTTTTAAAATTTTAAGCACCCAAAACAACCAACCGAATATTTTCATATTTACAACGTCAACGCGTCCCACAGATTCCATTGTTTATGTTTTCGATAGGATGAGCGGAAATACCTCAATGATACGGGCGTATTGATGCATCGAGCACTCTTCAATGGCTTTTGTCTCGTAATAATGAGATCCTCTAATTGTGTACTCATATTTTAGTTGCCTTTATTAAAATCAATTTTACAGAAATAGCACGGTTATTGAGCAAACTTTTACTCTCGTAGAAGGCGTCACTTTAGAACCTTAGTTTTCCCCGAAAATTTAAGTTAAGCTTACGAATTTCAAATGGTGTGTACATATAAAAATATATTTAGTGTATTTAATAAAATATATCAGTTATCTAGTACCCATAACATAAGCTCTGCTTAGCTTGGGGCTAGTTAATGCTGTGTCAATTGTCCAACATTATTTAAGTATTATTATTTTACATAAGGGCAGAAGCCTTTATTCACAAAGAAAATTACAATAAAATAATAGAAATAAATTAGAACTAGTATTTACAATTGAAACAATTGAGCTAACTGCTTATTTACTTTTATTATTATATTATTTATGTATGCTGAAACGCCGGGAAATGGTAGATAAATAGGCGCGATATGTTACCGGTTGAATTGATATATTACATTACATATAATATGCTATGACATTTTGTCACACCAAGGTTCTTCAATCTCTTAGTAGATTTGTTTAACTGTCTAGACTAAGTGATCATTCTAAGTAATCAATTTATGTTTCTCGTTTTTTTCTAAGAATACAAACAAATTACCTACCGAATTACCTAATAATTGCAATGGCAAAGACGTTGCCTTCTGTAACACAGTTTTTATAACTAAAACAGAAGACAGCTGATCAGAACTTTGCCCTTTTATTTGAAAAAAAATCAAAACACGGATCTCACTAAAAGTCAAGCATTTAGTGAAAGCCGTTTTTTGACAAGCTGCACTGTAATCCAGTTTTCCTCGTCCTGTAAGCGCTTCTCTCCAAGCAGCATTGCTTGGCACGTAAATAATGGCGTATTAAATCTGCTACCACCAACCAATCAACTGACAAAGCTCCGGTCACACGCGATTTCTTCAGGAGTGTTCTGTCGCGGTCGGCCACGCACGATCGGCTGGCTTCCTCCTAGCACCCACAATCTGTAGCTATAATGGAGGGCCTTGGAAGACGTGGGATAATAGATTTTATTGGCTTGGACATTAAGAATAAAATCACTTTTATACTACACCTGCTCAGAAAGTTGCTTATTCCTTTTCCAAACTTAAGGTAGAAAGTATGTACGTCATTGCAGGCGTACTAAAATGCGTGATGGAAAACTCTATGGAGTTTCATTTCTCACGCGTTTAGCAAGAGAAAAAAGTGTATGAAAATCAATTTTATAAAGTGTTATTTAAAAAGAATCTGATATTTTCGCCGGTAGCTATGGTTATTTCATAATAGGTCAAACGACAAAAGTTTTTACTCCGAATCCGCCATATGATATCGGCCTCTTCGCTTCGGAACAATAATTAAATAAAACAACCATGTGAAAATCGCAAGTGCGCATATTTATTGCTACATTTTAGTTTACATTTTGAATTTATTCGATTGATTTTATAGATTCTAAAACGATGATTCCTCGAAGGTGTATTATAAAGCACTATGTATCACTTGGGAGAAAGTGCGTTTCCTACCGCGTGTGTGTTAAGGCACGAGGCATGACACAATCGTTAAGAATTGGGCACTTACTGGCCTAGAGGTACAATGTACTATTTTTCGACACGAGCAAAAGTATAAACCAACAAAACGGCAAAAATTTTAGAAGGAATGTATGACATGAAGGTAAGAAAACGAACTTCTTGTTGTATGTCTATCTTCGTAAACATTCAATTTTAGAGCAAGTTTTTAATTGGTGCCTGAGCGAAAGTAAAGGTAAAAGTAGAGGTAACTTGAGGTAGCAGGTAAAGGTAACCAATCCTATATCTATTGTAAATTATTTTTAAACAAAAATTATTATTATAATGTTTTACGTCGGGCGTTTTAAAAAACTCTTTGGTCGACCTGTAAGGTTCTTACTTAATATTAAAAGAGGTGTATTTTATTAGTCCGTTCCTAAAGAAGTAAGAAAGTAATTTGGCTACAGGAAATTTATCAAAGGCATCTAAGGTAGGAATTTTAATGATAACCCCCGATTTTCGGCAATCACTGTAAAGTTTTAAGGTCACCATCACCACGGTTATTGAATTGCTGTAATCTGGCAAACTTTTTAATACTTCTGAAGTATCTAATCTCGTCTGAAACCGTCTATCAGGTTAATTGACCTTGCTCCTATAACTTTTCTTAACACGTTTTTACTTTTATTACTTTTTGAGGCGATAAACTTTCTTTTGTCTCCGATTTTTGGGTCTTCATGATGAACTTGTGAATCATGAAGACATTATCATTACGCAATTATTACTATCTGGGAATTTCAAACATTTAATTTAATTTCTATTACCAATTTATATCTTTTCTATGTGATTTTCCTTTACTATTCATGTTTTAGGCTTTAGAAACTTTGTACCTCGCTTGACATCGTCACAACTAAACGGTTGCTGTGTGGTGCTTAGAGTTTGCACCACCACACACAATTCCTGCGGGTGTTCTAAGAGGTGACTAAGAGATATTCGTGGGGGACGGGCAGCAGCGCCCTGTAGAACCATTCTACCACGAACATCTACGAACTGCGACCCGCATACCCAGCATGGGGATTATGGTAATTACCCCCAATGAGACGAGAGAGCCAAAGGTGCTGGAGGCCTGTCCAGCAGTGGATAAAAGTAGGCTGTTGAGGTGAGGTGCGGATACATCGGCACACCTCTTCTAATATCACTCCGCACCCAAAATTTTACACAAAACGACAGAACTCAAAATCGAATGTAAATTTGTATATCGACCCATCACTTTAAAATTCATTCCCCTAATACAAATGTAATTCAGATGAGTTTGATATCTGCATAATCCGCGATCCTATACCAACAGACGAAATCCAAAGCACGAGAAAAAAAATAAACGGAACTCAAATCCTGAACGAATGTTGAATTCGAAGCCTCCAATAACATTGTTTTTAGCATTGACTTTTCGTAGTTTGGTATATGGTTCGCAAAGCAGAATTTGTGCAGAAATCAAGACCATTACATCATAAACAACACAATTTCTCTCAATGTAGACTGGCTAAATTTATACTGACAATCGAAAAAAATCATAATGAAACGCACACTACAACCGCAACATCCAAGCTGAGTTGATAATTTAGAACGACGGCGATACTTTTAAGCAAAAATTAATTTTTTTGAAAAGTTTGATCAAATGTGTCTTCGTCTATTTATTAAAAACTTACTCGTTGAATACTCACAGCCTGATTTACTCCACGCTTATTTAAAGTAGAGCATTCAATCAATTCACTGCAAACGTATTCGAAGCAGACTTTTCACAACGGAATAAAGACCAGAATACCTTGATTTACTGCCTCGACGCCTGCCAAGCTACCGACGGCTCAATGGAAAAGAAATTTTGAGATCTATCCGCAAAAAAATAAGGCAGATTTCCGCTTGTGGCGAAGGCGCCGAACGTAAGTTACATACGGATGCCTTCACAAAAATAACGAACGCTCGAGACTGTAGTAATCACGAGGCCTGAATGCCATAGACTATATTATGTAAAGGATCTTTTGAGCTTTTTCAAAGGGACCTAGAAGCGTTACAGACGGTTAATTATACGTTGAAGGTCCTAAAGGTTCTTGTAAACGAGCGATTTGACGGCCCTTGAGGTAATGCAGACGATACAGTCGTTTATCGAAGTAATAATCATTAATACACTTAATGAACACAGAAATTACAATCAAATAATTTAAATAAATTAGAATTAGCTAGTATTTACAATTGAAACAGTTAAGGAATATACAGGTCTCGACAGAGCCTACGCATTTCCTCCCTTTGGAGTCTAGACCCTAGGCCGGTAGGGTACCGTGGTTCCTCGCGTTTTAAAAAATTATCAGAGCGTCGAAGCGACGCGTGACCCGAGAGCTGGTCAGTGTCTGGCACAGCGCATCAGCATTGCCATACAGCGGGGCAATGCAGCCAGCATCTTGGGGACGCTTCCAACTGGTATTGATATGGATCAGTTGAGCTACCTGTAGATTGTTTGCAACAGTCTGCAGTTAGCTCTATTGTTTCAATTGTAAATACTAGTGCTAATTTATTTCTATTATTTGATTATAATTTTCTTTGTGAATAAAGGCTTCATTCGTGTAAATGTTTCGATGTGTTTACTAGAACTAGACCTAGAGGGCACCATCTCACATTTACTATTGGGTAAATGTACCAATATATGTATGTATGTTGTGTGTCCAATAGTAAATATGAGATGGTTTTTAATTGAAAAAACATTATTATTAAAACAAAACACAATTTATCCACTATTGGGTGATTTCTCACTTCACAACTTTATAGAACCACATTCATTGCTCGTGTATCACAACCCTTAATAGGAGTTTGTGTTTAATTCTCCTGCCTTAGAGTGGTTTTCTCCATTTTGTCTTGCGTCTTAGATGTGGTTTTTTGATGGCTGTCGAAATTACTTTGAATCTCGTTCGGTTAGAGTCTACCTTTATTTGTTTTCACTCAAGTGTCGGTTGGATTGGTTTACGTTGAACGAGTCTAAGCGGACCGAGTGTGCGCGGACCCGATTATAGAATCGACGTAAAATATAATAAAATTAAGTAAATAAGCTTTTTAAGCTGTACCTTGGTGCAAATCCCACTTAGGTGATGTACAACATGCAGAACTAATCAGCGAGATTGATAAGACATTCAGGGTAACTTTAGTAATCCTTGTTTTAGTAAAAAGTAGCATATAGAGCAGAATTCTGAACCCATTTCTGAATCAAGATTGACCGACACCAGGTCTTTTTCTTCGGCAAAAAAAACCCATAAACGTTTTTCCATGAAACGTATTACCATTCAGCTATGATTCTTTCCAAAGGCACAAACTCGCTAAAGTTCCACCTTCACGTCATTTTGAACTTACTTCCACAAGCAGACAGTTGAAAATCCTGAAAAATTCCTTGCATCAAGCATAAAACTTGCTGTTCATAACTGCTCCATCATCCGCAATGCAGTCTCTTGCGACAAAGAGCAGTTCTGATACATTAGGACAAGCGTATCGCATCGTAAATGAGGCCATGAAATGTGCGATCAGAGAGTAATAAAATGAAGAATTAATGGCCACTCCGAGCTTTGGCCAACAGATGAACATTTAACAATGTAGGTATTGGTATATTTTTGGCAGTAGAAATGTTGGTTGTTTATAGGTATTGGAACAAAACTGAAATCGATGACTCAACTTTAAAAGAGAGGAAATCAACATCGAGTTACTTTAATTTGTACCTTGACCTGCATGTAATAGCACGCAAACTGCAGTGCATGCATAGGTTGATACCTATTGCTATTTTTGGATATCAATATCGCGGATGTCTCTTAATGACCAGAGTTATTTTCAGCGGCGGATGTATAAGGCCGATCATATCGAAGCGTCTGGTCGAAGCGACTCGTGACCCGAGAGCTGGTCAGTATCTGGCACAGCGTCTCAGCTTTGCCATACAGCGGGGCAATGCAGCCAGCGTCTTGGGGACGCTTTCAACTGGTATTGATATGGATCAGTTGAGTTTTCAATTGTAAATACTAGTTCTAATTTGTTTCTATTATTATATATAAATAGTTGTTTCTACTATTATTATGTATAAAAATATAAAAATCTAATCCCCGCTAGTTTAATACCCGCACCACACGTCAGCGGCATCCTGTGATGGCCACATTCGATTTATGTGACGCACAGCCATTGGGCCATTGGGCCGTGTAGCATCGTCAACCGATACATATAACCCTATACACTACACACTACATTGTGTTTAAAATACACCAATATGCGTTGAAAATATAGGTACAATACATATTGTAAATTTTATGACAACTAGCTTCTGCCGGTGGATTTTCCGAGGTTAATGTAGACTATGAACTGAGGATAAAATATACTCGACTAGCTTGGGCTCGCGGCTTTACACGCACTTTTCTGGGACAAAGCGGATACCAGAATGGATTGATCTCAAACTTTACATGAAGTTTTGGAACCGGAATGAAATATAATGCTACTTTTCTTTGACGACCGATGTAGCGCGGCGGACGAAGGTTTGCCTGCGACGCAAGAAGTTGCGGATTCGAATTCCAGTTTGGAACAAATGTTAGTACGAACTGTAAATATTTGTTTCGGGAGTTCTGGGTATTTTCTATAAATAAAATATGTATAATAAAAAATCTAACTTTGTCTTCTATTTCGGTCAACGAATGCTATTGCCATTCAACGTGGCAATGCTGCCAGCATTCCGGGCAGTCTGCCTTCTGGTGACGACTTAGATTTTTAAGAAATAGTTCTAAGTGTATATATTAGTTGTAATTGTTTTATTCTGTTACTGTAATTTTCTCTGATTTCTGATAAATAAATATACCTTAAAACTTTGTAATAAGTATATTGTTTTAAATATATCCGTCATCTAGTACTCATAACATTACACAAGCTCTGCTTAGCTTGGGGCTAGATAATGCTGTATGAATTGTCCAGCATTATTTTATTTAGTTATTTTCATCCCTGATAAACGCGTGAAAAACCGCGGGCAAGTTCATAATTTAAGGAGAAGTAAAACAACCAACCACTTTAAAATGACTCATTTGTGTGATTGTGCTATCAATTTAATAATAAAAATACGGCCCACTCCAAAACAAAACTCGGCATTTTATTTACGAGCTATAAAACGTATATAGCTCTTATTTGAAACGAATGAAGCCAATACGCAGTGCATAAAGTACAGGGCAATAGGTATTTTTCCCGATTAAACTAGAAATGACCGGTAAAATCCAGTTATAACTGGTATGTAACTGGATTTATTGCCGTTATAAAAGTTGGCGGCCGTTGCCTGTAATAAGGTTCAGGTGAAGCACTTGAGTATGTTACACTATACCTATTCTACAGAGAGAGACCTAAGAACGAGTTTTGTTTTGTTTCCAAAAAATATACAAGTTTACGTTTCGTTACATACATTTAGAATCTTGCAGCGCCCCTACCGGATAGAGAAGAACTACTTTTCGTAGAACGACAGTATCCAATAGTTTATTACGATTTATTCGATCATTGGTTTGCGAATTAGATCGATGGTTTTTGATTATATTTCTATATTTGATTATATTTGATTATTTGATTATATTTTTATATTGTCATTATATTGGCAGTTCGAGTGCCAACATTGACAAGTAAGCAAACTGTCACGTTTTCGAAAAGATTTTCCAGTTTGAAATTTTGCAAACTTATAGTAGACCACGACGTACGGATAGAGAAATATTGGTAATTTCTTAAAATCTGGCACGATTGTCTTTTGTTTTCCCATACAATTATCTACGTTGAGTCACAAATCCACGCTTCCAATAGACGAAAAAGATCGCGCTAGCTTTAAAAAATTACTTATATACACATCAATCCTACTTCCTACTAATATTATAAAGCCGAAAGTTTGTGAAATGTGAATTTTTGGTTACCAAAATCTCAAAAATCTCCAAAAATACTGAACAGATCAAAATTAAATTTGGCGTGCGTTCAGAGCAAAGCCTAACTTAGATCTACTTACTTCGGCTACTTACTATACCAAAAATACGCGTGCAAAGCCGCGGGCAGAAGCTAGTATTATAAGAATAAGAATATTTATTTGTACAAACTTATTAAACATTGTTTAAGTACCTATCGACTCATACAAAGTTGTTCATGCAAATCGTCGACATCATAACTTAATTAATAAGTATCTAAATAACATCACTAAAATTAAATGACGGTACTTAAGCAGACAAAGTATTTACTTTCCGTGCTAGTTTATAACTGTGTTACGGCAAATTAATGATTCTCCTCCTATAAAATACGGGTCATATTTGCGTGCGAACCGCAAACGCTATTGCAGTATTGCATAAAGTTAACAAATTATCATAAGTGAGGGGGCAAGTGTATAATTTTGGATTAAATCCATCCTTCTTACTCTCCAAACAAATACCTTCAATCATGCCTTCAAAGGCCGTTAATTCGGAGCAGTATGCATGTGGATTAAACGTGTTTGTCTGTTTGTTGGATACTAGTGTTTGTTCAGCACTTAATGACGCCTCGGCTTGCTGCTGCGTTTTGGCAATATGTGCGGACGGGCGGTGGTTGTGGTCAAGGAGCTGTTATTTATTTATTTATAAAAGTACATCTATCCTAACAGGCACAACTAATGCGATAGAATACCTTATATTCTAGTCTTATTATAGTAAGTAAGTAAAGTAAGTAAATCATTTATTTGTCACGTAAAACACACACATACAGTTTGTTTACTTATAACAAGTTGGCAAAATTTAACATAAATATAAAAATTAAAAGTAATAACAGAAAGTAGAGGTACCTCATACCAGTGCTAATCCCGCATTATAAGAAAACTGCAAATCATAAACATTTACACATTACAATAACATTAATTTTATCGATATCATCATCATTTTGGATTGGTTGAACAATCTCTGAAAGGAAACATTTTTCAAGTAATATTATAAATAATTATTCAAGTAATATTATAATATGGATGTGTGGTGCCGGATTAGAATTTACACCACCCCATCTCTTCTCGCGGGAGTCCTAAGAGGTGACTAAGGGATAAGAATCGTAAGAGGTGACTATGTGCAGTGCCTCCTGCAATCTTACCACCAAACTGCTATCCCCAACCCATTGCCCAGCGTGGGAATTATGGGCATTACTCCCCATGTTACAAAGGCCAATAAGGTGTATAATAGGGAGGAATTTGCGTCCAGCAGTGGACCGGTTTAGACTGTAGATGTAGATTATATATACCAAAGTTGAGATCGATGGATAGATAAATGGTTGGATGAATGTACTGTTACTTTTTTGGCCAAAACTACTGAACTGGTCGGTCTGAAATTTTGCATGCTTGTAGTTCTAAATCAATCGACATAATGTGTATACAAAGGCTACTCTGATCCAGGAAAAACGCGTACAAAGCTGCAGGCATAAGCATGTTCAGGAATAAAAAGAGATATGATAAATTCTACCTAGTTTTTGGTTCTCATGCCTCGACTGCCACAGCAATCTGGTTTAATGACTATTTAAATGATTATAATATATAATCCATTTTTCAACTAATTTAAAAACTTCGAAATGCCAGGTACAGATACACGAAATATACGATAGTACATAGATAGTACTTATTCAATTTATTTTGAGCATCGTTCGTATAAAACAGTACCAACATGACGGCTTAAAACTTCAGCCTCGAAAAGCGTACCCACAATACCAAACTAAAAATAATCCTGTCAATACAGCTTATCGACTGACAGGCATGACCAGTGACCACTAGCCGTATGGACGAACCCTGCTTAGACTTGTGTTGCTATTATGCATGTGTGTTTATGTGTGCGTTTATACTTGTGTGTTTTGCATGTGTTGGGTTTCAAATGCAGTTCCTATGTTAGCGCAGGCTGGAGGAAATTGTTTTACGAGAAGCTTTTCGGCTTGCTGTGTGCTTAACAACCTGTATGGCACAGTGGGGTAGGACTCTTGAGATGCGGGTTGTAGGTTCAATTCTCGGCCCGGATCAATACTGTTTCCTGCGTTGGTTTGGACCTGATTAATAGGTAATTAATTTATTTATACCACCTATATGTACGCGATTAATAAATTTTATTTTGTAATACACAAACATCTTAGAATACGTCCTTATAACACAGACAAAGACGCGGACATTCCAATAGTTTAAACATAATAGATAGTAATAACAAAGTTTCCAAAATCAGCTGCTTCCGCCGGAAGCGAGTCTCAGTGCGTAAACGCTACGCCGTAGAGGGTCTACGCCGTAGGCTATTGCTACGGATTGTGCTACGAGCTTCATTTTAATACTAAGTTTGGTCTTAGAATAGTCTTTGGTTCGATTGGTCTTTTTTTTTACATAGACTTGATATTGACCGAGATAATTGTGTAATACTAGATTTTGCCCGCAGCTTTGTATGCATTTATCCGAAAATGAATGAATGAATGAATGAATGAACACTTTATTGTACTCTTAAAAATAACATTCATAAAAATCTTATATCTAAATAAATAAAAATAGTACAAAAGGCGGCCTTATCGCTGAGAGCGATTTCTCTATTGAAAATCTACATTTGACTTGTTTAGTACTGTACAAACATACAATCATCCAAACTTTCGCATTTATAAAGTTAGTGTTTGAACTAAAAGTGTAAAAACCTTTACCGCTAAGAAATAATTATGAATTGTAAGCAAACAATAAAAACCGAGGCAGTCGAATAAAGGTTATTTCTGGACCTGAAATACCCTTCGGCGAAGAATGACAAAATATTTTTGGTAACCAAAATTGGGTCTTAGAAATAAAAACCTGAATTACAAACCTTCAGCCTAAACACAATAATCCCGGGGCTTACAAATTGCTCACTTAATCATCCCTTGTATGAGCGATGTTTTCCATCATACCGGTTCAAACCGGTTTCACCCAGTTTTGGCCGGTTTTTTGTCCCGGTCGGATATTTCCGCTAATCGGTGGCATTACGAGTTCTGACGGTTGACGTTATTTCATGGATTAGGGGCTGGACTATTAATCCTGGTTGACCAAAAATATAGCTACCATCTATTTTGCGCTCTACTAGTTCCTCATCATTATCATCTTAGCTGAAGGACCAATCCTAAGCTGCCCACATCCAACAGTATTTACTACCATTACCAGGTCATCTCTCACAACTTTTGCCCCTGGGTGTTAAATCCTTGTTATGCTTGCCAAATTCATAATTTATGACGGAAATGTATTCAAAAGAATGTCAGAGTTACTTGCAGATAAAATTACATTCCTTTAGCTGAAATGGAGTTGGGCTTCAAACATGGCAAGGCGATGATGATAGGTGGAAAAACCAGCAACTGATTGGTGGCCAATATTGGGCAAAAAAAACGTCGGATGACCAGTTGCAAGGTGGGATGATGACATAGTACGCGTCGGGCGTCAATGGAGGCGGTTAGCACAGGACCGTGGTCGAATGTATTCTCCTGTTGCCCGGACTCTTATGAGACCGGTGTTCTCAGAAGCATCACACTCCCACATACCTCCACACACCATACACACACACACACCACGCACACACACACACACACACACACATTGGTAACCTTGTTATGTATATTAATAGATTCGTTATTTTCTTATGTCTTAAGATGGAAATTATTTTGTTAACGGATGAGGGCGCTGACTCTGCTACACAGTTTTTAACTTTTGAAAAAAAAATGCACAACTTGAGGGCGGCCTATACCCAGCAGTGGTCAAAATCCGGCTGTGAATGGTGATGATGCAATCATTTTCAATAACAAATATTCTGCAATCATGTAAAATTTCCTGATATCTCAATATTAAATAGGTTTTTATTCTTTTTGATCTATGTGATGCGCTGCTGAAGTTGGAATCGCTAATCCTAATGAAGCTATAATTAAAACACGTTGTAATTTCAGAGAATCTAAGAACAACTTCAATTATTTCAATAAAATCCATCTACAAATCCAATTAAAACGTAATTGCTATCATAGCTTTCACTAAATATTTCAATTTGCGTTATCTCTAACATTCAATTTTATTTTTAATTCAATTATACGATTGTAATCAATTACAGTCAATTATGGCGTTAAAAAATTCTCCCTTCACTTTGATTGCCTCATGGCCTTATCTCCCTTGACCAGTACATTCGAATAGGTTTATAAATAATTTAACCCTTTTGCTGTCCAGAGAAATTATGACCTTAGGGGTCGCATGTGCCCGGATTAGGGCAGATAGGGCATTGTGCCCACCAGGATATTAAACAAGGAATCATCTAAACAAAGCCTGTGGATATAAGCTATTAGATACACAATAAGTGAACGTAATTAAATTTTGCTTGCAAAAATGTGAGGATGTTTTTGTTGTTATGTTGTTTTAGGATGAAAGTTACACAATGTAATATTGCTAGAGATTCCAATATCAATATGATTTAGTTTAGACTTTAGTTTTATTAAAAAAAAAAACATGAACTTTACTTGGCAAAGTAACCGAAGTAAACAATAACTGATACATTTTTTTGTTTTCTTAAAAAAAATATCTATATATGTAGTGTATAGTATTAAGTATACAGTCATCTAGTACCCATCACACAAGCTCTGCTTAGCTTGGGGCTAGATAATGCTGTGAATTGTCCAGCATTAGTACGAGATAGATCAAAATAATGTACTACAGTATTGTACATGTACACCTTAAAAAGGTCTATAAAAAAGTCTGTGATGGTGATCTCTATCTCTAAGGGATAACTCACAATAACCATTTTTTATTCTTTAAGTTTTACGATAAATAATGGCTTATTTACGAAACAATTTTAAGCAATACAGCATTAATCCTTATCCAATTAAGTACCTTAAATACAGCATGTTATTAAAATCAATGTTTTCGAAGATATTACAGATTTAAAATGCAGGGACATAGCGGTTGCGGCGGTACCGGCGGGGGGCCGATTCTGTAGTAGGTATATATAGTGCAAGCATTGCACCCGTTCGAAGCCGGGGCGGGTCACTCACAGTTGCAATATTAGTATGAAAGTGTAGAAAGATGAAACTACAGAAAAAATAGTTTAAGACACTGTAAAAAGAGTCGATGGAAGGAGGCGCCACAAGACAGGAACGCTATTCGTAGCGTCGTTTTGGGAGAGGCCTATGTCCAGCAGTGGAGTGGACGTATAGGGGCTGATGGTGATGATAATGGGTGAATGAAAAGTTTCTACAACTGTTTTGACAACATTATAAATCAACATGTCTTTGTACTCCATTTTCTAATTCTGAGAAAGTAAATCGTGAGAAGCTTTTACTAAAAAAGCCAGAATATTTAAGTAAGTCCAAGATTAATGGGCAGTTTAGAGAGACAGGAGTATTAATGTACTCAAGGTCAGAGTGACCCATGCAAGGTACTCGGTAGGGTCAGACTGACCAAGGTGACTCCAGATAATTTAGGAGTCCTAAGTTGGCACGTTGAGCGTGCGAACTTCGGTTACGCATAAATCTCCAAGATTTTAAATAATGGGAGACTTTGTTATTAAGATCTTGATTTACAGCATTTCTTACTTAGGTTTCAAATTACAGTGTCTGATAATATAAGTCCTTTATTCTATTGTCAACACATCACAACACACGAATGATATAAATGTAAAAGTTTGTATGTTTGTTACTTTTTCAGCCAAGACGAAGAGAATATAGACTAAATTGGACTGAAATATTTCAACGACGTAGTTTTAAAATTATTTATTTAGAAAAAAACGCACGAATAGCCGTGTGCAGACGTGGTGTGCTAAACAATTAAATTCGGTCAAAGTTGAAAACAACCAAATTATCTAAAAATAGTTTGTAGTTAGGTCACTGGATAACATAAAAAGGTGATAAAAAGACGTCACGAAGAAAACACGAAAACCCATGTAATAGGTAGGTTAGGTTCCCGTAATTTGACACTCAAAGCTACAATTATCTAGCTATACATTAAGTTGAACAGAGACATAAGCACAAAATAGACTATCCAAACATAGAACCAAATTGAAATGGACATTAGATACCGCAGTAGGAAATTCAACCATCTGAATTATACGATAATAGCCCTTAATACAGAGATAATAGGACCTAATCTTCAACCGGATACCACTAACAACCGGGGTTTCTGTGACGTCATTGATATTACACGTCTTAGGAAATGGTAAGCGGGATATTGTCAAAGCGGTGAAATTGGGAGATTGCCTTGTAGCGAAGTGTGAAGATTTACCAATCAGTTTTTATACGTCCACTGCTGAAAGTACCATCACCACGCTTGGAAGGCGGGTAGGTGATCGCAGAAGAGGTGTTAAAAATACAAAAAAAAAGCTGTTGCCCTTGTCTTTGGTATATTCACTTAGGCACCTCATAAAACATCCAAGGTCTGAGTCGGGGAGTCCGCGACAGTTCTTGCAGGGGTGTTAAGGTCTAATTTTAACAGATTTTTATTCGGAACTGGCTAACAATGCAATGGCTATGTGGTGCAGGCTTAGAATTTGTACCACCCCAACTCTTTCCGCGGGTTTCGTAAGAGGCGACTCAGGGATATCCACCGGGGGCAGGCAGCAGCGCCTCCCGCAGAATAATTCTGCTACACAGCGTGGGAATTATGGGTATCACCCCATGAGATAAAAGCCAATAAAGCGCCTAGCAGGGGTAGGCCTGCGTCCAGCAGTGGACCAATACAGAGGGTTGAGGTTTAGGTAACAATGCAAACAATAAGTATAAACCAAAATGTTGGAGGTGTTGTGACCTGTTTGTAAAAAAACTGAACAATAGTGTTTAAAAATCACAAAACTCTCTAAATCATGAATGGTGCAAGCAAAACCACCCATTCAGGTAGGAAGGAAGCCACAAAATATGTCAACAACGCAAATAGAATATGCATAAAATAACAGAAGGTATGGATGTATCGAGCGCGTGTGACAGCCGCCAGCCCCCCAGTTGTTTATTACAACAGCCCATTCAATAAATATTTCTAGCTATTCTCATAGACAACTTTTGGGTGTAGATCTTTCGCCACCCCATTTTAATGGGTCCCGTTTGATTAATGACCCTGAATTGAATATTGCGTTGTATATCTGGACTCCCCTATCCCGAACATTAGAATCTGCGAGATGTCTATTTTACTTCCCTTTTTGTCATCGCGTGATGTCCCATAATGCGCTTTTTATAACTTTTGATGAATGAGTATGTCTTATTTAATGTTATTGATGAGGCTTAGACTTAAGTACTTTTATGAAAGGCACCCTAGCCTTTGTACAAATAAACATGCTTTCTACGGCCATATTTCTTTCTAAATTGCTGACAACAGACGCAAACATTTTCTCGCACTTATCAGAAAAACAAGACGTTCTTCAACTCTTTTAGTCGATGTTGACTTGCCTATAGGAGTATGTGGCTGGCCAACGGTCATTTAGGTCCTTTGCCTTTGCCAAGAGCCACTAGGGGTCGCCAGGGGACCAGCAATAGAATTTCACTCGCACGCTCGAATTCGGTCGAATAAAATTTTACCGAAATTGAATCGGCCGGGAGTACTAGACCATGAAATTGGCGGACGGTCAGTATAAGAGCGGACATACACGGGCAATCTGGTCTTTGTCAATTCGCGCTATCAATCCAAAACCAGAGACTAGAAAAGTTTTTTGTAGTCTCTGGTTTGTAGATTTGGTGTGCCATTACTACAGCCAGTACGCATGAATGTAGTCTACACGGCACCACCGTTTTGGTGCGAAATTTTAGTTTATAAATATTATAATAATAATATTGTAGGCAGCCAACAGTATTTTGTGAACTAGTCGTCCATCCCGCTGACTTTGGTGCGTAAACTCTATACTCTGTTTCTAACATAAGCTTTTTATGTTAATTATTTTCTGGTTTTTGAAAAATTAAGGTGGATATATAGAAGTAGAACCGTCGATCCACAACAAACTTTTATTTAGTAAGATATCAGTTTAACTTCTTTTTCCTGCTGGCGTAGTATGTATGACCTTAGTTTGAGGTTTGCTTAGTTTACGAAAACTATATGTTTTCGTTTTGATCATTACATTTAGCACCCTGCAGCGCCCCTACCGGATACTAAGAGTAACTACTTTTCGTAGTATGAAGACGGTCTAGAAATTCGAAAGCGAATCCTAGATAAATAAGCGTAGTAAGTAATTTTTCTAAATATATAACTAGGTACTTTTGTTATTTGGGAAACTGATTCTATAATCAGATTGAGAGATTAGAGTGCCCGTATATGTTTTCTCTAAGATACCATACTGCGCGATGTTTGTAGGATACCGTTCGGTGTCGCCCAGCCTACTGAATTATACATGGGTCAGACCTGTGATTTAGTGCGCCGTCTTCCGGCACCGAGACGACTTAGCGACGGATCTCGGTATGTTTATGGATTTTCGGGAGTTCGCTCGACGACACTTTTGTTTTATTGGCAGTTAGGTCAGTTTAGAAGTTGAGCTGTTAGGAATGAAGGATACTGTTTTATTAGATGGTAAGCGAATATTTGGTTGTATACGTAGGTCCGGATGAATGATTCTCTATACGTAGCGACTCATTTTATTCCATACAAATTTTTATGCGTATTATTCTCGGCACGTAGCGATCTGCTGAAGTACAGTCAGCGTTCACAAAAGCTGTTTTTGTGGGTTTCACAACATGGATAATGTGTAGAAACTTACATAGTTGCAGAAAAAGCAGTTAAGGTCTTGACGCCACAAAAAGTCTCACGAGACGATCTACTTACTTTGAAGGTAAACAAAATGTGTCCAGGAACGAAATTTCTACCAAAGAAACGAGCACAAGCTAGTCACAAACAAATGAAGCCATTGAAGCAAAAACTCACTATATTTATTGCATCATAGACACAAACATTATCAAGCCAGAGAATAAATATCTTCACATCCAAGGGTCAGCACAAAACCAAATAAAACTGAATAGAACATTAGATGTACATGTCTCTCGCAGCCTAGGGTGGCCATTCAAAGTCAGAGCCAACCCCTAAATACTGCATTCAGACCTTCCCCCAACGAATTAACTGATGTTACACCAAAGTTCTTCCCTATTCAATGGTCAGACATTATTCTTCGAGGTTTTCATGGGAAAATGGCGAAGGAAGTCGCTGTTTACGCATCTAAATGCAGTCTTGATGAGTAATCAGAGGGTATAGATTTGGGGTATAGGGCGTGACGGATTGTCTTTGGATTTGTGGAGGCACTAAAGTGAACGGAAGTGATTTGAATGGTGTTGGTTAAAGTAGGGTGAAGAAACAAGTGACCATCGATAAATTAAGGATCGGTTTTGGAGAGATATTGGTGACGTTAAAATAGCGTAATATCCATCATAAGTTACAACATTCGAGATTTTATTTGTTGTCATAACGCCTCTGGTTTCTTTTTAAGATTTTGTCTGGAGTCTGAGAAACATAGCGCTCATTTCTCAGACTCTTGATTTTTTTTTATCCAAATTCTGAAAAGATTTTTATGTAACCCTTGCTAATAATCGAACTACTACGCAGCCGGCAATTTACCCTCTACGCCACGGAGATCGTTAAAGACATCACATATCTCAATGAGTCAACAATGCAGGTAAAAAAAAAAAAAAAAAAAAACCTATTGTTATCTATCTGTCAACAATTTGTTTATCTTCCCCTTCGATCTCAAGACCCTCAGGTAGTTCTAAAATGACATCGATAACCTTTTTCAACAACGCAAAGATTTCTTATACAATATCCTGCACGAATCTGTAGAAAAAATGACAAACAAGATAGATCTATCGGAAAACGTGATGTTTAAAAGCTTTCTGTGATTATTTCCTAGACAATGGCTGCAAAGTAGAGAATAAAACCGCAAATAGTTTAGAATTCTAGAGAATTTATACGTGAGCGTCTGTGAAATAATATGTTTATAGGAATACGGAAATAAATATATGATTTCATAATAATTATTTCCAGTTGCAAACTAATCAAAAAACGCCCTACATGAATATCCTGGCCTGATAATTGGACGCAGTCGCTAAGGTAGCAAATATCGTGCGTGATTTATTTCCTTTAGACCTTACCTTAGGACTTTTAGACACACAACACAAAATTCAAATTACATACCTAAGTAAATCTAGAAAATAAAATTTTTGGTTCACTTCAATCTATTTTAAGGTGAAGTAAAGAAGCACACCAGAAACCTTTACCTAGTTAGGGTGTTAGTTTTCGAGCTGGAGCAAAACTTGGCCCAAGCTTTTTTATCCTCTAGACAATCTAAACAAAACGGAATAATAGAATAATCCGATATTTTCACCTCATCTGATCACGACGCAAAGATTTAGTTTTATACCTTGAATACACTTATACGAGCATTTTCTTTTATTCTCGTGCAGTAAAAATCCTCGGTTAGTTGAAAATAAACCAGATTGCACTACGAACTCCATTTTCCCAAAACCACTTTTCCCCAAAACCACTTTCGGCGACTGTTCAAGAGATTGATCTGAATCAACATCGGCGACATAAAACCGGATTTTCGCTATTTCAGCTCGCAAACTTTGAACTGTTACCAAAAATTAGCTTAAAAAGCAAGTGGATGGAAGTTCTGAAGGCTTTTGCGCCAGCGATATTCGGGCGAGCTTTTAAGCTAAAATTATTAAGCGTAACTTGCGCCGTGTTATGTACCAGCTTAATTTAAGCTCTTGACGTAACAGTAACACCTTTATGGATGGAAATGATATAGCGGTGTGCATTAATTTTATCAAAATGAGGTTTTATTTGGTGTTTCGGAATATCAGAGTGGTTTTTTTAAATGGGCCAGAAAAAGATGACCAAATAGGTGATCTTTTTCTTATTGACAACAAGTATTGGTTTGGTTTAGATCTAGTTTCCGTTGTGCTACTGACTGTTCTGGCACCTCAAACTCAACATCATGTGTCTACTGCTGGACGCAGGCCTCCCCCTGATAAGCGCCTTATTGGCTTTTACCACATGGGGGTAATGCCCATAATGCCCACGCTGAGCATGCGGGTTAGGGATCGCAGTTCGGTGGTAGAATTGTTCTGCAGGGGGCGCTGTCGCCCCCGGTGGATATCCCTTACTCGCCTCTTACGACACCCGCGGGAAGAGTTGGGGTCGTGCAAATTCTAAGACGGCACCACACCACTACTTGGGGTGGTGCAAATTCTACCACACAGCTGTAGTTCTGGAACGTGACGGATATATTGACAGATTAATCAGCAAAACAATTGTTTAGTTTTTTAATTGTGCTTTTAAAATGTTTCTAATTAAATGTACTTAATGGCAACAATTAATTAAAACTAACCTCACAGCAATATGTATCATGCATATAGACCCGCGTTACTAATTCCCCGTAGAATTATTCACAAAAAGGTCTACTAATACATTCATAGCAACCTATTCCAGCTGAATAAAGTAAAATATCAACCCTCGTAACCTTTATTTAAGCAAAACAAACAGTAGCCCAACTGAAACCATAAAACAAACACTCCATATTATGTTAAAACCTTTATCCACATCTAGTCAAGATAAATAAACGTAAAAACAACCGCAAAACTTACACAAAGAAACTTAGAGGTCGACGGAGAAAAATTATTTAATCTCAGAAAGATACAATTTAAAAAGTCACGGCGTCAGTTTCATTCTAAACCAAGGATTTACTGCTTTTATCTTATCTTTTTGTAGGAAATTGCAATTATATTTAAGTCGCATGGTCCGTTCAAATGGTCGCCGACTCATCAAACGTGTTGACATATAATGACATATTTGATAGCTTGTGTTATTGGGCCTATCAAACGACCTTTCCTCCTATTGGGAGGGAAGGAATCTGTGAACTTAAAAGTCGCCAGAAGTTTGAGTCCTCGCGTCTAAATACAAGTTTAATCTAAACTCAGTTAGAGCGAGGTGTCACTATCTTTGACCATGATAGGTTTAACACAAGTATGTTTGTACTACAAAGATTTGTCAGGATATTCATTAAAATAGTCTTTATGTACCAACTTGTAAACCTACCTTTTGTGAATAAACTATTATTATTATTATTATTAACAGGCTACTTGACTCATATCATATTCGGCGCAATAAATAAATATTTTCTGTAGTATTTGACTTAGTAAACCAATATATATAGATTTATGATATTAAAAGTGTAAGACGACTAAATATTTTATTATCAATCTAAAAATTGGTTGTTTATACATATAGCCTACATGAATAAAAGGCTTAGCCTATTGTTTCCGTACATTGATGTTATGGACCAGTACAGAAGGAACAGAGCTAAACAAAAATGATTACTTTAAGGCTTGTATTATAAAAGCTTGGTAGTCATCTATCTATGCTTGAGTAACGATTTGAGTAACGACCGAGCATAGTTTCATAATATGAGCCTTAAACTCATATTTTAACTCATTTACAAAACGTCAGTAACTTTGCAGGCATTCGATTTTCGCCTTTCTGTATAGTCTTCCAATCAGGCAACCAACTGAAATTTGTGTGCACCATCATCGCAGTTCAATTGTCAATCGAATCATTGACCTGAAGCCGGGGGAGCAGAGCTTTGAATGAGAACTAGGAAATTCCGGAATATTCAGTTTAATCGCTTCGGCAGTTTTCCTTTTCTTGATGCATGCTGTATTTGAAATGAACATCGTACCAGAAATAAGAAATGTATTGGTCCGTCAACTTGGGCAAAGTCAAGGCTTTACAGGCTGCGTTTGTGTCACAAAGGACGTTTGCTACGACTCGGACGGTATATGTGATGAGACTGAATATCAACAATGTGAAATCAGTCGATAACTTTGTGGATTTAAATATTTTTTTATTTATTCATAGGCCATCAAAGTAACATGCATCGTAGATTGTAATTTAAATGTAATTAACAAAGCACTTTTTAAAGAAGAATATTATGTCAGCCCATTATTAACACCCCACCTCCGATTTTTTCTCGCTTTATTTTAATAGATCAGAACTAAACTAACCTACAATGAAAATAAGGTAACAAGTAAGACTATCACTCGTGACGTGAGTTCGAGGTCTATAGACAAGTCGTGACTGCTTTCAGGTTAATAAATACTGAAAGAGATGAAACCGAGTGGTCTATCAGTCGGATGAGTTTCAGCGCGACATAGCTTAGCATGACATAGCTAGATGCAAGTATAATTGAGAGAGAGAGAAAAATAGTCTGATTTAATCTGAACGCGTAGGTACAGGCAAGTCTATCGTGGGTAGACCCCCTACGAGGTAAACCAACGTGGCAAAGATCGCGGGAAACCGCTGGATGCAGCAGCGCAGGACCAGCCATTTTGGTGATCTTTGGAGTATGTCCAGCTGAAAATCTTTAACGATGAACTGGTTATTTTCCCTAGTTCCTTTAACAGCTCCTAGATGATGACGATGTCCTCCTAACCGAATTTCGACCACGGCGGTCAGTCTCTTCGAAGACTAGCCAGATGCGCAGGACATATTATAGTGAACCTATTTGTGCGCAAACACAGGTGCACTATGGAATCCTTCACTCTCATATTCCGATGGGACAGACCGACACAACTGGACAGAGGGCAGGCGCAGGACCAACGGCTTAACGTGCTTTCTGAGGCACGGAGGTGTATATAACATAGAGAAATTTGCTGCTATCTCAGCTTCTATAATTAAATGTACAACATAGACCAAAACAGGTTAGTACTTAGTTCCTGTCCAGGCTAAGAATGCCATTTGCTTATGCTTTTGGAAGAACTAAAACCGCAAGTGATATCCCCCCAGTGGGTAATTAATTACTGATTACCATAATCTCACACACATGAATTCCGGTGACTTTATCAAATAACAACAATTTCCTATAATCATTACATTTGCTATAAGGTACCTATATTACTTTTAGTGCTATCCGGAATACATTGCAATCGTAAACGTATAAACGAGTATACTGAGTATTGATGCCTGGTCAATAAACAAGTTTATGGGTCCTCTGAACTGTCGTATCTGCACACTTGGCTCTGAGAGTACAAGCTCGTATTGATAAGGGATTTTATGTAATTGTTTGATAGTGAAAGTTGAGAGCACTGGATCGCGCCGTAGATAATCATTTAGAGAGATAGAGCAAGAGACTCGTCTAGGTCGCCCTCCAGCCAGGTGGGATGACGATCTACGAAAGACTGCAGGCAGATCCTGGATGCGGCAAGCTGAAGACAGGGCGCTACGGCGCTCATTAGAGGAGGAATATTTCCAGCCGTAGGCAATGGTAGGTTGATGATGAAAAAATTAATAAATTAAAATAGCAGTGAGTATTTCCTAACAGATAACGCGCTGGAAATCGAACCAGACTCAAAAGGCGGTTTTAAGAGTGGTTTAGCTGACCCTCGAGTGCTGTGACCGGCCGATTCGAGTGAAATATCAATTTCCTTCTCGCTGGCTGCGCGAGCCCACCTCATTTATCAGAAAGCAATGCAGGGTGAAATAAAATATGTATCTTAAAGCTTACAATAATTTTAATGGTTTGAACTCATTGTTAGAAATCATTTGCGGGAAAGAAATAATGCAGCAATCCAAAACCAATGCTACTTAAGCATCCATACTTAAGAATTTCCATAACTGTAACGTTTTGACGCCTGAACGGTTTGCGATGAGATTTGTCAAGGAGATGTAATGATGCCATTTTCTCACCCAAGAGGGAAGTCATACGCTTTTTCACCCGGAATTACAAAAAAATCAGAGGGCCTACTCGGAAAAGGAAAATCAAAGTTTCGTTTTCGTTGTCGCGAAAAACCAACTCTTATGTCGCTTGCATACTATCGAACCCGAAACTACGATTTCGTTTTTAAGAGTACGGGCCCAGCAATTGATAGAAGCTAGTAAGGTCAATGTTGCAAGGATGTTTGCAGAGATAAGACCGATTATATTAATGGAAAACATAGCCACCGATCTCCAAAACACCAAAGTAACCAACTACAGAATTCCTCTAAAAATCTCTTGGTGGGTACTGAACCCCCGACGTTTATAATTTAAATTTGAGGTCGACAACCCTTCTATAAATGCACAGCAATTCTACCTTGTTATGTTTTTCCTTCGCGTTAATTCATAATCCAGGCAAGATGCATTCAAGCCATATCCGTCCTAAACAACTATTGGCTTAGGTCGCTTCAACAATGGCTGAAACTACCTTCTAGGATACACTGAAGGTTTGATTATTAGTATAGTAGAACTGTTTGACTCGTACGGTATTTTATTATAGTGAGTATACCTTCGTCAGACCACAATCTCACCTGATGGTTTCATAAGGGAAGACTTATTGACTTTATCGAATGTTGTACCTACTAACTATTTTTATTGACCGTTCGTGGACTAGACAAATGTTGCACTTTATCATACTAATATCAAACTAATATCGACATTTCAGGGATTTAAAAAACATTTTCCTGTAAATAAGAGAAAAAAACCTTTTCCTTTAAGAGTTATCGTAGTATTTAAAGAATTTAAAAAAAATAACGACCAGTTAACGAGAATTTACTGAAAATCGCTAGGTACTATTAGTAACAGAAACTTCTAAGCAGGAGAATAACAAGCATAACAAACGTATTACAAAACAAATAAATGGGTCGTTAGCATTTCCCTGACATAACTATGAAATGATTCCTTTCAGGCGAGTTCCCTAAACCAATTAAACTGTTTCCCCTAAAACAGGCACGCACAACGAAAACAGGAAAGTTTAATCACCGAATAACCAACAATTCGATAATTTAATAAAACGATCGGAAATTCTTCCACAACGCCCGAGGCTTGTTTGAAAAACGCTAGTAAATGAGCGTAAGGAAGCAACTTCTTTTAGGACTCCTAAGACTTTTAACGAGTCTCATTGAGGCACTTTCCGAACTCTAATAAAAAGATCATAAAAAAGAATTTGCGAAGTTCTTTTAGGGGCGAGTGGTGTATTATATGGATTGGGGTCAGGCGAGCCACTAATTGTACGCTAAGCCCCACTTATTATTCCATAAATGCACGATCCGGTCGGTCTTCGCCAGCGGGAAATCTTGATGGAAATCGGGGATGACATTGCGAAATTTTTTAATTAGTTCTTAAGTTGGGTTTTGGGCGAAAGTGGCGAGTCATTTTATATCTAATAGCAATGAGTTACCCTTATTTACTAGATAAAATACATCATTGCTCATAGGTTCATCATAGATTTCCACAAAGACTCTGCTTATAGTTCGAAAATGGAACTACATTCCTTACCCCGTATTGCTTTTAAAATGACCTCAACACTGACTCGACAAAACAAAATGTAAACAAAGCAAGGAGGTTTAGAACTTATTTATCGTAGAAGCGTACCGGTGGTGATACCATCCGCTAACCCTTAGCATGTGATACTTTAACGACAACGTATGCACTTCATACTTATGATCAAATCAAACAGATCTCAGCCTGTGAAGTACTTATGCTAAGGTTAATAATATCGCGGCAAAATCAGAAGCCATATTTACAAAGATTATAAACCATCTCATAAATATTGCGTACACAAAATTAATACATCAAAGTTGTTTGTTTATCCCGCCTACTTCACAATTTACCAGTAAACCACTAACTTACCAAACTAACTTAATTTACGACTTGTTTACTTGGCACACATGCTTTTACTATCAAACTTTCGCGCATCGGATAAAAGTATGGCGATTTTTCATTTTAGATACAGTACTTCTATAACTATTTAGTAACATAGTAACCTCGGCAAAGAGGTAAGTTTGACGACCTCAGTGGCACAGTGGACGAAGGTTCGCCTGAGGTGCAGTTTCGGTTCAATAGTTGGTGTGGTCTGCAAATTTTATTCGAGCCAAGAATTTCCGGGAATTCCCGTTTCTCTCTTCGAATTTTCCCGGGATTCAACTACCCGGTTCTACAATCCCTAGTATCTATACATACAGTCGAATCTGGGTCCCATAGCAAAAGCTCAGCCTACCTTGGGGCTAAAATTACCAGCGTGCAGCGTTTAAAAGATGACGTAATACTGAAAAAAGAGATTCTTATAACATAGTGGACTACCGTTTAAGTTTGATTAAAAAGTAGCAGGCTGCACGCGAACAAATAAATAAAGTAGGTAATGTACTACGGTTAAGTAGGTTTTACGTTCGTAGAATGTGATTATAATAGGGTGTTTAGGTGACTACCTACACACAATACGAGGAAAATACCGTCCTATTCTGACCTTGTCTGAGCGTGAGCTGGCAACCCCTTTCTAGTAGGTCATCTAGAATCCTATTGATGATGGCATTCGAAAAACAAAAATTGTAAACGATTCGCGAGAATGGAACATTTAACTTTTTCAATTAACTGGATACGGGCGGTGTATTCGACAAGATTTCGACCTAGATCCGTCGACGGACCAAATGTTATTTAAAGAGAGAAATCTGAGCTGCACGAAAGTCAGATAATTTTTTAATACTTGGCTGTGATTCTTCTACTCTTCAAGTGGACTTAGTTCCTATTTCTAATAGTATTCTATGGAGCATATGCAAGGGCGGTCGTGGCGTAAGAATTGACCCCACTCAGCCCGTGAGAGCTGACTAAGGCAACCTTCCAAAAGAAGGGCTGAAGCTACATTCTCATATTTTTAACACCTCTACTGCCAAGAGTGGCGGTTATGGAAAATGTAACTTCAATAACAGAAACAAAAAACGTCATTATCCGAACATACAGTTAATCAATCGCTATAATTACGTTGAACCTAATCAACAACCTTACAAGGCTTATTTTCCAATGGAAACATAACCAAAATGACAGTTGGTTTGTATCGGATACGCAGCGATGGAAACGTTCTGTCCTGATTGCTCACCGCCGAACCACTCGTGTGGAATAATAAAAGAAAACAGTGTCGCTTTGGGAAATTTGCTCAAAGTTCAATAGCTTTAGGAAGCTAATGGGCGTTCAGGTGTAAATCTTTATTTGAATCATGATAAAGAATGAATGTATTTTACCTTCTATGCACACATTTAAGTCTTTAGCTTTACCATTTACGCATTCAATAAACTTTTTTTGTTGTTAGTAAGTTACAAATAACATTTTTCTAAAATAACACCCAATAGAAGGGATCTGCAATAAGGCAAACTAGATAAACTATGCAGAACGAAAGCGAATAGGTTGGGATCGAGAAAACACCTTAAAGAATAGGGACATTCTTTCCTATTGGCTATAAAAAAGGTCGAAGACAAACGTCAAATTGGCTCCCAACCTCCACAGATCGAACTGTCGCAAAGCAGCTTTTTATAGGTTAGTGGAGTTTGAAAATAGAACGCTCTGTTTTTGAATGTTGACGGTCACAATCAAGAGCGACAGTGATTATTTCAGGCAGCCAATAAGTACGTTTCCAAGTTTAAACTTTGAGATAAAAATGTTTGAACAAAATAACGTAAAGCTCCAAAATGGTTCCGATTATCAAAAGAGCATGAAACACATTTGACTGAATTAGAGCACGCACGAAATCACGTGGCAAAACTCATTCTTACCTACTTGTAGGTAGGTTAGGAACTTGGTGACCTTATGAAGTTAAAGGGGTTGGTTTGTTTACATCGAAAAGTTCATAACTACCAACTTTCTTGAGGTCTCGTTCATATTATACAAAATAGTTGACGTTTCTGATTCTATTCAAGCATTTGAGTTAATAAACTTATGCTCTCCACCGAGACGAAAATCAACACCAGTTCAAATTTCGAACTTGAGTCAAGAAACTAAGTTATTAAAGCGAGCATGGAGCGTTGAAAACTGAATTACGCCCACGTCGGTAACCTTGTCCCAATTAAAGTTCCAATCAAGTCCTTCCAGTAAAGTTGACACGCCAACTGACCAAATAGACCCGTGCATGTCGCTCAAGTAACGCCGAAGTAGCTCGAAGTTGCCCGAAGTTTACCGAAGCGGGCCGAGCTTTCGCGATCAATACCCCCTGGCACCCGTGCCTCGCGTCAATTCCGGGGGCAAAAGTCACGCTTTTGGGATAGCCGTCGATTTTGAACGGTCAGGCCCGATTTGGTACGTGTGTCCGGAACGGGCACAGAACGGGGTAACGAGTGCGCGACTAATGCCGAATTTGAATTCTCAAGGCGTTCCCAAGTTTGAATTTGAAATAGGAATTGGCGGAATTTTCTTAAATTTTCTAGACGAAAGAGGTTTTGTGAACGTGCGAGCAATCTTCTTGTGAAATGAAAACTTCGCGTGAATGGGATACCTAGATTTCTTTAAATATATTTATGTGGACGATGCATTATTTATAAACGGAAGTAAACATCAAGCAACGTTTATGTGTTTACAATACGTGTAAACAAGGTAGGAGGATGTAGGAGAAACGCCAAGATAAATGTTGGTCCTCTGATAAGTAGGTCACAAGTGTTTCCAGCTTGTCTTGGATTCGCATTTTGACGTGAAAATAAAATGCGGGTTAAGTTTACTTGAGAATTTAATGAATTCTTACATTGCTGTATGTACGTGCGCATAGCTTAAGGGCCGTTTTCACTGCAACAGAAGTTTTAAAATAGTAAATTCGAGTTTATAAAAACGCTCACAGATTCAATGGACCTTAACGTCCCTTTAACCCTGTCTATAATAGAAATTCTTCGTAAATAAGTACTTAATATAATTTGGTAAGTAAATACTTACTCGTATAATGAAAACAATAAGGGCGCGTGTGTGGCAAAATTAAGTAAATTGAATAAATAATAAATGCATCTGTCCATATAGGTATTCGCAAATCGCGTTTCGAAAGCATCGTTTATTTATGAATGCCGGACGGGTTTTCTGTTTTACGTAATGACGGATTGTTTAATATAAGGCTTTTTTTATTGTGAAATGAACTATAAAAGGTAAGTTATTTAATGAAGAACTTATTGCTTTAATTTCCCATTGACCAAAGTAGTTTATTAACTTTTTATCGTTTTTAGTATTTTTTGTAATGCAATGTAAGATTAAGTCTATACGATGGCAAAATTTAGACGCGCTTCTAGAGATCTTGGCATGTTACAAAATTTTAATTGGAATTTGCAAAGCTAAAAGCAATGTGCTTCTACGCATGTTGAAAAAATGCAAAAAATAGACAAGTACAAATGTGATAATTCAAATAAAAGAACAAATAGTAAGTAACAATTAAAATATAGAACTTTCAAGGCAGACAAGGCACCTTCGTTCTTCGTTTAAAACTAAATTACAATAGAAGACACTAAACCTGACAAAAGACGATCAAATGCAACAAAAGATTCAACAAAAAGTTTCCTTGCATGAAAAAATACAAAAATGGAACAAAACTAAGTCAGAACTCGTCTCAATAATAAAACACAAAAATAAACCGCGAAAACTGGGTCAGGGTCGTAGAAACGCGCAAAAATCCTCCCTTAGGGGTGAACGAGAAATTAAAACGTCGCCGTGAGCGGAACCAGCGCTTTCGAATAAGGATGTCATTATAGCGACACGCGAAGAAAATCAGCCTGTATTCGGTGTTCGTTACTCTGTATTTGTTTATTTTTTGTGTGAATTTATTTACTTTTTCCTACGTTACCTACAAAAGAAAAAAAGCATCTTCATCTCAAAAAGCTAACTTTTCATTACGGATGTAAGCGGGTTAACTACGAACCTTATTTGTGTTGGAAAAACACCAACGTTTCATCCCTTAACGAGGGACATCTTCAGGGTGAGTGCGGTTCTAGACGCGCGCGTTCCGCATCTCTCCGAGCACTACGCACGAGCGTGCGTTGAGCCCGCGACGTGAGCGCCGGGGTGGGGGTGGTGGGGGGTGTGCTGCTTGCAGATGCTGCAGAGCGTGAGACTCATCTTCTCGTAAAGATTCTACTGCGTCGGGTGTTGGTATCCCCTGGGTACATATGGAACTAGCAGTATCTACACCCGGCTCCATACTGCTATTCGACTTCCCATGAAGACACGGCTTCCAGGCGGGTGGTAGGTTCCAACCTCTGTCTCTGTTGAAGTTGGGCCATCGTTATATCTCTATCGCCTCGCGTATCTTGCGGGGAACAAAGAATTTTGCCCTAGACAAGGCACGGGCTTTGTCGAAGCTAACTTTTGGTTAAAAGCACACTAATCACTAATCAGCTGTATTTGGTGTTTGTTAATCTGTAGTTGTTTATTTTTTGTTATATAATTGAATTTATTATTGTTATCTACGTTAGCTACCTATGGAGAAAGAAGCATCTAAATCTGAAAAAGCTAACTTTTGGTTTAATTTAAAAGCACACTCATCAGCTATTCCTATATTCTGATTTGCACCAGGTTTATAAACGGTTATTTCGGTGGTACAATTTAATTTGCGCGCGAGATTCAAGTTTTGTGGTTTCTAATTTATTCTGTGTTCAACAAAGTAAAAAGTGGAAAAGTAATTTGTAGCAAATCATAAACCATTATCTGTCGCTAGTTTTGTTCCTCGTAGAAATCAGAATGGAGGATTTAAGGACATCAAAAAGAGATCAGGCAGTAACTGGACATTAATTGGCCACAAAAGAAGGGGAAAGAATAATTTGAATGAAGCCTACACTAGTCTACTGGTTGACAAAGGCTAGAAAGAAGAAGAAGGAAGCAAAAACAATAAACCGCATAAATTTACCCCTCGCGCGCAAATTGTCGCAACGCGTGAATCGAACGCCCAGAAAAAGGTTACTTTACTTTCTCTTATTCCTTACGAGTTTCTTCCCGCGGCTTCGCACGCGTTGCTTCTATAAAAACATTTGTGGTTATTTTTATCCGATGGGAATTGATTTATGGGATAAAAATAGCCTATGTTTTATTCCAGGCCTAAAACTAGGTAGTTTTAGGCCTGGAATAAATTAGTTTGCAAAATTTCAGCCTCATCCGTTCAGTAGTTTTGGCGTTAAGAGGTAACACACATCCAGCCATCCATCCATACATTCAAACTTTAGCTTATATAATATTAGTGTGATTAGTGCGATTCATTTTACAAATGAATAACTAAATAATGCTGGACAATCGACAAAGCATCATCTATCCCCACAGTAAGCAGAGCTTGTGTTTTAGATGATCTTAAATTTTAAGTAGAACCTAGGTTTTGTTTCGCTGCTGGACAAAATTATTATTGTTATTTATTTATCCTCATTCATCAATATTACGACTGTTATCCATCGATTTAAGTAAAATTCGGGAGATTGGGTATTATAGCTTCTCGAAAGTGGAAAGCTCAAATTAGGTCCACCCACCTCAGTCATAGTCGGACCGTCGCCGTCGGCGGCGTTCGTGTTTCGCGTGGGTATAGTTGTCTCGGTCGCACTTCGATTTAGGTACCTACGTCTTTTCAAATTTGTTGTTCATTAGGTAGGTAATTTACAAAAGATTGGAAATAGCATGTCTTTGCGTTTAGTTGTAACACAACACAGGCCATTTGTTGAGTTAGCGCTGGGAGAACGAAGAAATATGTATAGAATTTTAATTATATCTATTGTATTAACTGTATTGTTATTTAGTTTAGCAAAGCTAAATCTCTAAGATCACGGATTCACGTAGAATCAAGTGCACTTCTGGCGCCTCTACGCCCTCAAGTGAAACCTCCTGCATAACATTACACAAAGCAAGTTTAACTAAAATTTAACTTAAACCCACTTTATCCACTATTACAGAGTTAAGTATGTTATTAAACGAAGTTTGCTATTAAGTTTAGAGTTTGTAATGATTATGAAACTTCGAGTTTCAGGTAACGTTGTTGTTATGTTGGATTAGCGAGCTTCGAGATCAATATTAACTTCCTAATTACATTTATCAAAAACTAGTAAGTAGGTAATTAGCTTTATGTGAACTTTAAGTCAGGCATAGATGATTAAATTCGGATAAATCTTGACATTTTGTTGCGATCTAATTAATAGTTATTTGTTATACAAGAGTGCAAAGTTGCTTCAAAATAGCACGAGGTAAAGATCTTTGCACTCGAGTGCAACACGTAACTTTTCATCCCACCTCAGCGAGGAAATAACGCAAAAAAAGAAAATGGCGCGCAAAGCAAATTCAATAAAAAGTACACCAAGAAGGTTTCGAGTCTGAGTTTTTAACAAATTAAAAAAGGTTGTATAATAAATTCGGCGCCATGGAGGTAGAATGAAATAAATAGGTTTAATGATGTTTTGAATTCACAAGCTTAGTGCACACGATGTTCTAGATAGAATTTACTTTATCGTCTAGCGGATTAAAACGGCTTTTGCACTCAGATATCGAAGAGCAAAAATACTCTTTCCGAGATGGGGGGATGAAAGACAATTTACTTGTAGTGGCGATTTGGCGACTGCGTTTTGCCATAAAAAACATCGATTTCAACAACACAAATAAAATAAACAATGTTCGACAATCCACACGGCATCATCTAGCCCCAAGCTAAGCAGAGCTTGTATTACGGGTACTCGATGGCTGATAAATCTATTTAAAAGAAAGTCGTGTTAGTTACACTATTTATAACTCAAGAACGGCTGAACCGATTTGGCTGAAAATTGGTGGGGAGGCAGCTTAGAACCAGGAGACGGACATAGGCTATGTTTTTTCCGGAATTACCACGGGAACGGGAACTACGCAGGCGAAGCCGCGGGCAGCAGCTAGTATTTAATAAAACACAGTACATAGATAGATATTTTTATTATAATATCTACCTACATAGAAAACAACCAGATCACCCGGAACAAATATCTGCACAACACGTACAAACATTTGTCACCGTTACTAAGAATCGAACCCTCAACCTTTTGTGTCGCAGGCGAACCTTCGCCACAGATGTCGTCACTGAGATGAAATAATAGTTCAAAAACCTACTACGTTTCTTTTGGAGACACACGTAATGTGCATGAATTCATTACGTGTATGAAATGAATTCATGAAATGAATCATGAGTTTTAAAGCCCGAATTGCGATCCCCAACCTGCATGCCCAGCGTGGGGATTATGGGCATTACCCCCATGTGATAAAAGCCAATAAGGCGCTTATCAGGGGGAGGCCTGCGTCCAGCAGTGGACCAATACAGGCTGTTGAGGTGAGGTGGATCCCTTTTGTAATGCTTTTACAATAGCTCTCACATTTTTTTATAGAAAGGTCACCTAGAACCTGAATGTTTTGGATGATTAGTATTAGCGGAACATACATACATCATCAACATCATCATCAACCTACATAATAGTAGCCAGATGCAGAATATGTACATACAAAACCTTTGAATCGAAACGGCAACTTAGGTCTCAAGCGGACCATTTCCCAATGCACCACATAGGTCCCTAATTCTGCTGTTCTATGAAATCTAAGTCACAAAACAGGTTTCCGTTTCAGCTAGTTCTGCTAGCGGACGGCCTGACAAGCGTGTCCACTTAAACCATGTTAGTCGATACCGCCAGCTGAAGCGGCTTCCATTTTCCTGCGGAGATCGGTCAATTTGCTAAACACAGTTCTGGGCGCTTGCGGTTCAGCAAGCTTCCTAGTTTATATGATACCGGGATAACTGTTTTCTTGTGCTGACACTATTGTTTAGCTCAAAATAATAAACGGTAGTGCAATTTGTCAATTAATGAGAATGGATATGGTATTCGATACTTTGATGAACAAATGAAGAGGTTTCAATTTCAATTTCGTTCTTTTATGGCGCCACTTGCTTTTTTATCGGACGAAAAGGTTTTTAAGTCGATGCATTACATAATTTTATTATAACTAGCTTGTGCCGGTGACTTCGCACGCACTTTTTCGGGATAAAAAGTAGCTCGGGATACCATCTATCACCATGCCAAATTTCAATAAGATCCGTTCAGCTGTGTGAAAGTGTCAGACAGACAGAGTTACTTTTGAAATTATAATATTGGTATGGATGGTTTTGATTATAATGATATATTATAATTTTAGCTCTAGTATGTTTGAAAAGCCAAACGGAGTTTTAGATCTCATTGGCAGAGGGCGACAGGAGGCATCACCAGACGACGTGTCGCAGCGACTACTGGTTTCTACGTAGGTATTTCTATGAAATTCCCTCCGTAGTTAGCGACACGAGGCTAGCGACTCGACGCGTCGTCGTCGAGCGGCAGACGCCAGTGTCGCCCGACCGCGGATCAGTAGTGCCACTGACGCCGGAGTTGCCGTCTGTAGTCGGGTTCGAAATCATGACTGCAGCGACAGGACGTAACGACGTGTCGTGGCGACATGAAGCGACGACACGTCGTCTGCTGCTGCCTCATGTCGCCCGCTGCCAACTCGTACCTTAATTTACAGTTGAAGCAGTGATTTTTCTTGTAGTCTATTTTAACTCATATTCGTGTGACCCATAGAGATCTAAATAATAACTAATAGATTTCTATCGTGTGACCCTGTACCCACAATAAAATGAAAGTACCCACCTACTTGTTTTATAATGGCTTAATAAATTTAAATAAGTCTCAACAGTAACGGTAACAAAGTTGATAAAAAGTAACACATTGTAACGTAAACCAATCGAGATATTATCAGAAAATAGGAATAGTGAACCGATGCTCGGCAGTGTAGGTGTTTGGATACTGCGGTGAGGTGGCGGGCGGCGCAAGACGCGAGAATGTGGCGGTACGGCTTCTTTTTTATTGGATTCCATCATGAATAGGTTTTACCTTATTGTTGTGGCAGCAAAGTAATTAAAAGCCAAGTTTATTTTTCCAACCACGGTCTCCCACTTGTTGTTACACACCACGCTGAGCCAGGACAGGCTTTTAGACCGACACACGCGCTTTAGACGTTGGTATCAGCTCTAGGGGTGGGCTACTTGGTACCCATTCTTCACTCGTGCTCAGTAGGTTTGTATCTAATTTATGTACCTAGTAGGTACTAGGTACATAAGTTGCTCCCGTAACTACTCGTAAACGTTTATGTTCTATAACTGTGTGTTTGCATTTAATTAGTTATTTTCTATCTTTCTTTCTTTTCCAATAATAAATGTATTGAGTATATAATGGATTTTTACACATAATCTAAAATTCGATTATGACTGCTCCGTTGGCGCATTGTGCTCATATATGTAGATAGCTCACAAAGTCAAATCAAATAGAGTTGCGATATGAATGAATGGCCTGCTTCCGCGATAGGCGACGATGACGCAATGGGAATTTGATATGAGATTTGACTATTTGTCAGAAATTTGGGGTTATTCCCGTTTCCCCCTTGACAAATCCCCCTTTAAGGGTGAAAACTGGAATTCATTTTTTAAAGTCCAGTTTTCCCTTAAGAAAATCGCCTGTTGGTTTAATTAGGCAATTGTATGAAATGCTGCTAGGCTTTTTGGTATTGAAAACTTGATAAATACCAAAAAGTGTGCTTAAATAAATCACTATTAAAATGTCTATAAAAATATTCAAATCGTTTCGCTTATGTAAAACTCTCACACTGAATTCTGGTATGCATGTAGCAGAAAGGTCAAACAGGTATTTAAGTACACAAAGATTACGGCACTCTTCATACAATTTGTTAGCAAATAATTTACACAAACGCTAACAAACGGACTTCCTCATAAACCTCCCAAACCAATATAACCGACGTTCTAGGCATACTAAAATTGATTTCAAACTTGGAGTGTAAAATTTAACAGCCCTAGCCTATCACTTGTGCCGTACCGTAAAAGCTTACCACAGTAAAGTACACAACTTGGTCCCCCGTGCCCCGTAAATTTACGATGCACGCGCTTTGAGAATTTCGTTATGTGCCCCAGCCGGGTGCGGATTTGGTACCGGGATTTTTACTGCGACTTCAGATGGTGTAACTAGATGGCGTAGTTAAAACTGACCTAGGTTGAGGTTTATTGGTATGTTGCAGACCAATATGAGTAAAATTAGTTATTGCTTATAAAGTTCTTAGAATGTTTAGTACAACATGTAATTAGTTTAGTTTAAGGCACAGGAGAGTGGCAAAATGTGAAGGAAGCCTAGAATATATCCAACAGACAGAACACAAAACAGAAACATAAAGGGCATGACACCCGTAGCACACCTCCTCTGCGGAACACGAGTGGCGGAACCGCTGGATGAATTCCGCTGAGATCAAGTGTATTTTGAGTTGCGGAACGATAGCGGAGGTGTGGCTGACGTCGGAGCAGATCGACGAAACCGCGCGGGGAAAGAAATAGAATTATAGTCAAATCTATGCGTTAGAACAGGCAGCTTCGCTAGTGTTCCGCTTCTCCTACATACGGACAAGACATGGCGAAATTACTGGGGTTCCGCTGTTAAGGTTTCGCAGCGAAGGTGTGCTACGGGCGTGATGATGATGATGGTAAGTTTAGCTTGCCGTATTCGTATTAGTTATTAATTTTATTTTCGAAGAGGTTCACTGATGAACATTTTAGGCACAGAAATATTATTTATTTTACTAATTTAATTCAACATTGTTACCGTAGTGTGCGGCTCAATTGTTTCAATTGTATAAATACATACTTCTAATTTGTTTAAATTATTTGATTGAAAATTTATTTTTTCACCAAGTACAACCTAATTAAAATGATTTTGAAATTAGCATGAACAAATAATTCATATCTTTGTAAATATTCGCTCAAAAATAAAGCTGTCACAAATGATTTTTGGGTACATTATTCAGATCATTGACCGTCATTGCATTTAATATTGAAAAATACGATTTCAAATGTTACCTTTGTAAAGTTGTCCGTCAACATTCATTTATATTTCATATAGGTCGTCCCTTTTCATTGTTTCAAACCCTTTTAATGTCTGAGTGGATTATTTCTTTTATTGAAAAAATACGTGTTTTTACTCGTACGTAATAAACAGCTTGTGAATATTAACGGTCTTAACTGGCATAATCCCGTGACTTGAAATTGCAGAAATTAATAGAGTTGTACCTTTTTTCTGTAAGCAGTTTTATTGCTGTGTGAATATCCAACATTTAGGTACAGTGAAATTATTACCCACACACTAACTACTTACTACTTACTTTACTTATTTAATTTAGCTGTGGAATGCCCTACCATTTCTATTAGAAATGCTAAGTCTCTCCCTGTATTCAAAACTATGGTCTATGGACATTTCCTCAGTATATCATCAAACTGTTAACATCAAAAGTAATTTTATATAATAACTATATTTAATTATGTTCTGTAATGTAGATTATATTTATGTTAAGTACTTACATAATTATATTTGGATATTTATATAGCTTAGTATATTTTATTTCTTCCTAAACATTATTTCTGTTTTCACGCCACCGTATACCTAGACTTTTTCGATCAATTCTTGTCCATCCTAAGGTTGCCTGGAAGAAATCGTTTTTAGCGTTAAGGCCGCCCATTCTACATTATCTGTATTTGTTTTCTGTGATTTTTGATTTTGTGTGCAATAAAGAATAGTTGTATTGTATTGTATTGTATTTATAATTCAATTCATATAATTAATACCCTGCAGCCGCTGCCGTGCCAGACGAAGAAACAATCATGCGACTCGGTCCGTGAATGTTGTAAGCCGACTAAAAGAACCTACCAGAAGAGCACTACAGCTTTCATCTGATTATTTTGAACACCTCGACTGCCACCATCAATCCACCGACCAAGCGTGGTGATGGCAAAACCTCACTTTATTTGGAAGACGCAGGTTCGGCAGTTGACGTTTTGTGATTATGATGTGCCTGCAGCCGTAATAATATTCTTTATTTCCGTTTTGACTTCAATGGCCTAAATATTGAGCCTCTGCATTTTATACCATGGCTGTGGTCGTAAAATTGTATGCAGTTTGGCCGTTAATTTTAATGGCTCAGATTATTTCGGTACCACTAATGGTAATTGTAACTAGTGAAGAGAATTACCGGCTTTTATATCTTTTCGGCTTAGTCATACTTAATTGAAGACAGAATTAATTAATTATGTTATTTTATATCTTTTAAATACTTTATGGTTATTAATTATTAACACTACAGTTTTGAGCTTTCCACCATTGGAAAGCTCATAATATGAGCTTTCCAATAGTGGAAAGCTCATACTATGATATTTACTATGATATTATCATAGTAAATATCATGTTGTAAATTACTTTATGTTATTTGGTTTGAAAAATACATATTTTACGAGTCAAATGTCCTGTACGGACTTATGGATACCTGTTTCTTTTGATTTATCTGGCTTGATTATTTGCATGTTTATGCGAGTTTCAGAAAGGTCGAATTTTACTTTTGCCTCGCTACAATTGCAATGGATAGGGTATGGCAATTCAATTCAATTTTTATATTAATACCATGGGCTCACAACACTTAGTCAAGTCCTAGATCGTAGACCTGTATTGATTGACTGAAGTTTTTGTAGAAAACTTCCGACTTCTACAAAAAATTCCGACCATTCCCAAATTGAATGAACAACACTAGTAATGATGGGAAACTTTTATCTTACGAGTGTGATAGTTGTATCGGTTTGTTTATTAGGCAGTATTCTAATGGGAACAAGTACAGTCGGCCTGGTATTGATGTTAAATGGCTATCAACCACTTGGGATAAGCGGCGATGTTCTATTTCTGTTTGTTTCAAGTTGTTAACACTTTGATAAAGTAACATAAGGGCTCAAGTTGTTGTACTCGTAGTTTGGTTTAAATGAGCATCCTGTATTATATTATTTCTATGGTTGTATTGTGCTATTTGTTTTACTGTTTACCTAGTAATAATCCCATCATTGTGTTGTTTTGTTTCTCAATTTGGTAATTTCAAAGTGAGAAATCAACATCCATAGGGACATCCATTTCCTACGGTGGTGAATGAAAAAAATACTATAAAACTAGGTCTCTAAATTATGTTGCTTTGCGAGGTTACTTAAGCCTATGAGTTTTCAAAACCCTGGATGGAACGACAAGCCCAAGTCTAACTTGAGCTCAGATCCTGTCTCAGGGCTCAGAGTGACATGACAGCTGCGCCAGGAAACCGCTTAATCCTAGTCTGAGGAATGGCATCCATGCCGTAAATAACTCATTGGAAGCCGTCAAGTTCTGTCCTAGATTTTGTTAATTTTACGTACGGACGGATAACACTAAGAATACAAAGAAATTAAGGAGTGATTAAATTATGGGTACAAAAAATATTACGGCGTTCTTTGACATTGTATGGCGACCTCAGTGGCGCAGCGGGCCAACGTCCACCTGCGACGCAGGAGGTTCGATTCCCGCCTCGGCAAAAATGTTTGTACGATCTGTAGATATTTGTTCAGGGTGTTCTGGTGTTTTCTATGTATAATAAAAAAATATCTATCTATGTAGTGTATTGTATTAAGTATTATCAGTTATCTAGTACCAATAGCACAAGCTCTGCTTAGTTTGGGGCTAGACAATGCTGTGTGAATTGTCCAGCATTATTTATTTATTTATATCATGAAAAAAATTTAGACATATTGTTGTAGCTACATTCAGATCATTCTAGTGCGTATGTGGAAAACTACACTTACAAACAGTATTTAATTCGGTGAAGCCATATACAGAAGTTAGTTTTTTATATTATAAATCAAAAGTTAGACAACTATATTGCGGGAACACGTTTCAAATTGCAACATCGTTTAACCCAAAAATAACGTTTATAAAACCCAGCTGCGTTTATCAAAACGTGGACATTGCACCAAAAAAGTTGTTTCACGAATTCAGAGGTAATTTTTAGTTCAAATTTCAACCTTATCTGGACAGCGGACAGTTTTATGTTTAAGTGACAATTTTACGAATGGAGATACATTTTCATTTTTTTATGTTTGACGGAGACCAAATACGAGCTATTGCATCAGTTTTCTAGTTTATGCAACAAAAATGTAATAGTCCTAGAATAGGTACCTACTTTATATTTAGTAGGTACTTTTTAAGCGATCGAAATGACAAAATCATTAAAATTGTAGCTGTGTTTCACAAAATTGTTACAACAGCTCATAAGCGTAATGTTGTTTTAATTGTAGCTCACTTAAATGTATGGGGGAAGAATCGCCTAAAGTGCCCTTGTAAGTTGAAACTGTTGAAAAGACAATTTGTAGACGGATTTCGCCATTAGGGTACTGATAACATCTAACCTTACGATAACAATAAGATAAAATAATGTAAATTAAGTATAAAAAACTTATCAAGGAACAGGAGAATAGAAAGTAATAGAGAAATAAATAAATAAACTAAAATAATAATAACTATTTTACGCAATAGAGAGAATTGTGTAAAAAATAGCATCATAAATTCAAAACTTTTGACGTCTACCATTAAGATTATACACACATTGATCGAGTTATCAAACAAAGGTTAGGGATTGCTGTTTATAATGAAGACTTTCCTAATAGGTACTTATTCATAAAATTACTGAAAATTTCCAAATCTTGCTAATAGTTATTCTACGAATTCAATCAACTAAAACACATCCAGATAAAAAGCCTACAAATACAAATAAAGTAAGATCCGACACTTTAAATCTATTCGCAGATAAAGTGACGCAAATGGCCGGCATCAATCAGCCCTGTACCCTTTGTCGCGATTGAAACCGCACATTGATCAATCAGTAACGAGGAGCTCTATTTACGATATGCCAAATTGATCAGTTTTGGTAAAACTGTGCCATCTTGGAAGCCTTTCAAGATTTTACCAGTGTACTATTTTGATTAAACGATGTCAATTCGTGCTGCTTGTTTGGGAGTCAGAGGAGCTAACTGAATTTTAAACGATTTTATTTGAGCTTGATGGAGTCAGTCTATTCAGTGAACGTAATACTTGACCAGTAAATTCATAATTGATTATTACATTTATGATTTTTAACGTTATAATTATAATCATTTCATTTATTTAACTTTATTTGATTTGTGGTCATTTTAAACATAAACTAGGCACTTAAAATGTGTATGTCAACTAGTTTTAAGTAACTCTGAAATGTAAATTGATTTTACCAATAAATGGTATTTCTGTATCTGATTAGCTGAAGTTTTACTAGATATTTCATAGGTCAAGTAAATCAAGGATAGGTACAGATTACACCACACTACACAGAAACTATGCAGCAACTATGTATATATTGGTTATAAATTTATCTACCTAAATCCAATTTGAGCCTAACCGCAGATAATGACACAAATAATTCTAAATTATCACGGTTTCAGATATCATTAAATATTACCGAGCTCGCTTATTACAAAATGTCGAACAACAAACAGCCTGTCAAATAAATTGTTTGCTCTTTGGTCACAAACAATGCCTATTTCATAACCAGTGTAATAACTTCCTTTTGTTTCCTTATCATTTTCTGGAATTAAAAAGTGTCTTTTTGGGAGCAAATTTGCCCTTTGTTGTATATGTATTTAAAATGCAGGTTTTCGTCATTGGTATATTACATGTGAAAGTAATCTGTTATACAAAGACAACAAGAAAAATAATTGCGAACTGAACTATAATAAAAAGAAATCACAAGTAAAAATTAAGGAAGAACGCAGAGAACTGATATTTTTCTCCTTTTTCAAAGTTGAAAGTCTATCAAAAGACAAAGTAGTTAGTACCAACACTACTCGCACCACGATCACAAAAGGCAAACCACACAGCACCAGCACTGCGCAATAATGATTAAGCTCAATTCCTTTGGAATGGTCGGCGCGCTGACAGTGATTGACACTCGGGCTAGTCAAGATACGGGCAACCAGTCGTATGCAGGTTATGTGCTTTTGTTACAATTATCGGGAATACAAATCTCGGGTCAATAACATTAGTAACTAAGCTAGTGATTAATCAAATCGCTCTAGATCTTTTAATAGCATCGGGTTAGAATAACCGACTGTTGTAAATGTGGACATCCTCTGATCAGGTGAAATGGCAATCTGCGTAAGTCTGCAGGTAGATACAATAGATGTAACAAGCTGAAAACAGGGCACTATAGCGCTTACTCTAGGAAAGCTAAGACCAGCATTGAACTAACATTGGCTAGCAATAATGATGGGATAGAATACAGAAAGCATTGCGGTTCAAGCGTCAGACAACGGAAAGAGAAAAACACTCACTGAACCGGACTTGATAAACAACAAAAGTATTTGCTCACATGGACACCAGTGAATAAATATTATACAATATTCAGTGGGTTAAAATCGTTTGTTAAAGATGATTCACACTCGATTTGGGTCAAAGGGTCTTACATAAAGTTAAGAGTATCGTAGCGTGACAGTCCTATTCCATATACGAATGAATTATGTAAAGACTGGCCTTAAAAAGAGGTGGTCGAATGTGATATCCAATTCGGATGACAGTTACAAATGTGTAAGCTTAACGCCTTTCGGAATGTGTACTTACTGATTTTTCGAAAAGTAAATTGTGATCTTTTACTTCCTTTTCTTATGTTACAAGACGTTTAACGATATGTATCGCAAGAAAGAAACGAATTACTCAAAACTGATAATCCAAAACAGAAAAGCTTTAGTCAAAGGATTATTTCAATTCAAAGCAACGATATTTTGCTCTTAAAGATGGTCTCAACAAACTTGACTATCTTGGTCACTACACATTTTTTTCAACGGCTTACTTCTTTCAATTTATTTGTCACACAGATGTCACACATTACTCAAGCTACAGCATAAAAGTTGTTCTCTAAAGCTGAATTATGTCCATACATTGACTAAAACTGTTAACAATTACGTTAACAAAATACGTGTACTCACTTGCCCCACATTCCAGAGGTCTAAATCTGAACGATTGTCGCTGGTATTGATCAAGACTAATGGTTTTGGGGCAGCTTTGTGTTCAGCTTGTCCAGTTATATCAAGAAAACTGGAAAATCACAATCACAGCACAGATAAACATTCCAGAGCCTTGGCTTAACTTTTTGTCGATTCTTATGGCTTGTGTTTTATTATTTGTGTCAGCTTTCATAATCGCTTTCTTATGGAGAAGTAAAGTCATTTACGATGTTTCAACTGACTTTGTAAGTCTGAAAATCAAACGTTAATCTTATTTCTATTTCGTTGAGTTTGTGTGTTTTGCATTATTTTAATATTATAAAGAATTGATCTCTAACGGGAGTGGCATAGTCACTGTGTGACAAAACTCCTTTATAATAAATAAAAAAAATAAAAAAACAGTTACTTGCGATTACCTACAAGGATAGTTGTTAAGTGAGCTAGCTATTCTCGTGCTATAGCAAGAGTAATGGCAGACTCGCGTTGAATGAAAAGCGAAGGTTACTTTGTGTACGATAGCTTAGAACATGAAAAATAGATTTTGAGAGTAAATGGAGTGGAGAGAATCGACCAATGAGTATATTGTTAAGTTTATATAGAACCGGCTCTTATAGAACTACGTGTTGAATAGGTTGACCAAACGGTTCATGGAATTAATTCCACTAATGGATTAATAATACATGTTTTGTTTAACTAAACATAATACTTATTTGATTTTATCAACAACCGCCAAGTACCATTTATATCGTTACTAGGTATGTATCGAGTTCTTTTTAGCTCAATGAATCTTAGTTAAGTGTGAGTAACATTTACATTAATATTTAGAGTTCATCACCATGGATTATTTATTATCAATTTATAAACCAATTCATGATTCATTTATTAATTAGCAAAGGACGGTTTATTTTTTAGGTTTATTAACAGAGAAGATAATAAATAAAGAATAGGAACAAATTAGAACTAGTTAGTATAATTAAGTTACATATGAAACAGTTGAGCTAACTGCAGACTAATACAAACAATCTAGATGTCACTCAGGTGATCCATTCAATACTGTCAATACTTTTTAAGATAGAAGATACCTATTGTTCAATATATAAAATGCCAACGCTCCCCAACAGATGGCGCTAGTGGTCGTGTTGCAAGCGCAACGCACGCGTGTCCAATGCTCCCATTCATTTTTATAATGCCTTTTTTGTTCCCTCAACCCAATTTCATTCTTAAAGCCGAGAATAATCGACAAAGGAGCCGTGTGCTCAGACTAAAGATGTTATTTCTCGCTTGTAGGGTTGTAAATGTGATGCTGTATTGATTATTCGGCTTGACCGGATTTGTCGACTGGTATTGTTTAGATAAGACTATATTTAGTAAAGAAGCCGGTGATGGTTACTATAGGTAAATTTTTACCACTCAGTGACCTTTTACATATTAACTAAAAATTAACAGACCAGAGTGAGGCTAGAGCAAGCCAAACAGTGGAACATACAACTTACAGTAATTTACAAATTTATTTACTATGGTGTGTTTATTAATTTAAATTTTAGGCGTGTCATGTTGTCATAGTCGTTTTTAGTTAAAGGATAAGTATTTATATTTGCATGCTATCTAGCAAATTTGTGTCCTAGACGCGATCCTAGACGAAGTATTGGAGAAGGCTGTAATGTTATGTCTGGATTTAATAAACGATAAATAAATAAATAATGCTGGACAATCCTCACAGCATCATCTAGCCCCAAGCTAAGCAGAGCTTGTGTTATGGGTAAATGATGACTGATATACATAATATGATACATAACATAGATAGATATTTTTATTAAACATAGAAACGACCAGAACACCCGGAACAAATATTTGTAGATTTACAAACATTTGTCCCAAGACGGAATCGAACCCGCAACCTCCTGCGCCGCAGGCGGACCTTCGCCCACCGCGCCACATCGGTCGTCAATTCTAATGGATTATTCTTTTAGAACACGGATCCGTTTTTTTGAGATCCATTTACCATCCCAACACTATAAGGTGAAAAAAACGCGTTTACAGCTACTTTATCGCCTGTTGATGCGTTATTATGATGGGTTCCGAGAATTGAATTACCATAAAAAGTTTATGGCGTAAGTGAAGATGTTTGGGCATCGGGATTGCATCTTGCAGTTAATTGTACGAATTATTTTACTCAAAAGGTCATATAAAATGCCAATCGGTTGAATAAAATATTTTGAATGGCTTGCAACTTTCCGAATAAATACCCAATTTAAAACTTAATCCGACACAACAATTTGGCGATGCAACCATGCAATATGTATGATCTGTAATTATTTGTTCAATTCGATAGGTAAGGTATATTCTCTAGATTACTTACTTCTTGACAAAAATAAATTAGTTAAGCTATAAAAATTAAGTAACGTTGATGTTATTTGAAATTTCCAGCATTATTTTCTTATTTCCTTGTATTATTTATTTAGTAAATCGCTGTATCAACCACAAGTTTACAAGGTTTATTGTGTTAAGATCACGGTTGGGCATTAGATCCAATCCCTTGAATTCTTCTATTAGCCTTTCCTCCCAATATCTCGATTTATTCAGCATTTAAATAGTTTTATCTATTTATCAGATTAAAAGCTGACCATAAACTACTTCTTTCTTTTTTATAACTGTTACCATAAAAATGCATCACATTATTAAATCTAAATCCCCACCCACACTCGACAATAGGAGACTGCTCTGAGCCGATCACAAATCAGCGATTATTATTATGTAATCAAGCATTTTAAGTAATCATTATAAATTTTTAAGCAGCTTAAAGCTCTCGTCGTGGTCATCAATCAATGGTATCTTAGGTTATTTATTATAAATCTTTTCTTTAATCGCGTCCCAGGATTTCCGGATTTGATGGTAGTCATGATTGTTTTATTAATATGCTTTATAGTAAGCTGCATCTCTGCGTGGTTCTTCTCTTTTTTACATAAATTAAAACAGTTGATTTCCATGTGTGATGTGAAAGATTTCTTAAACTAATAAATTTACAGATTTTATCAGTTTTCTAGCTTTATTGATCCAATTTACATCCGTTCATTGAACCATAGCTGGTGCCAAGCTTGCTGTTATAAGCAGTCTGTTGTGAGCTGCCATCTATGAGCATGCTTTGAAACTAGACTCGTGTTTCAGGTTTCACGTTTACAGCGTTCGGTGAATAGTTTTTCGTACAAAAAGATTAGTAACATAAATGTCAGTACTAAAAAAATTATAAGATGAGCCTACAGAAAACTAAAACAAAAACTAAATCGTAGAACCTATATTCAGACCATGCTTTTTTTTCTGAATGGAAGAATGCAATATTTCATACTGTTTCTTTTAAAAATAGGGATGAGAATCTGTCGACTCGAAAAATATCAATATTTATCGAAATGACAGATTACGTGTCCATGAAATATTGCATTATTTCACTCAGTTTAAGAATTCACGTGTGGTCGAACGGAGTAAAGTCAACTTTCTACACACGTTTTAGGTCCTACTAGGTAAATAAGATAGCACACTATCACACTAAATAAATAAATAAATAAATAATGCTTTTTCTTAATATGATAAATCATTTTGTGTCGTTAGCTTCACATTTTAAATATTATGTAAGTAAGTATTAAATTAGCTTGGTTGGTAGACAGGTACTTTAGATCACATCACTGGGGATTCATAGATCACCCTGTACCTATTTATAATAAAGCATTACAATAACCCAGGGCTGTTGTACCGGAAAATTGAAATACACTACTTGGTTGATATGCATTCATATATTCATAGGAACACGTGTTGTGTGAATTCTATTATACTCGGAGTACCTATGATGGTGACTCGGTGTTAGGAACAATAGGACAAACAGAACCTAGTTATGTTTACTGATAGGTGGAAGATATCAGAAAAAAGGAACAATGTCAAACAATAGAATAGGCACCTTGGGATGAACAATAGAAGTAATGAAGAGGCAGAACCGACACATTTACTGGATGGGAATGGGAATCCAATTAAAAGTAACAATATTGTGTCAGACAGGATGGACAAAGAACAAACCATGGCAACATGCATAAGTATGTATACATAATACAAGCTGTGCTTCACTTGGGGCTACGTGATGCTGTGTGGATTGTCCAGCATTATTTATATAAAAAAAATTAGGATTGTTGCGTTGCTATACCAACTGTTAATTAACGAAGATAATGCCAGGACCTACAAAAGTTTATATCTAGAACATTTCTACTCTAATTGGTCTTATCATCTTAATATGTATTATTATCGACTGTATGATTGGCGCTTATCAGGGAAGGCCTATGTCCAGCAGAAGGCTTGTATATCCTGTTGGTGGCGATGAGGATGAATCGACGTAAACATCGTCGCGGTGAAATGAAAAAATGTTTATTACATCTTATTCTTATACAACTAAACAGCTAAGGTTATCAGTGTAACATACCGATAATATTCAAGTTAAAGACGATTAAAGATAGTAATTAAATATCTAACGATCCGCGCACTAGGCGTAGCCTGTATCGCGTGGATCTGAAAAACGATTAAAAGAAAAACAAATTAATAACATGCCTTTAGCTGAGGATTTGAGTAAAAGAGTTTTAAATAACCTGACTTACTCAATAAATGACCGCTTTCAGTCTGTCAATGAGCGTTGTTTGGTATAACAAGGTACCTCATGAAGTTCACCTTTATATTAAATCCTAGTGCAGCCAACTATACTCATTTCTTTCAAGGTTCCGTAGAAGGTACCTTCCCTAAATTCATGCATGATATTTTCTACACAAACAGCTTCCTTGTTATTTGCACCCTATGCTAGTGCTTTGAAAACATAGTTTCCTTTGAGCTCAAAACTTACATAACCCGCACAAGTCGAAGCGTGTTAATGCGGTATATTAACGCTATCGCGGTGATTGATGCGTAAGCGTAACCTAATTCCTGTCACTAGCTTCAGCTGGAGGCTTTGGCTGTATTTGTGTTGGCACCAGGCCTTTGTATGGCGCGGTCTTTGTATAGGTTCCTGTGAATCTGATAATATTTGCAGGTCGTAACAGATCTTGTAAGGCTTATTACATGATTCTCCTGTTCTGTTTGGCTTCTGAGCTTTCTAGTAAGTAGGTAATTTTATTTTTTATTTATTTATTTTATTTTAGCTTGCATGTACATGCATTCTTAGGTCTAAGTGAATGGTTAGTTAGGTTGTCACTAGTTAGGTAGGTACATGCACCCTGGAAGGGCACTGCAAAAAATGAGTTCAACTTTATTTACATGTATCAAATAGAGTTTAAAATACTTACATAATTAAAACAATAACATTAATGTCATACAGAGAAATGAGTCTCATACTAATTATAGTCGTTTTAATTATTTTATATACTGTGTTTGTGCTGGCTGTGATAACTATTTGGAACCAATTTATGTGTCATTAAAAAATTTAATTTATAAATTAAATGCACCTCTAAATTTATAATTGCAATGTTTTTGTCTAGATTTGTCAAAAATCGTGCATTTTTATTCTTTAAAACTTACAGCACTCTCGGACACGTCACATATAGTATGATTTATGACATAGAACTATTAAAATACACTGTTGTCTAATAAATTATTACTGAGGAGAGGTATTAGAATCACCAACCAACAACCGGCCAATTTATTATGTGTAGCTAGCTTTGGATCGAACGCAGTGTATAATTACTAGTTATTAGCGTCACAGCGAAACACAATACTTAATTAGCCGATGATTTAATTAAGCGTGGAGCTTTACAATCGATGATGATGAAAATTTGATAATATGTCGAACTTCGACTACGACGATCGCCGCGACGAATGAGTTGATGAACAATCTAACTTTCCGCTTTACAATGCCAATCATTGAGAATTTGAGGCAGTAAAACGTTTACTGAAAGAAATTTTAGAATATTTGAGAAAGTAAGGAAATTTAAGAAAAGAAATCAGCATGTTATATATAAGTTAATAGGTAGCAAGATTAACTTACCAACTTAGGTAAATACAAAACCTTGAAGCCACAGTATTTGTTAAAAATGGTTAATTTATTATCAGAACTAGAGTTCTTTCTCAATATCAAATGGCATTCATTATAAATTGTGATCGCTACTTTAAACTTTCGTAGGCGAGGCCGAGTTGTATTGTATCCATCAGGTAGCACGGTTCTAAATAAAGCAAATCATCGAAAAAAAACTATCTATACTTATAATAAAACTGTAACAGGTCCAATTCTGTACATTGAAGATATTTTAAAAATTTTTTTTGGAGGGCACTCTATTATCGATACTGAAGCCAAAACTGCAATTTTTTTCATTCATGTCTGTCTGTCTGTCTGTCTGTCTGTCTGTCTGTCTGTCTGTCTGTCTGTCTGTTTGTTAAACGCGCATCACGCCGAAACTACTGAAGGTATTGAAATGAAACTCGGCACGATTTTAGGTCATACTACGAGGAAGGACATAGGATACTTTTTATCCCGGAATTCAGTCAGGTTTCCCTGGGAGAGGGGATGAAAGTAAAATTCTTTAACTGCGCATCACGACGGAACTACTTAAGGTATTGAAATAAAACTCGGTACGATTTTAGGTCATACCACGAGGAAGGACATAGGATACTTTTTATCCCGGAATTCAGTCAGGTTCCCCTGGGAGAGGGGATAAAAGTAAAATTTCTTCACCGCGCATCACGTTCACGCCGAAACTACTGAATGAGTTTGACTGAATTGGTACGATTTGAGTTCAAGGAAGGACATGGGATACATTTTATCCTGGAATTCAGTAAGGTTCCCCTGGGAGAGAGGATGAAAGTAAAATTCTTTAACCGCGCATCACGACGAAACTACTTAATGAATTCGAATGCAACTCGGCGTGATTTTAGTTCGTACTATGAGGAAAGATACATTTTATCCCGGAATTCAGTAAGGTTGCCCTGGCAGAGGGGATGAAAGTTAAATTCCTTCACCGCTCATCACGCCGAAACTACATAGGTAATGAGTTGGAATGTAACTTGGCACGTTTTGAGTTCATACTACAAGAAAGGACATGGAATACATTTTATCCTGGAATTCAGTAAGGTTCCCCTGGGAGAGAGGAAAAAGTAGAATTCTTTAACCGCGCATCACGACGGGTCTACGCGTCGTCCGATTTCATGCATTCTTTTTGTTAGAAACAGAGATGCAAGATCGAATATGACTAAATCAGTAGAAAGTCGAGTAGAAAATCAGTAGATTGATGAAATAATCTGTAGATTGAAGAAAAAAATTAGTAGATAAAGGGTAGGTAAGTTCCTATCTATTTATTTTTCCAAGACGCACCCATTAGTTAGGTTCCTACCTACTAAGGTGGGTCTTGGAAAAATAAGTTAGGTTCCTGCCTTACATGATATATGGTGGTTTAGCTGGTCCAGCGAAGTTTGGTTGGAGTCTTACTCCAACCAAACTTCGTGTACAATTAAATTAATTAATTATTGTGGTCCACTTAAACTAACTGGACCGCAGAAAAATATTTTTTATTGTGGTACACAGCCAACTGTACCTACCTACTAACGAAAAAAAATTACGGTGGTCCAGTCAAATGGATCAGGAGCCCAATTCTGCAAAACAATTGCTTCAGTATGACAATGGAATCGTCGCAGAATCATCACGTAGAATCCTTAGATTAATAAAATTCCAGATAGTGCGCGCGAGATAAATTAATATGTAGTTTCAAACTTGACGCGCGTCTCTCCATCTGCATTCATCATAATTTCTTTCATCCAAGGTGGAATACCAAAATTTGTCATTCTGTGACGATAGCCCTGTCATAGTGAAGCGATTAGTATAGCAGAATAGGGCCCCAGCTGTGAGTAAGTCAAACGAGTAGGACACTTCTCAACACTGACGCTGGCCGAGTCGTAGCTAAAAGTCGTGTGGCATGACAATATGCTATCCCCCGTAGACCCTACACGATTTTTTGGACGGCGGCGTTTTATAATATGAGAGACTATGGTTAAATGTGAACTTAATTAGTCGGCAGGTAAGGCAATCGCGAACGAAGTCGCGGGTACAGGTAGTTCAAAATATTGCTGCATAAATTCCCTATCAACTGTTAGAAATCTCAAATGAAAATGGACGACGAACTGAACCAATACCGGAATTGCAAAAGCTTGTTGCCGAAACAGCTAAATATACGGGCATCAATCGTGAATAGGCTTCCAATGCAACCCAACTAAAAGTGGCAGCCGCTGGAATTTATATCCGATTCGCGTAAGAGCAATAAAAGGAACATAAAGCTATAAGCAAATACGTTTGGTCAAGCGCGAGTAAGACGCAGACCTTGTGGCTTCCGTACGTACGATTAATGTAACTGTTTCCTTAGTGTCAATACAATGCGCACGGGAACAATCGTTTCTTGATTTTGTTTTTATGTCCCAGTGGCATGTTGAAATTGTGATGACAATTTAATTATATAGGAGTCAGGAGCAAGATGAAACTACAGCCAAAATTGACCAGATTTATAAAGTAGGGCTTTATGCTGAGCTAATTTCTGGTATAAATAAAAGTCAAAAGGAAAATAAAACTATCGATAATTTCAACGAGCCAGTAGATTTTCAAGGTCGTATCTTTTTTTAATTAGAAGCCCAATATTTTCTAGCCCCTAGGAGGCTTCGAGCAGACGTTTAATATTAGACACTATTTTTTTTATTTTGGTACTTTTCAACAGTATTTTATTGGAGGTAGCTCCTTTCAGTATCAAAAAACGTTTGTAGTACGGTACCCCAAACCCGGGTCCTTTAAAACCAATTTGTCCAAATTTTACGAGCGCGGTTAACGCATCAAACAATGAACGCAAGTATTGCTTTTTATATCGTTTTAAGTTTGATCGTTTACCTACCCATAACTCTTTTATTGGCCTCGTAAACCTGAGAGTTTTTTGAGCTGACTGTACCTTTAATTACGAATTGTATGGGGTCCGTCGCGGAAGAATAGTTCTGTAATGTAATATTGTAGGCAATTTGGGCTTGTTTTTGTTCCTGATGACATTGTGTTTCTGGGAAGTAGTTGTTTGTTCAGGCCACGTGGGAGTTCCCTTGTCTTTGAATGCATGTGTCGACCTCGGGTTAAATTAACCGGAAACTTTGGGGGAAATAGTTAAGATTCAGTGCAGGTCTGTTGCAGTCACTCAGAAAGTTAAACACGCTGGTTTGTAACATGTGTCGTTTAAAATAACACTGGGATTGAAACTCAGAGCGCTGGAATTTTAAACTTATTTGTTGGACTTCCCGCTTAGTTCGCATGTTGGTTTAATGAATTGAGTGAAACTTTCAACGGAACATTTTGGGTTGAAAATAAAATAAGCAATTTATTAAACTTCAATATTGAAATGATTATAATCAGGTACTCATTTAAAAGACAAGTACAATGAAATAGGAAATCGCGACATAAAGAGTAACAAGGATGAGGAAGTAACATTATTCCTAGAAAGAACTTAGATAAAAAGCAGCGCAAGAACTTGCAACTCATTACAAACTCTCGAGCAAGACTTATAAAAATGCAACAAGAACCAGTATAACGCTCAATGAATAAAATATTAAACTACAAACATAAAACGAACGTGAAACCAGTTTGAAGCCAGTAGCTGACAATGTAATCGATAAACTCATCCAATTTAAAAAGTAAAAACAGGATAGGATTAAACAACAATAGCTGGGTGATAGTGCAGTGAGTCGACTGTTTAACCGACAAAACGACAAAAAGACTTGCTAGTCGTGCTCGAGTCGAGGGTTCTCTAGAATATAATACAGGTGTGTTTAGGTTATTCAAGAAAACTAAACTTCAATTCCGTATCAACTTGAATTGAAAATTGATAACACATACACACAACTCACACATATTAAACAATAATTATTTATATCAATGATTTATATGTGACTCGTGAGAAAAGACTATACTTATGGTTCTATACCTGCCAACGAAGAAAGGTAATTTATTAGATTCTTTTCCCGATTCCCCTCCAAGTAAGTCTTGCAAAGATTCGGCAATATCAATAAAAGCGGAGATAGACATAGACAGGAACTAAAGTGCCAGTATAAGGGTTCTTTAACAGATCCCCAAAAAAACGAATAAAGATGAGAGAAAATGTAAATTACGTAAAAACTCAATACAGTTGGGTGGGTCTTTTGATAGTATAATGTAGGTTCGTGCTTCGGCTGTAGTCGGATGGATCTCGCGGGTGGTCCATCGCACTATTTAAATACCTTTTTCTATTATTTGCCATCCATGATTTATGTGTGTTTAACACGAAGGTGTTGGGACAACATGGGTGTGATTTGTTGGGTTATGGCCTATCTATTTCAACCGTAAAAAACATTATGACCACATTCCGTGGTTAAACGCTTTTGAAGTGATAATTGTGGTTCAATAGGTCAAGTTTATTTGCACTTCTGGTGTTCGATTTTCCTTAATTAGTCATTGCTTGATTGCGGGCAGGTACTTACGTTTTGTTTACTAACATAACTCTATAGGTATAGGTATATTTGTAATTCACAAGGACGAATTATTAAAATTATATTCCAAGCCTTGTTTCTCAATTTTTTTTTATAAATTTCTCTAATCACGCAACACTGCACCACATCACGGCCTCACCCCGAGCAAATCGATCTCAGTCCCTTCAACTGAACAAATTATCACCAATTCAACCGTTTACTTCTAGTTAGTCCTCGTTAGCTGTTATCTCAACAAAATAAAATAAAGTTGTTGACTCACAAGAATCATTAGCGTTATCGTGTATTAAATGTTCCAACGAGATTTCTCGGAAGTTCAGCATGTTTTTGAATGCACGAAATTTTACTTGGCTCAGCCTGTTCACTTCAAACAAGTAATTGACTTAGAAATTGAAAAAAATCATACCTATTGCTGTACATAATATTTTTATATTTTATTTTTCGTTATTTTAAATCTACCTAATCTCTTGACTAGCCATAAGTTACTCTTTGCATTTCAAAAAACTGCATGATTGGTGCATCATAACCTTGGTAATTTGAGAATTAAGTTTGAAACTTGAAATTCGCCAAAACGCTTATTTGTATGATTATAGTACTAAATGTCTATTTTCGACTTTAGTTTTAGCATTCTGAAAAACTTACAGTTTGAATAGTTGAACTTCGAATTCACAAATCCAATTATATGTGCATAAATTTACAAAATCCAATTATTATAATCATCAACTTCGATTCTACTTGGCTTTGCAGAAATAGTTCTACTCAGGTTTGGGAGAAATACAAAGTGCTACATCGAAAAAGAAATCTACGACAATATTTTCAGAATTTCATTGACAGATCAATAAATTACTCTCCCGATAAAAATATTATTTGTGATGTTGTCCGAGTGTCAGGTTCACTGACTCTGTGTATTGTCGGTTTGCGGAATCTATTAGAAACGATTCAGTTTTCAACGTCGACGTGTGTATCTTGAAGTTTACGAGTTCTGTTTACGAGTGCCACAAAATTTACGTTCTTTGATGGTGCTCTCGTATTGTTTGGTTCGTAGCTTTAGCGTTGGTGTCAAGTTGAACTTTATTTTAATATCGAATAGTTTCTCATTCTTGTTAAGTTCCAAGTTTATCGTTGCTTAGACTCTACAGTCTATATACCTGCAATTTGAATTTCATAATGTTTTAGTTTATTCCAATTAGTTTCCCACTTCCACGTTCAATATCAATAATAGGATCATTGTAACGCATTATCCCAATATCCCTGACGGTAGCACCACTACAACCAATATTGGTAATATGTAATGCAAAACGCATTAACCCCTGAAAATAAATTAACATTGGCGACGCGTACCGCACAACCGCTGAAAATATCGAAACAGCCGACGCACGTCCCATTAAATGCGGGAACAGCCCCCACTAACCACAAACCGACGAGCCAATTTAATTCCTGCACAATTTCACAACACTAAATACCGTAAACACTTACGTTGATCGAAGAAACAGCGATCCAGACCATTCATAACGTAGTATACAACCTCATACTGCACTACAATATCACTTATTTATCGCGTACACTGTTCACAGGGGACGTCACACTCAAAACAAATCACAGCGTTTGGGTTCACAGCACGGGCACAACACAACGTCAGGGCGGCTGCCGGGACGAGCGTGACGGTGTCCTTAGTCCGTGTGGCCGGTTCGGCGGTCGGCGCGCGACTGGCGTGCGCGATGCGCGGAGCCGGGGGTGGGGGAGGCGGGAGGGGGTGCGTGCGGTCGGAATTCGCTTCCCACGTGCTAGGACGTACCTCTCTTTCTTGCAGGACGGGTTGGCTTTTTGAAAGCACGAAAGCTCCGGCCATGCATCGATATGCCGGGGGCGACGTTTAGCTGTAACCTTGTTTATATGCACTGCAGCTAATAATACCGCGCGAATAACATTGGGTGCGCGTTTGTTGTTGTTTTTGTTGTTTTTATTTGCTAAGTAGCGTTAAGTGGCCGTGTTGTTTCGGAGCTTCCGATACATTTGTTACGTTCCGCTGCTTCCTGTTTCGTTGTGTCTTTGATTTAGATATCATCCTGCCGTTCTTTGACATTCTTTCTTTTTATTACGATGTTCTGCCAAAGAGCACCTTAATAAAGGGGATGAAGAATTACTTAGAGAATGAGCATCAGCATACATTTATTTTTAGGTTGATGAATGTAAATTTAAACTTATTTTAACCGATATTTGAAACATGTCAGGTAATTTCAAGGATAGTTCTCCGGCTTACTATTTGAAGCAGGCCCATTTTTATTACTAGTACTAAAAATACTAGCTAAATAAGTTTACTAGCTACTAAAGTTTCTGTTCATCCAAAGAACACCTTCTCTGACTGAACAAAGAATCAACTTCCAAACGCTGCATAAAATTCCATTCAAATGCACTACCTAGGTACCTGCACTTTATCGCTAGAATAAAATTCTAATATTAAGACATAAAATTCGCACTTGTCTGTCTGGCTTTCAAAAGACGTAGACCAATCACTCGCTTTATACTTTCGATTCAGACGTCTACATAACTCGATAATCACAAAAGCTCTAAAGCAAAATAGGAAAGCTTTCATCCATATCTCCCCTAGAATAGGAATGAAAGCTTTTTTAAACAACTATCTTCCTAGTATCCAGTACCTACCTCTAAATAAGTATTAAATGTTGTATCGATAACCATGTTGGATTGGATTCATAATGTTGGATCTCCATGTCGTGTTTGATTGGATGTCTTATTAAATAATTAAAAAAACTAGATGCAACACATTACGAACCTAAAAATTAAATTACCTACCTAGACCTACATATAATAATGTTCTCTAGTTATGTATCTATGTGAATTGTCCAACATTATTTATTGATTATTCATTGTTTATTATTATTATACGAATATCTCGAGATCGTACAAACACGTTTGTCCCGTGGCGGGAATCAAACCTGCAACCTCCTGCGTCGCCGACGGACCTTCACCCGCTGTGCCACAGTGGTCGACAAATTGTATCAAGGGTGAGAAGTAAAACTATTTTTAAGATTCAGAAAAACATGTGCGAAGACGCGGACCATGAGTTAGTTTCAAAAACTTCACCGTAAACTTACTAAGTACGTTCGTCTCCGTAGAGGGGCCTACACAACAAAAAAGCAAAGTGCTAAGAAAGCGATAAAAATTATCGTTCGTCTATAGCCTCCTCCGCTGACCAAAGAGATAAAATATTTCGATAGCACCACCCAAAGTTCAAGGGATTAACCAGAAAATAGAACAAAAAGTTAATGCGTTCTTCTATTTCGGTGGTCGCCCGTTATCTAAGTCACTCGCCAGAGGGTTTTTAACTTTTTAGTTTTACTGTTCAGTCAGTTATTGAGTCAGTGATGACAGGTTTGTAGTGACGGGGTAAATGCAAATGAGACAGATTTAGAGTAAAATAGATAATGCTCTTTTGATTTATGACTTGTCTGGAAGTAAAAGTAGTCATGGTGAAAGAAATAAGGACAGATTATGAATCTATTGTAGACTGATGTGATGACTCTTGTTAGAAGAATACGAATTCTAACAAAAAATCACCTCTCTGTAATTTTGCAATACCCGAGTTGATAACAGATGGCGCTGCGCGTTTGAAACTTCGTTTTCGTTAGTTTTGTTTTTAACTTTGTAGCTAAGTTAATAAATCATTTTGTAGTCTTCAAAATAGTCTTGACAAAACCTATTGTAAACTAAAGTCTGCCAAGTTTGATTGAGACTTAAAACTTCGGAGTTTTAATCAAATCACGTTTTTCAGAATCCTGCAAACTAATAAATAGCCAACTAAATTATAAAATCAGGGGTTAAAGTAAATTCGACTTCGCTAAATAAAATTTAAATTCACAGCGAAATATAGCTTAAAGCTTACTATGGTTTTTGTTAGGTCATGAAATTGGTGAACTTCATTTCTAATTGTTAAGAATGGTAGCTAATTAATTTTTAAAGTGTATTATTTTTAGAACTGTCTATTTTTATTACAAATTGGTAAACAATTTTGTTTTTAATTTATAACAATTGTATATTAATTTGGCGACCTATGATTTAGTTTGGCATTTGTTAGACACAGAATATAAATAAAAACCAATGTGATCACGTAAGTTGCCAATATCTACTTATTTTTTTTTTCGTCGGCACTGTGTAATAATTTGATGTTATAACAAAAACTAAAAATAACCTGGCTATTTCTTTTATATTACATTCATATAACGTATTAAGTAGGTACTTACTTATGAATGTAAGCGGGTTGACTACAAACCTAGTTTGTGTTAGCTAGACACCAACCCGTTTACATTCATAATAAATTCGTCAAACTACGAAAGTATTTATAGTAAATTGAAAGCCTCTTTAAAGTCGGTCGAAAAGCACAAACGACTAAACACTTCCAAAATGACGTCATATATGAGGATGGAGATCCTGAGTCTCAAAATTGAGTCGAGTCGACTCCCTCGTGACTGTAAAACCACTTCGTGCCCATTAGAATACGTTGAGTGTAAAATACATTACTCCGGAATAATCCGATAAATAAACAGGGGACAGCTAGTGATTAAGGGTTGACTAAACTTACGAGCCAGTTTAAATCACTTTTATAATGGTTCTGATGAAGTTAAGACGTCGTTTGTGAGTCGCTGTGGCTTTAGACCATTTCAAAAAACAAAAAGGGCTATTTAAAAAACTTTTCTAACTTATTATTTTTTTATTAAATCTTATTATTTATTAAGTATATAATATTTTATTAGGTACGTATTTATTATATTATTTATTAACTTAAAAAAATAATTACTGAAAAAAATCAGCAGTAAACGAAAAACAGCCCTTTATAAATAAAAGGGGCATTCTCTCGTCACTCGAATTTTCCGACGTAATTATTTTGAGCCATGGGATAGCCTATCATACCAACGGTCACAAAAATGTCAATTTTTGTTGTGCATTCTGATTACAGTTCCTTTAATTTGTTGACTATTTAAAAACCACTTTATGAAATACTTTTATAGAATAAAAGTTTTCACCGGACTTGAGTGAAAAGTGACTTGACATCCTGGGCACAAAAAAACAAAAAATAAAAAATGTCGCGTGAGCGTCCCAACAGAAGAAAAATATCAACCTGGTTTTTCTTTACGTTTGAACAAACTAACCGCTCTTTCAAAAGCTCTTATAACACTAAAAACAATGCATATTTCAAAGGTAAATTGAAGTACATATTTTATTTTAAACTCGGCAATATTAGGCCTTAAACAAGATTCGCACAATAACTTACCCGAAAACATTATTTTAACTTAATAGCGAGCACTTAGCCGAACACTCGTAACATTTATCCATCACTAGCTCAGAGGTAGGTATTTAAAATTGTTAGAGGTTTTATTTTAACTATCTTTGGACAATTAGTTTTATTGCTGTTCGGTAAAATGGTGTCATTAGTAAAACTAAATTGTAGGACCTTTATATTGATCAGTGAAGGATAATTATATAAAAAGGTCACAAATCACGGCAAACGTAGTGTAGGACGCCCTCCGGCAAGGTGGGATAGACGAAAAACTACAGGCAGATGCTGGATGCGGTAAGCTGAAGACAGGGCGCTATGGCGCTCATTAGGGGAGGCCTATGTCCAGCAGTGGACTAACATAGGCTGATGATGATAATGATGAAGGTCACAAATTATTATTTTATAGTAAGTTTTATAAGTTTATTGGCTACGGACCGCGCGGGCTCGCTTTTTAACCGACTTCGAAAAAAAAAGGATTTCGAGGAGATTCATGATCTATACTAATATTATAAAGAGGAAATATTTGATTGTTTGTTTGTATTGAATAGGCTCTGAAACTACTAGACCGATTTGAAAAATTCTTTTACTATCAGAAGCCCACATTATTCCTGATGAAAATACTTTTAACCGCGGGAAAATGCTTCATTTCTACGGGAAAACGGGTAATAGGACAGCGGATAGTAATAATGCAGCTAATCGGTTATACGAGTATAGGTATATGTTCACCAATTTCTCTTATATCATTATATCTTTGTTTCTATTATTGAATTGTTATTTTCTTTGTATATAATGGCATTTATTTAATTACAGGGAGACTATCTAGCGTCCAAATGAGTCTAATTTGAATAAAATTAAAAAGACCGTTTAATTAAAAGAAACGAAGCAAATCAAAATGATGAAGTTTACATTTAATTTTTTTTAAATCGGCTTGGTTTTTGAGATACTTAGCAAACATCTATTTTTTTTTCTAATTTTTATCGATAAATATAGTATACTAGCTGCTGCCCGCGGCTTCGCTTGCGTAGTTCCCGTTCCCGTGGTAATTCCGGGATAAAACATTTTCAAGGTTCTAAGCTGCTTCCCCACCAATTTTCAGCCAAATCGGTTCAGCCGTTCTTGAGTTATAAATAGTGTAACTAACACGACTTTCTTTTATATATATAGATTATGTCACGTATCCGCACATCTCGTTTTATCAAGGTTCGAAAATACACATTGTATAATACGAAGTTGGTTTTTAGTTTTTGTGAAAAACAGCAAATGATGAAAAGGTCAAATGGAAAGTTTAACACGTTCTTGGCCGCACACGCATATGGATGAAGTGACCCTCCCACAGCTGCGCCCATACAGGTTCCAGGGGATGACACTGAATGCGTTAATAGAATTAAATAAATAGATATAAATAATGCTGGACAATCCATACAACATCATCTAGCCCCAAGGTAAGCAGAGCTTACGTTATGGATACTAGATGACTGATATACACGTCATAATACAATATATTACATAGATTGATATTTTTTATTATAATACCCAGAACAACCGGAATAAATATTTGCAGGTCGTAGAAACATTTGTCCTAGGGTGGGAATCGAACCCGCAACCTCTTGCAACGCAGGCGGTACCTTCGCCCGCCGCGTCACATCGGTCGTGAATTACTAGAACCGTTCTGTATCATCTATGTAAAATTATAGGTAAGTAAAGTAGGTACCTACCTACTATCATTTGTATCCCTAAAGAAATAAAGACATGTTGAATTTTAATTTTGTATATCACTGTTTGAAACGTACGATTTTTCCCGTGTGTTCCCGTCAAAAAACTTCATCCGTTATGTATTTAGGGCACAAACACGTAAATGGAGTAGAATACACAGTGCGTAACAGCACTCCAATATTTACCAAAGAAATACAATGCAAAACGAAAGACTGGGAAGTACCTACACACAGCTCTGTACAGTGGTGCGCCAACATACGAAAATACCAGGGTTCGGTTAAGTTACTCTAAAAACTTTCGTAGTTTGACAAATTCATTATGAATGTACCTTAGCGGGTTAGATACGAACCTAGTTATTTGATATTTTGCTACTTTTGCTCCTCATGTAATCATGATGATTGCTTCTTATTTAATGCTTTGGCAATAGATTCAGTCCAGTGTTAGTTCATTGAGATTTGAGTTACCTCATCCGAAACAGGATCCCATCATTTTCCTACTTCATAAATGGTTTTTTTGAGAACCATTGAATTATAGTCAAAAATACTACGAAGCCTGACATTGATTTACAACTAGCAGAACGCAACGCGACCGACGGAAGGAATATTTACCGTGATTTTTGGTAATTAAAGCTAGTTTTTCATTTTAATCAACTTCGAAAACAGGAGGAAATTTTATGTTCGGCTGTATGTGTGTTCGTCGATTTCTTCGTTAATTATGGACTGATTCTGAAAATTCTTTTGCTATTGTATAGAAAATGATCCCGAGTTGTAGGCGAAGCACGGAGATTGTTTTCTAGGGTAGAATAGACAATAATGACATCGCATCGTCATACATTGCGTACATTATTGAAGTTGAAGGAATAAATTTCATATAATTTACGAATTCGATGACAAAGTGACGTAGTTTTATTCTAATGGTCCCATCAAAACTTTATTCTCGGATATTAGTATTTGTCCCGCAAAACCTTAAAACAATGTGAATTGAGGGATACGAAATCAGTTTTCAGTTTTTTCAAAACAATTAACTTATTAAAACTAACATAGTTTCTAAAATGGAAAGTCGCTGCTATAAGAAAGTTCCGGAGCATTCAACAGCGGATGAAATTGCGCGAAATATTTGCGATATTCAATCCTAAGCCTACAAGTACAAGCTAAGCGTGTGTACCGTAAGTTGGAACGCTCTAACCCCACACATTAGAGCAATAAACTTGACAATAACTTAATTCTAGCTATGAAGGGCCATCCCTCGTGCCTCTTACATCTGGGGCTGACAATGTCACAGTGCAACAAAACAGCTGGCTAAGTCTTGACAAAAGGGTTTTACAATCAAAATATAACAACAGTCACGTTTTTATTTACAAAGGGATAATTATTAACTATGATTTGAGTTTTGAGCTTGTAAATGACTTTAATGTTAATAACCATGATGGATAGTCAAGTTCTGTCGCAAGAAATTGGTTGACATTTTGATGGTGGTGCTACTATTGAAATGTCGATTATACGATAGCGTATCACAAATTTTTGACAAAATATTTTTTTTTATTAAAGCAAAGCATTGAGAAATTAATTTAAAATTATTAATCTGGTCGAAGCGACACGTGACCCGAGAGCTGGTCAGTATATGGCACAGCGCATCAGCATTGCCATACAGCAGCGGGGCAATGCAGCCAGCGTCTTGGGGACGCGATGACTGGTATTGATATGGATCAGTTGAGCTACCTGTAGATTGTTTACAACAGTCTGCAGTTAGCTCAATTGTTTCAATTGTAAATACTGATTATATTATAATTTTCTTTGTGAATAAAGGCTTATGCCCTGGAAAAAAAATAGATAAGTACCAATAGAATCAGAGGAACGGCAGATTAACAAACATAATAAAATAAATAGGTAGGTAATCTGTAATTTATTTATGCTCTAAGTTTTAAATACGCAGAAGTGTTTTTGCTAGAGGTGCTAGATGCGAGTAGGATTTTATAAATATTTAAGGAATGTCTCGGCTAATACCAAAAGTATATCAGAAATTTTTATATAAAACAACTCAGAGCAACCTGAATCTGGTGACTCCGAGCTTTCCAGAAACCTCAAGAAATGTGAACCAGGGTTTTTGTTTTTATAGTGCTTACCGACACTTCTGGAAAATTCTGAGAATTTAATAATATCAGTAAAAGTACGACCTAGACGAGAACCATTGAAGGGGACCATTGAAGTGATCCCATTCAAATGTGAACCAGCTGTCCCCCACTCACTGATCAGGGGACTGACAATGGTAACTCGAACGTAATCAGAACTATCGATCGCGGGGTGCAGGGGGTGCAGGGGTCCTAAACTAACAAGACGGATAAGGACTTTAATTTTCTATGACGACGCTTTTATCTTAGGAAGTTGGAAGTGTGTTGTGGAAAATGTCTCGATTTGTACGCAATTGAGTTTGGAAGATAATGGGAAAAAAGATTCTAAATGAATTGTGCAATCGTAAGATAAATGGAGATGCTGGAATGGGTGGCTGTTGCAGGCAGATGCTGGATGTGGCAAGCTGAAGACAGGGCGCTATGGCACTCATTAGTGGAGGCCTATTTCCAGCAGTGGACTAACATAGGTTGATCATGATGATGAAGATGAATGAAATGGTATGGGGAAGGTTAAGTCATCAGTTTGTACAACAAGAGGACTTCTTGACTTCTACGCCTGGTGCTTGGCTAACTATTGCAATAATTTTGGTGCAAAGTCAAATAAAATCAATTACTTTTTATATAAATAGGCTTACAAAATAAGCTCTAAATCAAATAAAAATTTACAACATTATTATTAAATAAATAGGTAGGTACTTGATCAAAATTAAGCAAAAATTTTAATTGAATCAAAAGCAAAAGTATTTATGTGTGTAGTGGAAAATTAAGAAATACCTAACAAGCCAAGCCACCTCGTGGACGACAGCCTTTGCTCTATGTCTCAGGCAGATAAATGCAAGTCAATTTTAATTTTGTATAATGCATTAATGTGTACCTAACTACCTTTTTATTTATTTCGCATTGTTCAATAGGATTATATAGTGCGTAAAAATGTAAATAAATTATGTTACTTTTTAGTTGCAGTACCTAATTTTGTAGAAAAAAATGCACTATACCACGGATGGTCGTGACGTGACCTGTCTTTGGCCTGCACTGAAAACCAGCGCTGGGTAGACACACCAGCAGTCTACCCAGCACAATGCTGAGTGTAGACCATATTTGCCCTAAACCTACTACGCACAAATTGGATCTAAGATAAATATAAGTAGTGTTTAGTTAGCTATTATGTTGTGTAGTAAATTTAAAGTAAACAAAATTATTTCCTTTCTTTCTTCTTTCCAAGCTCCTGGACCTGTTAAAGAGCTAATTGACTGTGGTCGACCGACGACGCACTTTTCCGTGGAGTGCAGGTCGTCCCGTAGGTAGAAATATTAACATTAGATTTACTGCTCTTCTAGATAGAAATATCGATAATATTATACGTAACCTACCGAGAAAATTCCGAATATTCAGATTTAACGCCGAAGCGACATTTTGCAACATGTTCCCGACAAGACGTGATTGGCTGTGCGTCTGCATCGTAAAATTTAAGGAATAATATTTTGCGACAGGTGTGAGATGAAGAGGTAGACAGGTTAGCAGACGAGCTGGCGGTGATTTTGTGAGATTAATCATTGATAAAAGTAAAATTCTCTAGGATATGGTACGTTCTGCCAGCGCTATCTCAACAAATGCCCTGTGTTGTGTTACAACTACGCAAAGACACGCTATTTCCAATCTTTTGCATGCTATATACCAGGTATATTGCAATAGATTGGAAATAGCGTGTCTTTGCGTTTAGTTGTAACACCATAGGTAGTAACCTAGTGAACAACAATGATGGAAAGAGATGTGTGTCTATACCGAAGTGCTATAGAGACAACAATACACGCGAAACACGTACGCCGGCAGCGCCGGTCCGACTGTGACTGAGGTGGGTGGACCTAATTCGACTCAATTGGAACGTTCTACTTTCGAGAAACCAGTGCCCAATATCCTGAATTTTATTCACATCGATGAGATCAATCGAAGATGTTAAAAACTTTTGTGTTGATGTTCGTTTTACGTACTCCGAGAATGCAATCTAGGTATCAATATGAATTGTTTGGGATCCTTCGATCGAGTCTTCAAAAATTTTTCAATACAGGCTTATTGATAATTCACTGACACTACGAGAACTGCAGGTTCTGAACATCATCACACATTTGGGGAGACGCCAGGTCTAATTCTTAAATTTGGTATTGGTAGTACCTAGGTAAGGTAGCCCCATCATTCAATGATCGTTATTTGGAGAGGCTTTATTTGAAACTTAACTTAAAAACGTCTCTATTCTGACTTAAGAGTCGCAGGGGGAGTAGAAGATCGTTCTTTAGTAAGTACCTACTTCATTGGGTATCGGACGAACATGTTTTTTCATATTGTATTAGAGGTGATACACGAAAAAATATTAATTAGGACATGGCGTCTTTACAAACGTGTTCATGATGATGGGCAAAACCTGCGTTTACGCAGTGTCGGTAAATTACCAATAACCTTGTAAAAGTCACGTAGATTAAGATTGAAATAACTGCCTCTCTCATGCTTAGATCGCACCTATTTGATCGAATAATATAATTGAAGCGAGACAGCATTCCATACTTACATAAATCAATTGTCACCGAATAGAATATTACATACGGGTTATAACAGTCTAGGAATACCTACACCCTACAGTTAGATTCAGTAACCCTAGGTTTAGATGGCAAATATACTTTTGATTCAGCCGTAGGCTTGAGAAATTGTCAGGTACTTACTATGCGCTGACTGCCGCAGCCGGTTGGATGAATACAATTAATGAGTAGGTAGGTACCTGAAACAAAAAAAAAACACATCAGAAACTACCTAGTAAGTATGCTGTAGGTATAACACCTATTAACAACACGGTTATATAGACTAAAGAGTAAGTCCCCAGCCGGTCAATTCAGGTACTTACTCGTGAGTGTATCACTCATTTTATTTTCGACACTCATTAATTAATTCTCTTTTGCTTTTTGTTTGTTATCAAAATGCAGCCAATAAGGGGCGAAAATGGTATGAGTGGTAATGTCCTGCTAGCCGAATTTCGACCACTGCGCAGGACACATTATAGTGCACAAGTATGTGCGCAAGATGCACAGTATTCCCTCACTCTCATAAACCAATGATAGACCGACACGGGGAGAGGTCAGGCAGGACCAACGGCTTACCGTGCTTTTCGAGGCACGGGGCTGTAGCACCGCCAACTTCCTGACACATTCATGACGAAGCGTGGTTCCGACGAGCTCCCAGGAAGATTCTGCGCTTCTGGACAGAATTAGGCTGGCTATGCTTGCTAAAGAAACTCATTGGACCAACGACGAGTCCGAATGCGGAAATAGGAGTACTTTCACCATACTTTCACAATGACAAGCGAGCTCTGAGGCACCAACGGGCTGCAGCGGTTGCTGCAGACCCACCATTATCCACCAGGTTGCAAGGATGCCAATACTGCGGCCGCATCTGTCGTTCTCGTATAGGCCTTACAACTTGTAAGGCCTATACGAGAATTGCAGACGCGGCACTTGCGTAGATGACTTGTAACTGTCAGTTACAAGTCATAGTCGATTCCCGCCTCGGGACAAATGTTTGTACGATCTGCAGATGTTCTGGATGTTTTCTATGTATAGTATAGATAAATATATCTATCTATGTAGTGCATTGTATGTATTAAGTAGGTATATCAGTTATCTAGTACCCATAACACAAGCTCTGCTTAGCTTGGGGCTGGATAATGGTGTGTCGATTGTCCAGCATTATTTATTTATTTTATTAGTTTATCTACATACGTAAGTGCCGAAGAACGAACACTACATAAACCATCCTTCGTGGATTTAAGGCCATTGATGATGATAATGATGATTCATATCTGCAAACCTCACCTTCTCACCTCTACAGCGTATATTACCTCGTCCACTGCTGGACGCAGGCCTCCCCTGATAAGCGCCCTTTTGGCTGTTATCTCATATCTGCATACACCAGCTGGATATTATTTAATTTGCCGACCTATTTTAGATACATCTACCGACCTACATTCATAGTTGGATAAAACAAGCAAACTGATTTACCTGCAAAAGCGATTTCCAATTGAAATAGTTCCTCGCAATAATTTGCGGAAGTTTTTCGCAGCTGTGAATAATTTATTAATGGATCTGAAACTATTGTCATAGTGAATAATGACCAGATGGTGATCGATTGTACATAATATTATTACTGCAGTAATTTATGTTGCTATAATGTACAGTTGCGATCGGTAGTGGACCTTGCGAGCACCAATTTTCTTAACAATTAATGTACTATAATTTTTTTTTATTCAACGAAGAAATTTTTCACGAATAAACTGGTCTGGGGGGACCAGAATTATGTAGGTCTCGACGCCCTGAGAAGGACGTTATACCCACTAAAAATCGTTCCGGTGTCTCTCTCGCCATTTTCGCCACCCGCACTCGCAACCTCCAACATGCGAGCCCCGGTATGCCCAGCGTAGCAAGGTCCGGTCAAGCAGCGGTCACAGACGCACTTCCTCCCGGGGCTCGGGCCGAGCGTTGACAATGGCACCTATCTGGGGACCAACGTGGCCCGGCCGAGACTTCCGCTCGAGCAGCAGCAGGGGCGGCACAGAGCGCCCTCTGAAACTCCCCTTTGAGGGCCTCTATATCGCGCCGCAGCGCCGCCATATCAGTATGGAGCTGGGCATTCTCCGCCGACACCAAGCGAGAGCGACCAAGCGAGCGCGATAGTCCCCGAGCGAGCTTCGAGCTCCGCCAGTGCATCCGCAATAGCGGAGGTCGTCCTCCTGAGGCCCCCGAGCAGCTTCCCCTAGATATACTTGGACTTGCGTCCCACCCCCGTAATATAATCAACGGCCGCTGTTTGTAGCCCGTTCGACGATCACGGCCGTTGTGGCTGGCTTTTTTCTGTCCTCGCCCGCCGCCGGAGACAAGGCCGCCTTTTGAAAACTGTTGTTCAAGTGTAATTGATATTGAAAACCAAAATGCCCTTTTACAAAGTATTGGGGTAATAATAAATAAATAAATAAATAATGCTGTACAATTCACACAGCATTATCTAGCCCCAAGCTAAGCAGAGCTTGTGTTATGGGTACTAGATAACTGATATACTTAATACAATACACTACATAGATATATATTTTTTTATTATACATAGAAAACACCCAGACCAACGGAACAAATTTCTGCAGATCGTACACAAATTTGTTCCGAGACGGGAATCGAACCCGCAACCTCCTGTGTCGCAGGCGGACCTTCACCCGCTGCGCCACGGAGGTCGTCATAATTGTTTTTTCAAACTCTAAGAGACCGAAAAACAGTGATAGACCTTGATTGAAAATTCGTTGAGGACATGAAAGGCTCAAAGTTCAAACTTTTTAAAATAGCACTTCTGGTTAATGTCAGTTAACGTTGCGAAACCCTAGTTCAACTTACTAACAATATCGACTAATTATCCCAATAGAAGTTGAACGGGTATTCAGGTTATTTCGCCAATAACTGCATAGGTACTGTTCGAACTTAGGTAAACTAAACGGAGGAATACAGAGGGAACTACAGCGCGGTTATATGTATGTATGAACATCATCATGAACTTTTTTGATGACGTCAATATTTTTTCAAATATTATCAGACTACGTTATTTTGAGTTTTTGATTCCCTCATGGAACCCTGTTATTAACTATCGGGTCGTTTATTTTTAAGTTCCGATTCCTTCTAGGAACCCTGATAGTTTCGGTTGGTCTGTCCATCCGTTATCAAAAAGTTCTGTACTCCATCGTGTGGAGTGTAGTTAGATAGGTCTCTATTTGATAATTAGTTTTGAAAGTGCAGTAATTTATGTAGAGGAATTTTGTCAGAAGACAAGTCATCATCAGCCTATACTATAGTGCAGCGCTGAACATAGGCCTCCCCTAATGAGTGACACCTGTCTTTAGCTGACCATCGATCTGCGTATAGTCTTTCACGGGTCGTAATACTCGTCATCCCACTAAGCCGTAAGGTGTCCTACACTCCGTGTGCATTTACCCCAGTGGTTGTCGATTCTTCGGAGATATAACACGCCTGCATTTTCTGTTTACTAATTCTTATTTAAGGCTTGGTGTTGGTAGGCCAGCAGAGGCCGCAATTTCGTGATTATTAATACCATCTGAGACTTAGAAAATAGTGTTTAAAATTCTGAAAAAAAATATGTATATTACTTAAGGATCTAGTCTAGTCAAAATCGCATTCAGTTATGTACAAGATGTAATGAACTTCACTCGATAGAAAAAAATCCCAAAGTTACCCCTTTTTCTAACGTTTTTTCAATACTATGACTAGCGAACTACTGATATCACACTTTTTATTTGTTTTCAAATAAGGACACCTAATATTTTTACAAACTCGCAGAGTTTGACTTGATAAAATTACTAAACTTGGACTTGTTTCTTAATCACCATGTTTAAATAACTATAAAAACACGAGCGCGGCGGCGGCTTGGCAGGCGCGCATTTTCCCTTACGCCTACTGCTGCAGGACTACCTGGCCTTAAGAAGACAAATATATCATTATTACTCTAAGAAACATTAACGCCAACTTTAGCAAACCTTTAGTTTTACGATAAGATATTAGAAGTTATATGTAACGGCTTCACAGAGTCACGGCAAAGTCAATTGTTTATTCAGTTTGGTACTAAAAGAGCACTTAAGATCGTTATGGGAGCTACGGTACATAATTGCTTTGAAGTTATCTGCTTAGTAGTTAAATATGGGCTTTCTTTGAGCCTAGTTTACAAAATGATCAACTCTGTTCGGTTTCGAGATTTTTTAATTAGGTTTTAGCTTACATTTTTGCGGCTTTTTATTATTTAATTTTAAGAAAATTAATATAAAACGGTGTTAGTTATCGTTATCAGACAAGAAATATTGTAACATAAAAGGTACCCTAGAAGCTTTAGATTAAGTGTTGATTGGTTACGAAAACTGTATACAGTATACTGTATAGTACGTATGGCCCCAAACACGAATTCGTAACGTAGCCAACTAGGATGTTTGGTACCAGCCAATAAATAAATTGATAGAACCTACGCAATAAAAAAAACGTCGCGGAATTACGGTGAACCAAAATTAAGATTTTCTAGTTCTAACAGTTGTGTTGTTACAGCTGGTGTCAACATGTTACCTACCAAGTATCAAACACTTTAAGATGTACTGGCAATGACAGAGCTGAGTTGTCAACGCAACAAAAGTACTAAATTAGCACACGCGCCACCTCATTTCCTAAGACTTCAAGAAGAGGGTAGTCATTACTATTTATTATTATTACCTACACTACGTCGCTGCATCCGAAAATGTCTTCGGATGCAGCGACTAGTGTAATTATGGTCAAACTTCAGTTAAGGAAAGTTTGTTTAACCTTCAATGATACAAGTTTCTCGAAAGTGGAAGGCTCAAATTAGGTGCAATTAGGTCCACCCACCTGAGTCATAGTCGGACCGGCGGCGTTCATGTTACGCGTTCTTGCAATGACGTACTTGAGTGTTATTTATTGTCAAAAAAAACTAAAATAATGCACTTTGTTTGTTCATTATAATTATTGCACAAGATTTGAAATGTAGCTGTGAGCGAGTGTTTGTGTGTAGTTGTAACACTGGCCAGTTGTTGAGTAAGCGCTGGGAGAACGTAACATATTTACAGATTTTACTTAGATCTATGCCTAGGACTTAGTTTTGGGGTAGTATTTAAACGCAAATCAAAAAATTAATGATTGCACAGCAAAATACTCAACTCAAAATCGGGCTCCATACTCCCTTCCCATACATTGTTTTGTGGGGGTGGGACGCCTCCAAGTCAGTACGCTCTGGTTAACTTGCTGTGCAGTCAGTATAATTTGCTGTGCAGAAATTGATAGGTGATTATTGAATTTGATATGCAATTAAAAATATCCCTTAATTTTTCAACTGAATCCGCACAACATCCGCGCCCTAGTTCTCGGTAACTGAGTATTTAATGTATGTATGTATGTACTAGACAAACTTGCTCCGCACTGCGAATATGCATTTTCTTTCAAACTCAAGTTTCCGAGCTTGCTTTACTGAAAGTAAGTAATGACATAGATGTGAAACTGAAATTTCACTTTTTACAATGGACCGCTAAACGGAGAAGTTTAGAAAACCACTAGCTGATCCCCGCGGCTTTGTCTGCGTGGAAATCATATAAATTTTAGAAATTTAATGTACACCCCTTAAGGGCAGCTTTGTAAAAAAATACGTAATTCATTATTTACGTTATACTGAGATTTGAGTGAATTGAACCAAGGAATAATTTTCCATAGAAACTTACCACCCTTCATAACCCATTTTTGAAAATTAGATTAGCCTATGATATCCTAAAATCTTAAGTGTCTTCATACCAAATTTCATCTAAATCAAATAAATAGTTTCGGAGGTAGTATGTGGTAGCAAATTTTGACAAAAACTTTCGCATTTATAATATTAGTAGGACAGGATTGCCAACGGCAGTTCTTCCGAAGAGACCACAAATAGATGTGAAGTCCGTTTCCAAAGGATATAGGAAAAACCGAAGCACGAATTTCGCTTCTACGAGATAAATTAAAACATACTTACTTGGTAAAAGTTACTGCTTTTACTCGGTAAGTGTGTACCTATGTACATTACATTCGATTTGGGTTTCATGATTGCACTGAATCATTTAATAAATTTTTTACTGAATAAGGTTTTAATACTCGCATTGTTGCTGCAAATCTTAAATTTCCAGGTGTAAATTTACCCCAGAGTTAAAACTAGGAGTTTATTTAAAGTTGAATCAGAAATACATAATATGTATGTAAATATTGTATGTTATGTATGTTATTCGATATCTTCGCCAATTGCTTACCGATTTTGATAACTGAATTTTGAATTTTGAACTGTGCGTGTTCCTACTGCTTTCATAAAGTTGTGATATCATTATCATTATTACAGTTTCTTTTTCTTCAAATTATTGTATCCTGAGTATTTTTACATAACTGATCATAGATAGGTACCCATCATATCGATGATACTACCAAAGTTTTACAAACCATTAAGTATTTTTTGATGTTAATTTCAACAAGATACCCATAAATCGAAGAAAAGCCCTCGATAAATATCGAATAGCAGATTTTGAGAATACGCATGTTTTGTGGTTGCTTATTAACATTCACTCGATATTTTGACAGTTCTCGCCATATTTATCGAGTAGATATATTGCCAGAATTGCCCTCCTGATCTTTAAGAGTATTTGTCCAACTCGTAAATTCGGGTCGTAAGGTTAAATTTCGTAACGGAAATCTATAACAATAAAATCTAGCGACCGAATGACGTGAATAAAAATTATTACTATGTGCGCACGCGACTGTCGATGTTGCGCCCCGACTACGAGACAGTGATATCACGTCACACCATCACATTCCAATAAAATTTTGGATGTTTGTTACCCCTTCACGTCATAAGTACTGAATGGATCGAAATAATTTATAATCTACTCGTTATCCCAAAAAATGCGTGCGAAGCGGCGGACTGAAGCTAGTTTATAATATCCCATCCAAGGTACTGTTCATAAAAACTAAGCTTTACTGACTACAAGACTACGAATGTTTATTTTTATTTCATTTTTATCTTCCATCGGCCGTTTAGCCATGATTAGATAAGGATGAAGTAATGTATCGTACGGTGCCGATTTTACCTACCATTGGAATGCAAAAATTATGCAAAGTGTCATTATAAGTCATCACTTAAAATGACACTTCGTATAATTTTGGTACCGCATTTTCAAGGATTCATTATTTATTTATTTATTTTTTATTTATTTATTTTTAAGGAAGGCCTACAGCTTAGGTAATAACAAAATAAGTAACAAGAATTATCAACATAAAAGCTAATTAATGGCCTTCACGGCTAAATGACAGTGTGGATACAAAATACGCTATGCAATCATATAAAATAATTTGGAAAAACAAGTTAAGTTAGAAAATGGTAAGGAGAAAAAATTTAAGTTTACCTATAAAAATCACATTCCGTTAAGAAAAAAAAAAAATTAAGATCAAGACAAGTTAAGATCACATTCCGTTTTGCAGCGTCTACTGGCGTGTTTAAGGTTAAAGTTCGTTTGATTCACACATTGCTTCCAAAATCAAAGTCTCGAAGTCGAAGTCCAGATACGATCTCGAGGCGATACCGGTTCGAGATCGATGCGATACGAGCTAAACAATTAGAGACTATTAGATGGATAGGTACCGTTCTGGAGCGGTTGTCTGTTACACCGTCGTGTGAAGTATTACAGATAAAGACATAAGAATCTATACTTATAATAAAACTGTAACAGGTCCAATTCTGTACATTGAAGATATTTTGAAAATTTTTTTTGGAGGGCTCTCTATTATCGATACTGAAGCCAAAACTGTAATTTTTTTCATTCATGTCTGTCTGTCTGTCTGTCTGTCTGTCTGTCTGTCTGTCTGTCTGTCTGTCTGTTTCTTAAACGCGCATCACGTCGAAACTACCGAAGGTATTGAAATGAAACTCGGCACGATTTTAGGTCATACTACGAGGAAGGACATAGGATACTTTTTATCCCGGAATTCAGTCAGGTTTCCCTGGGAGAGGGGATGAAAGTAAAATTTCTTCACCGCGCATGTCGCCGAAAGTGCTGAATGAGTTGGAATGAAACCTTGCACGATTTGATTTCATACTACGAGGAAGGACATGGGATACATTTCATCCCGGAATTCAGTCATGTTCCCCTGGGAGAGAGGATGAAAGTAAAATTCTTTAACTGCGCATCACGATGGAACAACTGAATGAATTCGAATGGAACTCGGCATAATTTGATTTCATACTACGAGGAAAGATACATTTTATCCCAGAATTTAGTAAGGTTCCCCTGGGAGAAGGGATGAAAGTAAAATTCCTTCACCGCGCATCACGCCGAAACTACTGAATGAGTTGGACTGAATTGGTACTATTTGAGTTCAAGGAAGGACATTGGATACATTTTATCCTGGAATTCAGTAAGGTTCCCCTGGGAGAGAGGATGAAAGTAAAATTCTTTAACCGCGCATCACGACGGAACTACTTAATGAATTCGAATGCAACTCGGCATGATTTTAGTTCATACTATGAGGAAAGATACATTTTATCCTTGAATTCAGTAAGGTTCGCCTGGCAGAGGGGATGAAAGTCAAATTCCTTCACCGCGCATCACGCCGAAACTACATAGGTAATGAGTTGGAATTAAACTTGGCACGTTTTGAGTTCATACTACAAGGAAGGACATGGAATACATTTTATCCTGGAATTCAGTAAATAAAAGGAATTAAATAAAAAAAAAGAAAGAAATAAAAGGAATAAAAGGAATTCTCCCAGGGGAACCCCCTGGGAGAGAGGAAAAAGTAGAATTCTTTAACCGCGCATCACGACGGGTCTACGCGTCGTCCGATTTCATGCATTCTTTTTGTTAGAAACAGTGTTGCAAGATCGAATTTGACTAAATCAGTAGAAAGTCGAGTAGAAAATCAGTAGATTGATGAAATAATCTGGAGTTAGAAGAAAAAAATTAGTAGATAGAGGGTAGGTTAGTTCCTATCTATGTATTTTTCCAAGACGCACCCATTAGTTAGGTTAGGTTAGATTAGTTAGTAAGGCGTCTTGGAAAAATAAGTTAGGTTCCTACCTTACATGATATATGGTGGTTTAGCTGGTCCAGTTAACTGTACTACCGAAGTTTGGTTGCAGTAAGTGGTCCAATTAAACTAACTAGACCACAGAAAAATATTTTTTACTGTGGTACATAGCCAACTGTACCTACCTACTAACGAAAAAAAAAATCACGGTGGTCCAGTCAAATGGATCAGGAGCCCAATTCTGCAATACAATTGCTTCAGTATGACAATGGAATCGTCGCAGAATCATCACGTAGAATCCTTAGATTTATAAAACTCCAGATAGTGCGTGCGAGATAAATTAATAGTTTCAAACTTGACGCACGTCTCTCCATCTGCATTCATCATAATTTCTTTCATCTGAGGTGGAATACCCAAACGTGTCATTCTGTGTCGATACCCCTGTCATAGTGAAGCGATTAGTATAGCAGAATAGGGCCCCAGCTGAACGGAACCATCAGTAAGAAGTGAAACGAGTATGACACTTCTTAACACTGACGCTGGCCGAGTCGTAGCTAAAAGTCGTGTGGATAAAGAATGGGATTGAAGATGACAACATGCTATCCCCCGTAGACACTACACGATTTTTTGCAAGGCGGCGTTTCATAATATGAGAGACTATGGTTAAATGTGAACTTAATTAGTCGGCAGGTGAGGCAATCGCGAACGAAGTCGCGGGTACAGCTAGTATAAATATATAATTAAAAAGATACTTGACATAATCACCATAATACGCCTAATACATATTTTCGCATAGTACGCACATATCTTCTGCACATAATACGCTGCTGACCATCCCTGACCTGCTACCTGCAGTCTATAAAGATAAAAAAAATCGTTCAATGTACTTAAGTACATATTCGACGACTTTACATTTACTGACTTGACATTTTAAAGCTCGCAAGTGTAGTTCAACATATTGTGTAGTAGTTCGTAAGGTACTTAAATAAAATATTTCATTTCATTTCATTTCATTTCGATGTGGTGCGGTGGGCGAAGGTCCGCCTGCGACGCAGGAGGTTGCTGGTTCGATTCCCGCCCTGGGACAAATGTTTGTATGATCTTGAAAGTATTTGTTCCAGGTGTTATGGGTATTTTCTATGTTTGATGAAAAAATATTTATCCATTTTATGTATTGTATTAAGTACGCAGCTTATCAGAAATCATAAATCAATTACCTACTTTATTTTTTTAGGCTCACAATAAGCACTAAGACAAATCAAATTTTAATTTATAAATTAATAAGAAATAAAGTGTTATGGCACATCTAGAATAACCAGGGGAATCGACTTAACTAATTATTTCTAATTTACTCGACGCGCACAAATTTTGTTGGCTCATTGGAAGGACTCATCATAACGTGCCTTCTATGTTCTATCTATGATTTAAGGCGCACCACAAACTGGTACCACAAACTGGCCAATCGATCTTTGATAATTCCTTCGATTATCATAATAATAAGATAAAATAGGTGGTGCGCTGATTTGGATCGGGGCAACGCCTTAGAGCTTGTGTCTTTGAAAAAGCTGTACTACTAAATTTTCCAGGATGTTACATTTCGGTCTGAGTGAGTCCACAATAGTGCGGAGGTTAGACAGTTCTTGTGATGTTATCGCAACAGGAATTTTTAGTGGTTTACTTGTTGTGCCAGAAGGAACTTATAATGAGATAGATTCGAATGTTTTTGGACTCAGATAAGCACGGAACTCGGACCGTAGGCGGGAAATGAGAGAAATTTTGGTTCTTACGTTATGAAACCACTTCGATTGTCGACTCGCATTGACGTTAACAGCCACTACTACAAAATATTAATGGTCTGAAATAATAAATCCCAACAGCCTGTATTGGTCCACAGCTGGACACAGGCCTCCCCCTGATAAGCGCCTTATTGTCTTTTATCTAATGGGGTGTAATGACTTAATCTCCACGCTGGGCATGCGGTTTGGGGATCGCAGTTAGGTGGTAGAATTGTTCTGCAGGGGGCGCTGCTGCCCAACTTCGGTGGATATCCCTTTGTTGCCTCTTACGATACTCGCGGGAAGAGTTGGGGCTAATAAATAGTGCTGGCCAATCCAAATACCATTGTCTAGCCCCAAAGTAAGCAGAGCTTGAGTTATGGATACTAAATAACTCATATACATATACATAATATATGACATTATATGTTGTAAGTTTATAACATTCCTCCCGAGGTGGAAATCGAACCCGCATTCTTTTTGCGACGCAGGCGGACTTTTGCCGGGTGCGACACTGAGGTCGTCCTCTGAATGAAATGACATCTAAAAATCTGTGAATAAATTTTGTTGTTTAGTGTCGGCTAACATAAAGAATCCATTAAGTAGGTACATCTAAAGTTTTCTCCTTTAAGGGGATTTTCAAGAGGGAAAACTGGACTTCAAAAAAACTAATTAAACTTACCTAGTTTTCCCCCCTAAGGATAATCCTGAAAAGGGAAAACTGGAACGAATTTTATTAAGTCCATTTTTTCCCCTTTCTTTTGGGGATTTCAGGGGGGGAAACTAGAATAACCCTTAGTAACTAGGTACTTACAAACGCTACTCAGTTTCATAAGTAACCATCGTCCATCAGATAAACCTAACAACTGATAAGAGCACTCGTTTAGCAGAGACATGTTACTAATGGCATGCTTTTTGTACAATAACTCGAAAGCCGTGACTGGGGCGTGTGCTATGTGATGTCACCTTTACTTTTGAAGAGTCATTCAAACTTAAATAATAAAGATCCTGATGAGCATTACCATACAGCGGGGCAATGCAGCCAGCGTCTTGGGGACGCTTCCGACTGGTATTGATACAATACAATACAATACAAATATACTTTATTGCACACTATAAATCAAAAATAACAGAAAACAAAAAACAGATACAAATAATGTACAATGGGCGGCCTTATCGCTAAAGCGATATAGAAATCTCTTCCAGGCAACCTTAGGATGGATGAGAAGTGATCCAAAATTATAAACGGTGAAATTGATATGTATCAGTTGAGCTACCTGTAAATTGATTGCAACAATCTTCAGTTAGCTCAATAGTTTCAATTGTAAATACTAGTTCTAATTTATTTTTATTATTTGATCGTAATTTTCTTCGTTATAGGTAAATTTTGAAAGGTAAAGCTTTAAAGGTCACTCAGTCGTACTAAAGCATTCATCTCGCTCGGTGCTAGGCCTATGTGTTTGTGATTGACAAACAACTATGCTGTTCAAGTCAGAGCACTACGCTGTCGCTAGTCCGTAGAAATAGGCATAGTGGTAGTACCTAAGTACTTCCTCGAACGAGATCTTTGACAAAAAAGCCCTATTACAATATTATTATTAATAGCCTGCATGATCCCACTGCAGGGAAAAGACCTCCCTTTCCACCTTCCATTCTTCTCTATTGTCAGCCAGTTGTGGCAACTTTTTGTCGTAGACGTCCAGTTCATCTTTCCATCGCCGCCTGGGCCTTCCACGCGGTCTTCGCCCATTAGGAACCCAGTCTGTGATGGCTTTTGCCCAGTTATTCTGGCATGCGACATACGTGCCCCATTTCAATTTGGCAGACTTCACAGCTACGTCCTCTGAGTCTTGTAGTTGGATCTATTACAATAGATATGTTTTAAATTCTGCAGATATGGTACGTTCTCCCAGCGCTAATTCAACAAATGGCCTGTGTTGTGTTACAACTAAACGCAAAGACACGCTATTTACACTCCTTTGGATTATAAATAGATACCTAATTAACAACAAAGATGGAATGATACGTACCTAGACCGAAGTGCGACCGAGACAACAATACGCAAGCGAAACACGAAGGCCGGCGGTGCCGGTCTAGGGCTAGATTCTTACGCTCGACTGCCACGGCTAACATTACACTTATTTTACTGGCCACTAGCTGCATTCTTACTACCCGTTGTCCTATTAACCGTTTTCCCGTAGGAATGAAGCAATTTCCCGCGGTAAAAAGTAGCTTATGTTCATCAGGAGTAATGTGGGCTTCTAATGGTAAAAGAATCTTTCAGTAGTTTCGGAGCCTATTCAATAAAAACAAACAAACAATCAAAACTTTCCTCTTTATAATATTATGATAGATAAGATCTCATTGCTGGGCAAAGGAGTCACCCTGGTCCCTTCGTGACATATCCTGAGGCAGCTGGCGAGTCCTTAGTGTGGCCCCCAGTGTCCCAGCCACACCCGCACTGTCTAGACTTAGGTCAAAACTACAATGACCAGATATTTTTCGTTAAATGTAGGTAATTAGTCTAACAGAAAGTATAAACTGATTCCTAACAAAGGCATACAAATTGCTACCGTTTAGTCTTCGTTAATTTGACCTGGTTTTAAATAGAAACAAAATAGAATTCGATTCAGTAATTTGCGGGACGCTAATCAACTGCATGAAGCAACAATGCATTGTTATGGTATGGGAAAGATGGTTACAGTTACAGCAAAATAGGAAATAAAAAACGCAATGCATACCCGATGTATATCATATTTAATGTAAACACACTGCGAATGTGTATAAAGTAATATAAAGGTATTAGTAATAGTATAGCTATGTGCCGGCTTAGAATTTGCACCACCGCAACTCTTCTCGTGGGTGTCGTAAGAGGCGACTAAGGGATATCCACCGGGAGCGGGCAGCAGCGTCCCCTAAAGAACAATTCTACCACCAAACTGCGATCCCCAACCCGCATGCCCAGCGTGGGGATAATGGGCATTACTCCCATGAGATAAAAGCAACAAGGCGCTTATCAGGGGGAGGCCTGCGTCCAGCAGTGGACCAATGCAGGTTGTTGAGGTTGAGGTTGAATAGTCGTTTAATGTAATAGAAACTGTTGGTAAATATTTGCTTTTACTCCCCAGCGTCAGCGGCATCGTGGCGGCGGCGGCGCGCTGCTGCCACGAGTGGCTGGGGGGGGTTTGTGTGCGTCTTGGGACATGTAAGTGTTAATGGATAATCTGCTGGCTCTCCCAGCCCTTTTTAAGGAGTACCAAGAGTCTGCCCAGCTGTGGGACTGGTAAAACATAAACAAGATCTTAAGTCTCGTTCGTATTTTTTGCATCGTAATCATCAAAAACACGTGTGCTAGTCACATTAAAATTAGCTCTATATAATATTAATAATACAAGTACAATATAAAATACAGAAATATGGTTACGCTGGTAGGTTACGTTGATAGGTTACGCTGGTAGGTTACGCTGATACGTAACGCTGGTAGGTTAAGAAAGGTCGAATGGAATGCGAACCAACGACCTTTGGATTGAAAGTCAGGATCTCGATTCTACAAAAAAACAACCTTGAAAAAAGACCTGTAAATTCTATCAAACTAACGGTTAACGGTTGTTAAAAACAACAATAAATCCGAAACCCCGTTATCTTAAAAAAAAAATCAAGAAGGCAGAAACAAACGCATTAGACGTTTCAAATCGACATTACATCTAAATCTCCCGCGAACTGTTAATGGTTCTGTGTTCAATAGTACAACTGGAACAGACAATTAATCAAAATGAGGGATCGGTGCGAGGAGCTACGTGCTGATGAACTAGTGCCACTGCTAGAAACCGTTTTATGTTATTCGTAAAACGAAATCTATTGAAAAGGTCACTTTTTAGATACCTGATTTCTATATTAATGACAAGCTTCTGCCCTCGGCTTCGCACGCGTATTTTTGTTATAGTTAGTCTATTTTATCTAAGGTAGGCTAATGTTCTAAATGTACGCCAAATTTCATCTAGATCTATTCAGTAGTTTTGGAGATCCTAGGTAACAAAAAAAAATCAAAGTACACATACTTTCAGCTTTACAATATTAGTAGGATGATAATGTTTGACCAGATGCGGCTCAGCTACAGCTCACAATATATTTCAGCTTTTTATACAGTGTAAGGCTGAGGCCAAAAAAAGCAAAGTTTTTGAGTTGTGTTGTGATTCGCATAAAATGAGTCGAAAGTTCAATTTGTGCCACACGATGACTTGTAGTTTTTGTTGAAAGTAAGTATTTTACAGTCGCGTTTGTTTGGCCTCAGCCTTAACCTTGATATATCTTTAATTTCACCGTGAAGTAACCTAAACACAATTATTTTTTTGAACTTGTGCCAAAACTGTACCTACCGAAACAACATTCGGAAACTAATTTTTTGAAGTGGCGCCATGTTATCTATAAATTACCCGACATCCCTCTAGAGAAGAGCATCTATTTATTCTGTATCGAAGCCTTACGTGTGCTGCTACCTTAACATTACTGGTTAGAAAGCTGGATCACTTTATTATTACCAGTTGAAGTCGTTTTTGAAAAGTACATATATCTCTTAAAATTTCTGGTAAGGCATGTCCTGAGGCATTTTAAGTTTTAAGGTCTATATTTTTCCTGGATGGATAATAAGAGACAAATAGTTATATTATGTCTAGAACTACATTTATGCTGAATTTCAGCTATTCCAATTAGCCGTTTTGGCGTTAGGAGGTAACAAACATCTATTTTAACTTTTATGTTTGAAATGGATACTTATGTATAATAAATGTGTATATAAAATTAAAATTTTAAGAATAAAGACAAATTAAAACTAGAATTTACAAATGAAACAGTTGAGCTAACTGCAGACTGTTACAATCAATCTAGAGCTCAACCGATCCATCAATAGGTATTTTTTCATAGGTAGCATTTTCGTCATCAACGGATTTGGATTTCGTATCATAGACTCTATTTGAGAGTTTATAGATTTTATGAAATGCTCTAACGTTCCTGTAATGTCTGTGGCAACATGTTGCTGTCTCTAAGCAGAAGGAATGGTGTCTGGATTCTTTTCATTAGGATCTACCATTATAACTCCACCTTCATCAAAATCATCAACCGAAGCAATCTCAACTTTATCCCGCTCTAATAAAGCTGCTTTATGAGAGATAGCTCCAATTCTGAGAGAAGATAAGTCTTGTGTTCTGAAAACGTATAAGTTATTAATATTTCCTCTTTGTTGAGAGCCGTTTTCTAAGTCTTTGTTCTTCAGTGATCAATTCCCTCTTGTAATTTCTTCCTCATTTCATTCTTGGGATTATGTGTAAGAACTTCTCTTTAATATTGTGTTACTAGTTCTCGCTAGTGAGTTTAATTTGTCTTTGAAAATCTGGTAAGTGTTTTATAGACGTCGAAGTGTCTGATAATAACATTATCAGACACTTGTAACTTCAAAGTAGGTATTCAAAAGGCCGTGACCACACCACTTTAAGTGCTGCTAACCATTATTGAACTTAAGCAAAGATAAAACAAAAAGACGTATCAAAGTAACCTAAAAACATCCAAGATAAAACTAAAAGAGCTTCACTCAAAAATACATTCAAAGGACTTGAATTTAAAGTGCTTATTTGACCTATAGACTTGCCTAAAAAGGATTTCTTTAAGAATCGTCTCTGCTTTTGTTTAGGAATTCTAACACTTTTAGTTCGAGAAACTTGGAAACACGTATTGTGAAAACTTTCAGTTGAACAAGACTTTTCAAAATTGAACTGAGTTGCGCGAAACTTTTACGGGTATTTTAAATAACTGGGTATTTTCAGGGAGGTAACATGGTGGCAAACGATGCAAATGGTTACGAAAATCAAGACGAGAAAGTTCAAGACTTGAAATTCTGCTCGTAACGATTAAACTGATGCGAAAGAGACCTCATCAAATTAATTTTTTTTGTTATTACACGCAAAGAAGTAGCTAAGATGTTAAGATGCGGCTTGATTAAGTTACAAAACATGTTATTAAACATAGTTATTAAGCATTTTTAATATCGTGGATGTGTTATATAACATAAGTTATAGTGCATAATCTGGACATAGCCTTAGGACAAAAAATAAATTAGTTCTTGCTTCATAACTCTCGGAAAGAATCTTTCAACTCGCGCGGGGCCCACTATTTTATTTATTCCATCAGGTACTATAGAACACAATCAAAAATAGTAACAAGATAAAAAACAATTGTATGATAGAGAGTTTATTCCAGTGTATGCCTACTTAAAACGTGATTCAAAATGAACCGTTCTGTGAATTACTTAGAATAGTAGACGTATCTTAAAATAATACGATAATATACCACCTCTTTCGGCATCATGGATATCCATCCATCCATCACTTATCTAATCTAAACTTCAATCCAAATTCTTTAAAACAATCTGACGTTTCACTAACGAACATAATCAACCGAACAAAACATGGTAAGAAATACTTCACGAATAAAGAGTGTAACTCTAATTAGAAAAAGCCGAGACCTGTGCACTTTGCTTGAGGCCCATCCAGCCTGTCGGTGTATAAATAGAAAACATTTGACTGGATTTACACTGATGCGAGCTGTCAATAACCCACAAATCTTAATCTTGATGATATTGATACTATATTTACTTACGTAATAATCGCATGTTTTTGGTGGGCAGAAGCAGAAACGGGAGCGAGTACTGATGATCGTCACTTGCAAGTGCAAGTGATGATCATCCGTACTCGCTCCCGTCAGCCGTCACCCGTCCGCTGTGCACAAAAAGTACCCTTTTTGCTTAGGTCGCCAATTTCTCTTCAGTCTGATTTTAGTATGTTCGTCTTGACCAACATGATCTGACTTACGATGACGCTGACAAAATGCTGTACATACCTAACTCTATATAGATGGTATTCTGCGCAGTGCTGCACTTACTCTAGCGCCGCTGAAAACCAGCGCTGTAGTGGCATTTGGCACACGTGTCAATGCACCATTTATTGTTGAGCTGGTGTCCTACTTGTGTTCTCACTGTTTTAATATATAAAACTTTCGTAGTTTTGACGAATTCATCTCCATCATCCGGCAGAAGTCCCTCAGTAAGGGATGATATGTTGTAAAGTAAAAGTAGTAAAACGTTTGGTGTTCTTCCAACACTAACTACACAGGTTCGTATTTAACCCTTAAGCTTACATTCATAATGTGTTCTCGCTGTTTATTTTCGTAATCTTTTTACTGAATATGTTAATGTATTTTTATTTAATTTCTTATTTTGCAGGTATCTGATGTACCTATTATATTGTAATCGTGAAACGCAAAAAAATCTATTCCTTTCAATTTCTAGTATATTTGGCTCATCTCCAGGCACAGCTTTAGATCGGAACAGCGGGTATATGAACGCCCTCTTATTCTTTCCTACTCATGGTCTTTCTCCTGTATCTTGCATACTAGAACGAGCTTTGAAGGCACGCTCAGATCTGTGTAACGACTTCCTGTTTCAAGTGTGCCCCTGACCACTCTGGCGACTTCAAACGCGAGTGGTCGAGTCGGAGCTGGGTTCAAAGCGCAATCGCTCGCGGCGCAGATACCATCGCTGTGTGACTGCGGAACAATACTGTTATTGGGAACTTGCTTACATCTGTGTAATAGCTGCGGAATCGAGGGTTAAGCCAAATGAACTTCTGCTAGATATTAGTTTCTGCCCGTGTCTTCGCATGCGTTGTTTGTATGGAAAAGTTTTATTTCTATCCCATGGGAACTTATTTATGGGATAAAAGGTAGCCTATGTTTTATTCCAATCCCTAGAACTACATCTATTCAATTCGTTTAAGTCGTTTTGGCGTGAAGAAGTAACAAACGTACATCTAAATATCCAAATTTTCGTGTTTAATATTAGTGTGATGTGATTAAGCATTATCATCACTCGCTTTACATATTTTCTTGTAATAGTAAGGTATGAAATTTCAATTTCATCATACTTATCTAATACTTAACTAGATCGGTTGAAGACTGAGGTATCTACGTGGGGTTCGGTAATGTGATGATAGATGATACTTTTTAGAAACTATCGTTTTCATTAGAGTGGGTTAACTATGAACCCTGTTAGTGTTAGAAAATAGTTTGATTCTCATTATATTTTCTTGAAGGTAGGCTGCAACAGCATCCTTTCAGAACCACTTTCATTACATTTAATTTAGGTATTTATTCCACCGTAGGTAAGTACATGTTAATACACTTGATGTCGTCATGTCATAACCTAATTTAATATTGCTTAATTAATCATAATTATTATTGCATAATAATGATTATTTAAACAAGACTCAGAAAAAGAGAAAAAATACAGTTGCTGGATGCCAGGGCGTTGATATATCGATATATGAAGATATATCGTGCAGGTCTTATAGAGAGATCAAAATCTGATGACATACCTAATTTATTTAAAACCTTCTATAAAAATAACAAAAGATTTAAAAGAAGTTTGTAGTGACCCGCTTACATTCATAATGAATTTCACAAACCACGATAGTTTTTCATCCATTCAGCCTAATTTTCTATCTACTATCTTGTAAATTAACTATATTATCTGTAAATTAACTAATTTTAATGAACGGTTACAATTTGTTCACCCTATTTTTAACTCAATTGAGTGAAACGGTTTGACAACACAAACTGACCACTGTCCTATAAATTAACCCATTAGGCGATCGAATCAGATATTTTGCTTTGTCATTTACGTTAGTTAAAGTGTATGTGCGTAGAGTTATATTGAGCCAGCTATAGCTGGCTTCTAGAAGATATATATCTTCTTCGGCTTCTATCATACAATAAGCATTCGATTTAGGGAATAATTGATTGTTTTGATAGCCAAAGTTATCGAAGTTATGGACGTAGCACAAAAAATTAGAAGCTGAAGTGGCAGTGGGCCGGCCATCTCACGAAGAACCGACAGCCGCTGGGGTAAACGAGTTCTGAGTGGAGTCCACGATTCGGCAAAGGTAGGATACCCTCCGACCAGGTAGGATGACGACCTGCAAAAGACTGCATGTAGATGCTGGATGGTGCTCAATGGGAGAGGTTTATGTCTAGAAGTGGACTAACATAAGGCTCATGATTATGGTCATTGATAGCCATGTTTGTTATTGATTACATTTAACATTTGATACAGAGACTAGCGGAATTTCGGCCACGGCGCAGCGGCTAGTCTCAATGGAGGTCAGTCATGTGCACAGGACATTTCATAATGCACAAGTGTATGCGCAAACCTAGATGCACTCTCTTTTCCAGTCTCATAATTCGATGGGACGGCTTTAGTTAAAGTTTTAGAGGGTGTTGGCTGAGGAAGCGCGTTCTTATGTTCATTGACTTCCTTAACTTTATTACTCTGTGACCAAGTATTATTACTAGTTACTGGTGACATGAAAATGTCGTGTGTAAAGACCATTTTATTCTCTTTGTCACTGTCCTGATTTTTTAAATTGTTGAGCTTATTAAGTTTGTGTTAGTTATGTGGTTCTATTAGTTCGAGTTGATAAAAACGAGGTATTATTTTTCGTTTAGAGATATTTTATTTTAATTTATTAACAGTTCTTACCATACACACGCCTTTATAAACACTTAGTCTTGTCTGTATTATCTATCCGCCATGTTGTTTTGATGCTTTCGATTTTGTGGTAGAATATTGTAAAACTGTATTGTTAGACTACGTAATAAATACATAGTTTTGACATTGGCATCACAAACTCTAGAATAGCACCGAAATCAAAATCTTCGGATGTGTTTTATGTTAAATGTGTCTAATCTTTTCACGATAGTAGTAATCCAGCTTTACCCTTTCGAATGCCGCATCACCTATTCATAACCAGAACTTGCGGGTCCTCAGCGCATAGGTATTTTTGTTCACTATGTGCCTTGGTGTAGAGGACACGGGAATGTGTTTGTGGCGTGGCGCTCAAAAGGTTAAAATAGCTGATAATTATAGTTCAATTTAACTTAATCACAGATCTGATTGCCGTAACCACCTAAACAACCCATCAGTTGACTTAAACATAGTTAGTGAAGCCACAATTATTGACCAATAATTCGTCTATCACCGGTCAAATCAGTTAGTCGCAGAGTGCGTTATAACTCGATACAAAAACGAATCATCAAACATTGAATTCGTCTATTTGCGCGTCCGTGGTGTTTAATGGTGATAGAATCACAGCTGGAATACGCGTTAGCTGGCAAATTTGTAATAGACTGCACATAATTACCAAATATATTGCAACTTAGTCCATAGCTTTTGCTGAGCTGGTTGAGGCATATCATCAGACAAAGGAATTTCAAAGGTGTTATTTGTAGGTACATAATTAAAATAAAGTATAAATCCAATAAGCCTGGTGGAGAAGTCTTCTGCCGAAGAAAAATATATACTTTAGGGTGTAGAGCCCGAGCTACAGGAGCAAGTATGTAAGAAAAGATGAAGAGGTCATGTAGACTGGGAATATTTTACGAATGAAGATAGTAACGAATGAAGAGATGGTGAACCACTAAATATTTCAACTAAACAAAATGCGTCCGTATTTAGAATATATTTTTAACCGACTGCGAAAAAAGGAGGAGCAATAAATATTGCATCGATAATGATCCCGAGGTGGTTCCATAAAAGGTGGGCTGAGATGGTTAAGATAGTTTGAAAGAGAGATAGAGTTAGTTATTAGTACCTACATATTTGTCCCGCAAAACTTCAAAACACCGTAAAATTATGAGATTCGAAGTCGGTTATTAGTTTTTTCAAAACAATCAAATTATATTTAGTCAAATCAGAAGCCCTGAGTCCTACGGTCTGGTATTAACCTTCGTTACCATCGATTTTTGTGGTATGATATCGCTCACTTTCAGTGCTTCGTGGTTGCTATTTGATAACTTTAATCTCCCTAGTTCAAGGGCAAAGCTACTGTGGTTGAAATTGAACCGTGGAAGTAGGAATTATAACTACGTATAACAATGGCTACAATTTTTAATAATTAAGAAACATACCAGTGACATTTAAAAAAGCACTTACTTAAACAAGAAAAGCTGAAAAAATGCCGACTGATCGGAGATAGAAAGAAACTGAGACTGAAAGATTTTGCAAAACGTAGAGATGAGAACCAATGTCCAAGAAATTCCTGTCTCTTGTAACCGAAACCACCAAAAGACAGCCAGACAGATTTCCGAACACTTGAATTGATGAATATGAAAGCGATAGGAGGACCTATAGGTACAGGCTTTTTTGCCTGGATCTGTGCAGTCTAAAGTCCTATTAGACCTATAGTCTTTTTAAAGAGTCTATCGTGACATAGCAGGGATAAAATACTCTTCAGAAATATAAACTGATACAGCTATCCACCACAAGCTACGATTAAGCACTGCTCTTTACAAACCGACTCTATTTGAGATGAGTTCAAATAAATTGTTCAATCCATCAACATAATTATAGACTCTATTATCAACTCCATAAAGATTAAATGCAAATTGTTGGCTCAGATCCGTCAATAAATGGAATTAAAGTTTGCTCTAGTATTTACATTTACTGTCAGTAATGAGATGCAACTGCGTTAATGAATTGGTAGTTACTGCTGGTGTTTGCGACCAGTTTAGATATTAATGGAATTAAGTTAGGGCAGAAGCTATGGTTTTTGTTATTCATATTTATTTGGGGGATTTTGAGTTATATATTTTAGTTGTTATGAAATAGACTTGCGGTAGGGAGTCGATGGATGGAAGCGGCTTGAACCGCTATTTGGGACGTTGTTGTATAAGGGAGGACCCATGTTCAGCTGTAAGCGTGTGGGCTGATATTGATGGACGATGATTGTGTTGATTTAGTAGTCTGTTATGGAATGCATTTGAGTACCTTACCTATCCGGGGTTTAGTTGTAAAAATTATGCATAAGGTTATTGGTAATCCAGTCTTCACAAACGTGTCCGTGATGCGGGTGCTGCCCATCATCACGAGTACGTTTGTGAAAACGCCAAGTCTTATTTGTTGAATTTGGTATTGGTAGTAAATTAAATAATTCATTCAATAATGATTATTGAAGGGGTACATTCAATAATCGTTCTCTATGGAGGCTAAATTTGAAAACAAGCTTAATTTGGGAGTGGGAAATCGGTGCTTGGTTCTTCATTGGGTGTTAGACAAGACGTGACGTGTTTTTCTATTTTGTATCAGAGAGGATGCTGAAAAAAAAATATGAAAAAATATGCCTTCTTCACGAACGTGTTCGCGATGATGGGCAAAATCTGCAGTTCACGCAGTATCAGTGAATTACCAATAACTCTGTATAGGTAGAACATATTATATTTGTTCACCAATATTTTTCTGATATAATCTCCATAATATTAAATGCTAACCAGCTTTTCCCGCAAAGCTACGTCTATATTGAAATAAATAGTTCAGTAATTGATGCACAGCACCACATATACGTAATAGTGGTGAACGCGCTACGTTATTGTCACATGAATATTTTATCATTACGGGCCTCTGAATGCAGGATCGCTTAGTGGAGTTTGTGTGGCCATGGTTAAACGATGGGTCATAAAAGGAGAGGGGTGTCAATGGTAAAGAGCTATGATTAGTTTTAAGATTTCTGGTAATAGAAATTAATTCTGCATTTATGAATATGTGATGGCACAATCTCATCTGATGGAAATTGAAGATGTGGCCGACGGTGTATCGTGAAGGTCTAGAAGACACTTATTCACTCCTGTCTTGAAGAGACCCAGGTTGTAATTGGTAAAAATAAGCAGGCAGGGAATAGTAGTCTGTCAAGAAGTAAGTAAAATAGAAAATTTAAAATTTATTTCATCCTCATCATCAATTCAGCCACAAGACTTCCACAGCTGGACCTCTCGTGGTCCCGCCCTGCCAGCATCCAGAGTTTAAAAATTTCAATACTTTGTCCTTTATGTATTTCTTTTTTATAATGTTTTCTATCCCTACATAAACAAATCGAGCCGAAAGGGCCGGCGAGCCCACTGATCCACACACTCGCCAACCCTATTCTTCCGTCACCTTTCCTCCCCCGATTAGGACAAAGACTAGACAAACATAGTTGCAACCGCAAATGTCGATCTCTGTGCCCTGATGGGCATTATTGCCCCATACTACCTACCAGTTATGGGTCTCACATTTACACACGCAAACCCTCACACTCTCACTCAAACAGATAGACAACTATCTGCTAATTTATCTAATATTGTGCGGGCCAGGCCGCGTTGTCCGATGCGGTGTGGCTCCATTTCTGGATACACGCATCATCATTTAATTTACCAATTTACCGGTTATTGGCAAACCGTTTCCGCTTGCACTCCATATAATGCGACAAGGTTTAGTTATTTTGAGAGAAAATTCGAAGCAGCGTCATGATGTTGATGACATGTTTTATGAAAACAAATCGAAGCGATGTAGAAATGTCTAAGTAATAAATTATTCTTCCTTATGTTGGTCGAGTCCTATTCCTTTGTAATGACAGATCATTTGACAGCCTGTATAAAGTCTCTCATAGATAAATAAGCGCAGGGTAGTGGTTGCCAGAAGGATTTTTTTTTAAATATTGTGAAATATCATGAACTGGCCCTAGGTGAGATCGTGGTCAAACGAAGCCTTCGTTTCTTTACTTCGTTTGACTACAAGTTCACCTGGGGCCGAATTTCACCAAATTAATTCACTGTTACAATGGTATCGCCTCAGAAAGACACATTTTGACATATTAGCTTTGATGAAAGAAACTACAGACAGTCGTCCAGTGTCAAAAGTCAGGGTTGAAACCTGGAGAGCCTCCCTAGCCCTGATGGTAAGTTATAATGATAATTTGCCTCCACAACCGCCTCGTCTATCTGGGTGAGGCTTTACCCTCAACCTCAGCTTTAGCTGTGTGGTGCCGGCTTAGAATTTGCACAGCCCCAACTCTTCCCGCGGGTGTCGTAAGAGGCGACTGAGGGATATCCACCGGGGGCGGGCAGCAGTGCCCACTGCAGAACAATTCTACCACCGAACTGCGATCCCCAACCCACATGCCCAGCGTGAGGATTATGGGCATTACAAGGCAACAAGAGAGGCCTGCGTCCAGCAGTGGACCAACACAGGCTGTTGAGATTGATGTTGAGGTTGAGATGTATTAGTGATGCTGGAAATTGATCGTCAGTTTTGAGGAGTTTTATCTACCCCTTGATTATTTTTATATATTCAAGCTAAAATGCGGGTACCCCCCAGCTTTGGGAATAGCTTAGACGTTGCTGATAATCTTTCATTGTATTTGCGGGTAGAACGAGGATTCATTCCTTAGCTGTAACTGATGAGCTGAAACTGACTCGCGTCATGTAATTCTGTAAAGTAATTAGTTTGATCTAATTGTATTATTTGGAAATCCCTGAAAGTAACCAGGTATCGACCTGGATGGAGTAAGTATTTAATACATGACTCATTTGTTCGAGATTCTATCCAACTAATATTGAAATTATGCACACCTATAGATCTGGACCTGGAATAACATACTTAGAAGCTACTTTATATTTCATAAAACGCGTGCCAAGCCGCGGGCTCAAGCTAGTTGGCTAAATGTCTAGTCTTGTCTAGTAAGGCTAGTCTTGTTGGCCGATGTGCGAGTGGCGTTACTTGCACCTTTATGTCGTAAACACAAATATTTTTTGACCGAAGCCGACTCCGCGTCATTTATAAATGTGGTGAGACCTTAATAGCGGAGAACCGGCGAAATTTTAATGAGGCCTAATAAAGGATTCCTAATTTGAACCATATCACGCTCTCAATTAGGACCTTTTCGCAGTGACAGTATCACCTGCTAATGCGTCCTATAAAACGATAGTGCCTCATCCACATTTCCTATTAGCTTTAAGCCACACGCTATTGAGTGTATCAGCTAACTGAGTTAATTCCCCGGATCGGAACCTTCTGATGCACATACTAACTGACACATATTCTGTGACTCCAAATACTGGTGATCATACTAACTGCAACCTATTCTGTGACTGCAAACAGTAATGTTTGTACTAAATGTGTGATATTCTGTGGCCGGGATATATGAGGTACTTAACTTACCTACTGCTACTGCATTAGAGTACAATGCCTGCTGGTTTCCTGCATTACGATGTCGCCCGAATCTTGGATTCTGGATAAAGGAGCTGCAAACGCTGTTGAACGTTGAACGGCGTTTGCCATCGTAGCCGAATGACTAGATGACTTGGCCGAGGATCTCAAGAGACGCAAATATGCAGGTCTCGATTGAGCCTACACATTGCTCTCTTTGGAGTCGAGACACTAGTTCCTTGGGGTACCGAGTCTCTCCGGTTTTTTTTTTAATTGTCTGAGCGTATGGTCGAAACGACACGTGACCCAAGTGCTGGTGAGTATCTGGCGCAGCACATCATCATTGCCATACAGCGGGGCAATGCAGCCAGCGTCTTGGGGACGCTTCTGACTGGTATTGATATGGATCAGTTGAGCTACCTGTAGATTGTTTGCAACATTCTGCAGTTAGCTCAATTGTTTCAATTGTAAATACTAGTTTTAATTCGTTTCCATTATTTGATTGTAATTTTCTTTGTATCTAATTAAAGGACATACTATAACACTTGTCGAAGATGCACCATGCCAGCTACTCCTGGCGGCGCGGCGGCGGCGGCAGGCGCATCGCTCCGTGTCGTACCGTCAAGCCTGGGCAGTAAAAACCTTACATAATTACAATCTGTATAGAATAAGTTTTAATATTAAAAAAAAAACCTTTTTTTAAGAACAAGGTTTTAATGCATTATCATCGAAACTAAACGTGTTTACATAATTTTAGCTCAATCGGTTGAAGATATCTGCTTCAAAATTGAGTTGCAAGATTCAACCCGTACAAACGTAGTTACGTATGTACATTGTAAGTTAAATAAAAGCTTGAAAAAATATCCAAAAGCAGGTAAGAACCATAGAAACTTCCACTCAAAGCTGGAAAATTCAAAAGTGCAATTTTTCATCTAACCTACTAAGTGTTTTTGGCCAACTGTAAGACTGCTTTCTTAAACGGGATCAAATTGACAGATCAAGCCGTGTTTTTTCAGTATTTTTTTTATATCTGTAAAATCTTTCATTCGAAATGCGACCCTAAAACTTAATTTACAATTAAATTACCCACTCCATTATTTTCAATCTCTTTGATTCATACATGTAAGTTAGATCTTAAAATAATTTCTCTTACAGACATCAAAATTAATTGAATAGAAGCCTATCTGTCACGAAAAATCCCATTTCTCCCAAATAGATTCATCTCACATGTCTCGAGATTCAAACAAAGATTGATTAATTAGTCCTCTAAAATATTGTACTCTAATTAATAATGTCAAAAGGTTTAGCATAAATTTATTATAACTGCACAAGAGAACGTTAGGGCATTGAACATATGAAAAAATACATCAAAAGTCGGTACTACTGGCTAAAACCTAGGAAGGCGGCCAAAATGGGATATGTATAGTTGAAATAGTCCGTTGCCACGACACATAATAATTAAAAAATGCTGGACAATTCACACAACATTATCTAGCCCCAAGCTGAGCAGAGCTTGAGTTATTTATTATAATTAAGTACTTTATGATATACTTATTACATGTACATGTCATAGATATAATCACCACAACACCCGGAACAAACATCTGCAGATCGTTCAAACATTTGTTCAGAGGCGGAAATCGAAACCACTACCTCCTACGTCGCAGGGGATCTTCGCTGGCCAAGCTACAGAGGTCGTCAAATGGCACCAATAAACTTAAAATGACATCTCAAAAAGCATTTTCTAGTCTAAAGGTTGATCAAAGTTAATCCTGTAATCGTTATTCCACTGAGACCGAATAAAAGATTAAAGAATGCTCATTCAGTGGCCATATTCAACTAGGTATTTAAGTATTAGAAAGCAAATAAGAAATCTAGAAAGAAAACAAAAAGTTCAAAGGTTCAATCAGAGCCGTGTCAAAGATTAACAAGTTTTGATATGGTTTTTAACTTGACATGTCTTGAAGCTAAGAAAGAAAATTACAGAATCATCACAAAAGGTATGATGTTCTTAGATTATTTTCAAAGAAAGAATAGACATTATAATGAGAAAAAGTTTTAATGTTCGTACTCTAAAGTAAAAGATAGAAAAGTTGAATGCTCATCTTTCTGAACGAAAAGCAGTGAAAGAAAGCCGAAGATATCGTATCTCAGAATTCGTTGAATGAAAGAAAACTAGCACATGTCGAATGAATCATCAAAAGTCGTCTCCTCGACGTGGACAGTCAGAACTGAGTTGTCCGAGGAAGGACTCTATAATTTATTATTTCGTTTCTTGTTGTTTGGCCTAGAAAGGTGTGCCTTCGTTTAGCTCCATGGAAGTAAGAAGTACTTAATTATTATACCACAACTTTACGTACATAATAGATACTAATTAACATGTTTAGCTCTTCGATAAGGAAAGATTTTTTTTAATAAAATTGAAGAATTTTTGGCAGAATTGTGTCAAACCAGATGCAGAAGCCATTTGACAAGATAAGGAAAGTGTACTATTGATGATGTCCTCCTAGCCAAATTTCGACCACGGCGGCCAGTCTCATCAGAGACTAACCAGGTGCGCAGGATTCTATAGGTACTATATTGTTATTCTGTTGTGTTTCCTGGATATATTTATCTAGTGTATTAAAAAAAAAACTTGTGTGTAACCAATAATGTGAGGTAAAACTAAACAAAATCAAGTTTCACTTACGATGGGAGAACTGAATACTTTTCTGAAACTATAATTTACGTCGTCCATCAAATAGCCTAATTTTAAACTGGAACCAAGAACTCAGCCACCACGGGATGCAATCAGAAAACAAACCGCATTACACTTTCATAAAATGACGGTTTCGCACAACCCTCCAAGACAAGGTGTTGGGGCTCCCGAATTATTTATGGCTACCACAGACAAAAAGGCGAGAAAAATAAGCAAAGTTTAGACTGCATTCAGTAAGAGCCTTTAAACAACCCGTGATTTTAGATTTGAGAATACTTATGAAATGAAATGAAAATATTTATCGGAAAAGAAATATACAATAACAATGGTTAACTCAAAGTTAAGCTAAAGTTAGGTGTTATCAGTTTTTCGTTAGTAAAATTAAGTATAAATCACATAAATTAGTTTGAATTAGGCATGTAAAGATCTGGAAAAGGTTCGTCTTTGAGGAATTACAAATTGTTTATAGTCATTGCCTAGGAATTCACTAACAGAGTAGGTATATGTTTTTATTTAGCAGAAGAAGTTTCACATTATTTTAAACATGATTGTTCACAATTATGAATCGAATACACAATGGAAGTTTGTTAAAAAAGTTAAGTTTAAGTTAAGGGCCAGTAAATTCCGGTTGCCTACTTTATCGCTATAAAAATTATTTTTTGTTTTCAACCATGTGTTTATATCATACGTGAAAGGTTGAAACCAAATTAATATTTTTTTCAAACTATACTCAGTACTCAATCATTTGATGACTAAAAATGAAAAAAAGCACTGACAATTATGCCATCCTTTTTATTTTGATTGATAAGAAAGGGACAGCAACATTTTAAGTGATGTCAAATTAGTTAGGTTTAGTTTTAGCAACATCTGAGTCGACACCAATGCTTTATGAAAATTATATTCAACATTCGAATAATTTTAAATAATTAACGCTACTATACATTATATCTGCACAGCAAAACAATTATACCTAATTGAAGTTTCCGTTTGTGAGTTTCAAATGCAGCAGAAACCAAATTAAAATCTAATATATATTACAAATTATATCATATCTAATACTTCGGTTAATGATGAAAGCTAATAAATTTGGATCAGACAAACATAATTCATACTTTATCTTTAACTAGCTTCCGCCCGCGGCTTCGCACGCGTATTTTCGGTATATTAAGTAGCCTAGACGACCTCCGTGGCGCAGCGGGCGAAGGTCCGCCTGCGACGCAAGAGGTTGCGGGTTCGATCCCCGCCTCGGAACAAATTTGTGTACGATCTGCAGAAATTTGTTCCGTTGGTCTGGGTGTTTTCTATGTATAATAAAAATATCTATCTATGTAACGTATTGTATTAAGTATATCAGTTATCTAGTACCCATAACACAAGCTCTGCTTAGCTTGGGGCTAGATAATGCTGTGTGAATTGTCCAGCATTATTTATTTATTTATTTATTTATTATCTAAGTTAGGCTTTGCCTTAAAAGTACGCCAATTTTTTTTTATAAACAGTATCCTATGTCCGTCTCCTGGCTCTAAGCTACCTACCCACCAATTTTCAGCCACATCGGTACAGCCGTTCTTGAGTTATAAATAGTGTAACTAACACGACTTTCTTTTATATACGAGTATAAAGATTTCACAAGAATCAACCCTTACTTGCCAACTGGGTCTTTCTGACACAGCAAAAATACTCCTTAACAGGGGTTTCCGAGGTTGAAGGGTCGTCGCATCCAGCTTACTTAATTTTGTAATAAATTACAATAATTGCATTAGTGCGGGAGATATAAATCAAGAGATACGTACAGCTAGTCGAGACGAACTTGATGTCGAGCGGTAAAAACGAGCTGTCTACTCGACATCATTAATATGAAAAAAAAAATTACTGGCCATTTTACACAGCATATTGAATATTTTGGCATACCAAATAAACGTAAGCTTGTATCTATGTATCTGCAAACTAACATAACTCTAGGACGATCGAATGAAATCTCAAAGTAATTAACAAAGTAGATTTATTTACAACTTGAGGACAATTTGCACTTTATCTGCTACTTAATGCATTGTGATGACATAATCAAATTACCATAAACTCCATCACTATCAAAAGCCATGCATCTTGGCGACATACAACAGACATCCTTAGACATCCCCTATTCTGTCAGCTAAAACAATCCGGAGCCCTGATTCTGTGGCCAAGATTTTGGGGAATTCAGAACAAACGATTATAGTTAACGTTTCCGCTTCACCCTATAATAGAAGAGATCTGTCTGCAGCTTCATCGTAATTGATGTTCCAAGTCAGGGCCTTGTTATGTAGATTCGATTATACCAACTGCAGATTATAGACCCTGATTAGGGGCAGACATGGAAAAACAATTAAGGAAAGTACTAAAACAATGACGTAGTATAAAGTTTGTCTTTGTCGCATCTCGCGGTTTTTAGGGGTCGAAAAGACCTACGGGGTCGGCTGCGCGAAATAATGTGGTGCTTGAGGGTTGACGCAGAGTCGTTAGAGTGAAATTTATTGTTTTTAGATAAACTCTAATGGGGATTACTGAACTTTAAAATGTTAGTGAAAGGGGCGGAATTTTCTTTCAAAGGGTTAATAGGATTTGCTCTCTTGTGTTTTCCTGTAATTTATGTGAAAGTTTCTATTTCAAAGGCAATGATTAAACAGAAATAGGAATACATTAGTTTTTAGAAGAACTCAAGAGGCAGTAACAGACCATCGTCTGTAAAATTATGAAATATCTGAAATTATGTATTTCTGAAATACCCACCGAAAACTGTAAAGGTACCCTACCTCTTTCAATGTTTTACTATAGATGTAAATCGTTTTTTTTTTGTTATATAAGAAAACACTCGTAACCGATAATAGTTTTAGAGATGAAACATATCGACTTATCAAAACTCATGTGATAATGATAAAACATACTTACAAACCATAATATTTATTTTGGTGGGAGATACAAACACTGGACGTCACGCCGTCATGTATCGACGGAGTTCGTGCATCAACCGAAATCTGCTTCGCATACTAATACAGATCGCGGAGTTAGTCACCACTGGAAGAGAGTATGTATAGGACTTTCGGAAAAAATAGAATTTAAATAAACCACATCAACCATTATTATAATTATTCACGGGTATTTATCGCGTTAATTTACCTATTTCACATCAACCAGTAAGTAAATAGGATATACATGCTATTGTTGCCAAAATCACACAATTTTTTTTTGTTTTGTTATTACAATTTTGTATGAGAATAAATTATACTCCCAAATTCTGTTAAACAAAATAAAATAAACAACTAGTGGCGGTGGTGTTGACGCGCGACGTTGTGATGTTTAAAAACATTCCTCTATACATTTAATATTAACAGGCGCCTGCTTAGCACTTTCTAAGTTTACGTAACAGATCTTTGGATTTTAACTCTTAAAAGTTTTTTTTTCATTATTTTTAAACATTTTTTTGGATTTTTCACAATTAATTTTTTCTCAAAAAAAACTATAACCTTATGAAAGCTTGATCGAGGTAGCAAATATTGTAGAAGCGACTTCTAGAATATTTGCTACCTCTATCGATACTGGACGATCGTCCGCATCCATGGAAAGAAATCTCCATCTGTCGGATCGTATGACCGCCATTGTTCTTGTAACTCGATAATCGATTTATCGAAACGCATCTTTGTGGGTGTTCGTACTTAATTCCCGGTTTGTATCTATTCCTGTTTGTGTACAATGAAGTTGTAAAAACGATATTGCTGTTGCTATTGTGCTGGGTTTTGTTGTATTTTATTTGAGAGGTGATTTTGAATACATATTGAACTTATTTGTCTCGTTGTGTAATATTTACACTTTGTTGGTATATATTTGGTTTGTGTTAGTTTAATCAGTTTTAAATAATATTTTAATTACGATTTTAACATTATTTTTTAGCAGGTTCTTAAATATATTTTTCTCATAAGACGCATGAATTTAACAAGATAATTTACTCAGACCAGAGAGATAATTCTGCGAAAGACTGCAGGCAGATGCTGGATGCGGCAAGCTGAAGACAGGGCACTATGGCGCTCATTAGGGGAGGCCTATGTCCAGCAGTGGACTAATATAGGCTAATGATGATGATGATGATGAGAAAGGTAATTAAGGTAGGTAGGTACTTAGATTGATACATACATTCGAAAGTAATTGTGTCTGTCTTTCTGTTACCTTATTTACGAGGAAACGGCTAAACAAAATTTGATTTAAATAAAATTTGGCAAGAATAGAAATGGTAGCCGGGGAAGAAACAAGGGAACATTATGCTACTATTTCCAGAAAAACGCGTGCAAAAGTGGTCGGAGATTCTAATCACACATAACTCTGGTATATTTTGAGGAGATGTGAAACCACGGACAAAGATAAGGCCCCAACATTAGCGTCAATAACTTCATAACCCAATTTATGTGTCGAGCAAGAAACTGCGCGAAGTTATCCATAGTTTTAAACTGAGTTTGAAATTAATTGAGGCGGTCATTCGACCGGAAAGTTATGGGGCTCAGCTATGTACGACGTACTTAGTTAAGACTAGTTGTGTCTCTCGGTTTTGGTCACATCGTCGTTGTCATGGCATGCGTTTTTGAGCGGAACTCGACAACGGGACATGAAAGTATGAAAGCTCGCACAAGTTGCTTTGCTCGCAGTGTCGAAATAGAATGCATACACAAAAGGTAACTAACGACTGGACTCCCGTGAATTTTGCCTGGCTCAAAAAGAGGTCCGTTCGCCTTTAACCATTTCAGCGTCAGTGACGTGAGAATCAGGGTTTTATGGTTTCTGAATCAGGTACTTTTATTATAACTGTACATGCTCCTACATACAGCTCTCAAAGGCGACTTATGGCCAAAGATAAATCTTTACTTCTGATTCTATTTTTTGTCATGTAAAAAAAATTGCTGAAACTTCAATATCCTGATCAAAAAAAGTCAGCCATCGTATCTCTACATAGTATAAAACAAAGTCGCTTACCGCTGTCTGTCTGTCCCTATGTTTGCTTAGATCTTTAGAACTACATTCAATAGATAGCGTGATTCAAGGTTTATATGTATAATACCTACATGCATAATATTTTATAGTAGAGAAACACTGACAATTTTAGAGGATTCTAATGTGATGTCGTAAATAAAAACTTTTTTTGAGCTTACATTGCAAACGCTGGCTACGACATAGATCAAAATAATGTACTACAGTATTGTACACCTTAAAAAGGTCTACAAAAAAGTCCGTATCAGCATTGCACCAGTGCGAAGCCCGGGTGGGTCGATAGTTTGTAATAAAATGCTATTATCCAGTTATCCAATAAACAACAAAATGATCAATCCGTTTTATTTCCTCGGAATAACATAAAACGTATTGATATTCGAGAATCTGTATTGTATTTCTCGAATTCTCTGTGCACTCAAAATAAGTTATATTTATACCAGTCATTCCACACAATGCATTCGCAACGAAATTGAGATTGTGTCCATTCAATGCAAATGTGTGACACAGGTCTGATGTCTCACTTGGGCTGCGTTATTTATAAACGTAGGTAAACTTGGAAATAAAACTTTTAAACTTTGGAACAACCATAGTTCTAAACACTAAATTCACATAAAACGTGATATTTACCACGGTTTGTGCTGTTTGTGTTAAAAACTTTATGATTGCGAAGATGTTAGTAAGTACGTACCTAAGTACATCATTACAAAATCGATCGATAAATTATTATTAGGTATCTATGAGTGTTTATAGTTTAATTGAAATAAATTAATCTGTGTTTCTACAATTGCAAAGGTAGATGTCCCTACAATTACAAAGGACACGTTTGTTTAGAGATGGTCCAATTGCCTGGTCCAATTCGCTGTCGAAACGAATATCTAGAAAGCGAAGCGTTTATCAACACCGGATAAATTTTATGTACGAGTGGACTTTTACGGCGGTTTTCGGGAATCATTTTATTGTACCTTTGATAATGCAAGTGTGCGTGCGGTCGTGTCCAGTAAAATAATGGATTTCTTATTTGTTTCGTTGACAAAATTCATTCCATTATTTATTTAAATGCTTTAAAACGTCTTCGGCGAATGCCGATGCTATTATGTTTTTCTGAGATTATTTTCCAATCACTTGGAAACAAATTAACGGTTATGCGAAGTCATAGTTTAGTCACCATTAAACACCTTAACAAGCTTAACATAACTATGTAATAGGTTAACATAATTATATTCGTTAGAGGGGTTACACATACTTTCATAAGTTTGTGTAACTAAACAAATTACCCCCCTTACAAACCAGACAACTTTGAACCACTTACAAAGCTGATAAATCTAAAAAGTCTCAAAGGTAGAACCATTAACAATGGAGTGTCCTATAAATAGTTTGAACGAACAAAAATACCAGTTAACATGCGATCGCATTATCCATTACAAACTGTCACGCATGACGAATGATCATATTAACAACGGACAATACCAGACATTACACACAAACATAACCGAAAACAACCCAAAACGCTTTCTCCCAATTCACACGAGCATACGGCTCAAACTTCTGGGGAAGTTTGTATTGAGTGGCAGAGTGAAACTTGTTGTCGATAACACAGAAATGAACTATGAAGATGTACAAAAATGGAGTCTGGCTGAGATCTGTAACAGAATGTATTGAGATAACGCATAACACGCATTTACGTGGGCAACAGACGATCGGATAATAGTATTTTGTTATGTCGCGGCGGAAGTCGGGTTTTGATTAACTTGGCACGTGGTTTCCTGGGTAAATTGGAGCTTGCCAAATCCCGTAACCGTAAAGGAGTATAAAATAAATGCGTTTCGAAACATTTGATTTTGTCTTTAACTTTTGAGATAGGAGCTCATATGCGACGTTATTATGCTGTTTTTGTCTAGATCTCTGATTAAACACAAATAAACTGTGTAATTTTGTTTTTTATTTCTTTAACATTAAAAAGGTCATGTTAAATCCTTTCTAATAAAAACCGTAATAAAAATTATCGTTAGTGACTAACACGAATCCTTTATCTGAAGTCAGTAAAAATTTTTTTAACGGGTTTACGATAATAATCCCGTAAAAATTTGGGATTTTACGATTTGAGTGCTTACTGTTTAGTTTGATTAACATTAAAGCACTTTAGTAGGTACATAATATTACAAAGTTATTTTGAATGAATGAATGTACACTTTATGGTACATACAAAATAAATAAAATAACTTATACCTAAATACATAAACGCAAACTAGGTTGATATTCGATAATTGTTAGCATCAATAATAAAAAATTTTGTATGTATCAAATGTGCCATTGTTTGCTAAAGAAGAAGTGACAACGTCATATAATAAAAAAAATCCTATCAACAGAACATTAACATTGACCGCAGCACGGTTATCGGGTGCGTGGGGCATTAAGTGTCTGACGGACGCATTCCTTTTGTCTGTCTGTTTGTCTGGTACGTAGGCTGCATCTTTAATTGTGGTCCATATGCACTAGAAGATAGATACATATTCTATTTATACATATGATTTGTTTTAAAATTGGCTTTTTTCTTTCAGTCTTACATAAATTCTGTTAATAGTTCTTACGTAGTCCTGTATAAAAAAATAAAGGTATTTTGTCGGTACAAAATACCAATATTTTTTATAAAGTCTTATGCTCAAGGGGGTCGAACCCGTATTTCTAATAATAATAATAATAATAATTTCTTTATTCAGACACAAGATCCATAATAGATAAAAAGTTAAAAAGTTAATAAACTTGTTTAGTAAACTTGTTTATAATAAAGGTACTTAATACAGGTCTGTCCTATGCTATACAAGTAGGTAGCATAGGACAGACCTATTTCAAGTTTACAATTTTCAAATGCAAAACTTCTTCGTTGTTTGAACTTCCAGCTTTATATCCATACCTAAATTTTAATTTCTTTCAATACCTTGTTTCATTAAACGTTTCAACATCGACTTATACAACATAGACTTGGCACAAAAGTTGGATCAGAAAATGAGTCGCTATAAGCTCCCAACTTATGCTTCCAACCAGCACATCGATTGTGAATTGATCACCAAATTAAGCATTTTAATGGCACGAGATGCGCCCTTTAGCGCGGGGGCGATCTTGAAATTTATAAGAAAGGTCTGGCTGTAAACCCTTTGGGTATTGTTTAGTTAGAGCTAGTTCTTAAGTTTATATTAGGTACCCTTTATAATGCCTTTTACTTGATGATCTTACTATAAAAACAGTTTAACTCGAAAAACATACACTATTACTTTTTTGATGATTTTTTTTCGGAAAAAATAATTGGTTTTTACAAAAACTGAAATCTAGCTATGTATCGGACAATTTTAGAGTTTAGCATCAGACAAATTCAAAGTCACTCAGCGAGCAATGGAAAGAGTTATGCTCGGAGTTTCTCTGAAAGATAGGATTCGTAACAAATACATCCGACAGAGAACCAATGTTTTCGACATAGCTCAAAGAATTAGCAAGCTGAAGTGGCAGTGGGCCGGCCATGTCTTGCGAAGAACCGACAACCGATGACATGGCGCTATGGCGCTCATTAGGGGAGGCCTATGTCCAGCAATGGACTAATGTAGGTTGATGATGATGAGTATCAGACAATTTTGATATAGCTTATAAAAGACCCAAAAATAAGACTCACAGTGTTGCGTGATCACTTGATAAGACAGCAAGAGGCAACGTGGGTACGTACCTGAAACAAATAAAATATATTCGTTTGAATTTAAGCTAAACTTAAAGCATGTGATAAGAAAAAATCCCGGAGTAAAGGGTTTACCTGCCTACATATACATACCGTCAAATATTTACTTCAAAGAGCTCAGTAAAGTACGACTTTGCTTTCTTTGTTGGTCAGCGGAAGTAGATTTTTATTCAAGGGATCATTTGCCTTCTGCGCATGAATGTTGCTTCGAAATCTATCAAATCTCCACTTCCACTCTAACTATGTTCTTTCCAAATCCTAAAATATAATAGGTAGGTACCCAGCAAGTTTTCTAGACTCTTATTATTGAGGATTTGGAACGGACAAAATGTCCTAACCTATCTCAAATTGCTAATTCACCTTTGCTGTCAATAATCCTAAATACCTAAGGTTGCTACCGAGAACCAACAAACAGAAACTCTGTATTGACAAAGGTTTGAAGACTGTATTTGGATTATAAGCAGGTACAGAATACAGGTAGGTTTGCATGAGTAGGTGTCTGCATTATCTATGTCAATGCAGGTGAGGTGAATGCTAAAACACATGCAAAAGTAGTTTTGTTAGTCGTGAACAAAACTAATTTTGTATGTAACAGCTGAAAAGCTGTATAGTTTTTTGCTATTGAATTTATTAAATATGGCAACATAGATTAAATAAATAAATACCTGAATAATGCTCGACAATTCACACAGCATTATCTAGCCCCAAGCTAAGCAGAGCTTTTGTTATGGGTACTAGATAACTGATATACTTAATACAATACACTACATAAATATATTTTTTTTATTATAAGTAGAAAACACCCAGACCAACGGAACAAATTTCTGCAGATCGTACACAAATTTGTTCCGAGGCGGGAATCGAGCCCACAACCCCCTGCGTCACAGGCTGACCTTCGCCCGCTGCGCCACGGCGGCCGTCAACAGATTATATATTTATATCCTTATATAGGTCAATGGCTTGTCGGCAATGGCTTTGAGTTGTTTAATTCTTCATAGTTTCCGAAAAATTCAAAAGATGAGTGAAATTTACTTATTTTATGTATGCTCTTCCAGCCAGCACATGTCGTCTGCGTTGTCTGATATTAACTGCCAAACATCTACATAACTGCTTTCTGTGAAAAAACAGTCAAAAGGGTGAAGGTATATTTGAGCTCAACTCCTGAGACCTTGGTTTAATATTAAATTATCTTATTGACTCATAAAATTTTCTAGCAGTCCGTAATTTTCTTTGTGATGTTTTAGTTTCAAAGATTACCTACTTTGAAGGTTAGGGTAAATTAGAGCAAACTGGAACTTAAGTGTTACTTTTAGGTTTTTGCTTTTTGTAACCGTAGGCTTTTGCTTTTAGTTTCGACGAGAATAAAATATTGAAAGATAAAATAAGAACATGACCTTTATTTTATCTCATCTTATCTTGATTTTATATCACGTTCATTTTGGATATAAACGATTATTTTTGGAAGAGTGTGGATAATTTTAAAAGAAATTATTCTTTAATTTACATTTCATAAGGGTTATTTAGACAAAGGGCACCCCAAGTTCAGCTAACTCTGGGTTAAGGCTTGATGATGCTTTGTGAAAGTGTCAGTAAGGCAAGCACGGGGATTGTTTTCTAGACAAACATAGTAAAAGTATAACGTCACTTTGTCATCGAATGCGTAAAAGATTATGCAATGACGATGCGATGTCATTAATGTATATTCTACCCTAGAGAACGATCCCCGACTGTTTGTTATTGTCATGTATACAAGTATAGTTTATATAGATATTTGTTTTTTACAACACAGATACAGAAACAACAAAACTATAAGACAAATTACAAGTATTTAGACTTATATCAATATCCTAAAAATCTAAGAGGTCTACAGAAAAATTAATAATAATCATGCTAGACAATCCACTCAGCATCATCTAGACACAAGCTAAGCAGAGCTTAGTTATGGGTACTAGATGACTGTTATATACTTAATACAATACATTACATATATAGATATTTTTTAGTATATTATATAGAAAAGGCAGAGAAGGCAGAGTGCTCAGAATGCTGGCAGCATTCCCACATTGCATGGCATGGCGTTTGTTATTTTGACACCTATTTCAAACTCATTAATATAATAAAACAATACTATCAACTTACAAAATTTTCTAGCAGTCAGTCTGTCAATCTATTGCAAATATTATTCTGAAGGTGCAAACTCGAATTTACAGTGTTTAATGTGTTCAAATCAAATTCATAATAATTATCCCACCTAATAACACCACATCAATTGAGCAAGACTATTCAATTTAAGCTAATTAGGTTTTAACATGCAATTAATCAGCTCATATAACTATAGGTACATCAAATAGGTATTATCAGGTATTATTATGACCAATAAGCCTACCTAATTGTACAATTCGTACCTGTCTATAGTATTAGTGACCTACCTTGAAACCTACCTTATATGATGAGAACGTAGCATCTACTGGTTTCTTTTGTCATACAAGTTTAACAAATCACTTCTTCCACTAGTGGATAAAAATTTAAATGAGGAGAAAATCAATAACACCTCTTTTCTTATTTGATTACTAGCTGTACCCGCGACTTCGTTCGCGATTGCCTCACCTGCCGACTAATTAAGTTCACATTTAACCATAGTCTCTCATATTATGAAACGCCGCCGTGCAAAAAATCGTGTAGTGTCTACGGGGGATAGCATGTTGTCATCTTCAATCCCATTCTTTATAAACACGACTTTTAGCTACGACTCGGCCAGCGTCAGTGTTAAGAAGTGTCATACTCGTTTCACTTCTTACTGATGGTTCCGTTCAGCTGGGGCCCTATTCTGCTATACTAATCGCTTCACTATGACAGGGGTATTGACACAGAATGACACGTTTGGGTATTCCACCTCAGATGAAAGAAATTATGATGAATGCAGATGGAGAGACGTGCGTCAAGTTTGAAACTATTAATTTATCTCGCACGCACTATCTGGAGTTTTATAAATCTAAGGATTCTACGTGATGATTCTGCGACGATTCCATTGTCATACTGAAGCAATTGTATTGCAGAATTGGGCTCCTGATCCATTTGACTGGACTGGAATTTTTTTTTCGTTAGTAGGTAGGTACAGTTGGCTGTGTACCACAGTAAAAATATTTTTCTGTGGTCTAGTTAGTTTAATTGGACCACTTACTGCAACCAAACTTCGGTAGTACAGTTAACTGGACCAGCTAAACCACCATATATCATGTAAGGTAGGAACCTAACTTATTTTTCCAAGACGCCTTAGTAGGTAGGAACCTAACTAATGGGTGCGTCTTGGAAAAATACATAGATAGGAACTTACCTACCCTCGATCTACTAATTTTTTTCTTCTAACTATAGATTATTTCATCAATCTACTGATTTTCTACTCGACTTTCTACTGATTTAGTCAAATTCGATCTTGCAACACTGTTTCTAACAAAAAGAATGCATGAAATCGGACGACGCGTAGACCCGTCGTGATGCGCGGTTAAAGAATTCTACTTTTTCCTCTCTCCCAGGGGAACCTTACTGAATTCCAGGATAAAATGTATCCCATGTCCTTCCTTGTAGTATGAAATTAAATCGTGCAAGGTTTCATTCCAACTCATTCAGCACTTTCGGCGTCATGCGCGGTGAAGAAATTTTACTTTCATCCCCTCTCCCAGGGAAACCTGACTGAATTCCGGGATAAAAAGTATCCTATGTCCTTCCTCGTAGTATGACCTAAAATCGTGCCGAGTTTCATTTCAATACCTTCAGTAGTTTCGACGTGATGCGCGTTTAAGAAACAGACAGACAGACAGACAGACAGACATGAATGAAAAAAATTACAGTTTTGGCTTCAGTATCGATAATAGAGTGCCCTCCAAAAAAAATTTTCAAAATATCTTCAATGTACAGAATTGGACCTGTTACAGTTTTATTATAAGTATAGATAACTACTACATAAAAAGCTGTTTACAGTATAAAATTTGACTTGTGTGCTTATTTTTTAAGCCTCAAGAAAAAGTAATTGAAATCTGAATCAGAATTCTGAAAATATTCAAGCTTTTAAAAGCCATATAGGTGGTACCCTTAAAATCAGGTCAAGCGAAAACCGTTCAGGGTAACAAGTTTGGCTCCACAAGTTGCCCGAGCGCGGCTAAGTCGCAGTTGACCTGGTAACTTCTAACACTTAACTCTTGTTCATGTGGGGATACATACTCTTTGGAGGTTCCAACAATGTGAGAGAGGCAATTTGGGAACAATCGAGGTTGAACGACGGGTTGGACACTAATCAACTTTTTTTTATTTACGGCTTGCAGGTCACTTACACAAGTCACCCTAGAGAGCGATTTGTCTGGAGTAGGATAGATAGAAAATATGATATCGTATGCGTAGAATGTTTAAAATTCATTCCATTAAGTATTTTCTCGAGTCTAGCTAAGGACCGGTTTAGTAGGCTGTTGAAGGGATTTTGATGGGGTTTTTAATGTACATAGTTGTTATAAGAAATCAAATAATCTCGCAAAAAATTTTGACTTCGACGGGACATGAACCCGCATCCTTCCGTCAGTACCGGAATTATTAGTTCATAGTTGTTATATTTTAGCAACCAAGACAAAAGCTGGTGAATGTTAATGCTGCTATTGCTGGGCACAACATGACTTTCATTCAGGAATACATAATAACGTAATAATTTTCAGAATCAGACGAGAGGATCCGAATATTTATCATTTCAATGTAAACCTAGTTTTCATCAATCACTCATTAACCGGCCGATATAGGTGAGAGGTAGAGAACGACCAAATCGCTAAATTGTGTGTAAGTGTACATATTGTTAAGAATTTATGGTAAGGTCGGAGCACCTTTATTATATATGTTTGGAGCATAGCCCTCTATGGATGCTAAACATTAACCATGAAACAGCGGCATAGAGAGAGGATTAAGACTTTTGAAATGTGGTGCTGGAGGAGATGGAAAGAATTAGCTGGACGAAGAAGGTTACTAATGAGGAGATGCTGTAAAGAGTTAACGAGAAAAGGTTTTCCATGAGCACCATTTAAAACAGAAGAGGGAAAATGATTGGAAATTTTATACGACACGAAAACTTCATAAGTATAAGGAAAAGTAGAATGTATTTGTATTTGTATTTTGTAAATTGCATCATTGCACCCACAAGAGCTAGGCTCTTTAATTTATTTTAATAAGTACCTTTATAGGTACGACCTCCTTTTTCTCATCAGCACACCCACGTCCTTTAGACCGAACAAGCCTCAAAAGGGGGTATGGCCAGTACATTTAATATCTGTAGGATAATCCGTATGTTTATTGATGAACATAATACCTATTTGGACTTGTAGTGGATACGGCGTGTCTTCCAAAAATTAGTCAGTAAAGGCAAGCAGTGGTTTGGTGTAATGTTGTTCTCGTCATTTTCAGCGATAAAATTAGAGTTAATTAGAGTCAAAGCTGATGATTGTGTTGGCTCAAGTTTTTATAAACTTTTTATAAATCGCAGCAACGCATCGAACAACTCACATAATTGTCATCGAACTTCACGCAGTTCGTTTTGTCCCTTGGTTTGGAACCTGCATTCTTCTGTTCTGCAATCTTTTTCCACTGTTCCACTAAGTTGATAGATCGGCAGAAATTTCTGAGAACTACATGTATATCTCGGTCCCTTTACGCTATCTGTCTATATCGAGTTCAAAATGTTATCGAGCTCTGTCCATTATACGCCATTGTAAGCTGTGTTATGACTAAGTGGAACAACAGTAGTGTTGTGGCAGTCTACAACTTGAATTAGGTCGATTTATTTCAATAAAACGAAGGACAAAAGAGCTAAATCGGTACCGTTATTTGATGAAAAATAACACTACGAGCTAGAGCCACCTGGTTTTAGAAAAGACAGGAAAATAAACTTTCTTAGCTATAACTATGTCAAAAAGCAATACAATGTCACTTTTACAATTCCACAGATACATATTATCCAAAAACAATCGATCAGAACAAAACCAAGAACCTATTAATTTAAGGTAAATGCGCGAGCACGCGGAATCACTCAAGAGGACGCTCACGTTCACCGCAGATGCTGTATCTTCACAGGCAATCTACGACCAGCTGTCATCAAAATTGACAGTTTTCATTTGTCCTCTCCCTCCCTAAGCACAGTTATTTCTAGCGCTGATTCACGATACACGAACAATAGACTATTCCCCACACGCCGGTCTATTGTCTCTGGCTCAAAAACATGAGTTACTTAAATATAATAAATAATGTTCGGCGTCGGGTCTAGATCTGAGAGGGTCTGTCTTGTACTTGTTTCATTTCCGGTGATTATTCAAGTGGTTTCTTTACACAGAAAAATTATTATCTTGATATGACTTTTAATCACAAGCCTCGTAGGTATGTTAAAGACCAGCGTCTTGAGTGTAAGTAAAAGATGCTAGTTTTATTGTCATGTAACAAAAATATATCATCATATCAGCCAACACATGTCCACTGCTGGACATATGCTTTCCCTATACGACGACGCCACAAAAAGCGGTCCAGGGGGCTACGAAATTTCGAGTTGGAGAATTAAAATATTCTCCAACTCGAAATTTCGTGTTTCGTTTCGGCAAATTGCTGTATTAAACACCGAATTAGAGTACGAATTTGCGTATTTTGGCGAATTAAAATAGGTCTTCTTAGCCGCCTTTATCGATTCCCTGCGACCGCAAGCAGCAGCTAGTGGTCTTAAAATTATGTCAAATAATTAATTCATAAACACTAAACGAGTCTTCCATGATGTCGGTAATAATAGCAGACTAAAACCTACTTTCCCAGAACCTGAAACTTATATGGTTAAAAGTTTCGTAGAAATAAGAAAAGAATAAGTTTTGATTAATAAAGAAATACAAATACATACAAACACATGCTACTTGATAATCATGTCTTTAACACGGAAGAGAAGAATATGCAAATACACAAACTTTATGTCCTTTTGCATGTTCCTTCAACGAAAACCCAAGCAATGATTGTCAGAATACAGTTTGAAAAGCATCTAAAGAGAATACTTACTTCGTCATCATAATGACAATAGGGTTGCAAGTAGTAATGGAGGATGACTTTCAAATAGATACGTTCATTAAGCAAGGGTAGCACTATCATTTTAAATCCAATCAGCGATGCATTAGCGAACCATTATTTGAATGAGAGGGTCACACATTTGCTAATGCTGTAGTGATGGATATGTATGAACTCGGGGATTTTATTGGAATACCAACATTCGGTATAGTTTACTCAACTCACTTCACGTATTTAAGAAGAAACTATCACTGCATATCAAGCAGTCAAACTAAATGTATGAAATATTCTCGGTACCTACCTACCTATCTACTTTAGTTCAATCAATTTAAAACAACAAAAACCTAACTAAAAAAATACGTGAAGTGTAAATATTTTATAATTAGCTGTTTGTTATATTAGTAGTTTATTACTCAGTATTTATTAAGAATGACTGTTACATTATAATTAAGTACCTACTTATAAATTTAGTTGTCATGTAAGTGACGTAATTGTCTTTATGAGAATAAAGTTATTTAAACCTTAGTTTTATATTGTATTCAACTCAAAAATTTTAATAAAATCGAATTAATAAATATCCAGTACTCATATTCGTAGTATTTGACCTAGTTTAAATTTTACTTACATCGATGGTTAAATAAGAATTTTCGAACTAGTAGATGTCATCTACTTTCGAACTCTAAAATGTATGACCAAGAAGGGGATTTTAGAACACAATGTATGCTAAAATCCCCTTCTTGGCTACACATCGTTCCTCTATCGATTATTCATTACGTTGGCTTAACTTAGTTTGTTGGCTTTGCTTTGTTCTTAGACGTACCTATTACTCGATGCGTTGTATGTACATATAACTTGTGTTAATATTTTATTTAAATAACCGCTTGAAGGCTTGCCCTTTTGAGGGTCGCATTCAAGGGTACAGACATCCAGTTAATTTCTATTTTGTGGCGTAGCTAATGTAGTTTATTTCTCACTTGTTTAAGAAGGAACAAGTTTGCTTGAGAGAATACAAATATATTTTTGGCTACCCAGTCCTTTCAATTTATGCCTTGAAGTTGATGAAGTTTTTGACAAAGTTAAATTTATGACTTCAATTAGATTAAGTTTTTGACTAAGTAAGTAACTTAGTACGTAAGTAGCTAGTCTACGATTGCACTGATTTTTGTGCCCTTGGCACAGGATTGTTAATTTTATACCAGTGAAAAGAAAGTTTAAATTCCCTTGCGCAAGAGTCAAGGTCAACGGTCAATATCAACGCCGACAACCCATAATCACGGGTAAACAAACAGGCACGTGACTTTTCGAATCCCTATTTTTAGGGTTGATAGCATTGTTCTCCCTTATTGTCCTTTAACAATATTGAAACTTGTGATTGCAATCAAGAACTTCGTCTGGGGGGTTATTGTGACTGTTTTTAATTCGCCCTTATTAAATTTAAGAGAGCTGCAACAGCCCTTGAGATTGGAGGGGAGGTTTTATTAGGGGTGGCTAACGAGTGTCGATAAGGATGTATAATGCCCCTCGACGGAGAAGATGGCTTAAGGGTAAAGGATGTAGCGGATTTCAATGGAGTGGTCAAGAATTAGAGACGAATCACACATGCTCCACAACCACGGCCTCACCAAAATCCCAGGTAAATCCCATGGTTGATGGCTAGTGCCATGCCATCATGCCGGATAGAGTAACTAGTGTTACTCTGTCTGGCAAACTGTGATAGCTATAGAAAGTAATTCCAATAATCTTTGCTTCCAACTACTTGGAGACTGACATACCCCCGTTTGAGACGGTAGAATGACGTCGCGATTAAAAACGCGGACATCTTTTACTTTAAGGAAAAACACGCTCCCAGTCAGTGATCCATCATCATCATAATCACCTTAGCTAAAAGACATTTACTGCTACATTTAAAGCCTCCCACCGGGCTCCCATAATGCTCGCCATAATGACTGGTCCTGCTTTGTCCATCACGCGGTTTCCTCCTTCCTCCACCTCGTACTAAGCCCTAAGAGTAATTTGGCAGTCTTCTTTTAACTTGGGCCACAGCCTGTTGGGGGCAAAACCATCTACTATTTAATCTCCAGTTCAATCTTGACTTAAATGAACACCTAGCTAGACGATCCCAGATAGTGCTAAGCTTCGACTTTGTTAATGAATTGATTCCACGGTTTCGTCAATTAATAATTAGTTTGGATCCCTTTACTCTGTTAGCACCTTAATGCGGATTAATCTATTTGATAGAGATTATAGATTTTAATGCTTTGATGTCTGATAGGTTTTTGGATAATTTAATGATCTAGTTAGGCTCTTAATCGAGTTTACATCTATTTGTTTTAATCTCTTCTTAAGTTCGTTCATTGCAGATGGTGAATTCTTAGATTTGTTCATTGCTGATCTATTTGAATGTTATGAGCTCATGCAGTTTGTGGCAAGAAGACGAAACATTAGAGATCTTTGGATATAAATATATTATTGTGGTTCGCAAGATCCTTGTGGTCAATTTTGTTCGACGGCCATTATAGTTAGAGGACTTTATACTTCAAAGGACTTTGTGCATTGAGAACCAACCGCTCCGTATTGCTTTTACCGGCCGCACTATTTATAAATAAAATTAATAGATTGATGTTATTCATGGAAACCGGATCAGTCACCACGGGGTAAAAAACAAATTATACAGACTGTAAAAAACAAAACCCTTCCTTTTAACTTAACCGCAGTCGGGTAAATATCCAGAATAGTATCCCATAGCACCGTAACTCACATCAACCATCAACTCGCGTGAATTATAAAACAATAGAAATCGTGTACAGCGCCGATTTATGCGCCCAATCTTGACAATAAACAAAAGTAAGGTGACAGCTACACTGCGCTCAAACCTTCGTCTACAAATAGGGCAGAAACATCGTTATAACTCAGCCTTATCAGCATAATGATAGGGCTTGGACAATTTATTTTTAGCGAAGGGAACGATACATGACACAGTCCATTGAAAACAGCTACAGCTGAAGAACAAGGTGGTTTATGCCGTCATAAGGCTATACTGCAAGCAAGTACCTTTAGAACATAAAAGAGTTATAAACGAGTAGGTAATGAAGGTAACACTGCACAACAGATATTCAGAAATAAAAATAAATGCGAAGGTTATGGAAGTTATCCATGTCCAAGCAGGTGTAAAGCTAAACCAAACCAATTCGAGTAGGATGCGCCAAGGGCAACTAACGATAGAAATTGTTGAATTAAATCTTGTCCACGTCAAGGTAGACAAATAATAAAATTTTCATTTGATTCAATTGTTTTGCTTCAGCTTTCTGAGCGTATCTAGGGCATCTTAGGTATAAGATGAGTACAACATTTGCGCTTATAACAAGATTAGCGCTTTGAACCGATGATGTTTTAAAATGCGGCTTAAAAAGTTATTTTGAATAAATCATTTCGTTATTAAATTTGTAAAAGTGGTCCAGCTTTTTCCATTGACAACTGAACAATATCCTTAAAACACAGGGTTGAGAAATAAAAATGATAAGACAGTAAAAAGATACCGTGGGGGTATAATAAGGAGTTCCTCTAAAGCTTTCACATGGTCGAGACCGTGGTTCATGGCTTTTGTCTGCATTGTCTAGGTTTTTCCTTAAGAAACCAGAATTTCAAGATCGACGAAATTTTGGAGCCAGTTGAATTTAAGTACGACTTTAAACAAGTAACTGTTATTAGGATAACATTATTATTAGGATATCGTACTTAATTTCAACAGTTTCTTTTTACTATAGTCTCTCTCTTCTTAACCTAGTACTTAGGACTTAGGTTACTCCAGGGACCCAAAGTGAACCTTAACATACATAAAAAATATTGATTACTAGTTTCTGCCCAAGTTTTCATTTCATTACATTTAATTTAATGCAGGAAATATGGTCTTAATTACAAGTTCTTGAACATTTTATTTATTTATATATATTTATTATTTATATAAGTAAAGGGACTTTTTTGCTTAGCGACCACATCGCCCTGAGTTCTTGAACATTACAATAGTGTATGTAACATACTTCACCAGAACACATTGGCATGCAAAATTTCTTAAAAGTAGGTTCCTATATAAATTGTTAAATGATTTACATTAATTAATATTTTAAAAAATAAATTCTCAATAATGTTGATTGCCTACTACACGTTTTGCGCGAGCTTTTCCGAGAAAAAGTAGCATTTGTCCTTCCCGGGATAGGTACCGTCCACAAACCTGCCAAATTTCATCCGTTCAGCCGTTTAGGCGTGAAACAGACAGAAATAATTTCGCTTTTATAATATTAGTATGGATACCACGAGAAATATTTATCGAAACAACTCTGAATTCATTTAGCCAAAGACACAAGCCTTCTCAAGGCACCTGGCCCCTGAGCATTTTCTCGCTTCCACTTTGCCAAACTATCTCTAATCTTCTCTTCTCTTCTCGGCGTTGCTAGGTAGTTTCAGGCCATGGTACTATTCATATCCAATCTCCAGTATCTATTGGATTTTAGTGTTATTTGACAGAAGCGGCAAGGGATGCGGAATGCGGTAAACGCACGATATCCCTCTGATAATGTAGGTACCCCATCAATTGATAATGTACCCCACCGATTGATAATGCTATCGATATGTTAAGTAATTGAAGCATTCTGCTTTGATTAAAGGGGCGTCTTCCTATGTGGAGTGACGGGTTGTCATGCGATTGGAGTGTGGGTTCAGTGCTCTTTGTCAGATAAATCAAAGTTGAGTTAAAACAATAAATCGTATGTTTAAGCGGATGCATTTTTTAGTTCGTAATAGAAGGAGTAAGGTATAAGAGGAAGAAACATTTAGCTTTTTATGGATTTTTGGGTAGGACAATGTCTATCAGATCAGCTAAAACATAGGTAATATTAAAGACTTACTTATAGTATCCGTGGCGGTAGCGGTGTAAGAATAGAACCCTCCAACTCAATCCATGGATGTCGAAAGAGCATACAAGGAGGAAGGGCCTGCTGCCCTTTCTTTGGTAGGTTCTCTAGGTCGGATTCCTTCTGCGTATTTTATTTAATATTTTTAGTTATACTGCGTAAGCCCTCATACTCAGGGTAATTTCTAAAATATCAAATAATATCCCAAAAAATATCGATTTCTACGGAACTTGAACCCGCATCCTTCCCTCAATTTTTGGATTATTATCGCAAAATCCCTTTGTCTGGGGGAGCCACGTTCAGTAGTGGACATCATGAGTGATGATATGTACAATAGTTTTACAGTAATATATTTATGTATAACTTAAAACCTTTGTTTCAATATCGTATAAGAAATGACGTTAAAGAAAACGAATGTGACTCCATCCTCATATTTTTACAAGATTTTATAGACTTGCCCTGTTAGTATGTGTGGGATAAATCTTGCAACTGAATTTTAGACCAGTTATCCTCAACCGATTGAGCTGAAATTTGGCATACATATGTAAGTTCGGTGACAAAGCAATGTTATAGTACCGCCGAGCTGATCTGAAGATGGAGACAGTAGGTGACCATAGGAACTCCTAAACGAAACGACGGGACCCCGCAGTTTGGTCCTGGATAAAAAGTGATAAAAAGCTTAGTGATAAAAATATTTTTTTAAATGTTTATATTTATTTTTGTTTGCAACAGTCTGCAGTTAGCTCAATTGTTTCAATTGTAAATACCCTTTATTTAGGTACTATATTGTAGATATATAATTCAGAAAAACACTAGAGGACATTAAAAAGATCTGGTACCGAATTCCACTAAATTAAACGCTTCACCATAACAATGGTTTCCGAATGACACATTTTGGCATTTTACCTTTGATTGAAGAAAGAAATTATGGATGGAGAGAAATATATAATAATCCATAGATGAAAGAAAGTCTAGATAGTGCGTGCGGGGCGCACGATCTAGACTTTCTTTCATCTATGGACGATTCCAAGACGTTACCATTGTCATAGTTAAGCGATTGGTTAGCAGAATTCGGCCCCTGTTCCTTTCACTGCTGGGACATAGATTACTTGGAGTGACCAAAACAGATTCCCCTAGCAAACTCCTCTAGGTAGAATTGGACTCGTAAAAAGTGGCCGTAAAATAAAAACTGTTGACTCGCCCCCCTAGATAGCCGGAGCAAAGTTAGCTGATAAGTTTTTATTTCCTTCGGGTACCCAGGTAACGAGCCCTACTTGAAGGAAAGAAAATAATGAGTAAAGAACTGAAATTGATTGTTTTGATAGATATTTGAAACCGATAGGTACTTACTGGTAAAACTATTAAAACTATCATAACTAAATAACATTTAAATTATCTAACACTAAAATCATTTACAACGGGATGTATACCATGATTTGAGTTTCGAGCTTTCCAATATTTCGGCACAGTTTTGATATTGGAAAGCTCAAATTAATCATGATAAATATCCCGTTGTGAATGACTTTAGGGAGACTAGGTACCTACAGTTTTGTTCAATGTAGGTTTTTTTAAATTTTAGTAGTTAAAATTAATTATTATTCCACTACAGATCAAATACCTCCTTTTCCTGTTTGATGTCACCAATTGTAACCAATTGTTATTATTATTAAAAAACGGTTGTCGTTGTTAATGGACAAGACTTTCTAATGTCTACTTCGCAACCAGAGTGGGTCATTTCATTTTGTCTCATACTTATGTGATTTAGCAAGTATAGAGTAGAAGAACCTTTCTTGTAAGACGACACAAGCATTGCGTTAACTCAGTTTCACATCTATCCGCTCATCTAAGGGCACTAACTATTATTTATTCCGCGAATCATAATACGTTTTAGTTTCGGAGCTGCTTGCAATGGACTTTGCATTTTAAATTAGAGTGTTAAAGTTTAGTTTTGATTGAAAATCTTGAAGATATTGAGTTTCTGAAGCTTGCAAATATCTTTAGAGGACTTCTTTCTTTTGTTTTCAGAATGCACCATTCTTAAACCTTAGGGTTCAGTTACACGTGGGCCGAGCTTGACCAAGTTTTAGCAAATCTTGACTACACAAGACCTATGTGATTCATAATTCATTTATTGTTTGTGAGTGAGACTTATTTTAGATCGCTGAAGCCACATGAAAGCACAACATTTCAATATACTTACATAATATTTAAGAACTTTGGAACTAACGATCTAAGTTAGTATTTTATTTAGAAGCACGCATTAATATTTTAATTTGAAACAATATATTTATGCCACACAGCGGCAATGCAACCAGAGTCTTGGGGACGATTCCGACTGGTATTGATATGGATCAGTTGAGCTACCTGTAGATTGTTTGCAACAGTCTGCAGTTAGATCAATTGTTTCAATTGTAAATACTAGTTCTAATTTATTTCTATTATTTTATTGTTTCGATCAATTCGATGAGGCATTAGTAATTACTAATTAGTAGTTTTCATTCGACTTTGAAGATTAGTATATTACTAATATTCAAGTCGAATGAGTAAATTAGTAGTTGTAGATAATTCGACTAGCCAGATCATTCGCAGTCGCGCATGTTGATCTCGCGGTCCAAAATCACATGTTACGTTGCGATATGTGTAGTGCCGGCTAACTGTGTAGTGACGGCTTAGAATTTGCACCACTCTACTACTTCCCGCGGGTGTCGTGAGAGGTGACTAAGGGATATCCACCGGGGGCGGGTAGCTGCAGAAGGATTCTACCACTGAACTGCGATCCCCAACCCGCATGAACAGTGTGGGGATTATGGGCACTACCCCCATGGGATGAAAGCCAACATGGCGCTTATCAGGGGAAGGCCTGGTTCCAGTAGTGGATTGAGGCTGTTGAGGTTGAGGTGAGGTACGTTGCTCCCTGTTCATCAAATTTGTTTTTTCCTTATACTAATTCTTAGCTTTTACCCTTGAAAATAGCTGGTTTTAAAAACTCGCTCAACCACTGAAGGGCAACCTAAGGTTGCCAGAGACAGTGTCGATATGTGACAACCCTCAGTTGATCCTAAAACAACCAGGAGGAGCTGGCAAACAACTGGACTGAAATTGCAAACTCTGCCAAATAAACAATGGTTTTTGAACTCGCGCCTAGCTTTTACTAAAATCATTCACTGTTTCCCAAAATAGGGCTGCAGTGAACCAATAAAGGCACAAACAATATTCGAGGATTTACTTGTAATACAAATTGGAACTAGTATACATAATTGGTAGCTCCTGTTGCCCGGACTCTTAAGAGGCCGGTGTCCTCAGGAGCACCAAGCGCACAAACACACACACATGCATCTTGGAAGCTCCTGTTGCCCGGAATCTTAAGAGACCGGTGGTGGTGTCGTCAAGAGCACCAAGTGCTCAGACACCACACACACACACACACACACACACACACGCGCAATCTGTGCTAACACTCTTAGGTAGTTGTTAAAATTTCTATGAAACTATTCCTTACTTTCTTTTATTATATTCCTCCCTTTCTTTTATAGATTTTATTTTTTAGAAACTTTTTAATAGATAACTTAATCTATACTAATATTATAAAGATATGATTGTTTTTTGTTTGTATTTAATAGGCTCCGCAACTACTGGACCGATTTGAAAAATTCTTTTACCATTAGAAGCCCACATTATTCCTGATGAACATTGGCTACTTTTTACCGCGGGAAAATGCTTCATTCCTACGGGAAAACGGGTAATAGGACAAATAAGTACCTATAATAAAACTTTTAAATCCATCATGGTTATTAACACTAAAGTCATTTATAACGGGATATTTACCATGATTTGAGTTTTGAGCTTTCCAATATTTCGGCACAGTTTCATGCGCCATGATCACGGAATAACTGACGGCAATAAAATATTGGAAAGCTCAAAACTCAAATCATGGTAAATATCCCGTTATAAATGACTTAAGTACCTATAATATAAGTTCGTGGAAGTCATCTTACCCTAATCCCGGAGGTGGGTGTTGCGATCTGCGACACAGTACTTGATTTCTCCAGGTCGTATCACTGCCTAATGCATATGTTTTGTTGATTTTGTTCCAAAATAAAGACTTTATGTTATGTTTAATTGAAGCAACTGAGCTTACGGCAGACTGTTGCAAACAATCTACAGGTAGTTTAAATGATTTATTATAATCAATACTAGTCGTCGCGTCGTTCCCGCTACTGGCTGCATTGCCCCGCTGTAATCATAATCATAATCATAATCCCTTTATTGCATGAAAAATGTTATAAAAGTATTATAAAGGTCTTAGGCTTAAAATTAGTTCACATAATTCACCGGTTAATTCGGCATGCAAAATAGACACATAAATCTGAATTTAATTTGATATGACTCAAAAATACATGGAAATTAAATTTAAATTAAAAAAATATTTTGAAAATTTGTTAATCTTAAAATGTCAGTAAATTTATATATTGTCAATCTCGATAGTTAAGGAATTCAGATACAGTATAAAATGATTTGTCTATAAGCCACTTTTTTAACTTAAATGCAAAAGTTTTGCAAGGTAATTCTTTGATATCTTTAGGTATCTTGTTGAGAATGCGTCCACTCATCGCATGACAACTTTTTTGATAAAGAGCAGTTCTGGGCGTTCAAGATAAAACAATTCTATCTGGATCCCTCACAGTCCTTGGGTAAATATCCCGTGCTTTCGTAAAAAGGTTTGTGTGTTCCTTAGCAAATTTAGCAGCTTCAAGAATGTACATACTAGGCAAAGTTAGTAACTTAAGATTTCGGAAAACAGGCCTGCACGATTCCCAGGGAGGTATTCCCACAATCGCACGAACACACTTTTTTTGAGCTGTATGGCAATGCTGATGCGCTGCGCCAGATACTCACTAGCTCTCGGGTCACGCGTCGCTTCAATTCAACCAGACTTGTAATGTGTTGTGTACTACCTATGGTGCCATATTCTGTGTTTTTGGTATATACTCTAAGTATAGTATTATATTATCTGAGTTCCAAGTAGCATGATCGAATAATACTTATGATACTCATACGAACCTTTGAATTATTGGATATTTATTTTCAAATTGAGTAGGTAGATTAATTCCCCATAACACAAGCTATAGATAGATAGATAGGTACCTAATACTTTATTGTACCACACAAAGACAGATAACAGTACAGAAATAAATGCTAAGAGTAGACGAAGTACAAAGGCGGCCTTATCACTATGAGCGATCTCTGCCAGGCAACCTTGGGATGGACTGGACATGTAAGAACGAAAAAGACGATGACACCCGAAGAAAAAAGAAAATAATACTTACACTACATACAATAACACTAACACGTAACCTACAAACAATATAATAAACTTACATAAAAATAAAATTGTGTAGCTTTGCAAGGATAGATTATGTTGATAAAGCAGTTTTTAAAAGATGTCCAGGGGAAGAGCATTCCATAGACGGGTAGCTTGTACAGTGAAAGATTTGTCGTAGAAAGTGGTAGTGTGGGCAGGGACTTCTAAGACGAGTGTTTCAGAGGAACGCAGAGAGAATGAGAGTCCGAAAAGAACAGGGAGCTATGTACTTACTTTGCGGCTAGATGATACTGTGTAGATTTTTCAGCTATATATTTTGTTTCTAATTCCTAGCCATAACAAGTGACACTTTATATTAAAAACATTAATATTGTCACTAGTTATGGTCAGAATAAAAGTTAAACCATAAATGATCACCAGCATCATGAAATGTGTTTTTTAAATCGAGCTTTAACAAATACTTTTAGGAAGCAAGGGTATGAAATCACTCTCACACCATTTCCTTCGGAATTCTATGGAGATAACATAGATCGGATATCATCACATCACATATACATTTTTAATGGACGTTATAAACTCTCGGAATGCATTGTTAAAGTTAAAAATCGCGATAAAAATCATCAATAAGCAAGCCGAAAAAATTCCTCTCGCTCATTAAGCCGAAAGTACCGGGAACGGTCGATAATTCGTACCTGCCGATGAATCATCTCGAGTGTCCCATACAAGCCGAGACTTCCTACAATGGCCAATAAACACGCCGTAAAAATATGACGGACGGCACTTAAACTGACCGTAAAGGCCGATGTCTAATGTAGCGACAGGATTTAGTGATACGCAAGAGCTGATGAAGATGTCATATAGAAAAAAAAATTAAGCCGGCGCGATCTCCTTTTGTTTTTCGTATACTGAAGGCCTGGATTTGTGACGTCGTCGTCAGTGTGCATAATTGGATGAAAAAAAAAATAACATATCTCCATTCTAAAATCACTCCCTATCTTCGTCCGTTTTTGTTTTCAGTTTGTTTATTTTTTAACTTTTTGTGTACATACCTGTGTCCAACTAAATGTTTTTTTTATTCTATTCTATTCTATCTTCAAAAAATTGTTTCATAGAAAGAAGAAAGATAGAAGAAAGAAAATCAATTTATCAATTTATTTCATCAACATTGCATATACGTGTAATTTAAACAACTTTATTTTATGTGTATGTGAGTACTTATGATAAATAAGTAGGTTGTATATGGCATATTAGGTATTATAATATGTAGTGTATGTTATCTTTTAACAAATGATGGGAACTAAAGCTCAAGCAAATATTTTTTTTGGTGATAAATGTTGCAAGATTATTCATTCGATATTGTGGTGGACAGTGTTCTTCGGAATAAAGCGCGCCTTTTGTAAAATGAAGCTGTCAAATATTTTCATCATGTCAGAGGTTAAATTTAATAGCTTTGTCACTTCAATAAGTTGGTAATAATTCTTTATGAGGCTGTTTATCGCATCGGCACACTTTTATTGTAAAATGAAAATAATGTCATCGCTGTTCGAGGAAATAACAGAACATTTATAGTATTCTAATGATTATTTCTTTTGCAAGTTATTGGTGTTTATTTTCCTTGCCCCCGAGCTAATGTACTACTGTACTGTTCTGCAATGTGAAATTTCTCAGAAGTTTCCTTCCCTTGGGTGGCAAAGACATTACACGACAGAAAAACTCTCTTATAAGTAACGACAGAAACTCTAGGTTTATTTTTTGCAAGCGCAGCTACCCTGATTTCTCTCCGAGCCACGAAACTTTCAGAGTATAATTTATTCTTGACGAGACACTCGAATTAATCGCAATATCGAACCTGGCCAACCGTTATTAGTACATAGTTGCCAAGGTGTTTCACCCCTCTATAAATCTTGTCTAATTTGTGTGTAATTACAGGACCGTGGAGCTAGTAACAAGGAGTGCGTACCAGCGGGGAGTATACGGCACGCGTAAGCACGTGCTCCAACCCGAACCGACGACAAAAGACAAAACAACCACGAAATCGATAAAGAAAACCAAACTCTACCGGCCACAGACGAAGATGTAAAATTGAATGATGACGTTGTTGATAAACAAACTGAAGAAGCCGAAAAAACCACCTCCAATTTCGATGTTAAAACAAACTCACAAGGTACAAATTGCTAAAGCATAAAATAGCAATCTTTTGAATTTTGATCAATATTATGCAACGTCGCAAAGTAACGTGCCGAAAGATTTAAGTAAAATAGTAATGTGTTCTTTGACCCCTCGCGGAGATCATAATTTTAGTTGAAACTAAGGGTTGCACTATTTGGAGTCAAATTAAAGTTTCGTTATTATTTTGAGCCCATGAATTCGCAGCGGGAGAATAGACGTTACATTTTTAGAGGGTCTTATTGAAATTGTTTTACATCGTAACCGGGCTTAGTGTGATCATTATCTCTTTTACAATTTTGGTTGCTGCTATAATTGTTTGCTAAAAATAACAAATGTTCATTATGAAATAAATTCCCTATTTCAGTTGACAAGTTCCAACATATTTTCGAAACATCTGTCTGAATATATCGAGCCTTAGTTTCTCGAACCGAATGGTCTGTTACGTGACGATGGTAAAAGGCCCGACGGTATGACACTAGTCCCATGGGAGTTGGGGGGGCCCATTGTGTGGGACGCTACATGCGTCGACACACTTGCGCCTTCCCATCTTCCGAGGACATCCGTGAGGGCAGGCGCGGCGGCAGATTTGGCCGAAGATCTCAAGAGGCGCAAATATGCAGGTCTCGACAGAGCCTACACATTTGCTCCTCTTGGAATCGAGACCCTAGGTCCGTGGGGTACAGAGGCTCTTCGGGTTTTCAAAAAATTATCTGAGCGTCTGGTCGAAGCGACGCGTGACCCGAGAGCTGGTCAGTATCTGGCACAGCGCATCATCATTGCCATACAGCGGGGCAATGCAGCCAGCGTCTTGGGGACGCTTCCGACTGGTATTGATATGGATCAGTTGAGCTACCTGTAGATTGTTTGCAGTCAACAGTCTGCAGTTAGCTCAATTGTTTCAATTGTAAATACTAACTAATTATATTATAATTTTCTTTGTGAATAAAGGCTTCTGCCATTAAAAAAAAAAAAAAAAAAAGCCTTAGTAATACAAGGCTCATTAGATATATAACTTAATGCTATGTTCTGGAAAATTATCTCAATCTGTTCCAAATTAAGTTTTTAGTGTCTGCTTTACTAAGTTCTACTTCATTCAAAACTCAATGAACTGCAAGTTCATTCACTTTAAACATCATTCTCATAAAGCTCAAATACCAGTGACTCACTCAGCATTCCGCCAGATGGTTCGCTCTTTCCGATCTAATCCCGTGCAGCCCTACATAATTAGTCCGAAGTCTATGCTAATAAATTCGAACTACAATTGCCATCTGAATCGCGCAAATAAATCTGTGTCATCCACTATGCACTCGCCGCCCGAAATGTATGTGCTGTGTCCGATGCATCACTGCACATGAATATATCCCTAAATCGGAAGGAAATAGTGTCGTATTTCGGGTGTGACACACATTTGAATCCAACCCCAAAAATCGTTTCGAGTGTCGATCCGAAGCTGTATACCATTTACGAGGTTGATTGAAATTTTGCAATCAACAAGGGGAGTGAGATGATGAAATTATTCGTGTATATTTTTTGCTGTGGATTCGTTAATATGGGTATGCAACCAAACCAAAACTGAGCAAATTAAAAATTATACAATTTTTTTTCACTATTATCGTCTACCATCTGCATAATAATGTTGGTGTTAAGAAATCGGTCCCCCATTCTCGTAATCGTTTTGTAATCCCAAAATGGTGTCATCCGCACACTCTACCATGCTTTTTTACAATCAGCCATTCACCATGTCCATCTATGGAATTTGGCACCATCACGCCAAAAGCTTCCCAGAACATTGAACATCAATAATGACATGCAAACTGTACTCTGGTATGCAAGTTACATGCGTACAAGTAACCCTATGGGTTAGAATAGAAAATTTACGGGGGATTTAAGATTGTAATCGGGCTCGGTTGTTCAAAGTGATTATCGTCGAGATATCGCCCAGAGCTGTACGCTTGTACGGCCTACGCACGATATAATACCCTAATGTTTGTTACACGAAGGATATGGCGATGCGGCGTGCTGTAGTAGATTGCTATGGACCAAATCATTACTTTACTACTTTCTGTTTCTATATTTTAAGGTTATTTCTATCTATAAAGGTCCAGAACTACCCGTATGCAAAATGTCAGCCCAATCCGTTCTGTGGTTTTAGCGAGAATAAGAAACACATCCACACAACATCCATCCATCTAAACATCCAACCTTTCGCATTTTTATTATTAGTGTAGTAAATAGTAGAATATGCCTCTTTTGTATCACAATAATTGTATACAACGCATAGAAGATTTTTTAAAAATTTTGCAATGTAGTTTTATTTTTGTTGAGTCGGTAAAACATTATATATAACTGCTTAGTTTAAAAATACAAAGAGGTAGGCTTTCTAACGAGTATTTTTATTTTTTTTCGTAACTAATCGTATCTAATATTTATTCATATGCATGGGTCAGTAACTCTCCATACTGTTTCTAATTAACCTTATTTTGAAAATAGTCAACGTAAAGAAATAGTTCACTGTCCACCATCATAATATTTTATTTATCTCTCTCTGAAACTATTTTTTTAAGTTATAAAAGTGAGTCAATATTTACCTAACCTCTCCTTAGAATCATTTGTTTCTTACGATTCTTTGTAGAAGAGAGCTACCGATGTGCTTCACTGTATACCAACCTCAAAATTTCCGGCTTGTCCCAAACTTCGTGTGCAAGATACCTGTGCCTATATAAAATCTTTGTTCCTTGGGATCGCCATTAGCGAATTCTTCTCAATGGATAATAACGACGTCTATTACCGAGCACTCGACATAAAAGTTGATTCGAGAACTTTCGAGAGCTTTCGGTTCTTTTCATTTTTGTTCTCCTTAATGAATTGATGGAGTGATTGGAAGGTATTTATTTTTGGGTTGAGCGTTTTGTTCTTTGTTTTACAGAAGTTCAAAATGAAGTTTTCTGATGAAAAAAAATATCATGTGAATGCCTGTTTCGACGCGGTTTTCGCTACCAAGAGCGGCAGCGGACCATTTTGATTGGATTTCGCTCGGGATTTCGCGGTATTTAAGCGAAATTTAGGACTACCGTATACCCACTCGGATCTCGCTGCTCACCTGAGTAGCACATACATAGTAAGTCTGAACAGGCCCTTGGTACCATCTTAGCCCAAAGGTATTTTGGGTTAGACCTTTGTGTAACCTGCAGACATAGGCTTCCCTCAAAGATCAAATTCATTTCATAAGTAGTACCGATTCAATTTGTTGCATAGTCCTTAAACTAAGTAGGTAATTAATTCAAATAACTATGACACTTTCTTATTGATTAAAATTGCTAATAAACGATGGCGACAACTTTAGAATTGTTAAATTAAGAAAGCTGGAACTCACTGGAACAACAGAATCAACCCCCAAAAAGTAAAACATTACATCGCCGGTCACGTAAAATGTTATGTTTAGTGTCATTTAATTTATTAAAATCTTATCGCAAAGCCCGACTTGTCCTAAACTAGCTATGAACTTGCGTTTTTAATTTTATTTATAATCAGCTGACGTTTTATCCCCAACTTAAATTTGCAACTCTTAACTTCCGCATGCGAATTGCAAACTAAATCCAAGTCCCATGAAAATAACCACTATTTTACAATGACAGACCCGTAATTTGTTTGTTCGCCGCGAGATTCCTTTCATTATGCGTTCGTGCCCCATAAAATATGCAACTGAAATGAGAAAAATGTGTCGCAGTGTAGCAGCCCTAGTCCAGAGCAACCGCCCAAACACCTAGACCAACGCAAAAGAAACTGAACTTTATCCCGCTTGGGTGAAATCTCAGTTTTGCTTGATGGGTTGTGGTTCTTATAGGGTTGTCACACGTGGTGAGTTAAGAATCATAATCTCGGATGGTAGTATGAGTAACATACACGTCGCCTGTTCGCATTAGCTATGAAAATAACGGTAAATGTTACCTTTCTGAAGGAGTTGTAGGTTTTCTTTATGGTAAAAGTTGGGTTGTTCGTGCGTTATGGTTTGTGTATTTCGTACGCCGTGTTAGCTTAGTAGGGACTAACCTGACTTTCAATCTGACGGTTGTGTGTTCGAATGCAGGTCCGATGATTTTTTGCTTTTCGAAATGTCTTACCTGTAACAAAACAAAAACTCATACTGTAGGAACTGATGGGTCAGATTTTTATATACAAGGTCAGATTCGTCAGTGAATTATCAATAACCCTGTATTATCATCATCATCAGCCTATGTTAGTCCACTGCTGGACATAGGCCTTCCCTAATGAGCGCCATAGCGCCCTGTCTTCAACTTGTCGCATCCAGCATCTGTCTGCAGTCTTTCGCAGGTCGTCATCCCACCTTTCCGGAGGGCGTCCTACACTACATTTGCCGAGTCGTGGTCTCCACTCAAGAACACGTTTCCTTCACCAGTTATCGGTTCTTCGCGAGATATGGCCGGCCCACTGCCACTTCAGCTTGCTAATTCCTACCCTTCAGAGAAACTCCGAGTAGGGGGAGTTCCCGTAACCACGGACGGCACCTAGTTTCGGACACTCGTACTATCTCGGCAAGTTGCAACACGTTCGATTCAAAAACCGGTGAAAGGGGCGCGGGAGAGCATATCGATGCCCGGCCGCGGGACGCGATATGCCAGGGACGCGCGTGGCCAAGCTGGGAGAGGTTGTTTCTTGCTTTTGGCGGGTATACAGTGCGTCACATATAATCAAAGTGAGTGTTATGGCTATGTGTTTGTGTTTATGTGTTTATAGTTATTGTTAATATACTAAGTGATTCATTGATATTTGATATTTATAAAAGTTTTTGTTCATTTGCAAAGAAGTTTTGACACAAATGACGTAATTTTGGGGAGTTTCTGTCCCGTGGTACCGGACACAAAGTCGTCCCTTAACGCCGGACAAAAAATAAATTGTATTTTCTCATAAGTAGGTATTTATACTTTTTATGGCAGATGTTGTACGTTTTTTTAGATACTAGAAGAACGAAGAGAAATTGAAATGGAGGAGAAGAAAAAGAAGGGATGATGATGAAAGGATGATGGAAATGAGAAGAACGCAAAGGACAAAAAGAAATAAATGGGAAATATCTATAAAATAGCAATAGAAGAGAAGGGGAATAAACAAAAGGTGTGAAGGTCGAAGGAAAAAGTGGAGATAAAGCAAAGAAAAAGGAAACGATAACTGAAATTAATAATACTAGAACTACTTGCCTAGCGTGCTTAGAAGACAATGACAAAGACTGGATACAATGTTCCAGCTGCCGTGAGTGGTCTCACGAAGCTTGGGCTGACATCCCTGAATGTTCAGAAGCCTACGTATGCGATAGCTGCATGATTTTTTTAAGATGTCTGGTGTGGGGGTTTGAAGTTAATTCCGTCCGGTACTAGGTGCCACTTGCAAAGATAGCATTTTTCGTTACCAAAGTTTGATTTAAGTTTTAGTTAATGTTTATGTAGAGGTTGCATTTATGTTAGTTTATTTTGATTTTAAACTTTGTTGGCTTACTAAATTAATAAATAAATAAACGTTTTTGAAAACAGTTTCTTTTTTATTGCCTGAAAACCTTAGGTGTCCGTCACTAGGGGACTTCCCCCTATAGCTATATCCATATGTCGCTGAGCGACTTAACCCTGTATACCTATTACAATTTTTATTGTCAGCATCATCATCTCATCTTATAGGAGAGGCCAGTTATATCGGTTCCCCACATAAAAATCTAATTATTATGGATCCAGATTGATAATCCCACTAACATTATAAACGCGGAACTTTGTGAAATGTGAAATTTTTGTTACCTAGGATTTCTAAAACTACTGAACAGATCCATTAAGAAACTTGGCGTACATTTAGGACATAGCTTAACTTAGATAATGGGCTACTTATTATACCGAATATACGCGTGCGAAGCCGCGGACAGAAGTTAGTAAGACATGAATCTGGATCCACGCTATAATAAAGGTATCACAAATTGTTGCATATTATATTACGTACCACGTTATTTCTAAATCAAATACATACAGAATTCTCACATATAAAATAACCCACAGCACACACAAAGTTGATAAAGCTCTACCAATATGAATATGTAATGAATATATACAAGCGTACATATTCATAGCATTCGAATAAATCACTAGATAAGACGAGTGGTATTTTTAATGGGCTATAAAGGTTCCAGCTGACTTCGGCCGTCGATAAATAATAAGTTTATCCTAGGCTCAGCTTCCATCTGTCCGCAACAGTGGGGTGGTAGCTTTACGCTTGATTTAGGATGCGTTTGACCTCAAAGCTAAATTAGCCTAGGCCTTTCTGACTTAGGTTGGTCAAACGATGCCATGGGCCTGAATGTGAGCTATTCTAGTAATGCGTGGTCTTAAAAACTAAATAAAGATAAAGCTATTTATTTGCAAAAAACATGTGTACAAAAGGATAACATATATAAATAGAGACATGACATGCAACATTAAAAACTATCTACAATTCATCATTAAGAAATTGGTCTAGGTTATTGTAACATTTTGAAATTATTAATATTTTTATTTTCTGTTTAGAGGTTTGAACATTCAGGTTTCTGTACAGTTTAGGTAATTTGTTATAATATTTTAGGTCTAGGTCACTTAAAAAGATATATGTTACATGTGTGTGTTACAAGTCATCTTGTTGGCCTGATTGTTATTTATATCATCACTAGTTTAAGCTCTCGGTTTTGCTCGCGTGATTTCCATGGAAACATTAAAGGTGATTTCTAGCAAGGAACTGATTTATGGGATAAAAAGTAGGTAATCTATGCTTGATTCCAGCATTACAATAACCTGTATGCAAATTTTCAGCCCAATTCGATCAGTAGTTTTGGCGTCACAATCATCCATACACCCAAACATCCCAAACTTTCGAATTTAAATAAATAAAATGCTGGACAATTCACGCATTATCTAGCCCCAAACTAAGCAGAGCTTGTGTTATGGGTACTAGATAACTGATATACTTAATACAATACATAGATAGATATTTTTAGTATACATAGAAAACACCTAGACCAACGGAACAAATTTCTGTAGATCGTACACAAATTTGTTCCGAGGCGGAAATCGAACCCGCAACCTCCTGCGTCGCAGGCGGACCTTCGCCCGCTGCACCACGGAGGTCGTCGTCTATAATATTAGTGTCATTGTCATCATCAGACTGTATGACATAGGCCTCCCTTAATGAGCGCCTATACCCATGCAAAATTACAGCTTTCTTAAACTAATGCCTAGTCACTGAGCTAAGCTGCGGATGGAAAGATGGACAGACGGACATGGCGAAGATATGCAGGTTCCTTGTTGACTACGGAACCCTGAAAAATTCATCAGTTTGACTAGGTCTACATGATTGTACCTAACAGGAGGTGCCGTTTATGCGTGGTTCTACTTGTGCTCCCCCTATCCATCGATTGAAATTGCTGCCTTAGACCATGGCCACACTGCGAGCGTCTAGGTAGACTGCTAGGTTGGCGGATAGCTTCGTCGAACCAATAAATCGATCCAAAAAATATGAAAAATAAAATATTGCTGTACAATCCACATTATCACAGTATCATATAGCCCTAAACCCCAAGATATATATAAAAAACACCCAGAACCAATATCTGCATATCGTACAAACGTTTGTTCCAAGGCGGGAATCAAATCCGCAGCCTCCTGCGTTGCAGGCAGACCACTGCGCGACAGAAGTGGCTTCGAGTTCTAAATCCAAGAACAGACATCTGACAGATATCACATTACATTTCAAGCGTCTAGCATTATTATTCGCCTGGATGTAGCGAGGCAATGACATATTAGGATATTTAACACTTTTATTGTTGTCGACGCACATGTTTAAAGATCAGCGTGATCAGCGTGGCTGGGCGGTGAATGGGTTAACTGTAAGCCACGCTAGCTACTACCATCGAAGCACCGTTCCAACCTAGCCGCATGCCTAGGCGCTGTGTGGCCGTCGCCTAAGAGCTCCCTTTACATCGTATTCAGCATATTCTCTGCATAAAGGTTTCATCTGGCTTTAGGCGTCGATAAATAATAAGTTTATCCTTAGAAAGCGGCGGGTAATGAGATACGAGGTATTACTGTAATAGGCGCGTTGATTTGTAAGTGCGCGACTGCTTTACTCGGCTAAGCCCGGCAGCGGTGGTGGCGTCCTGATGATACACACGGATGAGAGGTTTAGACAACTTTTGTGGCTAAAGATTCTAGAGGAGATCGATTAATAATAGGTACCTAGTTATCTACCTTCTGCTGGAAACATTATAATGATAAGCTAGCAATATTACTAAAACCACCAGGACTAGGACTCATGGGAATTTCTGGTGTCAGAGGCCAAAATCCACTTCGGTTCACTGCGTAACGGCATAAGGAATATTCAGTAGATATTCAAACTTTCCCACAATTACGATGTGTTTGCCCTACAGGCAAACACATCGTAATTTTCGAAAAGAGAGCTAGAGAGAGCGTGTAGGTTTTTGTGGTTTCTTTTAGTTGTAGTTATATTAGTAAGTTACTAAGGTACTTATGGTGCAATAGTAGACAAAGCCAAAAAGCCTCTTCACACTCGTGCACAGATCACGCATGAAGCCGCAAACCGTGAGTGTGCATCCGATTCCCACATTCTTTTTAGTTCCAGTATGTTGTCGCTTATTGTCCAAACAAAAAAAACAAAGGGTTGCAAGGCGCACGTGATTTACGCGCGAGCGTTGTGGGGCCTTGGCCTAGCTAGAGTCTTGTTTGCCGTGATTCGCACAGCAATCTGCGCCGCGACGTCACGCCGTGATTCTGTGGACTGTGAAGAGGCCTAAACATGTTCCCCAAACATGCTAACCAATCTGCCCACCCGTGTGTCAGCGCACTTACGCCGCCATCCTCGGGTTTACTTCGATTATAGCCACAATAATTGAGGCTGAACGGGTAAGTTAATCCAGTAGTTGGTTACTGCATAATGCATGCCGGACCGCGGCTGTCCTGACGGGATAATGCAGAAGATAATGCTGACGTTTGCTTTACCATGTGTATGCCTGTGGATTTGATGCCACGGACCTTTCGTCGACGTATAGTCCTATAGAACTTATAGAACGAGTGGGCATTAGCCCGCGCTCACTTTGGACATGTTTTCATGCGAAGTTGACTCTTGTAAAAACGTACGAATACGCACAAATACTCCGTAACATAATAAGGGAGTACGCAGAATGCGTGCGATTAGTCGTACGTACCTATATGTGCGTTTAGCTACGACGTCGGAAAAAGTCCGATTTTACCACACTTTCGTGTGATAAACGCTATATCATCGGACACTGCTTCAAAACGTATTCAGTGTGCACTGTCTGTTGGTTTTCATGACTTCTAAATTTATGTATTTATTTATCTTGTTTTAAATGAAATGGTACCCACATTTTCACGGTTTTTCAACGCTATTAATACACAATATTTGGTTGGTTGTTCTAAATACTGTAATACTCAACCTATTAAGTGCTAATACCCCATTCTGGACTCTTACATTTAAATTATATAGTACGCAGTCTATAATTACCGGTAAAGTTGTAAAACTCAAATTATTTCCTCGGAAAATGACAAATAATTGGTTGCAGTTGGAAACTCTAACGATGGCAAACTAGACTTCAGGAACCCTTTAGGACAGGGTGCTCAAAATATCCCCCTGTTTACCTACTGTCTGTTCAAACAAATCAATAAATGGTTTCAATGGTTTCAATTTTTTTTAGAGTCAAGTAAAATTGTGATAGGGTTAAATCGCGAGAAGTGGAAGAAGAAAAGAGAGGCTTTTGCCCAGCAGTGGGAGAGTAATGGCTGAAAAAAACTTACATCTGGGGGAGAGATCGACCAGACTTCCTTCCGTAACACAGTATTAACCCGTATTATATAATAAGTTAATATCACTCTGTATTAGTTAATAGTATTAACTAATACGGAGGGATATTAACTCCCTCAACCACGGGTAACAACACCTAGAGAGAATCATGTTATAAATAGTACAATAACTTTCATAACTTACTTTAATTGTAACCTTTAACTTTAAACAGTGCCGTTTTATTTTGAAATTTACTTTTATTTTACTTTAATTTATTTTCCAAACAACTTATAGGTAAGGTCTATGCTTTTAGCCACAGCAATGCTGCTTGGCAATAGAAACGGTGATAAGCAGTTATTTTCTAAACAAGACCATTTACATAGAACTCTGATGATGATTGCCTCCTAACCGAATTTCGGCGACGGTGGCCAGTCACAACGCATATTTGCCATAATATGTGCACAGGACATAATTATAGTGCAGAAGCGTGTGCGCAAACACAAGTTCACTCTTTTTTTCCTTTTCTCTCATAATCCGATGAGAGAGAAGACCTAAACGACCTGGGAGAGGTCAGGCGTAGGACCAAAGAAAGTGCTTTCGGCTGCTGCATTGAGTTTATAGCTAGAGAATTTTCAAAATCAAAACATATTTGGACCGACCTGGGATTTGAACCCGGGACTTCATTATCTATCGCTGAACCCGCTACCGCTAGACCAACGAGATAGTCTACTTTTCTATCTCCTCAAAAGTACCAAGCAGACGTATTGAGATTAAAGTACATCCCTACCTATACCTAGGCATTTTCAGTAGGTAGGTAAGTAAAATGACCGGCTCCATCGCTGACAAAATCTCATAAATATTATAGCAGACAACTCATTGCACTGTTTGTTTTTAATCAGCCACCGCACAGCACGCTACATTCTGCCAGCCATTGGAGGAATGCGGATTAGCCGTGTCACCAAAATGTTAATTAAAAAGTTTCAATGGCGTTTTGGGAGTTGTTGGAATAAAGAATGTCGCACTTTTCTATCCGTCCCGTGCTTTTTCTGGGCCGATGACGTCAGCCATTTTTATTTATTTAAAAAAGGAACGACACAGTGACTGATGGGTTTTTGTAAATCCCGGCTCGTTCTTAATAATTCTAATAGCAAAATGAAATCACGGTAACGTTAGAAGTGAAATAAAACCAAATCCAGTTTCATAATCAAAATTTCATAATTAGAAATTCAAGAGGATTATTATTATAGCCGTGTAGTGAAATAAGTTTATAGCTATAAAGTGTACAACTCAGCTATAAATAGCAGAAACTGGATCTAGATTCGCAATTATTGCGAGTTGTACGAAAATCACGGAGGGCTATTACCTCGTGGATTTCTCACGGGGCCGAGTGCGGAGGCAGGAATATCAGGAGAAGGCAAATTGATTCGAAATTGAAAGGGTTTTTATTATAAATGGATATATTATAAATAGATTTTGTTTGACCACCATCTTCAATGTTAAAGAAAAAACATAAGGCCGAAAAGAGCACTTCCTTTTTTGAAATCGGTTAAAAACTCGTCCCGGTCGGAAAGCATTCTATGTAAGCCCGAACCCAAACTTGGACTAGCAATGCAAGAGTGCCGAATTCTACAAAATTAAGATAAGGTCTTAAAATTGATATCCGGGGGTGAGTCTAGTTGACGATAATATCGAGTCGAGATAGTGACGTTTCCTTTTCGTACTAAATTGTATTATGTCACGATCGCGTCTCGTTACAAACGTCAAATAGACCTCAGAACTGTAGAAGAGAACGCTTTTAAACTTCTTTAGGCACCTTCCATAATTTTCTTCGACCGACAAAAATCAATGTATATTTTCGTCACCCTATCGCAATATTCATACATACTTTCCGTGTAATCATGTAGCCATATGATAAACCTCAAACTTTCGCAAACAAAATTTAATAATCAGGCTAAAATACAAGGCGCATTCTTCAAACTAAAACTAACCAGACTGTAATAAATTGAACAGAATAATTCACACATCGCATAATGCTGGCCTCGGGGTTCAGAAAGAAGTTTGACCTGCGGAAGAGTACATTATTGAGGAGGTAGAAGGAGCAATTTGCTCATGGCGTTAGCTATGAGCAAATAAGAACTAAGCGTAGCTACGCTTACTTGGCATAGCTATTCCAAGTAACTTTATTTTTTCATCAGCCAATTGCGTAACTTTGATTTCATATTTCTAAGATTTAGATTTGAGATTTTATTTAACCACTTCATTACAGAAAACATCGGCAATAATTCGATTGAAAATAAAGATCTACTACTCGATTAGTGACATTATCAGTTTTTACATGAAACTATGTATAAGAGAGAAAGGGTAGACTAACTTAAATAAAAGTATTCACTGGCATCATGAAAAAGCAAAAATAAATATCTCGTCCTCTTTAGAGATTCAGGTCGACTTCGAGATAAGTAATCTGGTAAGCGTTAATTCTTCTTGCTTTGGGGCTAGATGATGTGCTGTGATAAAATTTCCAGCATTATTTACATCAACATCATCAGCCTATATTAGTCCACTGCTGGACATAGGCCTACCCTAATAAGCGCCATTACATCATTTACAAAGTGGGTTACCTATGTTTTATGTTTTTCTGTAAAACCTCAGTAAACCGCAGAATCGCAAAAAATGGCGATGCTCCAGGTTAAAGGATCATTAAATTTGTAGCATACAGTATAGAGCATCCCAAGATTATGAAGCAATACTTCTAAAGCACCTTCTAAAGGTTCATCTCCTCTGTGGAGCGCCCCGTGGGACGCCGCCTAGCCGTGTACTATTTCAATGCACTTTTCTTGCACCACTCAATGTTTAAAGGCCAACTGGTTAGCTAGTAAACTATCTTGTTTCTACTTGCACTGGTCTGAAGAGATTTTTAGGGTTCGTAGGTTCCTCAATAATAAAAAGGAATCCTTGCAGGAACACTTTGATGTCACTCTGTCCGGCTGTCAAAAATCACTGAACGAATGGAGTCGAGACCCTAAATCCGTGGCTCTTCGAGTTTGAAAACACCTCTGGTCGAAGCGACGCGTGACACGAGAGATGGTGAGTATCTGGCGCAGCGCATCAGCATTACCATGCAGCGGGGCAATGCAGCCAGCGTAGCGGGGACGCGTCGACTGGTATTGTTATGGTTCAGTTGAGCTATCTGTAGATTGTTTGCAACAGTCTGTAGTTAGCTCTATTGTATAAATAGTAATTGTATAAATGCTTGTTCTAATTTATTTCTATTATTTGATTGTAATTTTCTTTGGGAATAAAGTTATTTCTGAACGAATCATAGTTCCAAAAATACCGCATAGTTTTTTTATCAATAACAAAATGATTAATGTATCTCCATCATGATTGCAAAAAAAACTGTTTTTTTCTAGGTATCACAGATTATTGAAAATTGGCATTGACTGCGATTGACCCAATTCCCTGTGAAATAGCGAGACATAACCGCCCAGTAAATCACACGACGCATGCCCCTGACTAAAATCACGTATTAGCGGCCGATAATTAGTGGACCGCAAAGTGGATTGTAATTAATTAAGGCCCAAGGAATTACCTAATGAATAGTATACATGAATACAATATACCCGACGATAAATATTGTTGTCCTGATTTATTTAGGTTCCACCTTAATCAACTGCTGTGTGGCTTAGAATTTGCACCACCACAACTCTTCCCGCGGGTGTCGTTAGAGGCGACTGAGGGATATCCATCGGGGGCGGGCAGCAGCGCCTCCTACAGAACAATTTTACCACCAAACTGCGATCCCCAACCCGCATGCCCAGCGTGAAGATTATAGGCATTACTCCCATGTAGTAAAGTCAATAAGGCGCTTATCAGGGGATGCCTGCGTCCTTGACTAATACAGTCTGTGTCGGTCCACTACTGGACGCAGGGTTGAGGTTGAGATAATCAACTGGCAGTGGCGATCACGGCGAAATAATCGACCCTTTCCACTCAGCTTGTGGATTTCGTGAGAGTCATCAAAGGAAACCTGGCAGAGGAAGAATATCAGCTTTCTTCTGTTTATTTTAATACTTCCATCACCTCAATATACGAGATGCTTTTAAACAAATGGTGCGCACCTTTTTCATAAGAGGTTATAAACAAATAGTTTAGTTTACATAAAATGTTTCTTGTTGGGAGTTGCAGCACTTTTAAGGGGAAAATCCAGAAACCGTAAATTTGTAGTTTATTCACAAAACAAATAATTTTTGTCTGTCTAATCTACAGGGTACCTACTTCCCGTTGACCTAGAGTTATGATAATTTGGCAAGACACAAGGTCTTGCGGGACCCTTAGTGCGTGAGTCCGACTCGCATTTGTCGTTATATTTAAAATCAAAAATAGATGTGAATGGCCTTATTTTTTCATCATCCCACCAAAACCCACAATAACCGACCATCTAAAAAGGCCCAGTGCCCTATTCCGGTCTTTCCCAACCCGAAAAAGGGCCAAGAACTCATTGTTTTAGCTTTGTGTTTGTCTTGCTCATTTCACGTTCATATTTGATTTCGGTCCATTTTATAAGTACTTAAGTTTGGGGTCGAAGATTTTCCTGAATTTTCCCATTGTTTGCTTTGTGCCTGTTTATGTTTTGGGTATTAGTGATTGTACTTTGCGGGTATTTTGTGCCTTTTTGGGTAACAATAAAGGTTTCGCGGAATATTGGAGTAATTACAACAGGGAAGCTCTTGGAAATAATTGATATCTATATTGATAATTATAATGGGTAAAATACCGGGTGAGAACCCTGAGTTCGGCTTGAGGGTAGTATCGAGTGGTTATCGAGGCGTCTTATTTTTGGAATTTAGTATAGCGCCGCAACTCGAAAAAGTACTTGGGCGATTCGCACCGCGGTGCCAAAGAACCTATTCAAAAAGTGCTCTTGGGCGATTCGCACCGCGGTTCGAACCGCTCTCGGTGTGAAATTACTAAAGACCCTACTAACTTAACCTAAGAAGGTTTCTTGTTCGCTTCTTTACTTTATCTTAAAAATATTGAAGTGACCTAAAAAAATCAAACTGATCATTTTATATCGTAAATTTACATATGTAATTGTGTAGGACGCTACATGCCTGGCGTGGGAATCATGGGCATTACCCCCATGAGATAAAATTTAATTTGGCAGATAGGAGGCTGTAACAGCTTCTTAGCTGTTACAGCCTCCGATTGATACGATTGCACCAGATCTAGCTTTTATATTCAATGAATGTATTGATTGTGGCGTATTTCCTGATCTAATGAAATGTAGTAAAATAATTCCACTGTTTAAATCGGGTAGTAGGTCTGACCCCACTAACTTTAGACCAATATCAGTACTGCCTACATTCAGCAAAGTTTTTGAAAAACTAATCTTACATCAATTGCTCAGGCATTTCAATGGCAATGACCTGCTACATGGTAAGCAATTCGGGTTTACTCGAGGTAGGTCAACTACTGATGCCGGTGTAGAGTTAGTATCGCATATTTTTGATGCTTGGGAGAAGTCGCAAGATGCTTTAGGCGTTTTTTGCGACTTGTCAAAAGCATTCGATTGCGTACACCATGAAACATTAATCAGGAAACTACATCACTATGGAATAAGAGACACCTCTTTGGATCTTCTTACATCTTACTTGAGTGATAGGATACAAAGAGTTGACATTAATGGGAAACGGTCTACGGGGTCTGTAGTTACAATGGGTGTACCGCAGGGTTCTATCCTCGGTCCTTTCCTTTTTTTAGTTTATATTAACGACCTGCCTCACCTAGTAAAGAATAATCATGAGATTGTATTGTTTGCTGACGATACTTCATTAATTTTTAAAATGAAACGACAAAATATAAAATTTGACGATGTGAATAATGCAATCTCAAAAGTGGTACACTGGTTTAGTGTCAATAATCTCTTGCTTAATGAAACTAAAACGAAATGTATAAAATTTGCTCTACCTAATGTAAAACACGTTAAGATTGATGTAAACGTAAAAGGAGAAACGTTAGAAATTGTAAACAGTACAGTATTCTTAGGAATAACCTTAGATAGTAAACTTCAATGGGGCCCACACATAGATAAGCTATCGAAAAGACTTAGTTCTGCAGCGTATGCAGTCAAAAAAATTCGTCATCTTACAGACGTTGATACTTCTAGACTAGTCTATTTCAGCTACTTCCATAGTGTTATGTCTTATGGCATACTGCTGTGGGGGAACGCTGCAGATATTAACACCGTATTTGTGCTGCAGAAGAGAGCTGTTCGTGCAATCTATAACATGGGTCCCAGAGAATCCCTGCGTGATAAATTCAAAGAAATAAATATAATGACAGTACCATGTCAATATATTTATGAAAACTTGTTGTACACTCATAGAAATATCAATGTATTCCCTAAAAATAGCGACACACATAATATAAATACTAGAAATAAGGATAAACTCGCTGTGCCCACAACTAGGCTACACAAGATAAATGTATCTTTTAAAGGGCAATGTATACGCTTCTACAACAAAACTCCAATTGAGTTGCAAAAATTATCAATAAATAAATTCAAACAAATAGTCAAACATATCCTTTGTAAAAAGGCTTACTACAAAATATCAGATTATCTAGAGGATAAAAAAGCTTGGGACGAGTTTTGCTCCAGCTCGAAAAATAACAACTAACAGGCTAAAGGTTTCTTCGTCGCTTCTTTACTTTAGTCTACATACCGAAGCGACAGAAATCAAAAATATCACTTTATTTCCGTGTCAGTGTTTAGTTTTATGATTTGACCTTTTCTAAGTGTACATTTATTGTATTTATGGAAATAAAGAGTTTTTGATTTGATTTGATTTGATTTGAGCTAATTCTCTATCGGAGGAAGCTGGGAAACTGTGCAAGCTGTACCAGCTAGCAATTAAAACAAGCGATTTATGTTTTGCGACATGTTTCTCTATTGTACCTTACTTAGATAAATTAATTTCTTTAATTGTTTTTCTGGTGTTTTTTGTATTATTATAATTTGTGTATTATTCAAGGGTGGCATGTTCAAATAATTGAACAAAACTTAAATAAATGATTAAAAAAAGGTATTTACCAGAGGAAGGTCGTTCAGCAGTAGACCTGTTGAAGTGAGGTTAGGGTACAGGAAAGATACTGGTTTTCACATTTCAGAGGTAAATGCACTAGTCGCCAACTCGTATTTCCATCTCACATTAGGTTAGCACCGATATTTCTTTGGCTATTTGGACTCTAAGTACTAACAAGAACGCGAAACAGTACCGGGTACTTAATACTAGAATTCCTGAGTCCACCATTATACGTAGACCTCCGAAATCCTGGAAGAGGTAGTGATTTTTGAAGCTCAAGAAAGAAGTAGGGGTCATGTGGAGTTGGCTTGGGGTCCTAGTTACGTGAACGATAAAGTTTGAGAGTAAGCGTTTAAATTGTCGACGCTTCTGCTAACCGTACATTCTTCTCATAGGTAATGGTAGGAAAAAAATCATTCTGCCTCTAGAAGGCTCAATAATATATCTTAATGTCTTCACCTATTAGTATATCTGCCTAGACACTTACTGATCAGAGATTGTTTGAAAAACATGCCTATTCTACCTAGAGTCTCAAATTAATGGTTACAAATACGTAATATTCTAAGATAATAAAAAAATATCTTAATTTTTTTCACACACAATATAAACCAGCATATTTAGACAAACAATTAAGTTTTTTTTTCTACAAGATTATTTTTGAATCAATTTAGCACAAAAGTGAAAAAACTACGAAAGTGACTTTTTTTGCGAACCGTGCAACAAAAACAAGTATTTTAATCAAGAAAATAAATGCTGTAATTAAATAAGTGATTAAGGTACACTATACTATCATATATTACATGGCAAGTGGTACGGGTGACTTGTAACGGTAGGGCGGGCGGGGCGCCCTAACGATAGGGTTGTCTCGAATCCGGCTTTTATAAGCTCATTTGTCTTCATATATTTGCTACTTAGTACCTTGATGCAAATTATTGTCTTTTATAACTAAGCGCCACAGTAAAGTGTTATCCAACCAAAAATATTAATAATGTAAAATATACATTATGCAAGTTATTTTTTAAACTATACTAAAATATTATCTATACTTCTATACAAATATAATAAAGAGGAAATATTTTATTTTTTGTTTGTTTGTATTGAAAAGGCTCCGAAACTACTAGATCGATTTGAAAAATTCTTTTAAAATTAGATTATTCCTGATGAACATTGGCTACTTTTTACCGCGGGAAAATGCTTGATTCCTACGGGAAAACAGGTAATAGGACAACGGGTAGTAAGAATGCAGCTAGTGTAAGTAATAAAAATTAATTGCTGCATTTTTTAACTTTGATAACTTAGTTAATACCTCGTAAGGGCTTGAAATTAAAATAAATTATTAAAACTTGACATGACACGTACCGTAATCTATGAAATAATACTGCGATGTATTGTAAGTGTCCGGTTCCTTACAATTTCATACTTAACCCCTCATACAACTAAGGGAGATGAAATTAAACATTCCGGTGCCTCAACGGGTTTCGTGTGTGACGATCTTTACTATATTTACTTTTGGGCATAGATATAGATACACTAGAAAGTGCAAGAATACAAAAATAATTCCATCACGATCGCTGACAATGGGTCGTAGCTAAAGCAGATTTTTGACTGTTTTCACTTTTGATACAACTGTTTCCCTATTTTTGTCCTGTCAAACTCAAAGTTACCAATCTATCTATCAAATCTACTCCAACCATCGAAAAAGCAGCCATTAACGCATTCACTGCCAAGCCTCAGCGACGGGAAGCTCGAAGGGACGCGCAGTCGTTGCTTCGCGTAGCTGACGACGGGCATGTCATGGCATTACTTGCGAGCCATGAAAGTATTAACACTATCATAGATAGAAAATACTTTTATTGCACACTTAAAACTAAGAAACAATTTACAAATGAATTAATTATAACCTAAGTGGAGGTCTTATCGCTCAAGAGCGATCTCTGACAACCTGGTATGGATAGGATCGTCGGATATGTACATGGGGTAAGATCTGTGTGCATCTGTTCCTATAAATTTATAAATATTGATATAAATTTATACATATTATGCATATTAAATACTTACATAATGTTTCTATGATCGGCAGATATTTGTTCAGGGTATTCTGGATCTTTTCTACGTATAATAAAATAAAAATATCCATCTATGTAGTGTATTGTATTATGTATATATCCGTTGCTTGGGGCTAGATGATTCTGTGTGAATTGTCCAGTATTATTTATTTATTAATATTATGGAAACAAGGGCGTATTCAATGACAGCAGGACAAATAGTGTTCCTTTACCATATCCTTGAAAATTGGTAGTGATTTTGCACACCTTACAGCGACCGGCAATGCGTTCCATAGCTGGACAGCCCGGACAGTAAAAGAGTTGCCTTAGAAGGAAATAGAGACAGGCATTTGGAGCAAAAGGATTTCAGAAGAGCGGAGAGAACGAGAATGAGAAAGATGAAGAAAGTGAAACGTGTTTTGAGAAAAGGGATATAATAGCCCAAGACGCAGTCCCAGTCCTTCTTCATCCTCGTGAAACGGCGGCGCTGGAAATGTAAAATTGAGATGATGGGTACCACATAATTAAATCAGGAGTGGAGGAGAAACACATATTGTCCCGACCCCGCCTAGCGTAGAACAAGCAAGGACCGGAAGAAGAAGAATTACATCTTACCTACATAATTACCGATGTTTTGATAATGATTTAATGAAAGAATGAAGTTCTAGACATCCATACTAATATCATAAAAGCGAAAGTAACTCTGTCCATCTGTCTGTCTGTTACCTTTTCACGCCTGAACGGCTGAACGGATCTTAATGAAAAGTAGAGAGGTTAACAGTACACCGAACACGGAGATAGGCTACTTGAAAAGCACGTGCGAAACCGCTGACAAAAGCGAGTTAGATGTAAACATAGCGCCACTTCTAGTTTACTTAGATCCCCAAAAATTACTATGTTCGCTTTATTAGCATGTTCACTGTAGCTATGTTATTAGAAATTCAGATTTTAGGGTAGGAATAGGTAGCGGTTAGTTTTTATGGCTCCCTTAGTATTATCTCGCGCCGGTTGTGTTACCCCATTACCATTGATATTGGTGAGGATTTTGTACTACAGAACGATTTGAATGTCTTAATATTATTATTATAATATTATCGTACTATTCCACTTCCTATTCGTGAAAACCTTTATTATGCTTCCGGTATTTATCTTTTTATAAGTCTGTTAATTTTAAGCCTTTGGTTTTCCTACAAATATATTTAAAATAATCTATTAAATGTAAATAATTTTATCTTCTCGATTGACTTCCTCGCGGTAAAGTCATACCTAACTGTCGGGTATGTCTCTGATTTCATACCCCTACATACTTATATAACAAAAAATTGCACACATATACAAATTTGAGGGGTTGCATAATAATTTGATTATAAAAATTATTTAACGGGTATTTATCGCGTTTATTTACCTATTTTTCCCGACGTTTCTACAGGTTTACACTCTGTCGTGATCACGGGATGATAATGTGTTCTGATCGCGTAAGCTTAAAAAAAAAATTAATTGTTTTGAAAGAACTTATATACTTCAAATACCCATTTTCAATGTTTCTTAAGTTTTGTGAAGGTAATCCCTCGAGAGTAAAATTTTTACGCGACTAACTCAGGATTCCGTTAAAAAAATTGTGAAAGAATTTTAAAATCCGTTCTTAATTGACAGAAAAATTGACGGACAAAATACATACATGTAGCCAAACATGGAACTTCCTTACATAAGTTCCACTAGAAAAAATGATATTCATTTAAAATAACAGTTAATAATGCTCGACTGGTCATGGACCTCTTTTATAAATTACAAAATTTTCTCGTTACTTGTGAAGATTCGAGGGCAAATATTTTTCGTTACGTGTTTTTTAAATCGCTCGCTACGTCAGCAGTCTACTTTAGACTACTTGCTTAGCTCGTAACTCTATTCTAGACCGCTTCGTTAGATCGAGATTTAATATTGGCACGTTAAAAAAATAATCATTTTGGTCACTTGTTGAACAAATAACTATTATTCATCTTCTATAATCGATAAAAAAAATAAAGTGTCCTTAGTTTACATAGACAACTAATTGGTCTTTCAACTCCATGCATGCTAAAAATATCCACTGATAAATTGTGTTTGCGCGAAAGCAAACAGAATTCTAGAACAAAACTTAGTTAATCCAATGGATCCGAACACATTAAGATTATCCAACCAAATGAGATCCGCCTTACCCGTCCACTCGCTCGGACAAAAGCCCGGTACATTCCGTACAACCCTGCCAAAATGAAAAGCCTCGACACTCTCGCAAAGTTCACAGTAACTGCGACCTCCGAATTCGGACGGTTGTATCCGGGTTTCGATACAATTATTCGCATGGATGCATTTTGAATTTATAACTAACAAATTGGTTGTACGAATTTATACATTGAATGTCTTAAAATTAATTGTTTAGTGACCGTGCTAGTTTGGGACGTGCCATCGTAGGTTAGTTTAATACAGTTTGACAGACCCATAAGGGTTCTATCTAGGTACTAATTAGTAAAAACTTATCTGATAATGGTTTATAATTTTACTGTTAATCGGTTTATTACTTCTGAACTGAACCTCTGTACCTATTTAGCTAGGGCTAGATAATGCTGTGTGAATTGTCGAGCATTATTTATTTATTTTTTATTTGGTGTGACATGTGTCGGATTGGTCACTATTTTTTTACTATAGGTACATACCTGCTGCAACACGCAGTATTTACAGACAATAAATGTATTCGGTCTGCTGTGTGACATCTTTTCACACAGTCGATAGGATACTGAAAAAATTTCGTCAAAAAAACAAACGAAGTTTTAGTAAAATTAACAAAAGAAGTCAAAAATGCCTACTCTATTGTTTTAAGCACTCAAACACGTGTTCTTGCTAACAAAAACAGCTTATTACGTCAGTTGAGCATTTTAAAATCCCGTCTCGGTTTTCGCAAAAACTAATCCGCTCGCAAAATGGGACTGAGCAGAAAAACCGTTTACCTACATAGAGATAGCAGGAGTTTTTGAAATTCAGTGAACGTTATAATGCTCTAGTAACGAGAGCAGTAAAACGGCCATCGACATTCTTTTTAACCCTTAAACCAGAGTCTAGTAGGGTAGAAGCCTTTATTCACAAATAATAATTACAATAAAATAATAGAAATGAATAAGAACTAGTATTTACAATTGCAACAACTGAACAGACAAACAGAGCGAACTGCAGACTGTTGCAAACAATCTACAGGTAGCTCAACTGATCCATGTCAATACCAGTCGGAAGCGTCCACAAGACGCTGGCTGCATTGCCCCGCTGTATGGCAATGCTGATGCGCTGTGCGCCAGATACTGACCAGCTCTCGGGTCACGCGTCTAGTTATATACAGGGTTAAGAAAAGTAAAATAATAAAAGCTAAAGAATTTTTCACTAGTTTATTTCCCGTTTCACATTTAGCTGACTGTTCTCAACGTAAGCGTGATGGCGTTTGGTTGGAACATAATGCGATTCTCCATCTCAGATTTTTGTTTAGTTTTCTACCTTTTGGTGCACTCTCTGATGCTTTAAATTCCCAAGCTTACCCCGGGCTATACTTTGAGCGTGTCAAAACCATAGAATATTTAGTTGAATGACTCTTTCGTCAGAGCTTAAAGTAAGCACTCACTAAGATATTCAAAATCCGGACTTATTTTCATAACGTCGTCCGTAAAATGAAGTTCGCCGCTTCTCAAGGAACTCTAGTCAACCTAGAGATAAGTTATGACAGTGAAATGACTGAAGACAAGAAAGTTTAATGTTTAAATAGATAAGAATTTTGTATTTGAAGGGAAACTAGACATTTTTACGGGGGAGTAAGTTTCATTTCCGTGCGAAAAGGGTTATAGTAAAAGAGTAGCCATAAAGCCTTTAAAGTCTTGTAGATAAGGCTGCGTATAACTAAAGTTTGCTTCGTTACGCCAGTCAGTAATCAAGGGCTCAAATTTAGATCAAAATTACCTAAAATCAAAAGATTTTTAAGAAATACCTACAAAATTTTAACAGACCTATAATCACCTTCTTTACACAGAACTAGCTTTTGCTGGGCTTCAACAGGGAAGCCTTTTACCGTATTAATATTTAATTTATTCGAAATTCTCTTCATATTATTATTATAAATTCAATGAAATAAACATAATGACACGATAATGTCCTTGTCATTATATTTATGAAAACTTGTTGTACACTCATAGAAATATAATAAATGAACACAAACTCGCTGTGCCCAAAACTAAGCTACACAAAATTTATGTTTCTTTTAGAGGGCATACGCTTCTACAACAAAACTCCTAGTGAGTTTCAAAAATTATCAGAAAATAAATTCAAACAAATTGTCAAAACCTTGCTGTGCAAAAAGGCTTACTATAAAATATCCGATTATCTAGAGGATAAAAAGCTTGGGACGGGTTTTGCTCCAACTCGAATAATAACAACTAACAGGCTAAAGGTTTCTTCGTCGCTTCTTTACTTAAGTCACAGATATCCCTTTAACCGTTGAGGCCAATTTTTTGTGTGGCGCTTATCTGTTGGCGACTTTTGGCATCACGACCAAAAGTCGTGAGACTTTTGGTCGCGTCTGACAAAAATGAAAATACAAGACAAATTTTGTAGGGAGCTATCATAAGTACCTTATATCGTTGGAATCGTGTTGAAATAAGCTACTACATGAAAAATGATTAAGTCCTGTATTACCTTACGATAATTCATAAAAAATTATTGAAATCAGTGTAAGTGAATTTATTCCAGTTTGTTGCACTAAAATCGATCTAATGAAATAAAAAACCAATTATTCGGACAAAAAGTGCTCATTTTATTTAGATTAATAAATACTTAAACACAATCAATAGAAAGAACAAACCTTCCCATACAATTTTTTCACATACCAAGACTTACAAAAACAGAAGCCATTCCGAGCGGTACGAGCGTGGGGCATAAAATAGGGTCTGTTTACAATTCGATTCTGAGAAAACGGCAGGTCAAGTGGCTTACGTTATTGATTTAAACAATAGATTGGTTCACATTCTTGTCACAAACATAGTTTCAGCTGTTAGTTCAAGTGTTTAGTTCAATAAATCGAACAACAAACAAAACACTTGAAAATAAGCTCAAAAAAGATACTCTCAAAGTTTGTATCACAGTTTAAATTCTGTTGCATTTATTTTAAATACAACTTATTATTCTACAATTAGATGATATTTGCTAATCGATAACATAAAAAAAAAGATATGTTTCCTTTGTAAAACATTTCTAAAATCAACAACCAAAAGGAAAAATTTCACGCACTAAATTCCACTAAATTCGGACGGGAGCCGTCTTTCAACAGACAAGGAAAAAGAAGTATGAAATTACAATGAGGATAAGACCAATAGTGTTGAGCATTTAAATCATTAGAACTTAAATATTAAAATCAAAATCAATTACAAAATTAATATAAAAAAATTGCAGTAGTCGAGAATTTTTAAAAACAAAATTGAAGTACACGAGAATTCCTTGTCTGTTGAAAGACGGCTCCCGTCCATACAACAGACGCGAGGTTTTTTATTTCAAGATTACGCAAAATACCCATGGTATTTGTTACATGTATGGCTTGGTAACAATAACAAAATTCATAACAAGCTGTCAGATCACAACAGTTTGCTATAATTTCTGTTTTTAGTATTAGAAACAAGCGAAAATGTATGGGCATGGCGCCGCCATGACACCGAAAAATGCCGAACAATATTTTGTTGAAATCACTTTTTAGGTCAAAAATCTTTATCAAATACACAATCTAAGCAATCAAAACTATTCATAAATCTCCCAGTCATAATTCACAGAAAGATTTATTACTTTCAAAACGCTCTCAAGACGACAATCATCAAGAAATGAGGACGCGATAGAAACAAAAAATTCGAAACAAGACGCGACTTTTGTAAAATCGAGAAAATTGTCCATGGTAATCCCTAGAGTTAAGGCATGTGTTGAATGCCATCCTTTTTTTGTAGGCTATCTTCTGTGAAAGTTTGAGCAGGATAGAAAGCGTGTACAAAATACATGGAACAAAAATATGACGGACTGGCAAACGACCGTTTCCCGGCGACGGCTCCCGTCATTCAACAGATGGCCCTCGGGACGGGAGCCGTCTTTCAACAGACCTAAAATTTAACTTTATTTCCGTGTCAGTGTTTACGTTTAGTTTTATAATTTGACATTTTCTAAGTGTAAATATATTGTATTATATTAATGGTAATGAAGAGTTTTTGATTTTGATACATGTTTATGTATTTTGACAGAAGATGATGTTGTGTGGATTGTCCAACATTATTCAGAATCAGAATAACATCTTTAAGCTCACAAAATAAGCATAGAATAACATAAAATATGGAAGTTCATTATACTTATCATTTATTATCATTGGCGCACCATTTGTATTACGACAGTGCTTGTAGGTATCTAGATCTACCCTTAAAACAATACCCTTAAAATCGAAATTGAAGTTTCTGATTCGTTTTCGTGTAAACGCTAAGAGTTGGTTTTGCACGACAACAAAAACAAAACTTACACGAATTTTACTAAAAAGGTTAGTAAAGTGAACACCAATTTATTTCAAAACTTCTATGACTAAACTAACATCTGCAATCATGCAGATGGCATTCCAACTGCAGATAATGCTAATTGCCTCAGAAAGATAACAAACAAGCATCTAAAACGAGCAGAAAGCGACAGTCGAGATAATACAGTAATTTTCAAACAGTTGTCTAACAAAGACGCAATTTCTAAGCTCACACTGTTTACCAAAAACAATCACAATAATAATACAGGGTGTAAAGGCACAGAACCAATATTCGGGGGTGAGTATGATTTTGAGAGGCAGTACGGCGCGGCGTAGTGTGACGCTCTCTAGCAAGAGCTTAAATGTTTTTATAACCCTGGCAGAAAAGAAGAAGATTACAATAAATATTATAAAAGAACAAAGATTATAATAAACATCAAGTTTTTTTTTTTGTTTGATCATCATCATCATCATCCACCGGTATACGGTAAACCACTGCTGCATAGTCCTATGTCTAGCCGTGGACGTGGCTGGCTGATTTGATGATGCCGATGCATCTAAAATATTAACGAAACGTTTAAATAATCGTTTAGAGCACGTTATACACCCTCTATAAAATAATTGTCAACAAAAGGGTAACCTAATCTTACTCTTGGTCGCTTCCCTTTACAAGGTATTGTAACTGATGCCTTGACCATTTTCGATACAGTCCGCTACGGGCAAAAACTAGTTTCCCATTCAAAATCCTAGCCTTATTGCTTCATTGTTAAAGTTCAATGTTGCCGGAAAACGTTTTTGTTATTCTATCCGATCGTGTAACAAACAACAATGAGTTATGGGTGAGTTTGATAAAGTTGAGTTTTGAATAAGATAATTTTGGTAGGGCTGATTAGAAGCTGAAGGTGACCGATGCTTATTTGAAAGGGTAGCGACTTATTACTTTTCATTTGACTTTGTAATTTGCCATTGATGAAATGCGTAACAAAATGCATTTAATTTAGTGCCAAATGCACAAAGAGCTGATTCCTGATATATTTTGGGGGTGGTTATATACTATTTCTTTGACTTTTCACGCTCAAATTGCCCATTTCTTAGGATAACTTCTGAACTCTCCATGCCCGTCCCAGTGTCTGTGTCAGCCAATTAGAATCACAAAATAAATAAATAAATAAAATAAAATATTGCTGGACAAAAGTCTTAATCTCCACCATTTCAAACTCTAAAGAAATTCAGACTGACTCGGTAAAACGATCTCTTGTGTTATTTATGGTTGGTTAGATTTTCCCACAGCTTTTTGAGGATGGAGGGATGGGATTATGTATGATATATCTGGAGGAGGTCTATGTCCAGCAGTGGACGTGTTTGGGCTGATAAGACAATATAATAATGATAGTCTATCTATAGGTAATTTTCCGGCTGCCCGTTATATTTTCTTTGACAGCAAAATTTGCTTCCGTTTTAACTGCTCATCTCTGTGTCCGCTAAAAGCAGTCTAAGCACTAAGCAGGTCAAATCAAATGTATTCGTACTCACGAATACATCTGAATTAAGCCGTGAAAATAGTATGATACGAGTGTTTCACACATAGGTACTATTTTTTTATCTTAGTCCCATTATTTTGGCACATTAATTTAATGGGACCAAGAGGGAGAACTTTTTCTTGTAGTCCCATAAGTATGTGCGGTTGTGGAATTTTTCGTTTTTCGCGACTCACTGGCTGCATTTTCATTACAAGTAAAAAACGAAAGAAAATGAACCAATAAGCGCCGAAAATAGTATGATACACTCACGAATAGATACGTCTGTTTTAGTTCAGCAGGCATGCTGCGCTTTTTTTTTGCGTTTCTCGATGTTAGGATTTTTGGAGCTGAAATGCACGTACGCTTTTATGATTTATTCATAAATGGCAAATCACTGTCTCAAATGAACCGCATCTCAAGTTACGGTACAGTCACACGTGGGGACCACCCCGGGACTGACAGTTTTTATGGTCTTTCTGTGTTTTTTACTAATATCCAGAAACATGTGTTTGCAGATAGCAGTAACTTATTTAGAGCGTACGACACGACTTTTGTGAGTCATTCATGTATTCTCACCTTCGTGGATCAGACATGCGACCTTGTTTTAAAGCACTTGTCACTTGTGAATTACCTTCGTTGGCTTGCAAGATAGCTAATGTTTCATTGGTAAGGTATTTTTTGATTTTGAGGAAACAACCTTTTAACCATTGTTTGATATGTGTTATCATTGTTTTAAACATTTTGTACTGCGATAATGTCTCCAAAAAGACATAAGACCTTTAACTCCAATCAATTCTTGATTAGAGTTAAAGGGAGATCAATACAAGACACAGCTTAAGAAAACGCGGCTTGATCTGTCAATTTCGATTCAATCTCCATTCCAGAGTTTGGTTCCAAATGTCCTAAAATCGTAACTAATAAAACCCCCGCTTGAAGATCAAGTTTTAAGTAGGTCTGATTTATAGCAACCAGTGTCGTGAGACAAGTGGAAGTACGTGACAGGAGCTTGAGGGCTTGAAATATCGCCAAATGTGGCCACAAGGGCTTGTTGTTGCCATACTCGTAAAAACTCTTGCCAAATTCTTGGTTTTAACCAAACCGCTGTGCAAACTCGTACCTACCGTTGCCAGGAGGTGGATGGAGGGGTAAGACAAACTTGGTTTGGATAGCGGGCTGACCTGGACTTGAGAATAAGACGTTATGGGAATGTTCGCCATTTTTGCTCTTTTTTGCTATAAAACAATTTCAATTACTTGTTGTCTTATAAGTTCTTAGATTTGTGTTTTCCTACACGGAACAAAAAGTATCTCTTTAACCAAGTATACCAATTGTCTCAGAAAATAAGTTTCGATGCAAGTCAATATTTTCTTAACTTTAGTAAATGATTTTAATTCAAGAAAATGTGTTTGCCTAAATTAAGAATACAAAATTCTTCCTTTTAGTTCTTGATATAAGAAAATATTTTTGGTTCAGTAATTAGAACTATTTCACTATGAGATAATCACTTATTTTGACTGAACACTTTGTAAGCATTTTAAGTGAAGACAATTTTATCTTCAGGTTAGTTTACAAATCCTAATTTCCTATTTTTGCTACCTTGTGATAACTTTGTTTACCATAACCATAAACTGTGACCTATCCTCATAAAATACTGACCGTTTGTAGCTAAAAGCTAACTATGACCATTAGCCGCAAGCAAATACTCACCAAATACACTTAGTAATATCGGTATCACTGTATATAATTCCCCTAAACAATGTCCTATCCATTAACATAAGAAGATTGCTACAAGCATACGCAAATAGCAGCGGGCAGCAATAAAGGAAGTATCCAATGACCATAGCTCAGTGCGGTGACGCAATCTGCTATTTGGGCCATCTAGGACTATGTAGGGCAAATTCAGTTGCGTCTTGGTCCTTTTGATGTTTATTGTTCTTACTATTCTTAAATTTGTATTATGGGACTTGAATATTTCTTTTGATAATATAATTGTGATTAATTATTGTTTATTATTTGACATGGTATGTAACTATTTCTAGCATTAACTACACTAATATTTAATTTTAAAACCTACTGTAATTATTATAATAGGCCTAACTAATTACATCAATAAATAAATAAAATAAATTGTATTCATGTTTAAAAAAAAAGAGCAGTTGTAAAGTGGCCACTCCTTGTCGCAATGACTGTGTTTTTTTGTTACATCCGACGACGTTTGACTTAAGTTCCGTAACTACGATTTGTAGCAAATCGTCTACTTATGAGTTTGACAGACGGACATCAGTATGTCCGTCAGACACAAGCCAGATATTTTTGTATTACTTAGTCTCTAGTGTGTATATTGAAAAACAATAAATTGTTTTTCTTTTTTTAAATTCTTATTCGGAACGGGCTATTATAAAATGCCTACATAAACAAATAAATTAAAAAAATTAAAAACTACTCGACAGATTTTCATAAAACATGGCTAAGAACACTCGGGATAAAGTTATCTATGAAACAAAAGAAACTAAACGAAAATCGGTTCATCCGTTTGGGAGCTACGATACCAAAGACAGATACACAGACAGCCACGTTAAACTTATAACACCCCTTTCTTTTTGCGTCGGGGGTTAAAAATAACACTATATTACCTCTACAATGCATCCTTTTTATATAAGTTTTCTGTGTTCCCGGCCTATACGCTAAACTTAAGGATTCATTCTAAAATCGATCCATGAATAGACGTCTGCAAGTGTACATTACAGCACAGAATAACTATACATGAATTACGTAATTACAGGTAGCATATATAGTAGTTATGTAGTAGTATTATATAGTAGATAGGTAATACATACGTACACATTTATCGAGTTACGCGAAGGTATTTAGCTGGAGTGTGTACCGAAATCACGAATTTTAGATGCATTTTACTAATACGTTGCGTCCAGTTTCCGATATAGATATTGTAACGTAGCTATGTTATTATTCGGACCACTGTTTGGACTAGTACAAAGGTCACAAAATAATCAAACAATTCCATGTTACAAATAATAAAAACAACATTGATAAAATCACTTGAGTACCAAATGACTCCCTACAGGAAAGGACAGAACTAACCGTATAGTCCGTGATAAATCTTCGCTCCATCCAATTGTCGGCAAGTAGGTCATCTGATTGTCCACCTACTTGTGTCATTTCAGTTTTTCTCCTTTCAATTTTCTTTTGTGTCTTGTATTGGGTTGTTTTGTTGGATTTTCTTGATGCGTTTGTTGATATTGTGGTACGCGGTAAATTACTGTTGGAGGTCTTGTGTTTGGAAATTATGGTCGATGAGGAAACATGTTTTGGTTTGTACCTCTGTTATTAAAGTTTTGGTCACGTCGTTGCCTAGTCAGACTTCAACTTTTTATAGTCGATCCGTTTTTATCAGGTTTTATCGGTAAATAATGTCTTTATAGTATATATGGTATAGAAATGTTTATTTTGGTAAATCTTGTGGCAATGAAAATTATACATTACGAACGAATTGAAACCAAGCTAGACCATAAAACTCTACCTTCCCTGAGAAGCTCAGTAGGTTAGTACAGTTGTAAAGGAGAATGGACTATAAGCCAGGGGCTCCTATATTCGCCCTGCAACGTTGCTAATAAACGTTCAGTGGAACGGAAACTCTAAATTGGCCATCCACGCCTTTGATCGTAAATCCGATCCGCCAATCGTCTTCAATGTGCCAGCATTCAATATACCTGCCCGTCACGTGGTCAATAACTAATCCGATGTATAGAATATGTAGGAGTGTGAAGGCCTTGATTCCACCAAGGTATAAAGAGAACCTATTGACACTAAGATTTTTATGAAAACCAAAAGGTAGTTTTGCGAAATGACTGGATCAAATAGGATTTCTAAATTAATGATGTTGGAAATTGTCACACAGCCCCAAAGTAAGCAAAGCTAGTGCTATTTATTTAATTTATTGGAAAATGAACTGCCATGTTATCTTTAATAATAACAATAATATAAGAATTTTATATGCCATGAGATAAACTTATTAGATTTCCGATAAACATATATTTGACGACAATCCCATACCAAAAACGACATTTACTACATAGACTTTTATGTAGTAAATGTCGTTTGCCTGTCATAATTATGACATAAGTCTAAACACGCGAATAAAAAAAAAATAGAAGGTACTTTTGACAAAGACATCTCTCTCTTCTTACATTTTGTGTGCCCAACAAGGTCTACAAACAACTTAAATTAGCTAGAATTTAAAAACATTTGTAACATTAAAGAATGCAACAAATATTTGACTTTGACTATCCAATATTCTGCTTTGGCCATAATTACAACGTTGAATAACAAGCAAAATATATTGTAATAACTGAATAATGCAAAGCTCTGTAGTGAACACCAGGCTTTAATACCGCAGATGATGCAAAAGGTGGTATGTGTGTTTGTGGTGCAAAATATAAACGTCCCGCCCGCCCAATCTGGGGCAGGTTGGAGTTATGACGCCCATGAATCCGGCTCACGGTGGGTGGATTATGGCCCAAGGTATAAGTTAAATATTTTATATGAATACAACAATTTTGACGTTCTTTAAACAGATTTTTTAGATTACGATTACTTGGTGTCACATAGTAATTTTTTTTTCAAACGGAAAGCGATAGTTTTTGTTTGTTTTGTCGATGTGGTCTTGCAAATTTTCAACACAATCCAAAATAACCCTCAGTAGAAAATAACTTTAAACCTGTGTGCTTAGGAGATTATTTATTTACTTACTTACGAAGACGTGAGCACATCAATATTACCTATTAATTTCATTATGGACTTGTGAGCACAAAAATCCTTTCCTAGTGGTCTAATCTAAGGCACAAAATCATACTTCACCTCAACAGCCCATATTGGTCCACTGCTGGACGCAAGCCTCCCCCTGATAAAAGCCTTACTGGCTTTTATTTCATGGGGTATGGGGTAATGCCCATAATTCCCACGCTGGGTCACACAGGACAAAATCATACACTTGTTAAAAAATCATAACTCCTATAACTTGATCCCCCAACACAAGTAATTCTGGGTCCAGCGCGGACCCATTTCATTGGGCATTAGCTCTGATGGCCAGGATTTCTTGCCTTGAAATTTTCTCGGACATAATTATTAGGACAGGCCTATTAGTATGCCGGATGACGCTGCATCGGGTGTCTGCTGTGACAGTTCTGAAGCGGGATTTATATTGTCTAGGTTGACGGAAGCTGGTGGAAATTGTAAGCAATTGAAAATAGCTGGTTGAATTTTCACAATCAAAGTTCTCAGTTTAATTAAGGGATGAAAAATAGCAATAATATAGAAATATTTTTTATTAGATCACCATAAGTAGAAAAACCAAACCGTAAACATAAACCAAGAGAAGATTAAGGACCATAAATTTCAACGAATTGAATCTCATTGAAATCCCAACCATAAAAAGGTAAAAACTCACACAAATTGCGCTTAAAATCGCACGTTTTTTTCTTATCACCAGCAATTTTAGGGATCCCCACGTTGATCCCAGGAACGGTAATACAGATCGTACGTGAGATGTTTCGCCTCTAATGTTCTAAATTATGGGCGAATTTTAAAACACCCTCTGACTGGCGGGTCAATATACCGACTGTAAAAATGGATTTTTACTGCTTGAATATTTAAAGGGTGTGTGCTGTACACGCAAGGTGAAGAATACAAGAATACACGCGGCTGGAAATATTAAATTAGAAGAATGATTATGAGATTATGGGAGTCCAGGTAACGGTAGAAGTTTGAGGGGATCGTGCTTTTGCCACTAAAAGCTTTTCTATGGCAAATGTCACTTTTATCAGAAGGTTTTAGGTGAAAATTCATAAAGGAGTTTTCCCAGAGCTTGCTCAAATTGTATTGTGTGTCGTGGTGACACACTTCAAATATTTTGCATAGAAACTATGTCGAAATACTGTCTATGTGTGACAACAAAATTAAGATGGAATACAGAAGATAACACGAGATATAAAGAAAAGGTCAATGGATTGTGTCAAAGAGGGCATGGCTTAGAAAGGGCAGAGCAAATGAGTAGAAGATAAAAATATGTTCCACCAACTTCAACTGGCTTATTTACGGGCAGGGAGAGATGATCATGACAAAAGAGAAAACGTGAAAAGTAGCAGAAGGAAATTCATTTACATAATAAAATTTAAAATCATAGTCAACCCCAGCAATTAAAATAATTATTTTGTTAACTAGATTATAATTTCTTTCAAATGTTCATAACCCAAGCCTTAATCCCTAGACCCTGTCTACCAAATGAAACCTAATCTGCAAAATGTAGGTCATCCTTTCAAACTGATCCAGGGGTATTCAAACGTATACATGTACTGTATAATATTATCAACCCCTACCGTGGCTCTTTAATTAAACTTTGCTCACATTCGGATATTCAATTAGGGCATAATATTGACATTAGACTTAGTGGGCTTACAACCGCAAGGTGCGCGTAAACCGGCAACTTATATTGTTCAACATTCAACAACATTAAAAAGTGTTATCGTAGTAATTGTGAATTTTCTAAAATAGTAAAATTATTTGATGTTGATAACCATGATGGTTGCAAAATTTTTATTGAGCAACATATTGCAGGAGCTAACTAAATAACCTCATCTTTATTTCTTTGTAAAGTAGTCGTTTACAAAAATAACAATTTAGTATGTTGCTGTTTTGAAATAATCTTACTTAATAGTTTTTCTCCAACTTTTGTGCGTAATGAAAAAAAAATTCTAGAGAACCTTGACTTGATATGAGTAAAACAACACCGCGTCAAGAGAAATTGCTTAAAAACAATCGCCCGTACAGTGTCCCTCAATAGACCCACGTTCCACCACAGGATCAACACCTAACATTAGCATAGCTGATTAAAAGGCCTCCCCGGAACGGTTGTTAACTCGTAAATGTCAAACGTACAACATATCATAAATCATCTTAAGATTACGGTTCAGTTACTGCAATTTATACAGTAGCGGCGCTAGGCGACCTCCCTGACCGACGCTCGAATTTCGACCTACACTATCGACGATAGGGATGAATTTTCAAATAACTTAACGGATAATGTAGACCCTTTTGGGAATAGAGAGAAAATTGCAAACGTAGTAAAGCTAGCAAGTACTGAATCAGCATTTAGCTGTTCCCATATATACCGAAGTTGAGAGTACAGCGCGCCATGATTTATAGTCCAATTAAGAAAGCTCTTCGCTTATGATGTTCATTGATAAGTAATTGGTGTGATTCGGCGTTACTCAGAAAACTAGAGCTTTCGCTTTCTCGTAAATGTTCTATTTATTCACTTGTCAAGATTGACTGGTTTCAGAGTAGCGAATCGTTGTAGATTTTGACCAGGTACTTTTTCCTATGGTAATCACAAGAATTTTTTTGTGGTTCAATCCAATTGCTATCTTGATACGGATTCTCAAGTTTGTTTCGGAAGGTATGGTAGCCTTTCCTAGCAACGCCACTGGTGACAGATTATTAGTTGTATTAGCTTTGGTCAAGTATCTACTTACTTCCTCATCAGCGCACATATGTCCACCGTTGAACATGCTTTCAACAACAAAGGGAAAATTTACCTGCTACTTTTTATTTCGTTGTCATTCAAAATTACCACGATCAACTTCGAAACCAATAACCATACGAACGGTTCCCGATTAATCTACTTCTTCTACAATCCTCCTCCAACCTCAGCGCATATATCGCACCCCTAGAACAATACGGAATTCTGTCGAATAATCTCAAAATCGACTTTTTTGCATCTTTGAAACGGCAACATTTTATCGCGTGTACAAGACAATCATATCGTAATTCGCAAAAGTGCCTAACTGGCGGCTCTCTATTGCTCTTTGTGAATGAATAAGTGCAAGTTCACAACAGTGCAAAGTTACAACACAAGAGTGAATTATTTTGTGATAATCTCGTGTTGGTGAATAGCGTACGAATTTATTTGTAATTTATTTGTTGTGGATATTTTCTAATTTTGCGTTTTGTGAATATTTCGAAATAATGCATTATTGTAACACACGTTGTGTTAAACTTTTTTTATTTTTTGTTCAGTGTTGTATAAAACAGGTGAAAAACTCCTGTTTTCACCTTAAACTATGTAATTAATAAACTATGTATTACTCATTCAACCTAGATTCTTTACATGAAACGCCCGAAAACTTAGTAATAACTTTTATTATTATTAACTCATTTATTTCAGATATATCATACAACAGTAGAAAACGGTTTATCGTCTATACTGAAAAAAGTGATATTTTGACTAAGCGCTGTCTTGTTCTAGGGGTGCGATATGTACGTCCACTGCTGAACGTGTCTTCCCGAAGGAGGGTTATGGCATAACCACCACGCTTGGTAGGCGAACACCATCGCAGTTGAGGTGTTAAAATCCACGGAAAGAGGCCACTGCCTTTCCTCTGGTCCTCTCTTAGTGGACTCTAACGACATCCACGGGCTGAAATCTCTGTGAGTATGACTTTGAAAATTCAAAATCGTGTAAATGTTCAGCCAGGCTACTTTACCTCGATTGCAGCGGAACCGGGTCAGCGTATCGCGGACATGCATCATGTATAAGCGCATCTGCTCTGTAACCTAGTTGGACCGTTGTACTGTGAAACTTTAATGTGAATGCGGCATAATGCTTGTATGATTTTGTAGGGAAATGAAAGGTTTTAGTTTTTCAAAGGGACTGGTCTTCATTGACCTACTTGAAACGTTTAAGTTTGGTGTTCTAGAGTGACGTGATCCTATGGCTAAATAAATGAACATAAACTGTTGGTTTATAAACCTTAATTGTGAAATTCCATGTTACCGGCATCACAAACGGGGTAAATTGACAGCCTTTATAAGCCCGAGTGAATGAAGACTCGCCAATATTTATAAGAAATGAACATATGAGATACCAAACCATAGAAAAAACCTACTATTAAAATTTCAATACAAGGAACAAGGCATAGTTTTCTATTAAAAATCCTGCTTAAATTGCGCGTAATCTAAGGCATGCTTTTCTGCCATAAATCTATTAAGTGGGTTTCAACCATCCAAAGGTTTGATATACACCAATAATGTCTTCATAAATTATTTTGTTTAGTTTATAATCACATCGTTCATTCTAGATTTAATACAACCCTCTTCGAAATCGTAAGAAGACTTTAGGGACAGGGGACCATAAAGACAATAATAATTAATTGCTCTCTGACAGCCCTCAGAATAAAAAGACAGATTCTTTATAAATAAACTGTTGAACCAATAATTATTGTTCGGTCTTTGTTTTCCCCTCGGATCTCCCCTCCACTTCAAGCTCTTGCACTGATGGTACTTTACTGTAGAGTACCTATTGGTTAAACCAGCTCTGGTTTTAGTTTTGGCTTTATTTTAGTAATTCTATTGAAAGTTTATTGTTTGGAACTAATTGGATTAGGTTTTGAAACAATACTTGTTGGTTTTGCGGTATGAGGTTTGCGCATGAGTGGTGACTATAAGGTTTTTACGAATTTGATACGGGGCGATACCTGGTGCATCTAAAATTATTATTAAGAAAATATAGTTGGATCGAAAATGTATTATGTTTTGTTTTATTTCTATTATTACCTACATAATACATTAGTCATGGAATTCTTAGGTAGGTAGGTTTGTAGATATCATTCTGACCAGACCGACCGAAAACCACAATATTAATTATCAGACGGGACTTAAGATCTGGCTGCATTCATAGAGTTATAGTTTTTCAAAGAATTTCGACGAAAATATCAGAACACTTCACATTCTGTCCCATAAACACTTGACTTTATTTGACTTTTCGTAATTTTATGACCGAATAAGCAAGCTGGTATCACACTATTCAGGGCTAATAATGTTTTTTCGAAGAATCGTGCGTCATAGATGATGCAATAGCACAGATGGGTATGTTTATTACTTCCATCGTATGGGAAATATTTTAAATTGTTGTGGTTAAGCGTACTACTGCTTAAACAGAAATCTAGGTAATATAGACGTAGATTGATATAATTCCACTGAATACTGTGGTTGTGATAGGCACTTGTAAATTTAAATCTATTATAGTCAGTGAATAGGTAAACAAATATCTAAGACAAAGAACTAACGTAGAATAACGAATAATGAGGATTATAAGAATTGAAAAACCAAATACAAAACCAGAGGCAGCAACTAAAGTAACCAAACCAGAAAAGACAACGAGAAAGGTTGTAACTAAGCGGAAGTTCCTATAGTAGCAACATAATGATAACCATTATCTGAGCGTCTGGTCGAAGCGACGCGTGACCCGAGAGCTAGTGAGTATCTGGCGCAATCAGCATTGCCAATCAGCATAAGCGAGGCAATGTAGCCAGCGTCTCGGGGACGCTTCTGACTGGTTTTGGTATGTATCAGTTAGCTACCTGTAGACTGTTTGCAACAGTCTGCAGCTAGCCCAATTGTTTCAATTGTAGATAATATTTCAAATTTGTTTCCATTATTTGATTTCAATTTTCATGTCGTTAACCATGATTTATTTTATTTATTTATTATTTATTTATTTATGATAATATTGATAATATAATGTACATATTGTGATTATAATCTATGAGCGATCAATTCACCTTCTCTGCATCTTAATCTTTGCCCAAAAGCAATTTAGCAAGATCCAAAGGCAGACATTAGTCTTACAATTTATGAATATAAGATAGGTGAGCTGAACCTACATTTTACGATTCTGTTAATTTCGCAAGCAGCGGGTTATTGGGTGAGTCAATGGGTTTTGTGTACAGCCTTATAATGTTAAGACAAAGTTATGAGTGATTCATACAATTCATTTCAGTATAAAATAAAATAAAGTAGCATCTTTCACAAGTAGAATGTAATGGATAAAGCATGGAGTGGGTCAAAAAGATTGATAGACAAGAACCTCAGCAGCTTCTTGAATATAAAAGGTTTCCGTGAAGAAGTCGCAGAGACGACTTTAATGCTCTGCTGGTCAGACCAAAATTGTATAGAGAGGAGCTTTAAAACAATGAAGTCTCTACATATACAAAATTTAAATTACATTCCGCTCATGCTAGCACAATATTCATACCCGATCGAAACATAGTAGGACTATACAGACTCTTGGTTGTATTGTATATATGTATTTACAAAACGATTGCTATTGTTGTTAATGATAGTGTTTTAGCGGTTCAGACAACAATTGTAACATTTACTTTGGTATATAATTTTTTTATTCACTTATGTTGCAAAAGCGTTAAATTTAAAGTATTATTATTAGAGAAACAGGACGTTTTTAAGGTAATTTTCTTTCAAACCATTGTTGCCATTAGAAGAACCTCCCCAGGGGAAAATAAAACAAAGTGTGACCAAACCATTCATAAAAATAAACTTCCCCTCAGTAATTAAATCAAATGTCAACAAAATCAAATGCCACGAATTGTTATCTAACAAAACATGACCTTTGTTAACAAATATATAACACCAACATACATCTGCAGTTGTGAGCGGCGCTAGTATCGAAACTTTATTGGAAACCAAGAGTAATTTTGAAGTGACGCTCTTAGTTTCGCTTTTGTCCACCTGAAAAGGTAATTTGGTGGCGCTGTAATAGCATAGCATTTGTGTCCTGGCATTTTAATCAGAGGGGCGACAATTAATAAGAACAAAGCAGGGGTATGATCAAATGCCCCATGAGGGATGGACATTTGGACATGGGTTTTTCAGATAAGAGATACCTAGCCTTAATCTTCACAAATTATATTGGTTTTACCATCACGCATTTCATCTACGTACGTTACATGTATTTTTTGGCTCATGCTCCATATAAAACTCATAAGTATTAAACCTTTTGTTCCCAATTCGGTTTTGGAAAATAAAATTAATGTAGAGCCAAGATTGTCAGATCATTTTACGATATCTTCATAATATTGTGTAGATAGAGAAAATCTGGAAAATTTTAGACATCGTAGCATCATCTAGCCCCAGAGTAAGTAGAGCTTGAAATCGCTAGTTAAATAATAAACTTTTTGAACCGACGACGAAAGGATTTGAGATCGCTAGCAAATCCCTGAAAACTGTTAATATCATCGTTTTAGTTACCTACACCTATCAAAAATGACAAAAGCTTTGCATAAAAGTCACCCCATAAAATTCATTCAATCAAACCAGAGCTACCTGCAAGTTACACCCTCATCAGTAGAATTATGCCTAATCAGGTGTTAAACGAAAAATTGAGGGTGTAAAAATCACTGACGGGTTGGCTAGTAGGGCTACCTCGGATACATGGACATGTAGATTGGCATTGTTTTTGACATGTATGGTGATACTTTGGCTGCATTGGCTTTTATTGCTCATTTCTAATAATAATAATAATAATTAATAATGCTGTGTGAAATGTTCAGCATTATTTATTTATTTATTTCTGAACAGCAAGATCACAATATCGAAAGTTTTCAAAGGAATACGGAAGTTACCTACATCGAAAGCTTGCAAAAAAATATGTAAGATCTTTTGCACTGTCCCTACCCTACATTGTATTTAAATAAAACCAACCTGTTTTGAATGTAGTTGTAGGTAATTTTTTTATGCGCTGGTTGGTGATTCGAATGTTAACACATTAATTGCCCATGACCCATGACACACATCTCCATGTTCGAGTTGGTCGAGCTTCTGTGGCTCGCCCCTTCAGTTTCCACCGCTGCTGGGCAGTGAATATGATAAAGCTTTATTTTTTTATTCGAAATTCTAAATTCCAAAATCTTACAACGTAAGATCACTTTCACCACACTATATATACAGTTACCTGACAACCCTATCGGTCAGTGAAGGGCTTCCGAGTTCGATGACCTTTGCTTCGGGGTAGCCGAATTAGGCAGGAGGTGAACTGAACGGGATAGATAACGGTTTCTTACAATTTATAGAGGTGCAGGAATATAATCTGGCCAATTATCTAATAGAGTTGTTTTACTGGATACTAGTGGCTTTTGACGGTGGCGTTTTTATTTGTGGGACTTTGTTTATGGTCAAGGAGGGTTGATGAATGCAAGCTAAGATTCGGAAGTTGAACTATAATTCCAAGTCGTACTGTCTACTTTAAATCATGGCAGCATAAGGCAAATGCCTAACGCCACAAAATTCTCAGTTCTGGATGATTTTAGCCTGAGGAATCGTTATTTAAAAAAGTATTTTTGGGCACATTAGTGTCGTAGTTTTTAGGTAAATCATGTTTTATAAACTTTACATTCTTCTTTTAATGTTTTATCACGCTAGTTCTTGGGACTTTTTAATAAACAGAAAAAAAAACGTTTTACATGCCTCTACAATGTAGTATAACCAAACGAAGTAGTAACGAACCAAAAAAGAAATAAATACCCACACGCAACTCTAAATACCCTCAAATAGGTCCTAATACTTACCATATTTTTCAAATCCGTTAATCTTACAAAATACATCATCAAATACCCTCAAATAGGTCCTTATACTTACCATATTTTTTTCAAATTCGTTAATGTCACAAAATACATCATCAAATCGTTATCAAATCATCAGGAATTTTCGTTCAAAGTCTATATTTTACTAGCTCTTGATCGAGCTACGAGTAGGTACAGAGCCGTTTCACTCTAGATCTTTGTAGGACTATTAATCAACTTGACTTCTAACATATGGTTTCGAGCGAGTCAACAACAAAAACTCTCGCATTCGATATTGTAAAAACCCCAACCCAAGGCCGAATTTATCCTAAATTCATTAATCTTAAAAAATTACATCATCCTTTTCAGAACCCAATTAGAACATTGAATAAAATACAGAAATAATGTTGGACAAACCAGAATCATCTAGCCCCAAGTATCCAAGGCTTATGTTACGGGTATTTGATAACTGAAATTGGACATTGTGATAAAAGTTGATAAATCTCGATTGATCTTGACCTCGATTCAACTAAATCGCTATTTGAGTTGATGTCTCGCTTTTGTCTTGATTTAGTTTTAAGTCAACAGAAAAATCTCTCACATACGGTACTACAACTCTCATTTTACTGGGTCTTCAAATGTGGTAAAAACCCCATCCCAAGGCCCAATTTTTCCCAAATTCATTAATCTTACAAATTACATGATCCTATTCATAACCCAGTTAGACCATCAGGTTAGTGTAACGCTCCGCTCGCCAGCTGACTACGTTTCACTTTCCGACAGAAAAGGTTATGTTTTACCTTTTTTGAAGAGCGAATTCAAAACTGGGTCGTTCGGCTTTATTGCCGAAACTGCTGCGAGTTTTTTGAATTTTTCATCCAAATTCGTCGAATAATTCGATGGCTATTGGGTAGGGAACATTTTTGATGAGGTGACGTTACGCGTTGATTGCGCTTTTAAACCTTGATTTCTAACGCCTACGCTGTAAAAAACAGTGTATTTTTTATCGTCATGATTTTTATTTGTGGTGTTTGAATTGTCCTGTATTTTGTTACAGTAGCATGCGCCCTGCATGTAGTTTTAATTAGTTTTTAATTATGTCGATCTATCAGTCGGAACGTCACCTCCTTGTAGGAAGGCTATGCAATTTACAGAAAGAACGCTGATTTATCGGCAACACCTTATTAATTTATGCGTTATGTGACGTTTAGCCATAGTGTTGAACGTTGATAGTTCAACAATCAGCATAGATAGTTTATGAAAGGTGGTTTTTCAAACGGGCTTCAGACTGATTCTACGATCAAGGGCGTCGCGTGGCTATGCCCCATGGTGGGAAAGTATCTTAAAAATAGAAATCAACAAGGATCAAATTTGTATAGGTACGAGTACTACAGAATGGGACACATTTTGAGCATTAGCTATATTAAATTAATTGTCAGTAAAACTTAATAATTTTAATAAATAATAAATAAATAAATAAAATAAAAAGTTTGTTTATTCAGACATAATTTTGTCCATACATTACACACACATGTCATATAAAACATTACAAAAAATAAAAATAAAAAATCAGAGATAAAATACAGAAACATTGAATAGAAACATTGAACATGAATTGTAAGAGTTGCGCAGCCATTCAACAGAATCCCAACTTAAGAAGAGGTCTAAAGAGTTAGGATCCTGTTGAAAGACTGCATGATGGGCGAAGCAAACTTACTTCCTACAACCTTCAGGATGGTGTTGGTACTGCTACACGTTCTGCGCAGCAGTGAGGCGGTTTTCTTACGGATGATGGCGTGAAAGCCATCAACCTGGGCCTCAGCAAACATGAGGGATGCGCTGCAGAAGCGAGGCAGCCCCAACAACATCCTGAAGGCGTTATTATATTGTACACGCAGAGCGCTAAGCGATCTTTTAGTAAAGCTAGCCCAAAGGCTGCCCGTATAGAGTGATTGGCAGTAGGCTTTGAACAGCGTGATTTTCACTTGCCTACTGCAACGAGCAAACCTTCGCGCCAGCATATTACTTCGGACCGCCAACGCTCTACGTTCTCGTTCTATATCTACCTGGTCGTCAAGGTCGTCGGTAAGGAAATGTCCCAGATACTTGAAGCTATAGACTCTGTTTAGCTCAAGACCGTTGAGTCTCAAGCTTGGAACTGACGCTGGAACCTTACCTGCGGCCTTGAATACCAAGTATTCACTCTTCTTGCAGTTATACACAAGTCCATGCTTACTGGCGTACTCTTCACAGATGGACAGCAGCGTCCGAAGGGCGCTGATCGTTGGACACAGCAGCGCCATGTCGTCTGCATAGCTGATATTGTTCATACACACATTATCAACGGAGCAGCCGACACGCGCATTGCTGAGTCCCACGATCAGCTCGTTTACGTACAGATTGAAGAGCTTGGGTGAGCTCAACCCACCTTGTCTCACGCCGCACTCCAACCTGTAGGTCTCCGAAAACACCCCCGCCCATTTAACAATGTTTGTCTGATTAGCGTACCAGTAGTGGAAAAGACGCTGCACCTGTGTGTGCACGCCTGTGCCTGCCAGCTTCCTCCACAACATATCGTAGGACACCAGGTCAAAAGCCTTCGAGAGGTCGAGGAAGCATGCATACACAGGTGTGCGCCTCTGCGTGTAATATTGTACAGTGTGTTTCAGACTCAGAATCGCACTTTCAGTTGAGAGGCCCTTTCTGAAGCCAAACTGTGCATCATGAATGTCTAAATATTTGTCAAGTTCTGAGTCCATCACACTGTCCAACACCTTCGCCACTACGGTAGCTAATGATATTGGCCTATAGTTACATTTATCAGATAGGTCACCAGTCTTGTTCTTTACAATGGGCACAACAGTGGTTTTCATTAGGTCTTCAGGTAGGTAAGAGTGAACGAAGCATACACCAAATAAAACTGAGAGAAGATGAGGTAACTGGGGCCCCGCATACTTTAGGTGTTCGATGCTGAGGCCGTCATGACCAGGTGACTTACCTCGTGTCATTTTATTTATAATTGTAGCAACCTGCTCAGCAGTAACTTGGTAGGTCTCCCTGGTCATGCCGTCCCCTGCATCCCCTGATGTTGACACTGAACCCAGCACCGAGCTTACTCTGAAATGGTCTTTAAATAGGTTAGCAATTCCCTTACAGTCACTCACACCTTCAACGCTTACAGGCAGACCAGGCTGCACATTCAATTTATTTGTTGATTTCCAAAACGCACTAAAATTACTTGTTGATCGATGCTCTGCTATAATGTCCATTTTAATTTGTTCTTCATTATTTTGACACCATCTAAGTTTACTTTTGAAATTTTTTCTGCTCTCATTCATATTATTATAAAAAATACCAGAACGTGGTTTGTTTTCCCAAATCCAGTTTCTGAAATGCAACCTGGCCTCCCTGTGCGCCTCTCGGACATGTTTATTCCAGCCTACCACACAACGGGTTCTGCCCTTCCCTGCTTTTTTCACTTTACTATAGGAAGCTGCGTCACTTAGAATGTTAATAATGTCATGATAAAAAATGTCATTTTGATTTTTATGTCCTGCATTTCTACATTCACTAGGGTTACAATGTAATAGGTCACAAGGACAATTTATTTCATTAAGTTTTTCCTTACAATATTTTTTATAAATGTCAATTTGTTCATCAGTCCTATTTCCCCAAAATACAGAATTTAACATTGTTTTATTATTATAAGATGTCTTACATGGAATTAAATTAAGATTACAATTAATAATTAATGGCAAATGATCTGACCAGTATATACTATATTTAATTTTTATGTCATTTATTGTTTGGGAGGCAGAACCGCTGACAATACAATGATCAAGCCATCTGGTGCAACCGTGGGCATCACTTATAAAGGTGTAGCTGCCAGAACTCAAGCCAAGCTGATCAATATCTGCACAAATCCATTTTTGATCAACACATATATTTAATAACTCAGTTCCAAAAAGTTCACCCGGGTGTGCATTGAAGTCCCCAAGGATAAAAATAGCCTCCACGCAACTACTCTCCACAATAGCACAAATCTCGCCAAAACAGTCTGTGAAGTCTGCCAGATTTTCATGCGAGTCCGTGGGCATGTAGACGCTACACACAAGAATGTCACTATCGATGACCTTAATAAATTTAAAATTTCATGGTCTTCCTTTTATTTAATTTTATGATACTATGTTATCTGGAAAAAAATTCCTTACGATTGAGCATTTTGATTGGTGATATCGTAAAATTACGGATGTCTTTTTTTACATTTTGGCGGGTGTGACTCCCGGTTCAGACAGGCGGTTATTCAAAAATCTTGTTTAAATTGTTCATAAAAAGAAAATGGAATCTTCTTTGAGTAAAAATTTCTATCTACAATATTTAAGATACCTTCCCTCCATGTGGCATAGCCGTGGGACGCCCTGTTTAATATATTAAGATATTGATATGGCAAGAAAGTTACTTAACAGTATGCAAAGTAACATAGAACTCTATAATGCTACCACGCGTATTAAAAACAACGTTATCCTGGACGGAAACTATCAAACTGAATACCTACATACTTAGAATGAAATGATAAAAAGCGATCTAATAAAACTTGGCTGCATTAATGCATTATAGCGATGCAATACGAGGCATGCCGCGCGCACCGCGAATAGGTGATGCATCCACTTACAGGTGCACCTTAATAATGTAGGACCTGTACCTACTTATCGATGCTGTACTTAAGGGTCCGGCGACGAATGAATTTCCCATACAAACGTAGTACCAAAATGATTTGTTGTTTGAGAATATTTTCACCATGGTTTGCTATTATTTGTATTAGAATAGTATTTATTTAGGTTCCTGCCACAAGCTTTTTTCAAAATACTTATCTACACAAAAACTAAGAATACATTAATTCTTTAATGTAAAATTGCGATTCGGTTTAATTTCATTTCACAAGGGCATTTTGAAAAAAAAATGTGTCAGGAACCTAGATAAATACTATTTTAATACAAATAATAGCAGACCATGGTGAAAATATGCTCAAATTACAAATCATTTTGGTATTACGTTTGTATAGGAAATTCATCCGTCGCCGGACCCTTAAGGCCAGGTATTCCTGCAGCAGTAGGCAGTAGGTACAACATGGCGGCTATACCAGTGATGTGTCGTTTAAACCATAGAGCTTTAGCAAAAAACATGGCACCAAACTAACCTCGCCATGGAATAAAAAGTTTTCATGCCTACTAAGTCTAAGACAGGGCTCTTCCGTGTGCCGAAGGGGTTTTCTTTTTTCATTGCTTTTAACATTGATTTCTTTTGTCAACTGTCAAAAACTCTTCCCTTTTTTCCACCGATAATGCAGTCTACAGTTTTTTCTGTACTTTTTTTACAGATTTGTCAAGTAAAATTGGATAGTTAAAGTTTATTTAGGCTGCAATAAATCGAACGCAATAATATTGTATCTTACACAATTCCTCTCATAGACGTAAAAGTTACAGCTTAATAAAATATCCTTCGAAATAAGTGAAGATCTAAGAAAGAGGAAGTAAGTAAATAAACAAAAGAGAATCGTAACCAATATAAATTCGGGCGAATAAAACATTTTCATTGGTCCTGCTGCCTCGAGGCGATAGGTCGCGGATATTTCGCATGATTTGTCCATCGACGGATTTATTTCAGCGTACAGACACTACTTATTATAAGTAACTCTATAAGAAAATGGTTTAAACTTTATGAAAAAAAAAGATATAAATAAATTGTTCTGGAAACCTCTGTTTACGCGTATTCCCAGAATTTATGACATCTTCATCATCATTGTCAGCAGCCTGTTAGTCCCCTGAGCGTCATAGCGACCTGTCGTCAGCTTCAAATCAAATCAAATCAAAAACTCTTTATTTCCATATATACAAAAAATGTACACTTAGAAAAGGTCAAATCATAAAACTAAACACTGACACGGAAATAAAGTGATATTTTTGTTTTCTGTCACTTTAATATGTTGACTTGTCGCATCCAGCAAGCGCAGAAATTCTGTGTTTTAGTTAATTCTTAATAGGTACCCAATTCAAAACAATTTAATAACGGACGGACACGTCCTAACTTCTGAGTTCCCTGAGAGAATCAGTAGATATCCCTAAAAACTACTACCTACTTATTTCCGACTTTATTTCACCCAGTTTTAGATTAGATTTTCACTAATTTTATACTAAACAGACACAATTTCTATGCATTAGGATATACGTTAACTTTATTACAGTAGGTGCAAAATTGTGAAACCGTCCTAAAATATTCGTAAAAATTCTTGTGAGCGTAAAATTTCAATCTACCTCTTATACATATGCAAAGCGAACCCCTTAGCGTTATTTGGGGCGGGTGAGTACAGGTAGGTTATTACCTACCTGGGACCCAATTCCACTAACCAATCGCTTCACTATGACAATGTTATCGTCGCAGAATCGTCACGTAGAATCCTTATTCATTTGATTAAAAAACTCCAGATAATGCGTGTGGTGCTATTTGCACGGATAGATTGATAATAATCGTTTCAAACTCGACACATTTGACTCGCGTCCCTCCATCTGTAGTTTTTTTCATCGGTAGAATACTAAAACGTATCATTCTCTGACGATACCATTGTAAAAGTGGAGCGATTAGTTTATCTGCAAATAGGGCTCCTTCTCCTCTGGATAAATAAATGATTTGACAATTATTTTGTGACAACCTGTTACAAAGATGACAACTTCGTGGTACTTATTAATTTGTTTTGAAATACATTATTTATTTTGATCATAATTTATTATTCTTAAACTTGCATGTCAAACTTGGTTACGGCTCAACGTTTAATTTTAGCCTAACTGCTCCCTCGGCAAAATATATTTCATAAAAATTACACGAGCGTTCCAATTTACCAGTCAAATCTAATTTTCCGGACGATATGAAACCGAAACCATACTTATAAGCACTTCTAAGTACTCCAACAGCTAACTCATTCCTTATTCATCGAAAAGCGGCGATGCGTCCTAAGACTCTCGACTAAGACGTCGTTAACTAAATTAATACGAATATAAAGCATGATTAAAAAAATTACGTCGACAACCGAGGGAGAAAAACAAGGGGAGCATCCCTTGTATATCCACAGACGTTTTTTTCATCAAGACTCAAAGACTCTACGTATAAGAAAATAAGGAGCGTTTTAATTTTACGAAGGTTTTTTGTCTGTTATTGCATACAAACTTTACCTTCAAGTGTTATAAGTCCTAATGTCCCTTTATAACGTTGCCCTGGGGTGAAACAATAGAAATGTTAATGCTAGATATTTTTAAGTTGTGCTGTTCTGTTTGTTAGACTGTGAATGTTTGTTTCTCTTTTATGGTTCTTATCTCGACAGGAATTTACTTCCGAGAGTTGAGTCTGTTGTTGAGTTGATTGCGTGTTTAGTTTCTTAGAGAATAGTGGTCTGGCAATAAATACTTTGTAGATCTAAAATAGACTTTCTCAAAAAGAAGAAACCAGATATCCAGTCAAAAATAAAGTTGTAATTTAATGCGAAATCCTGAAAGTAGAAAGTGGATGAATGTTTGCTACAGCTGAATGAATCGAACGGAAGTTTGCATAGATGTAGTTCTAGGCGCGGAACTTTTTTTAACTTGTTAGGCCAAACAAGGAGGGTTTTTCCATAATCAAAACTCTTAGCAGCCGTATCGGAGAATGCAGTAGAGGTGTTAAAAAGAGAGGAAAAGTGCTGCTGAACTTCCTCTGATAGGTTCCCTCAATTCTTACGCAACGATCGCCACGGCTATCGGCTTGCGTATATGGCAATACCTACATGCTTGATTGACAGGCTTAAAATCAAGGTCTACACTACAAAATTTATAACTTTTCAAATATGACACGCAATTTTGTGATTCAAAAAGCGGAAATAATCCGTTGCAGCTAAAAGCTTACCATTAGATACGTACGAGAAACTATTGAATTAGAATGGACGAGCATTTTGCCAATGGGTTTTAAAAATTTACCAGCCTGAAGCATTTTTTTTGTATCAATAATTCTGAAAATGACTGAATCTATTTACAGTTTGTATAGGTTCACCAGGAAACAACCGTGAAGTGTCAACCTGCGATATGAGAATATTGTGAATCAAAATCTATAACATAATGAGATCAAATATGTAGGATACTAGACTGGGTAGAATTAAAATTTAACTTAGCGATTACTAAGATGTAAATTCACAAATAACCCAAGTGTAAAGAACTATTCGGCTTTCAGTATAAAGTGAAACAAAATAAAAATAAATCCAAACAACGAAAGTACAAGACCCATTTAGCATTGGAATCAGTAATGCCGTAATAAAATTTACAAATTTCATCCATAAAGCAAGTATGTTCAGAAACTTTGCTCGTGAAGCGAAATTCGAGATTGTAATAGATTTTAGGAACAATACAAGTTTACATTTATTGTTATTTGACTCATCAGGGGATGAACAGGGGTGCAGGTTATTAAGCAGTATTTTAAAACTTATGAAAAAAAATATTGCACATTAACGGATTATTTACAATTTGTACACTCCATAAAGTTTCAAAATTTAAAACCATATATTTTGTCTAAGAATTCATCATCAAGTTTAAAAATTGCATGAAGGTAAACTTTAAAAATAACTACAGGTCTTAAATCAGTTCAATGATTTGCATTTCAAAATTGCGTTGCAAAAATAAACCAGTCTTTATTTTGAACTGAAATTATCGAAGAACCAGCGAAAATTCCTGAGGTGTTGTTTACCCTAAGGCGATTTACTCCAAGTGTCTGTAAAGGCGATAATTAGAAAACTTTTTCAATTAGTTTAATTTCGTAGTAAGTCGAAGATTTTTGAAGCTTACGTCCAACAACAGTGAACTTAAAAAGTTTTGGATGCTGGGCTGGTCTTAAGGTAAAGAGGGTATTAGAAGTACGCAACGAAGAAAGGTATCAGATATTTTCTAACCTACTTATTTGAGGACCTTTTGGCTAATCATCAACAGAGACGAAGGAGATTGGTGGTTTGGATTGCGTTACAAGACATTATATTTTTGTTTCTTTGTATGGTCTTGTAATCCATTAGCTTGGACCACCACTTTAATGAATGTCGTTACAAAACAAAAAAGCTTTTTTTGTTGTGACTGTAATCGTACTGTTACATGCTAGCGTATGCTTGAATTGGCTGACAAAAATATCATCTCAAACATCGTTTGTTGTTTGTTGATGACTCAATCAACATCATAATATCAATCCATACTGATATTATAAATCCGAAAGCAACTCTGTCTGTCTATCTGTTTGTTACCTTTTCACAGCTAAACGAATCTTAATGAAATTTGGCAGGGAGGTACATGGTACCTCGAGTCTAGTTGAAAAGCGCGTGAAAGCTGCAGGCAGCAGCCAGTTAATGTATATTATTTGTTTACAATTCAAGTGATTTGTAACCTAAAAGTTAACCATGTAAGAAACCAGAAGGGATACAGAAAGTTTATTAAATTTGAGCATCTGTGTTTCCGGAAGGATTCACGCACAGACGCAGGCGTCAGCAAGTTTAAAATTTAATTAAAGAGGAACTTTCAGGGACACGCTTGAACAAACTGAGTAGACGAGCGATTTTTATAGGACTTTTTTGCATATGATCAACATGAATTCTGTCATTTTCTGCTGCTCTTGGCAAAAAGTGGGCACAAGATGAAAACATTTCATTTCTTCTTTACGAGGGCGATATGTAGGTGCTCTTCTGAAATCCTTGCCCTGCCTTTGGCGAAAATATGGTTCTGTCCATTTTAATCTTTTAAAGCTAAAGTAAAGAACTGAAAAACAATCTTCGAACTTATAATGTTGGTAGTAGAACATTTTTGTTTATCTTCTTGTCTTCGATAATCTGATACATACTCGTATTTGGTTGTATCCTTTGTAGACCATGCGATAGCTCGGAGTCGTTTATTTTCTTTGTTTGACTTATGTTAGAACGAATTAAAACATTGCAACAAGTAAAAACCGGTTGTAAAGGGTTAAAGTTAACAGACTCATAAATGTTAAATATACCCCATCGCCCGTCTGCAACGTCAGCACACATGTCGCCACAACATATGCAAAGAATTTAAATGCGTCGCAGTTTTGTTGCAATTTACCATGACAAACCCTAATGAAGACAGTTTGCTTGAGCAAATGCTTATTGACTTTCATGTTTTGGAATAACTTGTTTAAATTTCTATAAACGTAATATTAATGTATTTACGGAAACAGAACTTAGTATGTATACTAGGTTCTGTTTCCGGTTTTTTCACACATTTTTCTTCGATAAAAATTAGCTGAAGTTGTTTAAGGTTTTTTACATTCGTATCTGACGTACCCATGAGTCCTGTAAATGTAAGGTCTGAACTTATAAAACACTTTGACTTATTGTACAATATTCCGTTCCGATCCATTCAGTATTTTTTGACGTCAAGGAGTAAAAAACATCCTTCCATTCCTTAGTGTGATGTCAGCACGTATTACGGTGGCAACTAAATTATACTTTATAATATTTTTTAATACTTTTTATAATACTTTTATTTAAAATTTGGAAAATGCCACTTTAATAGGATTTAGAATACCTCATCATCATCTATGTTAGTCCACAACTGGACATAGGCCTCACCTAATCAGTACCATAGCGCATTGTCTTCAGTTTGCCGCATCCAGCATCTGCATGTAGTCTTAAAAATACCTTTATAGTAGCGAACCAAATCCCTATCGATAGACATTAAACACAAACACAACAACTCATTCTTAACGTCTCAACTTCACCTCTAAGCGCAACCATTATCCGAACATACTCCACCTCTGTCACATAAGTATTAGCCAAGTAAACGAACTTAAAACTCTTTGCTCGTTCGAATTTATGAAAACATAAAATTTCAGGCCCAATTATCCAGCGAAAAGAAAATTTCATCCCGAAATTACCTATTCTGAAGCGGGGCACGTGCTTAGAGCGATTTAAGTAAAACTTTGGCTGTAAAGGTGATGTTGGACGGGCAACTTTTTGATGGTGAAGTGTTTTTGGGAATGGTTGGTCCATCTGTGTCCAATGACTTCTGTGGAGAGTGAACTAGTCTGCCGGTGATGCAATAGATTTCGGGTTTAATTTTCACCGAAGAAAAATAATATGTATGTATCATCTGCAGTTTGTTCCGAGTCTGTGTCTTTTCTTTGTAATTGTTTGTATAAGATTATCATTGTGCCAATGACATAAATATTTCACCATCTCTTTTTTGATGGATATATTCTACGTCCGTAGTAGGTGAATTTAATCTGCCCTCGATTCTATGTAAAGCTCCGATAAGGCCGCCTATTGTGCATTAGCTGAATTTGTTCTTGTGATATTTGGTGTGCAATATAGAATAGTTGTACTTGTGTTCTATAATATTTTTTTTTGTAATTTTTTTTCTGAGTATCACGTTGACACAAATTTTAAGTATCTACCTGCTTGTAGACACTTAATCGCCCGTCCAAAAAGCCTCTAACGAAACTTGGACCATAAGCACGTAAGCTTAAAGGCTTCAACTCGAAACGCCTATTCCTCCGAAACCTAAGAATTATTGGAACATAACAAAATATGACCGTCGGCGAAACCTCCATAAATCGTTTTACATCTGCTATAAAGTAATGAGATTTGGCCTGAATTTAGGTTTACGATGAGAGGTATGGATCAAAATGTTTTTGTGTGTATTGATCGAATACATACGGAATGATAATGCTAAATTAGAAATAGCCCCTTGATACGGGTGCGGTATAAAATTATTTACCACGTGGAGAAACACGGACCTGTTTTCGGATGTATATGTCCGTCCTTCGACAGATCTGATCTTTTGGAAAACTTGTGGGATTCCCTCGTTTTCCACGACTTCAGCGACATTTTCCAAATGAATATCTTGCAAAAAAACGTTGAGCGCACATTAAAAAGAACAATATTGAGGTATCTGTTTTATTTTCTCCCGGAAGATGTCAAGCAAAAACAGTTACACACCAGATTTTTCAAAAACTGCTATAATCCTCGTTTACCCAGAAAAGCTAATAAAATGTGAACCATATTCATTGACTTCTGTCATTGACAGTTTTTGATACTACGATACGAGGAATTTGTGCGCACTGTGCGTCTCAGTCGATTAATATGACGACTTTTATTTAGATTTTATCAATCCTGTCTGTGCACAATACCATAAATTCTATAGGAAAGCATTGTGACTGAAATCCACGTTTTTCAACGAAAAATACAAACTCCCGCTCAAAATACCAGCACGTAAATTTCTCTCCACTTAGCTATCTTTTAGCGCAATCCCACAAAAGTAGATCGACGTCAAGAAGGGAATTCCATTCTTTAGAATTTGTTGAGATCAGCCTCGGGGTACGAATATTCGGATCATCGGAGCTTTTAGGGGTCCGTGGCGGATTGTTAAGAATAATGGATTTTTTATCTGCTTAAAAATTCACTATAGTTATTTTCTGTTTTTATTTGTATAGGATGACTATGTATCAACAGATTTAGTATTTTGTAAGGGCTTTATTTTTCACCATTTATTAAGTTGGTCAAAGTAATCGACAAGCTCAAAGATTAAGCCTATTTGTTATTTGAGCGTCTGGTCGAAGCGACTCGTGACCCGAGAGCTAGTGAGTATCTGGCGTAACTCATCAGCATTGCCATACAGCGCGGGGCAATGCAGCCAGAGCGTCTTGGGGACGCTTCTGGCTGATGTTGATATAAATCAGTTGATTGACCTGATTGACCTGTAGATTGTTTGCAACAGTCTGTAGTTAGCTCAATTGTTTCAATTGTAAATACTAGTTCTAATCTATTTCTATTATTTGATTGTAATTTTCTTTGTGAACCAGCAAAGTTGAAGCAGATTTTATATTAGCAACCGATAACTAATGGGATAAACATAATTCAATGTAGACCGCAACTTGGAAACTTATTGTAGGACGCCCTCTGACCAGACTGCAAATGCTAGCTGATGCAAGTAGATGCTGAACGCGTTATGTTGAAAACAGGGCGTTACAGCGCTCATAAGAGGAAGCCAATGATGATGATGATTGATGAATCATAACCAACGTTTCGTTCTAGTAATATTTTCGATTGAAAAATAAGATCTACTGAACAAACAGGCGCAGAACCATCCAATAACATCAGCCCGACCCGCGCAGTTTATGATTCGTATAGATGACATTCATTGAGTAATGGCTCCATAGAATCCCGGTCAATATCGCCTATTTAGAAATTAGAGGCATTAGTAGATTGCTGCGCTTTTTCCTTCGGATATTGGAATGGACGCATTGTTCCTTTTGAGTTTTAGAAATATTGGGTTTGGGAGAAGATAATAGTACCTTATTACTTTACTCTATTCTTTAGGGTTGTATGGCTTGTTGTCGACTTATGAATCCAGTGCTACTCGTATACGTACGAGTACGTAATGGGCCGTCAAGTCATTGGAAATATTCTGTATGATTTATTTATTTATTTATTTAAATCTTATATTTTTAAGAGGTTTTTAGCCAAACACTGACTACGTCAGCCCCGTTAGTACATTCAATTAGTTACTAATCTTATAAAATATCATAAACCATTTTATACAGTCCTGGCCGCCGAGCAAAGCGGGGCGGCTATTCTGTATGATGAAAACACGTACAAGCTTAGGTTAGCTACATTAGACCAAAATAAAATAAATTCAAAATTTTGAAACTGCAAATTGAAAGTTTTATAAATCTATAGAAATAAGACGACGAAGTCTAGTATATAGGTATATTATATAGTTAGTAATAGGTACAAACAATTATTTTTCAGTATATAAGTTATAAAGAAAACTGAGAAAATCGTCTTGCTTTGGCGCCTCGAGTTATTTCTATCTCAATCTCCTTTATTGCATCGTAAATAAGTGTAGTGACAGTTTTTATTGCGGCAACTCTGTTCCGGAGTTGGAGATTAACATCAGACCACGAGTGGGGAATAACAATGTGGCTTGTGTTAGGATGGGTGTCACTTGAAGATAGGCTTTGAATGCCTTGCTCCGATTTGGACAAATTTCTTTTTTGTAGCCTCCATAAAATATGTAAAACAAACTGAGCGTTTTTATTGATGCTTCGGGTTTAGCAAGAAAATTGTAAAAATAAGCATGCAGACAAACCGTTCCAAAGGTAAGTAAAAATGTGTACCAACAACACATCAACGTTCATCAACCGTCTATCTAGTACCTAAGTGAGATTGTTATGAATATTATTTTATTGTCTGTTAATAAACCAATTATTGAAAACTTGCAATATTTATTCCTACACCAGCCAACCAATAAAGCGTTTCTCGCAGTAGAACACCACCTTAAAGTTATTTTAAAAGGATATAACGTTTCTGTGATAAATACTTCCTAAATATTTTATTCTACACTTTTACTTTCAGCTGTCGTTTCTATCAGTTTTTCTCGCCTTAATATTTATTATTCGGAAGTAATATTTATTAAGTTATTTTGAAAATGTCTATAGATTTAATGAATTGTATTAAGTAAATCAGTCATCTGGTCCCCATAATATAAGCTCTGCTTAGCTTGGGGCTAGATGGTGCTGTGTGAATTGTCCAGCATAATTATTATTATTTTGTCACAATCTGTTGTTTTTGTTGCTACCAGATATTTTATGTTAAACTAAAAAAAACCTCACAGTTCTTTTGATCTTACTCGCGGAAACTAGGACTCTTGCACGGACACGTCAGATATTTCAAACTGTACATTATTTCGTTCGTTATTTATTCTAATGGATTTTGCAAATGTTGTTTATAAGTTGCAGATGTAAACGTGATTGTGTTTTGTAGTACTAGTATTCCTACATTCAAATTTCCCATTTCGAAGTCCCCTGATTTCTCGCCGGCATTCACTCGAGAAGCTCATTCAAGTCATGCACAAGGTTACAGATACTGCAGGTTCCACACGATCGATCGCACCCCTATTGATACGAACCCTAAATATTCTACGTTTACGTGAAACTTTTAAAGGATTTCTTTTACGGTAAATAGGGGCTGGAAGTTTGAGCAAACATCTACCTGGGAACGAGGTTGTTCAAGACTATCTGGCTTTTCATCATAATTATATTCGTTTATTTAGAACTATATTCTCTGTCGTTGAAAAGTAATCCACGCCCTTCCTGCTATTCGTCCGTTAACTGTTACTTCATTTTGTTGCTGTTGTATTGTTAGTGTTATATAGTTAAACTAGAAATTATTCGCAAAATTGTTTTTTTACGTGGCGTGACACTCGTTGAACTTGGTGAATCAGCAGTATTGACTCATTGGTGACCCTGAACTCTTAAAATCAGTTGTAACTTTCGCTTTTATTACTTTTGTATTTTGATGATTGATGATTTTCTAATCGCTTATGACTGGGTGTTACTGTTGATAATAATAACGACGAAGTTAACAAAAACCTTGAAAATACATTCGATAAAAAACATAAATTACATACCTACACGATGATTAAATCCATACACGACAATATTTTAAAAAAGACAACATCGTCAATTTTTAATGGCAGTCATATTGCTCAATTTACCAACGAGACATAGGTACAGTCGGCACCATAAACCACGCAGAGTTATCGCACGTCGAGTGTCCAATAAACGGCTTGTAACAAATAATATTTTTATAGCTGACTGTAAAATTGCGTGCAGGTTCAGGGGGATCGGGGTATTTAAAGTAGTAAATTGTTGAGGAAATGACACGTTTGTCAGGTTTCGCGTTATTTTTATGGTTTAAATTATTTGGGATGGATTCTTAGCGATAAGGTTTATGGTATTGTGATTATTTTAATTATTTATGTTTGGTAGGTAAGTTAGGCTTCGTTAGAAAACTAAGTTTTTTTACACATCAATAAAATAATCCAGTGAAATTCAAAAAACAGCATTTGAAATTTTTCTATTAAATTAACAACATGAAAGTGATTTTAAGGTAACGTTATTTTCTTACAAATTTTGTATGTTTGTGCTTTGGCTGGAGCAATTAGTATGTATAGTAATATTTTTGTAGGCTTTCTTTTGTATGTTTCTTCTATTAGTTGTAAAGCCTCGTCACCAGAGGTCACTCGAGTAACCGATACGTGTAAAGTGTGGTTGATACGTCCCATCACAGATCCTCAGATTATCTTACAACGTATTGTCTGTCAGGCGATTACATAGAGAAAGTTGATCGATATAAATCGGAGTTTAAATCTTGGGATTGAATTTCAGTACCTTCCTATACTTGTTGGTTTTAAGGCCCAGACATAAAAGCAATTTAAAAGTCGTAAAGGTACTAGAATAGCTTTTACGGTATTTTGTATTGCTAAGTTAATGATCATCTTTTTCTATAAACTAAGATCATCAAGTTCTGACGAAGGTGGCGCCAATTAACATGTTGAATGGATTATTTCAACTTCGGATTGGGTAGAGTCCCGTGATTCCCACGTTAAGAACCCATGATTTTTAGTATTCTTCCTACCTACTTTACCTTCCTCTCTCTCTTTGACTAGCAAAGTTACGTTCGCAAAATAATCATTTTCTATTAAGAAAACGTTATTTCATTCAGTCATCTTGCGAGATTCTACGCAAGCTTGTAGTTTTTAGACACTACATGTAGTTTAAAAAGGCTCTTTCCCATTCTGATCGAGCACAAATACTGGCTTTTTAAACATTTGTGCCCGAAAACAACAAAATCCCCGCAATGACGTTGGTACGGTAGGGTAACTACAGTCGCGGACACTCGCATATCATGTTTGCCGCCGACACAGCACAATAGCCTGTCAATAATCGTGTAGCTCACCCCACTGTGAAGCATGTTTGATCTGTCATGTCGCTCGCTGATGTGCATCGTCATTGAATTGACGTGGAGGTGGTGTGATGTAACTTGTAGAAGTTAATATCAACCTGAATTCAGGATTGTGATGAAAACATACCTAGGGAACAATCACACGTTTTCTAAGTAAGAAGTGACTTCTAAAGTTTCTGAAAATCTTTAATTATCGTCAGTTTTTCATCGTTATTATCATCAGCCTACACGGCTGGAAATATTCCTCCCCTAATGAGCACTGTAGCGCCCCGTCTTCAGCTTTCCGCATCCAGCATCTACCTGCAACCTTTCGCAGATCGTCATCCCACCTGACCGGAGGGGGTCCTTCACTACGTTTTAGAGCCAGGGACATGATCAAGTTTACCGCATCCGTTGTCAGTTCTTTGTGAGATATAGCCGGCCTACTGCCACTTCAGTTTGCAAATTTTTTGAGCTTTGCGAGGTTTTACCACATAATACTACTAAGTTCAAGTGTACCCAATCAGCGGTTTGTGGATTTTCTTAACTCAAACTTTTTGATTTCTGTGACGTCACGTGTGACACGTCCATAACATGAAAAAGGTGCTTTTAAGTGTGCCTTACTTGTTAATATCCATCCGTGGAAAGTCGCGGTCGGTCCGTAGCACCCATAACATCCGAACAACATACAACCTCTTCTGGTTCTGACAGTTTTTGTGCTCCATTTCCAATGAATCAACGATCTATTATGACATTAGCATATGAATGAATTGCCACCTGCACGATACTTGTCCGATGACTAGACGTATCGTATTCATGCATGTTCCATAACAGCCATTCATGAACAGGTTCAAAAACTGGATCACATTTAACGTCTACAGATTGTGACATATTTTAGTGTCCTATATTGTCGGGTTTTTATGTAGGCGCTTGGAGTTTTTGAAATAGACCCTGATCTTATTTTAAAGTTTCTTGTGGTGGAGAATTTGATTGTGATTCTCCATTTTGTTGTGTTTTTTTAATTGGGATTCTTAATTTGAACGATTTGTTTAAGGTAAGACTCTTTAAAAGTTGTCATCATCAAAAATCGTTATCCGTTCAGTACCCACTGCTGGGCATAGCTCCACATTTGCTATTCATCTCTGTTTTGCGTAAGCCTATGGATTTATGATTTGGTAATATTTAAGGTAACTAAAGTCTTAATAAGTTGTGGTGAAGCTTTGTAACGCACATAGATTTATATTATTTTCTAAACCAATAAGAAATACCTCCAACAAAAGTGGACTTTAATACATCAAAAGACAGTAGCTCTTGCGGCACTATAAATAAAGGACACAAACACATGAGAAATTGCAGGGATACCCTAAGGAACCCTCATTATTTTAATAGTGTAAATCATCATCACACAACTAAATCTGAACTAAAACTACAATAAGATAGAGTCCCCATTCCCCTGGCAAAGGACGAGGCTGTAAACTACAGTGTGATTAAGCTAAATTGGTTTGAATTGAGCAGGTAATAAGGTTGGTTTCTGGTTGGGGTTGTTTGGTTTGGCCGACACAGAGACCGCACACAGTGTCTTGACGCCTACGCTCTCTTATTATGCGACTTCTTGAATCAAAATACGATCTTGGGTTGTCAAACTATTTTACCTAACCCAAGAATGTACTAAATAACAATTAAGGTAACTTTCTACCACAAAATAGCCCTCAATTGTGACAACTTTTTATCACGTTATGAGGTCAGTTGAAAATCTTATAAGAAAATCAGACTCTTGGCTCGATCGATTAGATAGATGGTGATGTAAGGCCGCGGCTCAGATAGAGTGGTAGCCATTGAAATAAACTAAAAGTCTGACTTTGACGGGTCTATGTGTGTGCGACCCCGCGGCCTGATTAAATCATCTACTATGATGTGTGATGTGATGATGACATAAGAATCTCGGTATCACAGTGCTGACTCTTTCATGTGTGTCTTGATTACTGTCTAGTTGTTAACGTCCTTATGGAGTACATATATATATGTGGAGGAAATAAAGGTTGAGAACCTCTGCGCTAGATAGAAGAGGACGGATAATTAACTATGTATCAAAGTTTCCTTCCTTATCGAGGGATCTTAATAAAACATGCGCGAATCGAGTTGGCTTCGACTTGCAAGTTTGGAGTTTCGCGAATTCGGAGACGATTGGAGAGATTAATCATTTTGTTTGTACTTTAGAGTGTTTTGGGAATAAGTTTTGAATTTGAATAAGGACAGTTTGTTGAGGTTGTTCTGATTTTTTAACTTATATTTGTCCTTGATATTATATTTATATATGTGAGTTGTTCATATAATTAAAATTGTAATTGACGGAATTTATTATTTTCTTGACCTATTTGATTTTTATTAAACTGCTGTGCTTATCACATTAAAATGCGAATGTATGTATATCAGAAGTTCATCTCTTCACGTCAAATCTACTGAATGAATCGGATGAAAAAAATTACATATAGATGTCGTTCTTGACCTGGATTAATATATGTATCAACCTCAACCTCAACAGCCTGTATTGGTCCACTGCTGGACGCAGGCCTCCCCCTGAGAAGCGCCTTATTGGCTTTTATCACATGGGGGTAATACCCATAATCCCCACGCTGGACATGCGGGTTGGGGATCGCAGTTCGGTGGTAGAATTGTTTTGCAGGAAGCGCTGCTGCCTGCCCCCGGTGGATATCCCTTACTCGCCTCTTACGACACCCGCGGAAAGAGTTGGGGTGGTGCAAATTTTAAGCCGGTACCACACAGCGAGAACATATGTATGTATATGTATGTAGGCTTATTTTGCGCACTAAGCTGCGGGCAGAAGTTATATATGCTCATGTGCACGTCATTGCGCATTCAGACCCAGTGTCTTAAGATATAATCAAAACTGAAACAAAGTCACGTTTCGGTCATTAATACTAACATTTAAAAACTTCTAATAAAAACAATCTACTCAAACCTAAACAAGGCAAGAAATCACGTCATAATTTTCACAATCTACTAAACGTAAACGTCTAGAACCGGAAGAAATGTCCACCCAATTTCTTTTTTAAAATGTCCCATCACCTCGTCTAATTACTAGAAATAAACATAAAATAGCTATCAACTCCAACCGGCCATTTGGGGCCACCGGACGGACCACCCAATCTTGGGGTTACTACGATTTAAATTGAAGTAGAGTACGCTAGTGTCATTAAGAAGCAGTAGTTCAACTACTTACTGAATTTCGTTTCCATTATAGTTTTGTCTTTTTTAGGGTGGATTGGTCTTCGTTTACCACAGTCTCACTGATAGTAAAATAAAATAAATAAATAATGTTGGACAATAATAATTCACACAGCATTATCTAGCCCCAAGCTAAGCAGAGTTTGTGTTATGAGTACTAGATAACTGGTATACTTAATACAATACACTACATGAATAGATATGTTTTATGATACATAGAAAACATCCAGAACACCCTGAACAAATATCTGCAGATCGTACACACATTTGTCCTGAGGCGGGAATCGAACCCGCAACCTCCTGCGTCGCAGGCGGACCTTCGTCCGCCGCGCCACAGAGGTCGTCAATATCGATGTGGCCAACGACGATGTATCACACCTTGTCTAGAACACCACTATTGTCTTGATCCATGATTTAGGTGTGCCCTACTCTTTTATAAGCCTCATCTTTTGTTCTTTGTTTAATCACTAGATTCATTTACTGTTCAGCATCATCGAAACCGGGGATTCTACCACTGCTACGTACAGGCCTTCCAAAGTTTGTGCCATTCACTACGCCAATTTTGACATCCTTTCTATTTTCTCCGTACAGGATCTCACGAAACTGTTCTATTTAAACTCTAATCAAGTGGAATTCGATTAACAAAGTGATCCTACTGCTTTCTTCAAACATTGTTCTGACCACCTTATCGATAGACATATCGGGCTAGTCGTAAACGTGTGTTTGTTTGTGGCTGGCTGTCGAAACAGGTGCAGTGTCAGACGATGTTTGTCGACGCTATAAAAGTTTGATTTAGGCATGTCGGAAGGCGGAACTGGTAAAAAATGATGAGGAATAAAGTCCAGATTGATGCCCGAGGAGGGATACGTGCCCGATTGTCAAATAACCCAACTTCTTCCAATTTAAATCAAGTTATCAGCTAGCCATCCATCGTATTCATGGACACACTTAAAACAGTTTCTAAGTCGTGTTTTTGCTCATTGTGTCTTATGTCTGTTGAAGATATAAACGGTTTTTAGTAAATTCGTAAAGAAAGGTTTAAAATGTTTATTTTATGCTGTTTATTTATGGTATTAGAATATCATTGTGATATACATTAGTTCGGTATTTTTCCAGTGGATTACCACTGATTCGACTATCCCTACTCTACCCTAGGATAAGTAATCATAGAAAAATGACCTTAGTACTATGATAAGATAACTCATAGGGCAACAGCCATCGGCCCGCAGTCGCCGCCCTAACAAGATTTAAAGCTAAAATTTGGGCAGTGAATGAGTTTGCTAAAGAATGACGTATCGCTCGCGAATCTTTGCACCATTGAGAGAAAATTTCGAAAGGCCACATAATATTTCGTTTTCTACGCTGTTGACCGTAATTTGAATTCTAATTTCATAGTGGTCACCATTGGAGGTAAACCTGTGCCCTGGGTTTAGATTCCCGATAGTATCGAGACGTCATCGAGACGTTTCACCGTTTTTTGTCCAGCGCCTCTATCGAGCGGACCTGGAACTATCCAAATTACATTCAAACGGAACCTGACGAGAACGTCTCAATACTATAGAAAAACCAACTCAGGGCTTTGAGCCCCTAGAAAATACATATATCAGAAAAGTTGTACTTAGAATTAACCGGTTCTTGTCTTTCAGCTTCAAACAGCATACCACTATAAACTCGTAGCTTCCAATTATACCTGAAACAAACAAAAAATAACAATTATCCTCATAATTCTCAATAACAGCGCCATCTACAACATAAGTCACGGGAGTAAACAATACAATTTCCATCGAATCAAGGCCGGCCATAAAACGTATCTGCTATCCCTTTACTGCGTGTTTATTTGTACAACTTTCCTTATTGAGATAGTGCGAGTCAAAATATTGTTTGGCTACCAAATAGAGGTTTATTAGCTTCCTTGCTTTCAGGGACTAGGGACTTAAGTACGTGTTGATTTTGTTTCAGAGATGAGAGAAAGCGTATTTTAAAGTCCCCTTGTAGAGGATCGTTAGATTTCGACAAAGTTGGAATTTTCATTTGACTAAATGATGATGATGTGCTCCCACGATTGGAAAGGTGCCAACTCTATCTTTTAATACCTCTCTAATGCCACGGTTGAATTCTTCTTTACTCTACTATTTACTCTAGGTCCAGAGGTCCGCTGGAAAGCCCCAGGAGTGACGGATATTGCATTGGCGATTATGAGGACGCCAACCTTCTTTTAAATTTGGAAACTGTATATCATACTTCTTGCAAAGGCTATGATATCGGATTTAATGTTACTCCATTCGCACAAAATACATTATCTGCAGACTGTTGCATTCAATCTAGTACCTCTAGATTCCTCGTCATGTCACGTCGTCCACTGCTGAACATGCTTCCAAACAAAAGGGACTTTACCATAATCACCACGGTTGGCAGGTGGACAGATAAGCTTGTTTTTAATTCATGGGAAGTTTAACTATGTCATGACGATGCTATTCTTTGTATAGCTGTCAACCAATAACCACCGAATAATCAGATAATCGGACAATCCAGTAATAAGCGCCTATTTCCATCAATCAAAGGCTACCAAATAAATCCCTATAAGGTAATCCTAATTCCCCATTAGGCTAGTCAATGGGCGGTGACTTGCATTTCCGATGGTCGTTTACGTTCTGCTGGTCATTGTGTGGAGTCATTTCTTTTAGAAGGGTTGGGTTATTGGTATAGTTTGTCTCAATTTCTTTTTCACTATTGAGTGTTAAGAGTGTTAAGATTGCCATAACTGCTTTAAAACAATATTGGTTTTAAAACAAGGAAAGGAAAGGAAATTGATAGTATAAGTGCTGTAGATACAAAAGGTGATTTAAAAATATGTTATGCTGTCTCGCTTAGATCATATTTGTCAAAATGTCAATTTCAAACAGCATGATATTTTCAATCCCAATTTTAATCTAAACGACTTATGAAACCATTTACAAGGAACGCCTTACCAGAGCAATGTCGACAGGTTGTGAGGTATATATTTTCATATGCAATCCATAATATTTTAAATTTTACTATTATATTCATAGGCCTGTAAAGGCAGATCTTGGTAGTAGTTACTATAAAAATAATATTAAGATCTATGTATAAACCTAAAACTTTATGAATAAATGAAATCTGAATAGGTATCACTCTGATTTGATAATATCCCTCATGAACACTCTGTCAAGATAATAGCGACTACAACAATAAGACCTCATCATCATCACCAGCCCGTATACTTCCACTGCTGAACATAGGCCTCCTCAAACGATGCCAAGAAGACCTCAAAACTCCTTAAATAGAATCGCCATTTTTGCCTAGAAAATATGAAAGCCAGGAGTAGCAAAATAATGAAGTCTTATACGACTTCAATTCAAGCTTTTGCAAATATGTCGTAAGTAAGCACATAAACACATGATTATGCGGATTTCAACAGTAGAACTATAACTTTAAAGGCTGCAAATTCAAGCACTAGCAGAGAAGTGGTAGATTCAACCGCCATCCGACAAGTTGCGATTCGATTACCACCGCGACATTCGCTCCCGAGTGTTCCAAATAATTCACGACTTTCGGCTAATCAGGTTACACTCACGTGTTTGGAATTTGCGGAATGCTTTTTAACTCTGATTTGGATCTGATGCGCTTATTGTAATGCGGCACAGATTTTTTTAGACGCTTCACATAATTTCGGTACACGTGTTTTAAGTGACTTTCTGCATTGTAATGTGATGTACCGTTCATACCGTAGTACAGTTCAGGTAGGCAGCAGCAACCTAAATTGTAGGGCCTCAGGGACAGATACATAGATAATTTATTCATAAAAAAACTCGTTACAAAACTTGGTTAGCAATATAGCCTATGTTAGTTTTACTGCACTCACCCTGATGTCCCTCGTTAAGGGATGAAACGTTGGTGTTCTTCCAACACAAACTAGGTTCGTAGTTAACCCGCTTACATTCATAATGTACACAGATGATATTTCTTAACACGACGGTGCTTCAAGAACATTCATTTTCATACTTACCTTGAGTTTGAAGATATTCCTCAAACTCGGATCGGAAATGACCTATTTAATATGCATTGTAATGCTGAACAATTCCAGCATAATCGATGTCAAAAAAGCAAAATCGATGTCCTTGTTTACTTTGGGGCTACCCCAAAGTAAAACCAACCTTAAGTTATGGGTACTTGATGACTGGTATTACTTCATACATTACATTTCACACAAAGATATTTTTTTCGATACATAAGACAAGGGAGGATGATGATGACATAGAACACCCCTCGAAAACCCGAAAGACAATCAAAAATTAATAACTTATTTAATAAAACGAGATTCAAATTGAAATCGAATCTTCTTTTCATTAGTAAACTACTCAAATTCAATTGTATAAACAGTAACAACTAGACAGTACACCACAAGCGCTAGAAACGCTTGTGGTGTGGTGTCATAAGTCATCCATCACTTAGCCATGGATGATTGCTACCACCTCAAATTTCCTTCTCCAATCTTCGTGTAACAGACTTTCATCCACCATAACTCCTATTTCTATTCCCGTAAAAGCGCTATCGCTCCCAACTAGAATACAAATATGGACAAACAAGAACAAAAAAGGAAATATACAGGAATAGCGTGGGCCGAGATGGGAAGAATGGGACGAATTTATCGGCCCATTACTGGCGAACGCGCCGTTCATGTGTCATTGTATTTTGCTATACGTACCTACTTATACCTTGCATTGTTGGAAATATGGAATGAAATGCTCGATAGTGACAAATTTGTAGAATTTATTCGTTTTATGGTTTATAGTATAGCCTACTAAGTAAGTTCTTAAAGTAGTCTTTTGACATAATATCAAACATTAAAAATGTACTCAAGATTTGTAGTTAAACTACATAATATAATGGATTATTAAACGAGAAGTGTCCAGTGCGATAGAGACTTGGTACCAGTTTTTTTTTATTAATGAATCAAAATATTGTTTAATCAAATAACTTACTCTTGAACCATTCTTAACTTTCTTACCACACATTTAGCCATTTTCGCAGAAAGTGTTACAGTTAAGATATTAATAATATTGCACCTGTAATAACTTAAATATGTCTTGTAATATTAACAAATGTATAATAAGCACCTAGGTAAATTTTACTGTTCTTTAAAGCTAGCTAATAAGGAAGGTAAAAAGGTAAATGTTTATTTTACATTGTCGACCAAAATAAAGAAAAAACTAAAAATATCTACAGCTCCACAAAACCGTGGGCGTTGCCTTTTTAAGCCACGCTGATCTCTATCTCAAAGCATTTAAATTTAAAACACTTGTGTCTATAAACAGTATTATGTTATTACCAGAATGGTATATTGTTGGATATAATAATACAAACATGGAATACATTCGTTTGAATGACTTCACTGAGGGGTTGATCTTGGAGGTAGATATTGTGCTTTTTATTCTGGTTATTTTAGTCCATAAAATAATATTATGAACAAGCTAAGCTTAGTAATGCAATTCGTTTGGTTGAATGTTGATCTAACATCTTAAGCTACAAAAAATATGATTTAAATAATACATCTTTTCTTAAGATATTTCTGTGTAAAATTTGTAGATGTTTTTGTTTTTAGATAAAATATTATTACGAATACCTACAATATTGTGGCAAATGTAAAACAAACCTATAAGGTGTAATCAATCTATAAGGTAAGGATGCAAACGAAAAAGAAAAATGAAAAAGGAGACTGTCGTTATCACTAGGTATCCAAAATGACCGTTGATTTTTAAAAGCAAACTTAGTTATAAATTTCCGGGAAAATTTCATACGTCTGACGTATTTTATACCTGTCGGTGCGTCACATCCGGTGCGGATTTTCTATTTCCCCCACGGTACCCTACTTCCGGTAGAATTTAAATTATTCTGCCAAGGGTTTGCGTTAGGCGCTAATAAGTTATTTCTTTACTAAATTGTTTACCTACTTTTGACGAAGCTATTGAAGTAAAAGAAAATTATTTTAGCCAAGTACTTTTCAGATGCTTTCGGAAAGTCTATTATTTTACCAACTTTTTATGAAAAAGAGATAAGTGCATTTATTGAACTCTTACGGGAGTTTTGGGAGCTTTCGAGAATATTTCGCCTGTAGATATAAGAATCAAATACATTGTTTAATTAAATTGATACACAATTTGTTGCATTAAACTCGTCCCTGATTTCAATTTAATTTGAATTAGCGACTCAAAAAGTCTACTTAATGGCGTCATTATGAGAAATCACTTTTTAGTTTGTTCTGTAACAGTTTCCTGCCAGTATTTTATTTATTGGTCTAGACTATAGTCTTAAGCAGTAGGTATAGCTCGGGGTTTGTTGTCTAGAATAGAATAGAGAAAAATTACGTCACATCGTCATCGAATGCGTCATATGTATGAGACTCGTTCCTTCAACTTCAATAAATTAAGCAATGCATGAGAATCCAATGTCATTCTTCTCTATTCTACCCTAGACAACGATCCCCGTGCTTGGCCTACTGTATCTGCTTAATAGGCAAAAAATATTCAAGATATCAACAAAAAAATCCATTTCTCAAAAATAAACAAGCAACGCTATAATAAATAAGAAAAATAAATGAAAATTCAGCATTTTCGGGGTGTTAAATTTGCATTTTAATGGAGATCCAAGCGTATAACAAGTTTAACTAATGGCCGTGAAATAAGGAGGGCTGGGCTGGCCTTTGTAGGCGCTCGGTGGCCAGGTCCAAACCTGCTACTGTCTGGGTGGAACGTGGAATTCTGGTAAAAGATACCTGACTGTACCTACCTATGTATCTATTTTATAGGTTTGCGTATAAAAGGAATAAGTAGATATCGGGTTTTAACTAAATTTAGGGTTTTACCCCTATAGTTAGGTACCAAAACGCCGCTTGGAGTCGATTTACATATTTGATAAAATTTTCAATTATACGTAATTTTTTTGAAAGTGTCATGTCCTGCTAAATTTTAGGTATGGTTTTGAACCATAACCACTTATTATTGGGGTTAGAGCAATGGGAAAGGAGGATGCTTTTATAGCAAATAGAGAAAAACAGCGACGCGTGACCCGAGAGCTGGTGAGTAGGTATCTGGCGCAGTGCAATGCAGCCAGCGTAGCGGGGACGCGACGTCTGGTGTTGATATAGATCAGTTGAGCTACCTGCAGATTGTTTGGAACAGTCTGCAGTTAGGCAGCTCAATTGTTTCAATGGTAAATACTAGACCTAATTTGTTTATTTTATTTGAGTGTCATTTTCTTTGTTAATAAAGAGATACAAAAACTTAGTATTGATTGCGATTGTCAGAGTATTCATATCTAAAATAACATAAAAATGAGACATCTTATTATATTACAGGCAAAACAAAGCACGATAATTCAAACACGAGTAAAATAGCAAAGAATATTCATAAAAGCAAAGAAGGTACAGAACAGCTCATTTCTCTCAAACAACTCCGCGTGCAGTTATCATATGCGTCCGCACGGCGCGCAATATACTGTGACAGCTTTATGCAGTGCCACAGATAGCGCGTTACAGATCGGACAAATGTTTTTTTGTGAGAAAAACATTCTGTAATTAAGTCATCCCTATTTAATGGCTCATTGAGATGACTCAAATCATTAATGGATAGAGCACCTTTAGGTTTCATAATTAATTCTTCGCCGCTAATTTAATAGATAAGCTAGATATGACCAGGTTGGCTTAAGGGTTATGAGTAGGTTCTGGTTGTATGTACCTGTCTAGGTACATAGCCGTGTAACTCATAATCCACAGCTCAGCATCCGTTTCCTCTTCAACGTCGCAAAGTTGTTTCTGTCAGGTGCCCAACGCACTTATTTTTCTTTAATTGCGACCATCGGCCGTCTTTTATGCACTGCAGGGTATAATTCTTGCTCTATGTTTGCCGAACGTTGCGCTTGGCAAAGGTTGTTGTCGTAGCGAATGGAAAAACATGTTTTAAGACAGCCATAAAATTTGATTTCAAAGTATCCCATCTGATCTTTCAACTCTCCGCAACCACTTCCTTCTTATTTAGTATCATATTTCCAGGCGATTGTCTAGGATTAGCAGCCGCTACCAGCTTCCGGTTTCAACGCGCTGGGAAAAACTGCAACTTGGGCCAAAATGAGGAAGCACTGGGGCTAGACTAAGGTGGTAGGCTTTAGGATTGCGGTCTGAAGCTGTATCGACAAATAATGAGATTTAAAAGATAAAATCCAGCGGAGATAAGGTCGACAGTGGTCTTCAGACACATCGTGGCTTGGTAGGTCTGTTGAAACAGATCTAACATATTTTTCTCTATTTTCCATGATTCTGTTAAACTAATCGCTTCACTATGACATCATCGTCACAGTTTGCTTTTCTATTGCAGATGAAAAAAATTACGGAAGGAAGAAGACTCGTCAGAAGTGTTAAAATTTAACCCAATCTAGACCCTTTTTAACAATCTATACGTGCAAATAGCACGCAGTATCTAGAGTTTTTTTGATCAAACCTTAGGATACTTCGTGACGATTCTGCGACGATACCATTGCGAAGCGATTAGTTAGCAGAATAGGCCTCTAATATCGTATTTTAATCCTACCAAGATTTGAGAAGTAACGGCCTTTGTTTTTACAAATGTTTATAAATGGATTAATAACAAAGCGGGAATATTTCGACGCTTGTTTTTTGATTACACTTCTTGTGTGGCATTCGCGCCCTTATTCCGTCTCAAATCTCAATCCTAAACAACTTATTAATAAACACGAACAATGTTTTTGCATTACCACTTCACAACGAACAGAATCAAAGAGATAAATAACAGCGCAAATCCAACGCAACAGACGGACGGACATGATTCATACGAAAGGATAAAGCTAATTGTATGTGCTTTAAAGAAATTACAAATAAATAAGTGGACGCCCACTCTCTTCACGTGTGGTCAGGCGGACGCAAGAGCTGTAAGGGAAAGATTGTGGTGTACTTCTAGATATCAGTGGGACTGGAAAAAACAGAACACTGATTTTTAACACTACCAGGAATTTTTAGGATACTTACTTAGTGGGCTAGAGCATACCTGAATTATCATAATTGGTAAAAGTTCATGTCAATAAGGTACTTTAATACATTAGGCCTAGTAATTATAATTGAAACAATTGAGCTAACTGCAGACTGTTGCAAACAATCTACAGGTAGGTCAACTAATCCATATAAATACCAATTACTACTCTATAATATATATGTAATTTGCTGGATGCGGAAAGATGAAGACTGAATGCTATGGCACATGTCACTTAGTATTGGATAGACATATAAAGGGACGCAAAAATTATTTAAAAAGACCTTTTTGAACCCCAGATTACTCGGTCTAATTAATATCTGGCTGGTACACTCGGCTACTAAAGAACGCGCAAATTTCTAGAGGGGACTCTACCATTGTTCATTATGTATGTATTAGGTATCAGACATAGGTAGACCTATATAGTATACTGTCGAAAGATATACCAACAAAAGTCTAAAACAAAGCATAATCATTGTTATTGTTGAGCGTCGCCTCTTTTGAACAACTCTACAATCCTAACAGAGCTTTCTCGCAGCTTATTTTGCAATTCTCAAAATGGCGGACAAAATCGCGCTAAAATTTCAGCGCGTGCGTGTAACGCAATTTTATTTTATTTAATTACGCGCGAAAAAGGATTCTTTAAAAGCATTCTAAAGAGGTGAAGAATTCAGAGAGCTTATTTGGGTAGGTAGATTTAAAGTATTTTGCATTTTCAATCATAGTACCTTTTTACCAAATAAGTTTGTATGTACCTTGTTCGATTGATATGTTTGTTTGGACACTGTTTCGAGTTTTTTTCAAAAGTTTGTCGTGAAAACCAAAAAAAACTTGATTTCAAGTCTATCTCTAAAAATCCTTCTACAATATTACCGTATGTTTAGTAAAGCTATACTCATAGGTCTGAACGAGCTTTAAGTCCCATGATTGAGTCAATCCCAGTTGAAAGCATCACTATAGTTTATTGCGTTTATTTATAGCACTGAGCGCTTCAATCTGTTTCAACCCCCTCAAAGTTTTTTACGATGCGCCTGACATAGAACAGATGTTCAAGCAAATAATGCATAAGTGGTGATACCGATTTTAGAGCGCTTTTGTTTTTATTGGTCGAAATATTTCGAGATTTCGTGGTCCTAAAAGTTTGGGTTCTTTTGATGTGTCAGGCCATGATTGAGTGACACTGACTGTAAATTACGACTTACGTGTTTGTTGTAATGGACAGTACCTATACCTGCAGTTCACGTAGTGTGATCAGTGAATTACCAATAGCCCTGTGCAGCAATTTTTTTTAAGTGCCTAAATGATTTCGTAGATATATAAATAATTGGCTAAGACAAAAGGTCACTCTTTTTAAATTGTTATTCTTATGTATCTGACTCCTGGACGTTTTTTTTCAACTGTAAGTACATTTGTAAACAAATTAATAAATGAGAAAGCCCTCGCAAAAAAACAACATGGAATTTTAAGCTTTTAAGTTGTAGCTTATAAGTTCAACACAGATGTTATTTTCCCTAAAAACGCATCGACCACTTGTCAAACCGATAAAAATGATCGATATTTGCCGCTGTTTCAAATAGGAAACCACTTTTTAACTCAGAACATGACATGTGTCAAAACGGATACTCCACATCCACATGCTTGCCCACTGACTCACTTGCCCAAGGTCGCAGGATCGATTGAAGATAACCAGAGCTTCTTGTTTAAACAAGTGGATTCTGTGTCAGGTCAGTGAAGCGGTGGATGCAACGATAACAAAAATATTTAGGAATCCAATAGACGGATGTCGAGATTTTTAGCCTGAGACTCGTTTATCTTCAATATAATTTTTAGTAGTAAAGTAAAAAAACTTGCGGGTTCATTACGTACTTAGCTAACCCCCTCTTGTACAACGATTTTTAAATGATTAATACAAGATTTTAAATTTATTTATGCCATTTAATTATCCTTAGAAGTTAATTATTTGTATTCGACGTAAAAATCTTGTTGGTGTTCAAAAACAGGTCATATTATTATTGGAACCTTGCCTTCATTCCATGACTATGACAGTTCCATAAACTGGACACTGGCAGAAAAGTGGCACTCCAGACATATGTTGCCATTAACAAGGAAGTCCATATGCAAGCGGATGCAAGTATAAATTATTATAAACTACCTAGTTTCTGTCCGCGGCTTCGCTTGTATTGTTTCGTTCTAGTCCATACGATTTATGGGATAAAAAGCCGGGTTATTCCCGCTCGTCCCCACGCTTCGTCCCCGATGGGGAACATTTATTTACATGGGGACGAACCCTATAATTCATTCATGTTTAGAGCTACAACCATGCTAATTATCGAATTGTGATAATTTCCTATTTAAATATGTATAGTGATTTTCACTATGAGATAGCTAGTCCCAACATGTTTTCCAACAAACAAAAAGATTTCAAACAATTCGGTTTCCCGAAAAACATTAGTTTGCTATGTAAATTCTTATTTTAAACGAAAAGCGGCAGAGTAACAGTTCCTCCCAGGATGCTGTAAAGTGTAGTAGTAAACTACTACCGCAGTTTGTAAGTCGGCTAAACTTGGTAAACTCCGGGTTATAAATATGACGCGCGTTCAAGTTTTATATTTAAAACTGTGTTGAATTTCATGTAGTTTTATGGCTTTCCTACAGTTTGAATACATAGAAGTTTCTTGAAAGTTTTACGGAAAACAATAATAGTTTAAAAATTTTTGTTATGAATTTGTTTTCATTATGTAGTCGTTATTGTGCATTTATTTTTTGTTATAGGGTTTCAACTAAAGTATCTTTTTCAACAGAAAGACCAACGAAAACGAACCAACAGATCCATTCTTGACCTGACCTGACTTGACCCGCTATCAAGGGTCTTTAGCTATTTCGGCCATATCTCCCGAAGGCAACCAGAAAACCTGGAAAAACTGGTTACTAGGCAAGATTGATGGGAAAAGACCAAAAGGACACTCACCAACTCACTTTGCCTGCTACCCTGAGACAGGCCGAAGACAAAGTAGTGTGGAAGCGGTTCATCAGCGTCTTCATAAACGCTTCCCAAGACGGGCACGACCTTGCAATGAAGAATACGACAAAGAAGATCTTTGTCAAAAAAAAATGCCATACAGCGGGGCAATGCAGCCAGCGTCTTTTGGACGCGACGACTGGTATTGATATGGATCAGTTACCTGTAGATTGTTTGCAACAGTCTGCAGTTAGCTCAATTGTTTCAATTGTAAATACTAATTCTAATTTATTTCTATTATTTGATAAAAAAAATAATAAAAAATATATATAATTGATTGTAATTTTCTTTATGAATTTTTATTTAAAAATTATTAATTACACTTGATAGACACTTTACATCGGATAATCTTGCTTGAACCCTATATATTGTTTGCTGCTTCGGTGGCTGATTCCCAATATTCTGATCAAAACCACTAATTTACAAGCGTTCGATCCATAATAAACATAAAGCTTGTTCATAACTCCAAAATATTCGGAACCTAAATTGGGAAATATTTCCCCACCCAAATTTTATTCCCAAATCACTAATAGTTTTGAATCGAGACTCGTCGGATCTGCAATGCGCTGCATACTTCCGAACTGCGAATAACTCCGGCTGGTCCTAAAGTTGTTTCCCGAACACTTGGCTAAAGCGTTCGTTGCTAGAATTTGTACGTGTATTTTATAATTTAGGTAAAGTTGGTGTTGGTTACAGTTGTTCAGGTAATTGATGTTTCAACCTGTACGCCGTATTGTTTCAAGCTGTACGCCGGATTGTTTCAAGCTGTACGCCGGATTGTTTTGCTATCAATTATGAAAACTATAGGCTTATAGCATACTCTATGTGGGCACAGAACCTTTGTTTTTGCCAACTGCTTCGAGGTACCTATTTAAAACTGGTAGAAGAAGGCAACTTATGCCTTTATCGTAAAGCTCAGATACAGCAAGAGTAGTTTTTTTACAATTATAGTAAAAATTTTGTGTGCGCCAGGCAATATTCCCATTAAAGATTAAAGTCATTTACAACGGGATATTTACCGTGATGTATTTAAAAGTTTTACCACTGAAGATTATCAAAAATCTACTTTCGCTTCCGGTCCCGCTATCCACTGAAAGTGCACCTTAAGATTTCACCATAATAAGTTGAATCATCGTGTATGCTTTAGTCACCGCATTGAGATTTGCTTGTAAGATTACTAACGGAAACGAAAGTTGTGTTAGTGGTACAGAACCTTAAAACGCTGCATACGTTTTAGTGGTATTACTTAAGTTAATTTTAGGTTCAGGGTCAAAGATATTTTTTACCAAAAAACACTGTTACTGACATGAGAATAGTCATTTTAGCTTAGTGTATACAATTAATAAAAGTTGAGCTTGTTTGCAACAGTCTGCAGATAGCTTAGCTCTTTTGTTTCAATTATCAATACTAGTTCGCATTTGTTTCTATTAATTGATTGTAATTTCCTATCTTAATAACGACAACATTTATATATAAAATTAAAATATACCTACTAATATTGTCGTTCGGTCTGTAGTGATTACACAATTACGCATAAAAGACAAAATAGGTTCTATAAACATTATTACTCATTTTATCTGATACAAATCCCAATTCCCCAATAGTCTTTAGAAAATGTAAGATGGGGAGGCCTTCCTGAATTTACATCGGGTGAAAAGGTTTTACAAATACAACTAAAAAAACGGTTTCAAAGTGAAATGTCTGATTGGGTCACCTGTGATTAACCCTTCATAGGAACTAGCTAAAGCCTCTGCCCAAGCAATCCCATGACAACCAAATAATCCTATCCAATTTTCTTTTACGCTGCCAACAATCATAGAAAGGTACACTGATCCTGACCCACTTTAGTAAGTAACCATAACAAATGAGTGAATCGCCTGAAGTGGCAACAAAACTTACCGTAAAAGGTTAGAGGAAAACAGACTACGACCATGCTGAAACCAAAGCGGAACGAAGTGGCCAAAAAATACCATTGGTGTGTATTTTTTTGCCACTGTTGTGGTATAAAATTGCCACAGCTGGCCACATTTTTTGGCCACTGTTGTGGCCAGCTGTTTTACGGAGTAGCTTCTGCCCGCTGCCTCGATCATGGTTTAACGAGATACAATGTAGACATTGTAGATCATTCATTACACTCGGGGATAGACTATGTAAACAGGTGTTTATTTTATAGCTTAGATATGATTTAATTTACTTTTACGTCATGTTCCTAGGTTTAAATAATGTAGTTAGGAATTGTCCGTGTTGTTTAAAGTTATATAAAAAAACAAATCTAAATGGTCTTACTAGTAGTACCTATACTCCAACCAAATTCGATATAAAATGTTTGTAAACAAACCGCTTATACAAACCTAAAATTCGATTTACTGCCGTGTATTTTTTTAGCAATTAACATTGACATCTCAGATGACCTTGACCATCATCTGAGATCTTTTATGCAATAAATATTTCTAACAATTAAATCTGAAACTCGACACCAAACACGTGAGTTTTAGATTTTCGGTTGTGGTTTGTTTACAAACATATCGCATCGACTTTGGCTGGGCTATAGTTATTTCTTTTAATAATATTAGGATACGGTTGTTCTAGGAGCAATGAGAACAAGACCTAATGAAAAATATTAGGTTTATTTGCTATTGCCAATAAGACGTTAGCACGTATAACAGAACACGGAGTCCCCTTTCTCCTGACACGCCAAGAAGTAAACACGTCCAGCATTTCAAGCAACCGGCCGATTTATCGGATGCCAAAAATATAAAATTTAACTCCGCAACATAAATCGGAACGTTTTACCGTCCGAGATGGTCTTCTGTTTTACGATTTCAGTATCGGGGAATATCCTCCGCTAATTTTGAAATGTGGCGAAATAAGACTCCTTGCCTGAGAGCACCCTCCAGATATTATTTATTACACCGAGAACCAGCTTTTTGACGTTTACTAGCTTTTGATATAGATTTTATTGAATCTGTGGTCGTATTTTAAAATGCGAATATTTGCGTGGATTAAAGGCTTATTTACAGTCGATATTGAAATATTGCGACGGTGTCTGGGGTGATAAAAGTTGTCGGATGTTTATTGGTAGAGTAAAGTTGCTTATGGTTGGTAAATATTCAAGTTCTTAGATCAACACAAACTTAAAAACACAGATTTGAAACATGTTCCACTAGAATTAAAAAAAAATGTTTTTCGTTTGTATCTAATTCTCAAACAAAATTTCGCTGTGGTCATCTCCAATTTGCATTTTTTATAGAAACAAACTCTAAAACTCATGTTTGCTTTCCAGTTTTATCTTTTCAATCTGATCTAAATTTTTAATCAACGAATCTTCCGCTAGCTTCAAAACTCGATTAGCATCTAATTCTTTGTGTGGGACCACTCACCCATGTGTGACCCAAATTTTTTGTCCGAAAATAAGATCAATAATGTAACTGATACTCTTGTATTCTAGAACGACGGTTTTAAATTATGAGCAGTCGCTGATATAAGTGTATACATTTTATATTTTGGTAATAAAATTTCGAAAAAATTTCTAATTATTTTTTATATTTCACTATTCAAATATGCAATATGAATTAGACATTATGATAAAAATGTATTTTATTATTATAGTGCGTATGCCCTCATACTCTGGGTAATTTCTATGAAAATCAAATAAATCCCGTCGAAGTCGAAATTTTCTGGGATAATATTTGATTTTCATTATAACTTAAGTTACAATTTACCAAAACCTGCGGAAGATTATTTAATTTTCACAGAAGGTTCCATTACAAAAATGGAACATAATATACTTCCAATTTAGTTAATTTCCAGCTCTAACAATTTAACCCAGAAGTGCATGTAAAACATTATCTACCATTACAGTAAAGCTAGCAAAGACTAAAAACAGCAGCGTGCGGCTCGCTTTTTGTATTTTATAGTTTGTACTTGCCGTTTTTCAGTAATTTATGTAAACTGTATTCACGTAACGTTACAGTACGAACTAACCTCCCTTTTTAGGAGTGGAGCAGAGGAAGAATATTGTATGCGACTGTACTATCTTCGTCAAATGTACGCTTGATATGTCGGAATGGAAATAAACCTTGATTTCTGTTCCGTCTGACATGCGTTTTATAGTGCATTTTATTGATTTGAACTGGCCAAAATTAAATAAAATGAAGAGGCATTATAAACCTGAAAGAAAATGGAATTCCTTTTCCATTTGGACAAGGAACCTATCTGCAGGTCAATTCAGATGTATTTGTGAGTGTATTACTCATCCTATTTTCACCGCTCTTTGGTTCATTTTCGTTTAATATTCATAATTAAATTGCAGTCCCAACAAACCGTTTTCGACCTGCTGATGATAATAATTGATGTTTATTCAGCAGCACCTTAGCCAAAAAGTCCATATTTTTTATACTTAATGATTATCATCATCATCAACCTATATAAGTGCACTGCTGGACACAGGCCTCCCCTAATGAGCACCATAGCGCAATCTTTCGCAGTTTGTCATTCAACCCGGCTGGAGGGCGTCCTACACTACGTTTTCCGAGTCACGGTCTCCACTCAAGAACACGTTTACCCCAGTGAGAGATACATATATACAGCCCACTGCCACTTCAGCTTGCTAATTCTTTGAGCTACGTCGATAACTTTGGTTCTCTGTCGGATGTGTTCGTTAATGATTCCAGAGATCCCAAAAATCTAAAAATTATTTTTAAAGAGCCTAATGAATTTCATTAAAGATGAAGAAGAAATCAGTGGACTTAAAGTGGGCTGATGATGAAGATGATGGCGTGATAAGGAAAAGCCAAATCCACCTGCCATATTTTATTTTTTTCTATTTATTTTTATTTCACTCTTGAGAGTTGTGGGAAGGTATCGGTTACGAGACGGGATCGGAATAACTATCATGGAATCCGATAGGGCAAATCATTTTTACTGACATTCGTGATGACCAAAACCAGAAGTTTTTGACGGGGCGTATCAAATTTTACATGCGTTTTGAATTTTGATATAAAACCAGGTGGCTTGGAATAACAAAAAGGAATTATAGTTACTGTACTATAAATTGCAGGTTTTATAGTTTTATATAAAATGCTTTTGTAATAGGGAGTCTCAAACTTTAAATAAATCAATGCACAACACTGGACATTTTTCACAAAACCTCATCTGGTCCTAAAGTAAGCAGATCTGTTTTTATTTATTTTATGAAAACCTGGGTGAGATACCCAAAATTATATAAGCAGGCAGAAATAACAAATTTCAGAAAATCATATTATTTATTTTGGTTCATCTATAAAGGTTATGTACAATTGAATTACTTACCTATTTATGCTTGATCCACATAAAAATGATGAGAAAACTTGGATCAAGGCAATATAAAACTATTCCATCGCCAACCGGACAAAAACATTAATCAAAATCACAAAAAAACCTTCCACTTGCAACTTGACATTTCGTGTCAAAAACATTAACGAAAACTAAAAGCGTAAACAAAATAATTAATTTTTATCTATCATTATTTTCAACCTTATTCAATTACGTTAGAGTTCTATCAATATTCATAAAGAATGCAGTTTTTATAAAATCAAGGGCGAAAAGGAAAGCATTTATTTCGAAGTGTGCCATCCCTTTCATTTCCAAGTATAAGATAAGGATGGTTATACATGTAACTGATGCGATGTCAAAGTTAATTAACGTCAGTTTGCTGTTAAGGCGCCACCCCGACTCACACTAGCGCCGCCACTTATTTATTATTATAGTTACTTTAAACAAAGGAATTTTCACCAATCCACTGGGTAGTTTGTCATACTTATGATAAGCTTTTTTAATGCCTCTGTAAAAGTTTTACTTTGTATATATTTTTTAAACTTACGCGATCTCAACATATTATTATTATTCCTATCAGAATATTCCAAAATCCACTGGGCAGTTTGTGATACCTATCAAAAGCTTTGATTGAATGCCTAGCTTTATTTTGAATAGTTTAGGCAGAGATTCGAAAACAGAGTTCGGTGGTCACCAAGAGAACTATTCAAACTAAAATAATTGCAGAGGCATTAAAAATAACTACTTGGGTTTAAAATTTAAAGAATGCAGATAGCGCAGGGTCAGCTATTGTGATTTTTTTTAGGATGATGATGATGAAAGTTTGCAGTCAGAATTATGTTGAATTATGGCATGTTATTCATATAGCTGACTAAACAATTGGTTAATTTTCATCAGATATCCAACCCAAAATTTATCTATTAAAGTATCGAATATAATAGAAATTTCAATATCACGTTAATTAACACGTTAATTAAAGAAAAATGGAAGAATCTGAAACTAATATTTTAATCAATAACATTTTATGAGAGCTTCTTCGCCTTAACATAAGGGCTACTTCACACGGGCGCATTCAAACAAGGGGATCATTATAGCGAGTTTTTAGTAAAATCGTTTTTAATTGAGGCCACATGTACCCTCGATCAGATAAACCGGAGATCGTAGATAGCTCGAACTTTAACTGGTAATTGTACGTAATTTATTGGTGCGTTCATAATGTTATGGGATAATAGTTTATCTTTAGGTAAGTACTTATTTGTTAGTGATCTACCCTGACTTATTTATAATCTATTAAAATGAGAATATATGTACTTTATGTGGAAACGCAATTTTTTTATTATTTTTGTATTAACACAAATATTTTAGGGTTACGTAGAGATGAAGGTGACTGATAGGCCTTTTCTACTTACCTAATTTATTTAACCTCCTTAGTAAACACGTCCAGTGCCCACAACTGAAAATGCTTTTACAAAAGCCATTAACCACCCTGTAATGTGAATTGGCGATTACAGTAGAAATTAAGTATAAGTTAATTTCACATAATCACAAATCATTAAAATGATAAATAAATTCCATGGCTTAAAAAACACTAAAATAAATTATAACTGTTATTATCTCCGTTTCGTTATCACTTTAACAAACGTTCTGCGTCCAACACCTAATTAAAACACATTTAAAACATTCAGATAATTACCGAAAAAAGATGACACCCGTTTATTATCAAAAAACAATGATCAAAACAAAAGTGAACCTTAAGTTTAGTGCACTAAAGGCTAGTTGGATATTTTTTTAAATAAAATGCAATGTGAACATTGAGCTACCGAGAAATTGTCGATGTCACAGATAATTAAACGACAAAAAGTTTATGAGAATGTGGCAAGTACTTTTTGTTTCGGTAGCGTGTGTAAAATCACTTTAGTTTTAAGGGGCGATAGCTGTCCAGCTTGTTAACTAGTGGCATGAAAAATAATGAAATTTTGTAAACAAAGATGCATTTTCTAAATGAACTTTAAATTTATTCGCTGAATGTAAATGAGATGGCAATTTTACATGAACAGGAGAGAAAAAAACGAGTCCAGATTTTTGGCCTTCGGCACAGAGGTTTCGTAGAAGAGTAAAACGTAGTTATTTGGAACCTTATCTCTGCGTTGCACACAAAATGGTTTATATTTTAAATGGCACAAAATGGATTGGTAGGTATTGATATGGATCACTTGCAACAGTGCACAGTGTGCAGTTAGCTCAACTGTTTCAATACTAGTTCTGATTCGTTTCAATTATAAGGTTGTAATTTTCTGACATTAAAGTTAACTTTGGATTTAAAAAACATAATACCTTAGTGTTTAATATTTTCTCTCTTAAATCTGATGACAGTAGATGAGGAACTGACATGAAATTTATCAGTTACCTACTTAAATGACAGTGGATTACATAAGCTAACATGAAACTGTTCAAATGGCAAAGTGGTTATAAATTTGTTTTTCATGTAAAAGTGTGTTATATTAATTGACATAACTTGAGCAATGCGACAATGCTTCACCAAAGCACACGCTACATCCCTGTAACTCTACCCCGTACAGTCAGCGACACAAGGGAATTACTGTCCACCGCAATTTAAACGGGTCGGATTAAAAATTGACACTGGTTAATAATTTAGTGTGCAATTTGGCACTCGCATGTCCAGCTTTACACTGATGAGGTAATCATGCTAATTGAGTTTTTATGCGTCAGTTGATCAAGTAGAGTTGTACCTTTAGGGGTAGGAAGGGGAAAAGTATCTCTATAGATACTTAAGGCAGGTAATAAATATTTTGTCACGCTCATAAAGTTAATGCTGCATGGGTTTCTGCATTATTTATTGTTTCAAAAAGGGACTTCTATTAATGGAACAGGCCTGAAAATACTCATTTGCTTATTATATTTTGAATAACTTTTTTTTTAAGTTGTATCAAGCCTTATTTCTCTCGATAAACAAGCAATTAATGAAAAAAACGTGTTGGATGAGTGATTTATGTAATAAAGGTTTGATTATTTTTAGAAACAGGACCATAAATGAGACGATTAAATACTTTTACACACAATATTTTTCAGATTTTGTAAATTCCTAAGAAACCTTTTGTTTGTATGCCGCTCACGATGTATGGTCATGAAGACACTAGGTTCTTTGGAAGGCATGCCCGAGGCCGAAGCTAATAGCACAGAAGAATTTTAGACACATAATTTTTCAAATAAATTGTAAGATATACTATCACCTAACGTTCCCAACCTTCCCAAGTCCTAACAAAAGGTTAAATGGGAAGGCCCAGCCCATTCTCATTCAGAGCCTAAAAGAATTCAAAGCAGTAGGTAAAGCTAGCCTAAATACGCCCATTACGTCTATACGAGGCATTAGTATCGTTCCCCGGTAGGACGTGACCGACACGATACAAAAAAGGTCGTTTTGGTACAGGACTAAAGGGTCTAATATAACCCTTTCACTAGTTGTAAAACTGATGGTTTGCTTTCGTTCCTAAAAAGTAAAAAAAGATTTCAATTCTAAATCAACAAAAATCTACAACAGAAAAAAAATAGTTTATGATTACAATGAATGAAGTATTTTATATTTTTAACAAACTCATCTTGAATGACTCTAGAGAAACAAATAAATGTTTTTCTTCGTCAAATTTAGGTGACCACATTTATAACCAAAATTTACAACCAATAAACTTACAACCTCGACAAAAGACACGAAATTAAATTAATTGTAACCGAAATTTTATGTTTATATCCCTTTAAAATGTTACAAACATGCTAATCAAAGAATTTTTAGAATATCAAAGCACTTTTTATAAACAATAATAAAACCACGAGAAAGATGTAAAGGCAACGAAATAAATATCACTTGACGGATGCTAACAAGTATAATATAAAATTTTGATTGATTAATCTTTTTCTAAAGCGAAACATTAAAATATTAGTACGGGTATGACTTAAAGTTATTTAAAAGTTTTGGTAGGTAGGTTACTACATTTTGTTTGCTAAAATTTAATTATAGCCGCTTTTATTAAAAAAAAATAACAAAATGTTATAAATATGTTTGTAGCCTCTGTTTTAAATCTGTATTTAAGTATAAATTACCAATATTTTTCAAACTGCATGAAAACTACTTATTTTGTATTTATTTATATAAACTACAGAGATACTGAAAAATCATTTCTTAAACACTCGAAACTGTAGTCGTCTGAAAAAACATTAACTAGAAGTTATAAAATTTAGGTACCTACTAACTATCTACATTTTATAGTTTCTTGTAAATGTCTTGCATTGTCATTATTTTATCAATATCGTTGATCTTTCTCTAACCAGTATTTCCAACATTTTTCCACTTTTGTCCACGACTGTCTGTGAAAATTTACTACTTCTTACAATATTAGTCGGTGAGTGGCGAGCTCCGGGCGGCCTATTAGCGCAATGTTTTATTGCTCCGTAAAACTAATTGATGTATTACAATATACGAGTCAGTCACTTTTATGGGTGACAGTACCTAGTGCGGTTTATGATTTCGGGGTTACTTATTGCATATTGAAATTCCTGGATTTATGTAGTAACAACTAACCGATGAAATTCTGACGAAGAACTTCTTGATAAAAATATTTCACTTCATTCATTAGCCTTACATTGAGTTCTGGGCGAACTACTATCTACTCGAGTTTTTCCTATTATCTAGGTTCTACAAGTAATTTAGATAACAGATAAGAAATTTTGCGTACATTGTTATCAATTTGCTTGTCCAACCATCTTAAGTAATTAATGTAATTAGAAAGTGTAAAATCTGACTTAGACTTCTTTTGCATAATATAATAATGAACCTACAAAATATATTAACGCAGTCATTAGTTATTTAGGGGAGGCCTATGTCCAGCAGTGGACTAATTTAGGTTGATGATGATGATGATGATGATGATTAGTTATAAGAAAATCGATCCAGCATACTTAATTTAAAACCTACTCCAAGACTCCGAGATGTTAAATAGTCCAGATCAGTTGCGACCAAACACATGATATAATATTTATTCGTGAGAAATTACCAATAAAGGTACGTAGGTATTTATCTGACCCAACAACGCTGTTCCACGATAACCCCGTACCCACGTAGGTTGTTGGGGTACCTAGTAGATACGACGTATGTACCTAGTAGATACGAGGTACCTTAAGGGCCCACCTTCATCAGTCCGTCGAACAACAAACATAATTTCCAACAAGCTCCGCTAAACTAATTAAGCGAAAAATAAACATTTCCTTTTCGCTCTATTTTTTAATTTGTCGCCTCTGAAGAAACATGGAATAGGTAGCTTTAATGAATCTGTCATAAAAAGCTACGGACCGCTTCTAATGAGGGTCTAGCTATTAAAAAAACGTATTTTATTTGTCGACAAGGCACTTGGATTATCAGCGGCGTAAGTTTTTAAGTCGAAATAATTTTCTGCATCTTGTGTAACACTTGATATAACCCACAAAATCATAGACCGAAAGTAAATCGATGAAAGATGTTCTTATTCTTAAATCAAAGTAAAGAAAATCTTGTATTACCTAATTATTGAGTATTTATCGCTTTTATTTACCTACTAGCTTCTGCCTGCGGCTTCGCACGCGTATTTTCGGTCTATTATGTAATATCTAAGTTAGGCTTAGCTTAAACGTACGCCAAATTTCATATTGATCTGTTCAGTAGTTTTGGATATCCTATGTAACAAAAATTCAGATTTCAAAAACTTTCGGCTTTATAATAATTATAAGTAGGATTAATAGGTTTTTTCCGACGTTTCAACAGTTTTACACACTGTCGTGGTCACGGGAGTAAACGCGATAAATACCCGTTATATGATACTAATAATAATGTGTTCTAAAACTTACGCCATCGCGTAAGTTTATAAAATATGGTATTATGTGTGCCAGCTACTTAATAAAAAACCTAATCAAATTTAATAATCTATATATATAAAAGAAAGTCGTGTTAGTTACACTATTTATAACTCAAGAACGGCTGAACCGATTTGGCTGAAAATTGGTGGGGAGGCAGCTTAGAACCAGGAGACGGACATAGGCTATGTCTTATTACGGAATTACCACGGGAACGGGAACTACGCAAGCGAAGCTGCGGGCAGCAGCTAGTAGTTAATATTTATAAGCGACTACTTAGAAAAGACCCAGATCAGCAGTTCAGTTATATTTCAGATAACTAACATTTTTGAAGAAGCAACCTTTTTGACCTTCTTCCCTCCTAACTTTCAGAGGTTGTCGTAGATTCAATTTGAGATAAATAGGGTAAGTATTCTATTCAATATTTTCTATTTATAATTTTGTTGGTTGGCTGGCTTTTCCTTGAATTCAAAAGGATTACAGAACCACCTAGCAAATCTAAATTAAAATATGGGTTACTCGTTCAGGGTTTCGGCACTATTATCTTTAGGTCTAATAAAAGCATCTTTTGTTTATTGATTTCTCTTTATTTACAGTTCTTTTAACTTCTCCTTTATTTAGGTTATAATTATAACCACGTTCACTAAAATATTTCAAATTTGCTTCGAATTAACTTTTATTGATAACGTAAGCACAACTTTATTATTGCTTCGGCTTTCATCTGATAATTTAAGATCCTCAACCGAATATTGGTTCTCCAAAATACCAAAAGTATCCTCTCCATCCAAAAACCAACTTTGCATCCAATATCATAAGATCTAAAGTAACTGTGTATCGGTTTAGTCTAGCCAGTCTCGGCACTGTATCTTGTCGAGTATTTGGAACTTTACTTTGAACTTTACAGTGTAAGTTTTAAGGTTTATTTCATGATGTGGTTAGTGACCGCTGGGCTACGTCCATTGTTGCCGAGAACAATGAGGGAGAAGGAAGCAGGAATCTGCCTTTGGGATCTCTCGACTATATTGTGTTAGGGGCATGGGCTGTAGGCCAAAAACCTGGCGAGCTGGAACTTTTCAAAAGTTTCGTAAGTTTTGACCGAGAAGGTAGATACCAAACAAAATAGGCAATAGGCTCGTATGATATGAACCAGAAGTAGGTACCTATTTTAGTGTGGACAGTAGCAATTTTTACAGGACTCACAATGGTCATTGCAGTATCCGACAAAGAGAGAAAGAGAGAGTGTACCTGTGTTTGAGACTGACCACCGTGGCCGAAATTCGGCTAAGAGGGCATCAGTATCCGACAACGACAAACCTGTTTTTATTTTGATCGACTACGAACCAAAATGAGGTTTGTAAAGCCAAATTCGGTTTCATTGTCTTTAGGACTAAGAACCACGAGACCTCTACGCAAAGAAATCTAACCTTTACCGCTCGTTGTAGGGTCGGCGCTTTAATCTCTTGTCTCGTGGCCCAGCACTCGCCCGAAGAGAATTTCTGAGGACATCTTCTCATTCAGATCTGAATAAAAGATTTTTCAAGAGTTCGGATATTAGTCGGGGCATTTCGGATTTTTGGTCTTAGGTAAGACTTCGCTTCATTTGTGTCTCGAAAAAATAAAAAACACGAGCATTCAGAGTTTCATGAATAAGTATTGTTGAATGTATTTTAATCAAGGACCTGCAGTATAAAACTATGTTTTTTCCGAAAATAAAACCAATTTCAAGTTCCTTACCTAGTTATATTGGTTTTTCAGTTCTACGGGGCCAGTTATAGGTAGTCCCTCCCGGGAATGTTCGACCTATCCAACTCCGTGCCGTAACCTTCAAACTAAACCCATGTATGTCATGAGACTGAACGAACCTACCAGAAGGCCAGCAACTTTCTTCTGTGTATTTTTAAAACCTATTCTGTGATCACCAACCCGGCCGCCAAGCGTGGTGATTAGGGCAAAACCCCCCTTGTTTTGAGGGGGCACGTACAGCAGTGGACATAGGTTTGTATGCCGCTAAATAGGATTGTGGATAAAAATTATTTATAGTAATAATAAATATAATGCTGGACATTTCACACTGAATCATGTAGCCCCAAGCTAAGCAGAGCTTGTGTTATGGGTACTAGATGACTGATATACATTACAATAAAGACAGATATTTTTTATTACACATAGAAATACCCAGAACCCCCAGAACAAATATTTGCAGATCGTACAAACATTTGTCCCAAGGCGGGAATCGAACCGCTACCTCTAACTTTTTTATTTATGAAATAAAAGAAACTGACGCCACCAATTAATCCCAAAACTCAAGTGTTACGTCCCAGTTAATCACGTCAAATGATTTCACCTGACGAGCAGGCCAAACATAATGATAGGTCATCGAGCGTGACTGACAAGCAATTTGAGCGTTGATGGCTTGATTGCTTGATTAGTGTAACTGATGTTTAAAGTGTTTATTTTAATTCTACGTTGTTATTTTAATGATGACTAAAATCATTTAAACGTCTGTCATAAAGGGATAATATGGGGCTTATCTTATGTTTGATATTGAACTTTTTTCACTGTTTATGTTGTATGCTCAAAATTACAATACAATTCGTACATATGCTCCATCCGAATTCGATGAGAAATGTTTGTAAACCACCCAAAACTGTTTTTCTCTCTGTTGCCTTTTAATTTTTGTACGCTATTTACATTAATCGTCAATTTGAGACCTTTCTTGGAACATGACGCCAAGCAAGTTTTGCTGTGGTTTGTTTACAGACCTTTCACATCGAGTTTGGCTGGTGTACCTATTAACATCAAAACTCCTGAAGATGGGGCTGAAGTTTAAGATACCTAGATATAGTTCTAGACATCACCGAACTAGATCTACCAGCTTTTTTACATCGCAAAATGTACAGAGCCATGGGCAAAACCTTGTTACCTTATGCCCCCAATATGCCAAACTATTCCTTTCTTTATGGACACGACCTTTGTTTGACCGCAATCTCGCCTGATGAAAAGCGAGGATGTGGCCGACGGTGTATCATGAAGGTCTAGAAGATACCTATTCAATTCACCCTTGTCTTGACGAAACCATTGGCCGGAAAAACAGAAGCAGGAAGCTTCCTTAGAGATGCGGATAATGAAGGTGGAGGAAAACCGAGTTAGTACCAACTTAGTGCGAGTGGAAGGTATCTCAACCAAGTAGGGATGGTAGGGCTGTGCATCTGCTTGTCCTGCTGTGGGAGAGGGATGGTGGGATTAGGTCATGTAGTTCCTGTGAGTATTTTCCGAAATGTTTACATTACCCAACATTTTTCCTGTCCCTTATCCTTTCAAGACCGTGGCTTTAGAAAATCGAATCAAGGGCCTTAATACCCTAATTATGGCGTTATGTTCGACTAAACGCTACTTGTAAAGCCTACGGTTATTTTTATGGTCGAAATGGTTCCTTTTAGAGGTCGGGAGATAAAAACAAGAAGGTTTTCGCAAGTTTTTAGATTTTGCGGTTATTGTTTAATGGAAAGTGGTATGGAATATCGAGTTTACATCTGGGTTTTCTAGTTTGGTTGGTTTCCTTGGAGAATGATGTTTCATCTGCCTCGTACAATTTAAATTTAAATTTTACTTTGTCTATCTATTAGTAATTTGTTTATTTTTTAGTCGGTGTAGCTGTTTCGCATAATTCAAATCTATTTTAATTAGATAACTAAGCTAATAAATAAATAATGCAGGACGATTCACATTTCATCATTTATTTATTTATTGTGTATTTAATTACAACGGTTATTATCTAGCCCCAAGCTAAGCATAGCTTGTATTATGGGTACTAGATAACTGATATACTCGTACTTAATATTAAACACCACATCGATAAATATTTTAAGTATACATATAAAACACACACCAGAATATATATTATATGCAGATCGTACAGGCGTTAGTCCCGAGACGAAAATCGAGCCCACAACCTCCTGCCTCGCAGGCGGACCTCTGTGGTGCCCACTGCGCCACAGAGGTCGTCTTAAATACGAATGATAGGTAAAGTTTCCAATTTTTTTTGTAATAATTTGTAGTAACCTAATCTCTTGACTTTCTGTTCCGTTTCTAGAAAAATATGTAACCTAGGTAGTAGGAAGGTACAATGTCCCAAGCAACGTGTTAAAGTCTATGATGTATCCAAATCTTACGTAAGTAAAGCCACAGGCAGAAGCTAGTCTATCTAAAATTATTGTGGACGGGAAAGCCTGGCTTTGGACCAGGATAAAAATATCGAACGGGATCAACGTGAAATTGTGCAAGACCAAATAATTAAGTTTAGGCAGAGAGCATAATAATATAATTATACTGGTTTAGATCTCCACAGAGCCTACACATTTGCTCCACTTGGAGTCGAGACCTAGTCCTGAGGAACCGAGGTTCTCCGAGGTTTTTAAAAAATATTTGAGCGTCTGGTCGAAGCAACGTGTGACCCGAGATCTGGTGATATCTGACGCAGCGCATCAGCATTGCCATACAGCGGGGCAGTGCAGCCAGCGTCTTGGGGACGCGACCACTGGTATTGATATGGATTAGTTGAGATGTACATTGTTTGCAACAGTCTACAGTTAGTTCAATTGTTTCAATTGTAATTAATTGTTTCAATTTAATTCTATTATTTGATTGTTATTTTCTTTCATAATAAATTTCTAAAGTTCAACACCTGAAATAACATAATAATATATTATAGCTTCTTAAAGAAACTAGTTAAATAAAACAGGCACCTTCCGAAGTATGACCCTAATGAAATTCAAGTTCCAAAAGCTGTATATAACCACAACCATTGAAAGGCAACCACCTGAATAATAAGCGTGTAAAAATATCAGGGTCTCAACACCCGACAAAGGGTTTAAAAACGTCTCAATTACAGGAAATTTATTGAGGCTTTACAGTTTCAGTATCGACTTTGTCGTTCTTAGTGCTTGACGTTGTTTACCTGAAGCCGAAATTTGCCGAAAAAATTTTTTTCGCGTAAGAATAATCTTCAAGGGGGAAAAACTGGAATTATTATTTTTATGTTTCGTCAAGACAAGGGTGAATTGAATAGGTATCTTTTAGACCTTCATGATACACCGTCGGCCACATCCTCGCTTTTCATCAGGCGAGATTGCGGTCAAACAAAGGTCTTGTCCATAAAAAAAGGAATAGTTTTGCATATTGGGGGCATAAGGTAACAAGGTTTTGCCCATGGCTCTGTACATTTTGCGATGTCAAAAAGCTGGTAGATCTAGTTCTGTGATGTCTAGAACTATATCTAGGTATCTTAAACTTCAGCCCCATCTTCAGGAGTATTGATGTTAATAGGTACACCAGCCAAACTCGATGTGAAAGGTCTGTAAACAAACCACAGCAAAACTCACTTGCTTGGCGTCATGTTCCAAGAAAGGTCTCAAATTGACAATTAATGTAAATTGCGTACAAAAATTAAACGGCAACACATAGAAATACAGGTTTGGGCGGTTTACAAACATTACTCATCGAATTCGGATGGAGAATAGGTACGAATTGTATGTACCTAAAGCTTCTTAGATAATAGACTCCGTAGGTCTAAGTAAATCATCCAAAGCGTTAAATTTACGTGATCGAGCGTCTGTAAAAAATTATGAGTACCTACTTTGTCTTTATCACTTACCGCATTCATCATTCACCTTTTAAAGAATGTTGGGTAGTCAGTTTAACGTGCCACCTGGCACTGGTATTGACTGACTGATTAGTATTGACTGCACCTGGCTTCAGTTATTGACAAAAGATGCCACCAGCATCCACCTTCTAAATCTTTTATGAAATATTATACAAAAGCGCAATTTTTGACGTTGACATTATTATCTGTACCATAAAGTGTATATATAAAACACTACCTACAGCCGAATCTGAACCCCGAAACCGAAAACCCGCATTTCCCTTCACTATTCGTTCCATGTCGTGTCGTTGTCGTCTCGGCTTTGGTCCGCTGACGTTTTGAGGGATGGCCCAATGTTTGCAAAGCTTAATTTGTTTGAAGGGCTCCCTAGAATTGATGGTCGGATCCGTTTGTTTACGATTTACGACATAAAACAGTTGTTTTTGTTACCTTCTGTACAATATTACACCGGGCCACGAACGGGTATTTACCTGGAAAGATAAATATTGTGGTTAGTCGTGTTATGACATTTAAAACTACCCTAATTTAATATTCGGATAAAATTAGTTATTAAATATTGTTTTATTTTAATACTATGCAATGGATATCCGCAAATCTAAAATTTACCGTATGTTGTTTAAAAGGGACATAGAGAAACTGTATTATAGTGCACACGTAGAAATTTTATAGTAGACTAGGATGATGCCCTCCTAAATGAATTTCGGCCACAGCAGTTAGTCTTAGTCTCAACGAAGACTTGCCAGGAGCAAAGGATATATTTTAGTGCACAATGTGTGTGCAAACACAGGTGCACTCTCTATTCCCTCACTCTCATAATCCGCCGGGACGACAGACCATCACGTTCGGGGAGAGGTCAGGTGCAGGACCAACAGCTTAACTTGCTATCCGAGGCACGGGCACTAGGAGACGCTAGCTCTAGGAGCATAATAAAAATACAAACAAATAAATTCAATTATCAATTTGTAGATTTATTATCATCTAAATACAATTGACTAGTTATGAGTCATTCAAGTCAAATATTGTTCTAGGTCAGTACTCGACCATAAACATAACCAGTTATTGAATTATTAATAACGACCATCTTTAATCACGTTGCGTAATAAAATAACAGTTATAGCTGAGGTGAATGGAACCGGTATGATAAACGGCGATTTATTGATATTTACTTGCCAACACTTTATGTCGGTTTATAAAGGAGTGTGCAGTTTGTTCTGTAAATAGAATCACTGTGTTGACTGATAATTGTAAGGTGTACGTTCCTATGTCGTCAATTTTACCTGAAAACCTTCGTAGTTTGACGAACTGTAATGTAAATTAATAATCTAAAACATTTTATTTTTATAAATGGGAACTCTAACTCTGAATGTTGCAATTGCAACGCCTTTACAGGGTTCATGACCCAAAAATTTGTAACACCTTGTAATGGACATGAATGCAGTACTAAATAAATAAATAAATAATTTAAGAAAAATATATGAACCGGAAACTATGTAAATCTATGACAGTCAATGGGTCAATGACCCCTGAGACAATACCGGCTCATTGGTTCTGTTTTTGCGCGTTTTCACATAAATGCTGATATACATAGAAGATACAAGATACATAGAAGCATAGCGAAAATCCTATGGATGCCACTTCCTAACGGCGAAAATAGTCTGTGCGAGTCACTCTGTGAAAGTCATAAATTGATTTTCGGTTCTCCGTCATGTTCCTACTAGACGAACTGTAAAAGTATCATGGAATTCAGTTCCAATGTAGGTGGTATGGAACCAAGCAAAATAGGCCTTTGTGCATCAATAGGATCTGGGTTGATTATATTACTATTGCATACAATGGTGTCAATTCAGATGTCGCCAAAATTAAACTAAACTAATTTGACAGGACTAAAAATGTTGCCGTCTCCTTCACAACGATCGAAATACAAAAGGATAGCATAATTTTTAAGGTTGTCAAATTACTATAGTTTAGTTTTGGTGACATCTGAATTGACACCAATGTAGGTACTTAACTTACATAAAAAGTATATCACGATTGCGAATGAAGCGTTAAGTGTCATGCTCAGAAAAGGCATTTGGAATACCTGTGGGACCTAGGACCTAGTAAATTATTCAACAGCTGATAACCAATAAAACCCCACATTATACAGGAACGTTTTTACAACTCATCAATAATTTTAACATTAGAAAGTACAATAAACATTATAAATAATTCACAAGCTCACGTGAGGTAATGTAACCGTTTATTGAAAGCCCTTTGTTGTCCAACAATACCCGAGGCAGTCCAGGAATCTATAGGAATCCATTCAGGGTATAAATTAACTTGTTCGGAGCGGTACAATGCTCTCGGACATGACGATTTGTTGAGTACCATTCGCATAATCGCACCTAGAACGTATATCCAAGCAAGGCTTACTTGCCCTTAAAAATTAAAGCTACTTCGTCCTATTGCTGCGCTGAGCAAAAGCCTCCCAAATGGTCATCATTGCAGTCGTTGGTAGACTTCTTAAATTGTAAACAGACGATCATCTCTCAATTTTTTTCGTTGTTGACCTCGACGTTCTTATAGCAAGAGCATGGAAGTAGGGTATGCTCAAGGTAAGAAGGTAGAGCTTACATATTATTGCGACCAAAATATAATCAGATTCCCTTAACAAAAATCTTACTGAGCAACGGAGGTCGTTTAGCAATTATTTGCGAAAATAATCTGTTCTTAGATTATTTTCGTACCATGTGGATACTAGTACGTTAACTTAATTTAGTAAATAAGAATAGACCATCATCATCATCAAAGGATTGTCATTTTGCTGTTCTTTTTCTGTAGGTTCCTCATTAAATGCTTTTAAAACATAATGATGCTTAAAAATTTTAAATCCAGTATGGTTATTAACACTAAAGTTATTTACAAAGGCATATTTAGGTACCATGATTCGAGCTTAGAGCTTTCCAATATTTCGGCATAGTTTCATGCGCCATGATCACGGAATTACTGTTATTCCGTTGTAAATGACTATAATGATGCTTGTAAGTTGTAATAGCTCTTCAGTACCAAAAATAAAAGAATTTGCGTTGAAAGCTTTTTACAACAAAGTGAATCTGATACTATATTTCTCTCTGCAATCGGTACATTGCAAGCGATCCGCGATATCATTCAGTCGACGAACTCATTCGCACCTTGACCTGTGATCTGCGCGGGCGCACGTCAATATCTGCTTCCTCTATCTGACACTAACGTATTTGATACCAATGTTTTAGATACTAGGTACTTTGTACTATAAAATACTTTTCTTTAGTTCCAGATTTCCCCCGATTATACTCAGGGGGAAAACTGGAATAAGCCTTTCTATGTAGACAGCTTCAAAGTCCTGACTCCGGAACGAAGAGAAAGCATTAAAAACATATGACAATCGCGTCGTGTTTCTTGGAAGAACAGTGGTTTCAATCAATTACCTAGGTCACGGCCGCACTGCAAGACGGCAGCTGAAATAGTAGATTAAAAAACAAACGTATAAAAATGAACGAGATCAGCCATTCTGCGAGCATCACCTGGATGTAGCGAGGCGATTTCAGTTTTGTTGGATTATTACCTCGATGGGTCAGTCCAAGTAGATATTATGTATGTAGATATTGGCCCCATATCCACAACGTAACAAAACTAAGCTAACTTGGTAGCACCATCCAAGCTACCATCTTCCAATGCGGCCGTGGCCTGACATTTCCACTTTCGGTAAGAATTACATCATGGATAACCTGCGTTCTTAGAGAAAGGGATTGCTAATGACGTTATGTTAATACGCATGCGCTCGTCGCGAATTTATTTTCAGCGGGAAAGCATGACAGATGTCGTCACACTCAATCCCATTCTTTAAGGACGCAGCCTAGGTTTGGTATACCTAATTCTAAGTTGGATTCAAACCTTCTTACCTACTTACAGTAGTCTCTTTAGCTTTCTTACTGTATAATTCCTTTTTAGAAAATTGTTCAGCTGACATTTGAACACGAGCACACAAAAAAGACTGAGAAATCTTTAGTGACGAAGCGCAAATAAAGTGGAATGAGGCAAGTTGGCCCCTACAATTTCTTTCGTTATTCCTCCCATTTTCATAGGCGGTGTGACAGTAATAACAGTAAATGCACTTCTCATTTCCCCAAACGGCCCTTTACCGACAGAAGTTATAATAAGCCAGTATAAACGCGGAAAAGGTGCAGACTTGCACCTACCTCCCCTTTATTAGCTGCCTTGCAGAAATCATATTACAATATAAAAGTTTCCTCTATCTGTACGCCGAGGTAACCAGTACAGTCAGCTCCTGAATTTTGAAACAGACCTATTAATCTACCAACTTATTTTTAAGAGTCACATTGTAGATCAGAGTTTAACGAGAGAATGTTAACATTTTGAGCTAAAAATAGGTAAATAAACGCGAAAAATACCCGTGAATATTTATTATAAGGAGTTTAACGATATTTTTACGTATATCGGATCAAACAGTTTATTAATATTGAGTTTTTTTTTGTATTATCAGCAAATAAAAACATGATTTAGTAGTAGGGTCTAATTTTTTAATTTCTTTAAACTTTTTAACATTTCATTATCTTAGATAAAAAACTCTCGTTTAGCTACCTATTTCTCGTCTCGTGAACTGTACCTGCAAGTACGTGATGTCTGCACCTTGCATTTTATTATCGCGCCCTAACGTCTGGGGTGTGGCGAGTGGATAGTAATTGTTCGTATAACTTAGATTGGCTTTTTAATTTGGTCGGATTTCTTGTAGGGTCTCCTCCGCTGGGATCGATTTGGGTGAAGCCACTCTGAAGTTTAATATCTGGCTGTGGGAGAAATAAAACTCAAGCGCAGATTTTTCTGTTATTTCTAAATAACTACATAAAACATTTTCATATAAACAATCTCTCATAATTAATAGGGAAGAATTTCATGTTCAATAAAAATAAAAACATCACTAGGATAGACCGTTAATAATGTTAATGTTAATGACAAAACAAATATTAATTTTATAAAGTTATTTGTATTGACATTATTTTGTATTCAACCTTATCCAATTCATTTGACAACAAACCGGAGTTCAAAATGGCCTAGATTGTCTTTTTGCAGTATTTGCAGTTTAGTTCATTGAAGTAAACTTTGTTTTTTATTTTGTATTTATTTTAATATGATAAAGCAAACTTCTACTTGCTTTCAGCCAGTTCATCATCAACATAAACTTTTAAAACTAGCCCTGAACCTACACCATATACATATAATCCAACCCTTCCAAAACATCTAACACCTTCAAATTTTACGGCCTCCGTACTTCGCGCCATAAACCGTTCATAATGTACCTTTCGAGTACCAGTACCTTTCGAGTTGATGTGCAAATTTTTCACGGTACCCTATAAGCCCCCGTCTCCTTTAAGTTGTAGGAGCTGATCAAGTTCAGGTATTTCTTAATTTTACTAGGCATAGATAACAAAAGAAAGAAAACCAATTATTTGCATATTTTATGGTATTAATCTATTTGACAAGGTTTTTCAAGAAAGTAAAGATGGTTTTTTTGCTTTTGTATATTTTAAATTACTTAATGTAATAGTTCGGTTCTATTTGAATCGTATGATAAAATTTTCCAAAAGTACTCGTACTGTTTTAGAAAAACTTATAAAACCGTGCCTCCAAAAATCTTTCGGTTGATTTTTTGGTGTATTGTTATTTCGACCCAAATTTACATCCCACGAATTTAAAATTTTTATTTTGACCCAAAATATATTGTCAATTCAACCTACGACTTGAAATAAGGTACTTACCGACATTACCGCCTGCGACGCAGGAGGTTGCGGGTTCGATTCCCGCCTCGGAACAAATTTGTGTACGATCTGCAGAAATTTGTTCCGTTGGTCTGGGTGTTTTCAATGTATAATAAAAAATATCTATCTATGTAGTGTATTGTATTAAGTATATCAGTTATCTAGTACCCATAACACAAGCTCTGCTTAGCTTGGGGCTAGATAATGCTGTGTGAATTGTCCAGCATTATTTATTTATTTTTTTATTTATTTTATAATTTTTGTTATGACGATACTTCCAAAAATTAATCTTTGCCTCGAAATGAAAACAAAAACCAGAAACATGACCAAGTTCCCTAAACTCAAGCATTACCTTGCAACATTATACAGGGTGTCCGTTTTTCAGCGCAGCCAGGATAAAGGATAAAGCGGACGGGAAGCCCATAAATTTGGGACGAACGAGAACCTTGTACACGTCACTTTTAAATAAAGTTGTTGGTGTTTTGAATAAGGCCTACGAAGAGGTTGTAGGAGAGGAGCTGAATTGAGAAAAACTTACATTACATCTAGTCTTAGGAACACTCACTAAAGACTTCCGGTGTGTTCTATAGCTAAGTTCACAATAAGAGCATAATCACAGAATAACTATACAGGGCGTCCTACGGGTATGCCACATGGAGGGAAAGTACCTTGAATATTGTAGATAGAACATTTTACTGAAATAAGACATTATTTTTATTTAAAAAACAATTTAAACTGCATTCATAGATATTTAAATAATTACATGGTTGAACCGGGAATCGAACCCGTTACACGAGAAAAACAATCATCCTGTAGCTTTATAATACCGATCGAAAGGCTTCATCATAAGGATTATTTTTTGCTAAATAACATAGTGTCAGAAATGAAAGGAACACCATGAATTTCAACATAAGATGTAAAATTTTGATCAGAAAAATGAAAAGCTGGCATTGTATAATACTAACGAAGCATAATCCAGAAGCTATGACTAGCTTTTTCTCGCGGCTTCGCACTCGTATTTTCGGTATAATAAGTAGCTTATTATCTAAGTAAGGCCATGTTATAAATGTACGCCAAATTTCATCTTGATCTGTTCAGTAGTTTTGGAGATCCTAGGTAACAAAATTTTTACATGTCAGGATGGGGTGTATTAGTGAATTTATCAGGCATACTGTTCCCCGCGGTTTTGGTCCATTTTCCCTTGTTTTTTATTCGTAATCCAAATTCCAATCAGAAAATAGTCTGAGTGATACACTGACGATCTTAATTGACATGCAGATGTGTGACTCTAGATTTCAGATACAGTAACTTTATTTCAATAAGCTTACAAATATAAGACACGTCAAATTTTATATCTTGGGCTATTATCATATAAGAATAAGGTATTTTTGATTTCTCTTCAATTACATTTTTTGTCCTTGATAAGCTATCGATCATCTTCTTGTTTTAATTTCGAGTTTAAATTTACCTTACTTGTTAGTAACTTGTTGTAGTCAGATCCCTAGTGAACGAAATCATAAAAACTACAAAAAATATTTCACCATCGAACTTTGATGTTGTATTTTTCAAATGAAAAAAGTAATTGTACCTACTTCCGGGTTTGAACCGGCTGCCCCAGGAACGACACAAAACTAACCCTTTCTTCAACCAGCTCCGTTTCTAGCCCTATACTGTTTGACGAGAGTTTATATCTCAGCATATTTTACAGCTCTCAGGCAGTCGTGAGAAAAAGCGACGGTATTATGATAAATCAACGTGTATTTCACCTTTATTAATGTCGACACGACTCGGAAATAGGTTCAAGGGTTATTCCCGTGAAATAAGGTTCAAAACAATAGTTAAATGAGAATGAATAACAACGTAAAAATACTAGCACCTTTTTTATGGTTATGAGCCATAAGCGAGTTATGCAACATGTCATCGTCGGATTGCTAGATACTTAGCTAAATTTTAGATACACAACACGTCTGATTTGCAAGTTTCTTTAAAAAACAGACCTGCATATTATCATATAGGTAGGGCGATGTGGTCGCTAAGCGACAAAGTCCCTTTACTATGATATAAATAAAAAAAAATATAAAAATCACATAGGTATACGCCAAAAGACTATTCCATAGTGTGTCAGATACAAACAAAACCATTGTAAATAAAAATACCTAAACTAAAATTATGCTTTATATTAACGTACCAAACGCACCAAGTTTTTACTTTAGAATAAGCAGGTTGCATTATCTAAAAATCATCAGAAACTTGTTGATCAAATTCTTAAACCTTATTTACTTTAACAAACCTCTTCAATCCAATTTAATAACAACGTCAAATATGGAGCTTCGACAGCATAACAAAGGCTCAAAATTCTTTAAGCCTGGATCTATTTTGAGGTAAGTCGACAGACACGATTTGTCCCTGGCTCATTAACAGGGATAAAAGGACATCTTGAGGTCCTATTCAAATCCCTTGACAAAATGTTTGACATGTCAATACAGCTAGGGCTGCTACGTCTTAATGATTATACCTATTCTATGAAACTACCTACTTTTGTTTTCTTTTTTCAAAATTACACAATTCTTTTGAAGTACGTTGGCTTAGTAACTTAAGGTGCAACTTCACAATCCAGTACCATCTATGTAGTATTTTTTGAATCTAAACTATTTTGCCCCGCTGCTGGACAAACGCAACAGATCCCTCAAATCCTGCCAACTTTAACAATTATTTTTGTTGGAGCAGTTATAAAGAGATGGTTGTTGTCATTTTAATAGCTCTTATTTCTGACCTACTTACTTATTTCCCGTAGCATTTGCATTTACTTTATTATTATTTTCAGATAATAAAATAACTAATTTTCGTTGCCACCCCTACTGTTGTGTACCTAAAGTTATTGTCACATCGATAACCATCAGACGATAGTGATCATCTCCACTAATTCCATTCTACATATATTTTACGGTACACTCGGTTTCTATTACGGGATGAACAAAGCAGTTGTTTACAGTGTTAGCATGGAGTTTACGCTGGTCGTTAGAAATCGCCTGGTTTTGGTACAAATCAGAAACAGTTTATTTTTTATTTCCATGTGGAGCCTAAATACAGACTCTCAACCGGGAGATTATCGCAAGGCCAGATCTGGCCAATAAATTAAGCTGAAATAAAGCTAAGAGTTCGTATGAAAAATCGATTGATGTTGTTTTTAAAAGCACCCCGCTGAATAGATACCGCTAAAGCTGAACACTTTTCAGAGCCAAGCCCACCAAGGGAGCTAAACAAATCGATTAGGAATCCGTCTTATGAAACGGACGAGTCGTTGGTTTGTTTGCTTTGACAGCCTGCAGAAGCCTTACCTCGAATAGTGTCGTAAAATGTCACAAAATCGCGATTGAAGATCTGCGCAACAGATGAGCTTTTAATATTAGTAATAAACAATTTTTCGTAGATCCTTTGTTGGCTACATTAATAACGCCTTTGCATTAAAGAGAAGGCAATCTTCACTAGAGCGCGATAATGGTTCTCGAAAAGGACGATAAGCACAGATTTTGTCTCTACTGTCGATAAATTAGACAAGAACAGATTATTCTTAACAAATTTTATTCATACCGACACCCTCCGAGACATAATGTTACTACCGACACCGAGCTAAGTTGAAATGGTGCCAAAATAACCAAAACCGAATAAAAATTGATTTAATAGCCAGCCATAATAACAAGAACAAAGCAAAAGCCCCCGACAGATTTTCATGAACATGGCTAAGAACACTCGGGATAAAATTATCTATAACACAAAAAAAACTAAACGAAAATCAGTTGATCCGTTTGGGAGCTACGATACCATAGACAGATACACAGATACACAGAAAAAAAGAGAGAGGGGTGTTATAAGTTTAACGTGTCTGGTTAAACTTATAACACCCCTCTCTTTTTTCGTAGGGGGTTAAAAAGGGAAAACTGTTCTCAAAATTATGGAAGGGCGCTGGCTGTGAGAGCTAATATGCTGGTTCTAAGGTTCTCTCGTTGCTTAGAAGACGTCAAAATTAGTCTATTCAAATTGTACTTTCCAACCTTCTATACGATCATATGGACCTTATATACTCAAAAAGCAGTGAACGCCTTTCGCGTCCAGTGCGTCCTGCATGCAGAAGAAAATCGCCTTACTGCTGCGCAGGTGGCGCGCGAGCTCCAACAGCATCCTGAGCTCATTGTCCGATAAATGGGACAGTCCAATGTTAAGGTTGACCCGAGAGCTGGTCAGTATCTGGCACAGCGCATCAGCATTGCCATACAGCGGGGCAATGCAGCCAGCGTCTTGGGGACGCTTCCGACTGGTATTGATATGGATCAGTTGAGCTATCTGTAGATTGTTTGCAACAGTCTGCAGTTAGCTCAATTGTTTCAATTGTAAATACTAATTATATTTTAATGTTCTTTGTGAATAAAGGCTTCTGCCCTTTTATATTATGTTAAGGCACTTTATTCGAACAATGCTGCGTTAGCATTCGAACTGTAGGGTCAAACTTTTACCTAGAGGTATAATGCGCTGTGCCTACTGCCATAGTACAAGTTTGTACTAAATATGTTATGGATCTCTGTGTCTGAAATAAAAACATTTTATTTTTTATTTATAATTGGTGCATAATCGATTCATAACGAGATCGGTGCGCGTGCTCCTGGGCCGACACGGGCTGATGATCAACTAATCAATAGGTTCCTGGTACACGTTTCCTGTGTAAATGCACCAAAGTCCTATTGTGTGCAAATACAGTAAACACACTTGGGGCACGCTTGAATAACTTTCGCAATTTTAAGTCCCTCCTTGAATTTTTTGCAGGTAATCCGGAAGTTTTGCAATTTTGTTCGCAAGTAGCTTTAATTTTTTGTTCTTTTTGGCGTGGGACAAAATGTCGCGAGATACTAAAATGTACGGGAGTTTCTAATTTTACAGGTATGAGAGGTTTTCTTTATTATGCGACAGAGTTAGTCCGCTAATGCTAACTTTTACGCTTACAGTATTCCTTTGTAGTAAAAAGTGTGGTTATAAATTTTAATAGAGCTATTTCTACTACAGCTTTTATGGCGATTTGTTCATAAGAAAAGCATACTGGTATAATGTAAATAATGTTATAAATTTTTACCGGAAATTGATTTTAAATCCACATTTGTCTAACCAACTAAAACTCTTTTTACCATCGTTCGGCTTTCTGTAATTGGTCCGGATCTGCGATGCAGCAAAAACTAAGCAGGGAATCGAAGATAAAACTGTACAGGCGGCAAAAAAGTTTGTCTTTTCCCTTTTTATGTACGTCAACGATGTGTTTAATTTAAAAAATGCATCGTACGTATCGTAATGTGGATGAACAAACTTTAAATTGTAGCGCTTTTGCGACTAGCGCTGTTTTCTTCTTAATTACGAAGTTCTTAGCCTGTTCTGTTTGTGAAATGGTTTATTTAATTTATTATAAATTGTAATAATTTGTCTTACAATTCAGTTGTGAATTAACTGATATGTCATAAAGTTCGAGATTCTTTTAAATGATTAGTATCTCATTTAATGTATCGTCTTTGGTCTCCAAGATTTTACCTTTGAGGAGAAAATTGATGAGTCTTCTTTGCTGTCTGTACCAAATGTTTTCATTTAAAGTATCATTAGTGCTCCGACTAATACGGGGTTAATTGACCACGTCACAGGCCGGCGGTGAAAAACCAACGGATATATCGATGTTAGATATATTTACCGTGTTTTGCTGACCATACGGAAGGAACCAATTACAAACCGAGTATCTCAAGATAGGAGTGAATAGGTGTCTTCTAGACCAATGTCAAACATCGTCACTAAGTCAGATGACATCGTGGTCAAACGAAGGTTTATGCGTGTTCAGTCGATGATTTTTTTAAATTAGTAAGTTCATTAAATTCGTTTTATTGTCATTAGTTGCTAATATTGGAATGAGAAATCATTGGAATGAAACAACAGCAAAATATTAATCATTCTTAGAAGATTTTTAAGAAATAGATTATAATAAGTGTAAATATTAATTGTAATTGTTTTATTCTGTGTAACTTTCTAAGTGCTAAATAAATGTAAAGTTAAGTAAAGGTTTAATTGCTGGTAAAATTAAACCCACATTGAAAATGTACGCCACTTTTTCATGATGTGTGGTGTAGTGACCCATATCCATTTTACTTAAGCAAAATGAAATTCACAGAAAAATCTAAGTCATTCCACATAAGGCCCCCTTCCCACTTAACCCAGTTCCCGCCTTGTAATTACTGTCATCTCACTCTCAAGGCTTCGCGGGAAATTAAAAAAAGCTGTCAAACGCCGAGTCACGATCGCGCGGCAAATTGCCTCGCAAATTGCGGGGAATATGTTTAACGATGATATGTTAACGCAACCTACTTGGAAGTGATTGGGAAACAATTTTTTGGGAGGTTACGATAATTTATCGTTTAGTTAGTGCCTCTTTTAGTGCCACATTATGATGATGTGTCGAAGACGGTGCAGGTAACCAGAAATTGCTGAATGCTGGCACAAAAAAAAAGTAATTGTGGCGATCTTATAAGATCGCCACAATTACTTTTTTTACCTATAGGTAGCCCGTGACCAAGTCATAGTCTATTTGACGTTAGTCGAGACGTGAACGTGTTATCTTCTTTTTATACGGGATTTGCGTAGTTCTCTGTCTGCACGATAGAGGCGCTGGATGAAATTGTATGGAAAAAGGAAGCTACTCTCTGTATGGACGTTATTCCAACTTCTATGTTATTGATGATATTCAAGATGGCTTTTTAGTTATATTTGTTGCTATTTTATTCTTTTTTTCCTTTATATCATTTTTCCATGAAATTAACACCATTGAAAAACGAGACATTAACAATACACATCAGATTTTTTAGACAAACGGAATGAAGCACATATTTCTCATTTGATTTCTCCGCCAAACTTGGGATGGGTAAAAAACCTGCTCATTTGCAGACTGCAAATTATATTCGATTACACAGAATTTCCCATCGCTATGAAATCAAATGCTCGTGTTGCTTTCACTAGCTTGATGCACCACTGAAGAGCAGGAATTATGAGGAGAAGTCATTATTATGTTTCAAATTTTAGCAAATAAAGTTTTAAGCCTCATCTTCATCATCTTGATAGGTTTATTCATTCTCAATGGGGCATGCTTGGTGGGCAGCAGGAGCGGAAGTGGCAGCGGATTTCTCATACTTATTAGTGTAAAGAATGGATGTGCCTGCCGAGCTATGGTGGTAAGAACCTTCAACACAGCCCGTGGATGTCGTCAAAGTCGACTAGGGGTACCAGAAGAAGGACAACAGCTTCCTTATGTGTATTTGAACACCTCAACTTCAATCTCCACTCCACCGCTAGCCGCGGTGATTATGGTACTACCCTTATTTGAGTTGGAGAGGCACGTTCAGCAGTGGACTATGTTTTCTGAGTAGACCATTCTTACCGATTACTCGAGACACAATTTTTATCCTGCGACCTTTCATCATCCTATATTAGTGTAAATAAAATGTAGTAAATAACCCGCTTACATTCATAACAATGTTAAGCTACAAAAGTTAAATAGGTACCTGCTAAAAAAGATGTGGCAAAGCTTAGATCTATATATATAAAAGAAAGTCGTGTTAGTTACACTATTTATAACTCAAGAACGGCTGAACCGATTTGGCTGAAAATTGGTGGGGAGGCAGCTTCGAACCAGGAGACGGACATAGGCTATGTTTTATCCCGGAATTACCACGGGAACGGGAACTACGCAGGCGAAGCCGCGGGCAGCAGCTAGTTTATTGATATTAAACATTCGAAACCTAACATAGGCCTCCCCTAATGAGCGCCCTGTCTTCAGCTTCCCACATCCAGTGTCTGCTTGCAGTCTTTCGCAGATTGTCATCCCACCTGGCTGGAGGGTGTTCTACACTGCGTTTGCCTAGTCGCGGTCTCCACTCAAGAACACGTTTACCCCATCGGTTGTCAGTTTTTTGCAAGGCATGGAGAAAGAATTAAGCTGAAGTGGCAGTGGGCCGGCACTGCCACTTCAGCTTAATTCTTTCTGCGACCTTTGTGTTGGCCTAAATATTTAATCGCTGGGCTGATCCACCAGTTAAAAATCGACCACTGGGATAAACGTATTCTTGAGCGGAGATCGCGACTCGGCAAACGTAGAGAAGACGCCCTTCAGCCAGGTGGAAAGACGATCTGCGAAAGACTGCAGGATATTCTGGATGCGGTAAACTAAAGACAGGGAGCTATGGCGCTCATTAGGGGAGGCCTACGTCCAGCAGTGGATTGGTATAGGTTGATGATGATGTTCTTAATATTGCTCTAAATAACGAGTACAGCAGAATACATTAGAATACCTCCTCTCCCGATTAGCGCTCCAGTGTCGTCCTGTTTACTTCTGACCCCATCACCTGCAAGGGCCACAATAACCGGTTACCTACCTCGTTCGGAGTACTTTACCGATATTACTCCGAACATTATGGTAGGGCACTTTATCCAACTTAGGGAAGAAATTGGTGGTGATTTGCCTGTAACGAGATTGCTGTCTAGTTTTGAGGCTTGCTTTGGGAACGTAGGTAGTTTCTAAACTATTGGAGGATTTTCCTATTTACTTTTTTATATCCCGGTATCTTTTGACAACCAGTGGTGCAATAGACAAAGGTATGTCTGTGACGCAGGAGGTTGCAGGTTCCATTCCCACCTTGGGATAAACGATTGTACGATCTGCAGATATTTGTTCTGGATGTTTTTTATGTTTAATAAGAATATTAATATAATAAATAAATAAACATAAATAATGCTGGATAATTCACGCAGCATTAACTAGCCCCGAGCTAAGCAGAGCTTGTGTTATGGGTACTAGATAACAGATATACATAATACAGTACGCTACATAGATAGATATTATTTATTATACATAGAAAAACATCCAGAACACCCTGAACTAATATCTGCAGATCGTACAAACATTTGTCCCGAGGCGGGAATCGAACCCGCAACCTCCTGCGTCACAGTCGGACCTTCGCCCGCCGAGCCACAGAGGTCGTCAATATATGTTTTACATTAAGCATATCTAGTTATCTAGTAACCATAACACTAGCTGTGCTTACTTTAGAGGTAATGATGCTGTGTGGTTAAGCATTGTTTAAAATAAAACGTTGTAGCGGTTGTTGGGATTCGATGGAGGCGGCTCAGGACCAGGACAGTTTTTTTTGGGGGGCCTTTGTCCTGCAGTGAACGTATGTTTAAGGGCTGACTACGGTATCCGGTATCAGATACCAACATTGAAGTCTGGAGAAGATTTATCAGAGGCCTTTATCCAGTTCGCTTAGATAGGTATCCAAGCGAACTGGATAAATAATAACATTAATGTAGGTACATTAGTGTTATTATCATGATTCAGTTTTAGTTTCCATCTTATAGATATTGTAACAGTGTCAAAGATTTACTTCGTGCTTTAAGGACTATGTTGAATAATTACCAAAGCTGCATCACCAAACCCCTCAGAGGCAAGCTTGTGTTATGAAAATCAGTCATTATCATGCGCAGCCGGATTTTTGTTTATTGTAAATTAACGAGCCTGACTCTTGTCGGTGCAATGATGCCATTTCCTCCACTTTTCTCTTTCCAATGCGGTCTCTTTTGCTTCTTTTTACGACACGACAGCTAATTCTTGGTCATCCCCTAGCTCACTTTTTCGTCTATAACGTTAAATAAAAAGGTCACACCGATCGACAGATGTCCAATCATTCTCCCTCTTCTGTTTTGAATGGTGTTCATCGTAAACCTTTTTTCGTAGATCATTCATTAAGTACATAACTACTACAAATTATTATTGAAATTTTTAATAAGAAAAATTCACAGTAGCAGCCTGGAGTCAAGAAGTTGTCAGAGTTACCTACACTCCCGTGCCTTGGAAAGCATGCTATGGCGTTGGTCTGCGCCTGACCTCTCCCCAGTCCCGTCGGATTATGAGAGTGAGGGGATAGAGAGAGCAGCTGTGTTTGCACACACACTTGGGCACTTTAATATGTCCTGCTAGCCTCCGTCGAGACTGGCCGACGTGGTCGAAATACAGCTAGAAGGACTTCATAAATACGAAGGTACTTAAAAATCTATTTTACACAGTCTTGTTTGTGATAAGGTGATTTTGGATGTAGAGATCTGATATATAGTAAGTAGTGTATAGTAATCATTATAGTAGTTTTAAACTTTAAAAATAGATAAACAAACATTCTGTATCGGTTTAGGCTGATAGCAAGCTATTTCGCCATACTCACATAAAGTTGGAAACACCAGTTAGTACACAGGCGAAGTGCCAACGTCTATAAGCATGGTACACGCTATAAGCTCAACAATAGCTTTAGTTTGACGCGTCCAGATTGTTAATGAGATAACGCCCATGTCGTAACGGAGTGATGTGAACACGGGTTTATAGATAGTAGGGATTGCAAAAAAGATTTCCTTTTTTTGGTGTCAGGTCTAACTGGCTCTTTTCAGCTCAAGACCCAAAGGGATGAAAGAAAGAGAGAGAAGGTTTTGCCTGCAGTGGAGTGACAAGGGAAATGGGTAACGACATTTTTTGCGGAATTTTTCATAAGCCTGGAAGAGTATGACACCTTCAGAATTACTTCACGGCTCAAGGATAATGCACACTGCATCATCTTGGTCCAAATTAAGAAGTCTTGTGTTTTAGGAACTAACAACTTTTAAGTAAAAGTTTTTTTACGAATATTACACCCAGCAGTTATTGTCCTAAGTATCCACTAAGTAAAATTCCCTTGTTTTTCCAACGCTACCCGAGGTCAACACTCACCATCTTTTTTCTCTTTTGCCCATTAGTTTCTTAATTAATATCCCTTGGCGGAGCGAAGTGCGAGCGGGACTGAATCAATCATAATCACCTGTTGTAAAATATTTTAATTTACGGACAATCACTATGAACAGACCTTTTCTTCTTGATTGTCCGTGGGTGGAACTATGAACTTTGATGTTTCATTAAAAACTTTTTAGCTTTTTTCTGTGCCTGCGCAATTTAATAAATTGGTCGATGAGTAATATTCCTGTGAGCTTTTTATGCATTTTACTAAATCAGACTTGAACATGATGCTAATTTTAAAAGTTGAAATATGCGACAAAATGACTGTAGTAAAACCGTACGACTTTTAAGTATATTAATAAAATTTAAAAAGAATTAATGAATTGAAATGATAAGTTATCCTAATGTAAAAAATTATGAGGCATTTATGTAGTAAGTTAACCTAATTCTTTTCAGTAGGTAACAAAAATTAAAATTTTTTTTTAGGTACGCCTCTAGTATAAGCCAGTCCGCACTAAATTTGAGCTCAAAGCAAAAAATTAATTAACACTATCCAATCCAGCCCTGCGCAACTTTTTGTTTTTTGTTAACTTAAAACAGATCATAAAAGGGCACTATTTTTAAACAAACATTTTTAAAACTACTAGTAACTACATAAAAAAGCACAAAACACAAAACGAATAACAATTTAATGTTTAAAAACCACACTCGTAGCGTTTTAAAATTGCCATTTATCGCTACTTTTATGCTTCGTTTACGATATAATCGTATTTAACTAAGGAAAAAGCAAATAGGTTTAAATTTAAATCTCTTTTTTTTTTCCTTAGTTACCTCAGAGTTAATAATGAAAAAAATTGCTGTTTTAAATACCCAGCAAACGATAATTTTAACGGTAAATTTAACCGTTTTAAAAATCGAATACCGTTTGCTTTCGTAAAAGCTTTTAATGTTAATCAAATTAATCGCTTATATACCTTTGACTTTTTTTGTCCTTCCTGAAGTTAATACAGGAAAAATTAGAGGCTTAAGGAATTTTATATAAGCTGATTGACACGTAGGTACCTACCTTCTTCTTTGCGGGTCACTGTTCATACCTGGGACAGTATTCCAATCCAATATTTTACTGAGGATAGCTATTATCAACTTAGTCTTTTCTACTTAGTGACTAACTTACTTTCTGTTTTAAGAATGAACAAGGAAAATTTAATACAAAACTTATGATAAGATATTTAATAATTTACCGAGAACATAATGATCAAGCCTGTATCTTATAAAACCTTTCATTTTTGAAGCGATGAGTAATAAATTAAAATAACAGACATGCGAGCAAAATCAATGCTCAAAATTTTATACAGACAAAGACGAGTCTAGATAATAAACACTTGGGTCCCGTAGTTTTGTAGATTTCTTACGTAAGTCTATTTTAAAAAGCTCCATTTCATATACCAAACGATTTTAAAAATATGTTTATGGTAGGTATCTTTACCTCGGTCTGACTCCTTTTACCTTACGGTTTCTTTCATAAAGTATAAGGTATGTTTTTGTGGGATACAAAAAAGCTTCATGCTGGTGGTACGGTAATGTTTGTCCTGGAAGACATTACTATTTCGGCATATTTTGTATAAATCTATATGATCAGGCTAGGTTTTCATGTTTTGCAGCAGAACTCTAATATTGCATGAATCACGAATCACTTAGGGTCATGTGAAATCATTCATCAAACTGACGGACAGTTTCTAAAACCTATGTATAATTAACTATGGTTAGTAATGTTTCTAAGAATGCATTATCGGAATCTTTACCATATATTTTGCCTTATGGACAACCGAAGGAAGAAGTAGGTACCACCTACTTCGTCGCGTCATAGTAAAATCCTAAGGTCTAACTTTTTTTTTTGCTTGAATAACATGCTTTTGACCGCAGACGGCCATGACAGCGTTACCGAGCTGTGGCAAGCACTGAAAAGGCTTCACGATAGATAAAAGTTTAGGATCGAGTAACAGGCACAAGGGCATGACCTAGGTATTAGGTACATACCTCGATTTGGGCCGTTGCCTGGGGGTCTACTCGGAAAAGGAAAATCGAAGTTTCGTTTTCGCCTTTGCTCAAAAACAAATCAGAAACTTCGATTTGGTTAATAAGAGTACGGTCCCTGATTTGAAGGAGTGATATGGTTTCGCATAAGTTCTAAACTGCACGTGAAGGCGCGGAAGCGGGGATTCTTCGACCCCACCGAAAGGGTCTGTTTTTGATGGAACTGGTTGACATCACCTCCTGGCTAGCGGTGTTTGAGTCAACGGGTTCACCGAGAACGTGTCTCAGTCGACGGATGAGAGTAAAATATTATCTGAGTTGAGAGTGAGATGATTTTATGACAACACGGATAATATCGCGCCAGGTGCATGTGTAGCCTTGGAGAGCGTAGTGTCTATTTCGTGGCTAGTTGTGAGTTTCATTAACAATTTAGTAACAATGGTCCAACTATCAGTGAGCTGCGTCGTCCTTTAGAACCATTGCTATCAACTTTCCTGGTTAATGGTAACCATCGAGTATAATACATAATACATATATTTTATAAATTTTACCTTCGTGATTGAAAATTACGATAACATGTTAGTTTATGATGTTCGCAAAATAAAAGAGGCATCATTGGGTATAAAATTAATCATTGGGTTAAAACTAAACGACGGTTAAAATAACCTTCGTAATCACTCGAATGATTGATGGATGGGAACCGAACCTGCAACTAGGCAGTCGACCGGAAGTAAGCTGAGTTTATAGGCAGTGATTGTGCTTTTATTTTTAAATATAAAAATGATAAAAATGATCTTTCATTGCCAAAGTTTTACCAATGAAAGAAAATTAAACCTTATTTACCTATTCGATTTCATAATTTCTTTTATTAAATCATGCGCAAGTGTAGGATTCGAAGTTTCAAAAATGCATAAACTTAGAATTGATATTGGGGATTGGATCGGTGGCAGGCCACTGAGATTTTAATTTTAATAGGGCTTAACCGAAAACGTTTTACGATAAAATTAGGCAAAATACAGAAACAAATATTTCTCACGAGCCTGAAGCACTTTAAGTCCATAAACAGTCAAAACACTCTTCGTCAAAGGCACCAATTTGACTGAACGCCGATGTCCACTAAACACAGTGCAGTGAAGCTCAATCATACGGTAGCAGAAGCAGGGCCAATAAATTATAAGGCAGGTTATAAACTACTGATGGTTCTCGATATTTATATCGCTGGCCTGCAGGGTCTTCCATCTGGCTACTTGAATAAGACACTGGACATCGTCATCCTGTGTTAGTCTACTGCTGGACTTAAGCCCTCCTGGACATCACTTGCAAGGAACTATAAGGTTTGGTATGGTGTAAAAAAGAGTCCACCGAACACCCAACGCACCCAGTGAGAATAGGCATTGCATCGTAGCGTGCACTCGCGTTCGTGCCTTGTGAAGTTGTGACGTATGGCTCTAGCTACAATTAACATCAGGTTGGTTTTCTGTCTATTCTGTCAATATGTCCAAACACGAGGTTGCAAATATGGAAACGTGGCTATGATTTTCGATCGTACAAATCTCACTTCAACCTACATTGGAACTCCCTTAGTACGGGTCGCTGTACAGTTTGGAACGTAAATTCGTGTCATTACTTTCGTCAATGGTCACTTACAGAACCAGTAGACAGATGTTTGTCGTTACGGTGGCTTCACCTGCCGCAACGTGTTATTACGCGTCTCTTGTATTACCGAAATTATATGGAAGAGATGAATAGGTCGTTCATTTTAATTGAGGGACTTTTTATTTTAGATCTATCCACAACTGGGCAAAGAAATCCTCGTGTTTCAAAGTTATTTCTAGGAAATCAAAAAACAATTTATCCATCAATATTTGAGATCTTGCCCAAAATGGTTATAAACAAAACTAAGTCTAAATGAATGCTGGTAAGTTTTTTTTTGCTGATGTCCTTATATCAGAAAGCCAGCAAGTTCAATACTAACCTTGATATAGACAAAAGGGGGACATTGACTTTGAAAAAAGTATACATAAGGTTCTTTTCTGACTTTGACTTTTCTCCTTTTTATTTATTTATTTGAAAAAATGTATTGTTACTTAACTTTAGTATTTTGCATTTTTTAGTTCGGTCTAGCGAACCATATAGGGCTCATGGTAGGAATCTGTAATGTTTAGGCTCTCCGTCATCGAAATCGATGAGGAGACCTATTTGTATAAATAATATTTTGCGTATTACACACGAAACCAAATATATGAATGAATCTATGAGAATGAAATAATTCCTAAACAAAGCAAAAACAGTCGTTCAGAACATACGCGCATTTTGTTGCAGTAAATTCTGAACAAAAAGCTCAAACCGCAAAATGATAAACAGAAAGTCTGATGCTTGGAATTAATTAAAATTATTTAGCGTTAAAATGTGGAGTAGTGTGTTGTGCTCCATAATTGCATAGAAAATATATGCTCGCGAAGCTTTCATTATGTCTGCCGCTTGGGGCAGGGTTTGCTGCCGCGAATCGGAACGAAGGATGAGAAAATAGTCACATGAGATTAGAAAGGTGTCTGTGATTGATATAGCCAAATGAAAACAGACAATGAGAAAGGAAACCCCGTCAATATCCGGGAATGAGTATTGAATAAGGACAATGATAGAGGAGATATTAAAAGTTTCAGCCATTTTACAAAGTGAGGTAGGTAACAGGCAAGGCATGAAACATAATTTCAATACTAAACTTTTTCTTATAAACCCTACTTATGATAAGAAAAAACCGGAATTAGATCTGGCTCTGACATAACTTAAATTCCATTGATTCAAATGACAATTTATTGACAGACTCACCTGCATAATCAACAGCTATTTACTGACTGACTTGTTTCTTCGAGGATCTATATATTCAGAAAAAACTTGTTACAAGACAACCTTCACGATTTTCTGCAAATTTGACGTAAGGAACCCGCCATCTCCAGTGCCTCGCGTGCCCCTGTCGCGTGCCAGCCTACGAAGGCTTTTACGCGTTTCCATACAGCAAGCCTGTTCTTAACCTACTTCGACGAGTGGTGAGCATTTAGTTGTAAGGGTTATAATGCATGGCGGCTGTGAGTGCATCTTTTTGATCTCTCCCTCATCTGCAAAGTTACGTCTACTGCTCAACGCACAGGGGGGCCTTGTCACCACGCTTGGAAGGCGGATTTCTGGTTATTGCATAGGAGCTTCTGCCCTGCCTGGTAGATACCAAGAGGCACAGTAATCTCCTTTTCTGTATAAGGGATTTCCCTAAGTAGACTTGTATGATATCCACGGGCTAAGTTGGAAGGGTCAATTCTTACCGCCACGGGCATATCTCAGGCTCTTGTAATTGTTTTGTGTTTTATGGAGTGCCTCTTATATTGCAGAATGGATTGTTATGATCATCATAAATTATTAAATATTTTTTCTTTCTTTCTTTCTTTCATCATAACCAGTGATATTCTATATATGATATACCAGTCATACATATGATATACCAGTCATATTTTCCCACAGTAAGGGCTCATATACACGTCGTCAACTGCTGCCGTCGAGTGCAACTGTCAACGGGTGCAGTTAGTTGCCTTTTGCTAACGTGCCGTCCGTGTATATGAGCCCTAAGCAGCCAAAAAAGTGAACATGGATCGTCTAAAAGGCCTAAGGTATGTATGAATACCTTGCAAGAAGTAGAGAAAGAAATTCCGGAACTTCGTGCTAACTGGGCTGAAATGGCAAGGATTGGGGCTACTGGGAATCGCTAGTGTCGGAGGTCAAGCTCCACTTAGGATCACGATGCCACGCCACTAAGTTTCTCTTTATCAGTCTTGGGCTTTTCGCATTTAGGTCTTATTAGCAATCTTAATAATGCAAAAGAGTGTGAGGTGTTCAGTAGCGGAAAAAGTGGTAGGTTTATTTTCCAACGATAGATAACAAGTTATGAGAGAGGAAGATGTAAACTCTAGATAACACAACGATAAACCTCTACATAAACTCGATGAAAACATCCCCAAAACATTGTTTTTACCCAATGGCTCCTAACCCAACCGACCGTTACACAAAACACTATTCCATTAACCCTTCGCACATTCCATATTCGTGTTCTTTTCAGATTCAAATTCCGAGAGCAACAGAGAGTAAACACTGGCCGATAGTGATGTGAAACGAACCGTTGGAATCGATTATTCGATTGAGCTGTCGATCTGATTGTTGCCGATCTTGTGAATGGCATCTCTTGAACGGGGATGTCTTGTTTTTACGGGCCAGTGGGCCAGTGGAGTGCTAAATTGTCCTTCTATTGCTGGAAAATAAATGTATTAAGAAAGTGAGTGTCTTTTACATGAATGTATACATGGGAATACTGAAAAGTGAAAAATCGTTGAGGGGGAAAACTGGAATTAAAAAAAATGTTTCAGTTTTCTCCCTTTGAAAAAAAATTCTCAAGGGGGAAAACTGGACTTTAAAAAAAAGGAATTCTAGTTTCCCCTTTAAGGGAGATTTTTCAAAGGGGAAAACTGGAATAACCCTGATATATTGAAGTTGCCATATGTTGCCGAGCCATGGCGAGCTCTGACATTATCTTGAAATCAAACGAAACAAATCACTGCATTCAGCAGGCATCCTAAAGCATTGACGGGTCGGCAAAGCGCGTCTCTGATGTTACAGGCGTCTAAAAGCTGTAACCAGTTCCTATCAGACGAGCCGCTCTCTTGTTGTCACTTTGTGGTCCTTATATCAAAAGCGATGTACTCAACAGTAAAATCAATTTTTATTTTGTATCTTGACAGCAACGTCAAATATGACAGAATTTATCAAAAATAACTTACAACAAAATGGAGAGCCAATAAATAAGACGAGTATTTATAAAAATTACACCAAATATCACAGGTAAGTTACAACTAAGGTTATATTCTCTTCTTCAATGCCACTTGTATGCCACCAATTGAGTTTATCAGGCAAGTTTATCAGGCAAGTTTTCCAGTAACTGGACGCGTAGAAATCTGCCCTAAAATATGATTCCATTGGAATAATAGCATGAACAGAAAATTTGAATAGAGCTGTCTCGCTTTTGTGCGAGTGTGTGCGTGACCTTGTTTCATGTTTCAAGGTTTTCGCTGATAAATGAATCAATTTTACGCTTCATTTGATTTTGGCCTTATTTAAAGGAGTAGGAAACCCAATACTTACTACCTACAGATACTTCGAAACTTTAAATTCTATTGTTGATACAATAAATATAAATGACTCCATTTATATAGGAAGTTAGCGGTGGTACACCCCCGTGCCTCGGAAAGCACTATAAGCCGTTGGTCCATCTGTGTTTGTGCACACACTTGTGCACTATAGTATGGATGTTTGTTACCTCTTCACGCCAAAATGACTGAACCGATCGGGCTGAAATTTCGCACAGATGTAGCTCTAGGCCTGGAATCAAACATAATCTTATAAACATACTTTTTATCCCACTAAACAGTTCCCATGGAATAGAAATAACTTCCCTAGAAACAACGCGTGCGAAGCCGCGGGCAGAAACTAAAAACCTTGAATACTTTAACTTTGTAGGTTAATTTTCAAATTTCTTTAGCAAAGAATCACGGAAATTACAAAACGGAATGTTGCAGAATTGGTGTGGAACGTAACACTACTGGAAACCAAATATTAGCCTAGATACTTCCGAGCACCAATTTTAAAGGAATCTCGCAAAAAATAACACAGAGCGAAATTCGATAGTGTTACGCTATTCTAGTCTTTATTCCTTGGCGAAACTTTCAGAACAAACATGATATTCAGCTTTTTCTAGAAAATGCAGCTTTTGATAGGATCGGTACTGTATTAAGGTATTTAAAATCGAGTCAAATCGATTTTGAGTTCTGGGATTAGCTGTAAAAGGTTTACTTTCAGCTGGATTTATAAATGAACAATCTTTTAGGTATTTAGCTTCACGGGGTGTTTGCGTAGTTTAATTAATTACTGAATTTACAGACCTCACTGAATTACCTTTTAATACGTTATTCTGGCTATTCTGAAGGTTTACCTGAAACAAAAAATATTTAATATAAGTACTTCCTCAACAGCCAGTATTGGTCCACTGCTGGACGCAGGCCTCCCCCTGTTAAGCGCCTTATTGGCTTTTATCTCAGGGGGGTAATGCCCATAATCCCCACGCTGGGCATGCAGTTTGGAGATCGCAGTTCGCTAGTACAGGGGGCGCTGCTGCCCGCCCCCGGTGGATATCCCTTAGTCGCCTCTTACGACACCTGCGGGAAGAGTTGGAGTGTTGCAAATTCTTAGCCGGCACCACAAAGTAAGTTTAAGTAAGTGAAGTAAAGTACTAACCTTAATAAAATATCTATTTTAGTCTACAAAAAAATTATATTTTTGATATGGTGCGGCGAACAGTCTGAAAAGGCTATGAAATATTAAAAAAATTATAAACATTTACTTCTGAAGGTCTTTTTATACCATTTTTCAGATATAGTTAGCCAGTCTTAGTGACTTGTTATGTCGTCAAAATTTAAGGGCTAGAAGAGGGAGATCTTTCATCGCAAAGGGAGACCTCCTCTATTTATTTATTAGTTCACAAAACAGAGTAAGATCCTTAAGAAAATACAATAGGTATATACATTGTACAAACCTAAATTTTGTGAGGATATTTAAACGAAAAATGTTTTTAACATGTGCATAAATATTTATAACAAGCTACCAGAAAAAATTAAGGATTTGAATGGAAACTTATTTAAGAAACAGTTAGATATTTGGTTACTTTCAAATTGTTTTTATAGTGTAAACGAATACCTACTTAAATTTTAAGAGAATTATTTAATGATATTTAAACAATAATTAATACCTAGTAATAATTATGCTATATTTAATATTTGCACACCTCATGTCAGTGTTTTTGGAAGCCAATTCGTTATAAAGACGACACGCAACGACTCTGCGATGACTTGTACAGTACAAACATATCAAAATGCAAGACGAAGAAAATGAAACAACAGAAAAAATCGCCTCTAAAACTCCTTGACCCGTACACGTGTTAGAAAAAAAACCTTATTACAAGGCCTATTTGTCCCTAATTTCCTTTAGCAATAGACCGGGGCCTTTAGAGGCACGCTCTACCAATTAGGACGGAACAGGGAACGGGTACCTTTATAATTAAGCTGGGTAGGTTCTAGGTATACTACCTAATGGAAAAATTCTGAGAATATGATAACTGTCTTATTATTTTCATTTGATTTTGGCTCAAATTAAAGTTACGTTTTTCAGGTGACACGAAATAATAATAATGACCACGGCGGCTAGTCTCATGGAGACTAGCCAGATGCGCAGGACATATTATGGTGCACAAGTGTGTGCGGTAAGCACAGGTGCACTCTCTATTCCCTCACTCTCATAATCCAATTGGACGACAGATTGACACGACCGGGGAGAAGTCAGGCGCAGGACCAACGGCTTAGCGGTGACACGTACCTTGTAAATTACTGCAAATAGAATAAGTACCGACTTTTAAAAGTAACTAGTTCTGCTTGCGGCTTCGCTTGCGTTTTTAAGGAATAAAAAGCTTAATATGGTCTAGAAAGAACTAAGTGTATGCAAAGAGCCGGATACGTTCAGTCATTTTGGCGTATAGTTTAGTTTATTTATTTATAGAGATAACATATATTTTATAGAGATAATACACAACTATACTTCCAAACCTAAGCATTATGTTGGTGTGATGTGAAGTGCGATATAAAAAACAAAATCATTTAGTTTATTTTCAAGCGCATTCTATTGCTGGGTTTCCACAGCGAAAGGGTATGAGCGGGAAATGGTAGGCAGGACGGACTCCTTTTAAATGAAAGGTTTACATTTCCACCAACAAAGAGTTTGATCTGTTGATTTCCACTGCACAAGGAAAATGAGAGAGATGAACGGAGCGTCATTTCAACGCTTTCTGCTTAGTCCTTTCCGCTCCACTATTTGTTGGTGAAAATACAAGTATGCAGTTTACTCTTGCGAGTTGAACGGAGTCTTTAATGGGTCCACTCCGCCCGCAGTGGAAACCGGGCTTAAGGCGCAAACCCGACCCGAATCAGCGCTACCACCTATTTTATCCACTAACTATGTTAAAAGAAGGCATTTTCAAAAATCAATTGGGCTGTTTGTGATACCTGTCATAAGCTTTTTTAAATGCCTCTGTGAAAGTTTTATTTTATACAATGTAGGCAAAGATGCGAAGTTGCTCTTTTTCCCACCATGGTGGCCAAACAACAGAGGCATTTAAAAAAAGCTTATGATAGGTATCACAAACTGTCCAATCGATTTTTGAAAATGCCTTCTTTGTTTGGTTTGGGACTTTGCTAAGCAAAATTCTCGAAATCCGCTAAACAAAAACCCATCTCCAAATAACAGATGACAGTCATAAGTAGAACACAATGCCACACGCTTTATCACGTCTTTATTAAGTTCACTAACCCGCTGTTTATTAACGCCTGGAGTTTTCGCATGATCTGCCAAGAAAACAGTAGAAACGAGGTTATTTATTGCGATTTGTGACCTCCATGGCGTAGCGTGGAGGGAAAAGGTTGTGCGAGAAACCCGCTTGCCAAGAAGTAGGCAATATTCACCCCTGCCTTTTTGCATGCATAGAGTCTTTGCAAAAGAGAACCGTCGTGGCGTTACGGTGAACTAGCATTAAGATTTTAATTTGGCACCCCAATCCAGCTGTCATCTGTCTCGTCACGCAACTGTCAAGTGTCAACTTCGACTAGATAAATTATTGTTCATCTTGTTTTTGTGTTAATTAATTGGCACTCGCGCGATCTCAATTCTTAAGACGCTTATCTTTTCGCACAGACTATAAGTATCTTTATAGAAGGATGCCTGGAAGAGATGGCTTCAGAGGTAGCCTATGACAGTAAACGGGTACGACCAATTGATCAAAACCCATTCTAATATAATAAATTCCAAAGTAACTCTGTCTGTCTTACCTTTTTCGCCCAAACGGCTCAACGGATCTCAATAAAATTTGGCGAAGAGGTAGGTTTCCCAGAGAATGTTGTAGTCTTTTACATGTACTAATCAGTGCTCTTCATCCCACTTCTGGGCAAAGGCCTCCCTAAGATACCTTAAAATCCATGGGAATATTTTGTTATGGAACCATTTCGGGATAATTTTTTATACAAACAATCATTACAATCGTTTCAGAATTAACGGAGAAATCGACGATCATAGATAGAACCTCCGCCATTTTTTTAATTCAGTTAAAAGTATCAAAAATCCCTAGTATACCCTGCTAAATTAAAAAGGTCGGGTTTCGATAAATCTGTACAATAACAAACAAGACCCCGGCTCATGGACCCCATCCCGTCTAAACAATGGAGACACCTGTTTGCAGAAGCTTTCTGGAAACCTCTGCCAACAGACCTGATTTCGGTTTTCACCATACAGTTGGTTGTATCAATGTTCAATTCAATCTTATACCCAAATCTGTCGAAGAAACTATATACATTTTTGTTTGGAAGGGCCGTAATATATTGGTTTTGAAGGGTAATTCATTTTTGGTTTTGAAGTCTTCGTTAATAGTGTCTTATATTTCTCACATTTTAATAGATATAAATTGTCATATTATTATTTTTTTTTATTTGTAAATTGTTTTGTTAAGTGAGTAATAAAGAATTTTCTGTCTAACTAGTACCTAGTTAGAAATTTTATGAAATAAAAACCTCTCACGCTTGAGTGTCCGGGCCGATTTAAACGCATTAACATAATTTCATTTGTTTCAAATGTCCTTTGGTATTATTATTTTTTATTAAAAGTTGGCGCGACTGTCTCCTGTTTTTGCACACGGTTATCTGCGCTGACGTCACAAATCCAGGCCTCCAGTATACGAAAAATAAAAGGGAATTGCGCCAGCTTTTAATGTCATGCATCTCCTTCAGCTTTCAATCTTTTTAATCTCATCTTTTTGTCCGGTTCCTCTTATTTTTATCTGATGACGGCCATAATATATAGCTTCTCCATTAAAACCGCAACTTTCAAAAGACCTACGCAACAAAGTAAATGCAAGGCAAGACGAACGCATAAATCCGTGCCTATTGCCTTAGATCTAGCGCCCGCGGCGGGAACCGAACTCGCGTCTCTCAGAACAATCTGATGGGAACCTTGACCGGGGTTAAGCACGTGAGAATTTATGGTTTTAGATAGATGGGTGCAAATAAACTGAGGAAATGGAGGTGTCCTAGAATTTCAAGGAACAAATTAATGTAATTACTTTACTTATTTAAGAAATTAACTAGTGGGTGTGATTAGTAGGTAGAGAAAACTTGAGAAAGGGAAACCCCTTTCTCAAATTCTCTTTATCGTTGGGTGTGTGACTAAAGCTGTAAACACAGCTTTAGTCACATACCCAACGATAAATAATAAGTGTTATTTAATAAATTCACGACAAGTACGAGTCCGACGGTTAGCCGAGTCATAATAAAATCCTTTGTGATGTAACAGCTGTTTCTCAACTGAGAATGAGCCTTTTTCCAAAAAGAAAAGACTCCTATAACCTAAGAACTAAACCTGATATGGCCGGGGATCATTCGTGGGGAAGAAAGGATTCCAATGGGATGTCATGTCAAAATAAGCAGAATTTATGCAGAGTCTATGCTACACAATGAAAAGAGAAAACCCCTTTGGTACACGGAACAGCCCTATCGTAGAGTTGAAAACTTCTGACTCCATGGCGTGATCAGTGTGACCATGTTTTGTGGTAAATGCTCTATGGTTTTATGCTGTTTCGTTAAGGGGCTACAAGAATGCCATGCATACATTGACATACATTGCCGTCCTTAAGGTTTCTCTAAAGCGCATGTAATATATGTGATGAAAAATATCACATTGTGTATAAACATCTCATTGTGTATATCATTAGGGATAAACTTTCAAAGATCAGTTCTTTGTTTACAAAGAACTGATCTTTGAAAGTTTATCCCTCATTTTACGATCATTGGTGTAGTTTTAAAATAAATCACTGGAGAAAAACACTTTAAAAAGCACGGCATTTTAGGCCTCACAGAAAATATAATGACTCAAAATGAATTAAAAATATTAAATCAACTACTTCAATATTTTATCTTTCCATTAAATATTCGTAATTTTTATAGGATGTAATACAATAATAATAAATCCCAAAAAACACATTTTTGTAAGGCGTTTTGCAAAGTAATTGCAAAAATGATAATATTTTGCCAAAAGAATTTAAACCTTATTACTCAAACATCCCTTTCAATATAATTATGCTCAAAATAGCTTCCACTACCTTCATTCGAAGGCTGGATGCCTTCTCGGACGGACGTGAGGTTATGTAACTTTTTTCGCGATGACAGCTGTTCTCGACGAACGAATTACGATTTTCGACAACTTTTGTTTTGCGGGTTAAATGGTTCATTTGTCATTGACATAAAGTCTATATTTGATTGAAGCTAACCCAAAAGAAATTTGCAGGAATTTTATTCATTGACAGACCTACCAATTGAGTAGAATAGGTTTGTAGTGGTTTTTTCTCTGGTAGCTAGATAGGTAGGGTACCTACTACTCAACATGTTTACAGCACGAAAAGTATTGGTCGAGTTAAAATATGTTAAGAAGGTAGGGCGATTTTGACGACCTTAATATATAAACAATGCTGAAAAATTAAAATAGGAGCCCACGTCCAGCAGTGGACTTGATGAATTCACACATCATCACCAAGGCCCAAGCTAATCAGAGCTTTGTAATGGGTACTTACTAGATAACTGATTTACTGACCAACCATGTGCATATTTTTTGCCCGTAGTTCTTCTACCAGTAGAACCACAGGCAAATTTAAATTACTCGTAGTTCTCTCGGTTTGTTCTCATAAAGAAGACAGATTCTAAAAAGGACAAATACTCAAAAAAATTGACTTTAAATTTTTTAAAACTCATAGAAAAACCTCAACGGAGCGGTTTGTCATAACTTCTTTGTTATTGGCAATATGTGTACGTACATTGACATCAGTTAAACAAACATTTTTTTAGCGTAACAAAGAAGTCAAGTAAAGGAGATGTGTAAAGACGCTAAAAACGTAATAAACATACAAAACACTTGTATTTCCAATGACAGTTGTCAAAATTATTGTTAATCACTCATGTAACACACAGTTACTATCAAAAATAAACTTACTTCGCTTACAAGTCATTGTAGTGGACTTGATGAATGTCAAAATGTCATGACATGTACCTAAGTACAATGACATGCCGGCCTGTCCCTTAGTGCAACATAATGTAAAGCCAATTATCAGTTCCACATTCCTGCAATGACACTTAAGAACAGGGGAAAAAAAATTAATTTTCCATTTATCATTATAAAATTAAATAGTTGACATTCCAATTGTAGGTACTTAAATTCCGACTCCTTGGCTCACCAATTCTTGATAAGTCTTTTCATTCATTAAATGAGAAAATTAGAAATTTCGACAAAACTTCTTAGACTGACTGCCCAAAATTAATAGCAATTTGGCTTTTGCAATTATTCGGTATATTATGACTACAATTATTTGGTTTTGTCTATTGTACCTAAATTTACGTATTCTTTGAGATGTCGTCAACTGTGGAAACACAGCGAGTTCTTGGAAGGTAGCAACATAATAAAGAATACTTTATATCGGTATGAATATCAATTTGGATAGCAAGGCATGGTCTGTCGTGGTTTTTATGATTATTTTGTAGAATTACAATCTAAACTAAAACTGTCTTCATGATTGTTGCTTTTTATTTCCGGAAAGTAAAATCCAATAAGTAAGCGAGTAGTACTGAGATTGTGTACAAAATAATCTCCGTGGAATTCATCATTCATCATTCAAACATTCACGTATTTTTATGAATATTTTTCATTGCTAAAAATAAAAAATAATAATAAATATATGTTGATAGTAAATATGTAAATAGTCATTATTTGAGATACTCATCTAAGGATGTCAAAAATGAAACAACATTGAAATAGTCTTAACAGGTCCTTACGACTTTGTTCCTTGTGTTTTCCTGACTGTGTGAGAAGTAAATCTACATTTTCGATGATAGCTGTCAAAATCGAAACGACTTCTTCAAACCCCACCAAGTCTCTAAAATTTTTTTGACTTAAGTATTGATTTATAGATTATCTTTTAAAGGGCAATGTATACGATTCTACAACAAAACTCCAAGAGAGTTAAAAAATATCAAAAAATAAAGTAATCACTTTATTTCCTAGTTTTACTCATGAACCTTATTTGAATTTTGTGACGTGTAAAAGACTCCTGTAAGAATAAAGCACTGCTATATTTCATTTTATATCTGAACATTTGATTGACGACCTCTGTGGCGCGGCAGGGAAAGGTCCACCTGCGACATAGGAGGTTACAGTTAGTTTGATTCCCGCCTCAGGACAAATGTTTGTACCATCTGCAGATATTCATTCCAGGTGTTCTGGATGTCTTATGTATATTAAAAAATATCTATCTGTGTAGTGTATTTAATAAGTATATTAAAATAAGTATACCATAACACAAGCTCTACTTACTTTTGGGTTAGATGATGTTGTGTGGCTTGTTCAGCATTATTTATATTTAATAAAAAATTGAGAAAGCCCTGCAAAACCAAATCGAAATATCTTCAACGATTGACACTTTTGTAATCCATTTAGTCCTCAGTTGTTTTGACCAAATTAGTATATTTTTTTAATGTATAAAGTATTATCATAATGGTCGGTTATATTGTCGGTACTTTAACACGCATGGAGATGATATTATTATTTTAGGTTTTTCTGATTTCTATGAATAACTATCAAGGAATGTAATTTTTATTATAATTGATATACTACAATAAGCGACATAGGTTTTATTAAGGTACTTTACATGCAACAATAGCAAAGCCGCGGGCAAATGTTAGTTAACATTACATTATTACCTTGTGATTGTTAGCTTATTTAAAATTATTGTTCTGATTTTAGATGCCTCGCATACATTTTTATATTTATTTGCCATCATTTTTGTAAATAAGAAGCTGAATTTACTTTTGTAACATTTCTACACTAATACTCCCATAATCAGGTAGTGGAAACAGTCACTGGTTTGACTCAACTGGTTTGCGAGTCGATTGGGCGGAGTCAGAAACTAGTACAGAAAAGTCGTTGGAACAAACGTTTTAAAAAGCCGGAATCCGACCAAAACGGGGTTCAGTCGTTCAAGTAAATTCTTAGGGGTAACTCTGCCCGATAAGGAGAAGTAATGAAATTATAAAATCAGTGAAGTACTAGCTAATTGTTTTATTTAAACAAAATCTATAATACAAAGAAAGTTAGGACGAGTGTGTGTAACAATTCAGAAGCAGGGATGCACCATGGACTTCTGGTGTATTCATTCATACCACCTTGGTGTGACCGTACGCCCACGGCAAACAATGTTTAATACTTTTAGTTAGCTCAAGAAATAAGATGGCGTGAGGAATTTTTAGAAATCGGTAGAAATTTAATTTATTTGAACACATAACACGACATATTACAAATAATACGAAGGTACAGAAAACAAAAATGTACATAAGAAGAATACAGATAGGTAGGTACAAACAGAAACAATTAGACAATTTGTTATATAATGGGGAGAAAAGGTCGGTGTCTCAGCATTATGCCGCTACAAGCCAAAGCTAGTATCAGCGCTGATTTTCAGACAAGAAGTAGTTTAATGGTACATCGAGCATTTTAAATATTATGATGTGGGCTCAAGCCTGTGGCTAAATAATAAACATGTTTTTTCGAATGGTGTACTCGCTGTTGAAAACATTTCAGGTCGATGCACCAACTGAGCCATGCTGTCGACGTTTGCTACAACCACGTAGTCGTCGCTCGCCGCCCGCAGCCACGCAGTCGCCGCTCGCTGCAGCCACGCAGTTGTCGCTCGCCACAGCCACGCAGACATCGCTCGCCGCAGCCACGCAGCCGTCGCTCGCTGCAGCCACGCAGACATCGCTCGCCGCAGCCACGCAGCCGTCGCTCGCTGCAGCCACGCAGACATCGCTCGCTGCAGCCACGCAGTTGTCTCTCGCCACAGCCACGCAGACATCGCTCGCCGCAGCCACGCAGTCGTCGCTCGCTGCAGCCACGCAGCCGTCGCTCGCTGCAGCCACGCTGACATCGCTCGCCGCAGCCACGCAGCCGTCGCTCGCTGCAGCCACGCAGACATCGCTCGCCGCAGCCACGCAGCCGTCGCTCGCTGCAGCCACGCAGACATCGCTCGCCGCAGCCACGCAGCCGTCGCTCGCTGCAGCCACGCAGACATCGCTCGCTGCAGCCACGCAGTTGTCTCTCGCCACAGCCACGCAGACATCGCTCGCCGCAGCCACGCAGTCGTCGCTCGCTGCAGCCACGCTGACATCGCTCGCCGCAGCCACGCAGCCGTCGCTCGCTGCAGCCACGCAGACATCGCTCGCCGCAGCCACGCAGCCGTCGCTCGCTGCAGCCACGCAGACATCGCTCGCCGCAGCCACGCAGCCGTCGCTCGCTGCAGCCACGCAGACATCGCTCGCCGCAGCCACGCAGCCGTCGCTCGCTGCAGCCACGCAGACATCGCTCGCCGCAGCCACGCAGCCGTCGCTCGCTGCAGCCACGCAGACATCGCTCGCCGCAGCCACGCAGCCGTCGCTCGCTGCAGCCACGCAGACATCGCTCGCCGCAGCCACGCAGTCGTCGCTCGCTGCAGCCACGCAGACATCGCTCGCTACAGCCACGCAGTCGTCGCTCGTTGCAGCTACGCAGTTGTCGCTCGCCACAGCCACGCAGTCGTTGCAGCTACGCAGTTGTCGTTCGCCACAGCCACGCAGTCATCGCTGGCTGCAGCTACGCAGCCGCCACCGATCAGTAGCACAGCGCAATACCGTCACCCGTCAGGTACTTAATAAGTCTCGACTAGTAACAAACCCATAGAACTATTGATGTTGATAGTAAGGCAGAGGCGTCGCAGTCCGATTCCTTGTAGTAAACGTTCTATTAAAAAAAAAAAAAACAAATCAACGCAATGAGAGACCTCGGTCTGTGACGCCACAGCCTCAGACCACGAATACTATTATTTATGAATTGTTATTAAGTAGGTATTCATTATCATACCTTTCGATAATTTAATTAAAAAAAGGATGGAGTATTTAATTATTTAGTTATCCATCCTGATCCATGAGGATGTCGTGGTAAGGATCGGTAGTAGGTAACTTGAAAATTCGTGGGTACAAGTACAATATGTAAGAGACGCGCACTCCGTCTTTTGGCCGCCGGGTGTGGGTTATGTTTTTTAACTTCAAAGCCTCTAAACGGTTGAAGCGATTTGAATGAAAGAGATATTTAAATATTTTTCTGGATAGGATTCTATCTCGCGTCGTATCATATTGAAAAAAAAAAGAGCTAAACGCTGGGGACTTAGTTTGGTTTTTTTTTCCTTTTAATAAAGTTTCGATTAAAATTTGTTTATACCAATAATTTAATCACTTGTTCAGTGTAAACCTCTCTATTTCTTACCTACAATGCAATTATTTGAATCACCATGACCGACGGAGGTCGTTCCAACACGTGGGTTTTCAATTTTCATCAGCGCATTCTAGCATTCGTTCACTTTCTAACAACTCCTAGGTTTTTCATTCATTTTATTTTGTCATTTCTAGTTTTAGTTTTAGTTTAGTTAGAATAATACGTCTGTGTAAAATTTAAGACAAACTCCATAATCCAATGCTATAATTACGAGTAACCGTACGAACGAACGTGCAAACAAACTGCACCAATATTGAGGTGTCTGTAGATTGGTATGGTTTATTGTAGGCAGGAATAGGAATGCCGTCAATTGCATTGTTTACGACTTTAAGGAATAGAAGTCAAAACTGTGTAACCGATTTATTTTTATTACCTTTAAAAAAAAAGTTAGTTTCGCGGGTACTTGGCCTAAAATAAACTTTCTTGGTGTTAATTATCGAATACAATTTAAAGTACCTATACTTGCCGATTTGAGATCCTTTCTTAAATAAATATTACCAACAGAACAACTTTATCCTTATCTCGACTCGTGTAAATTTTAGTTTTTATTCAGATTTTTTGATATTAATTGCAATTAACTTTTTCGACCAGAATTACGCAACCTCACGTAGTCGCAAAAGGTTTTTTACATTGGTGTTATTATTAGGCTATTAGAGAGACATGAAACAAGCTGGTGGACATTGAAGAACCATGACGTACTACGTACCTACTTACGACGTACTACTTATATTATTCCAGAAACAAAACGAAAGCAAAGAAAAATAATATTATTGTCCGTAGTGTTATATACTGTCATGAAACAGCTCATTTGCAGGATGTGAAAAGAATTGTAACTGTCCCAATATACCTGATCGCTTAACACATGAAAAATCTCGCGTTTTACGTAACGTTTATAATAGACAGAAGTCACCTGGAGAGATTGTTTTTTAGCCTTTTAGCGCATGATTTGGAAGCTCCTTCTATCATTAACGTACCCAGGATAAATTAAATTAGAACACGAATTAGGTACTTTACCTACTTTACACAATACATGTGTAAAAAAATAGCTAATATCGAGTTAAAATTTAAATAACAACTCTTTTTTCTGCTTGATGTGTTTTGTCGTTATAATAGTTATATTCTCAAAAGAGTAGTAGCACTTTTCCAGTAAAGACTGTTTCCAAACTTAAAATTGTTCTGAAGGGAGGTATGAAATACGAAATTCGCATCAACTACCCCGAACTTTAGATCTGTCTCCTAGACGACCTCAGTCGTGGGGCAAGTAGAGGTCCGCCTGCAACCCGGGAAGTTGCGGGTTCGTTTCACGCCTCGTGAGAGGTTTAGTACGATCTGCGGGTATTGTTTCGGGCCTGGGTGTCTACATAATGCTATGTGGGTTGTTCACCATTATTTAGTTATTTGTCTCGAGATACTATGACTAAAACACAATTGAGGGACATTCAGGTTACCAAAACGATTAATAATTATGGGATGTTTTGTCAGCAATATTTGTACATCATAATATCGATAAGGATGTCTCGCCTAGAGCGAATGGTCAAAAGAAAATTACAACTGGACCAATCCAGATGATAGCCTCTCAAAATTTATGGTAAAGATCGTGGGACGACCGACTCTTAGAAGTACAATGAGGGGTCATATCACCATTAACTAGGATACAATTAGCTTCTTCTAAAGATTAAATTGGCCTAAGACCTGTCGGAATAAAAAGGGATAATTTATCTTGCGAAATAGACAAGGTACAGTGTAGTTAAGACGATTTTCTGAAGCTGAAGCTAGTTTTGATCAGCTCGATTAATTGATAGTATTTTGAGTTACCTACATGTCATGTTTTTATGCGAAAAATGAGTATGGTCTTGCAAAAATAATGAACTCTTATAAGAATAAAATAATAATAAAATTATTCAACTTAAATATAACAAAATAAATATATTATAATCCTTATTATAATAACCTGTATTCAGCCAAAAGGCCGATTGGTTTATCTTGCACAGTGTTATGTTATTTGAGTCGCTTTTTGAGTATCTTGTAGGGTTGGATGAGGTAACCTCGAAGTGGTTGTTCGTCTAGAGTAATGGAGGTTTATTGCGTGTACTGTCTTGAAATAATTTTGAAATCTTAGTGGTTCTTGAAATGGGTTGATAAAAAGAGGATAAATGCAAAATGCTCCATTAAAATGTGAGGATTAGTTAGTAAAGCAGACAAAACATAGATAAGTACCTGAAGAAGTGGGAAATTGTTGCCAGAATGTTGAGGGCATACCCAACCACATATTATGTATACAAATATTGTTCCTTTTGTAAATTGAAAATAAATGTGTTATTTATTAATTTTTTTATAATGTCGGCTTGGGGTATAAACCAGTTACAAAAATAAAGAAGTATATGTTTCACTGATAAAATTAGTCAAAGGTTTGTCACCATAGAATCATGACCCTCCTCATTGCGCGGTCGGGTAGCGAAAACGTTGATGACTGGTATGGTAATGAATCATTCATAAGTAGGTATCACAAACACATTGGAATCTTACTTGTTTGTTATTGTACTTAATTCAGATGGTAAATGTACTTGTGAAAAATGTAGTTTATATGATTGTGACTAAAATAATTACGATTGTGAAACCACCTTGAAATGTACAATAAGTTTCCAATGATACTATTGTTGTATGTATTTAATAAACTGGGATGTGCAGTTATTATTTATGTAAGAAATGCTATGTACAAATTGAATATTATGTAGTACTATGAGCACATGAAATCATATAAAATGCACATGATGATTTAGTTTAAGTAAATAACAAAATCACGGTTATGAAACCACCTTGATTATGTACAAAATGTTTTAAATCATACTATCATTTTATTTATAAACTGCGATGTGCAGTTATTATTTATGTAAAAAAATACGATGTACAACTTGAATATTATGTGGTGCTATGTGTACATGAAGTCACACGAGGTGCTATGTGCACGTGACTTAGTTTTAGAAGTGCTATGTGCACTGGACTCGCCTAGTTTTAGAAGTGCTATGTGCACAGGACTCGCCTAGTTTTAAGTGCTATGTTCACAGGACTCGCCTAGTTTTAGAAGTGCAGAGTGCACAGGACTCGCCTAGTTTTAAGTGCTATGTGCACAGGACTCGCCTAGTTTTAGAAGTGCAGAGTGCACAGGACTCGCCTAGTTTTAAGTGTTATGTGCACAGGACTCGCCTAGTTTTAGAAGTGCTATGTGCACAGGACTCGCCTAGTTTTAGAAGTGCTATGTGCACAGGACTCGCCTAGTTTTAGAAGTGCTATGTGCACAGGACTCGCCTAGTTTTAGAAGTGCTATGTGCACAGGACTCGCCTAGTTTTAGAAGTGCAGAGTGCACAGGACTCGCCTAGTTTTAGAAGTGCAGATTGCACAGGACTCGCCTAGTTTTAGATGTGCAATGTGCACAGGATTCACCTACTTTAGAACGACAATGTGCACAGGATTCACCTTTTCTAGAGTGCAATGTGCACGGGATTCACATGGGATGCTATGTGCACATTGATCTTGTATAGATTTAGACACTAAGAATGTGACTTTTTGTGTTACCTATAAAAATGTATTGTTCACGAGGACGCGAACACTTTATCAGGATGGACGAGTTGTTAGCTTATTTAAAATTATTGTTCTGATTTTAGATGCCTCGCATACATTTTTATATTTATTTGCCATCATTTTTGTAAATAAGAAGCTGAATTTACTTTTGTAACATTTCTACACTAATACTCCCATAATCAGGTAGTGGAAACAGTCACTGGTTTGACTCAACTGGTTTGCGAGTCGATTGGGCGGAGTCAGAAACCAGTACAGAAAAGTCGTTGGAACAAACGTTTTAAAAAGCCGGAATCCGACCAAAACGGGGTTCAGTCGTTCAAGTAAATTCTTAGGGGTAACTCTGCCCGATAAGGAGAAGTAATGAAATTATAAAATCAGTGAAGTACTAGCTAATTGTTTTATTTAAACAAAATCTATAATACAAAGAAAGTTAGGACGAGTGTGTGTAACATGATTGTGCTATCAACCAAAAAAAACAGAAGTTTGCCTCTTCTACAATAAATAAATTTTGCATAAGTCTATGTAAAAAATAAGCGCCTCTACCGACGACATTTGGTATAATTGACATGCAATTTGACAGACTTAGTTTTCCACGGCTAAGCCTTAACGCCGTATTGTAAAGCAAATTTGTTTATATTACTGTCAAATTTTATATTATTTTGAAAAACAATTTGACAGCCCCAAGTAAAAAGCGCCCTCTTTTAATTTTGGGCGAAAACTTTTTTAGAACACTCGTTTAAAAGTTTAGCAATTTGTTAACATCAACAATATTATTATTTAAAACCAAACAATATTATTTAAAAACAAATGGACGCGTTAAAGCTATAAATAATCGTTAATATTTTTCTTAAGACAACCTCATTCAGAAATATATTTACTTATTTTTTTGGTCACTTTTACAAAACAAATCAACCAACCTTTAATAATACACTAAAACGTTCAATTTAAAATGCTTCGTCAGCCCTGATAGAATATAATATCGCTTTCAAACTGTTACCTCCGAGTACCCTGCTATCATACCACCCCAACAAATTGACACAAAATACCTACCACAAAGCTGTGTTTACCCAATCAACATTTTTTACACGTCTCACTAACTTTTTTACGATACCTACGGTTAGTGCCCATAGTATAACATTTTCTAATATTAAACGCTAGCGTACTTGATGACGACCGATGTGGCGTGGCGGGCGAACAGGACACAGGACACTCCTGCGACACAGGAGGATGCGGGTTCGACTCCCGCTCAGCCTTGGGACAAAGTTAGTACGATCTGAAAATATTTTTTCCAGGTCAAATTATTTTCTATGCATAAATAAAATATCTATCTATGTAATGTATTTTAGTAAGTATATCAGTCATCTAGTACCCATAACACAAGCTTACTTAGCTTGGGGCCAGTTGAAGATGTGTGGATTGTCTATTTATTTACTTATTGGTAGTTGGGTAAACATATGCTAGTATATTTTGTTATTAGCCCGATGTTTCTGTATACATAAAAAACACTACATAAAAAAACAAGATCCGTCAAGTGCGAGTGTAACTCGCGCGCCGAGGGTTTTGAACGTTTGTCAACAAATATGTACCAAAAGTACCGGTTAGAGACTTCGCAATTTAACGAATACCTAAGAATAGTAGGTACCAACCAACATTTCAGATGGATCTCTCTGCATGCTTCGGTTAAATGGGTGGTTCGGTTAAGGTGGGTTATGGTAAATTTTTCGACTTTTTTCAAAATATTTCAAAAAGTATGAAAGTTACAGAAATTTGAAAAACTGGTTTGAAATGTCCAAACCGATACCTTTCATTTGATACCCCATTTTTCAAAAAGTGTTCTTTTTACAGACTTCTCTATATTTTTCCTGTAAAATATAGATCCATAACTACAAACGCTTCATACATTTTAAATGGATCGCTCGGCAAACTTCGGAGATAGGGGGGGGGGGATGGGTTTTTTTCGACTTTTTTCAAAATATTTCAAAAAGTATGAAACCTACAGAAATTTCAAAAAATATTTTGAAACGTACAAAACGATACCTTTCATTTGATACCCCATATGACTCTGTAGGTATCTTTAAAAATTTCGGCATCACAATTTGTATGGAAAATGTTCATTTTCATTTTTCATTTATTTTCATTTATATTTCTCTAAATCTGTACAGGCGCAAGAAATGTATTATTATTTTAAATTTCAAGTTGATAGCTGCAGTAGTTTTTGAGTTATTAAGGAGGGAAAAAAGGACAGACAAAGCGAGACCATAAGGGTTTTGAAACCGATCTTCGATCATCAAAACCAAAAACGAATTAAATCCGAGTAAAAAACTGAGTGTCTGTCTTTCAGTGCAGTGTGACACTATCAACTTATTCACCGACTATAATTACTGCTAGCCGCTCACCAAGGGAATGTGTGTGCTGTGTGGATTGTCCAGCATTATTTATTTATTTATTATGTATACGCGTAACTCGATGTGTTACAAAACACAAGTAGTAGTTATAAAAATTGACCTTTAATTAACCAAACATATCTTTAATACTGTTGATTTTTTGACAGAATTTGCACAACTTGTCTTTTCAGCTCTTTCTTACAATGCTCTATGCTAACAATTTATAAACAAAACACCAAAATGAGATTATTGGAATTTTGTGTAGTGAGTGGCTTGCGAACATTATATCTTAAGAATGGCTTAACATATCTATGGTCACTACTTACACTGAGACTTCATGCTTACTTATCCGAAAGACAAACGTACCGTAACAAAAAGAGTAACGTTAGCGATCCACTAACTCGTGCTTACCCCCCAACTCTCCCTTCACTGACCAATGCACCCTAGATTTAAAATTCTCCACAACCCTTAGATTCCCAACCCTTAGATATCTATCCCCTGGCCGTCGCACCGCAACGCCCCCGAGTCCTATTGAGGTTTTTAAAAATTTATCAACTGCACCAAAACGAAATATTGGATTCTTGAATTGAGCTTATTTTGTTAGACTATGGTTTGCAGGCGGATTTGCTTGTAAATGGTGATGTTGGCTGTTGGCACCATTTTTTTGTTGTTTTTGGTAAGTATGTAGCTAGTGCAAAAGTCTGAGGTCTGTTGAAATCTACGCGGTATTTGCTACCCAAAGCGGTAGTGGTAAGTTTCGCTTGGATTTCGCTCGGGGTTGTCCGCGGTATTCAGCAGAGTATTTGAGTGCGGTTCCTATGCTAGTAGCAACCAGGAAGCATAATTAAATAAAATGGTTTCTTACTAAAACAAAATGTAGGTAGGTAAGTCTTCGAGCGTTGATTTATTTTTCTTACGGCACGAAAGCGGCCATTCTTTTTCACTCTCGCCTCCCAGTCGCATACCTTTTTCCCATAGGAGGTCCCAGCCTAGGCTGGGTGATAGCGCTTTACTATAGTGCACAAGTGTGTGCGCAAACACAGGTGCACTCTCTATTCTCTAATTACGTATTGACAAACAAACATTTACACCTACATTATTAGATGCTAAAAGCTGTAAAACGGGCCCTGTTAGGGTGTTTGGAGATTTAGTACGCTTCAATGGGAGACCCTAATGACGTATATTACTCCGTAGCGATTTATTGGCCTTTGTTAAGGCACGTAGTTACAGGTAGTTAGGTTATGTAACTATGTAAGGAATAAAAATTAAGTATGTTGAAATAAATAATAACTTGCATAATAAGTCCAAAAAAATATCTTGAGAAAAGAGAGGTCTTTGTCCAGCAGTGGGACAGTAATGACTGAAAATAATAATATAATATTAATAATTAGTCCATTCAATGAGTGCTAAATTTTATACCATTGCAAAAAGGGTGACAAATCGAACTTTTTTTTACCATTTACCCCCTAGAGGGACAGAGCAGGGAGACAGATGGGAATAATTCCTCAAAAGAGGGGGTGGATGGAAAGGACTTGTTATGAGACAACGATATACAAAAATTTCCCAACCTTGTGAGATTAGCGGTATGGGGTAGGGCACAAAAAACGTCTCGTTTTTTAGTTTTTCGCTTACATCTCGTAAACGATGCGTCATAGGAAATGTTGTCTTACTACATAATGAAAGCTAATAAAATTCTCTACAACTTTTATTTGGTTCTATAGGTACACTTTTACCTATTCCCAATCGACTTTTAGTATGTTTGTCTCCTACAAGTACAAATAAAGTTTCGAAGTCAAATTTTATGCTTTCGACCCACCACAATCTGACTAAATACGATGCATTTAACATTTTATAAAATAACTAGTTTATGCCCGCGGCTTCGAACGCTTTGTTTCGCGCGAAGAAGCCACGAGCACAAACTAGTTTCTACTTCTGCCACGAGGCGGAATAAAACTAATTCCTAAATAACCTTGCTTCCAACAAAACCATTAGAAAACACAAACCCCCAACAACTAAAACCACAGTTTATAATGACATTATAAATAATGAGCTCTACAAATAAAACAAAGATGTCGGATTTTTTCATTAAAAAGTGATTTAGGTAAAGTTTACACGAAATGTTTGGATCATTTGTCTTGAGATTTGTCTGGCGACATCTGGGGAGGAGTTCGGGAGCCTGCAGGCAGAACTGAAACACTCAGAACGTAACAGGTTGTTAGTATTCACGTTCGTTTAGATGAAATAAGAAGAAAATAGTATGTAGCTTAGTTATTAACCCACTCATTGACCATCCCTTCGGCGCATGTGCGTCGTTGCCAAAAAAGTATTAGAGGTGTTTAGGTAAAAGATAAATGTGGACAAAATAGGTATACAACGTTTAGTTTTTAGAACTAAACTAACTAAACTATATAGTGATTTAATTATCATCTCCTAAAATAATTGGCTACAAACTTTTGCTGAAGTTACCTATGGTGACCTACTTTATTTTAAACATAGAAAGTTAGATTAATAATCCAAAGTTTTGAACTTATACCGTTTCCTAAAGCAACGTCGAGTGATATTTTAATCTGTTTCACAGGCTGCATAAATATTTATTTAAGTTTTAATCCCGACTGCTAGAATGCTTATTTGTCGCCAAGTGCAAGGGTTTGAGAACGTATTGTACATACTTTCTTTTTATCTGTTTAACAAATATTTTGATAGATGTGAGTTTTTGTCAGTCACACGACGACATGTTTTTTTAGTTGAGCATATGTATGTAATTAAATCTATTTACTAAGATAACTGGCTAGAATACTTAAGTAGAGTATATTTAAACAAGAAACGTTACAGTCATTGTTGTTTGAAATATCTAGATTTACAAAAAAACACAAGAAAAAAGTTTGACGCTAGTTGGGTAGGTAAATTTATATAATGTCTTTTATGACGGCAAAATAAAACCCCAAAGGTGCTTCCTCACCGCGAGCATTCGCCAGTAATGTAATTTAGATTATTTCAGATTCGAGCATAACATTACAGAGCGCAGGCTGTAATGAAGTCTTTACATAGAAAAGTCGGCGACACAACTCGCCGCCGCCGGGATGTGTGTGATTAAGTGGGCCGCCGACAATGTTAGGTTTTGTCAAGTGACTTTGGTGCGTAGGCTCCAATAAGCCGCTCCGTATTCCGCTCCGTATTCCGCAATAAGCCGCTCCGTATTACATTGTAAAAACAACTACCAACCGACTAAGATCCAGCAGAATGCTCCAGAATGTATCTTTGAATGTTACATTACAGACGAATGCTCGCTGTGAGGCACCGCATTTTTAATTTCGCATGTGACGTTCCGGCTTAAAAATAAGGCAAAAATACGAATTTTGTCTACCTATAACGCAAAAAGACGTAAAAGAAACCCCTACCACTGATAATTTCATTTTTGTCCGACCAGCCGATCACTTAGCCGGGTCAACTGGCCGAGTCGTCAATTAAATTTAATTTCGAACGGAGCACACTCGTTCCATTACATTCAATTGGCGATTGTGATCATTCGATTTTCGAATCTGTATTTTTTTTAATTGGTGTAACGAGGCAAATGAAGTTGACTTTATGCCATTATCCCGCACCAATCGAGTTTGTCTATGGAATTATCGTTCGATTTTCTACTTTCTGTAGTTTTATTCAGTTGAAAGTACATGCAATTTTAGCCATTTCACGGACACATTTATAGCGTTCTCTTGTGTGTGTCGATTTTTGAACTCATAGGTCGTACCGTAGGAACTTATTAGAATTAGTTTGGGTTAGCTACTCAAATCAAGTTATTTGACCAATGAAAACTTTTTTGCTTTTTCATCATTAATTGGACGAACGACGGGTGAAATATTTTAGAGTCCCTACCAAAAGTTTGAAGCATGGATCCCTCCCAGTCCCACCGTTTGCTAAGCCTAGTCCGCTTTCAGTACCACATGGTTCACATTATATCTACAGCTAAATTATGAGAATATCCACCGACATTAACCTAGGTAACTGATTGATACAAGCTTGGTTTTTTTCAAATCTATGAATGCGGATGCAGTTCAGAAAAACCAAAAGTAATACGAAGCTAGTTATTTTCCGATTGGCCAGCATTTCACCCATCCCCAGCAAATCTTCATGACACACGCCATTCGTCTTCGGTTGGCTTATCGATCTTAGTTCAACTGATTAGCACCAGAAGCTCGTTCCTAATTGGTGCAATCTTTCACGGCGGGAAGGCATCCGTCAATGGCAGAATGGGCACACATGCGTTCGAATTTCGAAAATGGAAGCTGACTTTTTAAAAGGAGATCTGTCAAAAGCAGAAAAACTTTTCTTTTACGAGCAGATTTGAAAATGGAACATGGTTAGCACTAATTTTAATTTTATCTGATTGAATATTGGAAATTTGTAAGCCAAAACATGGCTAACCAAAGTTTATCGATATTTTGTAATAATAGCGTGACCATCCTAATATCGAGAACTAAATTCGTGATGACCCAAAAATAATTTTGCTAATATTATACCCGATATTCTGCCGTAAATCCCAAATACCCCATTTGGCTAGCCCGGGACAGAACTGACTAGAGATGCGATAGATTTTTGGGACCGAATATTTACTTAGGTATTCGGTTTTATGCCATAGTTTTCGGGTGTGTGTATCTACCTACCTACTTTATGACAGTAAAGAATCGTTTATTAAAAATCAAAGTATTAAATTAATTTAAAGTGCATTGCACTTGTAAATCATCTAAAATAAATGACTTTAAAATATTTTAGTTTTTATAGCATTACTTGCAAATTGTTTGATATCTCGCTATCCTCTCTGTCCTGGATCCTGTGTGTCATCTATCCTGGAAAACCGTTTACAATTTGAAATGTCACAAATTTAGTCTGGCAAGCAACCAAATTTTGGACTATTTGGCAAGAAGAAGACAGGGCGCTATGACACTCATAAGGGGAGGCCTATGTCCAGCTGTTGACTAATCTAGGTTGATGATGATGATGATTATTCGTTTTGATTGAGGGAAAAAAATCAGATAAAAATGGTCTTATTTATTTATTTCATTAATTTATTTATTTTTGCTTGCATGTACATTCATTCTTAGGTCTAAGCGGATGGTTAGTTGTCACTAGCCAGGTACATACACTCTGGAAGGGCACTGCAAAACTGAGTTAGACTTTATTTATACACGTCAAATAGAGTTTAAAATACTTACCTACATAATTAAAACAATAACATTGATATTATACAAAAAAATAAGTCCCATACTAATGGAATTGATTAAATTGAATCTAGAAGCTAGATTTGTCATGTATTCATTGTTTTTCTTTGTACCTTATGGTGTTTCCACATTCCACATTGAAATACCTATGTGTTATTGTTAAAATAGGAATTCAATATAGAATGTAACGACATCAAGTGTACCTACGATGGAATAAATAAATACAAAATAAACTGCGAGCGTAAGTTTTGAGTGGTTGGTCGCGTAAAATGAGTGGTGCACCTAATGTGCATTCATTTTCGTACAATAGTCCTAGGCCCTTATTCTACTAAATTTATCACATTAACTTTTTTTAATGAAATAAATTGTAGTATAATTTCTTAATTAAAATTTTACAATTTAAGTTATTATTATATTTAGCAAATTTTGGCATTTTACCTTTGATGAAAGTAACTACAGATGCCTTTATTCACAAAGAAAATTACAATATAATAATAGAAATAAATTAGAACTAGTATTTACAATACCTAAATAATATAAATATCTGTTGAACGTAAACATAATAGACCTATTCGTTCATTATTTTTGGTAGATGTGATGTTTTTTAAGTAAAACCGAATTCAAATTATTTAGGTAAACGGCGCACCTCTACCCACAACTATTTATGAGACTGTGGCGGGTGCGGTTTCGCCCAAATTGATGGATACGAACCAATCCCAGTAATTAGAGGGTATTTATTCCCCATAGATTGCCATCTTGACCTAGAATTTTATGGGAATATTATGGTTTTCATTTTGTTTGCATTATGGAAGCTTATTAACTTGATTTTTTAAGCTTTAAATATGAATATTATGAATGAAACTAAATAAGGAGACACAAGCCTATAGACTTCTAATAAGAGTCTTTAGTCTTAACGAGAAAGAACACTTTTTTGCCATAGCTAAGAATAAAACTTATTAAACTTTCGCGATTTGTTAACATAGTTAATGATTTTATCGGGTCTTTATCCGTGACCACGATCGCTGTAACGCGGTAGAAACGTAGGGGAAAATTAGAACATCGCGATATATACCTGATTAAATCATTAACTATTAGGTACTAAGAATGCTGAAAAACTAAAATTTGGCATTGGTGACAAATTTATACCTGTGGCAATTGTGTTAAAAACCACACAATGTGGTTGTTGCGACTGTTTCTGATTTAACAATTTTAATTAATTATAAACTTAACTTGATTTTTTTTTATTTTTGAATTATGCACCTTAGTTATATATTTTATAAATAGAGCACCGTCTAATAAATAAATCCGAAAATATCTATGAATGGTTCTGCTAACATACAATTTAACTTGCAAACTTACTTATCAATTTCAATCAAAATTCGCTTGAAAATTGAGCTTTCCCCCAATTTCCAGTACTTACCCAAAGCCCCAGATGATCAGTAGGTCACAATACCAATCTCATCAAAACTGCACCCTACCACCCCGAAATAGATCCTCAAATCCACTACACATGAAATATAACAATAATCCAGCGGTGCAATAATACGATATCATCGTTAAATCGGCGGGCTAATGCCAGACCAGTGACGGCTGACCCCTCGCCCTTTATGTTGCCAAACATTTGTAATGAAACTGCGAGTGATATAATGATGCAGAGGGGTCCGGGTTGGGTGGCTGACCGCATAGCTCCCGATCGGATTGAATATTGATGCGGCAGATGGCAGCACATTCGGCACATAATTAATTTCTCAATCGGCCCTTGCGCGGGTCCGGTTGGAGCGGGCCTATTTACATATTTTACGGGGATGAGGCCATAGAATACTAGAAAATGTAATATATTTTTGTGTATATCTGACAGCCGTGTAGACACGCATGCACCAAGGATCCTGTCAGAAAAATAGCGTTGCTCTACTTTCTGTTGAGCAACATCCAGCTGAGGCAGGACCTTTTGGTTCACATGGTGGACAAAGTATTTTTATATTTAGTATATGGCATTCACTGCCCAACAACACACAACAACAACCGACAACCGCTGACAACCGCTGAGGGTAAACATGTTCTTGAGTGTAGACCACGACTCAGCAAACGTAGTGTAGTACGCCCTCCGGCCAGGTGGGATGACGATATGCGAATGACTGCAGGCAGATGCTGGATGCGGCAAGCTGAAGACAGGGCGCTATGGCGCTCATAAGGGGAGGCCTATGTCCAGCAGTGGACAATATAGGATGATGATGATGATGATGATGATTTACTGCCCAGCCTCAGCGGTTCGTTCCGCAGGGGCGATTTTTGCAAAAATAAATCCCATAAGAATATGAATAAGAATCATTTATTTGCATAAAACATGACTATTAACATGGTGCGAGCATGCAATTATGTTAAATATAAATGGATGACCTACATGTTTTGCCATTACTGGCGTGCAAATAGGAGATAGCACGCTGCAGATTTGTCACTAATGTGATATCGATGTCTTATAAAGTTTACAATCAATCATTATAACAAAAAAAATATCAGATAAACTTTAAATTAATTAAAAATTCATGTAACCTTAATCTCTTATTTTCAAGTCAATATAGCCATTCTTACCACTACTGATGCATATGATGCATAATAAGAATTTCTTCAAGCTTATCGGCCTAAGAAGTCTCACCGGCTTCGGATGAGACTTCCTAGTAGTCCAAGCTAATATTGAAATCAATTAAAAATCCAAACAATCAGTTCCGCGAACAACTCACCAAACCAGGGTCACGTACGCAACTCATTAGAGTGTATGATAATAGACAAGAACAATGAGTAAAGCATGAGTAACCGATATAACTGTTTGTGGTCAACGAACAAAAAGTAGGTTTTCACAATCCTCTTTGATGTTGATATAACATTACCTCAAATGACTCATTGTTATAAACTTGAGAGTTCTTTAATTGCAGGAGCAGTTATCTGCCCAAAATAATTCATGTACAATTTACACGCAAAAGTTCTATTGAAGTGTTACAATATTTTTAAGGCCAACGAAATAAATTGTGTAAGGAAATTATTTAGTCCTAGGAAAAGGACATGAAATACTAATAAATTCATAATAAAATGATGTTGGAGATTCCGGAGCTAAAGATGAAAACACCGTACCATTAGTTAGCCATACCGTACCATAAGTTGTATATAAATACATGTTTCTTTTACAGCATATCAAGAATCTGAGAAAACGCTGTTCGAGGATGTCTAAGAGGATTTATTTGGTGATGATGATGAAATTCCACTTGAAACAGAGGCTCTAGTGTTTGAAGATCGAGACAGATTTTTTTGTTACATTTTAAAAGACAAGAGGAAATTATTGTATTCTCTCATCCTCCTTGCATCGTTCCCCAATAGGTACCTACATGGGGTCGTGACCCATCAAGGAAGCAGCTTCTCCCGTACGATGTCGCACCATCTACTCGAGGTCTCAGTGACATGCACTGCTTCTGACATGTTGATGTCGGATGTGGTGGCGATTTGGTCTGACTCTCACCTCTCGGTCTCTTTTTACTTTTCCTGTGACGATGAGTTTAAAGTTTTACTGCGTTTCTAATATTTACAAAGAAATCACGAATTTTAAGACATCTGTTAGTCATAATATGAATCAGTTCACTTAACATCACATTGGTATTCTCTAGCACTTTGCTTAGTTTACATAAGTGAAAATAACATGACTACATACCTAAGTACCCGACTTCGATGAATCAGTAGAATTCATAGAAAATCAGTATTGACAAAACGTTTAAGGAAAACTTGAATTGGACTACGAAATTGTTTCGTTGATGTGGCTGTAACTTTTGATAGTTATTTAGAAACAAAATGCAATTCGAAAAATTTTAAATAACGAAGTTACCTTAGAATAGGTAACTAAAATAGTATCCTTTACAGATATCCTGACAAACTTAAGAATAAATCACAAATATTGCTCATAGATATATTGTAAATTTCTAATTATGGAAATGATTAATATGACGTCGATGGAAAAGCCATAAAACGGAAATAATCAATCAAGAAGAAGTGCACACCTAATGATGCAAATAAAAATAAAAAAGACAGTTTTTCGATAGTTCCTATGAAAAAAAGTCTTAGTTAGGATAGGTTGACCAAACAGTGCAAGCCTCTGTGCTCATTAACGTCTTATGATATAATTAGATTATTGTATCTAAGCTTATAAACTTCAGAGGTCAGTAGGTTAATGTACAATAACATTGAATTACGTAATTATGCAAAACGATAATGTCCCTAAACTCAGAATCAATGTACCGATACGTGACAGACTGACATTCAAATCGGTATTGTATATAGATATTAGAGGATAGGATATGATGTTGTGTAGAATCATACATTATTCATGAAGATCATCCTACGAATGTGTATCGAAGATTGCACACTTGGCCATCTGGGTTGGTTAGGTATCATAAAAATAGTTGACAAATTTCATCTAATGGAAGGTTATGGAAAAATTTTAGTTTACCGAATCTAAAAAGCTTTGTACAGAAAACGTAGGTAAACATTCATCGAAATAGATAATACATCAATTTATTCTGCTTGAGCATGAGTTTAACATCCCTGGCGACCAGCCTAGGAAAATAAACAAATATTAGTATTAGTTATAGATGCTTGCAAAAAGGAAAGTGTGTAACTTTAAGTCTTGATAATCAGATACATATCAATAAAAATACTGCTAACGCCATCTCTCGCTTGTTCAAACTAACCTGCAGGGCTATTGAGACTCCAGACACGGACACGGAATCTAACACAGATTCATAGAAAATGGATTTGTGAAAAACTACTTTTCTGGTAGTTTATTTCCTTGGAGAACGCAGGAAAATTAAAAACCGAAAAAATATTTTGCATTTCGGACAAATCTGTGTCAGGTTCCGTGTCGATGACTCGGTAGCGGTCTATAGAGCCCAGAAGACTATAAACACTAAGTACATTTATAGAAAAATTTAAAGTTGTACCTAATAGAGAGGTAAAGGAGGGTGTGTAAGGTCCTCTACTTTGAAAATGCGACGCAAACGAAACGCATCCGGACATATTTCATCGGGAATTTTATTGCGTTTTATATTCATAGACCAATTTGAGAAATCCTTTAGATTTCTTTGGGGTCCGAAACGTATGGAGTGACCACCCTATAAGGAGTCGATGACCCCTCTATACAGAAATGTTATGGGTTTATGGTAAATACTTTATGGGGCATGCAAATCGCGATTTTATACAGGGTTATTGGTAATTTACCGACACTGCGTGAACTGTACGTTCTACCCGTCACCACGAACTTGTTCGTCAGGCACGAATTCTTAATTCATAAAATTTGTAGAGGTAATGATAGTAAGTATCCCCTTTATTTAATAAATCGTTCATTAAAAGACCCTTGCTTATGTAGGGAATTTAGCACTACAGCTTTCCATCCCCGGACTAAGGTCCAGAGAGAGACTCAGGACACGATGGAAGGATGTAGTGTTAAAGGACATGAGAATGTGTGAAGTCTCCGAAGACGACGTCCAGGATAAAGCGAAGTGGAGGAAATCAATTAGGGGAGCTGACCCCACCACCATAATGGGATAACTAGCTGGGAAGAGATAGAGAGTTCATAAGAAGAGGGGCTTTATGTGAAACTAAACTTAAAAACAGCTCTGCCCTGAATTATCAGTTCGAGTGTGTGTGTGCTGGGTTGACTCCCAACCAGACTGATGCCACTTAAATCATCTTCCGTAAATGTAAAATGGGCCAATGATGATGATTTGGAATTGGTAGATTGGTCTTTAGTATTTTATTGGTTGTCGGACATTGTTTTTATCCCCCGACGCAAAAAGAGAGTTGTGTTATAAGTTTAACGTGTCTGTCTGTGGTATCGTAGCTCCCAAACGGATGAATTTTCTTTTAGTTTTTTTTTTGTGTCAGAAATATTTTCATGAAACATTGCTAAGAACACTTTCTTAGCAATGTTTCATGAAAATCAGCTGTTGGAGGTTTTTTAAAAACTTTAATTTTGTTTTTGTATTATATACGGGAGTCCAGTTTTTTTTGACTACGACACGCAGTGTCAATTAATTATAACTAACCCTGTTAATTTGTTTACCTGCATAAATACACAAATAGCATTTTTTTTTATTTAATTAGAAAAAACATTAATAATTCTTTGCAAATTAAGATGTGTTGTTAAGTAGAGACCACGAATCGGCAAACGTAGTATTGGACGCCCTTCGGCAAGGTGGGATGACGACCTGCGAAAGACTGCAGGCAGATGCTGGATGCGGCAAGCTGAAGACAGGGCGCTATGGCGCTCATTAGGGGAGGCCTATGTTCAGCTGTGGACTCATACATTAGAACGAAGTCACAGGTTACGATACGTTAAGTAGGCGAGGTTTAAAAACTTTTCGCCTTATGTATCTAGGTATAAAAATTCAATTTTCAAGTAATAATACGAATGCTATGTTCCAGCAAAGATAATCAAAACTCTAATTGATAATGATTACACTATATCAATTTCGCAACACAAACAAATAATTCCGTTTCAATTCAATCGAAACACTCAAGTCCTTGAAATTAATCAAAATAACCCCAACTTGAAACTTAACAGAGCCGTCGAGTGATCTTAAATCGCTTAGAAGGGCCCATATTGAGTTATCCGGTGGTTAGGCGCTAGTAATAATGTATGGGGTACGGTACCCCACTACCCTATTGCTAGTTCAATCGAGATTGCTTAGGACTGCACTGAAGGGTTGGTACGTTCATTCTCTTGAGTTGGTTTACTGGAATCAATGGTGTGACGCGTGAAGTGCTTTAACTTTGTATTTGTCCCATTGTTCTCATCATCTCTGTTTGTTGACGCCTCATCATCATCATTGGCTTGTAACATCCACGAATTTTAAGTAGTGGTCGTATGGCAGTTACGTATGACTTGTAAATTCAACGGGAAAGACAAATTCGCATCTGTCGTTGACACCTTTCTGATGGCTAAAAGCCTCCTTTTTACGCCAGTTACGAGTGGAATGAGCTTCCTCCGTCTGTTTTCCCGTTAGAGTACAATCTTGGAGTTTTCAAATCCAGCGTAAATAAGTTCCTTGTGGGAAAGCGTGCCCCATCTTAGGCCACATCTTCACTTACTTTAGGTCAGTTGGTGGCCAAACGCTTGACAATATAAAAAAAGTTTCATGTTTCATACACAGTTTTCTAGATTCAAGATTCAAAGCCGCCTCTGCGATATCATTTGACCATCTTGAAGTTGGTTTGCCTACATTCCCTCCAGAAGAGATAGATACTCGTATTAACTACACATTTCACCGTTATCGTGTACAGATTCTAGCACTCGGTATTTGTTGCTTTCGTAACTTCACCGGAGGTACTAACCTCAAGTGCCAGTGCATTGTTTAGTCTATCTGCTATACCAGCTAGCTAGCTACTAACATGATCAGATTTCAGCTCCTCACTAGTAGCCTAAAAGCTAACTGCATATCTGAATTTCGTGTTTATTTTGTTCCTGCTATCTCTACCCATCTGCTGGCTCAGCAGTTTGGTACACAAGTTATCGGATGCGTCGACTCTGCTCGCTATTAATTATTATTGAGATTCTCTGCCGCTCTATGCAAACATTTAGCAATATCGAACACTTTTTGGTAGCATTCTCTGTTGTCATTTGTTCACATGAAAATCTCAATTTTTCAGATTTCAATTGTTTTTTTGGAACCAATTTATAATCATTTTCAGTTACGAACATAAAATAATACATTCAAAGTAAAGAATTTGAAAATTATTTACTCTGGTTTACAAATCTGGTAAATATCAGGCACTCCGTTGTATTTTACAAGTGCCCTTTTACACTTGGGCCTTGAGACCTGCTTTGCGATCCTATTAAAATTCGTTAGACGTAGGGCTCTGTTACAACTGCTTTACAGCGGCTCTTGAATGCTAAACTCTGAAAAAAATATTTGTAAATCCACCATCTCGTCTTGGCACATTGTATTAAATCTTGAGATGAAAAGAGTATAATGGGGCAAAAATAGAGTAAACTTGAAAGCATGTAATGTAAGTAAAACTTGAGTGGTACAGTAGTATAAAAAGTTTTGTAGAATATTTTAATTAAATCAACGTTATTTTAGATCCCCTCTACACTTTCTTATTATTTACAATACGATTTTGTACTCCAATAGTATTAAATACTTTTAAACGCTTTCTCGTGTAGAAAGCCTCAGCACAAGCTCTGCTTGCTTTGGGGCTTGCTATGATACATTAATAATACGCTGTGTGTTGTCCAGCATTATTTAATTTTATTTCTTTTTGAGAAATGATGTCATTGTTTCAATATCTCAATTCGAATCTTCCATGAAACAAATCACAGGTGTTGCGGATATCAAGTCACGTTTCAGGTTTTTCTATTTTAAATCTAAACTGTTTTCATTTCCGTTAGAGTGTGAACTGCTTTAAGAGATCCAAGATCTTATTAGCGACTTATGCCAAGTACGAATCAGTAGGCAGCATACTACAATTATTTCCTTATCGGATTATGAGAGTGAGGAAATAGAGAGTGCATCGGTGCACTATAATATGTCCTGCGCATCTGGCTATAGTCTCCGATGAGACTGGCCACCGTGTTCGAAATTCAGATTGGAGGACATCATGTAAACAAAAGTATTAAGTTCTCAGATTTCTCAGTCAAAAAAGTATCAGTTAGTGGAAACAGGCGCGTGTCCAGCGCACTTGGCATTCCGAGCAGTCTTGACAACGAGCAAACTGGCGGCGACGCGGCGTGCTTACCAATGCTGTGCAAATTCAGATCACCTAGGGATGTGTTGAAGGTCTCATATTATTGGTTCAACATGGCACCCACCTGCAGGTCAATTCATGTGCTCGTGAGTGTATTACACGAACTTTTTTCGCCTCTCAATGGCTGCATTTTCATTGTTGTTGATTTTAGAAAAACAAAAGAAAATGAAACATTGAACGAAGAGTGTAGAGCAGAGAGTTGTACGATCACGAATACATCTGTACCCTTAGTCCGAGTTTATAAAAAAAAACAATTCGATAAAAGTAATCGAGAACCATCAATTCTCAATTCTCGATTACACAAAAAATGATAGTAGACACTAACTGCTTAGAATGGTAGTAGACACTAACGAAGTGTAGCCAAAAAAGTGCGGCAAATACGTCTCATTTTCCTATTCGTATTCGTGCACTCGTATGCGTTGAAGCGCTGAAGTAATAATTATGCTTGCCAACTCACACATAGATTAGTTTTTGCCTTCAAATCAGGAGTATTGTTGAGTGAGCGTGTTTTATCTCTATGATTGATGTGTTTGGGTTAGACTTGGTGCGCTCATGGATCGTATGGGAAAACTTAAATTCAGTGCAAGTACAGATTGAAATGTTTTCCTCTGTGTTCTTATTTTTTTAAAGCTAAAACTGAAGGTATTTCTATGACTATCTATGTTGGTAATGCTTTATCTACTTACTTTTATAACATCAATGGCGCAAACGTGACTGTCGTGTCAAAGTGCGACAAATCACTCAAAATCATTCGAAAACTATCATCGAGCTTGTAAGAAACGATTGGATTGTTGTCATACTACGAAAAGTAGCCCTTTTCGATCCGGTAGGGGTGGTGCAAGACGCTAAATGTGTAGGAAGGACTCGAAAACGACGGAAGTATTTGAAAAATAAAGCGTACGGCCATACTAAACACTCAGAATCTACCAGCTGTACTTTTGAGTGTAGATTGCATTTTAAGTATCTATGGTTTGGAAATGCATAAAGACAAATTTGACGAACTCAGTGGCGCAGCGGGCGAGAGTTCGCCTGCGACGCAAGAGATTGCGGGTTGGATTCCCGTCTCGGAACAAATTTGTGTACGATCTGCAGATTTTTTTTCCGTTGGTCTGGGTGGTTTCTATGTATAATAAAAAATATAAACGCAAACACAGGAGCACTCTCTATTTCTCCACTCTCATAATCCGATGGGACAGCAGACCAATACGACAGGGGACAGTTCAGGCCTCTGCTCCAACGGCTTAACGTGCTTTCCGAGGCACGGGGGTGTAACACCGCCAATTTCCTGAACCGTAACTCCTACTGTGCTTTTTTTGCTAGAAAAACCCCAATAGAAACTTTTTGAACCGACCCGGCATTTGAACCCGTCCTGGGTTCAACTCATCAGCGTTTGAACAAGCTGACCGCTAGACCAACGAGGTAGTCGAAGAAGTAACAAACATCCATCCATCCAAAAGTTCACATTTTTATTAATAAAATTTTAGGTATGACTAGACAACCAGAAAAACTGAATAGGTACACATTAAAATCCAGCATGCAGTGATTAACTTTCAAGTCCATTAGGTTAACGCAAACCAACATAACATTTTCAAGTTTTAAAGAGTCTAGACAAAATTACAGCAAGAACGTAACTCAGCATCATACCAGAGATGCTGAGCAATATTCCGTGAAATTTATATTTTTATCTCAAGTAATGGCCGTAGTCTGTAAAATATAAGGTAGATATTATAAATTATTTTGTTCCGGAGTGTGGAAGGAAAAAGTAATTGTGGAAAGGGGTTTCTTTGCGTATATCACATTTAAATGACTACGAAAACCTATGAAGATTTTTGTACACTTTTGGGATTGGAATCAAAATAATGCCGGATTTTTTCAATTTCATTCATTTATTGCAGGAAATCCTACTAATATTATAAACGTGTAAGTTTGTAAGTATGGATGGATGTTTGTTACTCTTTCACGTAAAAACTACTGAATGGATTTTAGTGAAACTTTACAATAATATAGCTAATACATCAGAATAACACATAGGCTACAATTTATAAAGATTTTGTGTGAATTGTCCAAAATATGACGATAAGTGGAAGTAGGAAAAAATCTACCATCTGCGAGCTATTCTGGCGTGCGCTGCCAAAACCGCTAATGTACGATGGAAATGTTTATCACACTAATATCATAAATGCGAAAGTTTGGATTGATGGATATATAAAATACAGGGTCTTGAACATTAGAATAGTGTCTCGTACTTCACCAAAACACATTGGCATGCAAAATTTCTTAAAATTAGGTTCATATATAAAATTAAGTCTTATTTTAAAGAGCGGAAAATAGAGAAGACAGTTTATAGAATCTCGAAAACCTAAATATTGTGACGCAATTTCGTTGTCGTTTCGGCCAATCGTTGTACATATACACCGAATTAGAGTACCTACCTACTAATTTGCATAAAAACTCGGAATGAAACGATCGATTGCGTTATTGGAGAATTAAAATAGGTCTTCTGAACCAGTGAAGATTTTTTATTTCAGTAATTACTAGGTGGCCGCGGTTTTGCAATCATGTTTCTAGGAAAAGTAAATTTAATTCCTATAAAAAAAAACCAGATTCATTCAGGATTATCGGCATGAACAGTCATTTTTAATATTAGTGGGATATGATTAGTATTCAAGACGATACAAAAAATTACATATATATAATATTGAAACGTAGAAAGCCAGGATATAAAGATAATATAAAGTAATATAATATGAGTAAGATAAGTCTATTTCAGCCTGAAGACACAACATTACCCAGGAATCAAGAAACACAAATAAAAACCAATCAAATTTCACGCGTAAGGACGTGTCGCGTGAGACACAGAGTCTCATTAATTTAGGACATGAGACGTGGGTACACAGTGCACTCGAATCAGAAGAAACATTTTATAAAACCTTGTGAATTAACGTTAGCAGTAGGGTGGACATTGCTAATGGAAGGAATAATATTTCAAGTTGTAGAAATTTTAATGTTTTAATTGGAATAGAAACAAAAAATTATTCCTCGCTAGCCCTAGGCTACAGTGTAACGTTAATCATTACATACTATCGTATCGTATTATTTTAACGTTTGAAATCTTATGTAATTTCTATTAAACAATTATTCGAGTTTGAATTAGTCTTATTTTATAATTTAATTAACATCATAGCACTTCTGGCGCACTAACTGATCATGTTAATTAAAATTGTGAAATAATTAAAACTTGTCTTATAATTGTACTATATGGAACCAGGATCAGTTATCCCCCTGCTCCTAAAATCGGGAAGTCACGGAACCGGACTTTTAACCGGGACAACAAATAATAAAATAATATACCGTTACCTAATATACCGTACATTAAAATAATGTTACGCCTAGTAACATTAGGCCCTAGCTCGGCCATGGTGTGATAGAGCGAAAGTCGCTCGTCGGGGGACTTTAAATAAATCTTAACAGCGAAAAATTGTACTGTATCAGTAATTTTTTTGTATTCTTAGTTGAATAAAACATCAAGTGCGAGCCGGATTCGCTCACGAAGGGTTCCGTATAATTGAAAGACCTTGTGTCTTGCCAAATATCATGATTCTAGGTTAACGGGAAGTAGCTTCCGTAGGTTTTGGTCCATGGCGATGATCAACAGTAATTTTCTTAGTGAATAAACAACAAAACGGCTGTAACTTTTGATTGCGTTAATTTAGAAGTTTTATTTATATCGAGACTCCAACAAGTTACTTTCAAGTTACTAGTTAATTATAACTCGATACCTACACGCGTTCCTAAAAAAAGGGGCTTAACAGACGGACTGACAGACAGACAGACGGACAACAAAGTGATCTTTTAGGGTTCCTTTTTTTCTTTTTGAGATACGGAACCCCAAAAACTTCATATTTCTATAACATTGAGGCGTCATTTTATCTGTTGTGTATCTTAATTCAAGTGCCAACACCAGCATCATGATATGACAGTCTATGTCCCAATAGTGACAATATTATCGTGTAAATATTGGGCACGTGGGACAACTTGACATTCTGATTTATTACACTGTATCCCATTCGTCTCAAAAACCGTTCCACATGCGTACAAAATATATATCCCGTTTAAAACAAAACGATGTTTTGATAGATGCGCCCGCGCAGCGCTCCTGACTCACCGGAATAGCCGGCTAATTATGATAGAAGGGAAACATCGTGGTATTTTTAAATGGACGGATTAACACTTTTTGTGGTAGTGTTAAAATTTACACTGTATTATTTTGATCGGTAGAGATCAAATAAATGTTCAGGGGATTTACTGTCAATTAAGTTAACTTTAGTTGTGATACTTAATTAAGTAGTAGGTAGCTTGGCTACTATGGCGCCTAAACAAGGCTCCTTTATGTAGCCCAAACAACTGGCGGGTCTCTGTAGAACCTTGTCACAATAAGAAAACAAACGCCAAACACAGTAACAAACGCCACTTTTGGCGTTTGATCAGCGATCCGCCAGTTGTACCTTTAATACCCTATAAGTGAATTTTGAGACCTCTCACATTGTTCATACTCGATAGGTAAGGATTGAAAAAAAAAATTAAATCGGTCTTGGGGTTTTTCCAGTACCATGATACAGATTTTATACATAATACCGTTATTACATGTCATCAAATCAAATATAAAAATAACATTATAGCTTCAAATACTATCAACACAACAAAAAAATAATAATCAACAGCGTCGTAGCACTAACGGCTTAGTCAGAGATCTTAACGATATTTGACAAGATTGTGTAAAAATAGCCTATGTCCTACTTCAACCTCACCTCAACAGCCTGTATTGGTCCACTGCTGGACACAGGCCTCCCCCTGATTTTTATCACATGGGGGTAACGCCCATAATTCCCACGCTGGGCATGCGGGTTGGTGATCGGTGTTCGGTGGTAGAATTGTTTTGCAGGAGGCGCTGCTGCCCGCCCCCAGTGGATATCCCTTAGTCGCCTTTTACGACATCCGCGGGAAAAGCTGGGGTAGTGCAAATTCTAAGCCAGCACCACACAGCTATGTCCTAGGGGACATAGATATTTTTATGTAAAAAAAAAAAAATAAGTACCAAGCCGCAGGCAGAATAAATTATTTCTATTAGTATACTCCGACGATTGCAAAAAATATCGACACCTATCATATTCGTGCAGAAAGACATCAGAGAAAAAGGTATTGTGTTGATGATTTAGTTAGATAATCTATGCCTAAAGCTGCAGTACGGTCAGCACAAAAGTCGGCCGGGGGCGAGACGCGTGAAAGTGGCCTCAGCCCGGTCTCTCAAGCAATTAATAAGTTTGGGAGCCGAGCGGACGTCCGTCCGACCGGACGGTTGTCACTTTGTACGGATAGCAGAGATTAATTAGCTTTGCATTTGTGCAATACCAGTTCTGGAGCAAAAGGTTGGTTATTTGTAGAACCGTAGGTTTTACGAGCACCGAATAATTCAATGCTCTGGTAGCAGAATAACTTTGTGCAGTTTTTCGTTCAACTCAATTACTTAAGGTTTTTAAAATTAGGTAAGTAAGTACTTTAAGTTCTTACTTACGTAATTAAAGGAAAAGTAGTATATTCCTGCAATTAAGTAAGAACTTAAAGTACCTAGCGATACAGTTATCGCTCATGTCCATGTAAGAGATGCCTATTAAGGATAACAGAGAAACAGACAAAAACAGTGACGCAACCCTTCGTAAAAAAAATAAACAAAATAAGATAGTACTTAAACATAGGTCTCGGACTTATCAAAAAATTGTAATCGAAGACATGTGTAAATTAAATTGGTTTTATTAGCTATGTAAATCCAAATCTAGACTCAAACAGCCACTTGTTCGTTAGCTGAAAATTTTGTAAAGGTCAAGTAGGCAACAGAAATAACAGAAATACATTCATGATACATAATTCCCTACGTACGCACAGAACATTCAAAATGTTTAAAATAAAATCATTTTTGCCGACCCTCCTAAATTCTACTGGTTTCGAAGTCAACACTGGACAGCCAGTGTTACACCAACGTGCCTGTTTCTCTTAGCTTTGATGTCTGCAATTCTTAGTCACTATAGAAAACTGTTTCGAATTGGAATCCAACTAATTCCAATTTCAATCTCACGAAATGCTTGGAGGTTAATGTTATGTATATTATCAACCCAAATTCCATTTTCCATTTTACCAATTAGTAATTGGAATTTGTTCCATGACTAATTCCGTGTGATGCCGGACCACCATTTTCACGACTCCAACTCTTACCGTGGGTGTCGTAAAAGGCGAGTAAGGAACTTCCACCAGGGGGCAGGAGCGCCCTTTGCAAAAAACTTCCATCACTGAACTGCGATCCCCATTCCCCAAGACGCATGCCCAGATTGGGGATTATGACATTACTCTCTAATGATAAGAGCCATTGGAGTGCTTATCAGCGGAAGCGTAAGCCTCACGTGGTCCTGTTACTGACTTGTCGGCGGAATATCAGCGCCTATCAACTCCTGAGAGGTAAGGTCAAATCAAATCAAATCAAAAACTCTTTATTTCCATAAATACAATAAATGTACACTTAGAAAAGGTATTTGTGCTGATCCGAGACCTTTTTGCTGCTATGACGTATATTCTCTCTTGTATTTTTATGATTTTTTTACGAAAAGACGCTCAAAAAAATATATATTATTATTGTCTGTTTTAATTATACTGTATGTACAATGCTATAGAATCGGTATTGTTTACGAATACACCAGTTTGAATCTAACTTTAATGAGCCCGTCAATAATAATAATAGACAATCATTAGATCCAATATAGTCACCTATAATTATTTAATGAACTGATAATTATGCAGGTAGTTATGTGGTTGCCATGGTAAAGCCTGACTGCAATAACTCAATAAGCCCACCTCGTTAAACACAACATAAATTTTAACCATCCAATAAACCGTTGAATAAGTCACATTACTGATACAACTCGTAAACACGCTGTAATGACAATTTAACAAAGGTATTTACGAACCAAGCAAAAATAGACTTTATTTGATTGAAGGTAGGGTTCTAGGGTGTGGGTTGTGTGTGATTTTTGTAAATCTGTAGATAATTATCCTTTCCAACACCTCAATTACCAACAATAAAGTTTACTAAACATTGCTAGAGATGTGATACCTAGTCGATGTTTTTTTTACATAATTACCTAGCTCTTAATAAAATACGCCGCAATAATAACACTAACTCCTTATTTTAAATAAAAAAAACCAGTACATTTAAAAAACACAGCCAATTGAACAAACTAGGATTGAGAAATATATTGATTAGATCTGAAACAAAACAAAGCATAACATGAAATTAGTACCTTATTAAGTACTAGCTGTACCCGCGACTTCGTTCGCGATTGCCTTACCTGCCGACTAATTAAGTTCACATTTAACCATAGTCTCTCATATTATGAAACGCCGCCGTGCAAAAAATCGTGTAGGGTCTATGGGGGATAGCATGTTGTCATCTTCAATCCCATTCTTTATCCACACGACTTTTAGCTACGACTCGGCCAGCGTCAGTGATAAGAAGTGTCATACTCGTTTCACTTCTTACTCATGGTTCCGTTCAGCTGGGGCCCTATTCTGCTATACTAATCGCTTCACTATGACAGCGGTATCGACACAGAATGACACGTTTTGGTATTCCACCTCAGATGAAAGAAATTATGATGAATGCAGATGGAGAGACGCGCGTCAAGTTTGAAACTATTAATTTATCTCGCACGCACTATCCGGAGTTTTATTAATCTAAGGATTCTACGTGATGATTCTGCGACGATTCCATTGTAATACTGAAGCAATTGTATTGCAGAATTGGGCTCCTGATCTATTTGACTGGACCACCGTACATTTTTTTTCTGTAGTAGGAAGGTACAGTTGGCTGTGTACCACAGGTAAAAAATATTTTTCTGTGGTCCAGTTATTTTTACTTGGACCACTTACTCCAACCAAACTTAGGTAGTACAGTTTACTGGACCAGCTAAACTACCATATATCATGTAAGGTAGGAACCTAACTAATGGGTGCGTCTTGGAAAAATAAATAGATAGGAACTTACCTACCCTTTATCTACTAATTTTTTTTTCAATCTACAGGTTATTTCATCAATCTACCTACTGATTTTCTACTCAACGTACTACTGATTTAGTCAAATTCGATCTTGCAACACTGTTTCTAACAAAAAGAATGTATGAAATTGGACGACGCGTAGACCCGACGTGATGTGCGGTTTAAGAATTCTACTTTTTCCTCTTTCCCAGGGGAACCTTACTGAACTCCAGGATAAAATGTATTACATGTCCTTCCTTGTAGTATGAACTCAAAACGTACCAAGTTTCATTCCAACTCATTACCTATGTAGTTTCGGCGTGATGCACGGTGAAGGAATTTGACTTTCATCCCCTCTGCCAGGGGAACCTTACTGAATTCCGGGATAAAATGTATCTTTCCTCATAGTACGAACTAAAATCATGCTGAGTTGCATTCGAATTCATTAAGTAGTTCCGTCGTGATGCGCGGTTAAAGAATTTTACTTTCATCCTCTCTCCCAGGGGAACCTTACTGAATTCCAGGATAAAATGTAACCCATGTCCTTCCTTGAACTCAAATCGTACAAATTCAATCCAACTCATTCAGTAGTTTCGGCGTGATGCGCGGTGAAGGAATTTTACTTTCATCCCTTCTTCCAGGGGAACCTTACTAAATTTTGGGATAAAATGTATCTTTCCTCGTAGTATGAACTCAAATTATGCCGAGTTCCATTCGAATTCATTCAGTTGTTCCGTCGTGATGCGCGGTTAAAGAATTTTACTTTCATCCTCTCTCCCAGGGGAACCTTACTGAATTCCGGGATGAAATGTATCCCATGTCCTTCCTTGTAGTATGAAATCATATCGTGCTAGGTTTCATTCCAACTCATTCAGCACTTTCGGCGTCATGCGCGGTGAAGAAATTTTACTTTCATCCCCTCTCCCAGGGGAACCTGACTGAATTCCGGGATAAAAAATATCCTATGTCCTTCCTTGTAGTATGACCTTAAATCGTGCCGAGTTTCACTTCAATACCTTTAGTAGTTTCGACGTGATGCGCGTTTAAGAAACAGACAGACAGACATGAATGAAAAAAATTACAGTTTTGGCTTCAGTATCGACAATAGAGTGCCCTCCAAAAAAAATTTTCAAAATATCTTCAATGTACAGAATTGGACCTGTTACAGTTTTATTATAAGTATAGATTTTGTATTTCCTAGAATATGACAGGATCAAAAACCAAGTATTGGATGAGAGAAGCCCAGATAGACCGAGAAAAAATCAAAAGGAGGCTTATACCCAGCAGTTACTGTTAGTGATCCAAATCTGATGATGATGGTGCTTGCATGATTGGTCATCGATAAAATGTCATCGACACGTCCCATCCCTAGCCTGCAAATCAACGTTTAAAACAGTCATTATCTAGTTAGCCCTCGTTTGCGACAGTTACATGAATGTCGCCATAATTGAGCTCCGCCCTTTCATTGGCACATGTCACGCGAGACGACCATTCTAATGTCAATATTGAGTAGAACTGATTGTTGGTCGTTCTGTGCTATTCCTGTCTCATCTTTGGTTAAACTGCTTTCCTACAAAATTCCTACAAAATCAGGTACTACTTTATGCCCGTGGTTTCGTTTACGGAAACGTTCAAAGTTTATTTCTATCACATATGATTTATGGGATAAAAAGCCTGTGTTTTATTCCAGGTCTATAGTTATACCTATCTATGCACAATTTAGCCCAATCCGTTAATAGCCAAACCTAGCGTGATTAGTGTGACCTAGCCAGGTCAACATGACTAAAGAAGTTCGGAAGGTACATGACCGACTTCGATAGTAACCCCCCTCCTGACAGGTTCCAAGTCTCGGAATTACTTCAGGTTTTGTATTAGTTGTTTTTTGATATAGAACAACTGAAATCTTAATTTTACTGAAATAATCTGGTTTTCCTATTATACAGGGTTATTGGTAATTCACTGACACTATGTGAATGTCATGTTCTGCCCACCATCATGAACACGTCTGTGAAGACGCCAGGTCTGAATTTTTAAAATTGGTTGAAAGAGATATTAGTATGTAACCATTCAAAAATGTGATCTTTCGTGGATATAAAATAAGCCAATGATGATGATGTGAATTTAAGCAGGAGTGGGAGATCGGTATTTAGTAATTAATTGGGTTACGAACATTATTTTGCAAGGGAGCCGATTTACAAAAAAAAATAAGAATTAAGACCTGACGTCTTCGCTAACGTGTTCCTGATGGTGGGTGGAACCTGCAGTTTACGCAGTGTCAGTGAATTACCAATAACTATGTATTTTACGTTTTTCCGGCCTGGACCTGATTTTTTTCACGCCAAAACTACTAAACGGATCGGGTTTGCATACTTTATAATAATTCCAATAGACATGGACGTACTGACTAGGTACTGTTTATCTGAAACTAACACTGGCGAAGCCACGAGCAGAAGCTAGTATATTAGATTCGTATTATCTGCTCCACTTCGCTTCAGTTTGATGGAAACCTTAATATGATAGCCTTATAGAGCGAGCAGAATAACCCAGCCCAGGTATTACCAATTTCCTAGTATTTTAAATTTAGCCCTTATGTTGCTTTAGTAAGAAGAGCATCGAAGATGGAATATTTAAGCCAAATATTTTCTGTCTAAGCCTAGCACTTTTCTAAAAATACATGGAAACGAAGACGAGTCGATAGGAATCCCAATTCCAATAAAATAGACGCATAGCCCGGGGGTTACCAATTTGGCAGCGGGCTCTACGGCTAATTCTATGCCGTGAAAGAGTGCTGGATGGGCAGCATAGTTGGAAATCCGGGATATGAGAGTAAATCTTTGGAATAACATATCGCAACTATTACCTATACATGTGAAAGCTCTGGTAAATTTTATTAATATCATTTACAGAAATGATGAAAAATTTTATTGCTGCCCCCTTCTAATTTATTTTATGAACAACCGAGTCTGAAAATTTAGGCTTTCTGCAACAAAGAAAATTGTATGAAGCTGCCCACACTTGCGGAAAAAAACCGGCAAAAGTTACGATTCAGTAGGTACGCGGTATAAACCGCGAAAAAAAATCGTGCGGATATTATCCGCTGTGCGGGGTAAGCCTAAGAGTCCCCGCAGACTACAAACTTTCTATCGGCCGATAGTTTAGTCGAGTTGGCCTGTTCGTGCGCACACTGTGCCAACAAAAAGTTGGGTTGGTCGCGAGTGCGCAGACTAGCCAACAAATGGTTTGGCCGATTGATTAATTTACTAGAGTTGGTGAAGAGATCAGTCGCGTGAAATGTTGCCCAAAAATATTATTATTGCTTTATACTTGATACAAAGGAGAAAAAGAATGAAGAAGAGGAATCGAGAGTATTGAGTACATCCCATCTGAAGCCATCGGCCGAGTCGACCGATCAGACAATCGGCAAGTGTGCGGGCGGGGCTTGAGCGCCATACTGATCAAGCAGTCGGCCGATAGTTCGCCGATGGTTTGTTTGAAGGCAGTCGTGAAGCCCATCAAACTTTTTTATCGGCCGATACTGAATCACTGTAATGTGCGCATCCGCATACATCTTCATACTGATTAAGGCGCTGCCGTGGAAAACTAAGACTGTCAGATTGCATGTCAATATTACCAAATGTGGTCGGCAGAGGCGCTTATTTTTAACATAGACTTATGCCAAATTTATCTGTTGTAGAAGAGGCAAACATTTGTTTTATTTTGGTTGATAGCACAATCACAAGGTAATAATGTAATGTTAACTAACATTTGCCCGCGGCTTTGCTATCGTTGCATGTAAAATACCTTAATAAAACCTATATCGCTCATTGTAGCTTCTCAATTATAATAAAAATTACATTCATCGATAGCAATAGATAGTATATATATATATATATATAGTATATGATAGTATTGATTTATTTCCTTTACCCCTTACAGGAGTCTTGGACACGTCAATAAATTCAAATAAGGTTCAAGAGTAAAACTGGGAAATAAAGTGATTACTTTAATTTATTGTTCACTTCAATCTTTTTAAGGTAAAGTAAAGAAGCGAACAAGAAACCTTTACCTTGTTAGGGTGTTAGTTTTCGAGCTGGAGCAATACTATTAGCAATAGGTACCTAAGTTTTTTATCCTCTAGAGATAGTCTGATATTTTGTAGTAAGCCTTTTTAACAAAGGATATGTTTTACAAATTGTTTGAAATTATTTTTTGATAACTTTTAACACTTTAGGAGTTTTGTTGTAGAATCGTATACATTTCCCTTTAAAAGATAATCTATAAATCGATACGATAAAAATATTCGTAAAATAAAATACGTGAATGTTGGAATGCTGAATGATGAATTTCACGGATATAATTTTGTACACAATCTCAGTACTACTCGCTTACATAATTAATTTTATTTTCCGGAAATAAAACGCAACAATCATGAAGATAGTTTTAGTTTAGATTGTAGTTCTACAAAATAATCATAAAAACCACAACAGACCATGCCTTGCTATCATAAAAAAAAATTATTATATTGATGTCAATGTACACATATTGCCAATAACAAAAAAGTTATGACAAACCGCTCCGATGAGGTTTTTCTATGAGTTATTAAAAATTTAAAGTAAATTATTATTTTTGAGTATCTGTCCTTTTGAGAATCTCTCTTCTCTAAGAGAACAAACCGATAGAACTACGAGTAATTTAAATTTGCCTGTAGTTCTACTGGTAGAACTACGAGAAAAAAAATGCTAATGGTTGGTCCTAAGTAAATCAGTTATCTAGTAAGTACCCATAACAAAGCTCTGCTTAGCTTCGGCCTTGGTGATGATGTGTGAATTCATCATCATCAGCCTATATAAGTCCACTGCTGGACGTAGGCTCCTATTTTAATTTTTCAGCATTGTTTATTTATATATAAGGTCATCAAAATCGCCCTACCTATTTAACATATTTTAACTCGACCAATACTTTTCGTGCTGTAAACATGTTGAGTAATACCTACCTATCTAGCTACCAGAGATAAAACCACTATAAACCTATTCTACTTAATTGGTAGGTCTGTCAATGAATAAAATTCCTGCAAATTTCTTTTGGCTTAGCTTCAATCAAATATAGACTTTATTGCAATGACGAATGAACCATTTAACCCGCAAAACAAAAGTTGTCGAAAATCGTAATTCGTCCGTCGAACCCAGCTGTCATCGCGAAAAAAGTTACATATCCTCACGTCCGTCCGAGGAGGCATCCAGCCTCCGAATGAAGCAACTGGAAGCTATTTTGAGCATATATTGAAAGGGATGTTTGAGTAATAAGGTTGAAATTCTATTGGCAAAATATTATCATTTTTTGCAATTACTTCGCTGAACGCCTTACAAAAATGTGTTTTTTGGGTTTTATTATGTTAATGGTTTTATTTATTTAAAACTTTTTACATATTTCTTTTGTTGATAAAATTTCCTTTCATATAGTATTAAAATAATTAATGGTTGTCACTCAAAATATTGAGCATTTCGAGACGAAAATTTTTTTTCTTGTTCTTTCTTGTGATTTTTTTTTTCAAGATCCTAGATCGTTTTATAAAATATTTTTGTATAAGTCTTTTTTCCATACATTTGACTATACACTGTTTTTTTTTTGGGCTTGTAATATGTCGGAGAACGGCTAACGGTGCGACGAAAAAGTGTACTTTCTACGGTGTCGCTGTTTGGGTAGCGTCTTAAGAAGCCGACCAAACTATCGGCCGGACTAAGAGGACCCGCAGACTACAAACTTTCTATCAGTTTGTAGTCTGCGGGGCCTCTTAGTCCGATTGTTTTTCTATAAAACTGGTTTTTACAAGAGCCATTTGTCTTTGAAAATGATTCATCATAAACTAAACCAGAAGAGCTTCGGATGATTCTATAAGAATGAATAAACCTGCTTGTATATGCTAGCTGTGCGCATTGTGTCCTGAATTATTAATATTATTGACAAGCATGGTTGAGTGTATCACGCAGTATAATGTCACAAAAAAATAAAACAACAGGTAAGTCTAAAATAAATTGCGAAAAACACTCACAAATGCACGTAAAATAAACCTACTTCGATGGAAACAGCATAAAATGTAACATGGATGGTGGTAACACTCTAAGTTAATAGCTATGTGTAAAGAACTTGTCAGTCTCAAGTTCATTAGGTACCAAATACCTGAGCCAAAAATGATAAAACTGGTGACCGTTGGCAAGCCAGAGAGCTGGCAAGCGCCTATCAGATCCACCGGGCATTGTGTGATAACCCACTTTCAGAAATGTTTTGTGTATGACGTCTCGAGATATGGAAGCTATGTAATCATAAAGGTCCTAACCCAGAGCGGGTTAGGAGCTTTATTATTATGAACATAATTATGTGTTCCTTCCTACCTACTGACTTTGCAATGGTAGTTTCGGACTCTAATATTGCTTTTAGCGGTTCCTGAAACTACATTGCCCATCGTTACTTTTTTCACAGAAAGTACCTACGCGCTTAAGCTTGACGTTTTCGTGGAAAAACTAGTGAAACTATAATACTAAATTATAATTGTAGTTATATACCTTTTTTACTAAATTGGTCAAGGTATTGTCACACGAAAGGTGAAGGTATGGCAGAAACGAACGCAATATTTTTTTTTATGGTTTTATGGTCCTTTGCCCTATGAACGACCTATGAATATTTACATTTTACAACTATCGCATTTATAAGTTTGAACAAACAGTTCCATAACAGCATAAGTTAACGAAACACGATGATTCGTTGAGTCAAGTCAAAGCCGCCGACAATGGCGTTTACATAAGTACTATTTATTTCTATACACCAATCTCAATTTACAATCTGCAATTTAATCCATCAACATTTCGCCAAGACTGCTCTATTCTGAGCCCCATTCAATGAAACAAACCACTCAAAAGTGCTATTCGAGCCGCAAACTGTGCAATACCAGAAACTTTGTCACTATTCAAGCACAATGAGCTCAGCCGCTGTTACGGCCACTACCAGCTATTATTGATTATGAGAGGTCTCTGCTGATAAAAACTTAGCTCTGCCTTTACCTTTGCAATTTGAAAGAGTTCCGATAACAGTTGTAGACAAAGCACAGGCGAGTTCGCTACTGCACCATTACGCTGGGACACTCTGGGGCTTGATGATATAAACACAAATCATGTAGGTATTTAAAGACAACGGGTAACAAGTTGACAGGCTTAAACACAGAATAACTATTGGGATCCACTGATCTAGATTATATAGGTTTTATGCGATGACTTACCAACTAATATGGTGTGCAAAATGATAAAATAATGTTATTTATTATGCAGATCTTGACAAATAGCTTATTATTATACTATCAACAGAATTTATTTAAGCACACAATATGCGATTAGCCAGTCTGGATGTTGCATTTTAATACGTCCCGCCATCTCCATGAAATTGTTTTCACATAACAGCTTGTATGCTATTTTATTTTACAGAGCATCTATAATCAGTTCCATCTTGTGATCACAAACTAGAAAAAATTGGTCAACTAGGGAAAAAAACGACTGTGAAAGACTGCAAGCAGATGCTGAATGCGGCAAACTGAAGACAGGGTGCTATGGCGCTTATTAGGGGAGGCCTATGTCCAGCTGTGGACCTATATAATGCTGATGATGGTAAGGCATAAAAAGTTCGCGAATTACCGATTCGCTCCGTTCCACAAGCAACTTGCTTAGACATGCTCACCACACAGTGGGCGCAGATAAAACTTGGCCTATTATTTCTGCATCGCTATCTCCGCCCGGAGCAGGCAGCTACCGTAGGTACCCATTATTGATAGTAGCATTGAAATAGGTAGCTAATGGCTCTAGGCATTGGAAATTATGCTTTGGAGATTTATCTTTTTAAACGATTATTCTTTTCTAAGTTAAATATAAAGTTCTGAAGTAATGAGACCATTTTTATTATGATGCCCTTCAAGCCGGATTTCTCAGTCTCAACGAAGACTAGTCAGGTGCGCAAGACATTAGTATAGTGCACAAGTGTGCGCGCAAACATAAGTGAACTATCTATTCTCTCACTCTCTTAACCCCTACGTAGTCGTCTCGGTCGGATTTTTGTCATCATACAAATTGAAAATGAAAAACTTTTCATTTTCCTGTACACGGGTAAAGGTAGGTACCTCTCCTTACTGCCCCATCCAAAAAGAATAAAACTTATATAGGTAGGTTAGGTAGTAAATTTTTGACTTTGGATAAATTCCGTAATTTTTCACATTTGGTGTGATGTTTGATAAATTATGTCATTTTGGACATTGGTGTCACGATACCAGATAAAAATTGTTTTCACTGATAAGTACTGTGATTTTTATTGCTTCTCTTTGGTTTCCTTTTCTCAAGGGAGAAATCTGGAACAAGAAAAATCGTTGAAGGGAAAACCGGATTTAAGAAGAAAAACAATTTTCCCCGTTGATTTTTTTTCTCAAATGAGAAAACTGGAATTCCTTTTTATAAATTCCAGTTTTCCCCCTTAGGGAGATTTGTCAATGGGAGAACTGGAATAACCCAAGAAGTCTAATATTCCTTCCATTGTAACCTTGGGGTAAAATCCCAAAACGGTAACTCTAATTCTTCAATGTAAAACCATTCCATCTCCTCGTCAGCTAGGTACACTGTCACAATTCAAAAGTTGCGATAGAATTCAAGATAAAAACTTGCCCTATTATTCGCCCCTATCTTTGCTCGGGGCTATTGCAAAGAAAGGTACTCCTTCCGATTACCGATAGTCGCATGAAATATACATTTAGTTGGGCAAATTTGTTTTACGAGATTCGCCCTGGGATTTATATGAAAAGTTGGGGCTTGAGTTACGAAAATATTATTTGCTCTTCGATATGGGAAGTAAAAGTGTTGTCTCTTTGTTTTTAATGCGTTAGAGTATCTTGACGCCATCATGCTTTGCTGTAAATTAGAGGCTAAAATACATATATACCAAGATCACTTACTAATAACTCTAAAAGAAATATTAAAACTTATAAAAAAAATATATAAATAATTAAAGTCTTAGCTACATTGTGCGTAGCGTTGAGATTATGAATTTTATGATAAAATCTCAAAAGACCCAAGTTTTGAGATTGTTCTCTTCATTTTCAACGTGCGATAAGTTTCGCTTAGTAATTAGACACAATTTTGTAAATATTGTTTATGAATGGCAGATAAGATTATTTTGAATTTAGTTACCTACCCATTTTCAATTTTGTCTGTGTACTCAATACCTGCCCACCGAAATTTCGAGAATTAAAAACATAATACCATGACGCCTTTCTGAGCTTACTGAAAATCACATATTTTAAGTTCAACCTACAGGCTAGAATTCATACTCTTATAATTTATTGTGATTTTAGGCATAACGGTATTGTTCTTATACACTAGCCAAGCTCGATTTGAAATGTTTGTGAACAAACTGCCCATACTTAACCTAAAATTCACTCTGTTGCCGCGTGTTTTAATACGCAATTTATATTATTTGTCGATTTGAGATCCTTCCTTCAGTAAATATTGCTTACAGTTCTAACTGAAACTGTTTGAGTTTTGGTGTCGTGGCTTGTTAATAAACATTTCCTTTGTGAATAAAGGCTTCTGCCCCTTAGTAAAATAAATCTTTATTTATAAAGAAAATTACAATAAGATAATATAAATCCTTAGAACTAGTGTTCAAAATTGAAACAATTGAGCTAACTGTAGACTGTTGCAAACACTCTACAGGTAGCTCAACTGATCCATATCAATACCAGTCGTCGCGTCCCCGCTACGCTGGCTGCATTGCCCCGCTGTATATCAATGCTGATGCGCTGCGCCAGATACTCACCAGCTCTCGATTCACGCGACGCATATTTACCTACAGTAGTTTTTGACATGCATCAACATTATCACACCAACCCATTTATATTCTTATTTGCTCAAACACTGCATCAGTCAAGTATCCATACAAAATTGCATGCAATCACACATTAATTGTAATGTTAGTGGTCGTTCTTCTGTTCGCCTCTAAGGGTAATACTGAAAATCAGTGTTTTGCACACAGGCTGCAGCACACACACACAATTTCTACAAATCTCTATTTCTTAAATTATTTACTCTAATTGTTCCCAAGCTTTGTTCCATCAAAAACTATTAAGTTTCTCTGTCTGTGTGCTTTAATTATTTTGATCTTTTTAATTATGTGCTACAGTGTCGAATAAATCTTCTATCTATCATCATCTATCGAAAAACTAACTTCTCGCATAGAACGTGTTCCGACAGTCTGGTATTCCAGGATTGCCAGGTCACCATATCCGTTCTGTAGTAGTACAGTACAGACTAAGCACAGTTTCCGAGCTGGAGTTTTTCCCGTGTATCATACGTAGTGCAGGATTGTAGGCTCAGCCGACGCATGCATTATTGAGTGCTACTGAGTGACGAGATGCGGCGTCGGGAGCGTTTGCTGTGAGCGAGTGGACGTTTTAGTGGCAAAACCTCCACTAAATGTTTAGTTTAGCTTGTTTTTTGGTTGTGGATTTCACCATGGATATTTTGCTCTCTTTTCTCTGATATATCTTACCTTCCCCTATCTCTCTCTTCCCCATAACGATAAATATTTTATCGTAGATCTTCGTAGCACGCGCTACAATGGTACGACGGACCGACGTATCATAGAAAACTGACTTAAACGCACACCCACTTTTCTACTACACAATGAATTCCTTTTAGTTCCGGAACAACTGTAGACCTAACGAGTTGTGGTTTTCAGTGTGATAAATGAAAGCTCTTGCTTTTTACTTTCAAAATACTGACTTTTCACCGCCCCTCCCTTCCTACCTAAAAGATAAATATATTATTTCGTAGACCTCCGTAGCTGCTACGATGCTACGCCGAACCGGTGGCGTAGCCACTTTCAGAGCTGCGGTATTCAGTAAATACGTGACTAGTCTTTTTGTTTACTTTATATCTTTGTAATCCAATCTTGGATTTCGTCGGCGGCAGATAAAAGCGAATGTTTTGTAAATTTTTTGATAGTATGATGGTTACCTATTATTTTCGACTCACTTGCGGGTGTACATTGTGTACAATACGCATATGAGTAATAATAAATCTGAGATGGCACTTATTTTTAGCGTAAATTTAAGTAATGGTGTCATAATTTTTAGGATTCAGTAGTCAACAAGGGACCTTTATGTTTGTCTGTCCGTCTACCTATATGTCCGTTTGCGGCTTAGCTCAAAATCCGTAACAAACGCAGCACAGAAGCATTGACGCCCGTATCGCCAGAAAGTAAAACCGTTACCGCTTGCTGCCACATACATACATTTATTTTAGCCTATATTATTGTAAATTGACTTATCCAAGGTGTATTGTGCTCCTATGGCAAATGAATGAGTATGAATATGAATATTCATACAAGCTGTTGGCGAGTACACTGTCCTTAAAAAACGCATCACAGTACTGTCACACGATTCTCGTATTTTAAGGCACTCTATTAATATTGTGTAAATCCAGCGCAATTCCTGAGAAGCGTCATATACACACTCTCTAATCGGAGTCATACTCACGTACTAGCATGCGGGTGCACTGTCCTAAACAAACGCAGCATAGCCCAGGCACTCGTAGCGCCAGACGTAGTCACGGCTATCTGCAAATCTGAAAGGATCCAGTTTCAGCTGAATACGCGAAATGCGGTGATGAATAGTCTTGTCGGTTTATTGAGGCTGGGTTTTGATTCTTTTTGAACACTTCCCGTTTCATGAGTTGGTTTGGTTGAATTTGATCCTGTTAGGTTAGTAGCTATCAGGTTTTGTTTGAAATAGAAAATAGCTTCAGACTTGCATTTTTAAGTTGAAAAGCTAACACAGATTTTTCTATGAACTATACCGTTATTACCTACCACATTTTTTCAGGAGACCGTTTTCCGTGTTTCGTTCCCACATCGTATTGGTGTAAGTACATATTTAAATTTAGTATGTAAACTATTATTTAATTAGCTAAAATTTGTATATACCTATGATGTGAATAAAATCTGCGGAAATAAGTAATAGTCAGAATAAAAAACACTGATATTAAATTTCGCCCAACGCTATCGACCACGGATAAGAACCTTACCTCACCTCAACATCCTATATTGGTCCACCACTGTCCTCCTAATAAGCGCCTTATTGGCTTTTATCTCATAATCCCCACGCTGGGCATGCGGGTCGGGGATAGCAGTTCAGTGGTACAATTGTTCTGTAGGGACGCTGCCGCCCGCCCCCGGTGGATATCCCTTAGTCGCCTCTTACGACACCCGCTGGAAGAGTTGGGGTCTTGCAAATTCTAAGCCGGCACCACACAGGCAGACCACAGACAAGAAAAGTTCATAATTACGCAATATTAAACTCACATCCCACTTAAAAACAAACCTACCCACCCCCACATAAAGTCTACAACAATTTAAAACTCTAAACTGCAATAACCTTGAACTTTGCAGGTGTGAGACTTAGCACAAGGGCTGTCTCAAGAGGGCTGCCGCGCGTAACGAACGGAGATAGGGCATGTACTACACTATAGAGTACTATACTGTAGAGTACTGTACTGTACTATAAGATACTGTAGACAATGTGGCTCAAGTGTGAGAGGAGTGGGTGTAGTCAACGTTATCATCAGGGAGAAAAGGCAAATAAACTCTTTTGCCTGCTGTAATTTAATTAAGTCGTAAATCGTTTGATTGATGGGAGTTCTTAATATTTTCAAGGGCATACAAACGATTTAGTAGCGAGATGCCTACTATCGGACTTAGTTAATTTTTAAATTTTTACTTGAAGTATGTAGCACAAGGACGACATTTTAAAATATCCATACAAGTGATCGCAATGTGCCGAAAATTGCGGTTCAGCAAACATTATTCTAAATAGACCTTGAGGTCGCATAATGCCGACTTTCGTATGAGTTGTTGAAAGTTGTGAATATAAAGAAATTTAAAAAAAAACCAGACATGGATATACGCTAGGTAGACAATAACCATAAAGCTTTTTCAAAATAATTACAAAATAGCAAGGTCGACTAGTTTTTATCCAATAAACAGATATAAAATTAATATTTTCTATAGAAGGCGAACGAAAACCTTCAAACAAGACAATAATTTCCTACATAAAATTAAAAAAGCTCAATCGGATGTTACTACAAAATTGTCAACCCTAGATATTCCTAACCACATCATCAAACTTTCACCTTTACTACCTTGTGATAAGGTTGAAATTTAAATAATAAAAGTTTAGATGAAACTTGCCTAGGGGTGGGAAATGACAAATTGTTGCGTAATTTTACTTCAATTAGAAAACGTGTATAAAATGGAATGTGCAATGGTGACGTAATTAACGGCTCATAATTTTAATAGCAGGTGTACAAATAACTTGGAGTTTGCAGAATTCGAAATTAATGAGATGGGGAAAGAGGGGATAGTAGCTTGGTTTTTGAGTAATCGTTATGGTAGCGTGAATGTGGTTGTCAAGGCATATGAGGTAGTACCTACTATACAAGGTGCCACAAAAAATAACACTAAGCGTAAAGGGGTGATTCTGGTCCCCGAGCGAGGGGTTTAACTATTTTTCTAGGATTTTTAGAATTTTGTACATATTTAAAAAAAAATAGACTTCTTTCTTCATATTTGTGTTTTATAACGTATATTCGTAAATAATTAATATTGTTTTGTAATTTTAAAGGTTTCACATCATATTTTGAAATCACGACAAAACACTGGTTTTGGTAAAAAGAAAAGAAGCAAAATACATGTGTGAAATATTTTCTAATGTTAAATAATGCAATAATGCGAGCAAAGGAAGAAAAAATCTTCATTTCTTTAAAAAAAAAAAATCTACTGTCCTTACCTACCGATATAATCACTAGTTCTTGTGTGTTGGTAGGTGTCGGATGGTCATTAAATTATAATTAGTTGATTAATTTGTTCTAAAATAGCTATTTATTAAGCTTTAATTTACTATGAATATTAAATAAATAGCTTTTAGACAGTCAATAAATCTTCGTTTGACCGCAATCTGGGAGTGTAAAAAAAAGCTTTAAACAAAAAAAATATAACAGTTCCATACACCAATAAAATCTCTAACACAATAAGTTCTAAATTTAAATCCACCAATAACTTGCCCTACCCAGCCCCTACCCCTACCCTCCCTAATTGCGACAATACCTACCCTGAATTGAGTGAAATCAACCGAATCGCCCGTCTGCTCGTCAGCAGAGCGTGACAGCCTCGGTTAACTGCATTACGAGACTGTAGGCACCTTGCTACCTTGGCTGGTCCCAAAATACTGTATGTGCTTCTAAATAGGTACATAATGTTTGTTTACATCAGGGGCTGAATTCTGTAAGCCATCGCTTTACTATGACAGTGGTATCGTCGTTGAATCGTTGATGGAAGAGACTCTAGATAGTGTGAGCGGTGTTATTTGCTTGCACGGAGAGATAGATTTGTTTCAACCTTGACAATTTTGACACGCGTCCGCATTATAGATGGTGCTATAGTTTTTTTCATCAAAGGTAAAATGCCCGTCATTCTGTTACGATACTATTGTTTGGTGAAGAGATTAGTTTAGTGGAATTTGTCCACCGGATCGTTGTTAAACAATTCATAATTTTTTATTGCACAATATACAAGTAAAACATTTAAGAGGAAAAACAAAGGCGAGCTTAACCCTAAAAATAATTCTTTTCCAGCTAACTTTATTGGGAGAGAGAGAAAAAGTTGTAACAGTGGGTACATATGCTTTAACAGAGGACATAAGATTTAATTTTAACCTTCTTGTTAAATAGACTACTACATAATATATTACAATACATAAAATTCTAAGACCTAACAGATACTATATTATTTACGCATATTAATTGAATAAATTCTTAGAATACAACAAAGATATAAAAAAATCAAATCAATTATTTTTATTTTTTTGTCTTACAAAATAAGTTCATTGACAGGTCAAAAAACGCTCTCTGTGATTGAAATCCTTTATTCTTCAGCCTGAAACACAGGTATTATTATAAAATTAGTTTTCATTAAAACTTATCGATACAGCTTAGTTTGGTCTATCTTACGCTGGTGATGGGCGAAGGTCTAGAACACTACCTAAATGAGGAGAAAACGTATTTTTTCTATACTTGGTTGGGGATGGATTTTATTAAATACCACTCTATCAGCATTAAAATAGTGTTTCGTTAAGATATTAAGAGCTCTCTGAGTTTAGAAATAAAGAAACTAACCTTGTGTATAGTGCATTCCCTTCAGCAGGCAGGAGTTTCCATCATTTACGATGCACCATAATCCGAATCCAGTTCACCCTTCACTCACCTGGAAAAAGGAGAAGACGCTGTTGAAAATCAATAATTTCTGAATGTTAATACTCTAAAATACTTAAATGCAAAATATTCCTTTATAATATTTCTATTTATATAACTTCTTACAATATACAGTTGTAAATTCGATCGATTCATCGATAATACGAATGTTTTGGTCTACCCAAACACATTCATATTTCAAAACCTTAAACAATACAATCAAGAACGGTTCTCCCCACATTACCCAACCACCGGTGCATTCGGCATCCCAGTAAATATAATTTCAGCATTCGACATAAGGGAGCCAATGCCTTCACTAACAATACTCAAACAGGTGCACACGGCCAAGTGGAACGCATAACCGTCGCAAAATGCAAAGTTATCGATACCACTCGATACCCTAAGCCGCATTTATTGACTATCGTTCACATCACTAATAGAACTAGCTACTGTAACAGGCCAGTTTCGACTCTAGTTATTAGAAAGTAAGGTAGGATTTGAAGTGGTAGTTTTGCTGAGCCTAGTTTCAAAGGGTTTTGTAATAATGACGCATTGACAGGCAAAGTGCAGGTAATGCGAAAATATCATCAGGTTTAACGCACTTTATGTAAATGATGATGACACACAATACAAGTCTCTAATTTTACATTTCAGACTGGTCGACCAACGCAAACAATTGAGATGAATGGAAGAATGGAAGCAAGGCCTTGGACTGGAATTTGACGACATTTTTAGATAAATAAATTTGATTTGAATTTAAGCGGTAGGTTGGAAATCCGTTTGATTAAAACTAGACCAGAAGAGTTGTGAGGAAACCTAAGGTATATCCCAGCAGTAAAATTTTTATCCAGAAACTAATTCTATTGAATGTCATTCGTACCATTTGTACGTTTACATCAACAGAAATATCCGAGACAACATTTTCAAAACGTCCTTTTCCGATCAACCTGTATTCATGTCACATCCTGTATTTTCCATTATCTATATAGCCAATGATATAGCCAACGATATAGCCAATGGTATATCTATAGAAAATGGTGTAGGCGTGTATTTTAGGCAGCTAATCGGTGCAAGCACGGTACTGCATACAAAGCACCTACAAGCATGGGGGATGCTCGATGCAACCGGCCGTATGTTGATGATAAAATTCTATGGCGATTGCTTAATCTTAATAAATGTTTATGGGCAGATAAGGGTATCGTTTTCTATTTCCGTTTGTTTGTTGGGGGATATAAGGTAGAGTTATGATCGACAAAGATTTAGGATTTATAGAGAAAGAAAAAAAGATACGATATTATGAAAATATGGCACAAACTGGGTAAATAATTAGGATAAAAACATCAAAATTGATTTGAGCATAAGGAAAAAATTTGCTTGATATTTTAAGATCATTAATTCTGAGTATAATTTGAGTTGGACAATACCTTAAAATAAGTAGATTCTTTTTGGCAAAGTTTTCTAGGCCTTGGCAACGATAACTGCTAGTTGTGTTTTCTTCATTAATTATTAAGAAATCGTTTTTGTAACCTTTAATTTTCTAGACCTATTTTTGCATATTTGTTTTATAGTACTTTTTATCCTTCGCTGTTGTTTTTTGATGTCCTTTTTTCACAACTTTCAATAACTCTTCACGCATATCAAATTTTAATACAAAATTCCTACACTCGAAACTTTTGGGGTGAAATGTATCCCGCCTAGACAAGCACATTCGAAAATTATGATGAATCACTTTCACTAATTGTAAAGAAAATTTCTAAAATGACCCTTACTCTTGATCACTTCGCCAAGCTCACACCAAACCCAAAAGGATAAATGAATGGTGCCCACCGACATGAGGTAGTTAATTAGAGAAGCCGTATGGTATTCCTGGCGGGGTGATCTGCAGATCGATCATGCATTGCTACGTAAGGGACCGGTACCTCATTTATTGTATTGCTGTTCTCGTTTGTTGCTTTTTGTTCTGCTTTATGTTTATGAATTTCACTGAATTCCTCTCGTAAGTCTCTAAGGTATTTCTTACTTATTGACTTTTCTGGTTCAGTCATAAATTATTTTACAGAGTTTTTTGGAGCTTGTTCTACATGGATTTGTCCAGGCCCTAACCAATAGTCAACACAAAATATAAATGTTTTTCAAATCAATTTCTTATTTATTTTGCAATTTTAGGAAAACTAACAGCTAGGTTAATTATAATAACAGAAATAGTGTTAGTTAGTTAATAAGTTCGTGCTCTGTATTATTGTGTACATTATTAGAATTATGTATGTAAGCTATGCATGAATCTGAGTATATGTACGAGGTTTCTATGGCACGCAGACAGAATACAGACTCAATAGGTAGATGGATTTCGACATTGTGTCAAATGAATCATCATAACGGTGGAAATGACGCAGGGTACAAGAAATCAAGATAGCAATCGCGAAAAAAAATTGTTTCTTTTTCGTAACGAACAATAAAGAGGCGAAATCGGTACTGAAGTGCTTATAACAAGTCAGAACTTTTAGGTACGGCGTATGGTGTACGTAGATGTACCTGGTGCTGAGAGATAAATTGAATACTTCAACCATCATTTCAGTTTACTGCATTTACTAGATCCTGTACTGAGTACCTGCTTACCAACTGCTGTAATCAGTTTAATTCATTTTCACTTTGACTCTCAATGAATTCAACCCTCAGCGGAGCACAAACGGCACATTTTCATACCAGTCCTTAAACTTAATACTCCTACACTCAGACGTAGGCCCAACCAGACATAAGTATTCTTCCAAACAGTACAATGGTAGAGACGACAATTAGTCGCGCCTGCCGCGCCGAAGCCTTTCAAACTTAAGCCGGGGACAGACGCTACTGCCACTTTTATTTCGTCTCTATCTATATCTATAGAGCACTGGAAGCGACATTAAAGGACTTAGTTTTAAGTCGGTCGTACTCTGTATTTTTCTTTCTGTGCGGTTCTCTATTTACTTTTGTAGAAAATACAGAGATGGTTTGTCTAGGGTCTATATGTTTCTGGATCGAAAGTACGCTGTTTGGGTATTTATTTTTAATTAATCGTATTCATATTCGTATTCACAATCGTATTGACTTGATGACTCTTAATTACTAGCATATGCAACTAAACGAGTGGTCGTGGTTTCTGGACTATACTATAATATATAACCTTCCTCCGTTGGCAGTCGGGTAAAAATAGATCGTTATTAAGCTTTATCAACGTGCCTCTTCTTTTCTTATAAACATGAAGCCTTCTCATCGTCCACATGACGTATATGGTCATAGATTATTATATTTGCATGTCATTTTAGCGTAATAAAATTTTAATATTGTAATAATAAAACTTGGGCGCTAACTAATAAGTAACCTTATGTAATCTCAACAAACTCTTTAAGTTCTTAATGAGAGTAAATTCTTTAAACCGACATGTTGACGGAGTCATGGCGAACTTAGACTTCATTATGAATGTAAGTGGGTTAACTACAAACCTAGTTTGTGTTGGAAGAACACCAACGTTTCATCCCATAACAAGGGACTTCACCAGGGTGAATGCGGTTCGCGTCGCGCACTCGCTTAGCTAAGCTAAGCTAAGCATAGGCTTGTTGCAGTCAGATCCGTCATCATAAATTGCGACGATGATGATTGCTAATCATTGGTTCGAGGTACCTATTATATAATTTGTCACTTCCAGTCCAAACACGCCAAACGCATCGTGCCATAGAATGTGTGAATTCTTGTCATTACCCATGTCAAGCACTTGTATGGCATCGCGTCGTACTTTCGTATCTTTTATTTTGTCTGTGACTGTTTTACAGGATTTTGTACCCTCAGTTTGTATGGTTTGGGCGGGATAGGATCACAATTTAAAACGACCACCAATTTATCAAAACCGTACAAGATTGATAGAACTAAGATTATTTTGACTTTAGCAACCTAGCAAAATTGTGCTGTAAAAAGGTAATACATAGGTACATTGAAAATCATTTTTGGTCAAAAAAATCACTGTTAAGTAATTACCTATTTTATGCATACGACTTTTTAAAGTTTTATGAAAAAAAGTGCAGGAAGATTGCTTTGTAGTTTTTATTCTTCTATTTATGGTAACTTCTATTCAGATTTTACACAAATGAAGCCACAAGCAGAATATATGAGCATCATAATGTACCCTTTATAATCCTTTGTCATAACATCGAACAAAGCCAGGGTAAACCAACTAGTACTATCTTCCCCCGTCCCCATTACCGCATAAAGGCCTCCATCCACTCAAACACTATCAATACAAACACGCTCGAGCAGTTTTTGCTTCTAGCCTCTCATTACAGTGGCCACTTTAGCTAGGAACCATTTCCTAGAGTTTTGTTATAGGCTGAATGTTACACTGTGGTGTGGCAGTTACTTTATTTTTGAGAAAATGTTGCCATTCATCTGAATGTTCAATAATTGAAGAAATACTTAGCATCTGAGTCTACCTCATTGGTTTCGGATGATATAACTGAGTAGGTACTAACTCGTTTATTTTAGTTTATTTCTGTGTTACTAACACCGAAAGTCGTTTTGAGATTCAACTCGGCTAGCGATTCTAACTTACATTTCTATGGCAAAACCTTCTTTGTGGGTTCTATTATTTTGGTCCAGTAGTCACCTGGGGCCGAATCCTGCTAACCAATCACTTAACTATGACTAATGGTATCGTCGCAGAATCGTCCGTATATGAACTTTGCAATTTAAAATAGTCTTGCTAAACATTGTAGTGCCGGTCAATGTTTGTATATAAGACGGTAACTGTTTTTATGACCAACGAACAACATGGTACTTATCAATAAAAAAATTCAACTTGAATTTTGAATTTGAATTTGAATAAATTGATGATATCTAAAATAAAGTGATCTAATATCAAAAGAGAATTTTGAACTTTAATGACCTGTGATATAACGTATCAATAACTCTTTCTTATGACTTTGATGAGCTATAAATCTAACGTCGATACAGGCTTGTGTCGGTGTGATTGTATCCGAACAGACACCGAGGCAGCGGCAAACACCGGCCGATGTTTGCGTGCTCGTCGGCTCACCTGTCTTGGCTTGTCGGTCGGCTTTGTGTTCCTTGTGATCACTGGTCGAGTGTTTTGTGATAAGCTACTAAAAACAGAGGAAAACAGTGTTTTTATGAATAGGATTTCAATAACAAAGTGTAAAGATTGCTTCTGAAATACTGTTCCTTTTCGATTTAGGATATTCAAAAGCTCAACCAATCTGAATACGGTGATGATTGATTTTACTTGTAAGTGTTATGTGTTAACACGATCCTGGACATGGAGATGACGAATGATATGATAGAAAAGTGGAACAAGAAAAAAGAGAGTAAGGTATGAGAAAACCTTCGAAGAATTCACCTTGATGATAGAGAGCGTTTGCAAAAACCGTTGGTGTAATATTTAGAAAACAACAAAAGTTGTGACATAAATTTGAAAAATTTACACAAAAATACCCCCAAAAATGCACCAAAAAACCGAATGTAAAATTCTTTTAACGGACGTCTCAACCCTCTCCGGAATATATGAAAATATATTCCAACTGTGAAGTTTACAAAGCTTGCGCATCCGAAGCGACGCCGAAACAAATGTCGTCAGCGATTCTTTCTCACGGCTCCGTCGCTGAACAGCGCGGGTGTCTTATGCATGGGGCGGGCCAAGTCAGGGGCAGGAGCGACTTCAAAAGTTCCTTCAAGGCGGTGATTTACTGAAAGGCTTAATTAAATAATCACAGTAATATTATAATTGCGAAGGTTTGGATGGATGTGTAGATGCATGGATGTTTGTTACCTATTCACGCCAAAACTACTGAACAGATCAGGCTGAAATTCAGCATACAGTAACATACATAATTATAATCCTGGAATCAAACATAGGCTACTTATTATTCCATAAATCAGGCCCCATGGGATAGAAATCACCTTTAATAGTCACCTTTATATGTCACTTTTTCGTCTATATTTCAAGCCGTATTTGAACAAATAATGCTAGAGAATCCACACAGCATTATCTAGCCCTAAACTAAGCAGAGCTTGTGTTTTGGGTACTAGATGACTGATCTAGATGCCAATTGACCACAAATCTTTATCTTTAGACCACTCATAGAGTACGAAGAGCAAGTAAAAGTTGCTATTTTTCCCATCTTAAAGGCTTCTAATATCGCAGCCAGCCTCGGGCCGGTTGTCATTTGTCTGTACGCAAACTTCGCTTCAATGTTTGAAAGCACTACATTATCCCTACCTCTTTATCGTATGATAGTGATGTAATGTATCGATTACTTATATCGATGTTTTTCATTAGCTTACGAAGCCTTTAAGAAAACAACTCTTACTCTACTTTTTAGTCGTGGACAACTAAGACTTCTAATTTCTTATTCTGATTTTTGAATGGTTTTGAAGGAAAATTTAGAAGCAAATTATGAGGACAAAATAACCTTCGTTGTAAGAAATAGAGATTCTGACCGTAGTTGGTGAAAATAGAGCTTTCATGCAGATCGAGCTACTAGCTAATAGCTTTAACCTTGATCTCAGAATAGGTTTTCTTTCATGTCATCGAAACGCTTTGGAATATGGAAGCATTAAATGAAACTCAAAGGAAGCATTAAATAAAACTGTAGGCTGCTTCAAGCAACAACCTCTCTTGTGTGGGTAATTGTTTAATTAGTGTGTAGGTAGGAAAGATTAAAATGTCTTAATTTCCTTACACAAATACTTCAAAGGTCTTCGTGTTAATTAATTTTATCACAATAACAAGAATCCAGTAAAAAACGTTAGCTAATTAAGAAAAGAAGTTTTTAATTTTGTATATAGTTTATAAGCTTTTATATAAATTGAAAAAGAAAATATTATCGATTAGACTTTTCAAACAGTTGACAGACGGTAACGTAACAGAGTTTTCGGAAATTTCAGATCTTCTAGGAAAGTCACAGGATTTTGGATGTTAATATACGGCAAAATAATCTGTGCAAATTATAAACACTTTCAATGCCTACCTACTCATTGAAAAGTTAACCCCCGAATACTCAAACGCAACTCAGATTTAAGCACGTCCTATGTGACGAATTTTTGACAGATTTCCATTGAAAATTGTCAAAAAATCGCGAATTTAGACGTGCTTAAATGTGAGTTGGTTTTGAAATAAAGAACAAGCTTTTGGGTATTTGGCCGTTAGTTACTCAATACTTTTCAAGAGTTATCGATAAAATAACTATCCCTTCACTATTCCCGAGTAAGGCTCCACACTTCCTTACAGCGCTCGGATTTCTTTTTAATACCACACATTTAAACTCCGTGCTAGCGACATCTGTCGGTATATGTAGGCAAGTCTATCTACTAAATGAAGTTTCTTACTAAGCTAAGGATATGTTTAAGCCGCGTATGAAGCGCCTACTTGGACTTGGTTACAAAGTTTTAATATCTTTTAAAAGTTGGTGAAGATGAACGTGATACTTATAAAAGTACAGATACTAGTTTTTCGTATAAAAAAACTTAGATTAGGTAGAATGAAGTTACGTTGGTAATAGTAGGATTTTTAGAATTAACTATTATCATAAACCTACAGCAGGTACCAAGGTAGTTCCTATAGGTTCTTAGATACCTAATTAAATATGTACTTAGAGGAACTGGGAGTTGCTCTGATTTGCTGGAGGTGGGATGGGATAGGACCTTATGTTGGTTACTCTTGACACTTATTAGAAACTAGCCAGCCCAAATACCTTTGATTGTTCAGCACATGCTGAGCGAACCCCTATTTCAGCGCAGGGTGGAGGCCCTGCCAAGTTTTTACTACCACCTTTATGCATCACCTCTATGCTACGGTCTTTGTTTGTTGTATAATTTTCGTACTTGTGTTGCAATAAAAGTTATTCTATTCTTTACCTGCTCGAAGAATCAGACCTGGTCACACCAGACCTGGACCTGGATGGGTGCGTCCAGAATATGCGACTGTTATTATAATTTATGTTATAAAACACGACCGCAGTATTAATATGTTGATTAAAAAAACACGTCCACGTTAGAAAACATGTTAAACAACCATGTTTTGTTATATTATGTAGGTACTTCATATAGACGCACCTTAAGGCGACTTTTGGTCGGGTGTGAAGCCATGAGCACATTTTATGAAAAATTTCATAGACTTTTTTCATAAATAAAGCGATTTCATTTTCGCTGGCCATCTAAAACACATTTTTTTGTTTGTTGATATTAACGTTTCAGTATCTCTGCAGGTGTTCTTATCACCCCAGTAAAATATTTCCCTGAATAAACGTAACTTATTCATAGCTATTCGGAAACCGGAAACACTGTAACTTTACAAAGTTTTACCCTAATCATTAGTAGGTATATCTAAAATTTTCTACCCCTTTCTCTATAAATCTCACAGTAAAAACCAACATTGCTCGCCCATGTATCACTGAGTAAACTTTTAAATTCCGCAGCTAGGATAAGTTGGATGCCCACAAGAAGCTTAGCTATGCTTTAATCCAAAGATTCTTAAGGATAGTTCAGTATACTTCAAGATGTTCAAGACAAAAAAATTTGACGAGCGCAAATTTGTTGTCATACAGAATCAGGAGTCAGAGGAACTAAAAACTGTTATTCATAATCATTTACTAGCATCAATATAGAAATGATATTATTATAAACGTTATGTAAATCGTACTGGATTCCAAATCCAAAAAAAAAAGAATTATCATAGTCGGGCTACACTGTAAAAAGTTATGCGTGGTCATACATAAAAAAATATACGCGTCGACTTGAGAACGTCCTCCGTTTTTTCGTCGGTTATCCCGAGTGTGACCGCTTACGCACTTTAATAACAAAAACATTAAACTTAACTTGTTAACAGCACTAAAAATGTTCCCGTCCCTTTCATAACGATCGAATTATCAAGAAAAAAAAATTAAAAACCCCCCGACAGATTTTCATGAAACATGGTAAAGAACACGATAATTGAATAGATAGTTTATCCTGATAAATTTTATTTATGACACAAAAAAAAACTAAACGAAAATCGGTTCATCCGTTTGGGAGCTACGATAGGTACCACAGACAGATACACAGACAGACACGTTAAACTTATAACACCCGTCTCTTCTTGCGTCGTTAGCGTCATTTTAAGTGCTGTCAAAATAAGTTTAGTTTTGCAGTTTAATATATATAACACCAAATGATACTTAGTCTTATTTGTAAACTGGCTTTGTTATTATTTCTAATCTCGTTCCTTGCACTGGAAATCATTCCTAACCCGGTTAAAACTAGCAAATGCACTGCTTACAAGTGGGGTAAAAGTTACCCGGATGCGGAACTGGGTTTATTAACTTTCCCTCTGATTTATGACAGTTTATTGTTTTTGCGGGAGGCCCTTGGCGACGGCTAACGCTTTTTACGGGTTTCTTTGATTTTTATGTGTTTGCATCGCTGAGTGATTTTATTATTTTTTTAAAGGTTTTTTTTTAGTAAACTACCCAATAAAAAGGTGCCTGTGTCTTTTGTTTAAAAAATATTGCTGTCAAATACATTTAAAATTCAATTGATTCATGTTTGCTTCTAAAGGTGTTTTGGGCACCTTTGAAATTTTAATAAGTTGGTAAAAAAATATCTTATACATTTATTAGATTTTTTCACTTATAAGCTTGCATAATAATTCGTCAAAATACTCTATTTGGTACTTGTAAGAAGTATGGTTAATAGAAGACATGCGTTGATGATATGTAACAAAAACAAAAAATAGAGAAAAATGGCATTAGAAAGAAAGAAAAGAAAAATGCGACATAACACCTTCATCCAATCATATCATAAAACCCGCAAACAGAGATTTTTCCCGACTCTTCACAATACAAGTTCTTTTTACACAGTTTTCCTTTAAAATGCAGTTTTCTCAGACGCCACAAGCTCTCTCCATCCCACGGGAAGGCTTGCGTGAGAAGCCTACTTGCTTTAAGAAATTTTCTTACGAGTTAAATAATTTTTCTAGAAAAGTCCTTCCAAGATTAGCTCAGGCATCGTCTTACTACACTTCAACTGATTCTGGTTAGAATTTTTCACAGGAACTAGAGTTTTGCTTTGGATAGCATCTTACGATATTGCTTTTGATTATTTTTTACCAACTTAAAATTACATAAAAAACTTAAATAATAACACTGAGTAAACCACAGAGGTTTGTAAAGGAGTATTTTTAGCGAGTCAGCCGAGTAACTACCATTGAGATAGGTTTGACAAATTTTCGATATGATTTCCATTTTCTCTCGATTTTTGCGGGAATCCTTTGAAGAAGCATTAATAAAAAAAAAATCTATTAATTTTTATTTTCCAGTAATTAAAAGATTGTAAGAACACATCTACAATTTTCCAACCCATTCCTCTTCTACTTTTTGTCCGGTGCTATCTCGTGCAGCCTGCTATGGTATTGGGTCTATCCCGTCAACGTTTTTGTTTGCCTGCCTTAGTTTTGCGGACCCTGCATCATTCTGTAACAACCTTGACCCATCTTTCTTAAAACTTCAATCCATACTTCCTAATATTATAAAAGCGAAAGTAATTCGGTCCGTTTCCTTTAAAAGCCATAAGAATTAGCATCCTATATGCGGAGCGTTGTCACTGATTACGTGCTTGGTGGACCGCGCGTGTGCAACTGCACACCGCGCCATACAGCTAGAATACAAGACGGTGACACCGCTGTGCCTGTGTGTAACTGTTATTAAGCGTGTTTATAAATTATATTAGAGAACTCTATATGTCTAGATAAACCTAATTTAGGATTTAAGACTCTACCATAAAAAATTACATCTTTTAAAGGAATAAACGCTATCTTGTCTACGCCTAAACGGCTAAACGGGTATTTATGAAATTTGGCAGGGAGGTAAACGTATCCACGTGACGCACATAAGCTAGGTACTTTTTATTTCGGAAAAAAGCGCGTGAATCCTCGAGCACCAGCTAGTTTAATATAATTTTATGTGCAGGTACCTACAAACATAATAGTAATAGGAAACCATTATGTATATATTATATATATAATAGAGAGACATGGATAATATGTTCGCAGAGAGCAATTGGTCAGTTATAGGGAAATACATTTCTTGGCAAACACTTCTGTGCAAACCCAAGAAAACCCATCCGCGTAATACAAGAACAACCCAAATTCGGAGCATATTCTCCGTAAACCTTGCAAGATTCACAGCCTATACAATATTCAACAGATCGTATTATGCAATGGGACCGTAAGACGCAAAATCAATATCCTTTTGTGTTACCAAAGATTTCTTTAGAGCGGGAGATGTTGGTGAGTTTTCGACTTCAAACGGTATTGAAAGAAATGCAAAATCAGTTTGAATGGTGAATGCTGTGAGACCAGAGAGTTACTAGAGAGAGTTACCAGAGAGTTACTGCTGTAAATACCAGTAATGCCTCGATAACTACGTTAAACTGAGCCGTTGGTACTCGATCTCTACCCAGTTGTGTCGATCTGCCTTCGCTCCTGATTATAAGAATGAGGGAACAGAGAGTGCACCTGCGTTTGCGCTACGGCTACGGCTAGGAAGACATCATCATCATCATGAATGTGTACATTATGTTGTGTGTTCTATAGCTCATAACAAGTCAGTCGTTTCCGCGCAAACCCGACTCTTAAGTCGATGCATAGTTAGCGTTTGCACGAAAACTAATAAGAAACTTTGATTTCGTTTTTACGAGTAGCCCTCTGGTCAAATAGCGAACGCACAGTTTGAAGTAACAAACTCACCCCTGCCTCTCAAACTCTGAAGCACCTCTGTCATAAATATTTAAAGAGGTGTTGAGTTGTGTCTTATTTTATGGGAAAATGTATATTTTTCTGAACATGTCCCCTTAATACGAGATTATAAGCCTCAGTGAGTATCGATTGGGCATCTGATTTGAATTTATATCTTTGATCCTTTTGTTATGGCTTGAGTAGTCAGCTGCCTTAGAAACACATTTGCTCGATAGTAGTCGATAGTTTAAAGTATTTTTTTTCTCAAATACTGTCATTTGCTATTACTTATGTAAATTAAGTTAACATATCCAACAATACCTTATTTCAAAAGTGGTTATTTGCTTTACATCCAGTAGTTATTGGTTGGGCCAAAATTATTCCGCTATTTGAAAAACATTTTAATTTCAGCCGAATTTTATTAATGAAAAATAAATAAAATGTTTGAACAGTTGATGCAGCTTAAATGTTCTGTAATATTCATGAAAATGAATGTGTAAAATGAAATGTAAATACAGTTGAAAATTCGTAAGTAAGTATTTATGTATGACCCAGACCGGAACTTAAAACCAGTCCATTACAATCAAAAGGCATATAACCAGAAAAAGCTTTGGAGAATCACAAACAATTCGCGATAGGTACGTTCCAAAAATATTTTCGCCGACATGAATTACAAAAACTTGGAACTGTGCCCCGCGTGTATTGCACAGCGCAAATGAATACAGTGGCACAAGTAATTTATTAGGCTGGAAATTAAATGCTATCAGCAGTAGTTTATTAAAGTTTATCTTCTGTTTTAGTGTTAAACCAGCTGAGAATTTAAAAAGTTAGTTTATACGCGAGATTTGTCAGACTACTTGACGGCATCCGTGGCGCAGTAGGAGTTTACTGTTGGTCTTATAACTCTTGTTGGTTAAATCACCAGCTTTGATGATGTACTGGGCAAAAGAGGAAAAGTTATTTGGTATACAAGAGTGCAAAGTTGATTTTAAACCGCGTGCTCAATTTTGATGACCGAACAAGCGAAGGATTCTAAAAAATTAGAATCCTGAGCGTTAGCGAGGGAAAAAATTTGGCACCATGGAGGTAGAAGTAAATAAGTTTATTGATGTTTTGAATTCACAAACTTAGTGCACACGATGTTCTAAAATCAATTTAACTTTATCCTCTATGGGATAAAAACGGCTTTTGCATATCGAAGAGCAAACAAATACTCCTTCCGAGATGGGGGGATGAAAATATGTTTACTTTTAGACGACTGTGGCTCAGCGACCCAACTTGGCCTCCGACGTAAGACTTCTCCAGGCTTCTTGGAAAAGACAAAGTACCTTAGTATGCCTATGTTATAAAGACACTTGCGCGGAAGACACTTGCGCCCGAGCTTATGCTTGCGCGAAAAATCACAAAACTCCTAATATCTTTCGAACAAGACGTCGCAAAGAGTTGCGGATCATCATTTATGAGAGGGTTTTGCTGTCTTTCTTGTGATATAAGTATCTAACCTCTCCATCCCCCTTCCTTCCTTTCCCACAACGATGAACATTTTAACGTAGATTTTCGTTGCATATGCTACGATGCTACGACGGACCGGCGGCGTTGCACACAAAAGACTCAACACGCACCTACTTTTGTACTACACACAATATTCCTCTTAGCTCAGAAACTAGAAGACCTAAAGCTTGGTACTGACCGGTGTTAAGAGGCGTATTTATTTATTTATTAAAGAAGATAGAAGTTATAGTTGTTTAGTGTATGACGTGTCACACAGCGAGCGTTTGTGCAGTCAGTACAGGGAAAGAAGGCGCTCGCAACGAGCAACGACAGGGGTTTTTTAGCACACGGCGGCGTAACGTTTCGTGCTCGCTGCGAATGATACATTTCGCCTCGAAATACTGGACAGTACCCGGCTTATCGAGTTTCGGTTTTCAGTGTTAAAAATTAAAGCTCTTGCTCTTTTTCTAACATAGTGACTTTTCCCTACCTTCCTCTTCCTTCCCAGATGATAAGTAGGCTATTTTGTAGACCTTCGTAGCTCTTGCCACCTACGGCCCTGTAAACTGCAAAACTATTACATTTTGATTTTGTTTTACACTATGCTGGTGATCAATAAATTAATAAAACGAGGCTCGTCCAGAAATTAAATAAGTCTTTCTTAAATCTTGGACAGACCTTTGCTGACCACAATCTCACCTGGATAAAAGACAAGATGCCCAAAGCCTTAAGCTACTTTCCCTCCTGACGTCACCACCCTACAACTGGCGCACGTGCTACTACCGAACAGTTCGATCCAGCCCTGCGAGGACACAGTGCCATAAATCTGCGTCATAGGCTCCGACTGACTGAAGCCAGCGCCTGATTTCCCTCGACGAGCTCTCTTTAAATTACCTCATTTATCTGACGTGGCCTTGACATGCAGACCAGTCAAGTTCATGTTTGGAATTTGTTAGGTTGTGGATCTGTAGTTATTGGTAGTAAAGCGATCGATTATCAGAGTTCTATTTAGTAGGAAAATTCATGATAGTTTTTGTAAGATTGTTTTTTCGATTGACCCAAATCTATTGCTACATACCTTTCTTTAGTTTTTTCTTTATGTATGAAGTTTTGTAGACCCGTGATAGTTGAGGTCGATTATGAAAATAGAGATAACTTATTTAGAGTTTTTATTTATAACCGACAATGCGTCAAATGTCATTAACCCCCTCTATTTATAGACTGTCCTACGGAATACCGGCAGTCGAAATACCGGAGCACGGTATATCGAAAGTACACGAAACCGCAGATCGAAATACCGAAAGCTCATAAGGCCGCATCACGGAATACCGAAAGCACACAACACCGAAAAACTTTAGACCGGACGAACACAATCTCGAATGCACGCCATACCGGAAGATCACGAAATCGAAATTACGCAATGTCGAAATTTTCTTCAGGGATGTACGTTAGTTTTGTCATAATTAAGATACAGATACAGCTTTGATTTTTATGATTCGTATCTATCGGTGACAATGGAAAACTGTGTTTTTTTATGTTTTGATTGCGCATTGAAAAACTTGGAGTCAAAGAATAGCTCTATTGATCGAAGATCGCAGTGGCAGCTTGGGTGCTTTGGCTGCATGGTGCAATAGTCACTTGGTCTTGTCCTTTCTTGTTTTTTTTTGTCCTTTGGTTTAATTAAACCGACTTTGAAACCTAATTTGAGTTAAATGGCTTTTAACGTTAATCATGGGTAAGTTAGAATAATGCTGTGCCTAATGTTTTTTTATTTATTAGGGTTTCGAGATCAGATTCAGAACCCTTAGGTTCTCGCTTTGTCTGTCCTTTTTTCACTCTTTAATATCTCAGCAACTACCGCAGCTATTAACATGAAATTAAAAATAATAATACGTTTTGTGCGCCTGTGCAGACTTAAAGAAAAACAAGATCCGTCAAGTGCGAGAGTAACTCGCGCGCCGAGGGTTTCGAACGTTTGTCAACAAATATTTACCAAAAGTACCGGTTAGAGACTTCGCTATTTAATGAATAGTAGGTACCAACCTACATTTCAGATGGATCTCTCTGCATGCTTCGGTTAAAGTGGTTAATGGTAAATTTTTCGACTTTTTTCAAAATATTTCAAAAAGTATGAAACCTATAGAAATTTTAAAAACTGTTTTGAAATGTCCAAACCGATACCTTTTACTTGATACCCCACTCGGTGGGGTAGCTCCCCTTTTGAAAATTATAAATCCCCCCTATCTCCGAACATTGCAGAGCGATCCATCTGAAATGTATGTATGTAGTGTTTGTGGATATGGATCTACAATTTACAGGAAAGTTTTGCCAATTTTCAATAGAATTTTGTGTCATGGTTATTTTCTCACGTATGCAATCAACCACAGACACAGACCACATTATATGTGGTGGAAACCTTGGTGGAAAGCCGGCATTGTTTTGAGTTAGAACTTTGTTTAAAATATACGTGTGCATATTGTCCCATAAAGTTTGAGTTTGTGTTAATTTTATTTTTTATTATTAAAATAATATATTTTTATTCACCATAGAGCATATTTTTATTAATTCTAAATTTAAAATAAAAGTTTTTTTCTTCTATTTATTAAAACATTCTAAAATTGTATTATGTTAGACAAAGAAGTAACGTTATGAACGTACGTACTGCTTACACTAAAAAGTTTTGAAAATATTTTAATTGGTATGATAAAACTAACGTACAACCCTGAAGAAAAAATCGAGATTGCGTTCTTTCGATTTCGCGATCTTTCGGTATAGCGTGCATTCGAGATTGTGTTCGTCCGGTCTACAGTTTTTCGGTGTTGTGTGCTTTCGGTATTCTGTGATGCGGCCTCATGTGCTTTCGGTATTTCGATCTGCGGTTTCGTGTACTTTCGATATACCGTTATCCGGTATTTTGACTTCCGGTATTCCGTAGGACAGTCCTATTTATAAGCCAGCCAAGAGTTGTTTGTTTAATGTCAGAAAAAAACACTGCGTAAACATTGCTTAAGGTTGAAAGATTTACTATATTTATATACGGGGGTAAATTGTTGACCGTCTTTGACAATGTCCATTGTCAATATTCCTTATCTTTGTCCAAATGTCCATAGTCAACAATTTACCCCCGTTAAAAAATCGGTAACTACCCCGTTGCATTGAAGCATGCATCGTCTCCGACACGTTTATGACTAAATTTAGCCCATCAACTGAAAGTTCTAATGCTGACGAGTTGTATAGCGAACACAATCCGACACGGCACCTCCACTCAGTTAATCAGCGTCTCTAAATGTTAGCTCAAGAGTTTCAGAACTTAATTAGAAAGTTAAAAACGTTAGCAAAGTTGAGCGAGGACAAGTTTCGGCAAACGTAAACGATGAACGGTTTTCTGCACGATTTTAGTTATCTAGTGCTTTGGAGATTTTGTTCCAGCTTTGAGCTTTGAATGCGCTGTTTTGATATACATTGTACATAAAAAGAAATTGCCTTGTTTATGAGGAAACACCCTAGCCTTTTTCAATACCAAAATAACATGAATTCCTATTTGTTGTTTTGGTATTGAAAAAGGCTTATGTGTTACTAATCTCCTGATAAGTAACACTTACCGCCGAATACTCAAACGCATCTCAGATTTAGGCACGTCTCAAATGACGATTTTTTGACAGTTTTCAATGAAAATGTGTCAAAAATTCGTCACTTGAGACGTGCTTATATCTGAGATGCGTTTGAGTATTCGGGGGTTAATCATTCAGTCCTGACAGGACCGAATTTAGATCTTTTTAAGCGAAACTGCCTGAAACGCCTACATGTCATAAAAATAATTTAATCACATAGAGAAATCTATTTAAGAAAATAAAGGGACGTTATTTAATAAAGTGTTAAAATAATGTTTTGTAACAATAACGGTACCTTATATACAGTCCAAGAGTTTTTGAATGTAAATTTGAAATCATTTACTTTTCTTATGATTGACATTAAATTTTACTTTAAACTATTTTTCTAAGTAAGCGTGAGAATTCTTGTTTTTAGTTTGACGTATAAGAACATTATTTTTCACATTTTATTTATGTAGGTAGGTGCTTTGATATTCACATACCAGTAATGTGGCGAGATATTCGGATCAACTTATTTAGCATGTAATTTAGCAGTCTGACATGAATAAACTATTTGATTTGATTTGATTGAATTAGTCTGTGTGTTGATGTTATGAACAGTAACGAGTTCAATAATATAAAAATAAATATTTATTTGTTTATACATGAGTATAAACTAGGGTATAACGGTATAACGGATCAGGTAGAGAATATATAAACTACCTACTACTTGTAAAAAATATGGAACTGAAGAGTAGGTATCTATAGGTATTTAAAAAATTATTTCCTTTGATTCTTATGCTAAGTAATGGCCTCCCTTGTGTTCTTCCAAATAAGTCAAAACGACATACCTAATAGCACTTTTCTATTTAAAAAATCTGACCTAAATACCGAACTTTAAGTTAATATTATGAACACAAATCAAGGGACGACTCCCATGTTAATTTGTCTTCTCACGTCACGTAACTCGTCACGTCTAAAACTACGTTATGGCCGATAAAAGAGCCACCGCATCCAGTTCCGGTAGCCACACAAGACGTCACAACCTACCGCAAGAAGATTGTGATGATTATAACTTTTCACTTTTAGGGCTGATTTCTACTAAAGTGTTTGTGATTTGATTGAAATTTGGCGTTAGTTTTGATTTGACTAATTATGATATGACGCATTGTTGATTTTTTAAACGTTTATTGTTGTTGTTGCTAAACAAGTAATGCCTGTGGCAAAGCTATGTGATATAAAACGAGGTTATCACCTACTTAAAGAGCAGCTGGTCAGTTCCTTTATAAGAGTTTTTCATAATTTTCAAAGAAGATATCTTTATACAAAAGACTCCCTTTGTACTGATGCCACATAGCTTTGAACTAAATTGAGTGACTCAAGCCCGTCTTAGAAATCCAAGAATAACATCACTCTCCCAATTCTGGACATGAATTAACCATCTAAAATAATATATTTTAGGTGACTTTCCATCAGTAGTCAAACTTATCTGTTGTTAACCACACCCCCTTCCCTCACCTGACAGACAGACATGACAATATTAATGAATTCATTAGGTGACGTGTAATATAGGCTTTGGCATTCGATTAATATAAATTAATTACTCGTGCCCAGATGTATGTATGTAGTGACGAATTAGTCAGTGCTGATTGAATAATTTGCGAATTAGTTGACTGATATTGCATAATAAACGTTGCATGTGTCTACATAATACTGAAAGCTGATGGATGCCTGTAGGTGAAGATTTATATCGTGTGAATGGAAACGGGTGTCCGAAATAAATAATATTGCGGAATATATCGACGAAAATATTTAGGAACAATAATTCTGCGCTAAGCCTCATGGCTTCTTTCTTTCTTAAAGGGTGTCTTTGTGGTCAAAGTAACCAGATTTAAATAGAACCGAAAATAAGCACAAATAAGCACAGAAGGAAAACCAAGTATTTTTTTAAAGAGTCCTTTTTAACCCGATTAATGATCATTCTATCCTACTCCTACTTTTAATATAAACGCGAAAGCTTGTAAGTATGGATGGATGGATGGATGTTTGTTACTCTTTCACGGAATAACTACTGAACGTATCTGGATGAAATAGGGCACAGTGATAGATTATAATCTGGAATAACACATAGGCTATATTTTATCCCGGAATTCCCACGGAAACGGGAACTACACCGGTGAAACCGCGAGGCGCTGCTACGCAAAAACTGCTGAACGGGTCTGGATGAAATTTGGCACAGAGATAGATTGTAGTCTAGAAAAGCACACAGGCTATATTTTATCCCAGAATTCCCGGTTTCAGATATCGGTCAAGCAAGTCGTTTTTCATATATTATTTGTTTCCTGTTTGTAGACCTGTTTTTTTGCAATTAAATATCTTTATCTTTACTTCTTGAATCTATCCAGAGGAACCGCAAGATAAAGATGTGACGACTGTGAATGATTTCATTCGAATTATTCGACTTCACAAATCATTCGAACGATTCGAATGACTAGGGCAAATAAGTGAAAGCTAGTAGACGTTGTATTGTGTTACTGAAATAAAACAGGGCATCGTTTTAACATGGGCGAGGTATATTCCTTTTACAACTAACAATTAAACCAAATCAATCAACATATCTTTTTACAACGGCGTCCATGACAGATAAAGTGTTGCACACTTCAAATATTTTACAATCCTTTTAACAGAATATTTCCAACTCTAAACCTATTTTTTTTGATAGGCTTACATTCGGCCATTCGACATAACACGCGTCTCGCGTGGCTCCAAGATTAGGTTAAATTTAAACATTATAGGTATGTCAAAATTACAGCGGAATTAAATTGGCAATTACAATTTAAGTAAGTAATACATTTATACTTTCTGCTTTATCATAAGTATAAAATTTCTTTACTGTTTCAACATAACATATAAATTACAAATCAGTTTGTCCGTTCAGACATACAATAATTATTGTTAGAATTATTAAAATAACCAAAACTTTTCTTGATTTTTGAACAATTAATATTAATAAGCATAGATTATGAATAACTTTCAATTGATTTCTTTTAAATAAAATAGATGGTTTTTTTTAATAACAATATATACAATAGTAGGTAACTATTGACCATACTTTTATAATAACTCCGTTTAAGTTATACACTAAGTCAATAAACACATTTTTGTTTTTACCCCGCAATTGTTATAAAATCTATTTTATGATTAGAAAAAAAAACATTATAACCACCACTAGCTATTCTGAGAACGTTAGTTCCATACATATAAAGGTTAAGTGCGTAGTATCAGTTGACTACATTTAGTGGCGGGAGCAATCCAGATAACTTAAACTGCCTGGCTTGTCAGAATTATACAATCATTGGTAGATTACAGTACACTTAATTTTATGTGTGAATATCATTAATACTTGTCTACCACAAAAAAAAAACAAATTTATTTATAATCTTGCTATAGATAAGCGTTTCCATTATCATTAAAATATCTCTTTTTTAACATTGTCGTATAGCTTTCATTTCATTTTAGTATCACTATCATTATGTTATCATTTTAGTATAAATTATCATGATTCACAAATATATTTCAAACAATGATTCTAGAGGCAAATGAAGATTTAGGGTACATCATAACATAAACATTACCTATTATCCATAAATGATAACTACATAATTTTTCAACTTTACATTAATTTGTAATAAGCGTACAAGTTATAACAAAAACTGTTTTCGCTCGGCCATACTGCTCAATAATATACGCGACCTCGCGTTCGATATCTAAATATTTGCATGTGAGTAGGTAAATATCGCAAGCAAAATGCTTAATATTACATAACAAATTTTAAAAGTTAAAATTATAAGATTCAAACATAATTTCATAAGCCTTGATAAATCACAATAGTATAAAAATGACTAATATTTAATTTGCAATTTATTACATAATAGTCTAGTTAACTATTATAGTATGTAGTGATACAACTTACACCGTTGCAATCCAACGGATCACTTTATCTGTTGCGTCCAACAGAAACTATTTATCTCTGTTGCGTCCAACAGTTCATTTAAATTATAATTAACACCTTACATTTAAATTACAAATAACAACTTACACCGTTGCAATTCAACGGATCACTCTATCTGTTGCGTCCAACAGAACCTATATACCACTGTCTCGTCCAACAGATCATTTAAATTATAGCACCTTACATTTAAATTAAAATTAACAAATTACACCGTTGCAATCCAACGGATCACTCTCTCTGTTGCGTCCAACAGAACCTATATACCACTGTTGCGTCCAACAGATCATTTCGGTCACTATTATACTGTTATAAAATAATTATAATATAGTCTCTCATTTATCTATGTACTCATTGGTACTCACTTTAGGAGATATATATATCTCTCGCTCTCTTTCTCTCTCTCTCTCTCTGTGTGTACTCATCGGTACTCGCTTGTTTTCGTTTTAATCGCTTATATTTTTCACTGTATTTGTTTTATTTATTTCACTATATTTGCTTTTTTTTTCTCACATTACACTTTTTTTTTCTTGAAATGTATCACTTTGAATTCTCACTTTTAAGGAAATAATATCACAATTATCGCTTTCGTTGATGACTGTCTTTGGATTTTTTTTTTAAGTTTTTATTTTCACATTACTTAATTATTGGCTTTTCTTGATCACCCTTATATTACTTAAATATAATATTATCTCTTAAAATTATTATGCTTATTCTCTAAACACACTTACATAATTTATTCGTATCATATGGACACAATAGAATATTACTGTGTATATTTATTTTTTCCGCTTTCAATATTTACATTTATGAAAATAAGAATCATAATAATATCATGATGCTTTAATATCATTCACGTTCAATATTCACACAACAACTGTACCAAAACATTGGAAAGCTTAAATCAACAAATTATCAAGTTATTTATGTATGTAATAATCGATGAGAGTAATATTTTCTAATACTATTAATTCACCATGACTATTTATTTTTTGTTATAATACATTTCCTAATAATTTCATTCAACAAACGGTATCACACGATTTCGAGAAATTCGTATATTATAATTGTTATTTTTCTCTTATGCCATTGTACAAAATCAAAAACTCCTTACTTCCATAAATACAATAAATGTACACTTAGAAAAGGTAAAATTATAAAACCAAACACTGACACGAAAATAAAGCGATATTTCCGATTTCTGTCGCTTCGGTATGTAGACTAAAATAATGAAGCGACGAGGAAACCTTTAGCATGCTACCTGCTATCTCTCGAGTTGGAGCAAAACCCGTCCCAAGCCTCTCCATCTTCTATATAACCAGATATTTTTTTGAAAAGGTTTTGACAATTTGTTTGATTTTATTTACTGATCATTTTTGCAACTCACTAGGAGTTTTGTTGTAGAAGCGTATACGTACCCTTTAAAAGATACATTAATTTTGTGTAGCCTAGTTGTGGGCACAGCGAGTTTATGTTAATTTCTGGTATTAAGGTTATGTTTATCACTATTTTTAGGGAATCGATTTACATACTGATAATACCGATGTACATGTGTACTAAATTTACTTGACATCAATGTATGGATCTCATTACTCAAATATAATTTTTCGCTTTAATAACTTACTTTAAATAAAAAAATATATGTATCTCATTCTACTACTATTCTTTTTAATAACTTTTTTTTTGTAAATATTCGTTTATTCAATATTTTTATTGTTTATTAATCTCTGAATTGACAAACAGCACTTTTAATTTGATGTATGTTAGGTATTTGTGGGTAGTGACAGAAAGTACGTTTCTACTAGAAAAATTACTGTAATCATATAAATTATTCATCACCACGTTTTTTTTTTTTTTTGTACCATAATAATAAATTAGTTAATTTTAATTTCAAGTCTATATTCTGCTATAAACAAATACATCGACTTCCTTCTCAGTAATATATAATACCCTTGAAGCACTTTAAAACGTAGAGTTTTATTTTCGCATTTAATAGGTTAAGTGATAATACTTCAAAAACTTACTACTTAAACCATCTCTATTGTCATTTATTTTACTGTTTATCTGTATTATAACTGAAATAAATTTCACAATCATGTCAACATTATTATCTCTCCTTTTATTTGTTATCTTTTAATGTTTATATCGCCAATACATTTTCGTCTCATATTATGAAGTTTATCTAAAAATAATATTCTGCGTATTATTTGACAATTGTAAATTCAAACAATCTGCGTTCTAAGCTTTTCGTATAAAAATACTGACTAACTAAAGATTAGTTACAATTTTTTTTTATTGGGTTATGTATTAAAATATTAATAATTGTTCATACTCGATATTCAGATTCATATTCCCTTAATATGTACCTCTGTACGGTACCTATTCATTTCTTTGACCTTTACACAACAGATGATCTCGAGTATGACAAATTTTTGACAATATTCTTAATATAATAGTCACATTCTCTATTTAATGTTTCTTTGTTTTAGAAATCCAAATTTATTCATTTCTCGCGTGGCGTTCCTGACCACAACACAGTTTTATTCTTTAAACGGTCGGTAATCTTTGTAATAACTTTATAGCGTTTATTTACGTTGTATTTTAAAGCAGTATCTCGTTTTTACTAGTCGCCATTTTTATTCATCTAAACCTAAATATTATTAATATCAAAATAGACAAAATCAATATTTTCGTAGGCAACATATCGTTGTATAAAAATGTAAGTACGAGTATACTTCTTGCTCTATTCATTGCGTTTTATATTATCTTAATTTTGTGGAAATAGTATCTAGTTTATTATTATTATTATTTATAGTTTCAATCGTGCCTTCGTTTATTGTGGGTAGATAACTTAAAATTTATCGATTAAATTTTATCTCTTTAAATAATTCGATTTGTTACATTATGCTTATTTAGGTCCAAGTAAGGTTTGTTTGTTTCACACTAATAGTCCGAGTTGTTTTACTAAGGCCCTTTTTATGGCATCTTATGGAATCTTGTCTTGTTCTTTAAAGATAAACTTTAGTTTATTGAATCCATTTTTTTTAAATATTTTCATGCACCTAACACAACAAGTGGTATACGTCATTTAAAGTAAAACTTTGTTATTTCGTTTTCAAATTATTATTTCATATGAGTTATGTCAATCTTAAATAAGTGGTTTATTTCTTTCTCCTTAAATGATTGTTATTTATTTTAATACACAGTTATTTTAATATTACACTCTGAATTATGTTAGTATATTTCTCAAATGCACCTTTTTATTATCATTCGTTATGTTAACAATAACAAAAAGCACTTACACACAATAACAAAAAGGAATCCTGTTTATTTAACTGTGCAAATAACTCATCCGTTTTGTCTAGAAACGTTAGTTTTATCATTATTATTATTACTCTCTTTGTAGGTATGATTCTCTTCTCTCTATAGCTTTTGCTTAAGCGACTCATCATTATTATTTTTTTGTGCTCTTCATTTCACGTGACTTGTGTATATTTTGTTGGTAATTCTAAATAAATAAATAACGTCAGTGAGTAAAATACTCGATTTTTGCAGTTGAATAATTATTCAAGCAACAATGACCTACTTATGACACATTAGTTCACCCACTAACTAAATATCAATATACCAGCAAACCGGTAGCAAACATACTTTTTTTTTTAAATTTATTTATTCAACTATAATCTACAACGTTGCAACTGAGTTTAAGTAGGTACCCATTAACCCTCAGGAGATACTTTTCTTATTCACAAAATTAATATCACAAGTGTCTGTGAGACTATGGGTAGGTAGTTAAGGGTTAAATATCAGTGGTGTCTGTAAGACGATGGGTATGTATGTCAGGGTTAACCCCGAGAAAAGGCATAATCCGGTCATTATTTTCCATGAAGCCGATGAAATGTCATCATGTGAAATGTCATCTATAACACATGCCTACCAATTAGCAATGTCACTATTTTCCATTTTATATAAAATTTTATTAAGGTAATTACTTATTCTTGTCTCCCAACCCTGTCGGGTTAGTATTGAACATCTAAGACAATTTCTTAAACCGATAGTTGACATAATTGTATTCCTGATAGGTACGACAACAATGCATCATTTCGAGTTATTGAAATAAGTATTTAGATTATCATCATCGTTCAACCCAGTTATTATATAGGGAGTTATTTCATTCACTACATACTAATAAGTATATTTTCAAGCCAAAGTGAAGCTAGTAGTAACTAAGTTAATTACAAAACTGATATCACTATTTTCAAATACTGAGAACAAGAAAATAGATATTTTGCTCACCCGACATTTCTGTCTATGCAAAATTATTATTATTATGTGTACTACACTTGGATGGTGCTTAATATTGTTTTCTTATTATTTGTGCCTGAATAAGGGTTAAAAATTCTATTCATAATCATTAGATCAAATATTCAATAATGTTTGGTCGCTCATCATAGCAATTGGTACCTATAGATACTTTCTGAAAATACTGTGTGATTAACATTGAAATAATTAATATGTCTAAAGACTTGTATAAGAATCCATAGTTAGTTGTTAGTTAGTTCAATTCACTTCAAGCAAATGTTTATGCAAAATGTAATGCATAACAAGTAAGAAACAAACTTTCACAACGGGAAGATTTTTGAATTTTCATCTTTATTTTGTTTTTATGTGTTGTAGATTTCAAGGAATTTACCAGATAAATAAGTACCTGCCATCACTATTCAGAATGTTAGTGCAAAATTTCTATCACAAATTGTGAACAAATCAAATAATTCCATGATATTAAACAAACTATTTTTGATTACACAATTTCTGTGTTTTTGTGTTTAAAATTCATGTGTTTAAGTTATCTCAATCATCTCTATTAATTTAATGTGGCATTGTAAAGGCATTTGTACAAACCCAATCATATATTTTCTCTTGTAGCAAGATTGCTCGATGAACATGGAGTAAACTTGTAATGCATTTTGTTGGTCACTTTAATTACTGTAAAGGGTTTCATTGGTAGCTTGTATTTTACTGGTTCAGATCAATTCACAATATCATTTTTAACAAACCATCAAGAAAAGAATAGAAAAAATAACTTTATCATATTGGAGGTTACAAGTACGCTATCATTTATATATGATTATGGATGACTTTGAACTCTTATTGAAAGTCTTTACTATTGACCATTGAATTCGAATTGTTTTCAATCAACACAATCTAATATTTCGCTTGCCAAAGTTTGGCCAGGATAATAATTGCAACTTGTACCTAAATAGGTAAAATCAATGGTTCAAATCAAAGAGAATATACCCAATCCGGTTCAAATGTGCGTTTGTTTTTGTCGTCAGCCGATTTTTATAGGAAATCATTGGATAAGTCATCGAAACTTGAGTTTTTTCATAGGAATAGGTTTCCCTGAACGTTTCGGTAGGTCACATTCACATTACCGTAGGCGTGTCTTTCCCTCTTCGGACTGAAAGCTAGTAGACGTTGTATTGTGTTACTGAAATAAAACAGGGCATCGTTTTAACATGGGCGAGGTATATTCCTTTTACAACTAACAATTAAACCAAATCAATCAACATATCTTTTTACAACGGCGTCCATGACAGATAAAGTGTTGCACACTTCAAATATTTTACAATCCTTTTAACAGAATATTTCCAACTCTAAACCTATTTTTTTTGATAGGCTTACATAAGTTACTAATTTGGTTAGTAATCGCGAATGGCGTCGAATAAAGAATTGATATCGCGTCGACTGCCCGACTCTAAATTAGTAACTAATTTAGTTAGTAATGGCAACTGCTCGACTCGGGCAGTCGAGCTCAATTCGTTATTCGACGTCTCGTTCAATTCGTAGAGGCATTAGTAATTACTAATTAGTAGTTGTCAATCGACTTAGAAGATTAGTATATTACTACTATTCAAGTCGAATGAGTAAATTAGTAGTCGTAGATCATTCGACTAGCCAGATCATTCGCAGTCGCGCATCTTTACCGCAAGAAGAATACAATAACTTTCAACCAAGAAGTAAGCCCGGAAGAAAGATCCCCATAACTTCATTACATCCAACTTCATTATAAGCAAATGAAAGCTCACCGCGCACGTAGCACGTCGTCGCAATCAAACCGGCAAGTCGCGCACGTTTTATCGGAGCATTAGGACGCGTCGCGCGTGCGACACATTAACGTGCGGTGCGGACGTGCGCCGTGGAGTCGCGGATTCAATACGCTTTGCTTTTTTGCTGGCTGTTGTTTAAATCAAGTTTTGGAAGATTAGGAATTCGATTTTGTTTGGTGAAAGGGGTTCGGAATCAAATGGGTTTTGAGATCTTAAGATTTTACTTGAAGGTACGTTGTCGGATTCTTTTATGTTTCGGTTCGGTAGCACCATAACATCCTAAAATAAAAACGTTATGAAAAAGTTACCAGACTCTTCACTCCAGCTTTTATATACAAAATGCTACAATATCAAGCTTGTCCGACAGCGTAGGTACCTTCATGATGCTATTAGTAAAATGATTTTCAACATGCAGCACCAAAATCCATTCTATTCTCCTTTATCGTAAAGCAAATTGAGGCATAACCATATACTCATCGAATAAAGAGTCGACTCGTGACACGGATGATTTATAGCCACGATAGTGTCGCTATCGGCCGCCATCTTGGATATTCGACGTTTAAAATGATGGTCCTTCGAACGTAATATGAATTTGAACGGAAATTAACGGTTAGGTTCGGATTTTGGGTGATAACTCTATTTTGGTTGTTGGATGGACATTTCAAAAGATGGATTTCAATACTTTTGCTACTTTTGGTTTAAATAGAAAGAAATTTCAAGAACAAAATAGAGAAAGCAATTTAGAAAACTAGGTAACCAAGTTTGTATTATCATAATGGGTTGCTGACGACGATGACACCGACATCTGATGACCTCCGTGGCCGCTGCGCCACGGAGGTCATCAGATGTCGGTGTCGGCGAAGGTCCGCCTGCGACGCAGGAGGTTGCGGGTTCGATTCCCGCCTCGGAACAAATTTGCGTACGAGATGCAGAAATTTGTTCCGTTGGTCTGGGTGTTTTCTATGTATAATAAAAAATATCTATCTATGTTGTGTATTGTATTAAGTATATCAGTTATCTAGTACCCATAACACAAGCTCTGCTTAGCTTGGGGCTAGATAATGCTGTGTGTTGTCCAGCATTATTATTATTATTATTATTATCTTTAATCTCCGTTTCGATAACTCGGTGTCGGTCGTCTTTATTGCGAAATGATAAAGTAGGTACATATATTTAAAATCCAAAAAAAATTAAATATTGAATCGTAATTCCCTCCAACGATAGGAAAACCACAGACACGATACTCAAGATGAGCCGCGAGAATAAAAGAACGATGGTGGGTATCATAGGTCAGTGCGAACTCAACCATCACCTTTTCAAGACTAGAGTCACAGAAAACAGCTTTTATCGTGGCTGCTTCCAAGAAGAAGAGACTGTGGAACACGTTGCAGTACACTACATGGCCAGAGGAAGCGAGAAACAAGACGGGGCTGATGAGTCTCATTGGAGAATCAATCCCATCCACACCCACAGAAATGCTGAAACGAAGCTGTCAGTCACCAAAAAGTCCTGCTCCGGTACTTCAAGAAGTTGGGCTGGTAAAGAATGTTTAGGCAGGGGGATAATGCACAATACACTCCCATCCGAGATGTCCGTTCAAATCTCAGTTCCGCCACTTAGAATTAGAATTCTGTCAAACGTCTTTAGGTACTTTGTAACTAAACACGTTCATTTACAGAGATATCACTCCCCTCCAAGGTCACGTCTCCCCAAAACAAATCCTTGACGTCGCGTCAAAAATTACCACCAATTATAAAAGCGTCCCCTTATTCTGTCGCAAATTAAATAGGATTTCTTAGACACAGTCACAGATCTTTATTAGGTTTAAGGGTGAAGAATAAATTCGGTATAGCAGGGGCTGTCATGGTTTGTTTGCTGACAGAGCTAGGAAAATATTTGATTATTGATATAGACAGTTGAGTAGACGTTGAGTCATTGTGATTTGTGCTTTTGGATTTATCGGTGGTTATTTGGAGAAATATTTTCTGCGATTCTTTAACTGTAGGGCATTTTTGAAATCACCAAACATTTAATCCCAATTGCAAGAAAATCATTATTGCGATGTTTAACGCCTTTTTGTTTCAAAAAGTTTGAATAACAGTTATTAAAACTATTTTGTGTTGCAAAACTTATGTTCTCTGGTGTGTACAAATCTTTTACTGTTGCATATTATTATCATAACAAGTACTTATTCTTCCTGTTTTTGTAATTTAAGATATATTTTCTTGTTGGTGATTCAATAAATAAATATGCTTAAGATAAGAAGTACCTAAATGATGAAGGAGCCGGTTCGAAGGTGAGCTGAACCCTACTAGAGTTTCTAACACAGCAAATCTTTGTATATAATAACTGATTCTCCTTGTTTTAACCATTCAGGCCACTTTTATCAGCTTCCTAGCTCTATGGCGATCCCCATTCATGCACAAAGTCTGTGTCCGAAGCAGACACATTGTCACTTTTGAGGATTCAGCAAATATTTCCCGCCATTTGTTTTGTTGTTTATTTTGGTTGATTGTGATTGTTGGTTTTGTTGTTTGTTTGTGCTGACAGTGTTACAAAAGAATAGGATAAAAAGGGGAAAACTTGTATTACTTTTCAAATTAACTACTACATTTCTGGCATGAGTTATCAGACTTATAAGTTATTTAAAAGCCGAGTGATAGTTCACGGCGTTTGTGTCAGTTCTTTTATAAATAGAACATAACGCTATTTTCAGACAAGCTTCCTAGAATATCCACATTTGAATAGGCCAGTTGTACCGGTAAAATAGACTTCCCACGATATAATTCTAAAAATATTCGTTGGTCTAGGTAAATACACTCGTAAAAATGTCAGTAAAATTCAAACAAAAGACAACAATTTTGAAAGAAAACCAACAAAATGACGGGGTCTTTCCTACGTCCTAAATAATTTTTAATCAGCTGTAATTTATTTATGATTTACGGCGACAAGTCCTCTGTAATAAGATATCTAGCCCAAGGCAGGTCTCGGAGAGTATAACAAAGGACGCAAATATTTACCAAATAAATTACAAAACAGTAGGTACCTACTATAAGAGGAATTATCTTGAGACTTTTTTGAAAAAGCACATAAAAACGTTTCGAAAGTTGGATAATTTGTGAAACCTAATGCAATGAAACTTTGAATCTATGATGGTTATTACAACAAGCACTATGGCACATGCAACGCAACTGTAAATATAGTATTTTGAGCACCATAAATCATAAAACATGGTAGGGTTCCGTCCAAGTTTCTGGTAGCTGTAAGAAGATCATCTACTCTCTCTACCTAACTCATTGGTGCACATACTTCCACACGCACTACCACAATAATGGTCGTGATGGCCTTTGGCCTGCACTGAAAATGAGCGCTGGGTAGATACACCAGGACTACCCAGCACAATGCTGAGTGTTGGCTATTTTTGCCCCAAACCGCACAAAAATTGTGTAGCTAAGTCTAAGTTTAATTTAGTGTCATAAGTTAGTTATTTGTGTGAAGTAAATTTAAGGTAGTACATAAAAATATTTCTTTCTTTCTTTCCTTCTTTCTTTCATTGCTTAACATGCTTTCCCCAAACTCCCCGAGTTTGCCATAATCACCAACCTTGGCAGACGGGTTAGTAATCGCGTTAAGGTGTTAATAATACACAGAAGGAAGCTGTTAATTAACAATAAATCCTAACCTTAGCACCTGTACAGAGCTTTCTCTGAAAGTTCCTGACATGTCTTATAGTGACAAGAACCAATCAAATTCAAGAATGGGACCAAATTATCGTCTAGATGTGCACCCTCCTAGTAACAGACTCAGACACCACAGCGGCGCGGCGGCGTGGCAAGTGCCAATGTTGTGAAAACATCGTCTAACGTTACAGTCACTCAATAAAGCCTCTTTGTTTTTGCTATAGTGAAATAATAGCGCCTTTTCTATTCTTGATTACTTGATATACAGCGACTGCAAGTTTTATTAGCCGTGTAGTGCCGGCTTGAATTTGCACCACCCCTACTCTTCCAGCTTGTGTCGTAAGAGGCGTCTAAGGGATATCCGGGGGCGGGCATCAGCGCCTCCTGCAGAACAATTCTAACACCGAACTGCGATCCCCAACCTGCATGCCCAGCGTGGGAATGATGCGCATTACCCCCATGAGATCAAGACCACTATGACGCTTATCAGGGAGGCCTGCGTCCAGCAGTGGACCGAAATAGGCCGTTGAGGTGAGGAAGTTTATTTGCTAAATTTTGTTAAGGCTAAGCAAACCGAATATAAGAAATTATTAGGTACTTTCCGACCGCAGCTTCGCACGCATTTTTTCGTTATACAGGGTGCCACGAAAAGGGTGTACTAAGCCGAAAGGGGGTGATTCTGAACCCCGAGGGGATCAATTTGTGAAATCGATTTTTTGAATTTCGAATATTTTTTTATTTGTTTTGCAAAAGATAACGTTTTTTGATTTTGTTCTATTCGTGTTGTTTTCATATTTTTTCAGCAAAACCATGAAATAAGGACAAAAAATAATGTAAATGCTTTGAAATTTCGAAAATAATGTTAAAAAAACACGAAAGTGAAGAGTCTCTAACTTTTTTCGAAAAAAGAATGTTCGAATTTCAAAAAATCGTAGAACAAACGTTGACCCCCTCGATGTCCAAAATCTCCCCCTTACGGCTTAACGGCCCCCTTGGCCCTTTCCGTGGCACCCTGTATAAATTAGCCTTTAAGTATACTATGTTATTCTAGACCTAAATCTATGCAATATTTCAGCCCGATCCGTTCATAAGTTTTAGTGCGAAGAAGTAACAAACATACATCCATCCAATCTTTCGCATTTATAATACTAGCTTCTGCTCGCGGCTTCGCATGCGCTTTTCAAGTAGTCTATGTCGTCCCCGGGATACCGATTACCTCCCTGCCAAACTTCACTAAGATCCGTTCAGCCGTGAAAAGTTAACAAACAGACAAACGGAATAACTTTGACTTTTATAATAATTTACAGTATGGATTACTGTGATAGTGTGATTTTCAGTCATTATTGTACGGCCCTGGCTTTATAAAAAGACATTGACATAACAACAAAGTAAACGATAGGCATTTCTATAAGAAAATCAATGTGACAAAATTCCCCAAATCGTGATGATGTGCGCCAATGAATCAATACAGACCACCTCATGCGGAAGCCGCCGCCATTTTTCACACCTGACACGCCACATTCAAGTTCAAATATACCAAAAATAGTCCAATAACGAATCAAATCAACCCTCGTTCACAAGATTCATAAGGGGACAGAAGGGAAAGTCAGTTTATTTTTTCTTAACGTGAGTCTAATAACTAAAATAATTTAAAATAATTTTAATGTTTTTTGTGTGTTCCCATAGATATACCTAAGTGAAATTCTGTAGATATGGTACGTTCTCCCAGCGCTAACTCAAAATCCCTAAATAAATGGCCGGTGTTGTGTTACAACAAAACGCTAAGACAAGCTTTTTCCAATCATTTGCAATATACCTACCCAAAAAACAACAAAGATGGAAAGACGTACCTAGACAGAAGTGCGACCGAGACAACAATACGCACGCGAAACACGTACGCCGACGGAGCCGCCGCCGCCGCCGGTCGGACAATGACTGGCTCAAATTAGGTTCAATTAGGTCCCACAAGACCTAATCAAACCTAATTTGAGCCTTCAACTTTTGAGAATCTAGTACCCAATCTCCCGATTTTTTCATATATCGATGTGTGTTCCAAAAGCTTTATGTTAGTTTTAAAATAATCGATCAAGTTATTGTGTGCTAGATCTAACATTTTTATTTCTTTTTGTACTGTATTGTTGTAGGTACCTACGCTTATTTAACTTCTTTTTTTATTTTTAGTTTATTTTTAAAATGGCAGAATCTGCATCTTAATTCATCTTAATTCACAAAGAAAATTACAATAAAATAATAGAAATAAATTAGAACTAGTATTTAAAATTGAAACCATTGAGCGAGGTAACTGCACACTGTTGCAAACTGTAACTTCTTGATTTGTCTTGATGTCATGAAGTTAAACTTTTGGTTTTTATATGTACCTAATCTAACTGTTTTTAAGCCGTAAGTGATCATTTTATCATATTATGAAAATTAATAAGTTTTCAAAAAATGGCCTTTTGAGTCGTGAATTTTTAACTAGCACCCTTTCTGGTTTTCACACATTGTGTCTCCATATCGAATGGAACTCATTTTCTAATTTGGCACCCCAATTGTCGCGGTTGCTATAGCAACGTGTGATTTATCTCTTTATGACACCATCTTTGGTTATTGTTTGAGATTGCTCCAGTTGAAATTAATTTCAATCGCTCGTTTTACACACGTGTTACTAAATCCGCCTGTGTTACTCGAAATTATGAATATTTTGAGTAATATTGCATACGTTTGATGAAAATCTTAGGTAAGAAAGTCTATGATAACTACAAAACTCCTAGAGCGTTGCAATAACTATCAGTAAATAAATTCAATCAAGTTATAAACCTTTCTGTGCAAAAAGGCTTGCTATAAAATATCTCATTTTCAATAATGTCATAATATAAATCTAGAGAATAAAAAAGCTTGCGACGGGTTTTGCTCCAAATCGAAATATAGCAACTAACAGGCTAAAGGTTGCTTCGTCGAAATAAAAAATATCACTTTATTTCTGAGTCAGTGTATAATTTTATAATTTGACCTTTTCTTAGTGTCCATCTATTGTATTTATGGGTTTTATATTGATGAAAATAGTCCAAAATTTTAAGTATTTTTGTTATAGTCAAAGTGTTCAGGCAATTGTTAAAAATAATGTTATTGATCCAAATAGGCATCACCTAAGGTTTACCTAAGGCTAAATCTATAGGTATAAATAGACGGATAACTTAATACTACCCATATATGAAAAACTGAAGGAGGTAAATGTTCCTTTGTCGCAGGAGGTTGCGGGTTCGATTCATCAGGAGATTCCGGCCTTGACACAAATGGTTGTACGATCTGCTGATATCTGTTCCGTGTGTTCTGGATCTTTTCAATGTATATTGAGAAATATCGATTTATATTTGTACTAGATAATTGATAATTAATACAATACACCACGTATTGTATTAATTATCAATTATCTGGTACCCACAGCACAAGTTCTATTTAGCTTGGGGCTAGATGATGCTGTGTAAATTGCCCAGCATGATTTATTTATTTCGAAATAAGTGTTTTACGTTGGCTTCTATTGTTACACAAACTTGGGTGTGCCAGCCATCAGAGTGCACTCCTACGTAAAAATGTCACATCATTATCATCATCGAGTCAAGAAACAAAACTGAATCGTTTAAACCATCTTGCAGAGTAACAAACAGCAAAAGAGGTTAAGCACCGACGTGCTCGCTACAAGAAACACGTACGGAATGCTCATTTTTTGGAAAAAAACGGAAAATCCTCAACTTGATGGATTGCCGGTTTCCTTATTAGTGTTGCTTAACTGAACCTATATTAGAAAACGTTCTTTAAAGCGCTCATGAGGATTAATGAGATTTTTGAAGAGTTTACGATTTTTCTTGCGAGGAGTGTTACCAAAATAAACATGTGTTTTGGACAGGTTTATTTATGTGGGTAATTTAAGGATGTATTTGATGATCTCATTTTCGTAGCTGCATACTAAATTTCTTTCAATAACCATCACTCTAAGAAGACTGACACTGACATTTATTTTGTGAGACTCACAAAATAACTGGGTCCAACAAAAGACTTGATTTCCCCGAATCGTACAAATAGTTTTCTAAAATGACAAACAATTCGAGCGTAGTCACCAAAACTAACACGAGAATCGAAACAGTCGAAACTTTTCAATAGAGTCCTCAATTAGAAAGCCCAATACCTTCCGATCCATGGAGCCAGTTCAAAAGGGCCCTGCAAGGGTCGACTGATTAAATTCTGGATAATCCCCAGCCATAAGATTATTGTCACTCCATTAATCGGTATCTGTTTAATTAGATTACGTTTTGCAACGGTAGTTGCGACATCGGGATTATGCGCTCAGGGATATTTGAATTTGGAAGATTGATGGGGTTTGGGGGTTTTATGAATGGACGCTGTGGCAGACGTCAGTTTGTCTTTAATATGGTAGCTGGGTAGCTGTTACTGGCGTGGCTCGCAAGAAATTAACGTAGATACATGGAGAAGACACAATTTATAGTCTAGTTCTCAAGTCATAGATATAATTTTTTTATAAACAAAGGGATTACAAATTAAAAAAAAAAATTTTTTTGGATTTCAGTGCAATTTTTGATTTTGAACACATCATTCGTCTGTCTTTCGTTTTCATACTCGAATTCGAACCTTTTTGCTGCGATTGTGCAATTATTCGTTTTTGAAGTTTGTGTTTTTGTTTTAAGTGCTGTTAGTTAGTTGTTTTCTGTTATTGTCCTCAGCTCTTGAAAGTTTTCATCCATACATGCCTTCGTTGACATAAAACATCATGGATTCTAAAACCGAGTATACCTAGTCAAATAAAAAATTCCCTATCTTTCGCGAAATAAAGTGCTCAAACAGAACTTTTGTTGAAGTTGAAATGAAAACTGTTAAATTCAAATACATTGAAATAGAAATAACATTATCAGCACACAAACAAAAGCAGTTGTTTAGTTACGTACCGCAATCAGAGGTGACACGTGAGGGATTATCCAGTTCCGATGCTAATTCTCTTCAACCGAGTCACGAACTTTACTACCTTTCCGTCTTATGTGGGCTTTGAGAAGCGATTTTGTAACATAGAACTACGTTATATGGTAACTCATGTTGAGAACCGACGGGATCTGATAAATTATTTTTGCAATGCAAACAATAGTTACCAAAAGACAAGGAGATTCCATCTGTTTATTGCAAATAGAAATTTTTTGTACCCACTTCCTCAAACTGCTCGTTTCTATAATTGAATACAGAATCAGGTTTTTCGTCTGATTCTTCTTTAGTTCAACTGAAAAAAATATGGATGGAGGAAGTTTTGGGCACGCAACTGGTCCCACGTGTACCAATCTCGGAAAATTATCAATCTTTTAATTTTTTTACTGTGTATTTTATTTGATTTGTACTTTTGCAAGGTTAAATTCTATATATTTATAAAGTAGTATACTATAAGTGTACTATAAGAACATTTTTAAGTTGCATAAACCTGAAATCTTATGAATAAATGAAATTAGAAATTCTACAGACTTGCGATTTTGCAGATTTAGTCAGGCAGCTTCAATTTTCTTACATGGAAGAACCGTCAATACCTGAATCAGGACACATCCATGTTTCTACAAAAACAACACTCCATTAGACTTATATAATGACAATGCTTCTGTACCAGCCCCATTCATTTGCGCAGTAACACTTGACACAGTTTCGAGGGTAATAGTCTAGGAGACGGCATTTCAGACTCGCGATAAAAACAGAAAGGCTCTTCACTTTATTTGTGATAATGAACTCTTGCCAGCCACGGGGCTCTAGCGCGCGAGATATAGATTGTATGGAAGAGATACCGGCTGCAAATATCCCTGATAGATGTAAGATAAGGTTCAAATCATGAGAACTTTTTAAAGTCTTCTTACTTCTATCTCCATGCCTGGCAAATATTTTTTGGAATGGTCTTATTTTGTGTTCTCTCTAGAGGTGTATCTTTAGCTAGAAGACATACTCATACTCAATTTGTAATTATGACCGCTTCTTTATTATTATTTATATAAACCACTTCTGTCTCACCAGTCCATTAAATTATTTTAAATACCTATGTCCAGCGCTGAAAATCGACACTCCAAGTTTCCCCAAGCGTCTCAAGCAGACATTCGCTCACTGCACCAACGAAGCCGTCTCGATAGACGTCGTAAGTGGTCTAAACATCATGTATCATATGCGTCTCCAAGGCGAGTAGTTCACTCGCCTTATATAATTCCCCTGTCATTTCCAGTGACGTCACATCCACAGTCCCATCGCACCAACCAAAGAGCTGTTTGATACAATTTATGTGGCGCTATGTCGAGGCTAATTGGTCGTAGCAGGAGCAGGGTGCGCATACACTGCCTTTTGATTGCACCCTGTTGGCTATCGCCGAGTGTACTATTACAAGTTGTGGATAGTACTTCAAGTTGTGAATGTTGTGATATACAAGATTCTACGATACAATACTGTTGGAAGTGTAGGGATATCATTGAAGAACGATTTTATGAGTTATTAAATAATTTGTATTATTCTAGCAAGAAGGAATCATTATTCTTTGCCTATAAAAGCCAAAGTTTGGATCCTACGAATTTATTTAAGAACGGAATCGGGTATTATTTTTTTAATTTCGATTGTCAATACATACTACTATTCTGTGACTTATACGCAATAAAAGAGAAATGGGTAGAGATTTCTAAATCAGTGATCTTACACAGCACACATATCTATGTCCACTGCTGAACACCCCTACCCACAAGTGGGTTTTGGTTTTACCACCACGCTTGGCAGGCGAATTATTGGTGATCGCAATGGAGGTGATAAAATATACAGAACGAAGCTGCTACTCTTCCTGTGGTAAGTTCCAAGAGTCAGCTCATATATCATCGACGAGGTAAGTTGGACAGGAAGACTTTTACGCTGTGACCCTCACTGCCCTATGAATAACATTACGAGGCGAAATCCGTTCTGAGGCACTAGAAAATGACAAGCCTTTACCCATCCTTTACCTATAAAAATAGGTTATTGGATATTCGGCACGATATTGGGCACCTATCATTAATTCCCAAGGATCAAAAGGCCCAAGCAGCAAGCTCCCAAAAATCTAAAATTAACCGAAGGATCCAACAAAGAAATATCCCGGTCCAATTAAGTAAAATTGCTTTTATCTACAAAATTAGACCAATACCACCCACACCAAAACACACACCTATTAATCTTGGCGGGTATTCGTAAAAAACCGCGTAAGTACAAAAAAGCGTAAGTACAGGCGGTAACGAAGAGGAATGTACTGCTCTCGATTTATGCGTTCCGGAACCGAAGGTTAATTAGTGTTTGAGGCGGCTATTCACACGGCAACTTGGGTTTTGCATCATTAGAATCAGGAAGATATTATTTTGGTATTTTCTAATTTATTTTTCCAATGCACCAATGTAATTCTGTGTATGTTCCAATGCAGCCAGCGTCTTAGGGACACTTCCGACTGGTATTGATATGGCTGAACTACCTGTAAATCGTTTGCAACAGTCTGCAGTTAGCTCAGTTGTATCAATTGTAAATACTAGTTCTAATTTATTTCCATTATTTGATTCTATTTTTCTTTGCGAATAAAGTTACCTATATGTTTGTTTGTCTATATATTTATTTTCTTCATTCTTCGGAATACATGTCATGTGTATTTTGACCTACATACTTAAGTTAAATCCTGATTGTCGCTCCGTGAATGGTAGCTTTAATACAATGTTACCTCTGTTTTTGTTCGCGTTTTAACAAAATTTATCGTTTTTCTTTTTGCTACTCGATTCTGAACAACCTTGTTTGTTACTTTCACTCAAAGACAGATTACATAATTTTCTCCTTATGAAATTAAAAGCAGTGGTTTTAATTACAACTAAGTTTTTTAATGGCAAGCTTATGGTTGGTCGCAAATCAACTGGGTCGATAGTGCCCACTATAAGTGTATTTTGTAGTAGCTTAGGGTATGTAGGTACATACATTATGATAATACAAAATACACGAAAGCAGTTTCACAAAGTGAAACAAACTTCAGTTTTGAATATAATTACTGACACCCTTCGTATCCGCCGGTTTGATCCAAAACATTGATTCCATTTTGATTGATCATCCCGTGCCCATAATTTATAGTTTTTAGGGTTTTGTGCACGGAGGCGCGGCGACGGGAATTGTGAATAATGCAGTTATGCCTGTTTGCCTGTGTGTAGCAGATTTGATGGATGGGGTGTCGCGAGGGTCATGTATGGTCAATGTTGTGTGAAAAATATTTTTGAAGTCATTGTGCGTTGTGCGAGTTAGTTTCTTTGCATGGCTGGCTTTTGTCAGTGTGATGTGAGATGGGACACCGAAAATGGTAGATAGTGAGAATGGATCTGGCTATGGTAAGTATATTTTTCTGAAACTTACAATCCGAAATATGTATGAAAACTCCTATTACTTATGTTGAATCCTTACCATGTTTGGCTCTGTATTTTTATTCTCAAATTCTGGAATACAACAATTTTAGTCTGCCTTTTTTGATCTCTCCAAAATAAAATAATTAAAAAAAATAAAAATGCTGGACAGAGAGACACAGAGACACATACACAGAGCATTATCTAGCCCCAAGTTAAGCAGAGCTTGTGTTATGGGTACTAGATAATTGATATACTTAATACAATACACTACATAGATAGATATTTATTTTTTATAAGGCAACTGACTTTTTGTCAAACTAAAATGTCCCTGAAAACTGTTAAAAGAAAACCTGGAACTGCACAATATGACTTGTTGGCTCTAAAATTTTCACAAAAATCCGTCCAAAATACTGTTTTAACCCTTAAAAAGAACAAACCTATTCAAGCCCGTCTGTCCCGCGGCATCGTGTCGCGTCGTACTGACAACGTCGTATCGCATGACGTCACGCCGCGGGCAACATCCGGTTTTTGCACCTCGTTTTTGCGTTTTCTTTATCTGAATTGGTGTCAGTTTTTTGCGAATGTTTTTGTGAAAAATGTGTTTTTGTTTAACAAGCGTGTTTTGGAGTTATTTGTGTATGGAAAGCATGAGAGATATCGACAAAATCTTATCGATATCTCTCAATTCAATGTCATTAAATTAATCCCTTAGCTGTATTCATAGGGCTATATGACGTCATCATTGTCACCTTTATTTTTATAAACCAAAGAGTTGCTGCTTGATACTTCAACTGTCTTCTTGGTGAACTTTTACGAGAATTTCATAATAATGAAGCAAAATACCGTCCAAAACTAAACAAACGCTTCCCGAATCCCCAAGTTTGCTAACGATACTGAACTAGGAAAGTTCTAGCATGATGCACGAAAAACTTATTTTAACCGAAAAAGTGAAACTTGAGGGTTCCGAACGAAGGGTTCCACATCATTTATAACAAACGTCGGATAAGACACGGTTTTGTCCTATCTTTTAGTTGAGGCTGTTTTTGCGTATAAAAATAACAGGATTCCCATACGAAGTGGTAGATAAATAAAATAAATAAATACTGAAAAACATTACTAAATAAATTTTTATTTATATAAAATATATTTCCGAAAAAAAATACCTACAGTTATCGAAGTCTTTTATATATAGTTAATTGTTTAATCGGGTATTTATCGCGTACCTTTTGTTATTATATCCCCTACGTTTACGTACATAGTTAATGGTTAACTATGTTTACAAAACGCGAAAGTTAAAAAGTTTCTTCTATATATTTTAAAGCTGAACCTATTGTGTAATTTAATACTTCTTGTTTAGGCGTTTTGATGACGCTACAGCGCTTTATTGTGTCTGTACCAAGAACAACAGGACCGAAATCAAAAGTACCACCAAATAGCAACGCCGCTTAGACACAACAGTGACCCAAACTAGCGAGTGTTTGGTCTACGACAAGCTATTTCACCAGTTCATTGTAATGCTGTAACTACAGAGTTTGCCATTATTGCTGTCCACTTTACGTCATTTGAATTTCAGTGCCTCGATGAATACAAAGCTTTGCGCCTCTACTGCGCCTGATCACAAAATCAGAAGCAAATGATTGTCGTCTATCCGTAAAGTCATACACGTTTCCTCTGGATACCGTCCAGACCCTTTCAAAAGTCTAGAAAAGTTTGTAAATTATTAAGTTATTTTCTGATATTCCTCTGTAGGTAATGGGGTGAAAATTAAGTTTGATCAATTCCGATCAAATACCAATAATGAGGTTTATGGGAACAAATTACTATAAATATACTATATAGTAATTTGTTCCTGTTGCTATAGCTATCTTAATACTAGAGTATTAAGATAGGTAGATTGTCTTAAATTATACTTAAAGTTCTACAAGCTGAAATTTTTTTTTGGCAGTCAAGAAACTGCTTATTGTCTGATCGTTGCAAGTTTGGTTAGCTTGGACTAGATGATGCCGTGTGAACTGTCGAACATTATTTAATAATTTAATTTAAAACATTTAAGCGAACATCAGTATTTTTTTTATTTAGTAGATTCAAAGTAGGTACCTAATGCTATCGATAACACTGAAACTTGTTTAAAATTGATACACCATCATTACGAGTTATTGTATCGAAACCCGACGACAAGTAACAAACAAGCACATGTAGATATCATTAAAGTTGTAACGTAATAATAAAATGGGGTATTTTTATAATGGGAGTCGAATGAATAGGACCCTTTGTGGGACATCGGCGATGGGTAATTTACAGAATGTTAGTGTGGGGTCATACAAGGCCTATGGGCAGCTGGCGGGGTCCAATAGTTGTTACATTGTATGGGATAAATTATTGTAATTCGCTTGATACTTTACAAAGGGCTGACAAAAAACTGTGTTTAGGTTTTAATTTGGCTACTGAGGATGCTAAAGAGAAAGAATCGATCCCTCCAACTCAGCGGATGTCGTAAGAGTCAACTAAGGGCACATGAGGAAGGGCGGCTACTGCCTTCTCTGTTTCTTGTATTTCAACACCTTTACTGCGAACACCAATGCGCTTGATAAGCGTGGTGATAATGGCAAAATCGTCCTTGCTTGTGTGAGGCATGTTCAACAGTGAACGTTTAGTGTGCTGGCTATATTTAATTGCTACATTTGCTTTAAAAGACTAGCATAATACCAACTCTCATATTACATGGAGCATCTTTGACAAAAATGAATGTAGACGTCATGAAATGGACTCTGATTGAGAACGACTGGTTGCCTAGTAAACTAACAAATTACGTTAACAATAAACGTCTACCTTCAATGTCATTTTAGAGATTGTTTTATTCGTTAATGGAAGAAACTAGAAAAAGTATAATATTTCCTGCGCCCATGGCTAGTCTACGTTGAGATTGACCGTAGTGGCCAAAATTCAGCTAACAAGACATCATTATGAATGTAAACGGGCTTACTATGAACCTATTTTGTGTCCGAAGCGCACCAACGATTCATGGCAAAGTTCAACGTTGGTGTTTTTCACACAAACTTGGTTCTTAGGGAATCCGCTTACATTTGAATTCGTCAAACTACGATCATTTTAATAGTAAAATAGAAAAGGATTTGATAGTACTAAAAGTAAGGGCTACGTTACCTCTAAATCTAGAAACTTTCTTAACAAAGTTTAGCCATATCTACGATACAAATAACCTTATGTACGTATAAATGTAAATATAAAGAAACAGGAAAAATACAATACGACAATATTTTCCAATAACAAACAAAAAATCTTCTGGCAGCAATTTCCTATACATTTTTCTCTTTGAAATCGGTAAATACAGGGCCTATATGTTATTAAATTCCTTATTCCATATTAAATGATGCTGAATATAATATTTTTTGAATATTCAACATAGAAACGAGAGGATTTATTGTAGTTTTGAATATCGTTCTTGTATTGTAAGGTATCTACCTATCTTTCTATGTTTATCGGTTATCTAGTACACATAACACAAGCTCTGCTTAACTTGGGGCTAGATAATGCTGTGTGAATTGTCCGACATTATTTATTTATTAGTTATTTATTTGACTCATATTTTCGCAGTGACTCACTTCTATTTACTACTTATATATAACTGTTTTATTCGTCAATCTATGGTTGTTATAATCATAGAATTAGCTGGGCTTGGCTGTAATGCAAAATAAAATTAATGAAGACATTATCAGTGGAGAGGGAATGTAAGTGGGAATAAATTTAAGACCGCTTTGAAACTAACGGTCTTTGGGGCAAACGACTACTGAGAACTGTAAAAACTCACTTATTATGCTCCCGTCCGTACAACAAACAGTTCCTTTAACTACCATCATCACCAGCTTTTACTATGTATTATATATTATATTCCGCTTCGCAGAGGCGGTAGCTCCAGTACTCCAGTCATCCCGTGACCACGACAGAGTGTAAACCTGTTGAAACGTCGGGAAAAATAGGTAAATAAACGCGATAAATACCCGTGAATAAATATAAGAATAGAAATATTACATTTGGTAAATCTTTGATTCAGGATAAACCGTACAACCTTACACTCGCAGTAACCACACTAGTACTGCACATGCCACGTAACATGGCAAACTGGATACTATCCAGTTTACCACGTAGGCAAGTTAGCAATCTGTATCCATCAGCAGATGTGCCTTCACCGCCGCCGTCCCATTTCCATAGATGCACAAATCCAGGGTTGATGGATAACATCGCCACGGCACAAATAAGGGTCGCCGTTCAACGCTGTTATTGTACTCAAATCAATTTGGATCAGCTGACGTAGTGTGGAGATTTGTCGATGATTTTGGGAGTTTATTTTGAGACTCGATTTGGCATCATTTTCTTGGCTTCGTACCAAAACTGTCATGAAATTATTTGAATGTATAGTTTTATGGAAAACAACAGCTTGTACATCTTAAATTAGTAAAAACATTGATGGTTTAACTAAATCTTAACAGTTTTCACTTATAAAAGTTCTGACATTTGTTTCAATCATAATGTTACGTGTATTCTTTGCTAAGAAAGTATTGTGTAACTTATAAAAAAATGGTTTACTTCATTGATTGTCAAACGGTGAAATATTCTTTTTAACTGATGATCTCTGTTCTTTAGCGCCGTCGCTCCTTTTTGCTAATCGATATCGACATCCAAAGATGTCCCATCCCTACATTTTGCATCGACGTCCAGAAACGTCCAGAAAAAATAGTTGAGCTTTACACCCCACGGATTGTCATCGTCGACGTGACTGTAACAAAAGTCACGCAACCCCGAATCTGCTAATTTGAGACGCGCCCAATTTTTCCAAAATATTTTTTTAACGGGTGTTCGGTTTCGATTTAATGGGGATTACTATTGTTGGTTTTGATACAAGGGGCACCCGAGAAGGGTTAATTTTCATTGTTGCATTTGACTTTGATTTTTTGTCTGATTAGCTATCGGCTTTCCAATCTCACAATCGAAGTAGGTATAATAGAAAAATATAATCCAAAAATAGCTTTAGTTATTGAAAAGCCCAATCTCGGAATTGTTGATCATTTTCGTTGGAACTCGAAGAATCCTAAATGGTTTCTGAATTCAATAAAACATCGTTTTCTTCGACTGCATATTTCTAAATTCGTCTTGAATTAACATCTACGAAATGGGTTTCTGTTTTTCTGTTTATTTAAGACGTGACTTCAGGGCATTAGGGAATTGAATAAATAAGTCTGTAAGCGTATTCAAATTAAAGCTATCGACTTGGTATGCGTTTGTTTTCAAATTCATTTTTAGCATCCTATTTTCAGAAAGAACAAACACCACCAAAGTTCTGTTTTTTTTTTTACTTCCATGTATAATTTTGACTTTATTTTCCTTCTTTTCTCAAATAGGTAGGTACTTAAGATATGAAAAGTTGCATTATTCAAGTTCAGTACTATTCGAGCCCATCCATAATCAAATCATATTCTTTCACTGGTACACGTGGAAAGCACCGTTGCAGCACAGCACAAAAATTTGCATTCAAATATAGGCTTCTCGTAACACTTAGATTAATTTTATATTGACGGCATCAGATGACAGAGGACCACACGTTTGAAGCTTGTGGGAGCTATTTTGTCATTGTAAAATGTATCTAAAATTTGAATGCACGTTTTTGTGCTGTGTGGTATCTTTTTTCAGTGGGTTTAAATACCTACCACTATACTTCCTCTATTTAAAAAGAGTCTCAGAGTTTCGACTGCTCCTCGGAATATCAAAACTTGAAATACCGATAAATTGAATTCTAAAAGTAAATAAAACTGCCATATCGAAATATAGAAATCATATGAGGTTGATAAAGAAAATACCTAAACCACTCAGATTTTGATCATTATTAATCTAAGGTTTCTGTTATCCTTATCATAGTAAGCCCTGACACTCGAGGTAATTTCTAAGAAATTAATAAAAGAATTCAAATCATTAATAAATCTAACTAAAAATCTGAAGAAGATTCCCCCAATCCAATCAGCAATCACTTAAAACAAAACTTCCAGCCATAAGTCAAGATAGCCGACGTCATCCATCACGATATTACATAGAGAGCCGACTTAGCCCGCGGATGATTCTACTACGCAAATATTTGGAGACGGCTCGTTTAGAGGGTGCGGCTCCATTGTCTGATGCCAAGCTATGCGGTACGGTTTTATCTCCATCCACAAACTCTTATTTATTTTTAACCAGCTTCTGTCCGTGCTTTGCACGCGTTCTTTAGGGATAAAATATAATAATAAATAGATAGATAGATAGATAGATAATACTTTATTGCACCACACAAAGACAGATAACAATACAGAAATTAATGCTAAGAGTAGACGAAGTACAAAGGCGGCCTTATCGCTATGAGCGATCTCTTCCAGGCAACCTTGGGATGGACTGGACATGTAAGAACAAAATAGACGGTGGCACCCGAAAAATATCAATAAAAAATAAAATAATACTTACACTACATACTATAATACCTACATTTATAACCTACAAACAATTTAATAAACTTACATAAACATAAAATAAAGTTATCTAACTTTGCAAGGATAGATAATACTGATGAAGCAGTTTTTTAAAGATAGGAAGTGATTTGGCACGTCTGATGTCCAGGGGGAGAGCATTCCATAGACGGGTAGCTTGTACAGTGAAAGATTTGTCGTAGAAAGTGGTAGTGTGGGCAGGAACTTTTAAGACGAGTGTTTCAGAGGAACGCAAAGAGAGAGAGTGAGAGTCAGAAAGGAATTCAAAGCGCTCCTTGAGATAGGAAGGGCTAGGAGGATAGAACAATATACTGTACAAGAGAGATAGTATGTACCTAACAGTTTATATTATAAAATTTATGCAAAATTTCAGCCCGATCCGTTCAGTTGTTTTGGCGTGTAGAGGTAAGAAATATTTGCAGTATATTATATTAGTTAAACGTTTTGAAACTAGGATATTATAGGTGCAGTTTTATTTCCTTTCTCTGAAATTCACTTTTCTTCATATCTTTTTGATGACTCTAAATTTTATGTTATTTAAATTATGGCCATCATCGTATGGATTCTTTAATCTTTGTTTGATTTTATGCAGAACATGTACACTTAAAGTTCAACTCGCTTGAACATATGATTTTCAATGTTATTTATTTTCAAGGATATTGTCAGTTTGTTCTTAGGCTACGGACACGAAATCAGCGGGTGTGGGGCTGCGCCCCGCGATCGCTGCCTTCGAGAACGAGGCCTTAAAATTTTCACTTATTTTTGTTTATCGTGTGTCTTTTTAAAGTGTAGCGTACAACTACACTTAAAAAGTAATCCATTTTTTCAGTAAAAGATTTCCGTTTGCCATTCTGTGACTCGTGTATCACAAACTCAGGTAACGTAACTAGTAATAATATAAAGTTATATCTACGATATAGTTTTATATACGATGCTCATGCTATATTTTTTCACAAGTTTGTAATACGTCGTCAAAGCGTCGTGTCTTCTCGTGTCGTGTCGTGCCATCTTAATCGTGTGTCCACGAGAGCTACTGCCGACAAACTGTTGTACAGTTTGGCAGAAACATTACATGTAATGTACTGTTAAGTTGAAGAAAATAAATAAATACAATTGCCATTCAACGTGCCAATGCTGCCAGCATTCTCGGCACTCTGCCTTCTGGTGACGGCTTAGATTTTTAAGAAATAGGTATAAATGTATTTAATACTTGTAATTGTTTTATTCTGTAACTGTAATTTTCTATGATTTCTGATAATAAATAAATGTATGAAGTAATAAATACATTAAAATAATATTATAATAATATTTTGTCGTCTGGTTATGGACACGAACACTTGCCGTACCTCTGTTAGTACAATCTACAAATTTCGGGATCCCCTTTCTTAAGTAATGTGCTATTGCTTTTGCTAGCGTCAGTATTTTTGGCAGGAAAATATGGCAGCGTCTAGAACACTGTCTATAATAATAAAGTATCTAAGGTTACAGCCGGCTTGTTCTCTGATCAGGCTTTCCTTTAGTGTTTTCGTCTGGGTTTTATGTTTATCGAAGTAAATCTTACTTTTAGTAATTGGACCATACTCGTATTATACAATGTCAGAATTTTTTTCTGTCTTACATGGTGTTTATAAAATACCTACTGACTACGTATACCATACATTCGACAGAGACAGATGGCGGCGTATTGCACCAGACGTCTTCCATGAGGACCCCAGTGTAACTACGACCAAGTCACACTGTGCCAAGTGTGAATGATATAGAAGAAGTTTATAATATTGTTGACTATTTAAAAGCATTGATACACTGAAAAAAATATAGTCCAACTAAGACGCATTTTACCTTAGTTGGCGTCAAAATAGTTGGAATGATAAATATCTCATTCAATACAAACAAGAATGCATGGTAGCTGCAACATATCGAATTTGTTTAAAACAAAATATAGGCACATCATTGACATATCAATGCTGTAAGTCAAAATAAATATTCACTTTGTCATATTAAACATTTAATCTCTGAATAACTACACTTTATAAGGCCAATTCATTACTTGGTAGAAGGAGCTATTACGATTTAACTAAGTTCTCATGATCACATTAGACAAGATTTTAATCAATGTAAACAAATTTTTTTTCAGTGTAGGAACGAAATAGATGTAGATAAGAGAGGAAGACTTTTGACTTCCAACGGGACGACATGAACTAAAATGATAAAAAAAGTCTTAATAAGTAAGAAGTACTTACACTTCCTCGGTTTTTGATATCAGTAGCGGCTGAAATGTATTTATATTTTGTAAAACTTATTGCACATAGTATTAAGAGATACAACACCTTTTCCAACAAGTTACAAGTTAATAATCATACCTTAGCTTCAGATGTCTCACAAATTCTCCCCAAAATACGTAGCATTAGCAACATTGTACCTAATTTCTTGTCCAAGTCCTTTACGGTGTTCATTTGCACACATTGTGCTACGGACCGTTTGTTGCGATAGCGTTACGTCGGCGTGCCATGTACATTACATTACAGGAACGCTGTTCTGAGGAAATTCGGCTTGTCTGGAAACAGCGCTGTGTTTGACTTTTGGGTATTTGCTGGGACCTGGGACTATCTATAATTGAATTACATTTACTTTTGCCACTAATAGTGAAAGTGGCAGGTTTGGGGGTCGGTGGGTAATATAATGCATAAGAATTCACTTATTCTTGGGAACCATCCTATAGAAAATATTTTGAAGATAAAATAAGATGATACTGGATTCAAATTCTATCATCATATGTTAGGTATAGTTTTCATAGTTTTATAACAACTTTACGAGCGTTTCTCCATAAAAAAAGTCAGTAAAGTTGAACAAAGTGGCCAAAAACCGACCAAGCTAAACGATAAAACACAACATAAACAAAACACGGTTTGATCCCTCGATGCATACAATAACGACATATTAAAGACGTAGATACTATAGATGCAACTCCGTTTTAGACAGGCCCTTTTGACACAAACACTAGTACTGATCCCAAAGCTTTCAAAGACCTAATTGACTCAAAGAAAGGTTCAGAATTCACAGCGAAACAGTCCTAAACAACACATGAAACGTCACAGATACGCCGTCGAGCATCGGCCGGTTTGAATAGACTCAGCGCTCTATTGTGGACAAAAAGCGAGGCGTGTGTCAGCGTTTCAGATGGTACTGGGTTACTGGAATGAAACAAACATACGTATGGTTTTCTAATAAACGATTGTTAACTTTACGTTTCGGCATTACAGTTATTTCGTCTGCAGAAATCATGAACGCGTACATTAAATAAGTATTGTTTTGTGCGTGTTCTAGTTAGGTACGTCAAAAATGACATGACTGTCTTTTGAGTAGTAATTTTAAAAATTTAAAATTCATTCAAATAACTTTAAGGTACGGCCTATGGGTTCTTACCATGTCCCTGAGTTCATCTCACGAAAAGTTTGTTTTGATGGCTAAGATAGATTTAAAAGGTGAACAAAATAAATGGTTTGTTTTTTCATAGTTGTGGATTCAATTCAGTCAAGATTAAAACACGTAATAATATGATCGGGGTAACGACTGAAAACACGGTATATTGTGAGAAAACACGAGCCAAAGTGATTTATAAAACATAATTATTTAGTGAGTTTTGCAAATAAGGTTAGCAGGTTTTTTTCTCTTTAGGTGTGTTTGTACTGTAGTACAAGAACAAAATTAAAAATTTTAAAACCCCCCGACAGATTTTCTTGAAACATGGATAAGAACACTTGGAATAAAATTATCTATGACACAAAAGAAACTAAACGAAAATCGGTTCATCCGTTTGGGAGCTACGATACCACAGATACACAGACATTACACGTTAGACTTATAACACCCCTCTCTTTTTGCGTCGGGGGTATAAAAAAAATACCTACAACTTTTACAAGCCATGATCAGTTTGTAGTCAGCCAATGTTGGTCTTGTTCTATTATGATGAACAAAACAAGTGACAATAGCTTTATTTGATCACCAAGCCTAACTAATAAAACCTATTCATACAGCAGCAACACTAATCTGTAACGTCAATAAGTCACAGATATCCATAGATATACGATATTCGCTGAACATTGCCAATAAGCCGTGTGTCCAAACATGATACTGTAATCTTTGTTTGTTTCTCGCTGCAAGGCATGGATGTCAATCGGGACATAGGATTTAGAGAAACAGCTTGTTCAGTCGAAGCAGGCTGGTTGCACCTTTATTTTGGTTTACTGGTTTATAAACTGAAGAACGGTAGAGTCATGTTACGAGGAGAGTGTTAGAATTGAATGTGGATGGATATAGGAGAAGAGGTAGTCCTAAGAAAAGATGGATGAACTGTGTGAAAGATGACATGAGTAAGTAAAGCGTGAGAGGTGAGATGACGACTGAAGCGAATGGAAGAAGAAAACCTGTTGTGCATGGGGGTAATGCCTATAATTGCCACGCTATAGGCATGCGGGTTGGGGATCGCAGTTTGGTAGTAGAATTGTTCTGCAGGGGGCGCTGCTGCCCGCCCCCGGTGGATATCCCTCAGTCGCCTCTTACGACACCCGCGGGAAGAGTTGGGGTGGTGCAAATTCTAAGCCGGCACCACACAGCAAAGATGCACAGGTGCATCGGAGGTACGTAGCGACCAAGTTATTAGTAAACGCGGGACACTACGCTGTAGTGCCGGAACAAACCTACTGCCACCCTTGCACTGTGTCAGAGGGTCGCGATACATCCACGGAATGTTTGCAGAGTAGTAATGATGACGTCGACTCGGGTAAGGCAGATTATGAAGATTGCTGCTGATGGAACGGGACAAGTTGGAAGGAGTACAAGAAGATTTAATGGGGAGATGAGAAGTACATGATTTATTCGCTTGAGATACATCTTTGTTGAACAGGTGAATGAGGAATAAAGGAGGATAGATTTCGTCTCTATTTTTAGATTGCTACTACAAATTTTTCCTACTAGCAAAAATCAATACCTAGTATCTTTACTGTGACGTTTTATTGTAATTTCATACTCATGTCCCGCCTCCTGTGGACGTTTTCGGGGCTTATAATAATAGTGATGATGATATTTAAGAACGGAGCTCAAAGCTCGTCAGAATGGGATTATTCACTATTTCATGAAAAGTAAATGAATACAAAAAGGATACAAAAGGATTTTTGCGCCACAGCGTTTCCTAACTCGCGCAAGCCTCAAAAATAAAAATCAAATAACAAAGGTTTAAAATGCCTTTTATATAAACTCATTGTTCATTTTTAATAAAGTTAGTACTGGCCAAGTTTAAAACTAAGCTGGGTCGATTTATCATTGAATTTATCTTAACCAAGACCGCTAGGATCGTAAATTTATATCTCAAAGTTAATGGAAACGAATGGTGCTGCTCTACTTTTAACTTTTAAACCCATAACTGGGGTCATTAAAGGTCTAAAAAATTATATTCACAGTGTTAAAAGTGGGCCGTGGGATAGAAATCACCTTTAAACGTTTGTAGAAACAACGCGTGCGAAGCTGCGGGCACAAAATAGTAATTATACTAATCAAAACAAAATAAGAGCCACCACTAATTTTCCAATTTTTTTTGTCAGGATTTTTGGCTCTTTTTATTTCGATACCTATAGATTACATACATTTAGATACATTTAGATTCTTTGTTGAGGCGTTCGTTGTGCTATGTGTACTTTAGCAACCGACAGAAAAATCAAAACCGCCAAATAACCTATTTTATACACGCAATATGCCAAAGACGCAAAATATCCTGTTTGCAATATGTTACAAAAATTTAGGTACCCTACTGGACGAGTAGGGTTATTTGTCTATGTTTTTGGCAGCATTAAACTTCAGATTAAATGTTACTTTCCTGCATTACAATTTAGAAAACCTCACAAATTCCAAGCATGAATATAAAATTTCAGATACAACGATGATGGTTGTATAAAAAATGTTTCGGATTTCCGGTTTCAGTGCGGCCATGAATGGTGCATGGAACGTACGATCCATTACATGATTGAACTCTGCGGTGGTATTACGTGGAACGGAACGGTGCCCGTGAAAACACTTTTTAGCATAGCAACACGGTGGATTTTGAAATATATAATTGGGGTGCTTGCATTTACTGATAATGACTAAATGGACTGGGTACTATGTAAGGTCGTTTGTTCCTTTACATTTTGAGACGCTTTGTAAAACAAAATAGATATAATATAAACATTTTTAAAAGAAATTTATTGGTAATTTTATTAAGTACCTACCTGTTCGTATAGCGAACAAGCCGCAAGCGACGATGGAAGCTGAAGTCAGGCACAGTCTATAGTCAAGGCGAGCAGACGTGCGCGCGCACAGAAATCTACTCCGCGAGTCAATAGGAGAAAAATGACACACTTTGACTAGCGTTATTCATAAGAAAGTCTATATTATAATTTTGTAAAACCTGTAAATCAGTAAATTCATCTATAAACTGGAAGTGTTCAAAAGTCTTTTGTTGAATAGTACCTGCAACTTACAGCAATTTTATTTGTGTGTTAATTTTATTTTTGTATACGTGTTCCAGCTCGTATATATTTCCACTGAAAGCTTTTTTCCAGAACTGGAACTACAAATAATTAATTATGTCCACAAAGTTCCCCAGAATATGGACGCGATGTAGTATTTTCATTACTTAAATAAATATCCCATTTGACGGGAATCAATCCCGCTGTGATCGGCGACTGGGTTTTATTTGATTTAATAAAATATTCAGGGGCGAAAGAAATGTTTGACTAAGTAAGCGGCTTATGTGACACTCATTTTAGCTTTTAGGATGTTTCTCGGATTTTCAGAGGTTGCATTCGAGAACGGAAATAGAAAACTATACATATTTTTTTAACAGCTAGCGTCATTCTAATCATCTGGGTTTTCTTTTAGCGGATGCCTAGATTTGTGATGTCAGCATAATTGTATGAAATAAACCGCCAAGTGCGAGTCAACTCGCACACAAAATACACGGTTTAGCATATGAAGAGATTGCTTCTAGAATGTGACACTTCGACATTTATTTGAAAAAAAAAACCTTAAACATTATGAAAATTATCTTTACATACATGTACTTTTGGTCGGAAAGTAGAACATGCCTCATTAACCCCACCCTTTGTATCTTAGTGCATAACGTTTTAAATAAAGAACTAAATTTAAGCTGAATTTTGTGGATAAAGACACATTTTAGGTCACACTTGTTAGGAGTTACAATGTTGTATGAGATTTGCGTTGGTAGTATGTCCGTACGGTAAAGGCACTGTACCAAATCCCATACAAAAATAGAACGTCTCCATACAATCAACTATCGAGTCAACTATCGAGACACAAAACTTAGGGATTTGGCTTTAGCATATAAATTATAAACGACATCAAAGTTACTCTTTCGATTTCGTGTAGGTGACACTTATGTCACCTACACGAAATCGAAAGAGTAACTTAGTTGGTTACGCACGACAACGAAAACTAAACTTCAATTTTCCTTTTCCGAGTAGGCCCCCAGAACGCAAATCTGAATGAAATGAAATAAAAAAAAAATATTTAGCACGACACAAAACATACTTAAGGCCAGGTAGTCCTGCAGCAGTAGACGTAAGGGAAAATGCGTGCCTGCCAAGCCGCCGCGCTCGTGTTTTTTGTAGTTATTTAAACATGGTGATTAACAAAATCATTTTATCAAGTCAAACACTAAGAATTTGTTTAGAAATATTAGGTGTCCTTAGTTGAGTACAAAAAAAAGTGTGAGATCAGTAGTTCGCTAGTCATAGTATTGAAAAAACGTTAGAAAAAGGGGTAGCTTTGGGATATTTTTCTATCGAGTGACTTTATTAGATCTTGTAACTGAATGCGATTGACTAGACTAGATCCTTAAGTAATATATATCTTTTTTTTCAGAATTCTAAACACTATTTTTTAAGTCTCAGATGGTTTTAAAAATCACAAAAATGTGGCCTCTGCTGGCCTACCAAGCCTTAAGAAGGAATAACTAAGCTAGGAATTTGCGATTAAATCTAAATTGTATAACATAAATCGAAAATAAAGATCACTCTTTACGAACAAAGTCCATCCAGACCAGATTCATGCTACAACATGCTACCATAAACAACAAATCACCGAAAAAACTCGCAATAAGATAGAGCAGTCACAGCGCAGAGACAAACGAGGCAAATATCGCGGCATCCATCACCATCGGAGGCATGTGTGTATGACAAATGCGTGTATAATCTGTTAGTGCACTGTACGGTGTTCTCTGTTTTTGGCTTATTCTGCTTTTTTTGGAACGTAAAAGGATGATGCTACCTGTATATATTGAGTTCTTAATGTAGAGTCTGTTTCTACTTAAGCCGGAGTAGCGAAAAATATGTACTCACAATAATAATAGCGAAATGATGCAATACTTTATTTGTCTTGGGACGCTTCCGAATGGTATTAATATGGATTAGTTCAGCCTGTAGATTGTTTGCAACAGTCTGCAGTTAGCTCAATTGATTCAATTGTAAATACCAGTTCTAACTTGTTTCTATTATTTGATTGTAATTTTCTTTGTCAATAAAGATCTATCTAATATGAATATGTCATATTGACCACCTCTGTACCGTAGCGGGTGAAGGTCCGGCTGCGACATAGGAGGTTGCGGGTTCAATTCTCGCCTCGAGATAAGTGTTTGTACGATCTGCAAATATTACTACGTATATACCTAATAAAAGTATCTATAATCCGAGCTGGATTTATATAATCCGCTATGATTAGGCATAAAGTAAAAGGTATTCTATTTTGAAATAGTAGTAAGTTGGGCGATGTAACTTGTAGACGAACTTTCTTTTCGTTTCTCTGATTACTAAATGCATGGATTTCTTGAGTGTTATAGATCTACACCAATTCATTCTTCGAGCTAAATAACTGCTATCCATCACCGACTGGTCATAGTTCAATATCCATGCCGCGAGTGTGAGCTTTATAAAATAGATATTGACACATCCTTTATCGCGTAATGAGCGGGCCCTTTATACAATTCACTGCGCCTGAGTTCAATTGGAACAACAAAATGAACAACACGATTTGTGTTCATCTTAATGTTAAAGCGAAAGTGAAGATGGTATTTTAAAATGATCCCATACAAAGCAACCAAATGGAATTCAAAGAATCAAACAATCAAAAATTTTTAAACAAAGACTGTCACAGAAATGAACTGATATTGTAGATTTCTGTCGCTTCGGCATGTAGACTAAACTAAAGAAGCGACGAAGACACCTTTAGCCCGTTAGTTTTTATTTTTCGAGTTGGAGCAAAACCGTCGATTTTTATACTCGATTTGACCATTTCGATGGTTTTAACTTTATAATGTCTCATCATCATCATGTCCAGCTGACAAACGTGTACTGCTGGACATTGACCTCCGCCATACGACACCACATGCGGTCCTGAGCCACCACCATCCGTCTATTCCCTGCGACCGCTACCATGTCATCGGTCCATCGAGTGGATGGTCTCCCAACACTCTGTTTCGCGTCGCATCGCGGTCGCCACACGTGAACCTTCATACCCCGGTGGTGGTTAACGGTTCTTCGAGCTATATGACCTGTCCACTGCCACTTCGGGTTACTTATTCTTATAACTTAGTAACTTACTAGCTGGACATTATAACTAGTAAGCTACTGCTTACTAGTTATAATGTCTACCAAAGTGGAAAGTGTGAAAAGTGCTGGTCGCATTCTTGGTGGACAGAGCGAGCAAGGGTGGCAGTGGATTTTTGACAGAAAATTAATTGTAGTAAAGTAAAAAAAAAATCGTGAAAAGTATTTATTCATCGTTACAAAATTACAAGCAAAGTTAGTACAATCAAATAGTTCTTTGAAAGCTGTTAAAAACCGCTCTCTTTTGCTATTTGGTGTAATATTTGTATTTTTATCCGCCGGCTAGAACATATATTGGCAAAAGAGTCCTATTTATTGACGAGGACAACCAAACACCACCATCAAAAGTGACGGAAATCGTTTCGAAATGTGAGATGTGTTAAACGAACACACCGATTCAAAAACTAAAACTATGAATAACCACAAATAAATAAAGCTTTCTTCGGTGACATCTTTTCATTCAAAGTAGTTTTTGGCAACTATTCAAGGACAGAAGACTGCAGTTAGCAACTGGGCACTGACGAAATGTTTTTTTAACCTCTTGATGACAAGCCAAGTAGCTTTTCAGGGAACGGAAATAATACAGAAATAGCACGATTTGATCTGAATTCACTGTTATGTCACGCTCAAGAAATAAACATTTGTGTTTGATGAACATTTTTACGTTTTTGACATACATTGGGAAATTATAGTTGTCTACTTCCTGCCCGACAAAAATTATTAAATTTATAAAAATAATAGTCACTGCACGCGGCTTTGCACTCGCTGTTTGTACGATACCATTGAAAGCTTAATTATACCCCATTCAAACTAATTAAGGATAAAAAGTAGCATATCTGCTTTCCGAATTCAGACCTACATCTATGCAAAAATTCAGCTCCATCCGTTCAGTAAGAAGTTTTGGCGTTAAGAAGTACTAATAATAATAATAAGTATTTATTCATAAAAAAGGTTAACTAATAGGTATTTAAAACTATTTTACAGTCAAAATATTCTAAAATTAAGTAATACTTAAACATAACCTTTCAATGTCAAGGTGACTCCTCGCTCTAACTAAGTTTACACTTGTGTTTAGACGGGAGGGCTCATACCTGCGTATCAAACATACATCCATCCATCATTCCATCCAGCCAAATTTTCGTATTAAATACCTACCGGGTGTAATAGTGTTTTATTTTATAAATAAAGAAGTTGGATTTTCGGTCGAGTATCGTATAAAAGTATTAATTATCAGTAAGTACCCACAACACAAGCTGTTCTTACTTAGAGGCTAGCTGATCTTACCTAACTGTACAGCATAAAATGTTCAGCAAGCACGCGAGGAGATGAGATGAAATGAGACTGAGATTTCATACATCTCGTTCGCGAGCTAAGAGGTTAATTTTTATTTGATCAAGTTTTCCTAGAATCAAGTGTAGAATAAACAGACAAGATTAACTTCAGGTCACTGCTCCACGCCAGAAAGTAAGTAAGGAATAATAACATGGATCCTAGATATTCAAGTGGTCTGATTTTAAATTGCTTTTTATCAACAAATTTCTCACGTTGGCAAACAAATACATCAGATTAAGTATTTGTTGTTCCATAAATAATGACCTTAAATTATATGAATTAAACAAATTAAATTAATTACGTTAAGAAAATACACAAAAGAAGTTTTTGGGTATCAGATGATTTCTAGGAAAAACAATTTGTTCATTACTTCTAGTTAGAATTCAGGTGAGTTTGTATATGTAATAAGGTAAAAGCCACACAATTGTTTTCAGTAGACAACAAAGACAAAGTACGATTATTTTGCAAGAAGTGTACGGCTTCCGTCGGCCGGGCGGCGGGCGGCGCGTGAAGCAATGTGTTGTGTTACACAATACACTGGTACTTATTATTACCTAAATAAAATTTTACCTTTGCCATATTCCTATACACAATAGTATCAAACAATTAGGTGCTATACAGGGAATAAAAGAACGCTACGTCAAATATGAAAATGGTTCAGCATTTTCGGTATGATTTCGGCCTGTTAGCTACAGCGCGGCATCATTGCCGTAGCTAAAATTTCCCTAGAAAGCCAAAATCATGCCTAAAATACAGAGTCTTTTTATAATGTCGCCTCGTGAATGAAGATTCTTTTAATACATAGTCATTTTAATACATGGTCTTTATAAATGCACCCTAAATAATAAAATAAATGTATCTACGAAGAATAGATCTTCGTGAATGTAAATTGTAAGGCCACCGTGGGAACGACAGATTCGGTACCCAAACAGTAGTCAAATGTACTTCATCATCATCATCATCATCAGCCTAGATTAGTCCACTGCTGGACATAGGCCTCCCCTAATGAGCGCCATAGCGCCCTGTCTTCAAATGTACTTATATATCTGTATATACTTAAATATACTATACTTAAATATCCGGTTAAAGTGTTTTCAGCTTTGGAACCGTACCAAGAAGTAAACATACTCAGCTTGATAAAGAAATGGCTTAGGTAAATTTTTTTAGAGAAAAAAAAAAACATGCAAAACCGCGAATTCAAAAGCTAATACAGCATGCATACATTTTGATATGAACTGTCTAACCTAACTTGGCCGTTCGCCAAACCGAAACACCAAATTACGCTTATGAAACCCATCAAGCTTTACATAGGTTTAATTAATCCTGAACTGGTAGATGTTCCCGGGATATTTATCGCCATAATTTACGAGTTATCCCGGAAAAAAGGCATACAAATGCGCGATAATGCGGTCCGATTATTGCGCACGGCGGTGTACTGCAAATGTTTTCAATAAAGAGATAATAACCAGTTTATTTGATTGGAGCTATATGAATAAATAATTTATTGAGCATCATAAATAACTAGGTATATAAATGATCTGCCAGTTTGTCTTAATTTTCAGTTATTGTTGATTTTGCAGTCATCGTTTTATCATCAACCTATATTAGTCCACTGCTGGACATAGGCCTCATCCAATGAACGCCATAGCGCCCTGTTGTAGCTTGGTGCATCCAGCATCTGCCTGCAGTCTTACACATTCATTGTTTACTCGCATTATAAATATACCTAACCTGTAGAAGGTTAGGCAATTGAATCCAACCTAACCTTCTACGTCTCAGAAAGACCTGTACCCACTACGCCACAGAGGTAAATCGAAGTATTTTTTTCACTCATTTATACACATACTCTTTCGAGACAAAATAGCCCACATAAACTATCTATTTTTATACAATATCTGTAGGATATCCCGTGCGAAAATAGATATACTCATTCAGAAACTTAGAAACACCTTGATTCACTCTCGAGTCTCGAGTAACGAAAACAAAACAAGTGCAAAACAAATGAACGGAACTTAAAACAGTACACGCGTATAAATCAAATATACAATGATTCATTACAAACATTTTTAACGGCAATTTAGACTTTGTTACATCGTAATAAGGTTGAATGTCGCTGTGTTTTACACGATCACTTTGCATGCATCAAGCCAATTGAGTCAGTTAGAGACAGATACAACTGATGTTAGTTTATTTTGGTTTAAATTTAACGTAAAGTGCAAGTTGTTTGTCAAGTTCGCTTAGAAAGATTTTTGTTTTGTTGGTAAAACAGAGATTTGTACTAAATCATTATTAATTTCATATTTACTGCAAGTACACGTTTAGGTTAATAAACTATGGAGACTAAAGAGCGGATGCTTTGGTCGTAAAGAGAAAATAATTTAACAAACATCGTGTTATGAAAACTTACCAAATAAAACGATGGTTAACTTTATTATGGTATACTAATATCTCCGACTATCAAAACTTTAAATAACTAAATAAATTTCATAAAATTGGTCGAACTATTTCATGAGTAGGATTTTAGATAGAAGCGTGAAAGTTTGTGAAGAGTGCGTGTACTCGCCAACCCTACTACCAGAACTCCAAAATCACTATACAGATCTTCTGAAAATTTTGCATTTTATGAACTACTGCATCTGAAAATTCTGGAAAACTTAAAACAGTGCAAAGCCGCCGGCAGTAGCTTGCTTTCTCTAAAAATAACAACAAACTCACCTAATTACAACACACGCTAATAGACACAACACTGCACTGTCAGATTCAGCTGTCCAGAACGTCAAATTTAATACCAGTACCGAAATAAATCGACTAACTTCTAAAAACAACCGTTACGTAGAACTACGTGACACAACACTTTACGCTAACGCTGTCACGGGGAGGCTTCGAGGCGCCCGCCCACCGTAACGTCTGCCGTTAGACTACCGCCCGCCCTGTGGAAGGCTTTTGCGGCGTTTGAAAGTTTCTTACGGTAATCTTTACGTATGAATGTGATTAACGGGGACGAATTTTTGGGATGGAATATAGAATGGAACGGAATTGCAAAGTAGGTACCTGTACTTAAGTAAAGTGTATTCAAATTATGCAGGATGAAAATAATTTTAATTTCTCTCAGCTTTTCGTGGTAGGTACTTTTCATTTTCCGGTGCGAGTTGGATATCTACACACCTTTCCATGAGGTTTGCCGAGATTTGAATTACTGGTGACAGAAAAGGCAGTTAAGGGTCAGGTATTCATGGGCCTTTCAACATTGCATTTTAGATTTCGTTTAGCAAGCATTGGGCACACATCCCAGTAAAACCTGTGTTAAAGCCGCCCCCGCTTCCGCTTTTACGGTCTAGCTACCGATGTGTTGAGCCTCTGTTTCTATCTGCAGAGTGGGTAAGGGCCGCATTCTATGGAGATAGTTTACGAGGGCTTAAATGCCACTGTCTTTTGTTTAAAGACCGTCTTTCATGCATAGACTTCAGATAGGGATTTAGAATCTACCTCTCTAAACTAACACTTTCATGGCCCAAGACGCACGCACATGTTAGTCAGCGCCACCACGTGACGGCGCCAAGCACCTGCGGGTCGCACCGTCCATGCTGGGCAGTGAATGCGTTAATATTGTATGTAGTTTTTGACTTATCCACGCCCGTGGAGAATAGGCGCTTAGAATCAGTTTTGATAGCTAATACAAGAAAATTTTTGTTTTGTTATTTTTTAATTTATTATTTTTCTTGTTCTGAAGAGACCCAAGAAGCGCAATCAGTAAGCTATAGGAGGGAAGCTATGCCATTAATTACGATAGGTACAATTATGTCCAGCAGTGGAATAGCTTGGGTTGATGATGATGATGATGAATCAGTACCGGAACAAAGTTCCGACATAAGCGTAATTTATTGGAGACGCCAAAGACAATGTTATCGCAAAGTAACTTAAAGTATCAAAGCAGGTTAAGCCAAGATTTGCAAGTATCATGGCTATCTGGTCGTAACCCACGTCGCGTGACAGCAGCGCCCCCTATCCATCACTTAGATAAGCTAACATTAGCATAGGTCTAGGACTCAACTCCCCTAGTGTTAATGTACTATTCACTCACTTATCATACGAATTAATTATAATAAATAAGTGAAAAAGCGTCGTTGATGGCTGTTAGGGAAGTTGGGAACAGAATACGGTGTTTTTTTTTTGTGACATTTGGATGTCTCATTACCCGACTGCGCAAGAAGGAGGGTTTTGTTTTTTCCACTACTTATTAAGGTTCTTTTGAAGAGGTGGGACGAGGACATAAGGCTAGTTGCAGGAGTCATGTGGAACAGAGTGGCTTAAGAAAGATCCGAATGGAAAAGGTTGGCCCCTCCAACCTTCTTCATTGCCTTAGTCGATTGGCAAACAGATCTGCAAAAATAAATAAACTGCAAATACTATGTTAAGTTTAATCTATTCTTAATTTAGTTATACTTTTATTTTCTTAAGTTTAAACGTGTTATTTATGGTCTGAATTAAAGGCTATATTATTATTATTCAGGCTCTTCTATCCAATTATATTCGATTAATTATATTCGACGACCTCTGTGGCGTGGCGGGCGAAGGTCCACCTGCGACGCAGGAGGTTGCGGGTTCGATTCCCGAGTCGGGACAAATGTTTGTACGATCTGCAGATATTTGTTCAGGGTGTTCTGGATGTTTATCTCTATATAATAAAAAAAATATCATGTATGTAGTGTATTGTATAATGTATATCAGTTATCTAGTACCCATAACACAAGCTCGCGGGGAGAGGTTAGCCGCAGGACGAACAGTAAAAACGTGCTTTCCGAGGCACGGGGGTGTAACACTGCCAACATCCTGACTCCGGGCTGCTACTGTGAATATTTCTGGCTAGAAAAATCCCAATAACACAAAACTTGGCCCAACCCGGATTTGAACCCTTAGACCTCATTATCAGCGGTTGAACACGCGACCGCTAGACCAACGAGGCAATCTTATCAAGTACCTAGGTATTATATGGCAAAAGTAAGTAAGCTGGTTCTCTCGGATGTTACGCGGGTTAACTACGAACCTTATTTGTGTTGGATGACCGCCAACATCCGTTATGAATTTCTCAAACTGCGATAGTATTTATAGTTTAAAAAGGCTTATTCTGTTTGTATTTGATAACCTTCTTACTTCTTCAACTAGGTACTAACTGCCTGGAGTTATATAGGATACACAGCCAGACTGCTCCTTAGACTGCATTATCCGTGTTTACCCGGGGTTATCGCGCTCTACGCAGTTTATTAAGACAAACGGCACATTGTTAACTACCAGTTTAATTGGCCGTTAAATGTGAGATGACGCTCTGAGACTTCGCTTGTTACAACTCGCTTATGTCTTGAGAGCTAGAGGGTGGTGTAGAATTACTTTGACTAGAGCCTTTTTACATTATCTATACTAGAACTAGCGCGAGAGGGGGCCAAAAATGCCGTCAACGAAATCCGAAATACGCGTTCCTGCGAGAACCGCACTGGATTGCTCCAGTGCTTTGCTCGCTGGAACGCGGGACGTACTCACCCTGAAGATGTCCCTCAGTCTCAGAATGAAACGTTTGTGTACTTCCAAGACAAACATAGTTCGTTGTTAGCCCGCTCACATTCATAATTCATTAAAATTACGACAGTTTTTTTAGTAAAATTCAAGCAGCTTTTGTAGCTTACGAAAACGCACGGCTAGAGACGCACACATAAAGTTTCTTGATTTATTGCGCGACACCTTGTACCTAAGAGCTTTGGATATCATGTAGAGTATCGTAAAATATTTGCCGTTGTAAAATAAAGGCCTTGAAATCTTCACAAAATTGCTTATAATACTGTAAACAAATTCATGTTAAATGGGTCATCTAAATGACAGTTAATTTTTTTATCGAAATTTAAAGAAATTCCTATTGAAAGACTTAAACCTGCAAACTTCGCTGCAAGGTCAAGTGATGGACTTTCTTCGGACTTTAACGCAGATAGCTTCACCAGAGAGGCTTCACCAGGAGAAACATTGAAGTTTATCCAATCCTGTTCAAAGACTAAAGTTATATTTAGTTCGTTTTAAGTAACATTTATTTCATTTCTTTGAACCTACCCTACGTGTGAGGGATTACGCACTATGATAATAAAAAACAACAACCACAGTGATTCCACAGGTGATCGGAATGCTGGCTTCTACGAGTATTTCGGTCAACGAATTAGCATTGCCATTCAACGTGGCAATGCTGCCAGCATTCTGGGCACTCTGCCTTCTGGTGACGGCTTAGATTTTTAAGAAATAGATTGAAGTGTATATATTAGTTGTAATTGTTTTATTCTGTTACTGTAATTTTCTAAGATTTCTGATAAATAAATAACACATACAACCAAAGTTGTCTTCAAGAACTAACAAGCAGAAGTGGCAGTGAGCCTGACATACATATATCCCGACGAACCGTTTTTGAGGTAAACGTGTTCTGCACGACTTGGCAATCGTAGTGCAAGAAGTCTTCCGGTCAGGTGGCTGGAAGACGACCAGTGAAAGACAGGCAGATGCTATTTGCAGCAAGCTGAAGATACTGGCAGTATGGCGCTCATTAGAGAAGACCTATTTGCTGCATAGGCTAATGAATGGCCGAGGGTTTTAAAAGTGAAAATCTGTCGAATCATGTTCATACTAAGATTTTTGGTTGTTATTCTGCGCAACCCCACGCTCAGGGTAATTTCTAAGAAATCAAATAATGTAGTAAAATTTTTCGACTTCGATGGGCCTTGAACCCGCATCCTTCCGTCAGTACCGGAATGTGCTAACCAACTACAACACGAGGTCAAGTGACGTAGGAGTCGAAAATCTCTGCGACTTCCTAGGATGCGGGTTCAAGTCCCATCAAAGTCGAAAAATTTTGCGATATTATTTGATTTCTATGTTCATTCTGCCATCTTAGACTCTCTATGATATTTTTATGTCGTGAATATAGAGCTTCGTTTAAGCACAATCTCACTTGTTGGTGAGTAACGATGTGTCCCGGAGGTCTTTAGGACACTATTCACTCTCGTCTTAAAGAGACTCAGGATGAAGCAGTACCTACATTCGTTTAGACCTCAACATTTTGATTCACTCATTCAATTATCTAGTACTTAAACAGTCCAGCATGTTCTCTGTTGATTCATCCTATCAATGACCTATCTCGATCGCTACAAATTGAAACAATATGCAAACGCAGCTGGCATTAATTGCGGGGTCGTGCGATCGACCTGCGCCCACGCATCAATTGCCATCGATTTATCTGCTTCGATCGGCTGGATACAATGAACTTTCCTTTATCATTTTGTTTTGACGATACTCCAGCTATACGGACGCGAGATTAGTCAGCCTTAGATAACTCATATTATAAACTAGTCTTTACCGGGATAAAAACGGGACGACCTCCGTGGCGCAGCGGGCGAAGGTCCGCCTGCGACGCACGAGGTTGCGGGTTCGATTCCCGCCTCGGAACAATTTTGTGTACGATCTGCAGACATTTGTTCCGTTGGTCTGGGTGTTTTCTATGTATAATAAAAAATATCTATCTATGTAAGTGTATTGTATTAAGTATATCAGTTATCTAGTACCCATAACACAAGCTCTGCTTAGCTTGGGGCTAGATAATACTGTGTAAATCGTCCAGCATTATTTATTTATTTATTATATTTAAAAAAGGGTAGCCTTTATTTGAAGCTTGATTGTACGTGCTTTTCATTTGAATTCTTTTTTCAGTACCTTTTGATATCATAATTCAAAGACATTCAAAGTGACTAACTTTCCTATGAAAGGTACTGAAAAATTATATAATTAATTATTTGGGTGGGAATGCACATTTTTATTGAAAAGGTAGGTTCTCATGGAGTCACAAATGACTCCATGAGCAAAATCGTATTATAAATTTTTATAGCCTTTCCTATAATAGACGATTCCTTTGTCTTTGCCGAGGTAATAAAATTACGCTGCAAGTCTTTAATTAAAACAAAGACTTCGCTCATTAAAAAACATCCGTTAAAACTCAAACCAGACGTGTAAAAATCCAAATGACGTCACACCTATCGCGTCCTTTATCCTTTTGAAAGGTAGACGTGCGCAGCCGACTCGACTCGTCTCCTTCGCACAATGACAGCAGACAATGGAACATGCTAGACTCCTGGAATGTTTTGATGAAGGATGATGCTATGGAAAAAGTTTTTTGTGGACGTGATGAGATTGGCTGAAGGTTTTTAGCCTTAGGTCACTCACTGTCTAATGTTACCGTCCATAAATCCGTCAATAAAAAAGAGACGATTCCTCGAATTTTATCCTAGACCGTCCTATTTTCTATAAGAGCGTTTGTTGCTTATGGTACTAATATAGTATTATAATATCCTTGCTTATGATGTGGCAAGCCGGCTTGCATTCTAAGAACACGCGATGAAATAAGACAAATACCTCCATTCCCGAGACGAAATCGCATGTTTTGTAACGTAAGTTTTTTTATATCATATTAGTATGTATATCATATACTAAGGTCAGAAGTGTCCAAAGAGGTTCCAAAATCTTTAAACTTAATAGGATCTACTAGCTCGGTTGAGGCGCTGCACTTAATTTACATTCGAAATTTTTTGTAGAATCTACTTAATGATTACTTTATTACAAAGAATAGAATAAGTCACGCAACCTTCCGATTACACCAATAATCTGAACCTGTTTTAATTATAATAGGAACAAAACCATTCGAACTTCTTTCTGCTTGGTTAACAGAGAGAATATCGCAAATGACTTAAACAATTTTCTTCCCTTTCCGTGGCCAAAATTTATAATCCCCTGCAGAAGGGCACTAAAATTTCCTGGATAATTTAAGGGGTAAAGTAAGTGTCGAGAGAACAAAAATTATGCGGACATTGTCGTTATTATAAAGGTTAGTGCAGGACGCGAGTACGATACCGGAGCGACTCCCTTTATGACTGGGAAACTACTGTCTTCTGTCTAGCCGGTACAGTTGACTGTGAAAGCTTAGTTAAAAGTCTTTTCAAAACACTACGAAAGCTGAATGTATTTTTGTAGTTAGCTCTTAAGATTTTGGAGTCTCGGGCACGTTAAACATTTCGTAAGACATGATATGGATACAATATAGACACGACATATCATACATTTCTAATAGAATAGCGTGGCGATTATTGCCTACATTGATCTTCCTTCTTCTAGTGTAGACAATGTCTATCAGTGGACGTCTTTTGATAAAAAACAGTGTTAATATTGAATGAATGATAATGTCCTCCTAGCCGAATTTTGACCATGACGGCCATTCTCATCGGAGACTAGCCAGATGCGCAGGACGTTATTATAGTCCACAAATGTGTGCGCAAACACAGGTGCACTATCTATTCCCTAACTCTCATAATCTGATGGAACGGCGGCAGACCGACACGAAAGGGGAGAAGTCAAGCGCAGGACCAACGTGCTTTCCGAAGCACGGGGTTGTAATACCGCCAAATTCCTGAGTGAAGTCGTATAGGCAGCAGGAAATCAAGGACACCCTCAGCACGATGATCCGATGATATAAAAACCGTAGATGGCTGGCAGTGGAGTCGCGAAACCAGGTACAGAGGAAAATGGAGAATATTAAATATTAATATTATTATATACGAGTAAATCCGCTATTGGAGTGATAGATGATGACAACGATGATGATGATTGAATGAATGACGAGAATGTTATGAATTTGAAGTCGGTTTTATATATTCTATCTACACGAATGAAATCTGAAGCGGTGCTTCATAAACCCCAGTGTGGAGTCTAAACCCAATATTTCTCGCTGGAAGCCCACGGCCATCAGCGTCGTTAACCCATTACCGTTAGTCTGAGCTGCCCTGTTGTCTTGTTTATCGAGTATAGTGCCGCTTAGCGCATACGTGCCGAGGAACATTTTCATTACTAAGAACTAATAAAAGGTTCTGTAAATTGACTCGATCATAAATGCTCATGACGGACACACACGGTCATGTTTGGGAGCGCGCCGTGAGCAGGCTGCAGGCTGGGCAGTGAATGTGTTACCTGTGAATGTGTCTCTGTTCCTTTCATAATCTGAAAGAATAATTCTGCTTTATGTGTGCTGTGTGGTGCCGTCTTCGAATTTGCACCACCCCAACTCTTCCCACAGGAGTCGTAAGAGGCGACTAAGGGATATCCACCGCGGTCGGACAGCAGCGCCCCCTGCAGAACCATTCTACTAACGAACTGTGATACCCAACCCGCATGCCCAGCGTAAGGATTATGGGCATTACCCCCATGAGATTAATCCCAATAAGGCGCTTATCAGGAGTCCTGCGTCCAGCAGTGGACCGATATAGGCTGTTGAGGTGAGGTGAGGAAATATTACTGAACCTTTAACAAAGTTTCACATTGCCCGAATTGGTACCAGTGATGCTATGCAACTAGAAAACACTAGACCCGGATCAAAATATTTCCACACCATACTAACATTTCTGTCGCACCAGAATCGAAACCGCAATCTTTTGCGTCTTTCGCTCACTGAGTCACGGATTTCGATTGTTCGTGAACAATTTTCAGGATCCTATTTTTTTGTTTTGATGTCTAAGGTTTTACACCGTGTGTTGACAACCGATGGATCGCGGCGGTTGAAAGACCGCCTACGACGCAGGAGGTTGCGGATTCAATTCCTGCTTTAGGACAAATGTTTTTACGATCTGCAAATATTTGTTCCGGGTGTTCTGGGTATTTTCTATGCATATAAAAATATATATCTATGTAATTTATTGCATTAAGTAAGTGATCTAGTACCCATAACACAAGGTCTGCTTAGCTTAGGGCTAGATATTACTGTGTGGATTGTCCAGCATTGTTTATTTATATGCCGAGTTTGGCCTATTACATAATAGACCATCCACGTTCACACCCACGCACGAGTATTTATAATATCTGTAGGTGATAATCAGGAAACGATAGTGGTACTACAAATCAACCGGCCGATAAATCTGTAGTTACTTATAGTTTCAATTACTTATGACCGAAGGCTGTGCTCAATTAGAGCTAGTATACGTGTTAGGCAGGAGTATCTTTGTGTGAGGATTATGGCCATTACTCCTCTATGAGATAGAAGCAAATTTTTTTTTTGTAGCAGCCCGGAGTCAGGAAGTTGGCGGTGTTACACCCCGTGCCTCGGAAACTACGTTGGTCTTGCGCTTGACCTGTTCCCGATCGTGTCTGTCTGCCGTCCCATCGGATTATGAGAGGAAGGCAATAGTGAGTTGCACCTGTGTTTGCGCACACACTTGTGCACTATAATATGCCCTTCGGATCTGGCTCTTGAGATAAATGCAAATAATGCGCGTATCAGGGTGCGTCCAGCAGTGGACCAATACCTATAGGCTATTGTGGTGGATACATTTCATAGTTAGGTGCATATGATGTCCCCCCACCCGTTGCTTCGGAGGCTGTATATTCAGCTGTGGACATCCACAGCTCCACTACTGTACATACGTATTTGTGCTGATGAAGTATATTATTTTGAGAGATTACCCCATTATGACGTTTTGGTTTGTCATGATAACCCCGCATGGTATTGCTTAGATTACTGGGATTGCTCTTCCTCTGGTAGGTACCCTTAGTCGACCCTTACGGCATCCATGGGCTGAGTTTTAGAGGTTTATTCTTACACCACGGCCTGGTAGCTATCATAGATCTGGAAATAGAGGCTAATTTTTATTATGGTACAATGCTTGCGAAGCCTCGTGTCAATTAATTAATGAATCAGAATAATAAGTCTACTTACTAATAAATAAATGCTAATGCTCTTGTGGGTTATTTGAAAATCCTTGCTTATATAAAACTATTGTTTAATAAAAACAAACAAAGCCTTGTTAAACAAAAAATGGTCAAAAAGAACATTTGAATTAAAACCACAATTCGTGTAAACGGTGTTAAATAAAAGTCAGACCTGCCAAATATTTTATACCTAAACACTAAGTTAGTGTTATTCGTGATTTAAGCGTTAAGGCTACAGTTATTCTATTGTCTCCAATTCTGTCAATTTTAATTATACTGACACATCCTATTTTTAAGGAGGCCGTTTGCCTTAGTCTCGCCTTTACACACTCATCTAGAATTATGTGGTCTCAATCATCTAGAATTATGTCATCTCCAGATTTCAGTACCTACGCCGACTCACAATTTGTACAAAATACGTCATAAAGCAAAATAATACCTAAAAATTACCTTTTCACATTGTGTACGTTTGTAATTTCTTAACGCCAAAATTACTGAATTTTTCCTTAAATTTGACCTGTAGTTCTAGATCACTGAACACACTACGCACCCACAAATATTTTTATCACCAAATGATGAGTGCTTAGCCGCGGGCAGCAAGCTGATACTTTATTATGGTAACTCTTTATCGTTTGGAAGTTGCCAACCTTGTATAAAGCTCCTTGTACGAGACAATGCGAGCAGCCGTCAATTACCCATAGTGATATTTGCATAGAATGAGACTAAATGTTGGAACGCTGCAAAAAGGGCGCATTGTGAGTTAAATTAGGACTGGGTATGGTAACGAGGATTGCCACTATGGTCAGTATGGTCGGAGGAAGGGAACGGTGGATGTGGTATCTTGTAAAAGAAAGCAGTCTAAGTCAATTAGTGAATAGATTATCCGTGACGCCTACAAGACGGCTCTGACGGAAGACCAGCGTTAGCAAGCTAGCAACCAACCCATGCTGAGGCAGAAGCCATTTTGTGCCTTTGGGCTTACATTTATAAGTTTTTTTTTTTGTTTTGTTTTAAACTGTAGAAAGGATGTAAGTCTGACTACACAAATAAATCTATTTTGTTCTTATTCTAAGTAAACAAAATGGAGGTTACCTACTACACGCAAATACCAATCGATCCATGAAAAATATTGAAAGTACACTTCCACAATTTTTTAAGTAAGAAAAAACTCAGGACGCTCTTACACAACAAAAACCATGTTTAGTTTTGACAAAAAATCAGAACTCCTTTGATGGGTTATTATAAAAATTCACGGGTATTTTATCAATATGAAAAATAGGTAAATAAACGCGATAGATACCATTGAATATTTATAATAATGTGATCTGATCGCCATACGTTTAAAAAAACTCCGTTGACAGATTTCAAAGGAAAAAAGTGCACAGCCGTTAAGTTAATCATATTATGTTCACTCCTGAGTCCTCAAAATGTTGGTGATACCAATAAAATAGCTTATACATCCCATCGCATCATTTTCTCATTTCATCATTCATCTCATTTCATCATGAGCTCCAATTAAGTTGCAGATGATTAACAATTTAAAATCACACAATATCTTATCCTTTTATGTATGTCTAAGCTATCTATGCCTTCAATAAATGAAATAATGTTATTATTACAATACCTCCTCTACAAAACCAACTTCAATACTTTGACCATAACGGCAGCAGTTTTTGCCGCATCCAAACCAGCTGTTGCGTAGTTTATGGCGTGCAGCAGGTTTTTAGCTTTTTGTTGCGTACCTATCTGCCCATGGAGATTCACCTGGAAAGTTAGGCCACGGACAGAGTGGAGTTCAGTTACAAGATAATAAATAGAGATTGGAACGAAATTCGGCCATACGTTGTCCTCACTACTGCGCCCAAGGGAGCAAACAAAGCGATTTTTAGAATTTTGACTTCGAAGGGTGTGCATTTAGTACACTTATTAAAAACAATTTTTAAATCAAAGCACTTTCAGATCTTACCATAGATTTCAATTCTTTACAGAATTAGAACTTTAAATTATATCAACTATGTAACATAAATAAAATCATAGAAAACGTTCGCTGAATTGAGAACCCTTTTCCTTTGAACTCCGTTATGAAACTTTAACCTAATTTACAAACTGAGCAGTGACTGGGCAGTAAAAACTGGGCAGTGACTTTGAAATGTGTTTTTTTTAAGAATATTTGATTTAATTTTCTTGTTGTTGGTATCTTTAAATCAAGACATCGCCGCTTCACCAGTGTGGGGACGGTCTAGGAGCTTTCTGGCCATCATTCCTTTTGCGACGACAATGAGCGATCGATACTCGGATCGAACAGACTGTGTTTATTTGTAAATTGTAACAGACGCCATGCTATTTTTATAAAGTCGGATGTTATTTATAGACGAGAGATTTACTATGAACATAATTTAAATTGTACACGTTTTTATTGCGTGCATTTTATATGTCGTACTGTATGGTGAGTATAAAATTTCGAAATCTGAAGATCTTAAAATAGAGGTTGTCTCAATTTGACAGTGATCGCTGGTTCCGATTAGAAAGTCAGGAAATAAAAAACTAATGACACGCGATAAATACGTTTTTGTATAGGATTTGCTTAATTCCACGTCCGCACGGAAGAGGCGCTGTGCCAAATCCCGAACAAAAGCGGAACAATCGATACTATTATTAATAATTACCTATTTTCTCGACGTTTCAACAGGTATAAGCACTGTTTGTAAATAAACGCGATAAATCACCGTTTATGTGTTCAGATCACGTAAGTTTATAAATATTCCTGTCGATACTATCAAGAAACCAAAGTCAGGGGTCTGAGTTAGTTGACGAAAGGTCCGAGATCAACGCGTGGTGGTGTCGTCTCAATTGCTATTTTATGGTATTTGCGTAGTTTCCTGTCCGCAAGATAAAGGCGCTGTACCTAATCCTATTGAAAAAGGAGAAATCACTATCACGTCTCAATACTATCGCCAACCGGACTCTGGTTCTTCCACTCAAAACTACCTATCAACTAACACAAAAAAGCTCGTGAGAAAAAAATCCCCGATTAAGAACACAATCGTTATCAGTAATCACATTAATAAAGATGTAGACATAAAGGTTATCTAGTACAAGAGTCGCGAGTGTTGAATGAAACTATCTTATCGCTAGAGGCGTCCGTGTCGAATCTCTTATCAAGAGATGAGGCTACAATACTAGCGGGTATGAAAATAATTATTTTATTGTTTTGAAAAAACTTAAAACGACTTCAAATCCCTCATTTTACACTGTTTTTAAGTTTCGCAGCACAAAATCCCTCAGGAATAAAAATTTTATCGGACCACCTTGAAATAATTTTCCAAATAAATTCCTTAATTGACGAAGAAATCAACGAGCACTCATAAAAAAGAACATACCGACCGATACATGGCCATAACACAAGCTCTGCTTAGCTTGGGGCTAGATGATGCCGTGTGGGTTATCAAGCATTACTTATTTATTTATTTTTATAGTCGAACAAAGAACTAGCTATGTGGTGCCGGCTTAGAATTAGCACCACTCCAACTCTTCCAGCGGGTGTCGTAAAAGGCGACTAAGGGATTTCCACCGGGGGTGGGCAGCAGCGCCCCCTGCAGAACAATTCTACCACTGAACTGCCGTCATGTCATGTGTGAGTCATGTCTTGCGCACATGACTCGTCTCCTTCTTAGCTAGGAGGACATCAACATCCATGAGACTTGTTCCTCCCGGTATCTCTTTCTAAACCTTTTAAATAGACTTCTTGCTAGTGTCATCCACATTTTTCTGAATGATAAATATGATCATTCCATTCACTGTCCTGTCCAGCCTTTCCGACTTGCAAGGGCGCTTTCGTTGCTTAGCTGTATATGCGTGTAATATGCGTTAAGAGGATAATTAGAGTTAGGTTTTTATAATTTATTTTTTATTTTAAATCAAACCGCAAGACTTAATTTTAATTTGATGGCCACACAAAATTATCTTGATGATTTCCTTTAAGTCTGAGATCTATTAGACAAATTCGAGGAAATCTTATCAAACTCGCTGTAACCAACTCAGTCATTGTTATCTCGGGATGATCGTCGATAAATTAGATAACTCTGCCCGATCATACGTCTTGTTCGACCTTTGAGAACCTTTTCGAAATTTTTTGTTTGTTAGAAATGAGCACATTTCTAGTTTTGGTGGCAAAACTCGTCCAGAATAGATCTGTAGCCAGTACACATTTCACACATCAATACGATATTTTTGTGAATCTTTGATGATGCAGTTGCCCATTCGAACACTAAAATTAGACACGTCATAGAGATTAAAGCGCAAAAGACACTCTTTTGTGCTTTTCGAAATAGTAGTTACCTAACCCGAATAGATACTCAAACGTAGCACGGAAAAAATAGTGACCATGATTCTATGACAGTTTTCCACGAAAATCTGTAAAAATGCGATATTTGACCTTTAATGTTAACGTCCGTCTTTATATGAAAGTACAATTGCGATCGTGTTGGTTCATTTTGAGAGTTATTTTTCGATTCATGGTACGATGACAATCATATGGGTTTAAAGAACTTTATTCTCATGCAAAAACACAGGGTTCACTTATAATGAAATACAGAACATTCTAGGTATTGCAATAAATAAACTAACCTCTGGTACCTAAAACAAATTGTATCTAAATATTATCCATTATCAAATATTGTTTTAATAAATATTATGTAAATAGGTACCTTCTAAACATTTTATTTTATCAACATTATTATATCAACTTGCAACTAGCACTTGATTAAATTATGAAATAGGTATGCTAATATTTTGGTGTTACTAAGGATATTAGATAGGTAAGCATTTTTAATCGCGTATTGTTACAGAGTATGTACATGTAATTTTGGTTAATTTTTAAAGGCATTTAAATTAACACATTCCTCTATGTTGGTGGCGGACTGCAGCGCCCCCTGCAAAACAATTCTACCACCGAACTGCGATTCCCAACCGCATGCCTAGCATGGGGATTACGGGCATTACCCCCATGAGAAAAGCCAATGAGGCGCTTAACAGAGGGAGGCCTGCGTCCAGCAGTGGACCCATACAGACTTTTGAGGTAGATGAGGTTTATGTAGGTAGGTATCACATCGTCTTTTAGTTTTGATGATCAAATTAACTCTTCAAGCCACGTATGCCTATCTTATTTCCTTTACAAATAATAAACTACGACAGAGCAGTAAAATAAAAATCATGTCAAAATTAGCAAGGCTAATTCACTCATCACTGTTCAACTCATCTGTACAAATAAATAATTGGAATCCCTTAATACTCATCTGAGTCCAAATCAGACTTACGAAAAGAGCATAGGTTCGTTTCGTCTAGTGGTCCGAATCGACCCATTCCAAAAGATCCCTAGGGGCATTCGCACCGCTCCAACTACTCGTGGCGAAAGGACCCATTCAAAAAAAGCTCTTGGGCGATTCGCACCGCGGTTCGAACCGCTCGCGGTGCGAAACGACTAAAGACCCACGCTAGCGTAAGTTATTTGGCTATTATAATAATACTTACCCACGTGTTTATTCCCAAGTAATATGGAGAGACATTCATACCCTTTCGGACAAGCCCGGCTAAGCCAGAGTCACGATAAACCCCTTAATGCAGTTCAGTAGCCATTTTCTTCGCTGTCAAGTGCCATTAAAAGTTTAAGCTCTTGGCCTAGGATAGGGAGCTACTAAAATGAGGCTTTATCGAGTAAATACGATGATGAAGTGTTGGTATGGAATTTTATTTTGAAGAAATTAAAGGTAATAAAGTTTTTATTACCAGCGAAAAGTAAAATACCTTTCTTAGCTTCGTAAATTATTTTTTGATAAAATTTGAATTTAGCTTTCTCGTTTTGTCATTGACGTAGAAAATACAATTAATTTGTTATTGTATATTCCTTAAATTTTGTAACCTTAATACAATTTTAGGAACCATGAGTAGTTTTTAAAGTTCTATTTAGATTATCTTGAATATCACTTTGTAATAATCCCGCAACAATAGCGACAGGTTCTGTTGCGGTGACTCCGCAGAACTAACGTTGAGCGTGACCCGCGTAGAGATGGCGTTTATGCAGACTGTGTAGAAACCTCGGCATTACGACTTCCTTCGGTTCTCGTAGAAACAGCTTTTAGTGCAGTTTCTATGAATAATGTTTAAAAATTATGAATAAAATAAATAAATAATAAATAATGCTGGACAACTCACACAGCATTATCTAGCCCCAAGCTAAGCAGAGCTTGTGTTATGGGTACTATACTAGATAACTGATATACTTAATACAATACACTACATAGATAGATATTTTTATTATACATAGAAAACACCCAGACCAACGGAACAAATTTCTGCAGACCGTACACAAATTTGTTCCGAGGCAGGAATCGAACCCGCAACCTACTGCGTCGCAGGCGGACCTTCGCCCGCTGCGCCACGGAGGTCGAATAGGTATTCGTTTTTGATTTTATTACGTCTAGTCCAAAAAAAATTCTAGCTCTAGACTCTAGAGCCCTCGATACTAGTCCAGTGTCCTTAATTTGAAAGAATGAAAACCATTGATCTTCCTCCTGTGTATTTTGTCCTTAAGTTATAAGTAGGTACTCTTCTTTATTGGGAGAATATGTTTTAAATTTTCTATTGAAATTTCCATGCCTTTATTTTACATGATGACTTCGAGATTGTTTGTGTTATTTCAAATGATAACCGTAAAATATGTTGCCTGGAATTTAAATATACCAAGCTTTCATGCAAAAGCTTCTTCGTCTTTTCTTTCAATAACGTACAATAACTCCGGTTCATAGTTCCGAGGTGTTCCAATATAGTGTTCATAAGATCGTGGTTCATTTGTCACGGCTGCCGACTGCCGTAATAACCAGCCTCCGTGGCACCAGGCCAGGTTTAGCAGTACAGCGGTAAGGCTTAAGGTGTGAGCTTACAGCTGGCTTTTCGCTACTTATTACTTATTTTCCAACTGCACAATAAAATCTGCCATTAACTCTATGAAAAGAGGACCCCAATAATAGCAATAAAAATTGAGTACCATATTTTGAAAATATTTATATTAATTAATTTTCTATTGTCTGGTATTCTTTAAATATAAGGCCGTTTTTACTATGCTATAAGTTTTATGTTTTGGCAAAGTCCCTAATCTAGTTTATCTCTGGATGTCAAAAACACTGAATAAAACAGAAAGCTGTCAAAAACCCCCAAAAATCCCCTGCTCCAGCTAGGGTATAATTTAATAATAATAATAATTCATTTATTTCAGACCATAGACAACAGACACAGATCACACACACAATACAGATCTAATTTAACTTATTCTACGGTCCATAATAATATGTATATACCTTAAAACTAACATACATAAAATATAAAAACTTAATTAATAACACATCATCGTTTGTAATTACGGCGTCGACGTGTAGATGATTAATGCTCATGGTTAAAAATGTGAGAGTATTGTGATCATTTTGAATTGCAGCCCTAATCCGCTGAACCGGGTGCTGCTATGGCGATTAATCTAAGAACATTATCTAGTCATTCGTTTGGATGTGTAGTATAAGAGCATTTGCAATCGCGTTTGCTTATAACATAGACCAAACCTTTGCACCATGGCAAGTAGCAAAAGTGATGCACTGGCACACTCTGTATGGTGCCCGGCGAATATTATGAAACCGGCATCAGCCGCGGTTTCCTCCTCGCAGATTTTAAGAATATGAAGGCTTACGAGCTTTACGAATGAGTGTTTGAATTGGAAAAGTCTTTGAAACAAAGAGGTTGTTTACGGACTGTACATACATTTACAAAAAAGTCTTAGAAACAAAGAGGTTGTTTACGGACTGTACATACATTTACAAAAAAGTCTTAAAACAAAGAGGTTCTTTACGGACTGTACATACATTTACAAAAAAGTCTTCGAAACAAAGAGGTTGTTTACGGACTGTAGGTGCATACATTTACAAAAAAGTCTTAAAAACAAAGATGTTGTTTACGGACTGTACATACATTTACAAAAAATTCTTAAAAAACAAAGAGGTTGTTTAAGATCGGTGAGTTATTCCCTACGTCTTCGTGCCTATTCCTAAAGTCTCACGCATGAGTATTCGCAGAGTCTCGCGTGAGATGCACCTATACCCAACGGCGACACGAGAGTCAGAGAAACGTAATTTATAATTTTATTTACACTATTCCCAATATATATATATAAAGCCAGTGATTACAATTACTCACACTTTAGAACCTTATCGGAACTTGACTTGAGTAGGTACGGTTTGCGAGTGGTATAAAAATGCCTGCATCATAAAAATCTTTGAAAATATACACTTTTATATAGATACATTTGAAAAGTATTTGATCTAGCATATTAAACCTAAAAACTACTTTCTTTCTATTTAAGAATCACATGGTACCAGGCGGAGCTGTGGAATAACGGATATCTTTAATTTCTATTTTACTTAAAACTATGCTCGACATTATTTTGGCTAATACCTATCTACAATAACTCAGTGAAATGGTCACAGCCGTCCGCGTGTACAAAACTTAGGGCCATAACGCGTAACCAACATGATCCCTGTATAACGAGGCCGTCCACTTCATCCGTCTGTTGGCCTCTTTGGTTTCCTAATGGCTCATAAACAGTGCAAGAAACCACAGCGAGACCTGCAGGGGTTAAACATAATATTCTCTAGATGTGGCTTATGAAGAAGTACCTAGTTATGACTTAATGAGAGACGACAAACGTTAAGCCACTGGTGAAAGAGGCTGAAATAAATTATGAACGCACAAAACGCAAAATTACGAAGACGCTATTTCATTTTCAAGTATTTTTTTTATTACTATTTTTATTTAGTGAAAATGGAATCGTCAAATCCAGACTCAGACTGAACGGCTTCACAAATAGTTTTCAAACTTAGGCTAACAAAAATTAATAGTACTCACCGAAATAACGTTTTTTACTATATACTAGGTCGGAATTATAAATTAGAGATTTACCATTCCTAACTCTGATGGATTCAGAAACTGTTTCAGGTGGAGTACTAGAAAAAATATACAAAAATATTTATTAGGAACAGGATACATACAGTTTAGAGTAAAATTCTGGGCTAACTACTGCAAAAGTTAAAAACTGTGTAGCAGAGTATTCACAACGACATTCACAAAATTACCATGTTTTTTTACTTATGCCTTGGTCTACGTGATACCTAATCCAAGGGATACGAAAAAAATATCCTAGCTCTAGATAGAAAATGAACAAATAAACTCGTCCAGAACGGATATTAATTCCCCCGTCATCTTGTCTGATCCAGTGTCCATAACGCCGCGGTACCTACTCCCATAAAGTAAGTTTTCGGGATAATCCAACAAATTTAACGCTTGTTTCATTACCGTGGAGGCCGTGATACGACAGATAACTTACATCGTTATGGATCCGGGGGGATTATGTATGAATAGTGGAAGTTTTTGCTTTTCCTGGATTTGGGGTTCATTTAATGGAAGTGCCACAGGTGAAACATGGTGCTGTGGATTATTTTTGAAAATACATATTTGTTTTGAGTAGGAGGGCCTATGCCTTGCAGTGGGACTTAAAACGATCCTAAAAAATGTTTTGGGCGAAGTAAACAAAAATGCCAATGCAAAAATTTACGTATTCACTACCCAGCCTATATAGGCGGACGCGCCGAGATGTCCGGGTAGATCTCAGGAGATGTCCCCGCAGATCTCAGTTCCCCTACTTAGAATTAGGGGCGCACCGCCGGCTCAACACCTTGCAGATACTTAGACATTTGCGTATTAGGCAAGCACATGTATATCTGCAGATAGACATGTACTTTTTAGACCACGAAAGTGTTAAATGCATTTTAAACAAGATCCGTCAAGTGCGAGTGTAACTCGCGCGCCGAGGGTTTTGAACGTTTGTCAACAAATATGTACCAAAAGTACCGGTTAGAGACTTCGCAATTTAACGAATACCTAAGAATAGTAGGTTACATTTCAGATGGATCTCTCTGCATGCTTCGGTTAGGGTGGGTATTGGTAAATTTTTCGACTTTTTTCGAAATATTTCAAAAAGTATGAAAGTTACAGAAATTTGAAAAACTGGTATGAAATGTCCAAACCGATACCTTTCATTTGATACCCCACTCGGTGGGGTAGCCCCCCTTTTGAAAATTATTCCTTTTTGACCATTTTTCAAAAAGTGTTCTTTTTACAGACTTCTCTATATTTTTCCTGTAAAATATAGATTCATATCTACAAACGCTCCATACATTTTAAACGGATCGCTCTGCAAACTTCGGAGATAGGGGGGGGGGGAATGGGTATTTTTTCGACTTTTTTCAAAATATTTCAAAAAGTATGAAACCTACAGAAATTTGAAAAACTGTTTTGAAACGTACAAACAAATACCTTTCATTTGATACCCCACTCGGTAAGGTAGCCTCCCCTTTTGAAAATTATTCCCCCCCATTTTGACCATTTTTCAAAAAGTGTTCTTTTTTCAAACTTCTCTATATTTTTCCTGTAAAATATAGATCCATGTCTATAAACGCTCCATACATTTTACATGGATCGCTCTGCAATCTTCGGAGATAGGGGGGGGGGAATGGGTATTTTTTCGACTTTTTTCGAAATATTTTCAAAAGTATGAAACCTACAAAAATTTCAAAATATATTTTGAAATGTACAAAATGGTACCTTTCATTTGATACCCCATATGACTCTGTAGGTATCTTTTAAAATTTCGGCATCACAATTTGTATGGAAAATATTCATTTTCATTTTTCATTTATTTTCATTTATTTTTCTCAAAATCTGTACAGGCGCACGAAATGTATTATTGTTTTAAATTTCAAGTTGATAGCTGCAGTAGTTTTTGAGTTATTAAGGAGGGAAAAAAGGACAGACAAAGCGAGACCATAAGGGTTTTGAAACCGATCTTCGATCATCAAAACCCTAAAAATGTCTACAATGGGTGGGTTCTCGAGTGGACCAGCTCATTGGTCAATATCATTATGCATCGACAGACCAAGCTATGTTTTATTCGGGTTGTTTTTGTTTTGTACCCCCTGTGAGTTCTGATCCTTGGAGTTATAGTCTTTGTAAAGTATACTAAGTCTACAATATTAAAACCATTCAAGGGTTGCATAATAAGACTTGGCTCGTCAATGTTTATGATGACTTTTCCTCGTTCATGATCAGTAGAATCCTAAGATTGATATGTTTCAGTTATTTTTTAGGCATTTACGTAACTAATACAAAAATCATACAGCACGCTGGTCAAATTATTTCCTTACTAAGCGAGAAGTATAAAGTGTACTCAGCAAATCCACTCAGCCTTTAGCTAGCATTCTGCTCTGAAGTTACTATTGGGTCATCTGAAATTCTATATTAGAGTGACCATGCGGTAGCGTGCAATGGATGGTTTCCTAAAAAATATTTATTTAATTTTCTTCAATTGCACTAAACGAACAAAAGCAGAAATTAAAAGAATTCTGACATTTCGGCTAACACAAAATTGTTTCGGCTCTCTCTCTCTCTCTCTCGTCGCGTTCGCCAATTAGCGTAAAAATAGACCCCACCAGGGCCACCAGCCGGTGGATTTCGTTAAAGGCAATGAAGAGAATCAATCAGAACAATACCAGCAGCGTGCTGATGAGTATTTTTAACACGTCTACTGCGATCGCCAATCCACTAAGCCTGGGAAAGGAAATACCCTCTAATGAAAATAGCCCATAAGGCGCTCATCAGGGGACGACTATGTGCAGCTGTGGAATAGTATGATAGGCTGATGAAGTTTAAAAATGCCGCTCCAATTAATGCTGATGATGAGGTTGCAACTACCAGGTGGATTGAATTTGAAGTTTGTGGCCTCGACTAAGTACATACTTGTATTTTTATCATAATGCCCTCATTATTGGGTTGTGCGTGTTAAGTCGCTGATAGTACAGGCGGCCATAGGCCGATTTCCATAATATATGTTTTTATTTGTACAGTATCATGGTTACCCCACAGTTTAAACCACGACTAACTGCCGGACTATTTTGCGTTCTGGCGCCCAACGGATAAAATAGAGCTAGCCGCATCCCCCGGCTTTACTCGGATTACGCTCACTACTGTAATTATTGTAGCAATTTCATTCTGGACGCAACTATTCTAATGCTAGTAAGTAATATGGTCGTAGAGAAGGTTTTAGGGTGTTTGAATTGGCAGAAATATTACTATGGCATGGTTAAGCTACTCGGTGCGTTTTCAGAAGGAAGCAGGATTGGGAATGAATACAAAAGTGAGGGCACGAGATAGTTTTTTACAGCTCCCGCCGCTTGCAATAATATATTTGCAGGAGTTGCGATCTTTCAAAAAGACCCCCGTGCCTCTTTTGCAAGCTGTCAAATTAACTTTTTTGACCCTTGCCTCTTTTCTCCTTCTTCGAAACACTTTTGTCAGAGCGGTCGTGGTCATCATGTTCATTCTTGATGGGTGGCTGTTGTGATTCATCTCACCATGTTTCGCCATCTTTCTCTATTTTTGGTCTTTCTACTTCACTCATGTAAGGGATCGCCCACTGCGGATGTAATGGAGCATTCCTCTCTGCCCTGGACGACAAGATGCTCAACTGAGTCACCTCCCCGCCTTGAGACGTGTCCGAAGTATTTGCCTCTTTTACAAGCTGTCACACAGCCATTCTCCAATTGTAAAATTGGAGCATATCATATATATCCTGTATTACATCCGAAGTCTGTTTTCGGAGTACGAATTTTCATATTTTGATATAAAAGCTGCCCGAACCTCATGTAAACCATATAACTTTTTATTCTTTTGCACACCAAATAACAAGGCGGTCTCAGTGCAAAGCAAATTAGTCAAGTGACTAGCCCAAGTACTGGAGCCAGTAACTAGCCTAATTAAATTAGAACGATACTCTGCTAAGATGGTAAGATAAGAAAATTAAGTTAAAGTTGATTTTAACCGCCGGCAATTCGCGATGGCTGAGTTTTACTTTAATTGTTTTAACTATTTAAGTGAGACTGAAAATTTAAGATAAATTTTGAACTATCCGTTTCTTGAACTGTGCCTTGTATTATGAGAAGATGAAAACGCTAACAAAAATCTAGTCCTTGAATGACTTCTTTGTTATTTATCTGTTTTTTGCCAGAGAGTTATAAATGGAGGAGGTACATACCTTGGTAAGTTGGTAGGTACCTACAGTAAAATGATCGATAAATTTTCAGCTGAAATGAGGCGTTATTTTAATGTCAATAAAATAGTTCGACCACAGTGAAAAGATGGCGCTTTGAGTTTTAAATTAATGAAATAGACCCTGCAAAGGTTTATTCTCAGTTCTTACACCAACTTGAATTGAATAATAGATAACTTGAATAAATAGTATAAAATTTTAATAAATCAATGGTGAAAGTAAGGAGCTGTATCAAAAGTTTTTGAGTTTTCAGTTTTCGTCGCTGTAAAACGCTGTAACTAAAAAACTGTCAAAACAGAATAATATATAATATAATATGAAAGACCCCTGCCATCTATTAAGTTGTAACTAGGGTTTTTCTTATTTGAAAACGCCACGTTGGATAGTTGAGTGAACGTTCTATATTTGAATATTAATTGATTGAGGCGCTATAACATTCAAAAATGGAACGAGCTCTATCTACAAGAAAGTGTCATCTTTTGAGAAATAATTGTTCGCAAGGACTATGTAGTCTTTGCGAACAATTATTTCTCAAATTGATCATCATCTGATGATGCCCTGTTAAAATTCCAGCATTAACAATAATAAATCTTTGATTTTGGTGAGTGTTCATGCAGTCAGTACGGGGTAAGAAGGTCAAGTTGTTATGTTCCTTGAAGAAGGTGATCGCAACGAGCAATGATACGAATTTTTCACGAATGCTCGCTGCGAATGGTACGTTACGCCCCGTAACACCGGTCAGTACCCGACATAACAGGTCATCATGATCATAAGCCTATATTAGTCCACTGCTGGACGTAGGCCTCCCCTAATGATTGCCATAGCGCCCTGTCTTCAGCTTGCCGCATCCAGCAGTCTTTCGCAGGTCGTCATCCCACCTTGCCGGAGGGCGTCATACAATACGTTTGCCGAGTCTCCAATTAAGAACACGTTTCCCCTAGCGGTTATCGGTTCTTCGCGAGATATGGTCGGCCCATTACCACATCAGCTGGCTAATTCTTAGAGCTATATCGATATCTTTGGTTCTCCGTCGGATGTATTCGTTACGAATCCTATCCTTCAAAGTGACTCCGAGCATTGCTCTTTCCATAGCTCGCTGAGCGACTTTGAACTGGTGGACCAGCCCTACCGTGTGTCCACGTCTCAGCTCCGTAGGTCATGACGGGTAGGACGCACTAATTGAAAACTTTCGTTTTCAAGCTTTGCATTATGAATGACGAGAAGACTCGACGTAGTTTTCACTTAAGTTAGAACTCTATTCAATAGGTATCACAAATTTAAAGGTCCAGCAAAAGCTGTAAACAGCAGCAGTGGTTCTCGGCAGTATTTCACGGAGTACTGTACGAGGCTGAAAAATAACGTAGCAGGCGGGCGGCCCCTGAATTATAAAGTCCGAACTTTAGCAAGTGCAGCGTCACATGGCACCGGGGTGAATTAAAACAATTCTGGGTAGGGGTGCGGGGTACGGTCTTGGGTTCTTTAATTCGGGACCAGGATTGTGTTCTTTCGTCAAGACAAGACTGAATACAAGAACATGTAAATAAATACTTAATGCTGGACAATTCACACAGCATCGTCTAGCTCCAAGCTAAGCAGCTTGTTTTATGTGTAGACGACTGATATACTCAATATACTACATTACTTTTATAGTTTTTTCACTATACATCTTTATGTATCTCTGTCTGTATCTACAATTTGTACCGTTTGTAGTTTATGGTCAACCACATAGCCATAATGGTCAATTTGACTGAATGAGGGTAAGAAGTTTTTAAAAATAGCAGCTCACTAAATTGTACCTAATAAAAACATGCGTAAAATAAATACAGGGTGCCACGAAACATGTCCACTAAGCCAAAAGGGGGTGATTTTTGACCCCAAGGAGATCAATGTTTGCTCTTCGATTTTATTAATTTAAATTTTTATTTGCTTATTTGTTTGATTTGCCTCTTTTTTCTTCAAATTTGTTTTTTTTCGTGTATTCTTACCTAATTTATTATTTAATCCTTTCGGCTTAGTGCACATTTTACGAAGTACACGGGGTACCTATTGTGTTCATTGATATACAGGGGTATACCCACGCACACAATAGGTAATACCTACAACTTAATCTATTTACTATAACAGTACTTATAGCGAAGAGAATCATTAATACAATTTAGGTGCAAATAACCAAGAGATACCGGCCATAAAGCAAGGTTTTCAAGACCGAGTCTTGATTCCAGTGTTTTCCCCTCCCTAGCGCCGGCTGCGACACACCCGCTAAAGAAAGACAAACACGCAAAGTTGCCAGGCTGTTGTTGAGATTATTAAATTTCAACAACTTTAAATAAACTGAATCTTAAATTTTGGGAGTTTTGTCTCTTGTTATTAATCAAAGAGATACTTTTAAAACAAACAAGGGAGCTTTTGGGTCATATTTTGGTGAATTTATGACCTACAAATGAAATCAGAAATAGGGGAGAAAGCATGAATCAATTTAATTAATTTAAAACTGTGTTGTTAGCTGGCAATAGGACGAAGTATTCGCTATTATTATTTTTAAAAATAATCCTCATAGTGTAAATAATTGGGCACATAAAAAAAAATTGTTAAAGTATGATAAATAATATGTGATAAAGTTAAAGTTACCTTTAGAGTGTAAATAATTGGGCACTATAGTGCTAGGGTTTACCCTATAAACTATAAAAAAATGATTTTCATTATACCTTAAGTTGTGAAATACCTAACATGCGTAGTAGATGGTTCCAAGAAAAAAGACAATGCAGTAGGTACAATGTGGACGCGAAGCTTTTATATCCCTAAAGAAAAACTTTAAAATAACCTGGGAGCTAGAAAACTGCAAGACTACACAATTAAGTGCTTTGTAAAGCATTATTTTATAGACGGTTTTTGAAACTACCCACTTAGACCACCCTCACCTCACCTCAACAGCCTATAATGGTTCACTGCTGGACGCAGGCCTCACCCTTATTGGCCTTATGCGCCTTATTGGCTTTTATCTCATGGGGGTAATGCCCATGATCCCCACGCTGGGCATGCGGGTTGGGGATTGTAGTGGTAGAATTTATTTGCAGAGGGCGCTTATGACACCCGCGGGAAGAGTTGGGCTTAGACCATCGGTGTGCCTAAATACTTAAGCCTATATTATGAAATATGCTCAGTCATTTAATAATGCTTGAGTAACGCTTTTGCCATAGAAAATCGTTACTCAAGCATACGCACCTCATGCCTTGGAAAGCATGTTTAGCCGTTGGTCTTGCGCCTGGCCTCTCCCCGGTCGTGTCGGTCTGTCGTCCCATCAGATTAGGAGAGTGAGGGAATAGAGAGTGCACCTATGTTTGCGCACACAGTTGTGCACTATAATATGTCCTGTAGGTACATCTGGCTAGTGTCCGATGAGACTGGCCGCCGTGGTCGAAATTCGGCTAGGGGGACATTATTATTATTATTATTATACGTGGCTATGAGTTTTTTTATATACATTATTCCCGACGCTCAGCGTAGGTACTAATTGTGCTGTGATTGATTTATTTTATTAAAATCGCAATAATAATGTTAATATCTTTGATTTTTTTTTAATTATTATATCATTATTTTTATTTTATAAATTCTCTTTAATATGTATATTCGTATCTTATCATTCCAATTCAAATTAAAAAATATACACACATATTATACATATATATATATACATACATTATTATATAAAGGTAGGAACAATGTAATATGCTAGGTGCTGTGTTTAAAGGAAAATTTTATAATAATATGAATTTTTTTTGTTCATTAAATATGTAAGTAATTATTTTAGACTTAAATGTAGATTTAGTGAAAGTTAAAATATGTTAAACTTATAAAATGTAAATCCGTTATTGGCTGTAGGTTAAACTATAAGTTAGTTATAAGTATTCTCTAAGGGCTGTGGATTTTGTAAAGTAATAAAAATAAAAAAATAAAAAATAAAAAATCTTTCACTAGCATTTACTCTTGCTAGAAAAGTTAACGAACTACACGTCCAAACTACCCAGACCTCCCATTCACAATGCATTTTTTTTACCAAAAGTTCTCCATAAACTGGACTCTATCAACCAATTTAAGCTGAACTTTCGAGGATAGTGAGTATTAACAGCAGAGGGGTTTTGACAAAATGGTCGTGTTCAACCTTTTCAGGGGTTGTAGTTGGCTTAGCTACACTAATTACGTTAAAAAACAACGCTTTTAGTTCTCAAAGCGGGTCCTGAGTGTTCAAACTTGACCCAGATTGTGGCTTTAGCTTTTGGTGAAATGAACAAAACTTGAGTTTGTGACCTCATGTGGATTTCTAAGCATTTAAAGGTTTTATGGTTTTGTTTTTAAAAGCTCCCATTTCTGAACGAAAGCTAGGATACTTAATACCTGCCACTGACTTCGAATGCCTCCGTTAAATTTCTGCTATGCGGAAAAAAGGTGTTTAAACAGATAGGTTGCAACCAGTGTACCTTTTAATTACCAGATAGTCTAATTCTTTTTTCCAACCTATTACCTTTTTATATTTACCTACTTATTTTCACAATATTGCACCATTTTTTACCTTTACTAAAATATATTGGCAAGTCGTAGGTACCTACTTACTTAAACGTTTTTTGTTTTTTACTGGGGCCAAAGCTCTAATCTTACTTCAAATTCAAAGTCCAATTAAAATAAAACCAACTTAAAAGACATTTCTCCAGGATTTCTTTTTAATCAATTGTAACTGTCAAAGACACGTCGCTTCTGAGTCGCAATTAAAAATTGCTTTGTACGCGTATGTCCGCCTTTACGGAATTAACGCGCGAAACAAGCTAGGAGCCTTAATTAAATTTTAAATTTCGAACGTTCTGCGAGGAAAGGATTGCCGCGTAAAGTGAAATGATTTGTTTTCTTTTTTTTAGCAAGTGTCGGTAGGGTATTCTGCTAAATGTGCTTGATTTATTTTGTGCAGTTTTATGCAAGGAATTTTTGATGTTTTATTGAATACTGAGATTATGGCAAAATAAGCTGTAAGAGTTCCTACCTGGTATGTAGGTATTTACTTGCAATTATTATTTCACTCACCTATTTCACACTAATCTAATATGACAAATTCGAAAGTATGCGATTCAATGGTAAGTATGCACGTTTGCTACAAAGATTTAAATCGGTTTGGTTTGATAATCTTTCATGACAAAACTACTGAGCGGATCAGGCTGAAATTATGAAAAGATAAATAAAGTAGGTCTACACTTTTTATCCCATTAACCTGTTCCCATAGGATAACATAAATCCTTAAACATGTTTGCATTTAAACAATGCGTACGAAGCCGCGGGCACAAACTAGATTCTAAATAAACTTCTCCTGTGCTTTAACTTTTTTAAACACTAAGAACTCCTTGAAAATTTAATTAAAACTAAAAACATGACGACACATCATTCGTGCGTCCAACCAAAAAATGTGAATGAAAACACGTTCCACATTTGAATAGTGGAAATTAAAAAAACTCGCAAGCTCGCGCTAACGTTGGCAACATTGAATACCTACTTGTGATGCCAGTACTCAAGCTGCTCTGAAAGGACTCATGCATAGGAATACGCACCAGGTTAAAAACTACGGGTTTTTTGCTGAATGTACGGATATTTTCAGAGGTTGGTACCGCTGTTTTTGTAAGGGACGTTGACATTTTTGATTCCAAGTAAATAGGTTGGAATGTTTGAAAGTCTTATAAAAGTTATGAAACTGAAAGCACGATAATTGTTTATTGAATTCCTAAGAAATTCAGAGGGAGAATTTAATAGGTACTATCAATGCAAAATCCATTTTAATATTTTAATAGCAAAGTAATTCTGCCTCTCTGTCTATCTGGTCCCTTCTGAATCTGCATGGATGAGGTTGTAAACGGTATTCCGGGAAAGAATAAACATAGGTACTAAATCTTCATTTAATCAACAAAAAGCACGTGCGAAGCCGCGGGCAGAAGCTAGTGTTCTCCAATATTTGCAATTACGTATTTCAATTTTAAAGACACTACAAATCATAATTCTGTAATTAAATTACAAATATGGCAATTTTCTCCTTATTTTAAAATTAGAATGCCAAACGAAAGATAGACAAGAAACAAAATTCAAATGTAGAATGACATTCTCAAGATCGGTCCTTCAAATTGAGAACAGAAATGCTGTATCTTTATTGGTTGAAAATATGAGTGTTCTTCATTCGAATCACGTCTCGATTTCTATTCGTCGAGCAATATTTACAGGAGTTGTTGAAAGCTAGTAACAATGTCGGTGGAGCGGTGACAAAGCGTTTTTATTTCTGTGTAGAGAAGGAAATAGTGCTGGATTTTCTTACATTTCTGTTAGAGATTAGAGTTAGTACGTAGTGAGGTGTTTGATACTTTGTTTGAATACACAATTATGAGAGTCCAATAAATGATAATATGATTTAAAAAAAAGTACTTCAAATTCCATATTATTTAAATTATTTTTTAAGTTTTGTGGGACAAATAATAATCCCTCATTTTTTTATTGGACCACCATGAAATTATTCTATAAACAATAACGAAAGGCTTTTAAACACAGAATTTTCGCCTTTTTTCGAAGTCGGTTTATTAAAATAGGATGCGTGTTTATGACGAAATATAAATTAAAAAAATTAAAAAAAAAAAACTAAAAACCTGCACTGGGACTCGGTTGTACTAGGTACTCTATCAGAGTAATCCACCAGAGCGTGACATTTAGGTTTCAATCACACAAATTTCAATACAAAAATATTTTTTTAATGGTTTTCTAAATAACAGAGCTCTATAGCGTTAGATGCTAGAAATGCTTCTGCACTGAATAAAACCGTTGAACTGACACCTACGTCAAAAACATATAAGTAGACAAATATCTACTGACAAATATCTGAGTGGTGCAGCCAAATTAATTTCACTTGATTAAAAATTCCTCCCCACTTCAATGACTATCATTACGTTAACTTTACCTTCGAAACGGAGTAGAAAAGAATAATTTAACCCTTCCGGGGTCAGTCCTACGCGTTTAATACGTCAAAACGCGTCTTCATAACGGCACTCGGGAAAACTCTCACGTACGTATGCGGGAACTACGCAAGTAAAAAGGTGTGTTCACATTATGCTATTTCTTTTGTATTATACACTGCACATAGACTAAGGCACCTCTAAAACAGGACAACGCTTGACAGACCACCCAATTTTGTGCTGATCCCATAACCGCGGCCCAATTTTAAAATATTTTTCGCTTTCACTCTGAGTCATTATTGCTCTTAATAACTAACACGCAAAATACAATGAACAATTATAATAAGCTACTCAAAAATTGCCTACATATTCACGACAGGCCTAACGAAGTTTGAGGATTATTAGCAAAACGCCCTGTAGGAAATTTACTATTTTTTCCTTGAATATTTTGGAATACTTACAAATAAAGGCGATCTTGCGACTATGAGTACCGGTACTTAGGCGCATAGAGTAAAAACACGCTGCTGTCACAGCAGAGGGATAGTGTAATTCAACTATTTTCTTGATTTTGTAGCCAAAAACTAATCTGTGTGTGATTTGACAAGCAATATGCTTGTCAAATCACACACAGATTCCTACTTTTTTGACTTATAGTGTTTGTGAGTATACTTAATAGCATACCATACGTAGGACTGGCCTTATGGCCCTTAACTATTTATATAAACCTAACAATAATACCTATTTTTAAGTTTTACAAGAATGCTAAATATGAACGCAGGCTTACGTAACCCTAGGCCGGAAATAGACGAGAATAGACAAACGACCGCCGTAAGAATGATAGAGACACGTTATTATGATTAGGTCCAGATGAAACTATTGCAGTATCAATCAATATGATACATTTGATACTGGGCAGGGGGAAGAACTGGAAATTACTCTACCTTTATACGGAAAGAGACTATTTAATAGCTAGCTCTGAATAACAAATTGGTCTTTTTGTATAAGTTATCAAAAACATGGTTCTTAGTTACCTGAATGTACCCAGTTTCTCGGTTTTTTAAACCCTCGATTGCAATATTTTCTTTTACATTTCACTTTCCAGTCACATTTCCTTTGTACGTCCTGTCAATCCCGAACTTTTCTGAAAATATCTTTCACATGAATAACAACATCTCATTATTCATTTTTGGTTTTACATTTGATTCTATGACCAAAGTTTTTATAAAACTATAAGCTGTTTTATTTTTTACTTTCGTGCCCTAAACTAATCTATTTCAAGTGGATTTAAAACGATAAACTGCAATTTTATATTGTCCGCCATCTTGCCTTGCCTCTATTATTATAGACACAAGACTGCACTGTGTTATTTGTCTCGGCACTGTCATCATCTCGAAGATTATCCGTTGACAATGCATAATGGCGGACTAATTTGCATCTTGATACGTTTACAATAAAAGTGATTCAAGTATAAATTCAAGTACCTTCGACAACAACGACGTTTAATATTTCTAGAAACACTTTCACTAGAATATTTGTTATGAATGTTATATTTTGAGTTTGGCAACATTTTTACCCGACTGTGGAAGGAGGGTTATATAATAGATAAGTGACTAGTAGATACATATATCTAACCTAGCCATAAGAGTTTCGAAAGTATTAATAATCTACATTTTATGTTCAAAAATTTAAGCTTGTTTTTATTTTGCAATTATTCCTTGATCTCTTTATTTTGTTGTAATTGTGATTTCTCTATTCAAGATCTCCCTTTTGTTAAAGATCTCGCAATATATTAAGTTACTTTGCTTTTGATTCCGAGTTGGAGTCACCCAGAGCAATTCGACGCTTTGATTTATTACTTCGAAACTTTGAGCTTTTTGTCGCCATTTTGTAAATTAGTAAAATCTTTACTTATTTTTGAGTTTATATGAAATTAAAAACGGTTGAGAAGATACCTACTTTGAATGCGGAGAGTCTGATTCGTTCTAGAAACTTGTTCAAAACTCTCAAATAGACTAATCATATTCTTCGATTCTAGAAAAAACTTCAAATGAAATCTTAGGAAGATAATGTGAGCTAAGAAAAGGTTATTAACCTTCCAACTTTAGTTAGCAAGCAAAGCGGTTAGAGGGATATAAGTTTGATACCATACGAGTAAAGTCATCTATCGTACAGAAGCTGCATGCAATCTGCCATCAAAACGTGCCGTATCTCCAAAACTGGGACAAAAGTTACCAGCTCCGATATTTTCCGCGTCTCAGAGGGAGTCTTCAGAACTTCGGTGATAAATCAGTGCGTCAAATCATTCCAGGGAATCGGTATAAAGGTTTTTGTATCGGTGATGATGGTCAGATGATGATTATAATAGTAATAATGCTGGACAATTAACACAGATTAGATTATCCACTGTGTTTGTTTTTTTCAGCTAGGCACGCGTTTTTCTGGATTTAAAGTTGTTAATTGGACTTTTCATTTTACTTTTGACTGAGACAGAAATACTGTTAAAACTTTTTAAACTTTCGCGATTTGTAAACATAGTTAATGGTTTAATCGGGTATTTATCGCATACCTTTTGTTAAAAAAACAAAAGGTACGCGATAAATTCCCGAACTAAGAAATACTATTTCTTATTTGTTTCTATAATTTGCTGTGTTCTATATTGTTAATTTTCTTTGTTAATAAAGATTTCATCTATCTAAAAAAAAACACCCGTTTAACCCTAATATGTGAACCCTAATATATGGCTACCAAAACTGTATTTTTTTTAGTTATTATCAATTCTGCTTTATTTGTATAAATCATTAGAAAAGTAGGAAAGGCACAGCAAAATAAATAAATAAATCTTTTTATTCAGAGCATCTTTACATAAAGGATCTTAAGTACCTATAGAAACGGTGACACTACCGAAGCTTTACAAACAGTGTGGTAGTGTTAACGCCCATCTCCTAAATTTTTGGATACTTAAATTGCTTTAATAACTAACTAATATTAAAAACAACTTATTTAGTACTCTATTTAAGAAGGTATTAAAATTATTTAAGGGCGAAGGTCCGCCTGCGACGCAGGAGGTTGCGGGTTCGATCCCCGCCTCGGAACAAATTTGTGTACGGTCTGCAGAAATTTGTTCCGTTGGTCTGGGTGTTTTCTATGTATAGTAAAAATATCTATCTATGTAATATATTGTATTAAGTATATCAGTTATCTAGTACCCATAACACAAGCTTTGCTTAGCTTGGGGCTAGATATTGTTGTGTGAATTGTCCAGCATTATTTATTTATTTATTTATGGTTTTTGCTACTGGCTATTACAAATTCACTTAAAACATAAAATAACATAAAAAATTCATATAAAACACAATATCGTCTCGGCTCACACCCACGCGCTAGGATTGGGAACAATACCCATTATCTATGCAGGCTAGCTGACCTATGAGACCGGCAGGGTTGAATGAGATGTTATAATACAAATATGGAATGATACAGTTACAATAGCTTTTTATCAGAGTCTATTTTGGTAAAACAAAAAATATTTCATCATCATCGCACAAAAAAGGCCAAAACAATCTTTATCTGTATTTATTTTCATAACGCAACGAAATTATAATAATGCTGGACAATCCACACAGCACCATCTAGCCCCAAAGTAAGCTACTCAAAGCTTGTGTTATGGGTACTAGATAACTGATATATTTAATACATTATATACATAGGATAGATATTTTTTTATTATACGTAGATAACACCCAGACCAACGGAACAAATTTCTGCAGATAGTACACAAATTTGTTCCGAGGCGGGAATCGAACCCGCAACCTCTTGCGTTGCAGGCGGACTCTCGCCCACTGCGCCACTGAGCTCGTCAAATATAAATCGTCAATTATAATTAGTAACGGAACACGTTTTTTTTTTCTAATTATCGCTATTAAGTCAAAGAGTATACATTTTGGACGAGTTTAGTTTCGAAGTATACTTATTTTATTTGTAAGTTGTGTAAAGACAATTTTTTATAATTCACTATTTTCTGCCCGTGGCTTCGCACGCGTATTTTCGCTATAATAAGTAGCCTATTATCTAAGTTAGGCATTGTTCTAAACGTACGCCTGATTTCATCTTGTTCTGTTCAGTCGTTTTGAAGATCCTAGGTACCTTACAAAAATTCTGATTTATAATAATATTAAGATAGGATGTTAATAGTTAGTTAGGAACTACTCAATAAGTAGGTACGTACCTTTACCAAATAATATTTACGAGATAAACAAAATATTCTGTCACAAAAAGGTTAAATAGCTGGCAGGTAGCTGAGCTGTGTGACCACTATGCAACTTTTAATATTTTCTCTGCTAGCGCTTACTTGACTTGCATTTCGTTTTGTTATTCAAATAAAGGTTTAGACGAGACAAAAATGAATGACGTTTGTATATTTTGACCTTTGCACTTTGCGCCCGACTGCTTTTAAAGTTTGTTCTTCAACAGATGTGTTATAAACACTTTAACCTGTTGGGTTGCAGTTATTTTTAGAGCCAAATAGACACGCCTTATTTTAGTATCACCAAAAATTATACAAGGAAAGGCGAATTTCCTATTTGGCCGTTATGTTAAATACACGATGGTAGAGGTGTTTATGTGTTATTTTTAATCGGCTCCTTATTCTTTACCTGTGATTGTTTATGCCATCGATGTTTTTTAACGTTGTTCTACTTTTTCTTTCCAGTACGGAGAAAAAATTATTAAAAAAAATTAAAAACCCCGTAGCAACATAAATAAGCTTAGAAAGTCGTATGCCCGATGTAAATGAAGCACCTAACGTAAATAACATCAATTCAATCTATTTTGAAGTCTCGACAAATATCATAATTATAAACCCTTTGCTACACGTCATGCTTCATAAATTCCACTGAAACATATCTACACCTTCATTAGTTATGATTTGTTATGACACTCCTCTCAAAACGTGGATTATGACAAAAATAACTCCTGAAGCGGGATTTCGAAACTGGGAAGTCATTTCTCTAATGTAGTCATTTTGTTGTGAAACTTCATTATGGGTTGATGTCTAAAAGAAATAAATAAACATAAGACTATCCATCGGTCAAAATATTGTCTGACCATTTTTCAAAGTGATTTCCTACTCATATGAAATCAAAAAACAAAAAAAGAGAGTATGAGGGCTTACGCACTATAGTGACAAAAAAAAATCTACACATTTTATTTTATTTAAAAGGCATTGCTGTATGTAATATTTCAGCTTTTTTTACATAAAAAAAACTAAACAAATTGCCGAAGACCCAACGCCATCTAGTTCTAGAATGACAAGTAGGTTTTTTTTTCATTTGTTTGATTAAACTACCCACCAATCAAGAATGAGAAACTTAAAATGAGTAAGTTATCAAAATCGATCAGTGCTATCTCATATCTCACAAGTTCATTTAGGGCTATTTTCTGCATTTGTATATAAATAATTATTCATAGTATCCATTATCAATATCATCATCCACGGCCGGATTTTACCTACTGCTGGGTATAGGCTTCTCGAAGTTTGTGCCACCACAATAAAACTAATTGAGTTTATTCGCATTTAAATATATAATAATTAATTAATTACATTTATTTGTTAAATCTATACATTTGTATGGAAGAGCACGACATTTCAAGCACAATGCGAAAGTTTGGATGTTTAGATAGTGTGGATCATCCATTCAGGATGTTTGTTACGTCTAGGCTAAAGGTTTCTTCGTCGCTTCTTTACTTTGGTCTACATACCGAAGCGACAGAAATCAAAAATATCACTTTATTTCCGTGTCAGTGTATAGTTTTATAATTTGACCTTTTCTAAGTGTACATTTATTGTATTTATGGAAATAAAGAGTTTTTGATTTTGATTGATTTTGATTTTGATCTTCACGCCAAAACTACTGAACGGATCGGGCTGAAATTTTGCATACAGGTAATTCTAATAATGGAATCAAACTTAAGCTTACTACACTTTTATCCCATATAGCCTCCTATGGGATAAAACGGTTCCATAGAAATAACGCGTGTATAACAAGAATTTAAAAGGATGTCTTAACAAACGTTTAGTATGTAGAGTGCCATTTTTTATACAAAATACTATTTTTAATTTCAAAGTACCTAGTAGGTAGGTACGCAGTAGTCTGATAACGGACAAATACCACAGTTGCAAAGTTTATAATCTAACTTTCTTTTCCCGTGTTTTTAGAAGTAAGTATAGGTACCTACCTAAGTGGTTTAATATGCTAACGATTTATAATTGTGTCTGCGAAGCATCTCACCGCAGAGGCTGGCAGCGAATGGGTTAAAAGAAGACCATTACTGACAGCTATCTCTAAATAATAAATGGTTGACAAACCAGTGTGTTGTTTCAATTTATTTCCACGAGAGTAAAAAAGAAGCGAGAGCAGGGAATCGTTTCAAAAATATATTAAAAATTAATGGGTGTCCGAGATAGATAGGACAAGCTGTTATGCGTTAAATTATAATATCCTTCGGCCGGAGATGACGCTTGCGGATGGAGGCGCTTTTGATGTTTTTATTTACAGTTTTGGGTAGAGATGGATTTTTATAATTTCTGTTAAAAAGTGAATTTCTGTGGACACATCGGGTGTCTCCTGTTGCCCAGACTTTAACAAGACACACACACACACATACACACACACACACACACACACACACACACACACACACACACACACACACACTATACACACTCATATACAAGCACGCTCACTGAATCAGGTCGCGAAGCCACTGAAATGATTTTTTCACTTTTCTGTCTATTTTGTTCAACCTATTTGTTTTCATGTTACCTCGTATTTTTCTTTTTATTAACCACTTTTATAAAAAAAACAAGTTTTTCATACGTTTTATGTAAAATTTTAATTTTAATTTACCGCTGTAAATTAAAATAATTTACTTAATTTATTTAAAATTAAAATTAGCAAAGATTTTGGTGCGAAGTTGTTATTTTTAACCGACTTCGAGAAAAAGAGTTATTTTATGTATGTCTCTCGATTTCTCCGTCGTTTATGGAACGAATGTATTACAGAGGGATTTGTATTTGTCCAGTAAAAATTTTAAAACAGTGTAAAATTAAAAGACAATTTGACTGTGTTTTCAAAAACTTCAAATCATAATAAGGGACAATAACCTTTTGGAAAACCATTTTTCCCATAGGAGGATGACGTCAAGGCTACAGCTTGCACAAATGGTAATAGGTCTCCCTCAGGTTCTTGGATGTATTCATTACGAATCCTATCCTTCAGAGAGACTCTGAGCATAGCTCTTTCCATACCTCGCTGAGCGACTTTGAACTGGTGGACCAGCCCTACCGTGAGTGTCCACGTCTCAGCTCCGTAAGTCATGACGGGTAGGACGCACTGATTGAAAACTTTTGTTTTCAAGCATTGTGATATGGATGACGAGAAGACTCGACGTAGTTTTCCGAGCGCTACCAAGCCTAGCTGGATCCTCCTCTTGACCTCCTGTTCAAAATTATTTTACGTAACTGCAGAGTTTGTCCATGGTAAGTTTACTCAGAAACAATTTCGAGAAGGTACGACGGCCAGTCCCAGATCAATGAGGCCATTGATCATGACTTTGGTTTTATCCAAATTCATGCCAAGACCCATGCGATCCATCCACCATCGCGAGGCTGAGGCTAGGGCGTCCAGCATCTGGTTCAGCTCCTCTAGCGACTCCGCCATTAAGACTATGTCATAAGCGAATCGCAGGTGTGAGATGTATTCGCTGTTTATGTTAATGCCCTTACCATTTCAGTCCAGCGTCTTAAACATAATCTTCCAACGCGCTCGTGAACAGTTTCGGGGATATAACATCCCCCATCTCACTCCTCTGCGCAGTTAGACTGGTTTAGACTGCTTTAATAGAGTACATTACTTAAATATGTTTTTATGAACATACCCGTACATAGAAAGTACCCAGAACACCGGGAATAAATAATTGCAGATCATACAAACAATTGTCCAAGGTATCAAACTCGCAACCTCCTACGTCACTGGTGGACGTTCGCCCTCTTTCACACCTTGAAAAACTTTCTCTTTGCATTTTGAAGAACAGATGGCTCCACCTATTCCATCAATCTACATAAATTCAAATCCGGGGCCCGCAAACACGTAACACAGTTATTGAATCGTAGCAATAGTTTGTAAAATGGCCCGCGGGCCGTTTCATAGCATTTGCATTAAAAGCGGGTTCGTGCTGAGCACTGAGGGCCTACTTGGAAAACGAAAATTGAAGTTTCTGATTCGTTTTCGTGAAAACACTATCTATAAGCAAATTACATAAGAGTTGGTTTTGCTTGGAAACGAATCAGGAATTCATATTTTATTTTCCGAGCAGGCCCTCTCCAGCATTCAGACCAAATATTTTGCAGACCCAACTACTTACTTTATGGCATAAGTTAGCAACTTCCATCTGAAATGACAATATTTCCAAGATCGTGTACGTGCGCAGTCACTTTGAAATAAAAAAGTTTCGTACGTGTTTCGACAGGAATACTTTTAGAATGAAAAAAAAAAACTAAAATCCAGATCAAGGATAATCATGTTAATCAAGTTAATCAAAACTTTATTCTGAAAGAAAAATACAATCAAACAATAGAAATAAATTATAAATAGGTATTTTTTACAATACCATATTATATTTATTGAATACTTTCAGTTTTAATAATATTAGTAGGATTTTCTCGCATTTCGCTTAGAATCTAGAGAAAGAACGGTCTAGAAATGGCTACATTCTAAAGAAAGGTATGGGTGGAGAGTTAGTTCAATGATCTGAAGTTTAAATTAATTCAGGTCTACGAACACGCACCTGTGTGTGCGTCATAGTGAGCACTAAAATTGTATGTAAGTGCCTGTTTTCTGAATGATCCGGTCTTAATGTAAAACCTTGATCCAGACAGTTCCAAGCTTTCAGTGTAAAAGTGCCCTCGCAGCGCCTAACTGGGCCGAACTCCAAGTTTCTTGAGAGCTAGTTAGTCCGAGCTCGCGGTTATACAATATTGATTCAAAATAAGTTCAAAATAAGTTTCCTTTTTGTTTGCAATTGGAAATTAACCCACTTTGCTCTTTTGTATTTCGCGGACTTCGGTTTCATGTCCGAGTTTCTGAACTCTAAAGGATTTTCAATATTTTATATATATTTTTATTAAATAATTGTACAAATTATATTAATAGCAAACGAGCTCGTCATTTCTTTTGAATTTATTGAAACATCTTACATCAGTGATTAGAATAAAATGGTGTCTAAACTAAACTAAACTAATTTGACAGCACTAAAAATGATGCCATCATTTTTATTTCGATTATTTTTTACTACATATTTGAATAATCAATGTAAAATAATCGTGTCATTTTGTGACGAAACACTTAAATACTTACAATTATAGAATCCTTTACAAGGGCTGCAGATCAAACAAACACAACGCACCGAGATTCGTCATCAAAAAAACATAATTACGCATTGAAACATCTCTGTCATCAAAACAATTTGAAAATGTCACGGTATTTTATCGTTCATTTATTTGTCAAGGCATTTATGTTCATGCGTCGACAAATTAGCACCTAATTCTTCCTTGATAGCATCTTGTTGATGTGTTTATTCCGTTTGAATTATCGTATTGACTCAGAAATGCAATGTATTTGTGTTGGCAAGTGCCCACTGTCTTAGGACCGGTGAGTGGTGGGTTGTGCCCACTAATAGGCAAGCAGGGTGGCGATATGCATAAGTATTAAGTAAATTAATGCTTAATACTTCACAACACATGATGTCACCTCAGTCTTAAAAGTAAATCGTAAGAATCGACCCCCGCTAACTCAGTATGTAGATGCCGTCAGAGCCAACTAAGGAAACTGGCCAGAGGAAATGCGGACACCGCACGCAATACCTAGAGTTTCTTTTATCTATGGATTCTATGTGGCGATTCTGCGACGATACCATTGTCATTGAATTACGCCCATGGACGCAATGCATGTTACAAGCACGAGACTAGCATGATCTTTGCATCACATGGGGGTTAGAAAACAAGGCTTTCATCCTTATATCTTAGAAATTGATTATAATTTCTAAGATTTAAGAAATCAAATAATATCCCAAAAAATATTCGACTTCGACGGAATTTGAACCCGCATCCTTCTATAAGTACGGGAATGTGCTAACCAACTACACCACAAAGTCAAATGACGTAGGAGTCGAAAAGCTTTGAGACCTCCTTCGGACTCTTGCGCCGTTAGCTTCACCTGCAGTGGAATATCGATTGCAATGGTTAGTCTCCTTTGTAATCAGCACACATTGCCAGCACGCATCGCATCCTGCAACGTCATTCAGTAGCATGGCCAGCGATGTGCATCACGTCGCTCGTAAATCTCGCCGCCGGACGAAGATCGATCGCGACACCTCGCAACAGGGTGTAACGATCAATTCGCCAAATTGTTTCGTGAATTATTGCACGTGCTTTGCATAATAAATTGGAGAGATAGCTGTGCGCAAACGGCTACCTTGCAGAAACTTAGGTATCTACAAGCCCTGTTGATCTTAGGAAATGTATTGCAAACTACCTGTATATAACTCAGCTTTGAAAACGTTGAATCCATAAATTATTTTATAACTTGCATACACAAATAATGGGATAGAGAATGACTCTCGCTCAGTCTGAATTCAGCGAGATCTCGAGTCTCATACTGAGACGTCATAAAAAAACCTATTCCTTATCTGTGGGTTATAATAAGAATCTTTGTATGAGCTTTGGTCAGACCAGGTCACAGAAAAAGAAAAAGAATTTAGATTTGGCACAGCACGGCAATGCACGATACTCCGTAACACCTTGGTGTTACGGTAAAAAAAATAGAAGACCTTCGTATGACCATAATCATACTTGTTAACCTGATCGAACCTAAAATCAAACTTGGAACGCATAATGCCCGTCATAAAATGCCGCCACCAGTGTTGCCAACAAATAAACCGACGTACGTTTTCGTATACCTATATTTTTAAATTTTCCCAATGCACGACAATTTGCGAACGATTTCGAATGTGGTCGGACGGTAAATAAGAATTTATATTCGATAGCGAAAATGTTACACTTTCGCGTGGAGTGCTGGCATAATCTTTTCATGTCGGAAAAATATTTATGTTGCTGCTTTCAATGAAATATCTAGATTTTAAAAACTTTTTTCGTTGACTCTTCCTGTTTCTGTTTTAATCTTATAAAAGATAGAAGGCTCCCTTAGCGAGGATTTTGTAAACTAAGTACAATTTAGTTCATCTTTATTCTCGTAGAAAAAATGAGACCATTACCTTCGTTCCACAAAAAAAATAATTTTTGGTACCCTGGACAGTTCTAATAGCGTACCTTGGTAAATGTAATTTACCAAATTGTCAGGCGCTGAACAAGAATAAAAACTTTAGGCTGATTGTAGCAATTATAACTAAACTGTCTGCAATTACAAATGCTGAGACTTTAAGAAAATAATTCGAGTGTCACGCAATTATAATTGGAGCTCAATTTGTCAAACTTATCTAAAAAAATATTATCGGTTTTATGGCATAGTTACACAATTTTGGGCTATAGATTTTTGTTTTGTTTTTTTGTGTATGTGATAGTAAAGTGTTGGGTGTTTGAAACATCTCAATTACCTAATGAAGTGAAAATGTCGCCTAATATGATGCATGCTTTCGGAAAAACAAAAACTATGATCAATACTACAAAAAACACTAAAGCTTTTTCAATGTACTTGAGATTTTATTCACAAAGAAAATTACAACTAGAGAATTCGTTAATTTAAGCCATTTTTGATACCTGCATGTGAAAACTATTTGGTATAGCTTCGTTTGAAATTGGAATTTTGAAAATGTATTTATTGCAAATTGTCACATGTAAGTCAGTCAAGAAAATAAACTAGAGAAAACAATGTTTTTTCAATTTTGTAACATTACCGAAGTATTATTCATAGTAATAGTGTTCGAATAGAAACAAATTAGACCTAGTTTTTACAAATTTATTGAAAAGGTTCAGCTAATTGTAGAGTGCAAACAATCTAGACGTTTCAACTAACTCAAATTTGCGAAACGCGGACGCTATTAGGTAGATACGTAGTACAAACCTTCTTTCTAAATCTGACCTGACGGTGATTCTAGGAACCTTGGAGCACAAGCAGGTTTCCGAAAATAATCGTGGAATATACCATATAAAGTTACCAGTTCTGAAACTCCGGTTCTAAGACGGCCGAAGGGGCTTTAGTGACTCAAGTCTAAATTTTATTGATTCCTGATCCCCATTTCAAATAGCTTATTTGGTCATCTAACGAACCTGTCGCATAGAACCCTAGTATAGATCAGAGTATCGCTGCCACCATGCGTGGATGCGGGAAGTACAGGATTGAAAAGGCTGGTAAATGGGAAAGGAGGCCTATACCCAGTGGGTGATGCCCATATTGCCCATAGCTGTGTGGTGGATTCAAAATCAAAATCAAAAACTCTTTATTTCCATAAAAACAATATATGTTCACTTGCATACTAACTGTACTGTACACTTAGCTTACGCTTAGAATTTACACCACCCCAATTCTTCCCGCGGATATCGTAAGAGGCGCCCCCTGCAGAACAATTCTACCAACGAACTGCGATCCCCAACCCGCATGCCTAGCGTGGGGACTATGGGCATTATCCCCCATGAGATAAAAGTCGAAAAGGCGCTTATCAGGGGGAGGCCTGCGTCCAGCAGTGAACCAATATAGGCGGTTGAGGTGAGGATGAAATGCCCAGGCTTACTCCAGACAAAGCATAGGCGTGCTCTGTCACGCGCGCTCAATTTTGAGTTATTTACAAACAGTTTTCGTACCTGGCTAGAACAATGATGATTTCTGGTATAAAAAATTAAATAAATAAATATGAAGTGATTGCGCCAGGTCCGCCCTCTGTCCACTTTATAGACCTACGCGACGACCGTGAAGGTCACGAGAAACCGCGGCGCAGGCTGGGTAGGACCGGCCGTTATGTCAAACTTTCGTATTCAGCACTAGACGTCTGTCGACTGTGATGATGATAATAAACTTCTCGACGACGTGTCATTCAAATAATAACGAAGCAACAATCACTCAGCTATTAGAATCGTAAGCTTAATTAAAAGCTCCGTTATAAAGATGTCTCAGCGCAAATTCTTGGGGTGATAACTTGGTGGATCAAGTTGGAAGGGGAGGCGATATAAAGTTTTGTGACAGGTACATGAATAAGTTTTGTACGCTTCTGATACTTCTACAAAGACCTGTAAAAATGGATTTGAACTAAGTAAAGTAGAATCTAAGGCTTACCTAATTTTTATTTAAATGCTATCACTTAGTTTTAATAACGTTTTTATGTATTTCAAAATTTTATTTCTCACTATAAAAATGTTAACTTTCCTAATATTTAACGCATCCAATGCCCAGCCTCGGTACCGCCGACGCCGCATCAAGGACCTGCAGATGTCGTCGTCTTGGGGCATGAAAGTGTTAAGAACGAGATGCTGCACTTACCTAGCCCTGGCCTAACTTCAGACAAAACGTAAGGTCCTGGGCGACTCACAGCTAGACGTAGGTGACCAGTTGAGAATGATGATTTTTTACAAACCTAAAACATTTTAAGGCAATACGCAAAAAAAAATGCCACATTCTGGGGCATAAATATCAATAAAGTCGTTATCTTTTATCTCTTATAAAATCTTATCCCTTGCACCCAATCTGAATGTTCAGAAACTTTGACGCAAACAGTAAATTTCGATGATAAGTTATTTCAAGAAAAGAAAGAAGGGGAACGAGAACTTAAAAATTCGCATCAATCTAATTGGAAGAAATTAAAAATTAAAATTTTGACGCTCTCCAATTTTGGACGTAGTGAAAAGTTTTGTTCTTAATTTTGCCATTTTAACGGTTGGAGTTTTTGTGAAAAAGTTTGCTCGAGTTAGTATCATTGGATCTATTGAGGGTTTATGAATTTATAACATTCGTTTGATTTTAAACTAAAATAAATTATGAAATCGTCTACTTTATATCCTAATTACAAAGAATACAAAACATAATAAGCATGTGCACGCATAGTTACAAATAGTTTTGTTTTTGTAAATTATAATAAAATTGTAATGAAGTCAACAAGTGAAAATGTCTAATAATGAAAACTGTCGTAGTTCCACGAACTCATCAGGAATGTGAGCGGTGAAGAAAATGTACTTAAAATGTACTTATATAAGTTTTCACAATCTCCACCAAAGACTTTCTATAAAAATACTAAAGTAGATAACTACCCACTAAGTACTTCTACAAATGTACATGAAATGGGCATCAGGCATTTATTGAAACTATGTAAAAATTTTAACCCTCTCTTGTCTTCAAGGAACGGATAAAAGACCCGATAAACCACGTGATGGATTAGCGAGGCGGCGATTACCGGCTATTAATCATAATTAGCATCGTTTTAATGAGTTCTACTTGAACCGATCCACTCGGGTTTGTTTTGACAGGCGTTTTATACTTTTGGTTCAGTTTGACGGGCGTTTTATACTTTCGCGGTTGTGACGTCAACCGCGAAAGTATAAAACACCCGTCCAAGGGTTAAAACTCAACAACTTTGGTAAGTAGGTATAGCTGAGATTTTGTAAGTTAATCAAGAATAAAATAGTGTCCATTTCAATTCCTTTGGTTTCGGCAAATTGCCGAAAAGATCGAAGGAATAGAATTTTTTGATTTATTTTAAGCACCTATACTATACTATATATAATATAACCAACGACTTCATTCACTTTCGCGCTACCAAGAGATTGGTAGCGCGGAGTCAGACGAATCATCCGAATTCTTTTTGTTTCGTCTAGCTAATAAATAAATAATGGACAATGCACACAGCATATCGGAGCCCTAAATTAAGCAGAGTTTGTGTGATTTTATTTATTTAAAAATATTTAAAATAAATAGGTAATTATAATAACACACTAGAGGGGGTATTAGATAACTGATAAACTTAATACAATACACTTTATAGATACATATTTTTTTTAATTATACTTACATAGAAAACATCCAGAACACTTGGAACAAATATCTGATCGTAGAAACATTCATAACATCATTAAACCCGCAACTTCCTGCGTCGCAGGCGGACCTTCGCCCACTGCGCCACAGAGGTCGTCGTTTGAGCTACAAAATAAAACAGCCAGACCAGAAACAACTTTTTGCAGATAGATCAAATAAGTTGCCTGAACCGAAAGCCCTTATAGAAGTCAAATTCAAAAAGCCTCTGAAAATTATGTCCGAAACCTGAAGTGGACAGCCCCAAAGCTACCTAATGTAGTAGACACCCAATCTGCAAGTCTCGCCGGTGAACGCACTGGCTGTTGCCCTCAGATTCGCCTTTGTTTGGACTATTGGGAATAAGGATTTACGGACTTAGAAGAAGTCGAGGGTTTTTAGAGGTTGAAGTGAGAGATTTTATTTCGATAGAGATAAAGAACTGGGTGGAAATGTAAGCACAATTGGATGGCTAACACAAAACGCAGTCGTTTGTTGTTTGACAAAGCATTCATTTGCAAATGTTAACTGGAAAAAACTAAATGTATAAATAACATACCTTAGCTATAAATAAAGATTTTCTTATTGTTCCTGCATCAACAATGACTACATAGGGTTTATTCGCATTTTCATGGTTCTACAATGCTGAAAATAAAGCTGCAAGCATGAATAAATAACGAAAGTACGATGAAGTATTATTTAACGATGGGAGACAATGGATTGAAATGGGACAATACCGAAGTCCTGAACAAATAAGTTTACCTACTACTACTCTTTTCCACGGAACACCACAGAAATATACCTTTAAATAATAACATTTATCAAGCCAGAGGTTTTTTCACTGGTCTTAAACAATTAAATTGACTACTTTATTCTATAGTCATAGTTCATCATTGGCCTTTTTCAATCACATAGGATTATAGAGGGAATCACGTGTTTTTTTTTCTTAATTCGTAGTAACCTAATAAATATACCATAGCAATAACAACATTTATAATTGGGTAATTAGTTTGACTTTTCTAAATATGGTGTACGATATTTTTGAGAGAAAAAATAATGAAATTTTACTACTTATGTACTGATTAAGTACTTAAATTCAGGACTCAAACGGGGTCCCGACTTCTGCCACTTCCACACAATCAAAGACAACTTGTATCAAAATTTGCATAAAATTCCCTCACAGTGCACAATCCAAACAATTTATTTTGAAAAGTTCACAAACTCAGGTAATTTCAAGTTTTGTGCAAACTGCGGGCGTAACAGTTACTCTTCAAGTTTTCTTTCTACGTTTTTAATTAAGTTTTGAATTAGTGAGATTGTTTTACGAGGGACTTTATCAAGGTTTCTGGCTTTTTATCTTGCTCTTATCTTGCCTGTATTTGTTTAAACTTCCACGGTTGTCTTTGAGACTCTACGAAAGCTATTAGTACCACTTGGAGATAGAGTTAAGCAGTTCATCCTCAACCTCAACCTCATCAGCCTGTATTGGTCCACTGCTGGATGCAGGCCTACTCCTGATAAGCGCCGTATTGACTTTTATCTCATGGGAGGTAATGCCCATAATCCCCGCGCTACGCATGCGGTTTGGGGAGGGATCCCCAGTTCAGTGGTAGAATTGTTCTGCAGGGGCCGCTGCTGGGCAGCAGCGGGGGCGGGGGCCTCCGGTGGATATCCCTTAGTCGCCTCTTGCGACACCCGCGGGAAGAGTTGGGGTGGTGCAAATTCTAAGCCAGACAGCAGTAGTTCATGAAAAGTGATAAACCTATCGTCATCAACACAGTGGCCTTATCTTGATCCAATCTTGGATATAGGCCTCTTCCCTTCGTCTCCACTCCTATCCATCTTGAGCCAGTCTCATCCAGTCAAGTCCTCCGTGCCGTCTGATGTCGTCCACCCAACAATTTGGTGGTCATAATGTAATTTTATGACCAAAATCTTCAGCTGATGGGGATAGGATTCAGATGACTGATTCCACTGGTATCTGGTAGTTTCTAATGTTAGCCATGTTAGTCATAATTTTAGTTTTCCCAGTGTTCATTTTAAGGCCCGCTGACTCTAGTCTTAGATCTTCTATCATAGATATCATGTCATTTAGGGGAAAAAATCGTATGTTGTTTAACTGGCATCTTAGTCAAACTATAACCAGAATTAGACCAACTATGTGTGTCTAAGTCAGTGCTGTGCAAGCCCCGGCCCTTGGAGCCGGCACAAAGGACCATTTGCAGCAATCACTAGATTAATTGCGCAGATTAGGAACCAACCTACATGGACACTACGACACTATTAGGTTATACAGGGTGCTCTACGTAGCTTGGACCTGTTGTTCTGGACCTATGTGAGATACACACTTTCATGGCCCAAGACGTAGATGATCTCCCAAATCCCCGTGTAGCGGCGGAATGAATGTGTTATCGCCCATCTTCAATTTCTAAGTGAAGAAAGTATGCTGGTAGTGTTGTTCGAATCATCATTGAATAATTATAATAAGTACTGCCCTCGGCTAGGCTCACGTTATTCTGAAAAAAAAAAATATGTTAATCCAAGCCTAGAACTACCTCTACGCAAAAATTCAGCTCGATCCGTTCAGTAGTTTTGGCGTGAAGAGATAATAAACTTTAAATAACAAAACTTTTGCGTTTATGATATTATGGTGATTATCAATATCTCGGAAACGGTTAAGGTCGGGGTATGGTGTTTCATAGGCAAATCAGTCAGTAATGATGGAAACTTACAAGCCCCTCAAGGATCTAGGTCGAGTGAACCTTATATTGGGAATCTTAACATGACCCCTGTACACAGGTTGAGTTTTTTTTTCAGGGCCAATGAAAAACACTGGGAGTGGAAGTCTGAAACCGTGAGAGTTGTTCAAAAGTTGTCTAAGGAGTTACGTGCTCGATTTTGAAAAAAATAAATTCTACATTAAATGACGTAAAAAAATTATTAGTTTTTCTGGATAATTGTTATTTCTTATTTTTGTTCATTTTTGGTTTCTTTGTTCCATATTCAACAAATAAATGTATGACTACCATGTGCCCAAAGTTAACTGATTAAGAATCTTTAAAAAAAAATTACTCGTAGATACTCAGTACCTACCTAAGACATAGACACTTAGTACCTACGTAGATACTGTGCGTAGCCGCCGCTTCTACAATTAGGCACCTACCGTTCCGTAGCTAAACACCTAAGTACCTATCTACCTAGGCTATAATAATAATAATAATAATATAGCCTTTTATTTCCAAAACTGTGTGACATTAATTGACAAGATTCTTAAACTTAGTTTACTACAATTATACTCTTCGACTGATTTCTGCTGTCATTTTCATGTTGCTTCTACAGAATGTCTCTCAGTTTGGTGTGCCTTTCGGCATAGGCCTCCTCCAACTGCCTCCATTGAGGCTTATCCTCTGCCACTCTTGTATTGTTGATGCTTCTGTTTTTGTTGGAGGGTGACGGTCTAGTGCTCCCGCGGGGACCAGCCGTGTTGGGAGACGTTTACGTTGTTGTATTTTGTTTGAAAGTTGTGGTTGTCCGGTTTTTGGTGCTGTGTTAATCTCTGTAAGTGTTCTTTTCAGACATTGAATAAGCTCTCTGCCGCATGAATTGAAATGCCTCCTTTTTCTGAAGTTTTGGGGTATTTTGTTTCTCGGACGCGTTCCCGGGGCTTGGAGTGTCTGCCCTTTTTCGTTTTTCGCTGTCGTTGTAGTTTTGGGATTTTTGTTTCTTTTGCTGTAAAGCTTCTTTTGGCAGATCTTGGGTGATGTAAGTGTTTGGCTTCATCTTCTTTTTGTTTTTAAGAATTTGTATCTTTTTCCGCAATGTTGTTGTGATAAGCACAATTGGTCTTATTTTGCTTTCACCCTCACGCTTTTTCCCCAGCCTCTGTAGCTTGTCTATTTCCCCATTTTCTAGTTTCACATCTATATCGTTCAATGTTGACGAAACCAGGTTGGTTAGATCCTCGTGAGATTCCTCGTTTGACTCCGGGAGGCCGTGCAGAATGACATTGTTTCTCCTGCTATTTATTTCGAGGTACTGTAGCCTTTTGCCTAGTTTTTCCAATTCAGTTTTTAGTAGGCCTAGGCTATAGGTAAGCAGAAATCTATCTGCTTACCTATGTCCTAGGTAGGTAGTATATTATATATTACACCCGTGCGTGCAGGGAGGTACTTAGGTCGGTATTTACATCGATTTGCCGGCATTATGCAGAGTAGTCGACACCTATCCATCGGATTAGAACCGCAGTGGCGTTGTATGTATGTAGGCACTGTGGGTGGGTAGTTCTCTTCATTCACAATTCAAACAAATTCCTTGCTGTGCAAAAAGGTTACTACAAAATATCAGATTATCTAAAAGACAAAACGAACGGGTTTTGCTCCAACTCGAAAAATAAGGCATAACAGGCTAAAGGTTTCGTCATCGCTTCTTTACTTTGGTCTACACATACCGAAGCGACAGAAATCAAAAATATCACTTTATTTCCGTGTGTTAGTAATTTTAAAATTTGAAGTTTTCTAAGTTAACATTTATTGTATTTATGGAAATAAATAATTGATTTTGATTTTTGGTTGATAGTGGTCAGTAGCTGAAATTAAAATGAAGTCTATTTGATTTCTATATATAAAAATGAATTCATCCATATTCCATACTATGTAATATAATAAATGCGAAAATTTGGATGTCTAGGTGTTTAGATGGATGATTGTAACATCTTCACGCCATAAATACTGAACGGATCAGTCTGGAATTTTGTATAGACGTAGTTCTAGGCCTGGAATAAAATATAGGTTACTTTCATCCCATGAATCAGTTCCCATGGGATAGAAATAACCTTTAAATGTTTTCACAGAAACATAACGTGCGAAGGCGCGGGCATAAACTAATCAGAAATAATCAAGCAGAATGAAGAATGCCTCCAAACCCGCAAGACGAATTTACGTTATTTTAATTTAATTTGCTACTGCTTTCATAAAAAGCTATCCGTAAAACGTTCCCAAATCATGAATACCTACTGTGTTATTAACGCCTATTCACCTTAGTAAAATGCGAATAATTATTCTTTTTTCCTATTTGTTAGCTTACGGTTCAAGAAGAAAACTGTTAGCTATTGTCTATAAATTGAAGTTTCTTCTTAAATTCTTTATTGCACAAACAAGTTAATTCATACATAAAAGTTAACGAATATTGGACACGTATAAAGGCGAGCTTAACTGAATTTTCTTACAGCAAGCCTATGGATATAAAAATAATTTATGAAACGAGTGTGGAAAGATAATGTGTACATACAAGACTGAAAAACATTATATTTTTTTTATTTAAGGTTTTCATGTCTTAAAATATGTATTACCTATCTAAACAAAGACTTTTATTATCCATGACTCACAGTTGGTTCTGGCAGACTCAAGTCTATCTGCGGCCCACCCGCCCCAGCGTGTCGAGCCGGGAAGTGAATGCGTTAACAATCCTAAACTCCAACCCTGACAACCGGTTTTTTATTTATTTATTTATTTTATTGTTTATTTAATTAACACGGTTATTTTGAACCAATTACATTAAGTAAAAGAAAAAGAAATTGATAAAATATTCAATACACATAGAGTGTGTCAATACAATGAATGAAAAATTAATACAAAGAAAAGTAATTTATGATTAAGGCCAGGTATTCGAACATAGGCCGCGCTTTTGTGGTTTTTGAAATCATCTGAGACAAAGAAAATAGTGTCAAAAATTCTGAAAAAAAGATATTATATTACTATAGGATCTAGTCTAGTCAAAGTCGCATTCAATTAGAAGATCTAATGAACTTTACTCGATAGAAAAAAAATCAAACTTACCTCTTTCTGTAATGTTTTTTCAATATTATGACTGATCTACTGATATTTTCTCACATTGTTTTTGTACTTAGCTAAAGACCCTAATTATTTAAAAACATATTCCCAGAGTTTGACTTGAAAAAACGATTTTCTTTATCACTATAATATGTTTAAATCTCTTGTCACCGTCAATTTGACAAAAAAAATAGGTTCAGGTTTATCAGCGTACAAACTGACTGTGAGTCATACCAATAATGAGATATTCGCTATATTCTTTTTAGCGAGAGACAGCTCAGAACCGAGATGCCTGGTGAACATCTAAACTCTTGCCAAATTCGATGTGATTTTTTTTTGTAAACGAACCGCCTAGCTAAACCCTAAATTCTCTTTATTTTCATGTATTGTTACACGCATTTTCATTACTTGTCGATTTGCGATGCTGAAATTTATGTCTGAAACGCAATGCCAAGCATGTGAATTATAGATTTTTTTCTGTGGTTTGTTTGCGGTTCACATCGAATTTGGCTGGAGTAAAGTTCTAGTTTTGATTACTTAGCTACCGGAGTAAATAAATAGGTACCTACTAATCGCTGATCGCTTGTGACTTGAACGAGACGGCGGGTTAGGAATAAGGCGTGTAAAAAGACGACCTGCAATGCATGCCAATTCGACCGGACCCGACCGGACGGTGCCGGACATCTCGCGCACCTGTACTGTACGCACAAAAATTACAGATATATATTGACACATATTATTATTTTTCTTTTATTTTCTAATGTTGTGGTTTTTGGGAGAGATAGAAGGGCTGTGATAAGAAATTCTACGAAACAGTAAAAAAAAGTATATCAGGAAAATTCTATAAATACCTACAAACTGTCGTGTTGTACGAATAAATTAAAGAGGAGCATGACAATAATATTAAGTTGATTAATTTGTTAAGCCTTTTCATTGGTAAGCATTTTCATTTAGTAGGATGAAAAAATGCACTCATTTTGAACATCTACGACTATGGGTCATTTCTCTACCAATGTATAAATTTTATTAACGTCTATGTACGTTACTGATGAAAGTTTGTAATGAAATCTTTAGGTACCTCTTTGTCTTATTCTTTAGTAGGTTAAATTTTAAATTAAGCTTATTTTGTTTTGTGGTTTACAAAGATGAGAAAAAAAAATGTTTTCATGCATCACGAGCACGTACTCTTGCAACGAACGTAATCTAGCACACTAATATTTCAAATACGAAAGTTTAGATGTATGGATGGATGAACGGATGTTTGTTACATCTTCACTCTAAAACTTGTAAATGGATCGGCTATTTTTTTTTTGCATATAGGTAGTTAGCTAGGCCTCAAATAAAACATAGGCTGCTTTTTATCCCATAAATCAGTTCCCATTGGATAAAAATAACCTTTAAACGAAAGTGGTACCTGAAAAATTCATTACGTATCTCAACACTGTACATGGTTCTTCACACTAGTGCGAAGGTTAACCTTATATAAGTAGATTATTTTTTGTTCTATGAAAAGTAAGTTAGTATAAGAAGAATATTTTTTGTTCTAAGAAAAAATTATCTACTTATCGCTAGTGATAAAATTTAAATGATAAAGTTAGTCCTTTGTTCTCTACCAGCTAAATAATTAACTTTCTATTTACAAAGTACAAATTTAAAAGTGAATTTGTTATGTTAGCAGTTGCCTTTTCTGATGTAGTTATAACGTCTAGTGTTTAGGATAAGCAAATCATAGAAAATCGTAAAATAAGATCTTTTTCTATGAAATTTTTCATACTATTATGAGCACACGAGCTTTCCCACAGGCTTGTGATATCTGTTATCAAAACTTAAGTTTCAAATTTCATTAGAAAATATTGGTACGTTTTCTAATTTATAACAAAAGATAAGAACACCGGTAGGTACATAATCATCTGCCAAATAGACCTTGTAATGGAAAAGATGCAAACAGATAAGGTAACAAGATGTAACAAATCCTCTAAAGCCCGATGAACACCTCCGTCGCTGACAAAGCATTAATTCCGAAATAATTAAAGAAACGATTAGAGCGTCAACTCTGCCGGCCCGAAAATTAGTAGCAAAACAGGGCCATAGAGTAAGCGGGTACAGAGGGGCCTTCTTGTAGCTTAACAATTGCCTACTAGGTTCACAGGAAGACCGTCCTATGAAAATTGTACTATTTGTTGTTTATAGATGACACTTCCAGATGATTTAGTTTGGGAAAATGTTGTTTCCATTACGGATGAAAGCGGGCTAACTACGAACTTTGTTTGTGTTGGAAGAACACAACGTTCCAACCAAATAAGGTTCGTAGCTAACCCGCTTAATGAATCCGTAATGAATTTGTCAAAATACAATACTTTTTTTTAGTAAAATAGGCTAATGGTTTGCTTAACTTTAAACGAAAGTTTTGATACTAATTAGTAAAGGTTTTAATTCTGATTTTGATGGTATATTTTGGTTCAAATATCATTCAAACAATTTTGTTTTTATCATTTCAATAGTTCTCGAGAATTCTTATACAATGAACAAAAATGTCTACCTACAGTCAAACGTCCCGCAATAAAATGTTTCTGGCTTATAATTTTCCTTTGTTATGTAGCTACATTATTGCGTCAACAGTGCACTATCTACAACCAAGCTATTCCATGTCAGGGCTGTCTCAAGCAATAAACTTTGCTCAGGAATTTCATTAGTTCCGTTCAATAAATTAAGAGGTTATGCTCGCGTGTGTCGACCCTGCAATTACCTCGTCTGAGCTGTAATGAAGCACCACTCTTAGTTGGGAGTACACGGGAGCTTGTTACTTATTTCTTGAGGAACAGACGATTTCGGGAAATGGGGACCTTGTCAAACGTCTGACGGTGCTTAGGAGTTGGGCTGGCTGGGGCCAAGGTGCCCTACTATATGTTTATCGAAGTAAGATACGGTTTTTAACAAAATTTAAAATAATATATTAAAAGAAATAAAGCTGGACAATTCACACAGCATTAAGCTTAGCAGAGCTTGTTATGGGTACTAGATAACTGACATACTTAATACAATTCACTAAATAGATACCTAGATATTTCTTATTATACAAAAACATACAGCTCAATCGTTTTCTCATCGTTTTCAATCAAAGATTTTTTTTTCTAAATAAGATATCTTCTAAATATCTTAAATAAAGGAAAGACCATATATTTTTACATTGATTGGTTGGTTCAGACAGGCGATTATTAAAAAATCTTTCAATGCAGATTAAATTGTTTTTAAAATCAAAATGAAGATTGTTTCAGTAAAATTTTCTATGTACAATATTTGAGATCCTTTCCCTCCAAGTGGCATAGCCGACATAGTCGTGGGACGCCTTGTATATAAGAATTAAATAAATAAATAATACTGGACACTTCACACAGCATTATCTAGTCCCAAGTTAAGCGGAGCTTGTGTTATGGTTACGAGATAACTGATATACTTAAGGGTCCAGCGACGGATGAATTTCCTATACAAACGTAATACCAAAATGATTTGTAATTTGAGCATATTTTCACCATGGTCTGCTATTATATGTATTAAAATAGTATTTATCTAGGTTCCTGCAACTATTTTGTTTTCAAAATACCTTTCTGAAATGAAATTAAACCAAATCGCATTTTTACATTAAAGAATGAATGCTTTTCTTAGTATTTGTGTTGATTAGTATTTTGAAAAAAATTGTGGCAGGAACATAAATAAATACTATTCTAATACAAATAATATCAAACCATAGTGAAAATATTCTCAAATAACAAATAATTTTGGAACCGTCGCCGGACCCTTAATACAATACACTACATAGATATATATTTTTTATTATACATAGAAAACATCCAGAACGCCCTAGACCAGGTCCTGAAACTCCTTCCAAGGAAAGAAAGTTAAAAATAAGATATTACACGAAGCACTGCTAATATTCGGGATGTCTGTATTCTGGCCTAGTTTTCTTCTTAAATGTCACAATCAACATTCATTCCCATAAAGTTAAGAAGCCGTCTACGCTATGTAATCTACAGAAATAAATTAAAAGAACCGTTTTAAAATATTCCACTATCTTGACGTATTTGATAATTCCTGTCCCTTCCCGTGATTTAGTACCGGGGGTCGCCACAGAGGGCGCTTAGTTCTAAAAAATACACAGTCTTCATCGTGATAAATGTCCTTGAGTTATGCACTTGTAATATTATACTTAGAAATGGCCGAGCCTTGTTGTTATGAAGTTTTTTCAAGAATACTTTGTATTTCATGATCCTTCAGTTCAAAAACAGCAAAAAATACGCGAATTATTCGAGGTTACATAACACTGTCTTCGCATTACTGACCGAAAATAACTAAAACTAGGTTAGTATCGGTACGGTAGGTACTATAAAATCAAATCTGACTACAACCTCACCCTGAAGATGTCCCTCGTTCCGGGATAAAACGTCGGTGTTCATTCAACACAAATAAGGTTCGTTGTGAACCCGCTCACATTCAAAACAAATACTAACGTCAATAAAAAAAGCTTCATAGTATCACATCAATACATTTGTTAAATCAATAAATTTGCTAATTTAATTAAACAGTTATTGCAATAACAGGAAACGCGAGTTTCACTCTCTCTAATCCCATAGCGTGGGATAACGATCTCTAAAATATAATATTGATATTAGACAATAAGGTCAGATTGAAATTTAACTATTAAACAGTCGCAAGACACCACACCCCAATCAACTCCCAAATGAAGCTCGTATTTTGACACAACAGCGCCCAACAGAAACTAGGTCCTAGTTTTAATCTAAGCGATCGACTTGACAACGGTCTTGATTGAAATCGCTGGCATCTGCAGCAGCTGGTAATAAGGCGTAGTTATGAACTATTTGTGCACTGCTTGTTTCGACGACTGTACCTTATACATAGCGGGGTTTGGTGTGGCGATGAGCGAGTACCGGAAAGCGAGTTTAAGGTTTTATAAAAGCTTTGGTGGGAATGTGAGGAAATTTTGCGTTTTCCAAGCCAGTTTAATTTTATTTCACGATTTTCTGAAAGAAAACTTTAAAAGTCTAAATTAATTCACTCGATTAAGTAAGCGGGTAGCTACCTGTTCTGCATAAGACAACATGAAACAAGTAATTTTAAACGGAGAAAATATCAGCGCTACCTCCTTATTCGTTTGTTGAAAGCACAAAACTGGAATAAGCTTACAATAGCAGCATTGCAGCAAAACAAATTAATTATCACTTTATTCTTCTTCCATTACGCAATTGAGTGTTTAAGGAATAGGTAGATACTCAGTGATGAAATGGATGAATGAAGAGTTCATAGTAGGACCTCTCGCAGCTACTCGACTTTGCATGTCACACCACGGAGGCTGGGCAGTTTGCGTTCAATGGCTGTCATATCTTTCCCGAAATTCAAGCCTCTAAATCGCCATCTCTAGCACCACACCGCGCCTGACCGCGTCCATAAATTCCGACACAATATTTCTCGTGAAGTTCCGATACCAACATGTGTGGTTGTCAACCAGCGTTGTTTATTGCGATATTTGCCTTGCTGAAGTTACTGTCAAACTGTTAATTTAAAACCTTTGTTGCGTTTGAATAATGTGGCCGCCGGCGGTTAGGCGGATTAGAACATACATTTTGGGGTAGGAAAACGCGTGTGACATTTTTTTTGTGGACTGCCAGATTGCATAGTTTGAAACTATTGCGATTTGGTATAGAAGATAATAATTTAGAAAAAAGTCCAAGGAGAACAAAGTAGGCTTAGAAAAAAAAAATTATACCTCTAGTTTATCCATAGCTATAAAATTAGAGTAGGTAGTTATAGTATACCACATACCTACTCTACTTTTACCCCGATAACTATAAAATATGTAAAGTCAGTTCTCTTTACTTTTCCTTGACAATCTTTTCAAATTTCAACATTGAACACCAAAGTAAACGAGACATAGAAATTCTTTGTACTTCTATTTGAAACGCAACAAGCCAAAAGTTACGCAATCTGAAAATACCTTAGTCTGTGCCCCACCTTTGTCTTCGAATACAAATACTCTACACATCAAAATGCGAAGTGCTTACATTAAAACCATCAAATTTCCAGAAGCTTCTAATGCAATATAGCGCTAAGTGCATCCTCAGGTTCGCTCGCGACGCAATTGTTCTGAATATTCGCATTCTGCCCTTAACCGCACGTTTTACACCCCAGACCCCAGTTTTACGCGAATTAAAAACAATATCGTTAGGGAACTGTCGTGTCTAAACATTTGTACCTATTTCCCGCATAATCATTGCTCGCACGTGTGGTTCTTACGAAAATTTACTGTGTCTAATACAATAAGTTGGCACCCCCGGCCTTAGTGGTGCGCCACAGTGCGGGAAACCAGTAGGGCATGATCAGCGGAGGAGGTTCCAACTATCGTAATTGCTGTAAGGCAAAATCCGCATATTCGCCTTAGTGTACCCGTCCTTCAGAAAATCACAATCGAGTATTGATTCAATCAAATTTTATAATTATTTCTGGGCTGTATGTACATAATTATGTAGATTTAAGACTTCATTGCGATTTTCGGAAATTTGGTTTCTCGTAGCAAAAAGCTCACCAAAACATTTGAATTAGAATTCAATATTGAATGCGAAGGCACACATACTGATAATGTAGAGTCAAAAACAAAAATCGCTAAACGGGTACTTATTGTTTCCATAAGCTTTTTAGTGAACTTACACATACAAGTGGCAAAATGGAAAAACGTAAAATAGTCGAGTTTTGGTAATAAGAATTACAAAAAAAACTACCATTTTCAATTTTTTTCCGAGTTGGATCGTTCACCCAAATAAAATTTTACTCAAATGTAGGAAGAGGGTTATTGAAATAACTATTCTTAAAAAAAACTCTGGAATTCTCCCTCCGAACTGTTTCATGTTGCGCCATGGATAATGTGATCCTAACCAAAATTATTTCTATTACTAAGCATAAATAAACATCTCCACCAATATTTTTTCTCCGACACTTTCTCCACAAAATTTAAAGAATTCATCACCGAGATGTATTCCACTGTGGCCTTTCCCCGTAGGGTTGGCGCGTAACGGGCGCGAGGCTAAATTATGTATTTTATTGTCGCCCAAACCAATTTCATAACCCGAAGAGAGGCGGGATGAGTCCGCACAGGCCTTATATCCCATTCTATTGAATTTTGCAATACATACAAATGTGTTGATAGTGTTTTTGTGTGCGATAAATAATGTTTTGCTCCGAGTTTTTTATAGATTTTCGTGGTAACAATTGAAAAAGAATGTGGGAAGAAAATGCGTGGATATTGGAAATGATTTATATTGTGAAATAGGAGCACTAGGAAAAACGATTTATACGCATAGGTTATCGAACAATGTAAGCCTAGAACCAGATAAAATGTCACAAATTTTTGGAACAACTTTTGACATTTCTTCGTCTTGTGTAACTATTTTTCTTGCAAAACTTATTTAAATAATTAAAAAAATAGTTCTGTTTGTAAATTATTTCTTTTCATGTGCAATATAAGTACATATATTATAATACATTCATTGTATAAGGACAAGGCAAAATTATAAGTAATTAAAAAGAACAGACTTGACAAACAACAATAACAAATCAAACGAAAAATTGAGGGCATTGCAGACCATCGAAAAATATCCAGTGCAGTAAATTATTTAGGAATTCTCATTGTAAGAGGTCTTTCCAAAAGCCGTAAATGAAATGCGAACCGGATTCCCAATTTCTTGGAATTTTTAACTCCATAGCTCAGGGTTATCAAGTGTTAAATTAATTTCTGGAAGTCACTCTCGCAGATAGTTCATCAAACTTCCGGAGCCTGATGAGCATAAAACAAGTAAAGGTTGGCACATACATGCAAGCAAAAGTCAGCACCAAAAGGCGGTATATAGGTAGTGGTCAAAAATTATGGTCATGACAATCACAACTCTTTCAAAAACCAGATTTAAAAATTATAAACATTTTCAAATCTGGTTTTTGAAATGAATTTACTGTGAAATACATGATTGTTAAAAACATTTTGAAAGTATTCAAAATAAAGGACACAACTAGCCCACAACTAGGCTACACAAAATTAATGTATCTTTTAAAAGGCAATGTATACGCTTCTACAATAAAACTCCTAGTGAGTTGCAAAAATTATCAGTAAATAAATTCAAACAAATTGTCAAAACGTTGCTGTGCAAAAAGGTTTATTATAAAATATCAGATTATCTAGAGGATAAAAAAGCTTGGGACGGGTTTTACTCCAACTCTAAAAATAACAACTAACAGGCTTAAGGTTTCTTCGTCGCTTCTTTACTTTAGTCTACATACCGAAGCGACACAAATCAAAAATATCACTTTATTTCCGTGTCAGTGTTTAGTTTTATATTTTGACCTTTTCTAAGTGTGCATTTACTGTATTATGGAAATAAAGAGTTTTTGATTTTGATTTTAATTTGAAAGAAAATGGTATTTGAAATTTCAATTCAATAAAAAAATAAAAAAAAATCAATAAAGAACATAGAAGTCGGAAATTATAGACAATGTCAGCTACAAGAATCAAAACAATTGTACTTAGTAATAACTGGGTAGGTAGGTATGTACATTTTTACGCAGGCAGTCAAATAATTATAGTTTAGATTTATCATTTAAAATATAGCCAACGGAGCAGTAACATTTAGAAATAAGGTATTCTTTGAGTTGATTACGAAAAGCCGAATCTTTTTTAAGATCTTTGATGGAGCTAGGTATTTTAGTAATCGTTTACCTTTGCTAAATTGTATTTGATATTTTTTGTTAAATAATGAAAAAAAAATCCAACACCGGGTGCTGAATCATATCGGCAATTGTCGCTAACCCGTAAGGGAAAAGTTTCTTGTAATAGAAATTGGCTGAAATATTTTTCCGAAGAGTCTAGTTTGGAAGTTTTTCAACTTCTCGTAACTGATGAATTTGCTTTATTTTAGTTTGAAGAGTGGGTGACTCTTTCTTTTCGTAATTTTATGCGAGATTCACCAAGTTTTCTTTTAAAATGTTATTGAATAATGAGATATTATTATGCTTTGATAGTGAATTTATATAATAAGAACTTTTGAAATAGGATATTTGTTCTGTTACTAAGGAAATTGGTGGGCAAAATTCAAACCAAAAGCCCTAAGGTTCAATCTCGCCTGGCCTATCAAGCGTGGCTTGTTCGCAGCACACACAATCTCCCTTTGCGCTTTCAAATTTAATAAGCGTTTAACACTTCAAAGGCTGCGTGTAAAACAATTTACCTCAGTCGGTGAAAAACACCGAGTTTTCGGCTAGCTTCGTAATTGGTTTAGACTACAGTCCGTAGGGAAAAGATTAATTAGTACTGCTACAGCGGAGGCAGCACTTTAAGCTTTCGACGCTGAAAATGTAATGACGGTACATCAAAATCACAAAAGTGTACAACAACCGTAAGACAATGCAGCAAAAGATATTTTCGCGTGATTTACCGAAACGTAACATTGTGGAAATGCAGCGAGATAGGCGTTTAATGTCCCATGTTTTAAGATTTTAAAGATGGAAATTGTGTCCAACGATTGTTGTAAGTACAGCAGTTTTTACTCTCTCATTTATTGCAAAGTGCTGTACATTCGAAACTGGGTCAAGATGAGGAATTTCCTTTAAAATTTTCACAAAATTTACAAAAAAAATGTATAAATCTCAACAAAAGAGTAAAATCTATTTTACCCTGGTTTAAATTTGACTCTTTAAAGCAGTTTCATGAAAGCCAAGATTTATCTGCTAATCAAGTTTTAATCAACGTGCAGGAATTAATCGTTATAACGCCGTTAGAAACCGTTAGGGCGAACGAGTCCCAACAATAAACGTGAGAAAGGGCTCTTACAAAATTATTTAAGTGGCTGGAATGCCGATAAATTTTGCATTTAAGTCTACTGAACGAAGGTCAGAGCTTTTATTAAATGAAGTGATTAATACCCGTTCTTTCTTTGGTGCCAATTTTCAAAACAATGGTGAAAATTTGGTGCAATTCGGCAGTCAGCCATTTCAAGGAGAGCAAAATATTTTCGCTTTCATCATCGATCTAAGAAATATACCTGAACTATTGACTTACCTTTTAAAGTATTTTTCTTTATGACACCAACTGCTGTACCTGAAATAATACAATTATTATTAATATTTTTCCAATCACCACAGCAAGGAAACTCAGCTCAAATTCAAGTTTAAATCAAAAGAATTCACCCCCATTCAAAAAACTCAAAACTACCAATCCAGCAATTCTATAAAACAAGATTAAATTTCACTCAGCGAATCGACTGCCTCAATAAGCCGAACCCAGCACCTGAATACAACTTCTAATGAAAAATTCCTTTGCAGTGCTCTGCGTTAATGAACACGCCTGTATTCAAAGAAACCATAATGAGCTCCAGGTGAAAGCATACGTGTACTTTTCTAGAAAATTCCTTTTTATATAACTGCCTGAGACGTAGAGCGTCGTGGATCGGGATCTCGGGCTCAGGTTTTGAGCGAGCGATGAATGGAACCGGCTCCTTTCATTTACAAGAAAATTATGCGTGCTTAGTTTGGTACGGTATGATTCGCTTTTAATTTGGTTGGAGTATTATGCGGTTGAACTTTTCAAGGATTTTGAGTTCTATTTTTGCGTTTTACTCTTCTCAATTACATCAACATGTTAATTATTTTACCCCAAAGCCAATAGGGTTCGGGTATTACATTTTTAACTGCATTTAATTTTTAAAGATGTATGAGAGAATGTTGATTTGATGCATTGTATTATATTTAAAATTCACTAAAATTCTAATAAGTCTAAAATTCACAAAAAAGATCGATGAAATTCCCCGCAATCTTGAGTAAAATATGGCACAAAGTCGACAATCAAGTGTAAAATCTTTATCTCAAAGCTCATACCCTCTTTAATAAAGTCTCAGCAAAGATATCACGGAAACCCCTGGTTTTTCCTGAAAGGTTAGCTGAGATCGGAATAATTCCGCGCAAATGGAAAAGCGTTAAACAAATTTGAAAAGAAACGGAAGGTAAGAAACTAAATAAGGCAGGTTTTTCAGCGTTAGTCGAACCTTACCATTGTTACGAAGAGCGGTAGACAGGAGTTTTACCGACGTCACGCCTGAGGCACGGATTGGGTGGGGAACAAGATCAGAACTTTAGCGATTTGTTTATTATAAACAGCATTGTTTGATTGCTAGGATCTATCTAAAGGGTAGAACTTAACCCGATTGCTTGTCTAACTAGGCCTAGATCACAGTGCTCACGTGCCCGGTGTAAAAAACTCAAAAGTACATAAAATTCAACATTTTCTCTTCGATTCCTTGAACGTGAAAACATGACTGATTACTTATGTAATTTCAAATTACCAACGTGTCCATCAAGACTCCTGTAAGGTCGATGGAAATAAAAAACTTTAAAGTTTGAATCCATTTAGTGAATTACTTACTTTATTATAGATTAGTTTATGCCCGCGACTTCGCACGCGTTGTTACTATGGAAAAGTTTAAAGGTGATTCTATCCTATGGGAACTGATTAATGGGATAAAAAGTAGTTTTGGCGTGAAGAGGTAACAAACATCCATCAATCCATCCATCCAAACTTTCGCATTTATGATATTAGTGTGATTATAGACCGTCAGGCATGACGGTCAAAAGGACAACTTGGTCTGTAGTGTAAACGTAGTGTCAGAGTGCGAAAGACATGAAACCTACTAGTCCTGAGGGAAGGTTGCAGTTTCAATTTAATTTTTTTTGGGAAAATATTTAATTACTAACCTCAGTTAAGCTACCTGTAGATTGTTTGCAACAGTCTGCAGTTAGCTCAGTTGTTTCAATTGTGAGCACTGGTTCTAATTTAGTTATTTTATTTGAATTTAATTTTCTTTGTGAATAAAGGCATTTAAAGCAAAGAACAAGCCGTTGTTGCATCAAACCGTGTTTGCCAGTCTGGTGTAGAATGTGACGTGGAGATGAGGATGTCTTCATCCCGCTATCCTCTCACACCCCAGCCAGCTCCTAGCCACGAACGTGATCTCTGAATAGTCGGATCTTTGAATACCCGCGCGGGTGCAATTCACGAGGCGATCGCTAAGGCAATACGAACACGCTTTTTAGATAACCGCCGCCGCCGGTAGGTTTACCTGGTTCGACCTAAATGCGCTGGGAAATCTTTGAGATCTGAGGATTTGGTCTGGATGTACAGTTTTAGTGGGTGGACCAGGGAAATTAGTGGTCTTTGTACTTATGTCTTCTACTTGAAGTCTGTACTAGGAATTGGTGTTTATTACTAGAACTTTTTTGTTTTTGAATTCCCTTCGGACCACACCTTTAATTCTATTAATAATTAATATCTGTAATTTTGGTGCAATTTTACACTATTTACAATGGAACACTACATGCGGAAGATCTATCATTTCCTTAAAAAAATATCTTCGTAGCAAAATAAATTGCAAACCCAAACAGAATAGTGGTCCAAAAGAAATAGTTTGTTAGTGTATAATGTCCTCCTAGCCGAATTTCGACCACGGCGGCAGGTCTCATCAGAGACTAGCCAGATGCGCAGGACATATTACAGTACAAAGTGTGTGCGCAAACACAGGTGCACTCTCTATTCCCTCACTCTCATAATCCGATGGGACGACAGATCGACACGACCGGGGAGAGATCAGGCGCAGGACCAACGGCTTAACGTGCTTTCCGAGGCACGGGGGTGTAACACCGCCAACTTCCAACAACAGTTTGTTAGTGTCGTCTGTACAACTCCAGGGTTCGAAACTGTAAGATAAAAAGAACAAAATTTAAAATAAAACTAAAAAAACCTGACAGATTTTCATGAAAAATGACTAAGAACATTTGGGATAAAATTATATATGACACAAAAAAAAAACTAAACGAAATTCGGCTCATCCGTTTGGGAGCTACGATACCACAGACTGATACATAGTTACACAGACAGACACGTTAAACTTATAACACCCCTCTTTTTTGTGTCGGGGGTTAGTAAAAAACCTTCGTCAATCGTAAGCAAACATATGCCAATATAATATAAACCTTATCTTAATCACAAAATAAGCAGTCAAAGTTCTCCAGACACTAGTTCAACCCTCACAACACCAAAACACATTCGCCCCACCTGTTTAATACACGCGCTGTCAATGTCTTAGCTCCACGTCTGCACTCAATACATCACAGAACATAAAGGTCGGCGCACAATGCATGATAACGACTGTGGTAGGTATTAAGGCGAGCGGACACCTGCGACTCATTGCACGTCGCAGCGCGGTGCAATCGCCTGACTCGGCAGGTTCCTCGTGGCAGTGTGTGCATGCTTTAATCTGGATAGCGTTGGCAGAAAAAACTTGATTTTGGTTAATCCTGTGTCAATTATATTATTATGAATTACTAGGATTTGGGGAAAAAAAGTATCGTACACTGATTACGTAACGTTGCCAAAAAATTTCATAGTTTTTGAAAACCAATTGCAAATTTCTAAATTTCGGAACTGTTTTTCAGTTTTACGTTTAACAGTTACAGTTTTTCTCTACCGCCAGCAACCGACGAACACTATAACACCCATTCTCTGTGTCTATGGACGTGAATATGGTCCTCTACGTCTGTAGAGGCAATTGATGATGGTGACAAAAAGTTTAATGCCAACTGATTTTATGACTATAATGGACTACACTATTAATTTTCTGAAAGTATGTTAGGGTTTAATAAAATTTACCAGCGATGCCTGTTCTGCTATTCCTACTTCACCCACCATTGTCTCCTGCGACGAGTGCAGCGTCTAATTGATTCCGGCCCATTCAGGTCCGGGACCGATGACGACCGATTATTGCTAATGTTCTGCTGATTGCTTATTGGAAATTGTACCCTGTTATAACAAAGATTTTGTTTTATTTTTGTTTGAGCGTTCTTTGCTTGCGATGAGGCTTTATGGCCGCCTTTTCACTATTTCATGCTCCAAGAACTGAGGTTTGATCATTTTCTCACCATTTTATCAAAGTTACTCAAGGAAAGAAAACCTAATTCTGGAGTAATTTACCAAAAACTTCTAAAATTTAATATAGTTATGTGTAGAAAAATTACATGTTTAAAATAAACACTCAGCAACATACAAAAAAAAATTCAAAAATATATATCTTCATTACATAGGTAAAATACCTATATATTGAAGATAAAAAATGTCGTGCCATTTAAAATCTTAGTTTCATTAAACGACAAGGTCTTATTTAAGGCCTACTCCCTACGTATAAACAAAATAACGTGAATGAAGTAAAACCTGCTCCTGACATAACCACCCCATATCTCAAGCTAATACAAACAAAGTCGAGAGTAATCCCCATTAATTTAGTAAATAACCACTTTCTCGTAAACAGATCGAACCCAGCAGGTGGCGCTGTAACCACTAGATATAACAACTAACTACCAGCCCACCCACAGGCTGCGAATTGAAGAACTTGCGGGAACTATTTGTCTCGCACAAATTAGTTAGGTTCCTCTATCCACTTTATCTACTCTTTGATTGAATAAATATGCTTTTAAAATTTAGAAACAGCCATTATTAGGGCTTTATTAAGTTCATTATTGAGCAAAATTTATCAAATCACGTTAAAAATGAACACACACACTAATATTCAATCACAATAATATTCAATCACACTAATATTATAAATGCCAAAGTTTGGATGGATGGATGGATAGATGCGCCAAAACTACTGAACAAATTGAGCTGAAATTTTGCATTGGTGTAGCCTCTAAGCCTGGAATCAAACATAGGCTACTTTTTATCCCATAAATCAGTTCCCATGGGATTAGGGCTACCATCCGTCCTGGTTTCCCCGTATTTGTACTAGTTTAGAGGGCGTCCGGGGAGCGTCCAGGCGGGGTTTCATTTGTAGTCCGGGCTTAAAAATTTCAAGTCATACCGCGACGTGCGACGCGATATAATTAAAATTTCTAAGTCAACGCAATTAAAAGTTACAGCCGATTGTGTCCGAATAATATTTTGAAATTTCCAAGGGAACCACATACACATAACACCTATAGGTACTTCCCGTTGACCTAGAATCATGAAATTTGGTAAGAAGCAAGGTCTTTTAGCCAAATATAAGGGAAAAATTCGAAAACCGCACGGACGGTTGACCTTTGATAGGTACGGAACCCTCGTTGTGCGAGTCCAACTCGCACTTGACATTTACTTATGATACTTGTGATGTTTGAAAAAACCTGTTCACATGGCTCCAAAATCCGGGGTTTTCACGCGTCTTGTCCTGGTTGCCAAATGTTAGAGATGGCAGCCCTACATGGGATAGAAACTACCTTTGAACATTTCCATAGAAACAACGCGTGCGAAACCGCGGGCAGAAGCTAGTTAATTTAAGCTACAGTTTTCTTAATTATATTATGTGTACCTTTACTATAATCAAATATATTATGTAGAGGATTTTTGTTGCAGTAAGCTTTCATATTTCTATTACATTAGGTAATGTATTTTGGTAGGAGCATAATTAGGTCATCACCATATTTTGAAAGACCTGTAAGGGTTGTTTAAACTTAAGAGACTATTTGTAAACATACATTAAACTGTTGGTTTTTAAATAAAAAAATAAACAAATAAACTTACATCTAATAGGAACGGTTTAGTTTTAGGCTAGCGCCACATTGAATGGACGTCGCTGATCGTACGCGGCGGAACTCCACTACATTTTATTGTATCTAGTTTCTATTTGCGTGTTCATTACGTACGTTTCAGTCCGTTCGAACCGAAAATAGGAAGTAGATGAAATTAGTACTGGCGTTCCGTTGCGTCAGATCGGCGACGGAGTATACGTTCAATGTCGCGGTCGCCTTACATTTTAAACCTACGCTACATGACATTATTATTATTTATATGGGTATTGTCTCGTTTATCCTGGGTTTCCCTGACGTTTTGACTAACACAGGCCCCGGGAAGGTACACTGATGACGTATTGAAGGTCGCGGGAATCCGCTGGACCCTGCTAGTGCAGGACCGGTCATTGTGGTGATCTTTGGGGGAGGCCTTTTTCCAGCTGTGGACGCCTAACGGAAAAGATGATGAAATAAAACCGAAAAAAAGATAAAAGAATATAGGTCTCACCGCTAAGCGATGGATTTTTTTTATTAATAAAGAGTCAGTTGTTTTGCGCTAGTGTTTTATTTAAAATTTGCGGAAATATTTAGCAGGGCACCTAAAATAGTTGGTGGAATCTTTTTAAATTTGCTTTCGTTTTACCGTTTCAATTTAGGCCTGTTGTTTCAGTTGTTTTCCCAGAAAATCGAACATGAATCTGACAATTGGCGATTGTTTTGAAATCCGAGATTTAAACAGAAATAGCCGTCATTTGTTCAACTCAATTAATACCCTGAGCTTTATTAAAACCCGGAATAGAGCTATCACCCACATAAGCCAACAAACATCAAAACGCTAATAAAACAGATTATAGAATCAGCGATAAATCAGAGGTAACTGTAGATAATTTCGTCGCTAAGCCCGCATTTCACACTCGACTCGGCAATTACCAGTGATCTCTCTGATTAACATGCGTTGTTGGAGCGACGGAGGCCTGGTCAGAGTGCCAGCGGAGATGCAGTCGACTACCAGGGCTTGGTGAAAATAAGATCGAGAAGCGATGATTACTCTTGACATCGTCTTGACTCGGTGATGTAGTTATAAGAATTGGTAATTACCAGTGATATCCCAGATTAAAATACGTTGTTGGAGCAGGAAGGCCTGGTCAGAGTGCCAGCGGCAAGCCAGTGGAGATGGTGGTGACCATCGGGGTTTAGACAAAGTAAGAGATGGATCATAGATAGAAACTAGTGAGCCTCCAACTGAATTCCTCCGTATCTGAGCTAGCCGTAATGCAGCTTCCACTGCCTCTCCTGACCTTGCTTCCCGCTACCACTTCGTACCTAGCGCTACTTAACTTCAACTAACTATCGGCACGGTAGCCGCCTCTATCGCTTCTCATCTTACAGGAACATCTCTCCATGCTCTTTACCTCTATAATTCTAACTCGCTTTCCGCTACCTCTCCTTCCATCGCTTACCTCTGCTACTCTGCCCCCACCCGCTACTTAACACCAACTAACTGTCGGCTCGGTCGCCGTAGACGCGCCATCTTTCAGGTGCGACGTGTATATTCACAGATACGCTCTGAGCTATTGTGACGTCATCGCGCACTAAACTCCACTCATTTACGGTAAAACATGCTAAATACTGGAAAACAGATGCTGGAGAGAGATAGGTGATGGGTTGTTATGTAGGGTAGAGTGGTACAGGGTGTATGGACTTTAGTTTTGAAGATGCTTGGAGTTGTAGAAGCTCTGTTGCTGTAATTATGGCGTTAATTGTTATTGTGACGATTTTCTGGGAGGCCTATGTCCAGCTGTGGAAGTCGTTCTGCCGAAATAATGATGATGACCAGTATTTCGGTAAAACCATCAAATAAAAACATTGTCTCCTAGTCCGAGAGCCGGTCGCCTTTCGCAAACGGTCGAGCGAATCCGGTTTGAGCGCTCATAAATCTGTCACTTGTCAAAGTAAGCCGCGTATCGAACGTACCAGCCGCCGGTAAATTATGAACTACCGCCCGTTTGCATTTTCAGTTTTATGTATTATTGTTGAAATTTTTGCTCATTGTTTGAGTTTGGTATTATATTTTACTTTATGAATTTTAACAGAATAAATCTGATTTGGAATGTGATATAATATGAAACGTATTTCAATTGTAAGTGGCTTTGTTTTTACTTCCATTTGTATGATTGGCATCTGTTATTCCGGGAAAAATATGTATAATAAGTAATTTTTACAGAATACAATAAATTTATATAAAATTCATTTAAAAAATGATGTTCAGACTACCCGAAGGCTTTCAACAAATCAATTAATTTATGCATTGTACAAGCAAGTTTAAGTTGATAATATGACAGGAATATCTAGTACAAGTACAGTTACGTTAAGTACTTTAACTGAAGCTTAAAATAGATGAAAGCATAACTAATAACGTTAGATATCTGTCTTATAATCAGGGTCAAAAAACTCCCTGCCGTAATTATAAGACAGATATCTATGTACGTTGTGTGTGTAGGTCCATGCAAGAAAAACAGTTTCGAATATTTAGGTAGAAACACAGTATTTCTACATATGTATTTGATTCAAACACCCCAAACGATTGCCCACGTTCAGGCTACCCAAAGGCTTTCAACAAATCAAACAGGAAAACTATCAGTTCAAATAAGAGAATAAAGCTAAGCACCGGCCGAGCCCACTTGGTGGGCACGTGACCACAATTAATGGGACAGGTAAGGTAAGGAAATTGCGGTCGGCTCCTAAACTGACTTGGAATAAATTTACCCTAATATGGTGTTTTGTTTATTATAGTTGTTTATGTTCAGGTTATAATAAATTAACAGTAGGCTAGATCAAAATTAAACACAACTGAGTTTTATATCGTCTATCGTATTGCACTGCATGGCAAAGCCCTGCCATTTTTCCAGCTTTCCCTGAATGTCATAATTTTATAAATTACGTGTAACCCAACAGAGCGGTGAGTCTATTTGACATACACGTAACGAGACGTGACCGTGACGTCTCCTTTTTTCATACAATTTTGTACATCGAGGAGACATCACGTCTCGTCTCTAACGTTAAATAGAGTCACCCCTTTTTTCATTTTAATCTGTAAAAATTTAGGATAACTCATTTAATTAATTCATCCAGCGGTTCTACGAGCTTTAGAGGTATTTTCATGAACAAATCTCCCAAAACATTGAAATTATCAAGACATGTCAAGCACACACCTTGTGTAGCACGTTGCAAAATGGTGTTGGGTGTATAAGTACATGAGAAGTAATAATAATGATGTATATGTATAGTAAATATTTATTTTCCTTTATACCAATATCATATGGTGGTCTGTCTCGTTGATCTAGCGGTCAGCTTGTTCAACCGCTGATTATGAGGTCCTGGGTTCGAATCCTGGGTCGGGCCAATAGTTGTTACTGGGGTTTTTCTAGCAAGAAAATTCACAGTAGCAGCTCGGAGTCAGGAAGTTGGCGGTGTTACATCCCCGTGCCTCGGAAAGCACGTTAAGCCGTTGGTCCTGCGCCTGGTCTCTCCCCGGTCCTGTCGATCTGTCGTCCCATCGGATTATGAGAGTGAGGGAATAGAGATTGCACCTGTGTTTGCGCACACACTTGTGCACTATAATATGTCCTGCGCATCTGGCTAGTCTCCGATGAGACTGGCCGCCGTGGTCGAAATTCGGCTAGGAGGACATTATTTTATCTGGTGGTCATGTAGGTGCCCAATGAATGATATGAGAGTGATGCCACAGGGCAACGTAAATTGTGACTTTTAAACTACTTTTCTACTTGAGTTTAATTTTAATTTAATTGCTGCTGACCGAAGATAGCACTGGTTAAAAATAAGTGGCAAGAAATGGGAAACTTCAGAAACTTTTTACAAAAATATAACTTAGGTACCTAGTCAATTCTAAAGTTCCACTTAAGTCAGATTCTCTTCGTATCCCATCGTTAGCACCGGACTTGAGATCCATCTCTGTCACTCCATCCTCAAATTATACCCGAACCGAACCTCGAATCTGCTGACATCAGCAACCTCGTTAAAGTCAATTAACTTGAAGAACAAACGTAAAGTAGAATCTGAATGGCTCTCGATCGGCTATAAATCATTACGGGCCTCATTACGAGGGCCTCCTAATCCCTGGACCCCTGCAAGGATGTTGATTTCGGAAGAAATGATTAATGTGGATCAATGGTGCTTGTAGCGTTTGATTCAGGTATTGGACGTGAATAAGCCTTTGGAGGTGTCTACGTTTCTACTGTATACAGGTAGGTAGTGTAGTTTTTTGGTATTGACTTAGTATTGACTCAATTTCCCAGCAATATTCGATTAGATCCGAAAAATGCGTCACCGACTGAACGGGATTTGACCCACAAAATGTGTGACGTACCTTCTTGAAGGTAAATATAAATGACTTTTTAAATAGGGAAATAAACACAAGATATTTAACTGACATAAGTACATTTATTATTCACTTGTGTGTTCATTTCACTGTGTGTACAACGCGTTTCAGATATCTTGGTCACGGGACTTATGCACCTACCCAGGCTGTTCGGATAGTCCGGGTACGTAGGTACAAATTATGGTTACTATTCAAATGAATCAGTAGGTTCTTACATGTTACTTGGAATTGTGTAAACTCATCCAACGACTCTTTGTATTGTGCCGCGCATTAGATTATTATAAGGACAATTTTCTTGTATCTCCTTACATTAAACAATAAATGATATTCTATTCTATTCTATTCTTACATCCAGACATTATAAAAATAAATTTCCACCCCTAACTACGCCCTCTCCATGGGACAATTTGACAGACAGGTCTACAGATCTCAGAGCCCTTCAAAGAAAATCTAAAAGACCTTAAATCATCATTATCACCCCAAATGTAATCGCCGAGTGCGACGGACACCCTTCGACAATTAGAGTCGACGACTATTGTCACCTCGTAATGAGCCTTCGAGTTGAGTTGCCCCCGCTGAGAGCGTAGGTTGTTGTTACTGCCCAAGAAAGTAGTGGTGGTCAGGTAAAATATTTGAGATATTTCTTATATACATGTTATTTACCTGTGGCACAAAACCAGCTCTTGATGCTATGAGTATTTTTTAATAACATTAACAGTGCGTGGTTGTTAAAAAATAAAACTATTATAAATCTTAAAATGGTCCGCCTAGATGTGGGCCAAAACATGGCAAGATACGGGCTGTAAAATTTGTCATGACAAAGGAAGTTTGCGATGATCATTGTGGATACACGAAATAACAAAACTACGGTTGCTAATAAGTACAATGTGTAAGACCATTTTATTCGGATCGCTTTACCTTATTTCTGGCTCTCTCCACGTAGAACAAATAAACAAAAATAGCATTACCGTCATTTTGGATTTGTAACAGAATTTGCTGCGTATTCAAGACACGTTGTCCAAACCATTTAGCCACATGTCCCAAAAAGCCGCTAAGTAAATCGAGGGCCCTCAAGCCTGGTCGAGACATGCGGACGGAAGAGGGAAGACGATCAACCCCTGGACTACCCCCTGTCGGTAGTTTGATGAGCGTGACAGATTTCAATCAAATCAATTTAATTAACTGCCATCTAGCGCCAATAGGTAAACAAATAGACAACAGCTTTGCAAGCACCGTTCACGATTTAATATCCGCAAAATGTAACAGGTGGCGCTTTTAGTTTCCAAAGAGAAAAACTCTGTGTCTGTGTTACTTGTTTAGCAATAAATTAAATTAATGTGTAACAATACATGAAGCTGATTATATTAATAAATCTATATTTGAATTTAAATAAAGTTTTGTATAAAAAGAATTTCTCTAAATATAATCTTGTCATATTACCTTTTTATTGACATCCGATTTATTGTTTGTTTAGCAATTAAATAAACTAATATGTTACAATTCATGAAGCAAATAATATTCATAAATCGTTAATGTAATTATGGATTACTGTTGTTAAATTAGAATGTATTTAAATATAAGTTTGTAATTATAGCTTCATCAGCTAAATCCTGAATATGACGATATTAACCTCAGGGAGATAATGTACCCATTTTGATGACTGGCAAGAGTCTTAGAATAAGTTTCAACATAGGTTTACCATATTATCTGTTTCGAAAAGGGTTAGATTAAGAATAAAAGTAGATCTTGATGCTGATTGGCTCTTGTGATTCAGCAAACATGACCATATTTGGATAGGAAAGAGAATGGTTAGGCCTTGGAGGGGCAGTATAAAAGGAAAAAGATAAGCCAGAACGGGAATGATTCTCCTTGTGCGACTCCGGCGATAAGTTAAGTGACATCTTATATCTTATTATAACTTCATGGCAAAGTACCTACCTACCTAAGTACCAGTACGTCCCCATATTGAAAACCAAGTTGTATTTGTGTTGTTATTGTTATCTGAACAGAGGTATGTACCTACTTATTTTTCTCTATTGTGTGTTCTTTAATGTGATTTAGCTCCAGAGCTAAGGCCTTATGAAGGGACGTACCTACTTATGTTCGTATTACTCCTTTTATATGTACATACCCACTTATATATAGTTCCGTTAGTGTTTTACTTGAGTAGGTACAAGCTATAAGGACTTTGTCTGGTATTGATCGTGTGTTTTTGTGTTAATATAGCCAAGGTACTTAAACATATTGGTCTGTGTTTCCTTATCCAACCTCCCCCATGTAGGTTACAGCGACAGTAGGAAGTAGGTACCCTCCGTACCCACTCTTAAACTTTAGGACTATAGAAGAAGGTTGTTTTATTTAGTTTTCTGAAGCTTCTTGTATTTATCCAGCCAGTGAAATAGCGATCGATGATTGAATGATGAAAACAGCAGTATTTGATTCAATACAATTACATGGGATTCTTAAGAATTATTTTAGTCACTTTTCAGATACTAAAATTTATGTGTGGTTTATAACAAGCTTCTTTTATTTATCTAGCCAGTGAAATAGTGATCGATGATTAAGTGATGACAACAGCAGTATTTGATTCAACACAATTACGTGGGAATCTTTAAAATTATTTTAGTCACTTTTCAGATACTATAACTTCTGTATAGTTTAGGTATAACAAGGTTCTTGTATTTATCCAGCCAGCGAAATATGATCGATGATTGAATGATGACAACAGCAGTATTTGATTCAACGCAATTACGTGGAAATCTTTAGAATTGGTTTAGTCACTTTTCAGATACTATAACTTCTGCGTAGTTATATCAATAGCTATATAGAAACCTACAACTTATCTAGGAAACAAGCTAAATTTTAACATCAGAAGTAGGATTCCCTCCTGACTTTTTAACTAAATCAATATTTTTATTTCTCAGAATGGATGAGCCAACCATTTCCGACCTCCTCAAAGCAGTTCGTGATGCAGTTTCATCAGTCCAGCACAACGATGATGATGTTGCACTGCCGGTCTTCGACCCTGACAAGAATGATTGCGGAGCAGCAGGTTGGTGTAGTAGTATTGATATCCTTGCCAAGGAATTTAAGTGGAGCAGCATTAAGACAGCAGCAAAAGCTGGCAAGGCTCTAAAGGGCTCTGCTATATCCTGGTTCGAGTCGTGGGAACCTTCCGAGGGAAGGTCTTGGATAAATTTTTGTGCCGACATAAATGCTGCCTACCCAGAAAAGAAGAATTTAGCCGAAAAACTTAGCAAAGCCGTACTTTACTCTTCAGAATCTGTAGAATCCTACGGTGTGTATGCAAGAGAAAAGATTAGATTATTTAAATCTACGAAAATATCTTTTACTGAATTACAATTGATTGAACTGATTTGTGGCGGTATAAGCAATATCGATGTTCGAATGGCGGCCTTAAATAATGGTGTAACTACGACACCTAGTCTGATTGCTTTACTTTCAACATACGTGAAGACAAAGAAAAGGCCAACAGAAAATAATGAGGGTAGTGTAGGAGGAAAGCAACCAAAAGCTAATGATGATAGGAAATGTTTTATTTGTAATCAAAGTGGCCACCTTCAATCAAAATGCCTAAAACTAGTTCAAACTGCTTCACAAGTGTCTGAAAAATCAAACAAATCCAATGAACTTCCATCAAAAACATGCACATACTGCAAGAAAATTGGTCACACTGAATCCATGTGTTTTTTTAAACAACGAGCAAGTTTAGCCCAAGGTTTATCTGCAACTTCTATAGCAGGGTCCCAAAATAAATAAATAAATTTTTTAGGACAAAACCAACAGAATTAAAATTAAACCATGTAATAATTAACGATACACCAATTGTAACTCTTATTGACACAGGAGCTATGTAGTTTAATTAAAGAATCGATAGCGAAAAAGCTTGGCTGTTCACTCAAACCTGTAACTTTGTATTTACAGGGGATCGGACAAAATACAATACATGTTTTTGCTATTATTACTACAACGGTACAATTTAAGGAGGTTTCATTGGAACTTGATTTACATGTCACGAGAGACAGAAACTTTCAGTATGATCTTCTCATAGGGAGAAATGCGGTTCAATTTCCAGATATAGAAATTATTACAGATTCCTTAGGTAGTCGCTTGGTTCGGAAACTTGTAAAACCACTTTTAGTCAATGCTTATTTGTACTCACTGAGAATTATCTGAATTAACGCCCAAACTTGCACATTTAGACATTAATTTACAAGAAAAAATTATAAGCATCTTCCGAAAATTTCCTTCTATATTAAATAACAATAGTACAGTAAACACTGGTGAGCTAAATTTTAGATTACGAAAAAATTAAATAATTTACTACCGACCATATCGATTGGCTCCAGTCGAAAAAGAAAAAGTTAATATCATACAGGAACTTTTAGAAAACCAAATAATACGTGAAAGTAGCTCTCCATTTGCTAGCCCAGTAATATTAGTAAAAAAAAAAGATGGTAGTGACAGAATGTGTAGTCTGCCGAAGCAAAATATTGTTCGTATGATTTAGAAACATTAGCAATTTACAATGCATTAAAAAACTGAGTATACTTGTTGGGTATCAAATTTCAAATAATAACAGACAGGGGAACTAATTTTAATTCAAGCCCAGTTAAAGCCCTATTAAGAGAATTGCAACCACATGGTGTCCACTGGTACTCCAAGAGGTAACGGACAGGTAGAACGATATGTTACTACGGTTATTGATATGTTGAATACTTCTTGTAACGGTTCGTCAGATTGGCCAGGCGGATTGTGGAAAGTTCAACAAACTATCAATACTACAATTCAGAAATCGACAGGTTTTACTCCCATTCGCTTACTTATTGGTTGTAATGCAAATATTCCTTGTATTCAGTCCCGCCTTAATGAGATAGATATACGGAATCTAACATTGACGTAAAGGTAGATCGCGAAAAAGCTCACCAGCGTTTACGACTTGAGTCGAATAAATTTAAGAAGCGTTTTGATACTACAAGACGAGATACTAAGAATTTTGAAATTGGTAATATTGTATACGTTAATCAGGACCATAGACGACAAGGACCCTATGAAATAACTTCGATTCTCTCGGTATTTATTAAGGGGAACAGGGAATTTAAGAACTATAACTGTTGCCAAGGACAAATTAAGGCTATGGCCTGGTGAATTAACATGTGAAACTGAAAATTAATACAGTGGGTAGTACTGTGGATAGTACTGTGGATAGTACTGTGGATAGTACTGTGGATAGGACTATGGATAGGACTGTGGATAGGACTGTGGATAGGACTGTGGATAGGACTGTGGATAGGACTGTGGATAGGACTGTGGATAGGACTGTGGATAGGACTGTGGATAGGACTGTGGATAGGACTGTGGATAGGACTGTGGATAGGACTGTGGATAGGACTGTGGATAGGACTGTGGATAGGACTGTGGGAAGTACTGTGAGAAGTACTTTAGGTGGTACTGTAGATAGTTCTGTCAGTAGTACTGCGGATGTTATTGTGGCTAGTGCAAAGGATAGGTAAAGCCATAGATACATGGGTAAAATCATGGATTGAGACATAAAGAAATAATAATTCTCAAATAAGACGTATAAAAAAAAAACCTACGATAGTAGACAATATGTAGGTACTTCGAGACGAAGTACATTTCAGTATGGCCGTGACAGATTTCAATCAAATCAATTTAATTAACTGCCATCTAGCGCCAATAGGTAAACAAATAGACAACAGCTTTGCAAGCACCGTTCACGATTTAATATCCGCAAAATGTAACAGGTGGCGCTTTTAGTTTCCAAAGAGAAAAACTCTGTGTCTGTGTTACTTGTTTAGCAATAAATTAAATTAATGTGTAACAATACATGAAGCTGATTATATTAATAAATCTATATTTGAATTTAAATAAAGTTTTGTATAAAAAGAATTTCTCTAAATATAATCTTGTCATATTACCTTTTTATTGACATCCGATTTATTGTTTGTTTAGCAATTAAATAAACTAATATGTTACAATTCATGAAGCAAATAATATTCATAAATCGTTAATGTAATTATGGATTACTGTTGTTAAATTAGAATGTATTTAAATATAAGTTTGTAATTATAGCTTCATCAGCTAAATCCTGAATATGACGATATTAACCTCAGGGAGATAATGTACCCATTTTGATGACTGGCAAGAGTCTTAGAATAAGTTTCAACATAGGTTTACCATATTATCTGTTTCGAAAAGGGTTAGATTAAGAATAAAAGTAGATCTTGATGCTGATTGGCTCTTGTGATTCAGCAAACATGACCATATTTGGATAGGAAAGAGAATGGTTAGGCCTTGGAGGGGCAGTATAAAAGGAAAAAGATAAGCCAGAACGGGAATGATTCTCCTTGTGCGACTCCGGCGATAAGTTAAGTGACATCTTATATCTTATTATAACTTCATGGCAAAGTACCTACCTACCTAAGTACCAGTACGTCCCCATATTGAAAACCAAGTTGTATTTGTGTTGTTATTGTTATCTGAACAGAGGTATGTACCTACTTATTTTTCTCTATTGTGTGTTCTTTAATGTGATTTAGCTCCAGAGCTAAGGCCTTATGAAGGGACGTACCTACTTATGTTCGTATTACTCCTTTTATATGTACATACCCACTTATATATAGTTCCGTTAGTGTTTTACTTGAGTAGGTACAAGCTATAAGGACTTTGTCTGGTATTGATCGTGTGTTTTTGTGTTAATATAGCCAAGGTACTTAAACATATTGGTCTGTGTTTCCTTATCCAACCTCCCCCATGTAGGTTACAGCGACAGTAGGAAGTAGGTACCCTCCGTACCCACTCTTAAACTTTAGGACTATAGAAGAAGGTTGTTTTATTTAGTTTTCTGAAGCTTCTTGTATTTATCCAGCCAGTGAAATAGCGATCGATGATTGAATGATGAAAACAGCAGTATTTGATTCAATACAATTACATGGGATTCTTAAGAATTATTTTAGTCACTTTTCAGATACTAAAATTTATGTGTGGTTTATAACAAGCTTCTTTTATTTATCTAGCCAGTGAAATAGTGATCGATGATTAAGTGATGACAACAGCAGTATTTGATTCAACACAATTACGTGGGAATCTTTAAAATTATTTTAGTCACTTTTCAGATACTATAACTTCTGTATAGTTTAGGTATAACAAGGTTCTTGTATTTATCCAGCCAGCGAAATATGATCGATGATTGAATGATGACAACAGCAGTATTTGATTCAACGCAATTACGTGGAAATCTTTAGAATTGGTTTAGTCACTTTTCAGATACTATAACTTCTGCGTAGTTATATCAATAGCTATATAGAAACCTACAACTTATCTAGGAAACAAGCTAAATTTTAACAAGCGCATGGTCAACTGCTTTTATTTTAGACACGTTTTTAGGGCTCTGTTACAGGATGGCTAACAACAAAACTCTACCAATAATAACCACGTATGTCTATCTATCGGTCAGAGGACGTCAGAAGTGGTGTAATATTTAGTTATTACATACAAAAACTAAAAGTTCCATTCTAAACTTTCCAATCTGAATAACGCAAAGTAGAACAAATACATATCTCCACGCGTACCAAAAAGAAACTGTGTCAAACTCTTTATACAATCTTATGAAGGGACTTCCAATAATTTACATGTCACTTAATTCCACGCTGCCTTCACCGGAGTTCCTCCAAGTTCCCAACTTTCATTATCCTGAAAATGAAGGAGCGATCGAGGCGACTTTGAAACAAAACCGATATATCTCGCAGGCAGCTCCAGAGTCGAGATATTGGGTGAGTCAAGCGAAAGCGAAACTAAATTCAACGAAAAAAGGCTAAAATGATATGACGGACTCATGGGCATGTAGGTGGACCATACAATACACTGCTGAATACAACTTAATTATATTGATTTATAGGTATGGGTGTTCAGCCTAGGTAGGTGTTCCTAAATCCATACCTGTTTGTTGATTGTCCTTGGTATTCCGGAATGTTTGAATGTTTGGTTGCGGAAGAATGATAGCAAAGTGGAAGAAATGAAGAATGTTATTTACGACAGAATGATTGATTTTAATGATAGAATTTACTAGATAGAAAGAAGTACAAACAGAAAGCAAACTAATTTTACGATAGGAAATTACAAAGCAAAGTAATCAGTGAACGCGGTAGGTTAGCAGGCCGGTCAGTCGCGGAATGTCAATGCGAATGAATGAGCGGCTGCGCGTGAGTGACTGAGCGAGACCGGTCCGAAGTGTAGGTTCAGTTCATTGGGGTATGGCGTATGGCCCAAGTTGGAAGAATTATGCGAAATACAAATTCCATTTTTAAGATACAAATTGCAAATTTAAAATACAATTTGGAACGCACATTTCGGATCGGTGTAAAGTGGCGCGTAGGTACGCCACAGATTATTATTTTCTTTGTCAATAAAGCTTAGGTACGTTCGTATCTACTTTGTGAATGATTTTTTTAAACGTCAATAAAATGGAGCCAATGAGCAGCGCAAAAAGTATGAGTGATACAACCTCCGTTTGCCCGTTATAAGCCATATAGCTTAAAACTGGTTCATATGTGTATACTGTTACCATAATGATGACGCGCTGTCATTTCAAATAGTTAAGTTCAGAAATTTTCCCAGAAACCACAGACTCTCATAACTTCTCGATATTTTACCTATCCACTTCTCAATAGTTGTAGACACGATATTTGTGTTCTCGATTACACTACAATTTGTTCTGTAGTGTTATAGAGAAGTTGATACCTCCGCTGACGTCTTAGCAATTAGCTGACGAGCGAATTGCAACCACGCTCTTGCGGATCTAGCGACTTGTCTACGCAAGATGAGAGTGGAAGGCGAAGGCACATGAAGGCTTACGTAGTTCGACTTTAAAGAGTTTTCAGTCTGTTTGCTCTGAGCTGATTCCGACTCGAATCTGCGAGTTGGATGTCTTTGTTTAACTTCAAAGAAAATATATTTGGTCCGTATCATTCTCTTGATGATAGCTTGGTGTTGATATGAAATGAAAGGTTTATTTGACACGACACGCTACAAAAAAATTATCTTATGAAGATAAAAACGTAACTTAGCTACGTTATTCTCTGTCTTTCTCTTTGGTAAAAATTTTAGTTCTTTGGATTCAATTAAAATTTATTTCAAGAGTAGGCACAAATGACAGAAATAATAGAAGGTATATTGGGCATTCACAAGGACATATTATTTATGTTGAATTAAGCAGGACACTCGGCCAGGCGAAATGATGGTAGGTAAACTTGGAGGCTTCTCCTTTGTACATTAATGTGTTTGTGTTCATTGCGTTTTATTGTGTACTGCTACATAAGTACAGTAGCAAGAATGACTACCTTTTCCAATCTACGCATTATTCTCTACAAGATGTTAGTCCCAACAAAAGCAATGAATATCTCAAAAATAGCAGAGCCTCCAGCGCCTGTATAAATAACATTTTGTTTCTCCGGCCGGGTCTCAGAGACCACAAACTCAATCTTGCACATTTACATGGGAGCGGCTGATGGACCGTTCAACTAACAAAATTATTCAAAGTAGTAGTCCTTTGACTTTTTATGAGTATGAAGAGTGGAAAATGTTGACAGTTGCAAAGTTTCGAGTGGTCTTTTTGGTGCGTCGCGTTATCACAAACTTATGCATACGGATAGGTACTACATAAACGTTCAAATCAGGTCAAAATAAAGTAGCAAGTGGGATTTCTTTTTTTTCTAATTATATTTTTAAACTAGCTTCATCCTTGATTTTTAACTTGCGTTTTATTTTCGGATCCCAATTTTATCATTTTCTAAACATGTTGGCTGAGACATCGATTCGGACGTTGAGAGATTTGACAGCTTGTGTCACAAAACCTAGACTAGCCATGAATGACTACTACTGTGAGAATTACAAAAACAAATCACCATTAATTAAGACACGACAATTTTCTCCGACGTATACATGAATCTAATTGCTTTTCTTGAATTTACCAGAAATCTTACCTACAACGTGCATTGGCAAATATTTATCGGAAAGCTCGTGCTCGAATTAAAAAAACTCGTGAATCGAACGTAAACGTAAAGCACTTTTATTTTCGCTGGTGTAAGCCTCCCGAATGCCAAGTGGGTAACATTATTCATACAATCCTACTTGCCCGTAATCTTTTAAAGCTTAGGTATAAGATTGAACCTTTCGACTCAACTCTTTTTGGTATTGGTTTACTTGCTTTTGCACGTTTTGTGACGTGGTTTTCACAATTGCTATGGAACCTATCCGAGAGATATCATCGCAATCACATAACGGTTACCTACTTCAAACTAGATCTTGCTTTTCTATTTAATCATCGAAAGGTTATAAATAATTGATTGTACTTTGAACATTATTGACTTTTCCAGGCATATCGGTTCTGGTCTCTCTATTGCTAACTAGTAGGTAACTTATTGCTTTCAATTCGTTATTCACCAGCATTAGCCATATATCATAATATTCATCATTTCAGACCACATCTAAGTAGGTATATGGATTTTTCGCTAAAAGAAGAAGTAATATTTCATTCAATAATGTATCGCTCGTAGTAAGAACCCTCGTCTAGTTAACCAGTGATCACAATCGTCGCACAAATAAAGTAGACGTGTTAGTGCACGAGGCAGTCGCGGCGGTAAGGACGGCCGTAATGAAGCGAGGTAACGAACGGGAGCTGACGTCACCTGCCTCCCTGCACGGTAATGATGCTCAAACTTTTGAAAACACATGGGAAAATAATTCGAGTCTGTATCATGTCGGATGAAAGGTGGACTGAATTGACTAGAATGGTCTCAACAGTCTCAAGAATCGATCTTGCAGTAGACGAAGGCGTCGATGGAGAGACGAGCCTCTAAAAGATGGACCCTGACGGAAATCTGAGAGAAGTTGATAAAAAAATGACTAACACTGCAGAAGGCGAGTATGCTTCAAAGGTACTCCTATAAATTAGGGGGAAATATACATCCAGCACAGAGGTTGTTGTAAAAAGCAAAGCACAAGATATGGATTATGGGCAGTTGTACCTCAGATGCCTACTACACATGTATGTAGTGCGTATACCAAAAGAGACAAAAATCTAGAGACCAAGAAAGTAAATAAGCATGTTATTAATTACTAGCTAGATAGTTATCTCCAAATAATGCCAAGTATTTAATTTTACTGAAGTAAGCACTTTTGAGCAATTTAATTTCAAATTAGATGGCATCGTAACAATATTCTGAAAAGCTGCCCAATTTGGAGGCCTAAACAATGCCTTCCAAAAATAGCCAAAGCACAAACAATTTTCAAGATTGGACCACCAAAGCGTAACATCGCAATCTTGCTTCCACAGTACCACTTATCCACCAAGAGTTCCATTATTTACTTGTGTAGGTACAAAAAAGCATTCCTTTGTGAAAGTTTGAGAGCCTCTCTCGGTCGGGAAAGAAACGTTTTGTAACTCAATTTGTGGGAAGTGCAACTCTCCGTACCTACTAACATGACATTGGAAGGACTCTGCAGTAATCGCTTTTTGATTTTGTAAGCCGCATTCTTGTTGTTTGCATCGACGGGTCAAGCAGCGTTTTAATTTGATGATGTTATTTGTCTTGAACTCCGTTTCACAATGCGACTCAGGAGCGCAATTACGATTCTTTATTAAGATAAGCACCCATTTTGTTTCTGGTGTCGATAAAATTCGGTAAGAACAAAATTTTTGGTGATATATTCTTGGCAAGGCGCGGTGTAACGCTGTTTCGACCTAAATTTAATAATTGATTCGGCTCCTGTGTCGACAAATAAAAATAAAAACAAGTGATTGAATTTACCTCCAGTCCAGTTTTTTTGGCGTAGGCCATGGGGGGACCAACTCCTTAAAATTCCAACATTCCTTCTCCCTTATCCTTGCTCTTTCTTTTTTAACGAGCTGGGGGAGGCCTTAGTCAAAAAGACGACTACTAACTTTAACAAAATTTGTAATTAGATAGTTTCTTATGAAGTAGAGAATAAAGGCTAATTTTATTTATTATTTTACTTACAGTTATTTTTTTAGGGTTCAGTAGGACCACTTATCCTCCAACCATACCCAAAATTTAAAAATATCACAATAATAATTACCACGAATCACATGCCACGCCAATAACTAACCTAATAAAAATCTCCTCAATATCTCTTCGCAAAACAAATACACAGCTATAAACGGCTCCAGTTAACCGTTACAGCTGTAATGAAAGCCATTTGTCTGCTTAATGTGCGTCCAGGATATCGTCTAATATGAAATAACGTCTGGCAGACGATGGGGTCATTATATCTAGGGTTATGTGTCTTCATGAGCGCTGATCGGGAGATATGGCCCAAGGTGCGAGCTGTTTTGGGTTGGAGTTGCTTTCTTGGTGTGTTTGAAACCTTTCATTTTCTTGCAACACGTAATTGGCCCTTTGTATAGCCGAGCCATGGCAAGTTATGAATTGTACAGGTTGTCGAATCTGCCATCACAATGATTTACATGGTGCGTTTGAGAAACTTTTTCTTTTCGCTGGTACAATTCACTTTCAATAGTACGTGAGGACAAAGGATGCTAGAACGAGTACTGGGCCAACATGGAGCATAAACATGTTCCGCGTTGTATCTCCTGGTAGAAAATAAAAGTTATTACTATTTGCATATTAGATGCTAGATGATAATAAATTAACTGATTTGTCAGGTCAATATTGAACTTAACATTTAACTATACCTATTAGTTCCACGTTATTCCAGGTTTCTCCTTGAGGGAGATTGCAGAAAATTAGAATAACCCCTAGTTCCTACTAGTAGGTATAATATAATTTTAAGTTCAATATTGACCTGACAAATCAGTTAATTTATTATCATCTTGCGGAGAACTTCCAACATTATGCCAAACCCATCTCCTACCAATGCAAACGCCAGCTAATCATAACCTTAGTCACCTGGATCTTGGCAAACAGTAACAGTTGTCAATAGGTCGGGTTCGGCAATCACTCAGCGAGCTATCGGCCACGTCAGCTCGCTTGGCGCTTTGTTTGCGTTGCTCTTATCACGGCGGAGCTCAAACACGCGCGGACTGACCGGCCCTCGAGCTAGGAGGGGGATGATACGGCTAACTGTTTAGAGATGCAGCTTAAGGGGTTATAGATACAATCTCTAACCCCTAAAGCTGTATCTCTCATCTCTTTTTAAACAGTTTCGTGTTTTATGAGGCTTGATTGATTCCAATGGATTACCTTACCACACATTATCACATTGAAATCAATCTATCAATCATTCCAAATTTGTGTATATTTAACGAAAACCAATAAGAATATAAAAGTATCACCAGTGGTATATATTGATTTGAGAATTTAGAATGAATTTAGAATGTTGGTAAACATTCTAGGGTGATGATTCCCAATTGGTTTCAATCTATATCTATCTTTGTCCGTCATCAGTACTTGAATTTCAGCATTACTTGTATAAGAATGTTTTTAAATTCGACTGCGCACCAAAACGATGCATAATATTAATGAATGTTGAATTAATATTATATCCAATGTTACGTGATACCGGAACCTTCTTCAAACCGAGAGTGGATCTTAACAGAAGAGCCTCAATCAGAGCTCTATTTGCCGCATCCTCCATGCATCGCTCCAAGCGCAGTCAAACAACACAGAAGCCGGGCCGAGCTGATTAATAGCACCACGCACCGTCCAAATGAATGCTGTTTAGAATCTAGATGTACTCGGATACACTCTGATAAATCGTACCTGGCCTGCAGTTCGCTTTGAGAACGATGCAATTTTTAGTAGATTTGTGCGAGAATCGAGAATCTGGTGCAGGTTTTACGGGGATTGGACTGGGCTTTTTGTCGTGAATGATTTACGTATGTCCGGTGTAGAGTTGTACTTTTTACACGGGCTGCGTTGAACTCTACTTGATATAGACATTTAGACGGTGACGACAAATGCATACACTTACACTAAATTCGGTTAGTCTGAGCTGATTATTATTTATTTACCATAACAGGGCATGTGCTGGTTCATTCAGATGTATCAGTGATTTTATCACACTAATATTATAAATGTGAAAGTTTGGATGGATGGATGGATATAGGGACGGATGGATGTTTGTTACGTCTTCACGCCAAAACTACTGAACGGATCGGGCTGTAATTTTGCACATAGGTAATTTAATCCTGGAATCAAACATAGGCTACTTTTTTTCCCATAAATCAGTTCCCATGGGATAGAAATCACCTTTAAACATTTCCATAAAACGAACGCGTGCGAAGCCGCGGGCATAAACTAGTCACTCTTAACTATTATCGCCGCTCAGTGGTTCATTTTTTTGTTTTAAAATTGAATGTTATTAAAATACAGCCAATGAGCAGCAAAAATAGTACAAGTAATACACTTACGAATACATCTGAATCGACCGCTATTTCATTATGACTAAACACAATAATAAAAAAATATCTATGTCTGGTAGTGTACTGTATTAAGTCATCTAGTGCTCATAACACAAGCTGCTGTTAGCTTGGGGCTAGATGATACTGAGTGCATTGTCCATCTTTATTTATTTAATACTAGCTCCTGCACGCGGCTTCGCACACGTATTTTTGGTATAATAGGTAGCCTATTGTTTAAGTTAGGCTACGTTCTAAGTGTATATCTAATTTCACATTTCACAAACTTTCGCATTATATATTTTATGATATTAGTAGGATTATAAATGCGAAAGTTTGGATGTTCGGATGGATGCATGTTTGTTACTTCTTCACACCAAAATTATTGAATGGATCGGGCTGATATTTTGCATAGATGAAATTCTAGGCCTAGAGTAAATGATACGAAGAAATCATCTTTAAACGTTTCCATAACATAAACAACGCGTGCGAAGCAGTAGAGAGAAACTATTCCTTCATAATGGTTTGTAATCTTTCTTCTATACTATTAGTTTTCGACAGTAGCTAATTGGGTTTGTTACAGTCAAAGGCCTGTTTCTCTATATACTTACCTAACCATCCTTTGATAACAGTCCCCGTTATTAGCAAACGTCTTTATTCTTTCCTAATTGCGATACAAAAGCCAAACAAAACAGGATGGTCCATTCATACCAATATCCGGACCACCTAATGTCCCCATCCTCATCAACGTATTAATGAGATAATTCCTGAACACTGATCTATTGTGTTTTGTTCTATTGGTTTGCTTTGTCATCTGATTTATTACTTATTGACTGCCATTCAGTCTTGGTGCTATCGCCACGGTTATTGGTCTTGGAGGTCATAAACAGACAGGATATATCGAGGTGTAAATTCAGCTAAGCATTATAGCACAATCACTGAATACAGATGATGCATTGATCGATCTATAGAAAGTTGAAATTACGAAAATTTTTACAGTTGGCTAATGTATTATATAATATTTTTTGAATTTTTTGTTGACTAAACTTTCTATAACTACGACGACTTTGTAGCATAAACGAGTTAATAAATGAATGTTTTTCAATAAGATATACTTTATGAATAAATACAATTTTTATGAGTATAAAAATGGAATATTTTTATTATTTATTTACGTTATATTTGTAAATAACTTATGATTACAATTTTAAATAACATATAGATGATTTTGAATATTATAATATTATTAATTCTAATCAGTTTATTAGGTAGATATGTACATTTTCAACTCAAAATTTATTTTAAAGCAGCATAATTTGATGATCGACAACACTGTCGGTAAAATCACAATCTTAGCTTTCCGTGATGAAAATCGGTGAAGCCATTCTAATAAGAAATCAATAATGCTGGACAAATCACACAGCATCACCTGCCCCGAACTAAGGAGAGCTTGTGTTATGGGTGCTACAAACTTAATACTATATACTACATAGATATATGTTTAACTATAGATACAAAACACCCAGAACACCACACAGACGCAGGAGGTTTCGGGAATCGACCGCAAACTCCTGCGTCACCTTGTCTGCTGCGCCACAGAGGTCGTCTATTCTAATGTTATGTGGTATTCATTCCTGTACCCAGATTCAGAGTTATTCTTTGAGGGTTTCCCAATTTTGGATTTTCCATCAAGTCTGTTTTTCCTATACCGCAACCAAATTAAGAACAACAGTAATCCATTACCAGCATCTGTATCACAATGTGGCCTCATTAGACAGTAAGTGCTCAGCAAATATTGGAGCTTTGGCCAATTGTTCGACAAATGGAGTGGTCATCCGCGCAAACAGTCATTAGACGATTAATTGTGGATGTTGACGGACCACTAGATGACGAGTGCTAGTCAAACCTGACCTGATTGAGGGTTGAAAAGATCTGGTTAATGGGTTTTGTGGAGGCTTTTGTAGACAATGTTTCTGATAGGTGATAGGTTAAATTGGATGGGAGAATGGGATCCGATGGTGGAATTTCTACACACTTGACCTCAAATAAATTACATGTGTGCGAAATGCCTCTTAAGGAAAATATTCTACCATTCAGATGATTTCTAGGATATAGTAGAAAGAATTATGTTGTCACACTGGGTGATGGAGCGTAAATTGTGTCACATCTCTTAAAAGAACTTATGTTGGAATTTACAAAGAAGTCGGTATATTGGTCTTAATTAAGTAGCAACAACACAACAACTTTCTAACTATACCTATTTTGGATTAACGATAATGCCTATTTTTGCTAAATACCACCTGATAGAGAGCATCTTGATGGCAGGATAAAGAAACAAACTCCTATATTCGAAAAACAGAGCCGTGATTCTTCAGACTACTTATAGTCCACGAGACTCGATACGTTGGTAACAATTGATTTGAATACAAACTAAATAAAGAGCAAATAATTTTTTACGTGCTGCATGACAGTAATGGATAGGTAGGTACAATAGGTATCATCAACATCATGAGACACCCCATCCATCTCCCTCAAACAATCGCCGCTATGCGCCATCTACCGTCGATAATTCAGAATCACTCTTAATCCACGCGATTCGTCTCACACGATCGACTTTGAAAGACATGATACTGAGACCAGTGGAGTGAGGATTAATATAGAGCAAGGAGTGTGAACGAAGATATGTGAACATGACAATGCAAAGGATTAGATGAAATTATAATCTGACATTTAATAAATTGGGTTATATTTAAAAAAAAAATTAAAAAAATTAAATACGTTCAATAAAAAAAAAAAGATGAAATTATTATGTTTGAAAACAAAAGTCACTTTGTCACTCATGAGAGAGGTCAGTAAATGATTTGTATTTTGGTTACCAATCAGGCCAGTTAGAGTTACCAGTTAGATATCTTAATTTAGCACGATGGAATCGACTCTGCAATCTTCATAAGTTGCATTTAAAGAAAAATTTTGATAAATTTTCACCTCTTCTTGAAATTTTATCTGATTTTTATAACACCTATCATTAGAGAATGCGGTCGTATGTTTCTATCTGTGAGCCCTCCTATCGAAAGTATGCGTAGAATATCAGCAGAGGCAAGAACTATAGCCAAAGTAATATCCCTCTGTTGTGAGCCCCGAGTAAGTTTGGATGCAATCCGAACTAATGGTGGTGGACAACTATAGATCACTGCAACAATAGCGATGGCGGTCGCACAATGGGTGAAAGATGATTTTTGTGCAACAGAAATGATGTTTGGAGAATGGATTAAAGTTGTTTATTTTTTTGTGAAATCAAACTCTATTTTAATATAAACAAAACCTTTATTTGTCCATGTTCTCCAAACCAACCGTATTTGGTGTAGGTTATCTACCTATAGATAATTAATAAAGTTTCACATTGCTAGTACAATTATTTAGATGAATATTATGTGAAATCGTCAAATTATAGTCACAAATTTACAGTGGCGACTATTTTTTGGAAAATCGTACAATTCCATTAAATTCAACGGTTGCTGTAGAAACCTTGACAATACTCAAGGTTTCTACATCAACTTATTGAATTCAACATTCAAAAATTCTACATCATACATAAGTCACAGAGAAAAAGTCAAATATTTAAAATTATGGAAATAAAGTGATTTTTTATTTCTGTCGCTTCGAAAAGGTCTTTTTAAGTTCAAAACTCAATAAAATGTTATAATAATCAAACCGTCAAAATCTTATATTTCCTAAAACAAACAAAACCTGGTAAGCTGTGGGCAGACAACGAATCAATTTTATCGGAGAAGATTATGAAACAATGGCATGAATAATTGAACAGCCACCTCGGACAATGCGGAACAAATACTGCTTCTGAGACGCTGTTGTCAGGAATTAGGGAGGGGACATTAAATTCATAATCACTTGAATGTATCGAGGAAAATATGGTTTGATCTTTTGAATCGTCATTCTCAAAATTTAAATAAATGAGCTTACATATTTTCAAATGTATAGATAAGTAGAAAGTTGAAACGGCAGATGAATATATTACCTGATGGATAAATAAGCTGTGTGGCACGGCAGGGCTTAGAATTTGCACTACCCCAACTCTTCCCGCATGGGTCGTAAGAGGCGACTAAGAGACATCCAGAGCAGCGCCCCCTGCAGAACAATTCTACCACCGAACTGCGGTCCCTAACCCGCATGCCCAGCGTGGGGATTATGGGCACTACCCCCCATGTGATAGAAGCCAAAAAGGCGGTTATCAGGGGGAGGCCTGTGTCCAGTAGTGGACCAATACAGGCTGTTGAGGTGAGGTTGAGTTGAGGATAAATAACCTTAATTTTTATGGTAGGTACGATGATGCTATTCTCAGTGGGCACCTAGTAAATTAATTGTGACAAATGGAGTTATTACAGATACTTATTTATACCATCTCTTAGACTTCTGATAGACCAGTAAAAGCAAAGTCATATGTTGTCATTGGATCTTTGTGATAAGAAAAAATAATAAGAAAGAACTCTGATAAGGAAGAATGAGGAACAGAGAGTGGACTTGTGTTTGTGAACACACTTGTGGACTATGTCCTGCGCACACAGCTAGTCTCTGTTGAGATTCGCCGCTGTGGTCAAAATTCGGCTAGGAGGACATGATCATCCACCATAATTTCAATCCTCATCGATATTTTATACCAACAAAGGACTTCGCCCATCCCTACGCAGCTGAAGGTCCCGCCTGAGTTTCTTAGCTGATGGTGTTCCTGTGTAATCCGCACTATTTAGCCGCTCAGTCGCCGCAGCCGTGTCATGAGGGATTTGAATAAGTCGCAGAAACTGCCATTGTATTGGTTCATAATTAAAGGGGAATGCTTCTAAAATTCGCTTTTTGCACCCTTTTTGACCATAAATAGTAAATCTTACTAATATTGGATAATCTTTAGACCGCTCTTTCCAGTCTTTAACGGTGTACAGCTTGTAGATTACTTTTGAAGCTATAAGTTCTATTTGAAAATAAATAGTGACGAAGCTTGGCATAAAGGTCTCATATTAATCTTTCTTCTGACGGTCTAGCGTCCAATCTAATTAAGTGGATTTCTTGAGGGAACGATCGATTCGACTAGTCGTAAACGGCTGCTCCTCCGATCTATTTGCTATCAATGCTGGGGTACCTCAAGAGTCGGTTCTATCAGCAACCTTATTCTTGCTGCACATTAACGACTTGCTAAGAGAGGCCATGTTCATCAATGTACGTTTTTCCAATGAAATGATGATGATGTGGTATTGCCGCAGATCCACCACCCCTGACGCATATCTCGTTTCCGTATATGTAGATGACTTACAAGGCAGTCATCTACGTAAGTGCCGAAAAACGAACAACATAAACCATCCTTCATGAATGTTAAAGGCTGATTAAGATGATGATGATGATGTGGTGTTCAGTGCTGATGGTGTTCCTGCGTAATCCGCACTATTTAGCCGCTCAGCTGCCGCAGCCGTGTCATGTGGGATTTGGATAAGTCGAGGAAGGGGCTTTAGAAGAAAACAGAGAAGTACTAGGTAACTAGGTGTGGTGGCATTTGCTCGCTTTTGTATTATAAATGGGAAATCTTAAAATGTTGAGACATTTTTAGAAATGTCATGTGTTTTACAAGGCAAAATTTAGTCGTTAACTAATGTAGAGCACAAACTCTACATTATATTTTTGCAGATTACTAGGTACTTACCTACCTAAATAATATTAATTTGTACGTCTATAGAACACCGTTCGTAAGCAAATAGTCAGATAAAACCAAGGCAGTCGTGTACACATCTCAACCGAAAATTATTCAGGGCTGGGCATCGGCCTTTAAAGACAGTTTTACTAATCAATAATCAAATCTTTGATAACGTCAATTCGGGATGCTGAAAATTGAATTCAAGAGAAGATTAATTTGATCTTTGATCTCCAACAACCGAATTTCGTTCACGGTGTCCAGTTTCAGGAGATATAGTATGTTATAGTAGACAAGTGTGTTCAATATCTCACTCTCATAATCCGAAGGGCTGACCATCACGACCGGGAAGACGGCAGGCGCAGATGTAAAGATGATCAGCGTACTGTAAATTAATCACAAACCTACCAATGAAACAAAATAGTTCATAGAAACGAATATTGAGAAAAAAAAACAAAACATATCGTAGATTATAAACAAACGCCAAAACAGCACGGTAAGACGCGTCGTAAAATGAGCTGTCAACCCGTAGATAAATCTAATGCCGCAGTAAGATGCACTCGCAAACTGTTTCAAACTATTTCAATACATCAACCCTTGCCGGTGGACCGTGACGGCAATCATAGCGGACAGACTCGCACGAAAGTGAACCCTCAAAATAATATTTAATATTTTAAAATTGAAGCTTTTGTGATAGCATTCATTAGTCATACTTACAGGTTCACAGGTGAGCATTACGCTATTTTGTCACGATTCCGTGCAGATTTCTCAGAAAGTGGATTTGAAGACAAGCAGAAGACATGCACTAAAGAATGTAATGCGCGTAGATGCATAGACGCGTAGACTACTATTTCTCTACAAGGTTTGAGCCAAAGTTAGGAACAAGTTACACGCAGGAGATTGGTGGATTGAGGTTTTATCAAGCTATACGATTATTTGAGGTTATTTAATTTCAGTAGTAGATAAAGTCAAGCGCCACTTTGTTGTTCACACATTGTGCACTGCGCACATAGTATCCATTGAAACAGGCCTCCGTGGCCGACATTCGGCTAGTAGAACATCACAAAGTAGATAAATTATTTTAAAAATGATGCAAAACTTTTGTATTCGACTGTAAAAGTTGACGCACCGGGCAGTGGCGGATGCAAAAAATATAATAAACGATATCTGTTGGAAAATGATGAAATCCATCAATAACGCGCGCCCCGTACTTGTCTTTTATAAGGGGCGAGAGTTCAGTTTGTTTAAGGTTTAACAGAAGATCACAAAGTCAATCTATCTACAAAATACCTCTTCTGGCTGACTGAAAATAACTGGTTTTCAATATATAAAAGAAAGTACGTGACTGTTCCAAATACTAGTTAAATATAAAATCTCGTTTAAGGTAGGATCAACCTTGAAGATTTAATTCTTAAAGGTTGACTTTTAGAATTTCTATAAATGATTTGAAAGATGTGGACTGTGAAAGATGACGGTCTGTCAGAAAGGTGTAAGTGTTAATGACGATAAATCGCTGCGATAAAGTATCTTGGTCTTCTAGTTTTCGTGGCGTCATTCAAAAATATGTATGTATGAAGTCACTTTTTTATTCAATTTTAGTAAACCTTACTCTATTTTTAATCTATACTTTAATCTTATTTTGATTATGTTATACTTTTAGTTTTTTTAAGTTTAAATTTCGTGTTTTTTTAAGAATAGGATAAAACGCTATATTATTTATATTTTTTTTTACCTTACTTCTTACATTCACAAATGGATAATAATAATTAATAAGAAATCAAATAATGTTCCAAACATTTTTCGACTTTCGGACTTAAACCCGCATTATCAAAATTTATTTTGGGATATAATTTGGTTTCTAAGAAATTACCCTGAAGGTTTACGCATTATATTAAAAACCATTAATAATAATTACGATAGACCTGATACTATTGTATGTATTTCACAGCTCTACATGTAAAATCTCGTTCTATCTATCATATCAGTAAATACTCTGTTTATCACTTGAGATCAATTTATAACGACCACACCCGGTGATTATGCTCTACAATAGAACAGATACTCCTTCGTCCTGTCGCAGCAAATTACATGCGCCTTCGACACCGCCATTGTTGGCCAATTAACAAGAGATTTACCACCTGAGGAGTGCAGAGTGAACATTTTACGCAGAACAGTTCAATGAATATCATACCTTTTGTGTAAACTTTACTAATTAAATAACACAAATTAAAAAGAAAGAATAGTGCGTTTCTAAAATTCGATTTTAACCACTACGATTTTTCTGCTTCTTATATAAATAATACCTATAAAAAAAATATTTTCATATATCTTATTTTTGTGATTAAATTAAAATAATAACATTGGTGTGTTGGAAATTCCAAAGCCTCACAGAGGCTTTCCTAAAATAAGCATTTATTCAGCTCTTACCATGTATATTCATAGCAGTTGGTTTGTGCCACCCACGCGAACTTCGAACATGCCTGTTACTGTTGATTTGTAATATCCAGATAAAGTTTCTACTACAATAGATTTCCAAGTAGAAGATTTCGTTCGATAAGCCTGCAATTAGGTAGAGTGGGACTTTAGACTTGCACGGCTTTACGCCCTTAGGCACATTTTATACGACTAACTAGGTAGGTATCTACCTAATTGCAGGCATATCTAACGAAATCTCAACACTTCTTCTAAGAAATATATTGTAGTAGAAAATCAAATTAAATGATAATTAACAGGCGCAACAATTGGGTATTTGGTAATTGGGTACCCAATCTATGTAGGACCCTAGGTTATGGACTGGCACATGAGATTGAAGGAGTAGATAAATTTGTGTTGCGGCTGTTCATTTTCATTTAATTTCCTTTTAATAATTCTCACATTCTGTGTCAGAAAGGTATTAATTAAAAATAAGGCAAAAATTAAAATTAGCTAAACTTTACCCACTATCTACTTATTAGTAAAATTAACACACATACTTAACTTACAGTAGGTACGTTGATTTCAATATTAATGGTGTGCTAAAAGTGGATAATTGTCGACAGCCAAAAATAATCTCGTTGAACTTGAATAAACTCACCAAAATATAATTATGTAATTTGTAACGAAATAAGCTCAAATCATATAAAACGATATCCAGTGTCACAATCAAGCTAATCGAATGACGTCGCGTCGGTCAAACAAGCTAATAAAATAACAAGGCAAACATGCCAATCAGTATGTTGTTTTTATTCCAATGTGTTTTTATTTGGTTGTCTTGTCGTGTTTTTTTCCATTTTTGTAACGTAAGTCTTTTTCATAAAAGTTACGCATTTTAGAATAAATGTAGCATAAATAAATAATGCAATAACAATCCACACAGCATCTTTTAGCCCGAAAGTAAGCAGAGCTTGTGTTATGGGAGCTCGATAACTATTAGAAGTACTTAATACATTACATAATTATTATGTACATAAATATATATTTTTGTATTATATGTACATAGGAATGACCCAGAACACACGAGCTCAATATTTGTAGATCGGATACCTACGCATTTGTCCCGAGGCAGGAATCGAACCCAGGCACAGCACAAGGCAATTTTTGAGGACGATTGATTATTGTACTCTTTTTGTATTTTATTTCGTTTCAAAAATCTTCACAAAGCTAATTATATTTCACCTACAACTCAGACCAATTATTTGATTTTCGTTCATATTGTTTAATTTTTGTTGACTTTGAATAAACAGCCTCCAAATATCAAATATTTTGTCTTGTAAGTCAAATTTTGATCCTCAAAACCCTCGTAAGCCTGCTCGGCTCAGCCACGCAATTGATAAATCTCCCTTTATTGGACATACAAACAAGCGCACACGAATCAATTGTCTTGTCTTTGACTTGACAAAAGTGTAAGGGTTGATCAATTTATAAAATGTAAAGGTTCTGCATATACTTTATATTGTTCATATTATAAGTATGACGGTTTTATTGTCGAAATTAGTTGGTCAGTATAAGATAAATTCCAGATACATCATACCTACTACATCGATTCTTCAACGATATTGGTACTATTCTTCTACGATTCTCGACCAAGCCGGCATCAAACTTAAGCAATTTAAAGACAAAATGAAGAGCAACAAAAGACATAATCTTTTCATGTTAAGTAGGTGTCAGTATATTATAGATAGACTCAATCCCATTTGGAAAAAGTAAAGCATTAGATACCTATTGAATATTCTCGCCTATGGAGCTAAGGATCAATTTTATTTTATAGTTAGTATCTATAACATGTACTTCATTGACGACCTCCGTGGCGCAGCGGGTGAATGTCCGCCTGCGACGCAGGAGGTTACGGGTTCGATTTCCGCCTAGGAACAAATTTGTGTGATCTGCAGAAATTTGTTCCGTTGGTCTGGGTGTTTTCTATGTATAATTAAAAAAAAAATGTATGTATGTAGTGTATTGTCTTAAGTATATCAGTTATCTAGTACCCATAACACAAGCTCTGCTTAGCTTGGGGCTAGATAATGCTGTGTGAATTGTCCAGCATTATTTATTTTTATTTATTTATTTATAAAAAAATATCTATCTATGTATATAATTTATTAAATAAATCAGTTATCTAGTACCCATAACACAAGCTTTGAGTAGCTTACTTCGGGGCTAGATGGTGCTGTGTGGATTGTCCAGCATTATTTATTTGTTTATTTTATTTATTGTTTCTAGTCGCCAAATTGCCTTTGGACTCGTTGTCAGCCCATGAGTTGTTTAAAAGATCAGGGAGCGGTAAGTCAAAGATGATGGTGGATTACACTTACAGAACCCTAAAAAATCATCTGGTGAAGCAAAGCCCCCTAATTTGATGTTCCCGCACGTACGGAACCCAATACATCATTACGATCTTTGGGGTAGTTCCTTTCGCCGTTCGTTAAAAAAACGTTGACAGTTTTTTGTTTATTTCGATTTTGCTATTGTTTTTATTGTATAAGGTTTTTGTGTGTGTTGTCGATAAACCAATTGTTATGAATAATGAGTCACAAAATTTAGCATGCAGCTTGGGTAACTGTTTTTGACTACTCAAGTAATAAATGATGTAAATATCAGCCTCATTATTATAAAATTTCAATGCAAATGTTTAAATTTTTTAAAAGTTCTTAAATTCCCAAGTCAGAGAATGAATAAATTTCAATCCACAAAATATCAATCCCCGCACCACAATAGCTAGAACCACGTTTTGCTAAACTAAACAAGAAATCTAATGAAATTCAAGAGTCGATTTCGCTTAAATATAAAGGACTAATATTAACGGAGCACTCACTGGAGGTAATAAATGTAAATTCTATAGTGGAGAGGGCTAATTGCCGTTCAAGCCCTCCGTGGGTAAATATTTATACAGCTCTATACTTAGCGTTTAAAATGTCTAATGAAATTGAGTTACGGATTGAGACATTTTAAAAAGATTAGTTCTAAGGTTTTTGTTTCTAGACTTGTATGTTTAGGTCTGATTGAAATCTTCTAGTGTTTTTGAAATAAGCATTGAATCTTTTCAAAAAATTCTAAAATCTGATCGTATAAATTAGTATTAGTCCACTGCTTGACATAGGATTCCCCTTATGAGCGCCATATCGCCCCATATTGCCGCTTGCTGCAGCTTGTTTTTAGCTTCCAACAATTTGTATGTGTGCAAATTCATAATTTTTTTCTGCTTCCGGTTGCCGAACAGTGAACAATACCTACAACTTGTCCGTCGAAAACAATTACAAAACACGGGTTTATCAACGATATTGTGACAACTGCCGTAGTGAACCGAAACATTTAGTGACCTAAAACACTGTGGTGAATAAAAGTACTGAAGAAATTACGTGGAAACAACATAAAAAACATCATTTTGCTGTCCACCATATTTGAGGTTAGACTGACCCAGACTTCAACTTCTTTTTTGTGGCTCTGCGTTTTGTTGGCCAAAAGAGTATCAACAGTAGAAGTGACAGTGACATTCTAGTATCATCAGACGTAAACCAAACACACGTCATATACGCCAGTGTTGCCACTGTATAAAGAAAAAAGTTCTGAAAATGGAGGAACAATTTCAAATGCTTTTCGACAAAATGAAAATAGAAATGGAAAAACAAACAAACACTATATTTGAAAAAATGAATGAAAAATTAGAACCATTGATAGAGGACAACAAAATTATGAAAAACAAAATAGAAATGTTGGAAAAGAAGATTACATTTTTAGAGAAGGAAAAGAAAATGAACAACATCCTGTTTTTTGGTTTGGAAGAAAAGGAAAAATCCCCCTTGGAGTTGTTCCAAAGAGTGCAGGAAATTATCAAACAAGATTTAAAAATCTCCTTAGAATCAAGCGATGTATCAAAGATTCACCGTATCGGTCTCACCAAAGAAAATAAAACAAGACCTATTCTTATTGTTTTTGCAAACAACTGGAAGAAAACCGAGATCTTAAAAATTAAAAAGAATTTAAAAGAGGTATACGTCACCGAAGATTTTCCGAAGGAAATATCAGAAAAGCGAAGAGAATTAATACCTAAGCTTATGGAAGAACGTGCCAAAGGAAATTTTGCGTACATAAAATATGACCAATTAATAGTTAAAGAGGGACATCTAAATAAAGAAAATAGAAAAAAGGATTTATCTACTTCGCCGGAAGATCAGAACCTGGCCAAAAAGTTAGTATGCAACTCATCAGCAATAAAAGAAAACAGAAAGAATGCTTTCGATATGATGAGACCTAAAGCGAATTCGTTTTCTAAGATAAAACCAAACCAAACTAAATAGCAACCAAATATCGGCAACCAGAGGCAGAACAACCCCAACCCGGCTGGTCCCCGTGGGGTTGTCAGACCACCACCCCCTAGAAAGACATCCCTTAACCAAAATAGAAAAAATAAAAATAAAATATACCTTGCAACGTTAAACGCCAGAACACTAATGACCGATAGCAGATTAGAAGAATTGGAAGAAGCAATAAGATTTATAAAATGGGACGTTATTGGTCTTTGCGAAGTGAGAAGAACAGGAGAAGAGATACGAGAATATAACGAATACATTTTCTACTTCTATGGTAAAAAACAAGGTATATATGGAATGGGTTTCTTCGTAAAAAAATACCTAAAAGATAAAATAATCAGTTTCCAAGGAATATCAGATAGGATTGCAATACTTAATATACAATTGCCTGAATTTAAACAACCATCAACGATTATCCAAGTCCATGCACCTACGGAACAAGATACAAAGTTAGCAAAAGATAAATTCTATAAAGATCTAACAGAAGTAATGCAGAAGGCAAACAAGAACATAATCCTAATGGGAGACCTAAATGCCAAGATAGGCAGCAAATCAAATATAGATGAATTTGTCATGGGAAATTATAGCAGTGGAGAAAGAAATGATAACGGACAGCGGCTTATAGACTTTTCTTTTGCAAATAACTTTAAAATAATGAATAGCTTCTTCAAAAAAGGAAAGTCAAGAAAGTGGACATGGATGTCTCCAAACGGCAGAGTTAGAAATGAAATTGATTTCATTCTGACAAGAGAAAAAAGTATAATTAGTGATGTCGATGTTGTGAATAAACTAAATTTCAACACCGATCACAGAATGGTAAGAGGAATTTTACATTGTCAAAATAAAAAATCAAGAAAGCATATAACAATGTCAACTAATAATACAATGATAACATCGCCTATACTACAAAATGATCTAAACGAACTAAAAAATACATTAAAAGAAATAGAACGGCACAAAACACTGCAAGAAAAGTATAATTTTCTGGAGAAGGCACTGATGAACGTTAAAAATTTACATACTAAAAACGAAAGGAAAAATAAACTAGGAGAAGAAACGATAAAATTAATGAACGAGAGGAACATAATGCTAGAGAAACGAAAAGAGAACCGTCAAAATATCACGAAAATTAGCAAAAACATCCAAGAATCAATAAGAAAACACAGGAAAGCAGAGAGACTGAAAGTATTAAGAGAACAGATAGAGAAAACAGGCGGAATCAAAAGAGGTCTAAAGCAACTAAGAGAATACACACAATGGATACCTAACATGAAAAAACAAAATAAGAAAAAAATTACAGAAAAAAGATCATCAATAGCTAATGTAGCGACAGAATTATACAAAAGACTATACACAGAAACAGACAAAACAACAATATCTACAGACACTGAAAAGGATACTAATGAAGAAGAAATGCCTAGCATACTAGAAACAGAAGTGATAAAAGCTATAAGAACACAAAAAAGCGGCAAAGCAGCGGGAGACGATAAAATTACGAACGAGATACTCAAAGACGCTCTTAACGTTATATCAAAACCTATAACGGATCTATTTAACGAAATATTGGCTACAGAACAAATACCAATTCAATGGACGAAGTCTACTATTGTCCTGTTGCATAAAAAGGGAGATAAAGATGAAATAAATAATTACAGACCCATAAGTCTAATGTCCAATTTATACAAAGTATTTTCTAAAATAATACTTGGCCGAATAACGAATCACCTAGATGAAAATCAACCAAGAGAACAAGCGGGATTTCGCGCCGATTATTCTACCATCGACCATATTCACGTGGTAAAACAGATAATCGAAAAACATAACGAATATGGCCAACAATACAACATGGCGTTCATCGATTACAATAAAGCTTTCGATTCTCTGACTCATACCTACATCTGGAAGACGCTCGAAAACCAAGGCGTAGAAAGCAAATACGTTAAAATCATAAAAGAAATATACAAAAACTCTACAGCAAAGGTCCAACTTGAACAACAAGGAGAAGAATTTCGTATCCAAAGAGGCGTCAGGCAGGGTGACCCGCTTTCGCCAAAACTTTTCACGGCAGTCCTGGAAAATATATTTAGAAATCTGGAATGGGAGGATTACGGAATAAATGTTAATGGAACAAAACTAAATCACCTAAGATTTGCTGACGACATTGTAATATTCGCAGAGAGACCTGATGTACTACAGGCTATGTTACAGCAATTAGATAATGAAAGTAGAAAAGCAGGTTTATCAATGAATCCAATTAAAACTAAAATAATGACAAATGCAATAAAGGAGAAAATAGAAATAGAACAAGAGATTATCGAATATGTTGATGAATATGTTTATTTAGGACAGCTAATATCAATAAACGACCAACACTCAAAAGAAATTGACAGAAGAATAAGTAACACCTGGAAACGTTACTGGTCACTAAAAGAAATAGTTAAAAATGAAACAGTCCCAATGTCGCTGAAAAGCAAACTGTATAACACATGCGTTCTCCCATGTCTAACTTATGGGTGTCAAACTTGGCCTGCTACGAGTAAAAGTTCCCAGAAACTCATAGTTTGCCAACGCAACATGGAGCGAAGCATGCTAAATATACGGCTACGTGACAGATGGACGACTTCAAAAATAAGGAAGCGGACAAAAGTAAGCGATGTTCTACTAAAAATAAAAAAACTCAAATGGAACTGGACTGGCCACATTATGAGAACGAATAGAGAAAAGTGGACGAAAGATGTAATGGAATGGTATCCTAAGAACGGAAAAAGACGAAAGGGACGTCAATTCAAGAGATGGGAAGATGATCTACCAAAAGGTTGGAGAAGATTAGCTCGTGATAGAGATGAATGGAAGAAACAAGGGGAGGCCTATGTCGAAGGACAACCTGACCAACAAACTGGTTGCTGAAAAAATAAAATAGTTTTCTATTCTATGTTTCAAAACAGCACTTACTTACTTATAATATTATGCTTATGTACCTAATGTAACATGGTCAGCGAATAAAGGCTTTTTCATTTGATTTGATTTGAAATTCATAATTGAAGTACAAATCTGTCAGCAATTTTTACTCTCCGGGGACCAAAAGGAATTTCATGATTCAACTTTTACCAACTGCAGGTGCAAACGAGCTGAAACATCGATGACTTACCTTGACGATGGAAATGATGAAATCTGTAACAATCAAAACACAATCATGAACATTCATGTAGAGTTCATGGTAAAAGAGATCCAGAAATAGGCAACCGAACAATCAGAGCATTATGTATCTAAACTCTACATATGCACAGGTATTCTCGGTCTGTCAAAGGGTTCGCTTGCATAGTACGCAGATTTTCGCATTAAACAGCCTGAAGAACTGAGAAATTACACATATTTAATCCAATGGAAAAACGAATTGGCCTTTAAGATATATAGAATCAATAAATTAAATAAATAAATATATAACGCTGGACAATTAACACAGCATTATCTAGCCCCAAGCTAAGCAGAGCTTGTGTTATGGGTAATAGATAACTGATATACTTAATACAATACGCTACATAGATAGATCTTTTTATTAAACATAGAAAACACCCAGACCAACGGAACAAATTTCTGCAGATGGTACACAAATTTGTTCCGAGGCGGGAATCGAACCCGCAACCTCCTGCGTCGCAGGCGGACCTTCGCCCGCCGTGCCACGGAGGTCGTCAATTTCATATAATTTTCGTTTAATATTATTTTTTTAAGTGATGAAACATACCATCCGCTGATTGTGTTCGCTTATATCAAAATAAATGTTTTTATATTTGCATCTGAAGTCAATTGTGTACTTATTAATCCTCAATAGTACATTTATTCAATATCAGAATTTTGTAAAAGATGGATGGCGACTATCTGCTATCTGTCTGAGTGCAAGCTTTGTCGCATACCAGCTGCATACCGTATCGCCATTTGTTTTTCAAGTCTTACTTACTCCGAGAAAATTCAAATTCTAGGAACTCGTTGCAAAGTTGGCTCGTGCCCTCCGACTTAGCAATCTCTACGTCAAAGGCTTTTTGATTTATATGCGCACTTGTGTCTGTTTTGTTTGGATTTTTTGGAGCTTACCTGCCGGACTTGTCACGAGAAACTTTTCGAATCAGCTCGAAAAACAAGGTTGAGACAGATATTTTAAATCAAAATAAAATGTGGTTGATTTATGGAAAAAAAAATCAGGCTTATATTTTTATCTCGGTCACTTGATATTAAACAAAGCCAGACCCTAATCAAATTATTATGATAATAAAGAAACTTTTAGTTTTTGGCTTACCCTATAAATATAGCAAAGTAAACGTCTAGACGGTTAAAAAATCCCATTCGATAGCAAAACAATTTTAATTTGATAGAGTAACCTATCTGGCGGTAGCTTTCAACATTGCCGATATCGTCCTTTGAACCGCCAAAAGTTGTCCTATACTACATCCACCTTTTGAACTTTCGTCCTACGATCGCGATACTTACAATGGAGTCGCAAGTTCTCGTTCAAATAGTAACTTAGACAAAAGAGGGGCGGGTATCAGAAGTAGTTGCGCAGGGTAGTACCTTGGCCCGCCACTATTCGAATTGTTCAAACTTTTCCACTTTCACGTTTCCTTTATCCGTTCAATAGTGTTTCTGTTAAATTATTATTTTTTTGTTCGTCGCTTTGTGCTTTATGGCGCGAATGTGCCATTGAGACGTGCCGAGGAAAGTTTCAGACAGTCACTGTTATATTCTTTTTGTATTAGTCTTTGGAGACTTTTAGACGTGATACTGCAGCAAAAGTATTTTGAGCTTAGATATCTTCGATTCAATTGAAATTCTCAAAGTCGATTGAAATTTAATTAATGTCAAATCCATTGTTATCAATTAACACGCTTCAATTGTTATCTAAAGCACGTTCCAAAAACACAAGTCGAGTAAGAACACAGTGGAACAGCTGGTTATTATTTTAAGGGGTACTTTCATGAGCGATTCTGAGCAACGTTGCTCTCAGCACGTATTTCTGATAGGTTATATTTCCACTAAAAAAATATGTCCGAGAGTATTACTGATGCTGTGAGCTCCTTAAATTAGTTGAAGGTGTAGGCATTTTTGTATAAGTATCTTTACGAAGCATAAAATAAAGGAAAAGTCAAGACTACCTAAGTAAGGTTACTAATATCTAAGGTTAAGAAAAAAGATGGATATAATGGATAGATGGATTAAATTATTGTTATAATTAAGAAAAGGTTTTCTGAATTAAAACAACAATTTAATTTGTACTTACATAACTATTTAATATATGTTCGGTCAAATTTGATAATCACTTTTTCGTACAAAATCTGCTAAAATTGCTTAAAATTGAGAGCCTTTAAAGCAAAGATAACATCTGAGCGCAGCATCAATATTAATTTTGCTCTTCACTGCTGGCGCGTTCAATTGTAGAGCCCCTTGTTTCTATATTGCCTCGCGAGACGTAATTAATGGCAGAGTGTTGAGGTATTTTTGAGTAAAATTCTCAAGTACTGAACATGTACTAACAGTCAAGGACATAAATCGCTGAACAGCGATAGCAAGATTAAGCGGTAAGCAAGATTCCTTTGCAAGGAATAGGTAGTTATAAGGTAGTGGAATATTTTAGTTTGAGACACAAAATAACAGGCTCTGTTTAATATATGCCACTTTCCCTGAACTTGTTACTTGCCAATAAGTTCCTGCAACACGTGCTGCAAGCCTATCATCCACAATAAGTCGGCCTAATCCAGACAGAACCGGATTTATCGAGTCGGATCTGCACGCTCCGGTGGAAGGGGCGACGCCTACTCATGTATGTCTTTTTATTATTTTTTCTTATTTCTTTGATATTTCGTTTCTAAATTGATTTGTGGGTTTCGCGTTCCGGTATCACACTGAGCTTTGATGATAATTTTTCAATTGGCAAATGGCTTACGTGTGGTTCGTAACTTTTGCTTTTATTTGCTTTCATATTTTGCACGATTGGCTTTTTGATTATTTTTCAATTTGATAGCTTACCTATATGATTTTTAAGATAAGTTTTCCATTTATTTATGTTATTTTTACCTACCCACTTTACACACAAAAAATTGCAACTATCACTATGCACTGTACGCTGACGAGAATTGAACCCAGACTAAATTAACGCATTGGAGATTTACAAACGTACAGAAACACATTTCGAATTCCGCACTTATCAGTAAATCTCGAATGCGTCGATTGAGTCTGGGTTCAATTTTCGTTTATTATCGTCACTTGGCCTATGAACAAGTAAGAAAGTTTTTTTAACATTTCGGTGGACAGCGGGAGTGGTAGTGGATTTTCATCACCTGATTAACCTAGTTAGTAGATAGGAAAGTTTGACCGAAGCGCGTGATATATCCTTTGGAAACTTTTGAAACTTCAATCTCACTTTCGATCTACATCTGCAGTGGAAAAATTATGACTATAAGGATATTGTGTGGGTACAAACGAGTAACAATGTATTTTTATCTTCAATCTTTTGTCATAATTATTCTTTTATAGAAATGACTTTCACAAGGTCTGCATAACTAATTGCAATTATCATAAAACAGAGCTTAACAAAGTGTTACCACCACTATTCAAAATTCAGATTCCAATGGCACGCAGGTTATAAACAAGCCTCCCGGGAGCCACAAACTTTTAAGACCTTATTACACTTTGAAACTATGACAATAATAGTCGAGTAGATTGTAATGGTTCACTTTTGTGCTAGCAGGAGAATGAGACACGGGCAACCAAGCGTGACGTATTAATTCGCGCACAAAGAGCGCCTTCCGCCGCCAATTTCAGCGAAATTTCATAGAGTTTTGGGAGTAGCTAAATTTCATAGACCAGTTTTGGAAGTACCTAAATTTTGGTTGGAACTAGGGTTGGGGAATACATTGCGGAAATTGGAAGCGGGATTTCTGATTGTGAATTTTGTTTGATACGAAGGTGGATGACGATATTAATTGAATTAAATTGTCTACCAATAAAGACACCTCAATGAAGATCTGGCAAAAAAGTTTCGTCTGCTGAGCTGCTTGTTTGTAGCAGCGTTTGAGCAAAATACTTCGCCTCACTCGCCTGATACGTCGAAGAGATAGTAAAAACTATCAAATAAATCTTCAATTCAGTCCCCCCTGCAGTTTTATTCCGAAGGTGGCTGCCAGCTCCATCTGAAGGCAATCTCCAGGCGCCTCCTCGCCATAAGACGGTTAAATGAAGCTGAAAATTAGGGGCTTCCGATGACCACCTCAATAGAATCATCCATTTTATCAACGGAATAAATATTTTATTCTAGGTTTATTGGTAATAATAGTGGTTCTTATAGGTAGTTCTAGTTTGTAGAGCTACAATGCCCTTTAAATTAAAAACAAAAAATAAATTGACCGCACAAAAAATATCTTTATCTTTATCCAGGTTTTTAATTATTTTATATTGACGGTGTAATGATAGTCTTTTCTGTTAATTTCTTTTGTTACTTTCTTGAGTGTGCTGTATAAATAGCTTTTATTTATCTTATACCTATAGTTTAGTCTCAGAACAGGTCAATATAATTTTAAATATTTGGCTTATTTTGGCCACCAGGCAGGACGTTAGATAACTAAATAATTATCTCCCGTTTACCAAAAAAATTACATTGATATTATAAAAAGAAAAACGTAGATGCAAGAGTGAAACAAGAAAAATCGTGTCTAGTAACCAATACAGCAACAAAATTGTAACCTATATTCCACCATTATTGGCTCAAGAATCAGAAGTTAATTTAGGATTAGTTCCCCGCAATCAATTATCGGTAACATTTCGGGGCTCAGCCTGCCACCTTATCTCTACATACACCCGCCGTATTACCGATTCGGGATACACGGCGTGCGTATACCAGTTAATGCTAGTGGCTTTGTTTGCTGGCCTGCCTGCTTATTTGTAGTAGAGTAGAACTGAGTCTTTAGTATGGGTTGTGCGCAATTTTATGAAAACTATGTATTTTTGTTTCTCATAAAGTTAGCGCCTCGCAGCGTCCCTAATGTAAAAAAAATGTCATAAAACATAGTTATTTAACATGTTTTATAATGTGGACATGTTATATATAACCATAAGTCATATGTACTTAAAACATATTACTTAATCTGAACGCACATTACCTACCTAATAGAGTACAATTATTTTCCTTGTATGACAGCATCAAATAATTTCATACAAACTTTTTTGTTTCGTTCGACTATTTGCCACAATTCTGGCATTTCGGTTGTAGTTTTCGAATAATTATCGTGATTCGTGTTATTTGAGAGGTGTTAACTTCGACAACTTTGACAGTTCAGCGGTATTGAGCGAAAACTTATTTCGTTTCGGTATTTCGCAGATCAATACTATAGCCACTTTAAAAAGGAGGTTGTTACTGAAAAGTGGTACAATCGCCGCTTCTTGTATGTAACTTGCATCTGCAGTGGCATAGAAGGAAGGCCAATGCCAGAAAGGAGAGACCTTTGCCCAGAAGTGAGTGGAAAATTGATCAAAAGCTCGTTTCGTGCTATGAAACCCGGGTTTTGAGAAATACTTATTTAAATTCAAGGCAAAGGTATTTCTGGTGGCTCCAGCCACTATTGTATGCATCGACTTAACCGCGTTTAAATGCGTCTTATAATGCGAACTCGACGTCTTTGAGACTTTTGATGCTTTTCAGTTATTTCTTTGCATAAATGTTACACTCAAAATTTGGTATAAATTTCCATCCGTCCTCCTATCCTAAACTTTCTAAAGTGTGTATGTGCATCTTATGATGCATCGTTAAAATAGTATTTTTTCTATAAATACTTATCATATTATTTCATTGTATTTATCACACTAATAATTATAATTGCGAAAGTTTGGATAAACGGATAGATAGATGGATGTTTGTTACTTCTTCACATCAAAACTACCTATTGAACAGATCGAGCTGAATTTTTACATTGGGGTAGGTGTAAGCCATAGACTGCATTTTATGCCTTAAATCAGTTATTATGCCATAAAAATAACTACACGTTTCCATAGAGACAACGCGTGATATAAGAAGATGGTCAACGTCTAATCCTGCGTGGTTTCTGTCTGTTCTATTGTAAACTATATTCAAATTCGAAATTCGCTTTGCAAATCTCCGTTGTATGTATCCTGATTGCAACAGAGCCCTGAAACTCCGCAAGCCCCTTGTAGAATCGCTAGACTATGATAATTAACGGCGCGATCACTTTCGCGCAAATTCCCCGTGATACCTAGCCGGCTTAGGTACAAGTTGCACGACTTTATGCCGCAATTATCGACTTCGGGTGCAAATAATCGAGACCGGGTCAAACTTTTGAAATTGTTGTTTGTTTGAATATCTTTTTTTTAAAGAAAATAATCCTAATGGAATGCAAAGCCTTGTTTCTTTCCGCGGCTTATCACGTACATATGTTTCTTCGATAAGAACACATGACATAAATTTTACTTTTTTATTAGTTTTTTTTAATATGACATTCCACTTTTCAATTGTCTCATTACAAAATTCCAAAAAAAATTTTTTATATTTGTTTTTTAATGCTGAAGTGAGCGTCAAAGTCTCTGCGAAGTCATTCATTATGTTTATGTAAGAGTCCGTACCGAAAGAATAATATTATTACACTCACGCTATTGGAGTGCTCATAAAATAACCTACGTCCCAAGTATGGTACTTGGTACACATATGATAACCAAAGTACCCCCTAATAAGCAAAGTACCCAACCGAGAACCCAAGAAGCACCGCTTGTGAGTTTTAATCGACTAGTGGCGACATCAATTTATGATTGCGGAACTGACGTAGCACACGTTAAGGGCAGACTATGATGCAGACGGTTAGGGTCTAGGGTTCGATTCTCTCCGTGCGAACTCTTTTTGCATCGTCTTTGTAATTTTTTCTTCGGTTCTGGGCGGGTCAATACCTTGATAGATAATCATCTTCCGGTCCTTATCCCATGCTAGGTGGAGTCGGCACAAGATGAAGAAAAAAATCCTTACGGTTTTTGACATGAATTGAGAGTTCGAATGAAGCTGTTACTTACTTTACTTGCTTTACAGTTTCATTTAAAATGAAGATATTCTATTATTATATTCATTATTTTTGCAATTTTACGCAGCTAGTTTTCTGAGAAATGCCTTATTTTAGCAATGAATTAAATCGGTACAATCTTACACAGTGGATCCTCCACACATGATCCATGCCTACCTAAATTACAGTAGACTGTGTTATTACTTGTACTTTTCTTTTCGTCGAGAAAACAATAGCAGAAAATTAGTTTTTTAGAATTCTGACCCATTGCATTGGTACCTAAAAAAATATCTACACTACCTACCAGTAACCAATATTTAGTGATGATTCGATTTGTAGGTAGGTACCTCAGTTTTATCGGAGTGCTTTATAGTGATAAATAATACGTAGGCAATAAAATATGGCGTACATAATATTTTTGCAGAATAGCGACTTCTCTTAGTCAAGAACTACAACTACAAAACAAAGAACTTGGGAACCTAGAGGAGGTTTCCAAGTTCTGTTAACGAAAAATAAAAATAAATAAATAAAATATTTACCAAAACATGGCGCTAAAATTGCTTATTTATATTGTTATTTTAACATGAAGGAATGTACAATTGAATAACGATGAATTTATGGAATAATTTGAAAAATAAGCGAATTAAAATGATAATGTTGCCTTCGAGTCGTCAGGAGATGAATAACAATGGTTCGTTTATGAGTAAAGAACCATTTTTAACCGACACCAAATAAATGAGGAGGCTTTATGTTCGGCTGTATGTGTGATTTATTTTTTGTTTTCATGTATATTTGTCGATTTCTCTGTCAATTAAGAACTAATTTTGAAAAGTATTGATTCCGAGGTAGTTGCATAATTTTGTCACGAGAGATTTTTTATTACACTAAAAAAAATATTGTAAATTAATAAAGGAATATAAATTCGGTTTTTAGTTTTTTTCAAAACATTCAAATTATTTAGTAATATGATCCGAGATAGATTATTTAATTCATGAATAATTATTATCCTATTAGAATAATGTTATAAATGCGAAACTTGGTATGAATATTTGCTAATTAAAAACATAAACTAATTTTATTTTCAAATATTAACCTCTGAGGGGTTTAAAAAGGTGGTAGAGTTTCTATGGAAAATTAATATTCCTTGGTTCGATTCACTCAAAACTCAGTGTAAATAAACTATCAAGTAAATAACGAATCAAGTTTTTTTATTTTTACAAAACCTAGGGGTGTGAAATAAATTTCTGAAATTTCCACGCGGTCGAAGCCGCGGTGCGCAGCTATTAATAAATATGATCTAGATAGAAATATCATTTATTAATTGCCACACCACCTCAATCACCCACATTTTGAATGAATTTACTTAGGAATATTCTATAATTACCGAACCAATCCCACATGGGGTCCTGGGGTCCTGGGGTCCTAGGTCACCAGCCCGTAGCGCGACCTCATCGGCCTGCGAGATAGCGTTACCTCTTCAGTGTAGTAATGAGGCCTTTTGTTACCCGAATAATATGTTAGGGCACCTACGTACGCTATAAGTTACTAATGATCTGAGTTCATAAACCTCGGTACAAGTTTATATTATCAGATGCAGTGCTGCAAGTAGGTAGATCGATTATTTATTGAATTAAATATATTCATAATACAAATTAGAATTTTTAAGTGCGTCTGTTAAATTATCAGAAGATATTGGACACGTATTTTTTCTTTTGTCGATTAAACAAAAAATTATGAAGATATAGTCGCTATATAACTAAAAGTTCCGCGTGACGTCACACCTTGCGACATTTCCACTCCCAAACTTTGACGCGCTTTGTTTGCCATTTTTTGTTTGAAAAATCATGTGTCAATATCTTCTGATAGTCTATATAATTATATTTTTTTACCCATGACACTAACCCATTGTAACACCGGTTAGTATAACATTTTGGCGACATAATCCGCAGTTAGACCTTCCTGCCAATTGCAAGAAATAACTAACACAAATGAAAAAAATCTTACTCTTTTGATTATTTGCTTGTGACTTTAAAAATGAAGACCATAAAAAATGAGAAAAGAGACTGTTGCTTGTTAGAAAAAATAACCTGTTCAAACTGATAATTAAGTACAACACAACAGTTGGTACCTACTGGTACAATAAACTGTTGAAACTGGTAATAAGTTTTAACAAACAACAGTCTCTTTTCAGAAACTTTTATGGTAATTATTTTAGAAGTCACCTGTCACAAGCAAACAATCAAAAGCGTAAGATTTTTGTATAATTTGTTTTAGTTAATTCTTGCAATTGGCAGGAAGGTCTAACCGCGGATTTGACAGCTTGTCCAACTGTAGACTTGGCCAGACAAATATCTGAAACTTATTGTTGTAGTTCTTTGAAATCGCAATTCATTAGCACTTTATCACACAAAAAATAATCAGCATTCCAGTAAAGCGCAGTTTGAATACGAAACACAATGGCACACAGCCATCCGGCTCACACCTCTCTGGAATTTCAATCTACCCTCAAATCAATTACAAATAAAAGTCGCGTCATACGGTTGGTAATGACGTGTGGATAGAACTAATACTCATTAATTTAGGCAGCTTCGGTAGGTAGTGTTTTTCCTTTAAGCAAAGATTTGGCGTTGGTTCAATGATAGTTTCATGTAGGTTTGCTTACATTTTATTAATGTTTATTGATTTAAGTCTCTATTATTAGACCTTATTGTATTTCTTTGAAAAATACATAAATATCCGAGACACACCATAGGTTTTTAATGGCAGCCAGTTGTAATGTCTATCACAAACTATTAAACTAGGAACACGATTTGATTTATTTTGACAAAACGACTATCGTGTTTTGACATTCACTAATTAAGCTCAAAATCAGATTTATACAAGAGAGGAGTTTCAGTTCTGTAGTTTAAGTAATCCTGTGATCGCGTCACCTACTGCATGAAAATCGCGCCAAAGATCATTAAATCACTTCGGCCCACAAAACCTATTTAAAAAAGCGATTTTTTATCCCGCCCTATTCAGCGTAGAAATGCGCATTTCTCCCTTATTGGGGTGACTATGAAGCTGGTGGGATAATCCCTGACGTTTTTATTAGGTTGCCTAATCGATAACTTCAAGAATACATTAATACACTAAACGCAATAGTCTACCTTTTTTGTAAAAGTTTTAACTATTGCAAAAGTTAATAACAGAAAGTGACCACGATGAACATGGAAAAATATAAACGTAATACTATTTGGAGTTCCAGAGAGCCCACCGTGGATATTTTAATTTTATTTATAGAATATTTTAAGGAGGTACGTTTTTCAAATTCTTCTTCACGAAAGGGTCTCTAATAAGAAGTAAATAACTGATTAATGTTAGTTTTCTAATATAAACAAAGTCTCGCAAAACTCAAAATTTCATGGTTACCCTAGTATTTCAGTATAAGGTGCTTACCTTGCACGGCTGTTCCATTTAATTTATTTCTAAGAAAATGTTAATTCGGGCCTTATTTGCAGAAGTGCTCCTTACGTGAAAAATAGGCTTAGAAATTTTAGGTAGAGGTGCCGCATACGGTAATGAGACCTCTCTTTCACTCTTAGCGATCGCCGTTATAGAGTTTGAGACAAAACACGACAAAAATACACACAACTTGCCTACAAACGAGTGATCAGTCGGCATGTGTCGTTCAAAATTTCTCCTCGAGTTGTATGATGTATGTCATCTCTAAATTTAAACTAAGTGATAGATACTCATAGGTAATTAAGTTTTTATTTTTTAACAATCGTGGCAGGCGAAGGTCCGCCTGCGACGCAGGAGGTTGCGGGTTCAATTCCCACCATGGGACAAATGCTAGTACGATCTCCAAATATTTGTTCTGGGTATTTTCTACGTATAATAAAAAATATTTATGTATGTAACGAATTGTATTATGTCTATCAGTCATCTAGTACCCTACCCATAACACAAGCTCTGCTTAGCTGGGGGCTAGATGATGCTGTGTGGATAGTCCAGCATTATTTATTTATTATTTCCAGTGGCCGTGGCGGTCGCGGCGTAAGAATCGACCCCTTCAAATCGGTCCGTGGATGTCGTAAAAGCTCACTGAGGGAACCTATCAGAGGCAGGGCAGCAGCCGTCTTCTGTGTATTTTAACACCTCAACTGCCATCACTAACCAGCCTGCCAAGCGCGGTGATGACGGTAATACTGCAGGGGTATTTTGATTCGTCGGAAAGGCCGTCGGATTCGATATCGGAAAGGTTTTTCTTGGTAAAAAGCTTCCGATATCGAATCCGACGGCCTTTCCGGCGAATCAAAATGAAGAAAAACGTTTCCGATATCGAATCTGACGGCCTTTCCGACGAATAAAAATGAAGAAAAACGTTTCCGATATCGAATCTGACGGCCTTTCCGACGAATCAAAATAACCATGCTGTTTGGGGAATTACGTTCAGCAGTGAACGTTTCAGTTAAATTAAAGTAAAATAAAATTTATTGCATCATACTTACATGTAAACAAGGTACATAGGTAGACTATTATATTATGTATAGGTGGTGTACCATATTTAAATATGACACTATGTATTTCTACCGTTGCGGCGCGCAAAATAAATGACCAATAAATCCAATTGAAAACGAAGAGGTGTTCAGAGAACTAAATAGGTATTAAAACAAAATTATTTTTAATACACAAGAACATAGAGTTGTTATATCTGTACTGATGAGAAAATAAGTTATTTAATTTATAGAAGTCGGTTGATGGTTTTAGCTTACCTAACTTTATTTATTTTATGTCATTTAAAGGTATGAAAACATTAAACAAAACGTACGGACTGCACATAGATTGCTGATACTTGAACGTGCGTTTATATTGGCAACGGGTGTATACAATCAATAGATACCTACGCCAATTTAGAGCCCCTCACAAAAACCATCCATAGACATTCATAGGAATCCAAGAATGTAGCACGTAAATAATTGAATGAAATTAAGTACTCCGATATGTAAAGCAAGTTCCTTAGTAACGTAGAGGTGCTAAGACCCTCTCCACAGGTTATTTATTATTCAGGGTAACTGAATTTATTGTGCTGGCAATACCGGGTAAAGTTGGGGTAAATGTGCACAACTGCATCTTAAACCAGCGGTTTAAATTTAAGGAGTGGTTAACTTAATTTTTGGTTTTTGAGGGTCTATTTTAAAGTAATCAAGTACTTATTTGTCAACTTGGTTGTAAATAACACTAACTATTTTTGTTATTTTATTAAATGATGGTATGATCTAGACGTTTTAATCATCATAATAACTTATATATTATTTTTTTATTATTTTAATCAATTACTCTTTTTCACTCTTCATCAATAAGTTCTATGGGACCTACTGTATAAAACTACTGAAAATAAATTAATAATTGTTGAACAGCCTTTTTCAAATTATCTTAGATATCAAAAGTTCCAAACCTACAATAAGTTTTAGATAATAAGTTTCTTCAATTCAATTATAAAATTTATTTATTTAATAAAAACGGTCATATAAAACCACAGAACAGAGAAGATTCTAATTCCGTGTATTAATTAATTGAACCACTAAAATTATTTAATTGAAATGAAATAGTAAATTAAAATACAAATTTCACATAAAAAGTAAGTTTAAGTATATCTATTATTCTAAACTCACTTTACCCACCGCTGGGAACATCACTTATTCTCAGCTCTCTGTCTTCCTCAGCTTAGTAGGTATAACCTAACCACGATTAAATTTCTAGTGTGACGTAACCTTAGCTCGTTAACCATTTTATTACTCCTCTCAGTTTTGAAGAGCTCATTATTACAGCCCCGGTTTGATTGCCAATAATGTTCCATTAACACTTTAAGGTTACTTTACCGAGGGTAAAGTATTACTGTTCTTTAACGCATTCACTGCCCAGCAGCGACACGGGAAAGTAGACTGGCATCTGGGTCTTGGGCCATGATAGTGTTTAACCGTACGCCTTCTAAGGAAGTCTTTGAAGTTAGAAAGAAGAAAGAAAGAAAGTTATTGATTAAAGAAGTTATTGACTGATTGCATAAAAATGACTAAGATAGAGATGCAATCAGCCCGGAGACAGACAAAACTGTCAGAATAATTAATTAATCAGTAACTATGTGCTGCCCGCGTCTACGCATGCGTTTTCCGGGATAAAAAGTCACGTAAATGTCCTTCCCTGAAAAAACCAAAGAAAAATGTAATAATAATAATAATAATAAATTTATTGCAAAAAGAATCATTTCAAAACATAGCATAATAAATTTGTCAACATTATGAAATAAGTTAAGTACAAAATAAAATTCTTGTTCAAACTATTATGTAGCCTCAGTTGCCTAAACTAGACTGAGAAGTCTGTAATATAGGCAGCTGCGCTCCCCCTACTATGTTACAAATATAGGTCGAGAAGATGACGTCATACAATAATAATTTAAAACATAAAATAATGAAATTAAGTTAAAGTGTCATGATTCTAATCTTGTTATAAACATTTTAAAGGATTTACAAAATATTCTGCGTATGTGTGATAGTCTATCTATTTATGAATAAAAAGAAATTACAAAAGGTTGTAAAATGTTTCAGGATAGATATGCTGTCTCCTCTTTGCTACCACGTTCAACCTATTCAATACATTAAATTACTTTTTACCACTCTCTCAAATTTTGCTGCTTAAGAGCAATGAGTTAAACTGGATTTTACTCTCATGTGGAATAATAAAAGATTCGACTTGTTGAAAAAAGTAATTTGAATTCAGAATGCTGTACTAAGTTTTGATGGTATAATTATGTTATTGATACTCTATGGTTAATGCCGAAGAAAAAACAAAAAACTACGCGATCTTCACGAAGAAAACGAGGTTATCCAGAGTTCAACCTTCATAGAAAATAATTATTTAGTTTATATATATGGTATTTATACCCTCCATTGTTGTAGACCAAAATGAGTTTCTGACATTTGAGCTCTTTTACAAAATATTTTCGCGCTAGTCGTGGTGAAAAGTTGTATGTTTAACTCGAGAGCAAATATGTTTCGTTTCGTGCCTTTTGAATCCTTCGCTACCTCAGCAGTCTACTTCAGAGCTACTCGCTGCGCTCGTGGCTCTATTCTAGACGGCATCGCTAGCTCATTATTTAATATCGGCACGTTCAACAAAAATTCGTATCGCTCACTTGTTGAACAAATAACTACGATTAAAACTTTTAAATCTTTCAAAACTCAAATTATGGTAAATATCCCGTTATAAATGACTTTAGAAATAACTAAGTATTATTGTGTCTGTGTTATAATCATTGATCTAGTCAATGAATCTTACGAAATCCATCCAATATTACCCAACTAGTACTTTTTACTTTTTTGTCTGAAAAGTAACTGACACCTTTGCCAGCACTATTAATAATTCGTGATCGTTGCCAGACAGTATATCTGTTCTGAGCGCATCAATTTTAATTCATAACCTCAAACCCCCGGCTCAGAGTCGTCTCTAAGTGTTTTATCCTGTCGCACCGCCGCTGAAAGAACCGCTGCTGAGTCTTAGGTGCTAATTTATGGAAAACAGTCTTTGAAGCGTTTGCGGTCGTCTTCTGAATGTCTCTAAGTTTGATTGAAGGATTTGCTGAATTCGTTTTGGTACTTACACCCATTAACTACTATAATAATTCATTGCTTAAGCATCATTTTCAAGCGTCTGTGATTTGCTTTGAGCCTAAGCTCTGAGTTATTAGAATTTATATTTTGTATTGAAAAACTATAACACTTTAAATGTCAACTATTTTTGGTACCAACGATCTATGGGTGAGAATAGCTGCCTGCATGTGCACTTATTCCAACATTGGTTGGTCTGTGAGTGTTTGGTAGTAACTAAAATTCATGCACTAACTTTCACGCTTCAGTACTATTTGCATTAAAGTTACAACGTTGAAACTAACTGAAGTCTAAGTGATAGAATGATCTACATTCTGAAATCTTTTAAAAATATTCGTAGATATTCGTAGGTATGTCAAAAGTTCCAATAAATCTGTCTGAAGACAAATCGTAGCGTTATATGCTCAAGTGTCTCTAATACTAACAAATATGTGAGCCGACAGATTTATGTGATCATTTATTTCTAGTCTTCATTCTGAGTCTAGACTTTCAATAGCAAGTATTATGTCAAGACTACTTGACTTGGACCATTACGGTTTTTGGTATAGAATCGAATGACTACACCTAATCAGTTTTTCTATAAACATTGAATGATACAAGATGAGTACAAAAACGAAAAACATTGTAGGTACTTAATAAAATCGATTTATGGCTGAGAAAAGAAATAAAATGCGTTTACTTTAATCCAAACACAGTAAAAACAATAGTCCATTTATACCGGCCATTAGGACATTATTTATGCAATAAGAAATGATGCAGTAGGTCTAGCATAGCGTTTAGTACGCAATAAAATATGTGGTACTATTTATTGTAAAGTGACGTTTAAGAGGGCTTAATAAGGGTTCGTTCTTTCAATTTTAGTATTTTATGCTAAAAATAATTTCAACGACTATTTCACATAGAAGTTTTTACCACGTCACGTTAATAGTAAAGCTTCCAGATCAGCTGTAGTTCGAAAGGCTTCTTTAACTTGATTGCCTAATTATTTAACTTTAATAAAAAAGCCGAAGTTTATCTATGGATTTATTATCATCCATGTTCATCCACGTGTTGGCCGAGTCTTTGCGAGACCTTCTTCTTGCTAAGCAAACCTAAGCAGGCTGTCGTGACAAATCAAACAAAACAAACGATGCTTGTGATAGCTTGGCCACATTTAGACGAAACCGAATAATAAAGCTGGCAAAGGAAATTCCACCCTTATACCTTCTTACCTAAACCTTTAGAGGTAACTCGTAGCCCGTTGAAATTCAAAGAACGCTGCGAATAAATCGCAATTGTCTGAAGTAATAGTGAAGTAGGACGATAAATTGGATGAGGCAGCAATATTGCCTGCTCAAGGCCGTAATAGGCAATTCTCGACATCCAATCGTAGAGTTTTTTAAATACTATTTGGTTTGGGAATGTAGAGTTTATTTTTGGGATCTTTCATTCCAAGCCTGCCGTATTTAGGTACGCAATAATATAAATAACAATGAATAGAATGAAGAATAACGCGCAATTTCAAACTTGTGAAAATTATGTATTTGAAAATAAACGAATGAAGTTCTACCAGCATCAAATTTTCTTTTATTTTGTGGAAAAATCCAGACACCTTTTGCGTTCAAAATCATTTTTAAAAGTTTTCCAAATAAAACCTACTAAACACTATTTGTGCCGTCCATCTAGATGTAAACACTGAGCTGCACAGCCAGGGTTGCCCGATAATAGCAACACAAATTATTCCATTACAAGTAAAGTTTACAAGTACATATCTTCCGGTCATATAAAAAAAACTATTTAGAATTGTATTATACTTTGTATTATTTTGTAATATTTTTTTTAACGCCGGTCTAAAATTTATTCAAGTTTTTTAAATGCATATGCCTGAACTTTTAATTTCTCTCGAAAGCTATAGTTTTACAGTTTTATACCCGGGGGGCAATGCTAGCATCCTACCTTTCCCCGGAAAAGCCGTACAAACCGCACGGCCGACGACGGTGGAAACCCTGACTCCATTCCACCATCAAAGTCCCTGTTTCGCGCCCGACGGCTCTCATTGTCTGAAATTAATTTTCCTGTTCCGTCGAATGCATCTTTTATGAGATAGTGGAACAAAAGTGAGAAAAATCCCTACTCTTATTAGGGAATTTAATTCGTAGGGCTCTAGGGCCCGATGTCGTGTTTGGGCAATTGCGGTCGATTTGTCTTTTTGTGGAGTAGTGGAAGATGTAGCAGGAAATTATATATAATCTTTACATAGTATAAAACAAAGCCGCTCCCGCTGTCTGTCTGTCTGTCTGTCTGTCTGTTCCTATGTATGCTTAAATCTTTAAAACTACGCAACGGATTTTGATACGGTTTTTTTAATAGATAGAGTGATTCAAGAGATATGTTTATATGTATAACACATGCGTAATATAGTAGAGAAACACTGATAATTTTAGAGGTTTCTAATGTGATGTCGTAAATAAACACATTTTTTTGCGCTTACATTGCAAACGATGGCTAAACCCTATGAGAAAGATTAAAATAATGTACTATAGTATTGTACACCTTAAAAAGGTCTACAAAAAAATCTACGAGAGTATACGTCTATCTCTTAGAGATAACCCACAATAAGTTTTTTATCCTTTTTACGAGAAATAATGGTTTATTTACGAAGCGATTATAAGCAGTACAGCATTAATCTTTATCCAATTCAGTACCATAAATACAATGTGCATTTAATATAGATCAATATGGCCCTTTACAGCATATAATTTAAATGAATATTTTCGAAGAAATCACAGATTTAAAATGCAGGGACATAATGGTTGCAGCGGTTCCGGCCGGGGGGCCGATTCTGGTAGTATATTTAGTATCAGCATTGCATCGATTGCACGAAGCCAGGGCGGGTCGCTAATATACATACATATATAATATAGTGATGAACACATGTTATTAGATGCTTCGATTTTCAAATTAATTAGATTCAGCTCGTGGACGTCGTAAGACGCGACTAAGCGAATTTACCAGGAGAAAAGCAGCATTCCTTCTGTGTATTTTAACACCTCTACTGCGATCACTTATCACGTGGTAGGTGATTATGTCAAAACTCCCCATTTTTGGGGAGGCACATTTTATGCGTGTTGATGAGTGATGTAAGCAACAGTTTTTAATGCTTACAGCGTCGAAGTTATAATAACGTACCTACTCTAATTTTTGAAAAACATCATTAATACAGGCTAAAGGTTTCTTCTTCGCTTTTTTACTTACTTTAGTATATTCCGAAGCATCATAAATAAAAATATTAACACTTTGTTTTCGTGTCAGTGTTTTCTTTTAAGAATTTTACATTTCCTAAGTCTTTATTTGTTGTATTCATGAAAATGAAGATTTTAAAAAATATCGAGGATTTTACGACGTCGTAGACCACTTTTTGCCATTACTGGCAATTTTTATGACAAAGCTGGCAAGCAAAAAAATTACCCACGTTATAAAACAATATCAAGCTACAAAAGAACCACAAATATTCGAATTTCCCCAACATTCCCCATGCAACCACAACAAGGCTGCATCGGAACCGAAATATATAAATTTTTAATGAGCGTCATAAACCTCTCATTAGGCAGGCTTTGGTAGGCTCCGCGGGTTTCCCTTCCACCCCAGTTATCGCGCGAAAACTTTCGCACAATCCGATTTACCTGAGTTAATTACGTTTTCTACTATTACGGCTTAATATCGGGGCAGGGAGCATTGGTCTTGGACTATTATTTTAGTATTAAAGCGCAGATCATCATAATGTAAGGCGGAAGGGCATATTGTGTCCTTTATTTACGGTACCTAGAACCATAATTTGTAAAACATTCATGGTACCTACTAATTTCCAAGAAACAAAAGGTTTTATTAGTTAGCAATTTAACTTTCAGAGTCTTCAAACCTAAATGTGCATTAGTTGATACAAATTGCTTTGACGTGTATCAATGGATCAAGCAGTGTTGTCATGCTTGGGCCCCTTGCTCGGCGTCCGTTTAAACGGCATAAAATAATGCAACTAAGTTTTCGAACACCCCGTTATAACGAGGCTTTATTAAATCGCATTTTAATTTAACAGAAGGCCAATTCTCTCGTCCCGACTAGCACCTACGAAATTCGTGTGTGAAACATCAGAAGTTGTCAGCACCGGGTCGGATCCGGTCCGGATTAAATCTTGAGACGCGTCAATTATCGCTACCTACCTACGTATTCATTATAGCAGGTACCTGAGGACCCCGTCTTCAACTATTGTTTATGGGAATATCCTACTTTAAAGATACTTAAGGTGTTAAGGGTGAAAATATGTGTGAATGAATTATACAACTTACTGAAAGGAGAGCGGCGAAACTGCGAGAGTTGCGAATAGGTACTTACATCAATAGTGTGATTTAACTGGGTCTTAAATTGAAATTATTAAGTTGGTATAGATTTATGACCTTCTAGCTGTACTTTTACGACTTTAACCCGTGAGAAGGCGCGCCTAATTTTGTTACATGGATAGGCGCGCGCGAGCAAATTGCTCACACTACTTTAAATGCTTATATTTCTACAAAATTAGTATTTTTGGCCCTATATGGGTTCATAATTAATAAAACAACATTAATTTTATACGTAAACAGGTGTTTTAATTAAAACTATGAAACATAAATGCAACTTCTACCGCAAATAACAAATTAACTAATTTTTGATCTAATAACTTTGGAAGTCTTCAAAAGAATTACAATAAAAAAATTCAGTGGTATAAAACTTAAAAATTGCACTCTTCCATGCGATCAGGACAAGTGTGCCTCTCAAAACACGTTGTACACATATACGTTATGTGCTCGGTGCAGAGTAATTGCTTGCATGAAGTGCATGCTTTTTTTGATCGTCTGTTCTTACGTCTAGGACATATCCACTCAGCCTAGGCTCTACAGTTGCCGTAGAAATCGGCGCGTATCGCTTTATTAGGAACTTTAGATCTGAAAATATGGTCTCCATGCAAATCCGCCGTGAAATATGTGGTTTTACCAGCCCCAATGCCTCTTCTTTTAGGAATGCACGTCTTTGAATCAAATTGTTTGTATTCCCTTTCTATATTATTTGAGTATTGACCCCAGTTATTTTCAAAATGGAAAATAATAAAAGCATTGCATTGGCCACCTGCACGCGATTCTGGCAACAGAATAATCCTCTTTCTTTTAGCCTACAATATCCACTCCTCCTTTAGTAGAATTATAAAATGTTACAATCTCGGCACGGAAAGCTCAGTATTGTAAGTAATGACAGAACCATCGCTTTCTATACTGTCAGAACGATTTTTTTCTCCATTCTCATGATCTGCTAGCAAATCATTATCAAAATCCTCTTCCAACCACGAAGAAATTCGAAGATTTTGTGCAATATTTAGAACGTCAATTATTGATGTGTGTTATAAGTTGTAACTGAAAACAAAATAAAATAGCATTAAAATATGAGTTCGGAGTACTAACGTAAAAAATAAAAAATCAATTTTAATAAATATCAACAGAATAAAGCACAAGAAAAACATAAAAACATTTTTGGTATGTAAAAAAAATACTTACGTGGGTGGGCGCGCGATGAGCAAATTGCCGCGCGACGGTGCGGGGCCTCCACAAATGCTTCACTGCGCATTCGCAGCGAGACTGAGCTGCACTTGAGTTACGCGAGGGGAGAGGGGTTGAATAGTTAGGAAGGTACCTAGGCGATCGGGATGCTATGAGGTTAGGATCACCAAAAACTCCTACTATAAATTTTAGTGTGAGCAAATTGCTCATAGCGCGCCTTCTCACGGGTTAAAAAACAATAGCTGCTCAAGATTTTAGTATGATGAACATCTCAAAGAATTTTATTTATCAAAGTAATTTAGTTTTTAGGGTTCCGTACTTCAAAAAGAAAAAAGGAACCCTTATAGGATCACTTTGTTGCCCGTCTGTCCGTCTGTCCGTCTGTCCGTCTGTCCGTACGTCAACCCCCTTTTCTCAGGAACGCGTGAACGTATCGAGTTGAAATTAACGTCAAGTCCGTAACTTCTGCAATCGCGATATAAATAAAACTTCAAGTCAACGCACTCAAAAGTTGCAGCCGTTTATGTCCGAATATTTTGAAACCAAGGGAATCACATGCACACAAAACCTATCGGGTACTTCCCGTAGATATAGAATCATGAAATTTGTTGAGCAGCAAGGTCTTAAAGCCCCAAATCTATAGGGTACTTCCTGTAGACCTAGAATTATGAAATTTGGCAAGAAAAAATTCTATATAGCACAAGTAAAGGAAAAAGTCCTAAAACCGTAATATTGTAGTTTTTTAACAAAAAAATAGGTATTTTTGAGTCTCGCTATAGACCAAAACCTATAGCGTACTCCCCGTTGACCTGGAATCATAAAAATTTGGCAAGACACAAGGTCTTACGGAACCCTTAGAACGCAAATCCGACTCGCACTAGAAGTTTTATTTTATAAAAACTGCGCTTTAAACGCAGATAGGTAAAAAAGATATAAATTATAACCATAGTAGAAAACCGCCTGAGCCACTCTCACGCCATGATTTTCCAGGCATTTGGATCAAACATTAATTTGTTCAAACAGGAGTCCAAAACTAAACGGAAATTCAGTGCGTTCACCCTTTACTACGTTTCAACATCTAATGAAAATTTTATCGTTCCTACCAATTATGCCCGTACAATATTTCCCGGGAACAATATCCTAAGATTCCTTGCCTTAAATTAATACTTACTAGACGCAGAGTGGAATACAGCTAGCTCACTCATTTGGTAAAATGCAGTTGAGAATTATCTACATAAATGTGCTGAAAAAACTAAGACCATTATTACCGAAATGCTCAGCGAGTTCAATCTTGTTTACAACTTTCAAACTTTTTTTACACAAAGGATCGTGGTATTTTAGTAGACCAAACAACATTTTAATTCAGCATTTCACGCAAAAGCACGTGTTAAAAAAATGGAGTAGATCGATAAATAGACAAAACATTTATTTACAACTGCAACACATTATGTGTTAAAACACACTGACGACCTACGTGGCGCAGCGGGCGAAGGTCCGCCTGCGACGCAGGCGGTTGCGGGTTCGATTCCCGCTTCGGAACAAATTTGTGTACGATCTGCAGAAATTAGTTCCGTTGGTCTGGGTGTTTTCTATGTATAAAAAAAATATCTATCGATGTAGTTTATTGTATTAAGTATACCTATCACTTATCTAGTACCCATAACACATGCTCTGCTTAGCTCGGGGCTAGATCATGCTGTGCAAATTGTCCAGCATTATAACAATTTATTGACAGTAAAATAACAGGTACAACAGAATATAAGAATAACTTGAATAAGTATCTGAAGAACAATGCTTGCAAACAATTAGATGGTAATTAAGTACATACATGCAAAAAAGTACGGATTTTCAGTTATTTAAGTATGTGTGTACTGTAGCCTGACAAAAGGTCAATAAGCTCAGCGTATAGCTTTGCTCGAAGAGGAAACACTGATTTTCAGTATTACCATCTGAGGCGACCAGAAAAACGATTAACCAACAAAACAAATAATGTGTGTTTGCATGTTATTTCTTAGTATATAAAACATAAAAAGTGAAAGAGTAATTGAGACTAATTGTAGAAGTTTGTTATTTTAGTTCAATGAAAAGTCTAGCCAATACAAAGTGGGCAGTAGTAGTGTGACCTTTATTTAAGAAGCAAGGTCTCAGTCAATTTTGGTAAGTTCGAGCTCGACACAAGAAGTTGTAATGAGCTAGCTGTACCCTCCCATTGCTGAGAAGATTCCCCATAATGACGGCCATAAAACAGTGCTACCATTAACCTGCCGCAATATATGCCTCCCTAATGTTGCTACTACGTTTTAAAATATATGGAAGGCCAAATTAAACAGCCTATTGCAGTCTTAATCAGGCTAGCAAGATTTTTACGAAGATTTAATGGATGATTAAATTTAATGTTAGTAAGGGCGCGAAAAAGCTTTCATGAGGGAAAGCTCCATATTTTAATTTGTGATTGGATTAGCGAAGAAGGTTTTCGCTCTCGATACCAAAATTGACCTATCGCGCCCACAGCAACGTGCCCACCCCAAACAAGGGGGGTTTTGCCATAATCTACGCTTGCCAGGCGAATTGGTGATTGTAGAAAAGACGTTAAAGATGCACGGAGGAAGCTGCTGCCATTTCTATGGTCGACTCTTACGGCATCCAGTGGCTGAGTTGATTGATGCCGAGTTTCCTGTTTAAATTACCTATATACGTTTAAAAAGCTTGTTGCTATGAGTGAAACAATCGGTTATTTTGTGGTGATACGTTATATTATTATTTGAATCTACTACCTTCGTATTTCTAGTTCCTAGCAAGTTTTCATTTAAGTAAATGTATTTTTGTAAAGAAAACAAACCTAACCACTTTAAAGAAGTGTAGATTTGTAGAAAATTGAGGCAATTCTGAAAAATACCCCCACATTATTTGTCTCACAAATTGTGTGTTGATTTGCTTTTATCATCTCGCAGAACTCTTATCTGCCAAATTACAATCCGCTCGATGCAATAACACAAACAATAAAAGGAAAATTTCATTTACGCCATTTTGCTACTTGGAGACGGGAATGAATCTGCTACTTTTGAAGCCGAGAGCTGAGAATCGCCGCCGTGGGGTAGGGTTGCCATATTTGCAGAATTAAAAATATAACGTCAAATGCGAATCGGACTCGCGCACTAAGGGTTCCGTATATATCATGCCATATATAATGTTTCTAGGTCAACGTACCTCCCAGTGGGTTTTGGTCCCTGGCCAGAATCAAATATTTTTTTGTGAATAAACTACAAATTTACTATTATAGGATTTTTCCCTTATTTGTCCTATAAGAGCTTGATTCTTACAATTTTATTATTGTCGGTCAACGGGAAGTACCCTTTAGGTTATGGTCCATAACAACAAACAAAAATATATTTTTGTAATAATACTATCTACATATTTACGGTTTACGGATATTTTCCTTTACATGTGCTATAAAGCCTTGTTTCTTGCCAAATTTCATAATTGTAGGTCTACGGGAAGTACTCTATAGGTTTTGGTCCATGGTGAGCATTAAAAGTTTTTTTTTTTGATTAAAATACAAACTTTAAGACCTTGCTGCTCAACAAATTTCATGATTCTAGATCTACGGGAAGTACCCTATTCCCTTGGTTTCAAAATATTCGGACATAAACGACTGTAACTTTTGAGTGCCTGACTTAGAAGTTTTTTTTATACCGCGACTGCAAGAGGTTACGGACTTAAGTATTTGACGTTAATTTCAACTCGATACGTCAACGCGTTCCTGAGAAAAGGGGGTTGACAGACGGACAGACAGACAAACAGACGCACAACAAAGTGATCCTACAAGGGTTCTTTCACCGCCCACCGCCACCTTTAGAATGAAACCCAAACTTTCTTCAACCACCGTTTAGTGGCAGCCCTGCTCCTCTAGTTGTCGCGGTAATAATATAAAAAGTAAGAGAAAAAGGAGGAAAATTGTTATCATAAGACGTCGCTCCCCGAGGTGAGTTTGGATGGTGTTATGCGGGATGAAGCGGTTTAAAATGTTTAGTGGTTACATAAATTTGCCATTGCTCTGTTCTAAACTTTCATTTGTGTCTTGATTGTGCCATTAGTCTGTTAAAAAGAACTTATAAACTTGTCTCACCTTTATTTAAACAATAGCATAGAATTTTCTTCTGTTGACAAATGTTAGAATGAGACAAGACATGGAATAGCTTTAAGTTGAGATATGTTCAAAAGTAAGAGAACAAATGTTTACGAAATAAAAAACTAAAAGAAATTATGAACATGTTCCTAACGGATAGATAAGAATATTTCATTATTTTTTCTTAACTTTCTGGTTTCATTCTAGAGTTGAAGTATGTAAGTGGAGTATTTACAGGTAGCTCAGTTTTGATTCTTATGCCTACCTGTTGATAAAATGAACCGACTGAAAATTCGAACTTGTAGGCCTTTCGTGCCATTAAAAAGAAAATATACAATTTATTTCACATAAAAAGAAAATTTTATAAGTGACTTCCCGCATTCCTGATAACAAAAATTAATACTTTGAGAAGTTCATAAATCAAATTGATAAAAAACTTCTTGGCTCCATCGTAAGGAGCACCGCCCCGAGTAAGTTGTGTTCCTGGCCTGATAAAATGCAAATTCACGAAGATTCTTCTAAAGTTTTCTTATTACTTGCGCTAATAAACGATTCCTGGGATGGTCTTACCTGTCTTTATCTACCTACGTAGAGTTTACCTGGAGTTTGGGTATCCCAGTTAGTTATGAGGGTTATAGGCTCGAAGATTGGAAACTTGATTAGGTACAATCATTTTGAACTTAAGAGCTTTTGCCCACGACTATCCACGCGATTTTCTGGAATAAAAAGTAGCCTATATGTTAATCCAAATCTAGTACTATGCAATGCAACATTTAATCGAAATCCTTTCAGTACTTTTGACGTGGAGACGTTTCTTACAAACATCGAAATATCTAACATCCAAACACAAAATCTTCTAAACTTTCGCATATATAATATTAGTGTCACCATTTTCGCGTTACTTTAACGGCCATTTTTTGAGTCAATACCTAATTTGCGGTCCCGAATAGGTATTTTCACTTTCGACTGGTATTTTTATGGATCAGTTGAGCTATCTGTAGATTGTCTGCAACAGTCTGCAGTTAACTCAATTATATCAATTGTAAATACTAGTTCTAAATTTGTTTCTATTATATGAATGTAATTTTCTTTGTTCCAAATGAATTTAAAGTTGATTAAATCGAGCACTGCGTTATACATGTCTATCTGTAAGTTATATTTCCTCGTATTAGTAAAAGCGACTATACCTACATCAGTTACTAAACTAAGTTCTTCATGTTCCCCATTGTAACAGCATGTACACACCACTCAAAAGGGTAGTAGAGGGTAGTGGTAGAGACCATAAAATTTCCCTCACAAATGCTCCGGGGTCATTAACCTTTATTTTATTACTGCTTTTACTAAACACAAGGCAGTTTACGGAAGGCTAATAGTTTTACGCGGTCTAAAATTACATAGTTGCAAAAATCGTTTGGGAAACCTATCTAATGAATTTCTGACATACTGTGCACCCACTTAAACATACCCTAATGGTTATTTTATTTAGCACCTTAGATAATCTTGCAGACATATAAAAATTATGATACCTACTTTTCTAACAAAATAATTTCTGTTATTATATCTTTTCGTTTAAAAACACACACACACTACACTACACACTCTACATTTGAATTGGAAACCGATCCAAATATCTGGTCAACAGTTTTTTTCGGTATCTGTTGGAACCTTGATTTTTGGGAACAAATTTCCTTGTTTGAGGGATGTCAAAAATTAGGGTGAACAAGGACTTGTGAGGTTAGGTAGGTTAGCCCTAATTTTAGACATCACTCAAAAAGAAAATTTCGCACTGCACGATCAATGTCGTGTTTTTGTAAGTCCTCAGTGGAACCACTGAGGACTTACAAAAACCCGACATCACACATAAAGGTTAACAAAATTAGCAAAATCTTGTAAACTGCCGTATTCAAACAAATACTATTATTCAAAAGTAACAATAATACGGCAAAGTAGTGAAATATTCAGTGAGAAGTCCCGCGGGCGCTTCAACGACCACTGAGGTGTGTAAAATGCGGGCACATGTCTTGTTTGCCCCGGCGATGGAGGACTACTTTATCTATGCTGTAGTCCAACTCAAAAGTATGGGCATCGCCCTTGCCTAGGCCAGAATTTATGGGCTGCCGAAATGTCTCTCACACCAAATTATTATTGAACAACGCTAAACCGACAATTGTTGGAAAAATAGGAATGGGATTGGTTTGAAGAATTTATTCTATAAAAAAACTATTTTACAGTTCACTTATGAGACTGTGCTACTTATCTCTGTGTTGTAATATAAGGCTAGCCCACTCGTACTTGATTAGCTACTCGTTATTCATTTTACAATTTTAACATACGACTCGTCGAATATAAGAGCTCAGGAAAAAAACGTGATAGTTATAAGACGGTCATAAAGCCCCGCTTGACCCGTTGACACCCTTGACCATGTATGTCACCTAAGAAATTGTTGTAGATTCCCAAATTGTGAATTGACAGGGGGCTCATTGAGGCAGGCCTGTGTTTGGTTTTGAAATCTGCTGATGGTTAGCAGCAGCTTTGAATAATACTACTCGTATCTTCAGAAGATTTTTGCGTTCTAATGGCACGTAGGGATTTCTGATACTTGAACTAAAAACTAGAAAACAATATTTGGAAGGGCAGAAGCCTTTATGCACAAAGAAAATTACGATAAAATAATAGAAATAAATAAGAACTAGTATTTCCAATTGAAACAATTATAAATTATATTATATTTGTATGAATTTGATTACCTTCAAATATATTGATTCTCTTCACGGACATCCTTCAACCAAACCCATTCAAATTTCTCAATTCGCTGTCATTGGCATGACGATAAAATGCGTTATAAAGCATTGAATAGCGTGCGATCTCGAGAAAATGTCACTAAACTGCCTATACATTAGACTTTGCCTGCAGCATTCAGAAACATATTTTCCTAACATTATTCCATTTAAACAGCACTTCAACCGTAAACCCTATTTGCACGCCGTTTAGGCTCACATTTGAATGTTGTTTATAGTCTATATATTTCGGGCATGCACTTTACGTGGCGCATACAAATCCCTCGCTCCATATTCTGAGCTGATATTTTCACTTGCTTCCATTTGTTGTTGTAATTTATGTGTTACAGGAAATCTGAAAACTCTATCAAATAACTAAAGCCATTAAGTTAAAGAACCACTTGCAATGGGCGAACTTCTGATAGAAATAGTCACCGTGACATCGTGTCGTCTTTTGTAGATAGATATGGAAAGGATTTATCAGGATTTATCGATGTAATTACAATTAATAATTAGGCTATCGTCGACGATTCAATCGACCGTATTATGGTCTCCTAATCATTGATGATGCTGAATGAAAATGCCCAATAGCATTATTTATATTTTATAATTCGGTACCTAGTATTGTAGGATGCGTTCTGACCAGGTGGGATGTGCGAAAGACTTTAGGCAGATGCAAGCTAAAGCTAAGACGCTATGGCACTCGTTATTGGAGTCTTATGTACGTACTTCTCTCATGGCACACATGAGACAATCGGGTCTCACACCTGGGCAAGGGCCTCTCTACCTCCATACTTCTCGATTTTTAATTATTATTTGAGAACCCTTAATTGGGAACCCATCGCTGCTACATTTTATATCGGGTGATTTTCTAAAGGTAAGTGATCTTTTGTAGTATTTCTCTTCATCATTTCTCCTCAATAGTAACTATGACACCCAACAGTTAATTTTCCTGTTCCCACTGGCATTGACTCTACCTACCCTCATTAAGCTCTGAATACGCGTGACCTAGTTCACTCGTCAGCTTTTGTACAGTTGCTTGGAAATCATTTTATCTGTTGGGATGGGGATAAACTGTCATATTAATTTTTAAGTTGTATTGGAATATTATGAAAAAAATATTGCCACCTTTTAAGTATTGTAAGTACTGGGCAAGAATGCTCAAGAACGTTTAAATTTTTCTCTTCATCGTAATATTGTCTGGTAGATATTATTTTAAGCGATACACAACTGCCCATTACATCATCTTTGTGCTTTCATTTTTTACTTAAGTTCTATGATGGTTTTTATGCGTGACTGTGGTGTAACTATTTTCTCTATCAATTTTGTTTGATATTCAGTTTTAGATCTTTTCGAATTACGTACCTATTGATTTTTTAGCAAATGTGTTTAACACCAACTTAACACTAAATCAAACGGCTCATTATTACCATCGTAATTTACTAAACAAACAGGTAAAACTTTGTCGATACCTACACATTTTTTTACAATCTTTACACAAAATAAACCCTTTGAAACCGTAAAATAACCACAAAATGCAGAATAAAACATTTTTACCGCTGTAATAACTCTCCGACAATGAAACGCGAAGCGCGAAGTTAGTGAAAGTTGGTAACTACGGGTCGCCGGTTCGAGTCCCGGCCAATTTTACTGCACGCGGTTTTACGGCGCAATTTACAAGTTGCTGGAAAGTTTTTTACTAAAGGTACTCTTACCTGTGGCTGATTATACTGAATACCTACCTATCCAACGGGAAGAGGTGTAGTGAACCGGAGGAGAGGAAATTTGTTTATTCTGACTATTTAATATCGTATAAGACCAAGGGGAAGCTCACCAACCCGCTGGTCTGGCCAAATTAAGGCAATAACGGGACTCACTTTGCCTGCAGCCCTGAGACAGTCTGAAGAGGAGTGTAGTGTGGAAGCGGTTCATCGGCGTCTCCGTGAAAGGTTTCCAGGATGGGCACGACCTTCATTAATGAAGAATAAGACAAAGAAGAAGACCACTGTGCGATTCTTATAATCTGTATATTATTACAATTTTATTCTACGACTTTGTCGGCGTTATTAGTATGTATACCTGTGCCAAATAACAGCTTTATAGTACTAAATAGTCTCTGAACTATGTCGCGGACGGACTGACGGACATGGCGATGTGGCCTTGTTGACTACGGAACCCTAAAATATGAGCCTGCTTTTTATCCCGACAGTACCCGTGCAAAATCACGAGCTAGAGAGAAAGACTAATTTTCCATACAGATCCGTAAATTAATGAAAATTTGTAATTAAAATAAGCCTCACTATGCTTATTTACATAATAGCTAAGTGACCGTCGTCGGTACATTTTACTGCTTCAGTTATAACTTGATTGAAACATCAAAAATATCGCTTCACTGAAGCTTGTCGTCTATTGGCAATCATTTCTCAAGGCTCCACTATCAGGCATTCTAAATCCCATCTTATTCGTAACCTCCATAAAGTCTAAATTCTCATTCAAAGGTCTCCAATCTGCCTCTATACTTCAGGGTCCAAAGCGCATATTTTCTACAAAATTGAACCTTCACTGGATTTTATCAGAAGCTCAATTCGCTCCACTAGGCGAGGTCCAGGCGGTATCGCAATGTGCACTCGATAGACTAGCTGGACAACATGAAGGGTTATTCAATTTGACTGGATATTTGAATGGATAAAGCTTATCTTTGAAAGTGGAATGGCTATGCAAGTGAACAAACATCGGTATTGAGAAGTGAACGGTTTTCACAAAAACGACACGAAAAAATAACCTATAGCTCGGTGTTCAAATACCGAGTAGGTACCGGTTTGATATCTTGTCGTTTGATTTTACGTTTTTTGGCATCGCTACTCCAGTCTAGTGGAAATAGGCCGGCGCAGCGGAAAAATAATGATATATAATTTTTATATTGATTAAAAATTTTATTATTAGAAATACCTATCAATAATACGAGTACTTTCTGATATTTCTTTTAGACTGGCTGGTCGTGTGGATATGTAAAATAAAACACTATCACTGAATTTGGTACCAGTAACGCCATCTGTATAAATCTCTGTGAACTTTTTGTTGAGTCTCCAAGAAGTCTACGGGCATGGAACAAAAAAGTGTCTTTTTGTTTTTAAATAGTTTTTCTACGATTTTAACGTTTATTAAGGTGGATCGAGTCCTAAGTTCACGAGGAGTGGCAACTCACACTCATGGAATCAATCAATCAGATGTAAGAAACGTACATACCTACATTTTCACTGAATTTTGATCTTCACTATAAAACGTAAAAGTGGTGTTTTCTGTGACAAAAAAAAAACGATGATTGAGTTCTAAGGTAGATATACGAGTTTTCCTTTTTTGGAAAACGCCTTATTGCAATATTCTAAATATTTTACTGACGATAATGAAAGCAAGGTACCTACCTGCATCAACAATAAACGGTCTGCTAGTTAACTCCCTAAAATTCGGGTAAACGCCAGTCGTTTGTCAAAGCTCCGCAATTATATCGTTATTTATGCCGTGGGGTGTACGTGGATTTATTTAGTGCGAAATGATAATAGTTAGATAGTGAGTCACTTCTCGCGTGGCTTTTGTTTTCTTGTGTTCGCAAATAAATGGAGCAGTCATTTAGGTTTGTCAAATATTTGCCACGCGTTGCTCTTTTGTTTATGTTTTCCAAGTAGAAGGTTATTTAATTATTTTACGTGTGATGCGTTTTGTGTGAGGAATAAAATAAATAAAATATTCCCGGTACTATATAATTTAGATAAACAATTTATAAATCTATATATATAAAAGAAAGTCGTGTTAGTTACACTATTTATAACTCAAGAACGGCTGAACCGATTTGGCTGAAAATTGGTGGGGAGGCAGCTTAGAACCAGGAGACGGACATAGGCTATGTTTTATCCCGGAATTACCACGGGAACGGGAACTACGCAGGCGAAGCCGCGGGCAGCAGCTAGTATTAAATACTTGCATTGCACACAGATACTAACTATCCCATGTACAATTCAACGCTCCTATTCAGTTGAATGGTCAAGGCTGTCTGGAAGAGATCGCTTTGGAGCGATAAGACCACCAATTTTAACTTATTCTTCATTCGTTTCTTCTGATAATCTTTTCCATAGAGTATTTTGTATCATTTCATTTCATTTCATTTGATGGCAATCCGAATTAAATAAATAAATGTTCTATCTCCCTACTATGTAAACGGAATTTAGATGATTTAATCGGATTCTTTGGGTAATTTCTGGGTCTTCTTACGTAGTGGAAAACTATTTAGCTATTTTAATGACTTAAACAACTTTTATATTTTATACATTAACCTCTAATAAATCTTCTTACTAAACGAAGAAATACACGCACCGATAGGTACCTACTTTCTTAAAGCATGAATAAAATTAACGGGAATTTGAATATAATCATTGGTACAAGAGCCCATTTGCATACCCACCGATTAATATACGTTGATAACGCTGGGGGAGGGGGGGTGATAGAATTTTCAAGAGTCAGTGATATATTACTCGGCCTGGTATGGGCATAAATTTTGGGTCAAATTGCGAGTAGAAATGAAACTTGTGTCTTAGATAAAATACACAAGTCTTCGCCATCAACAAAAATGCATGAATCACAGATGTTAACGCTTTTTATGATTTACTGAAATTTCTTGATCAGCTCTGACTCTTCAAGAGTTTACCCGGTTTTTTATTGAAGATGGTAAAGAATTTCATTTTTACCACCATCTCACTTACGAAAGTGAGGATGTAGCCTAAGATGGAGCACGCTTTCCCAGAAAGAACTTATTCAGCCTGGTTTTGAAGACTCTGAGATACAATTTCGTCTCTCGTTACCAGGAAAACAGACACAGGACGTTCGTTCTTTTGGTTCGGCTCTGTGGTATGTCAACCAGGTATGGATGGTATTGAACAGTTCGTCTGATTGACCGGTGGGAGGGGGACGAAAATTGGGCACAATCACTAAAGCGGGTGTTTGCGTCTCTTCATCTATTAAAATGTAGTTTTTCAGTTCAATTACACACAGGAAGCTATAAACTGTACTAACGCAATCCACCATGCCAAGGTACAATGGTCTAGGTGACCCGTCCAGAGCGATGTTGATAACACTAGGACCTACAACTAGAGCTGGCTTGAGATGTGATCATAAGTTTCAGTTCTACAGCACAGCCATTCCCCGCTCTCTCGATGGTATGAGGGAAGTTCTGCTTACGAAGCAGCAAGTTTGGAGGTAGGTAGATAAAACTTTACGTAGATAATATCGCGCATTGCTTACAGCCGCTCAAAGAGACTGCCTACAAAAACTTTGCAAGCTAATAAATTTTACGAGTACCTAGTACGTAGTAGGTATCCTGAAAGTGTTTATCAGCGTGTGTAATAAATATTTTAAATTCAACTTTGTAGGTTATTATTACCTATTGATTGGTTATATTACCTAGTGATAATAATAATAAAATTATATATTTTGTAGCCTAGAAGTGTTAATCAATGTAAATTGTAATGAATTCGCCTTTTTCAATTGTTTTTTCTCATGGTTCAAAGTCCTACTAATAGGAACGATTTTTTTTAACGTTCATCGTGGTCTTGGATTATAACTAAATGTGTGTCCAAAATAATATCGCTATAAAGTTATGGTTTACAATCTACTAATTGTGTTGTAAGCCAACAACGCTCAAAATGTTTGCAATTTTAAAGTATTCGTGAGTAGGACCAACACCGACACTAATTCATTTCATTTACGACTTCAGTGGCGCAGCGGGCGAAGGTCTGCCTACAACGCAGGAGGTTGCGAGTTCGATTCTCGCCTCGGGACAAAATTTGTACGATCTGCAGAATTTGTCCAGGGCGTCTAATGAAAAATATCTCTGGCATGTATAATAAAAAAAGATCTAGCAGTGTATTGTATTAAGTATATCAGTTATCTAGTACCGTTAACACAAGCTCGGCTTAGCTTAGGGCTAGATAATGCTGTGTGAATTTTCCAGCATAATTTATTTATTTACTTAGTGCACACTAATGTAACATTGATGGTACTGAGTTTTTGTTTTTTTGCTAAAAACCAGTCGATGCTTTCATCTTCCTCAATACTTGACGACAATAAAACAAAATTCATAAATCTCAGAAGCTTCCCAATTGAAAAAAATCTAAGCATCTGAAACCTTTCAACCACCTTCCCTAAAGATGAAATCCATGTAATCATACAGAAAATAAACGCGGGATATAATCCATAATCGGAAGCACCTGGCGAAGATATGTCGGAGGCACCTCCATAAATCGAGGAAAGAAAACAGTTAAATTGAACGGCCCAAAGATATACGTGGATAGAAAAAACACTATTTCACGAGAGCGATAACATGGGAAAGTTGTTTGTGTTTCTTTTGTTATCGAGTATGATCGTGTGGGTTAGCTAACATAAAGTAAGGGCGTACTTGGATACAAGACGCACTGAAATAAGGTACTAGCAGAAGCGCTAAGAGGTTATACACCTATTAACCTTCTTGATTTCTGGTTTGATTTGTTGGTACGCAATAAAGTTATTATAAACTAGCTGCATTCTTAACACCCGTTGTCCTATTACCTGTTTTCCCGTAGGAATGAAGTTCATCTGGTGGGCTTCTAATGGAAAAATAATTTTTCAAATCGGTCCAGTAGTTTCGGAGCCTATTCAATACAAACAAACAAACAAATCTTTCCTCTTTATAAGATTAGTATAGATTAGCCTGCATCTACCCAGCAGTAAATAAATGGAAAAATGTTTGATGACGATGAATATCGTATGAGCATGAATGAGTGATAGGTACACATAAAAATACTGTAATATATCTAAGGAAAAGCTTATGAAGTCGTGATGTCCGTAGTCTTTTTTTACAACCACTCAGATTGGTCTAGACCTAGACCAAGTAAAAGGTACCGGGGTAATTGGGTAAAGTTCTGTTCTAAGTATCTTGCCTAAAAATATCATCTGACACTATAACGCCGCAGATGCAGATTTCAAAAATTAACATGTGGAACAGGGGAACAAAACTGTTATCTTGACCAGGATCTCTACGATCCTCTCAGCTGAGTCAGCCAAAACCCTTCAAATTTCCCACCGCATCAGTTGCGTGGTCAACACCTAAATTTAAATTAATTCAAACCATACAACTTCCCCTATATATCAGTCCCAGCCAATGAGTTACGCCAAATAATAAACCGAAGTAACTAACGGGTTTAGTCGACCCAAGTATATTTCCCAGTTCTGAGGGTCTAGCAGACCTTTCTAGAATTTATGTCGACGGGACCCTTCGGTTACAATTAGTTTTTGCCGCTGACTGTAGCCGAGTGTCTTCTGGCGACCGCAGACGGACAGACAGACCGGGGCTATTATACTGGCGAATACTATTCACATTTTGGAGAGCAGCCAAATATATGTATGAAAAACGTTATCAGTATTAAAACAAGGTTTAGAAATCATCAGAAATATACATTAACTGACTTTAACTTAAACGGGATGTTCATTGTAATGTCAAATCACTGTCACACATTGAGATATTTATGGCCAGTTTTTATGAGTTTATTTGTTCCTGTTTATAGAAATTAAATAGCAAGCGTCATCATGCGTATTGAATTTAATACTTCAGAAAATTATTAATGATATCCTGATTAATAAAATTATTTATAAAGTTAAATATTATTTAAAATATAGACAAGATTTAAACAATCTTTAACTTATTTTACCGCAAAAAAAAAAAAAACAGAATATTAATTCACTTTATGAGGCACGGAAAAACTCTATCTTCATAGCTTCAACGAAACGACTAAAATTCACAATAGTTTGGGCACCTCCGGAATAGTTGCCGACCTCTGCATCGCTAATGCCACCCGTGACATATTCATTGCTTACCAACATTCGGCTCGCCTGAATTTATTGTTTTAATTAACAGTCGCGGGACACTTTGGTTTTGCAATATAACGTCTGTTTATGACGTATTTTTGGAGTATAGGGGTGCGTAAACGTATTTTTGGACGTTTGTTTTGTTTTTGAATTCATGAAGTTCATATTCGATGTAGGTAATAATTGAGTGTTTGATGCTATTGTTACGTTTATTTTATTTATCTGTCGCAATTCATTTTTATAATTTTAAAAATTATGCCATTTATTTAATTTTCGTTTACATTATTGTATTTTTCAAAAACTATGCAGTCGTAACCTTATTTGGTCATATTGCTTTCTAGTTCAAGCACTTTTATGGACAAAGCTACATGGCTGTTTCGAGATTTAGACTCTACGATAACTAGTCCAATCGAGATTTAGTTGTCATTAATATTAGTAGTCATAACGACACTAATCCAAATATCTTCTTAGAGTTAATTCATAACCCTGAGATGCTAAGTTAAATTTCAGGATAATGACTTTTAAAACTAAAGTTATACATTTCTTCATCGTGAAATCTTCTCGCTAATTACGTCACAAGGCTCTGCATTGTCATCTTGTGACGTCACAGCGCGAAGTGACGAAGCAAAAACTGCGGTAACTAGAAAATTATACAGTTTATATATTATGCTGAGGGAAATTTTAGTTTAGCTGAGAAAAGGCAGTGTTTCGTAACTTGAGTAGATTTATATTATGAAGTTCAAGTTATATATATTAAGTACTATCATTTTCAAGCACGGTAAAAGAAAATATTATTACAGCAATACTAGTGCACAAACAGATTTTCCCTGCATTAAATTATGTTTAAATTTAGTGAATAAGTTGTATTATACATATATAAAGTTGAATAAGTTTAAGTCAAAAGCAGAATATATACAACACTGTTATGATGATTATAAACTTGACTATAAACAGTTAAAACCACATTATATAAATATGCCACGAAGCAGATTTATTTATGTACGTATGCAACGGCTTATCTGTACCATTTGTGTTCAAATAAACGTAATTTACTATAGTTACGCTTTTAGTTTTCAGCATTTTGATCAATAAATAAAATCTTTTTAATAATTTCATCTCAAAGCTATTTAATTTATATTGCAGCCTTTAAGAGTACATCCCTGCAATATAAAGTGATTCTTATATCAACTCTGCCGGTAGGCGCGGCACGAAGCCGCTTCATGTAATGTATTTCAAGTGAGCTCGGAGTTTTTACTGCATTGCTGCTTGATTTTATAGTATTTTATACGAAAGATAAAATAGCGTTTAAATGTTAAGTAACACGTCTCACATGACAGACCACTCAGTAACCTCCAACGTCCTCCTAGTGATAACATGACACAATTCATCTTTTCGTGAAAATCATTTTCTATTGTGTTAGACTTTGGAACTCTCTTCACTATGATATCAAAAAAGTCGAATCAAATGATTGTTTTAAAAAGCTGACATGTAAGCATTTTTTTAAAAATCTCTACCCGATTCCTAGTTAGGTAACTTATAACCATCTTTTCAGCTAATTGTGAATTTTTAACAAGTTTGTATCAGAATGAAATGAAATAAATATATGAATTTCCTTCTTATCTATTTAGACAGAGTTACCACATATTTTATGTATTTGTAATTGACCCTGCAGTAAGTCGATACAGACTGATAATGATACTGATTATAAAATGCCATTAAAAATCAAGACATTACCACATTTTTAATTTATGTCCCAAACTCACCTAAACAAGTTCTCACCGTAACCTAAAAGCTTTTTATTTAAACTTAAAAACCCTTTTACTTCGAATTGTTTTAACGAGAACCGTAAGAAGTCTCGAGTAGCTACTCTCCAGCCTCCGGAAACGCCGCAATCATGTAATTACTTTAAGCGAACAAATATTTTTACTTAGGATCAGATATTAAGTGGGACGAAGAAATCTAGAGATGTCTTATGTATTATTTGCCGTTGTGTCTAGCGTGTTATGCTTTTAGTTTTGAGTCTTTTAGGTCTTCAATTTTTTTTAATAGTAAATTGACGTTACCAATATTGTTTTGTGCTCCTACGGCGAGTAAATGTATGAGTATGAGTAATTAAAATTAAAGAGTTCTTAAATATTTTTAGCCACGTTGAAATTTGAAAACGTAAAATGAAAAGTCTCCTCCACTGTTAAACGTGCCATTCCCAAGCAATGCGGGTTTTACCATGATTATCACGCTGGACAGACTCATCTGTGATCGCAGCATAGGTGTTAACCGACACAGAAAGAAGTTGCTGCTTTCATGAGCTTCTTTTTCTGGTAAGTTCCCTTCGACTCTTACGGCATCCATGCGTGGAGTTGGAGTTGTCGATTCTTACGTCACGACCGCCACTGAAAACCCGGTTATTGATGTAATTGCACCTATCATTGTTTTATCATTTTGCTCCAATATTAAAGAAATTTGGTAAATAAGCTTTGAAAGAGTTGTAACAGTGTGGTGGATTATTGATAAAATGTTGCTATTGTACACTTATATCTTCAAAATTTATCACCAAAAAATAAATGATGGTATACATTACTTTGTGAGTATGGTGAATTTTTTGTTTTTACCGTTAACCGTTAATATCACATTATTATACCGTAATGAACTTAACATTATGTAAAAAATAGAAACTGATAGCTGATGTATTTTAGTATTCTAGTACATATTATTGTATACATGAAACCACTGCTCGTAGAGGGCCTACGCCGTAGCTTGCGGCTACGAGGCTACGAATTTGCTACGTCGTAGCACGTCTACGAGAAACCTGAATCGTTACGAACTAAAATGGATTTAGCAATAACATCCTGTACATTATGTATCTTGCTTGCGTAATAACTTAACTCAATTTATAATTTGAGTCAATTTGAAATTATTTAACATTTAGTCATAATCACCATCATCATCTCAGTCGAATGATGTTTACAGCTAGATTGAATACATTTTAGTAATAACGAAATTATAGATATACATATGTTTCTGTCGAATTAGTTAAAACATTATGGGTACTATTGAAAAAAAAAATTGTTAAAGAAGCCAGTTGGCTGGTTATAAAAATATTCATGTCCAAGATACGAGCATAAAAAAACAAACTCTAAATATGAATAATTTCAACATTTTGATTTAGATTCAAATCAGTTCAATCAAAAAGATAATTCCAAACTTTTCGAAACCCATTCTGAACGAACAATATTTTCCCAACTGCAAAAGTTTTAGAACAATTTCAATAATGATAACATGAACTTGTGAATGACGAGAAAAGTTTTAAAAATAACTTACCAGCTGATGACCGCGCACAACCGTCGAGCTTCAAACTCAGTTCTTAACACTATGTTCATAAAGTTTTTAACACGTTATCCTATCGTATACAATACAGAACTACCTAAACACTGACTAACACCGACTACGCAACTACAAATTCACAACCAACTGAGCAGCGAAACTAACCTAAACCTAACTAATTAAAAACTGCGAAAATACTTCTCTATTCTAAAAGAGGTTTCAATAACTAAAACTCTTTAACTTCAAAATAGATTTGAAAAATAATGCTCTGAAAAGGGAAATGCTTTAAAAAGAGTACGGTTACGATCGATTTGATTTGAAATGCGAATCGCGTTAAAAACTTTTTATGGAAACTTTTTTATGGTGGTAAAAAGTTTCGTATCAGTATTGGGAAGGCGAGCGTGCTCCAGGGTCCAGCGACCGGTTAGCACTGAGTCTGACAATGTTGCCAGTGATAGCACGGTAGGTCTTGTAGCCACCTCGGATGCCTATGTAGCACGTGAGGGGCGGGGTTTGAGGGCCTAGGGAGCGCTTTGGTAAGGAATTGCTTGTGAGTGGAGGAGAATGGAAGGAACACTATTGATACTGCATTTAGCTGAGAAGTCGTTTAAAAAACTTAATAATACTTATAACTATTTTAATATTTCAATAGAATACATTCCTGAGTTGGAAGGAAAGGATAAATGAAAGTCATGTTGAAACTCATTTCGATAAGTAAAGACTTTAAGATTAGGTACCTACCTAAATGTCTTCAGTGTGTATGGAAGTACGTCTAAAAATATGTAAAAATACCTATTTCCGTTTGAAACTCTAAGAAAACAAATAATTAACGGACCCAATTTCATTAAGCTTCCCACTGGAGAGATACCGCTGCAGCGTAGGACAGGTCATGTGGCGATCTTTGGGTAAGGCCTATTTCCAGCACTGGACGTCGTTCAGAACTGATGATGCTAAGGTATCCCACTAACAATAACCTCCTTTTTTTAGACGGATTAAAACAAAATAAAAGTTCCCAGTGTTTATTTGAATATGTGGTTAAAATAAAAAAAAAACTTTTTCTTCCACAGCAAATAATCACAGGTAACACTTCAAAGCCAAAAAGAAAATGGCTAAGAAACCTCAACCAAAAACTTCAATCAATCAAACCCAATAAAATACCTGAGGATTTCCCCGCCATAAATTCCATTGAACAAAGACAATTTAATACCATCACTTTGATCCACTTTCATTAGAAAACACCACTTTGTGAAGAAAAACACCGGATTCCGAAGGTGAAGTAACAATTCGTATACGCTTAGAAATAGGCTGGATTCCGAGATACGGATCAAACTTTATCCGTTATTGGGATCAGTTGAAATAGTTTGTGAGACAGGTAGTTTTACTGATAAAAATGTGATCGTTTGGAAGTTTACGTTTTCCTTAAAAACTAAACGTTTTCCTAAAAAGTGATGACTGATAGTGATATACATTAAATTACATAGATATATATTTTTTACTAGCTGACCCGACAGACATCGTCCTGTCAAAAAGATTTGTAATGTGGCAGTTTTTGTGCCTACGTATTTTAAAAAATTCTCCTGAACAGAACCGTCACCCTGGTGATAGTGCGTTGTGAATAAAAAATAATTAAATAAAACATATATAAGGATTATATATTTATTATATATTTGTTTGACTGATGTAATGACGTGGAAACTGATGCATTTTATTTCGCGTGCCGAAACTAATACAAAAGAAAAGCGAGTTTCGGAACGCGACATTAAACTCCTCCAACTATGTATTCTGTGCTCCAACGCACACACGCACATTGTTTTGATAAATATGATCTTTGACGTTAGGAACACACCTACATTGCTTAGACAACAGTGAGTGCTTGTAATTTAATATGAACTTTATACCATAGCAATAAAGCTCAAATTGACTACGTTTTAGTTACAAATCATTTGTATGGGAAAAAGAAGGGCTATTTTTAGGGTTTTTCCAGCAATAATTCTAATTTTTCTCGCCGTAAAAACCATCCTTGAACTTCAATGAACATTTTAAAAAAAGATTTGGCCAAATTGGTCCAGGCGTTGTTGAGTTATGCGCTTACCAACACATTTTGCGATTCATTTTTATATTATAGATAGATTACACATACATAATATTCAGAACACCCGGAACAAATATTTGCAGATCCTAGCGTCCTAGGACGGGAATCGAACCTGCAACCTCCTGCGTCGCAGACCTTCGCCCACCGCGCCACATCGGTCCTCAAGCGTTATGCACGCATTGGGCAGTCTTAAAAATACCAACCTAATCTTTATCGAATTTATATTGTTTTTTTGTTTTTATAGTATTTTATTTGTGCTAGTTTTAGATTTGTCGTTGACTCTGAAACTACAGGGATCTGTCGAAAGAAATTTACGGAAATACACGAGGGCATTCGAATTTCGAAATAAAGGCCGGAAAGGCGCGAGCACAATATTCGGACAAAGAGAGATTGCGTTTAGGTAGTACAGTCACACACGTGAAAGAATGTGCTCACCTAGAAAAAAATATCGTTTTAATTTTATTGAAATTAACATAAAGTACCTATGGCTTCAAAAGCTTTGGAATCTTCTGAGATTACAGGTAAGTGCAATTCTTTTGTAATGTCTCTTTTCAATGTATTTTTGTTGGTTTCCAGTAGGTAAGGTACTATTATAATGTATTTTGTTGTAAATATCTCTTGTATTGAAAATATAGAAGATGAGGATAGTCTGTTAATGGTAAAAAAAAATCTAATTTAGTTCTAAAGAACCACTTAATAACGTAGCCTACCTATTAATCTATTCAGCTAAGTTTTTATTCCTCATCGGGTTCCCATCTATGCTCAGAACAGGATCTAGGTATATTTCAGTAGCTGAGTGTACACAACGATTTCGCTATAGCGCCATCTCTGCGCGGAAATAGGAACCGCTTAGTCGCGCCTTGATTGAAACGTTCGTGAACGCAGCGTGCAATTTGATGCAACCTTTTTGTTTAGTTTTGTGAACGTTTCCGATTTATGATTCGTTTATTGAGTTGACTTAGAACGAGTTTCATATTCACTTTTATAATAAATCCTGTTGAGGTCTCCTTTTCTGTTTTCGGTTTTTGGTTTGTAGCTTGAATGAGGAATTTTACAAAAAGGAAAACCCTCACACTAATATTATAAATGCGAAAGTTTGGATGGATGTATAGATGGATGGATGTTTGTTACCACTTCACGCCAAAACTACTGAACAGATCGCTAAAATTTTGCATACAGCTAGGGAATTCTAATCCTCGAATCAAACAAAGGCTACTTTTTATTTCATAAATTGGTTCCCATGGGATAGAAATCACCTTTAAACGTTTATAGAAACAACTCGTGCGAAGCCGCGGGCTTAAACTAGTATATTATAAATGCGAGTTTGTATGGATGGATGTTTGTTACTACTTCACGCAAAAATTAAAACACGGATCGGGCTGAAATTTTGCTTCGATACAGGTGTAGACCTGGACTAACAATATGTTACTTTTGTACTACTCACACACAAATGAAAAGTCTCGATGATGTCTCGATATTATCGAGAAACCAAACTCGGGCTCCGAAAGGGGAAGGAACCGGAAAAACCGGTTTGACATGACATCGGCACCCTAGAACGCCCACTTGTCAGTTTGATTAAACTAATAAGCTAAGTAGTTTTGTAAAAATACGTGATGAATTATGTATTTACTTTATAGTTTATTTACTTATAGCGAGTTTTGTTTTGAGTGAATACCAAGCCAAGGAGTAATAATTTTCCGTAAACTTTACCACCCTTTTTAACCCCCTCAGAGGTTGGTTTTTGAAATTAGATTAGCCTATGGGTTATTCTAAAACCTTAGCTATCTACTTACCAAATTTCATCTAAATCGGTTTAGTAGTTACGGAGGTACGTGGTAACAAACATTTACCCAACCTTTGGAATTTATAATATTAGTAGGGAAGACTACAGAAATGCCCTCGTGTTTGTCTTCTATAATATAAAAATGAGTCGCTGAATGTGTTGCTAAGCGCAAAACTCGAGAACGGTTGGACCGATTTCGCTAATTTTTTTTTTAAATATTCCTTGAAGTACGAGGATGGTTCTTACGGAGAGAAAAATTCTAAAACAAAAAAAAATACCTAAATAAAAAATTAAAGAATCGACTGTTAGGCGATACGAAGTTCGCCGGGTCAGCTAGTTCATTATAATTATTGCACAAGGAAATGTAAGTATGAGCGAGTGTTTGCGTGTAGTTGTAACACAATTGTTAAGTAAGCGCTGGGAGAACGTACCATATCTAAAGATTTTACTTACATCTATTGAGAAAACCCCTCGATCCACTAAAATCCATTGTAAAGATCCTTGGATGGATCTTTTTGTACCTTTATCCAGGATTTTTTGCAAAGTGGATTTTTTAGAACTAACGAGTGGCTGATAACCATTACAAAATTGGTCGGGTGACCCATGCAACCTTCTATAATCAACACTTCCGACCTCCCTGGATGAATCAAAAACCCATGGCTACCTCTACCCAGTACAGTTATTCTAATAAATTTAGTCTAGAAACAAAACAGGAATTTTTATATTAAACAAACATTTGAAATGAAATGAAGTATTTTATTTGACACGACATTACAAAAACTAAACATTTTCGGAAAAAACTTAACTCATTGCGATTTCGTCAGCCTTTGAGAAGCCGACTACAAGAAAGAGGTAAGCCAGCTTTGTGAACATTTTTCAATTGTTTACTCAAGAGCTTAAAACATTGCATTATAATGTAAAAGAAGCAAAGATATCAGTAGAGTCGTCTCGTGTCTCGTACGGAACCCGTGGACAGAGGAATTTACATAACAAATTGTATGAGGCCGCTGAAGCCCCCGGACGATTTTTGTAAACACGCCTAGTGATGGGGTAGAACCTGCTCTAGAAATAGCAAGTCTTCCAGTACCGGGCCAGTACGGAAAGGTAAGGTTATTATCAGCAGTTATTTTGCGCGCTTATGTGGCGCGTCGCCGGGTTTATTTCTTTGATCTGATCGGCTAATTAACTGAATGAACCCTAATAATTAGGGTTAAAATTATTATAACACTCTCTTATGTGAAATCGCGTTAAAATGCTGTCAAAAAGGTGGTTAGCATAATAAACTTACAGGAACGGGTAGATTCCTAGTTTTTTAAGGAGTTAAAAGTTATTTTTATAGTCACTAGGACTTTTTCTCACTCAAAATCTGTGTATTTGATAAAATTATTGGAACCTTCTTATAATGAGGAACAGACGAGCATCAAGCTCCATATAGGTATTCCCTTTCAGTTGTTTCAGCGCTCGATAGAAACAAACCTTTAAACATTTTATAAAACACTCTGCCACAATTTTAAGACCACTGCCCTGCGCTGGGCTAAAACACTAACAATTGCTTTCGTTATAATGAACAGTAAATGCTTAAAATGACTAATTGATACAACAAGCAAACGCGAAAACAATTTTTACAGAATAGCCTAGCGTAGTGACTCAATGTTCAGGTAGTTTTCAAGACTAAAAGACCAAAGATCAAGCTAGTTTAGCAAAACCAAGCTAGTTTCCAAGACACCACCACCCCAACCCTTCCAACAGTAAGTTAGTGACGGGGCCAGTTTGAACACGTTTATCTTTATTTATGCAAGGTAATGTACAAGTCCCACGACGTGGAATAGAGGAGGTAATTCTTCAAGCGAGCTCTTTGCTTCCATTGTGGATTTTACTTCTGTTTGTGAGTTACTCTTGTCCTAGTTGTAAAAATAGCCAGGTTGACACATACAAAAATATGGTCGTTTGGTCCCAGCCTTAATTAAATTTAAGATCTACTAGTTAAAGCCCTCGGCTTCGCACGCATTTTTTCTATGGAAAGGTTTAAAGCTGATTTCTATCCCATGGGAACTGATTTATGGGATAAAAAGTAGCCCATGTTTGATTCCAGAATTAAAATTACCGGTATACAAAATTTTAGCCCGTTCCGTTCAGTAGTTTTGGCCTGAAGAGGTAACAAACATCCATCCATCCATCTATCCATCCAAACTTTCGCATTTATAATATTAGTGTGATAGTGTGCTGTACCATAGGCACCCTTTAGTTGTGAAGAGATATCAAACACCCAAACTTACCTATTTATAATATATGTATGATTAATGAAATAGTTATGTAGGTAAATGCTTATGAAATGTGACAAAAGTGTTAAGAAATATGAAGAAGCAAGTTAAGGCTAGTTCGGTATTCTCCGGATTAATGTAAATCCTTTTTATGCATCAGAGTTACTTTTCATTTGCATGTTCACTGGGAAAAGCCATTCATCAGAACTTTCAAAACAGATCACATCAAGAACAGATAGCCAACAAGTTCCAGACAGTCCCAGGTACAGTCAGCTTCGGATTCCACCTGCGCAGACAACTGGCAAACTAACAACTCTGAAAACAATTTACATGGTGGCCAGCGGCGGGGACTCCATTTCCATAACTAATTAAATTGCGGGCAAGTTGCTGGAGCCAGGTGCCGGCTCTGCGGCCTGTTTTGGAGGTATCTAGGTACCTACGTTAGGTGTTACTACCTCATGGTTAAAAAAAAGTTTAATGAAGCGCTTCCCATACTATACTATATAAGACAAAATACCCGTTACCTTAGAACTCATTAAATAGCGGGGCAATTTTGGACGGGAAAAGATGTCAATGGGTTGTCATGACAAACAGTCCGTCCGTAGACGACGTTCGCTACGCACGCTTACCGCGGCCTCTAACTCGTTTTTGCCAACACCAGTGACAACCAACCTAACTTACTCGAGGCCCGCTTTTTCGGTTTTCGTCATGTTTAAATGCAAGAGTTGTAATGCAGAGTTCAGGGATGGAGCTACTTGCTCCATATGTCAGGGGCATTTTGATTTCGCCTGTGCCGGAGTCTCAGAAACGGGCTATCGTCGTCTAGGTGAAAGGAAAGCCACTTGGAAGTGTTCTAACTGTAAGAATGCCAGGTCCGGAAGTCCAAACCCAACTTCATCGAAATCCCCAGCTCCAGCAGACTTGGACGCTGTACTTGCTGAACTGAAGCGGCTGTCACTTCAGGTCGCTGTGCTCCCTGTCCTTGAAGCAAGTATAAACGCTATGAAGACTGAATTAACGGATTTGAAATCAATCAAGCAAGAAATTTCAGACATCAAATCTTCGATGAGTTTTATGGACCACAAATTCGTGGCCTTCTCAGATAAGATTACGGAAATGGAAAAAGATTTCCAATCACTGCATAAAACTAAGAACGATGTTGAGCATCTGCAGCTACGTATACAGAACTTGGAGGAGCAGCTCAAAGAAAATGACCAAAGGTCACGCCTGAATAACATCGAGGTTAAAGGCGTTCCCGTCACCAATTCTGAGAATCTGTTCGATATACTAACTAAGATTGGATCTCATATAAAGTACACCATTCCGACTGATCAAGTAAACTACATGGCAAGGATTCCGATGCGCAATGACAAGAAAAATAAAACAATCATAATCGCCGTGCACAGTCGGTACATTAAGGACAACTTTGTGGCAGCTGCTAAGAAGTGTACTATCACCCCCCCAGACCTGGGCCTACAAGGTGTCAACCGTATCTTCGTAAACGATCACCTAACATTAGAGAACAAAATTCTACTGAATAAAACGAAGTCCCTGGCGAAGGAACGGGGGTTTGCATTCACCTGGGTAAAAGGATGCAAAATCTGCGTGAGAAAAGACCCTGCCTCTCCCGTGATTGTGATAAGATCGGAGTCCGACCTAAAAAAACTATAAACACTACAAATTGTTCAATTGTTCACTTAGTTTATGACACTAAATTCGTAATTTCTGCTTGTCCATATTCTACGACCCTTGAGTTGGCGAGCGCAGACTCGCTAACTTGTCCTTACTACGGTACACTCAATGCAGCTAGTATGCGTTACTGCGATCTATCGCTACCCTCAACGGTAAGTCAGCTGGCTTTTATTTGTCTATCCACCTACGTTTATTTGTTTCTTGCGTCACTGTTGTTAATTATAACCCATTTTTGCATTAGCTTAATTTGTATATGGAATGTTTTGCAGCTCTTTTATATTATGATATTGATTTACGTGTTAAAACTTTTGATATTATTAGTAATGACAACAATATCTTGCTTCACCTTAATTTTTAAACGGAGTGTTTTGCAGCTACCTTATTCAATAATACCTATTCTCGTGCTAATACCAGTCAACTTTTATAATGGATTCAATTAAGATTTATTATCAAAATGCCCGCGGTTTGCGCACTAAGACAGTAACATTCCTCAGGAATTTAGCGTTAAATTCGTATGATGTAATTTGCATTACCGAAACTTGGTTGAACGATAGTTTACATAACAATGAACTTTTTGATGATCGATATTTGGTATGGCGCCGTGATCGTAATTACGAATCTACTGGGTAGAGTAAGGGAGGCGGTGTTCTTATAGCTGTCCGTAGGGACCTACCCGCTCAACACCGGGTAGAATGGTCTTCCACTGCGGAAGATATCTGGGTTACACTGACTTTAAAAAATAATAGGCCTAGATCTATCTATAGATTACACATAGGGGTGGTTTATATTTGTAGCGAGAATTTAGGTAACTCGCTGTCTACCCAACTCTCCAACTTTGCTATTAATTTAAGTAATGTTTCACTAGACAACCCTCTGGATAAAATTATTGTACTAGGCGATTTCAATATGCCTAATGTAATATGGACGAGGGATGTCGACAGTTCCTCGCTGTCTCCAAATAATATCATTGGATCTCACCAGTCAGACTTAGTAGATATCCTAGATACATGTAATCTTTCGCAATATAATTATTTTATCAACGACAGCCATGGACGCCTGCTGGATCTAATTTTTTCAAACAATGACGTAACGGTTAGCTCATGCAATAAACCTCTCGTTCCCGAAGATCTTCACCACCCCTCTCTCGTAATTGATGCAAATTTTGTCCAATTACATACCATCAGACCGCAACCCTACACTAAGTACCTGTACAACAATGGTGACTATGACTCAATACGCTCTGACCTTGACGCCGTCGACTGGCATTCGGAATTAGATAAAAGGTCTCTCGAAGACGCGATTACTTTCTTTTATACTTGTATTTATAAACTACGCGACACTTACATATCATCTAGGTTGGTAACAGCATCACGTAAATATCCACTGTGGTACGGAAGTCCATTAATTAAATTATTACGTGAAAAATCTAAATTCCACAAAAAATACAAAAAATATGGTAATTTTTACGATCGCGATTCTTTTGTTGTACTCAGAGACAGGGCTCGTGTAATGGAGAAAGAAATGTACGATAATTACATAGCTAATATCGAAAGTTCTATTAAAAATAACCCTCGTGCCTTCTGGTCATACGTGAAAAGCAAACGTCAGTCAAATGCATATCCCTCGGTTTTTGAATATGGGAGCCGGTCTTCGGATCAAGGGGATGAGATTTGCAACTTTTTTGGCGATTATTTCCACGCTAACTTTCTTCAAAGTTATGCCTCTCAACCTTCAACCCATTCTACCTTCCCCTCCCCCTCCTCCTCGCAGCTGGATGTCGTCTCCTCTTCTGATATCAGCTCGATTGAAATTTCGGAAGAAAATGTATTTAAATTATTTAAATCATTGGATCTATCGAAGTCAGCGGGGCCCGACAATATACCAGCTATTTTGATTGTTAACTGTGCAAGAAGCCTTGTACTGCCCTTAACTATTTTATATCGTCGCTCCTTATCTGAAGGTATAGTACCCAATATTTGGAAGGCTGCCTTCATAACTCCCATACACAAAAAAGGGCCAAAAAATCACGTTGAAAACTACAGACCTATCTCGAAATTGTGCTTATTTGCCAAGGTTTTCGAAAAAATTGTGTATACCCAGCTTTATTCGGCTATCAAACACAGCATATCGTTACGGCAGCATGGTTTCTTAAGAGGCAGATCCACCACGTCTAATTTACTACTCTGTACTGATTTTTTAACTCGATTTATGTCTGAACCTTCGCAAGTAGACATCATTTATACCGACTATTCTAAATGCTTTGACCGTATCGATCACTCCATCCTTCTTGACAAGCTACATAACATAGGTATCAGAGGGAACTTATTTAGATGGTTCACTTCGTACGTCCGTAACCGTTGCCAGACCGTGGTACTAGGTGGCTACTCTTCGCTACCCCTTAATGTTCCCTCAGGCGTCCCTCAAGGGTCCTTATTAGGACCACTATTATTCAACATATTTTTGAATGACGTCGCTTCTTGTTTCATACATTCAAAAATTCTTCTTTACGCCGATGACATGAAGATTCTCCTTCCAATTAAAAATCTGAACGACGCTCAATACCTTCAATCTGACCTAAATAGATTCCAAAATTATTGTATTTTAAATAAACTGGATTTAAATGTATCTAAATGTTACACGTGTTCTTTCAGTCGGAAACCTAGTAAAGTAATCTCTACCTACACATTTTTTAATTTACCTATAACCAGAGTCGACTCAATAAGAGACCTAGGTGTAACATTTGATACTAAGTTGTTGTTCGACGAACATATTAATAATATAACAAAGAAGGCGTCTCGCGCCCTGGGGTTTGTTCTGAGAATGTCATCGGAATTCATAAATGTTAAAACTTTTAAAATTTTGTACTGTGCTTACGTACGTAGCCACCTCGAGTACGCATCGCAGGTATGGAACCCGAACTACGCGATTTATTCATCGCGTCTTGAATCGATACAAAAAAGATTTTTGCGATACCTACAATACCGAACTAAAATGTACCTACCTGATTATTTTACAAGGTGTCGCAAGTTTCATTTCCTTCCACTCTCTAATCGCAGGCAAGTTGCTGACCTAGCATACCTCATAAACATCTGCAATGGCAACGTAGACTGTCCTGAGCTTCTGGAGCAATTAGGGTTGCGTACGAATACTGCTGCATTGAGAAAACCAAGTATTCTTTACGTTCCTATGGTTAAAACTAATTATAGACAAAACGCATTCTTAATACGAGCTAGCAAATCGTTTAACTCATTGGTCAACAAAAACATTGATGTTGATTTATTTAACACATCTGCAAGTAAGCTTAAACGCTTGCTAAGCGATGATTTCTTTTTAAATTAACTACAACTGCATTCAATTCACTTTGTGTTGTGTATTTTATTTCCTTTTATTTTTCTTAGTCGTCTACTTTCACTGTGTTTCATTTGTATTTAAGTAAATATCTGCGGAAACTTTTTAATTGGCCCTCAGCACACATGCGCTGGCCTGTACCGGCATGTAATAAGTAAATAACTATTCTTAAGACCTAGCTGTAAGTTTTCCTAAAATTTAGAAAATAAAATAAAATAAAAATAAAATATGCACGGTCTATGTGTGTACCACCTGTCTCTTCAAAGCTATAGTAAATACCTAATCACTCTCTTATGCTTTATCTTTGAATCCAGAGGATTGTGATGCATCGTGGTCGGGCACATCGACACTTTCCATCAGGTGAGATTGTGATGTGGTCAAGCATGGAATATAAAAAAATATATGCATGGTTTCTGCCACTTTAATGCCTATTTCAAAACCGTATGGACAAACTATTTTCTTTTTCTAATTTAAAAAGAGTTAAAAATGTTATTTTGCCCCGCCAGTCAAGTGGTAATACGTGTCAAAAAACTCCATAATGATTGCATTTTCTAAAGTGAGGTTTTTATCATTGGCAAGTAGAAGTGACCTTATGTTTATTATATTTCTCTACCTCATTATAAATTTCACTACGCCCAACCTAAATGCATGATTTTATAAAATTTTCCACGTAATTTCTGGAATCTAGCTAGATAGGTTACCTTGGTAACTTTAGTGCGGTAACTATAGTTGCAACTACTATTAGCTCTACCAACTAACTAGCACCCCTCACTGCATATCTAACCGTAGCTACTTACTCACCAATCCAATACCTCAATTAAGTTTAACACCATCAAATTCGATACAGTCGGCTCATTACAGTAACGATTCAATTCCAACCGATTCCCGGAGGCTGTAACGATAATGAGCAAATTGCTTTCTGCTAATAGGCTTGACTTCCGGTATGGTTGACAATTATTTGGCATATTTTGGAAATTATGAGTAGGACTTATGTAGGTACAGTTTTGTTTATTAGTATTGCTATCCCTTTTTAGTTTTGTAATACTGCCCACTGGTGAGCCAACGCTGATAGGCGTTATGAAATGCATTCAAACTTCCATCATCATCATCAGCCTAACGAATTCTTCGGTGGAGACCACAACTCTCACACGTAATGTCGGTGCCCTCCGCCCAGCTAGGATGACGACCCTCGAAAGACTACAGGTAGGCACTCAAATAATAAACTTAAATCTAGAAAGGTTTAAAGAGTTAAAGAAAAACATAATGCGTAGGTTTTTAGATGATTTTTCTGTATATTTTGAAGATATGAACAACAATACAGATGCAAATATCTAGTAAGACTCTTGTTGTACCCTTGGCCTTCACTTTTCCAATGCACTTATTTCCATTCAAAACAAAACACCTACACTAAATCCAAACCTACCAACCCCATGGCAATTCTAACTCTATCACCTTATTCTAAAGTCTAGACTTCCTATCCCAGCCTAGGCCACAGTAGAGACAGTAACAGAAGTAGTAAAATTTTACTGTTATCTCTGGGCTTACAGATAAGTGGCTCAGGTACGCTGGGACCGTTCTTATCGCTACTGTGTCTTGTTATACTGTGCAATGAGTGGATTGTGTAGTTTGTAAAACTACTTAGTGTGGCATGTTCGTATTAAGTCTGCCAAGTTGCATAGATCTAAATAGATAAAATAATTATATGTCTTACGATCAGCGTTCACCAGTAGACGTATGTAGTCAACTACTGAACGCCCCTAAACAAAGGGGGTTCTAAGTATCTGAATAATGTTAAATTGCGTCTCCTGTTCATCTTAGTTCTTCAGACACAGTTTTCGTGTCACTAAAAAATTTACAAATTTCAGTTTTTACCTAAAAATTTAGATGGCAAGTGACGGTAGGAAGATTTTAAGTTTTTTTTGGAATCAGGAATCTTTGAAACAATGGATAAGATTCTGAAAAATCTTAATGCGATGATGGCCAGCGCAAGACTGCAGGCAGATGCTGGATGCGGCTAGCTGATGACGGGCGATATGGCGTTCATTAGGGGAGGCCTATGTCCAGCAGTGGATTAACATAGGCTGATGATAATGACCTTCTTTGAAGAGCTCTTTTTATGATACATAGTATATATAACTGTTGGGGGGTTGGTATTATAGGTAAATTAAAAGAATTTTCAACTTTCACATGGTGTATTGTTACAAGGGTGTACAGGAAGAAGAAGAGACAAAAAGATGGCGGCTAATTAAAATTAAACATGAAAGTGTCAATGACAGAAGGTCCTTGACCTAACCTACAAATAACGCGCGGGATATTTGAATTCCATCTCTGGATTATGAACATGCCCCCGCGCGTTGAAAGCTCGTCTTTCAACAAGAAACATCTTCTTCTGGCAGGAGTGGGACAATCTTGCTGACGCTACGTCGCACGACTCCACTGGCCGTTCTTATATCAGCGACGCGGCATATGCCGTCACTCGGTCCCGGTATGACAGATTCAACACGTCCAAGCTTCCACTTCAATGGTGGTGTGCCATCTTCTTTTATCAAGACAAGTGCATCTTTCTTTAAGGAGTCCTTGCAGGATTTCCATTTTACTCGTTGCTGAAGTTCAGACACATACTCCTTGCTCCATCTCGTCCAGAAATGCTGGCGTAATTGCTCAATACGTTGGTAACGTGTCAATCTATTGACTGGATAGTCCTCATAGTTCCGTACCGGGAGAGACGTGAAGGGTCGGCCAATGAGAAGGTGTCCCACAGTGAGAGGGGTGTAGTCATCCACTTCCGACGACAACGGAGAGAGTGGCCGAGAGTTCAAGATCGCCTCGATTTGTGTTAACGTAGTCGTAAGCTCCTCGAACGTTAAATTACAATTTCCCAGCACTCGATTTAGATGATACTTGGTCGACTTAACACCTGCCTCCCAGAGACCTCCAAAATTAGGGCTATATGCAGGTATGAAATGAAACTGAATACCATCCTGCGCTACCTCAGCAGCCAGCGAGTCACAATTGCTCTTTAAAAAATTTGAAATATCATTACATGCGCCAACAAATGAGGTGCCGTTATCAGAAAATATATGCGAGGGTTTTCCTCTGCGCGACATAAATCTACGTAAAGCTAATTGGTAATTATTGCTTGTTAAATCACCCACTAGTTCCAGATGTACCGCTTTAGTTGTAAAACAAACGAAAATAGCGATATATGACTTGATGAGTCTACTACCACGACCAGTACACTAGATACAGACACTGGACCTGCATAATCGACACCGACACTATTTTCAAAAGCGTATCCACCTGGTTGCAACCTTTGCGACGGATAATTTCCCATCAACGGGGTTAACACCTTACCCTTAAATCGATTGCAGCGCACGCACTGACGAAAACACTTCTTCGCTAAATTTCGACCGCCTATCGGCCAATAAGTTTCTCTGATAGTTGCTAATAAAAGCTGAGGACCAGCATGCATTAGTCTTTTATGTTCAAAACTAAACAGTAGCTTTGTAAATTGATGTGTGGACTGTATAATAATAGGGTGCTTTTTCTCAAAGGGAAAGCTTGAGTTGTCTAAACGACCTCCTACGCGAATTAATTTTTTATCATCTAAGTAAACATTAAATTTAATCAGTGGGCTTTTACTAGGCAAACTTTTGTTTTTGACCAAGAAATTATATTCAGGAAACGACTGAATTTGCGACTGTCGTAGAATTAAAACTAAGGCGTTGTCTAACTCGTCAACACTTAAATATTTAGTTTCCGGTTTTGGTCGTTTCTTTAAACTATTTACAAACCTAAGCACATAGGATACGGTACGTTGAAGCCTTGAAAAATTTGAGAAGCGACTGAAATCTATAAGTTCGCGTGAATTCGAATCTATAACATGTAATGAAACTGCATTGCGAGTTTCGGGCAACTTTTCGACAGTACTTGGAGTAGCAGGCCAGTGCGCCGGGTCGTGCGTTAGATAATCTGGTCCGTGCCACCATAAATTGATTGACTGAATCGAGCTAATATTGACGCCGCGCGATATTAGGTCTGCGGGATTCACGTCAGTCGGAACATGTCTCCAAGTACAGCTGCCGGTTTTATCTAAAATTTCAGCTATGCGGTTACGCACAAATGGCTGCAGCTTTGAGGGCAACATTTTTAGCCAACCTAAAACGATCATGGAGTCTGTCCAAAAAGTAACATGCTTAATTTTTACTCGCAAAGCGTTGACGGCTTTTTCATACAAACGCGCACCGATTAAAGCACCTAACAACTCGAGTCTCGGCATCGTCAACGGCTTGATAGGCGCGACTCGGCTCTTTGCAAGTAATAAGCTAACTGAGACCTCACTCTGATAGTTCACGCTGCGGACATAAATACAGGCACCATACGCACGCTCAGAGGCATCTGTGTAAATGTGCAATTCAAGCTTATCATAAGCATCACAGATGACCCGTCGTGGTATGCGCAGGTCGTTTAAGCCCGGCAGACTGTCAACCATCTCAATCCAAACCCGATTTATCTCAGGCGGTAGCTCCTCGTCCCACGACAGTCTCTGCAACCATAATTTCTGTAAAAGAATTTTCATTAGGATGACACAAGGTGATAAGAGCCCTAAAGGGTCATATATTTGGGCGATGACGGAGAGAATGTCACGCTTTGTGTTTCCTTTGGCTATAGTTGGACTGATCGGAAAGTAAAATTGGTCTGAGGTTGAACTCCACCCAAGGCCTAAAGTTTTACTAATTTCTGTGTCACCGATATTTACTTCGGACAATAACTGATCGGGTTCAGGCAATAATCGAGGCTCATTAGACTTCCATTTTCTAAGAGGCATACAAGCTGAGGCTAGCTCGGCAGTAACCTGTTCACGTATGTACGTAACTTCGCTAAGTTCATCTCCACCACTCAAAAAATCATCTACGTACAGGTCGTGAATTATTATTTCACTAATCTTAGGGTCTTTACATTCTAGACCTACTTGTTTTATGCACCTAGTGGCTAGATAGGGGGCGCTAGCAGTGCCGTAACTTACGCGATCCAGCATAAAACATTTTACGGCAGAAGTAGGCTCATTTTTTGCATTTTGATCACGCCACAAAATCTGCTGTAGAGGCCTATCCTCCGGATGAACCACTATACATCTGTAACATTTTTCAATATCTGCTACAATCACATATTTGTGCTGGCGAAATCGCAAAAGAATTGAAAGTAGGTCATCCTGGACCGTAGGTCCGATCATTTGAATTTGATTGAAAGAAACTCCCGACGTAGTAGGACTACTTGCATTAAACACGACCCGTAGCTTGGTGGTTGTACTACTCTCACGCAGCACGCCGTGGTGTGGGATGAAGTAATGTGGAACCGAGGTAACAGGTTCGCACTCGGACATGTGTCCCAACGACTCGTATTCTGACATAAAATCAGAATACATTTTGCCAAATGAATCATTCCTTTTGAGCCTACGCTCTAAGGACAATAAACAATGATAAGCTCGCTGATAAGAATCACCTAACACGCTCGGTGTTTGTTTTAATGGGATCCTAACGCAAAAACGACCGTCTGCGAGGCGAGTTGTGTTTTGTGTGAAATGTTCTTCACATTGCTTCTCCTCAGGAAAATAATGAGATGACTGAGGGCTGACTTCTTCAAGCTGCCAAAAACGCATTAATTGGTTTTGAATGTCATCATCAGGAGAGTGAGAAGTCTCAAAATCAACATGAGTAAAATTACATTTAATTTGAGGTAAACCAGATACGCGGCCGCGGTTTACAGGACCGGAAACTATCCAACCAAGTCTAGTCTCATAAAGTATCGGCTTTCCTTTTCCTAATTTTATGTTACGCGAACCTAAAATGTCCCAAAACAAATCAGCACCGATGATTAAATCAACGGTGGCGGGCGAATAAAAATAAGGGTCCGCTAAACTTAAATCAGATGGAATATTTAAATTCCTTACATCAATTTGACACGCAGGGACGTTATCTGTAATCGACGGTAGTACAAAGCAATTTATATTACTTGAAAATGTTTCACATAATGACTTGATGGGCAAACGGCACATTTTATTAATTGATGAAGCTTTATTATTTATACCTACTACAATCCTATCTGCGCGATCAGTAGGTAGGTTCAATATTTTATGTAAACGTTCGGTCATTAGACACGAAGTGCTGCCGTTATCTAAGATTGCACGGGCAATGACTTCCCTATTATCGCAGTCTTGCAGTTTTACTAATGCAGTTGACAGTAAAACGTCACACTGACTTTGACCTAATGACGTTTCGCACGCAGTGCTACGCACTGTTCCCGCTAATGCGACACTATTCTGAGAATTAGTGACCGGTGTCGACGACCTCTTATCATCATCAGCTGCAGGGGCAGGTGCTTGCGGCGAAGGTCTGGACGAGCTAGAGTTAGCCTCGTTGATGTGAATCAGTGTATGGTGTTTACGCTTGCAAACCTTGCAACCAGGTGGTCGCCTACATGAGTTAGCATAGTGACCACTGCGAAAACAATTGAAGCATATTTTATAGCTAGGTAATAACCTATATCGTGCATCATTGCTTAGGGCAAGGAACTTAGGGCAATTGTATAGGTAGTGGTCCTCTTTGCAGTTAGGACATGGTTTCAAAGACACACCCTTATCACTACCGTTCTGAGAGACCAAAGTCTTTATTTTACCTTGTTTATTATGTTTGCTTACAGTCTTATTTTGAGATAATTCTATGGTTTCTACTAAGTCTGCACGATTACGCAAGAACATTATGAATGTATCCAACGTTATGGGCTTATCCTTGGATAAGGTACCCTTGTGTTCTTCCCACTCTCTGAAGGATGAAGTATCCAATTTATTGGTGACCATGAAAATTATAAGTGTGTCCCACTGCTGGACAGGCTCACCCAATGATTCCAAAGAACGCAAGTTCTTATTCAGCTGATCAATCAGATTTTTAAGAGTAATGGAAGATTCCTTTGTGATGGGTTCGATGTTGAACAACGCAGAAACATGGTTTTGAACTAATAACCGTTTGTTGTCAAACCTGTCACACAGAAGATTCCATGCAATGGAATAATTGCTTGCGGAAAACTCGATGGACTGAATCACTACAGCAGCCGAGCCCTCCAATGACGCCCTCAAGTAATGAAATTTGTTTATTTCATCTATTTGATCGTTATCATTGATTAAGCTTGAGAAGGTATCGTGGAACTCTAACCAGGTTTCATACGAACCTCCAAATTTTGGTAACTGGATAGTGGGTAACTTAACAATCTTGTTGTTGGATCGAGCAAATGAAGCATTTTCAAGTTTATTTTGGGCCCTGTGGTATGCTTCTATCATTTCTTGTGCGTTTGCTATCAAGCTATAATATTGCTTGTCGAACTCTGTTCGCTCTTCTACCTGCAGTTCATTATTGTCATTTATGCATTCAATCCTAACTTGCACCTCATCATATTGGTCATATAACAATTCAACCTTACCTGTACGCAATTGTAACTCCCTGACTTGTGCTGCACTCAGCGAGGAGACATCCAGACTGCTCAGGTAATTAGAAAATGCAGTGATGCGACCTTTAATACTTCCACGCTTTTTTATCAATTCTTTTTCCTCGGTCATATTGGGAGGTGGTGATAGTCAACCTGGAATTGAGATAATCACTATGTTTACAAAGGATCTTAGACTGATAATTGCTAAACACTTGAGACTTGTGGAACGTTATAAAAATTATCTTTTACTGAATACAATGTAAAGTTAAGATTTTGTAAAAGTAGGATGTAAAATACAATGTAAAATTAATGTAAATAGGTAAGATTCTTGTAAAGTATGATGAAGAAATACCTACAATGTAAATGTAAACAATCTTAGCTTTTTCCAACAGATAAACTGACAATTTAGAACTGCAACCTTGACTTTGAATTTTAACACAACAACATCATGAATTTAAACGTTTTTATTGAATTTAATGGTGAAAACAGTAACTTAATTTAACATGAAAAACTTACTACATATAATGAGACAATTCAATGATGGCTGATGCAACTTGCAATGTTGAAAAATAATGATGAATTAGTTAAAATAAGGGCTAGATAGATTAATAGGCTCAAAATAACGTTTGGCACAAACAATAAATAAGGTCTACCTAGCTGGGCAACCAAAATTCACCTACACTGCGTTACAAATGTTACAATCACTCATGAAAAAAACCACATGGATGCCAGACATTGTTTTTCACTAAATCACCTAATTAAATAACTTTGATGTTACTGACCTTTCGTGATGTCGAATTAATACCTAGAATACCTGAGTGCTGGGTTCAAACTATGTTATATTCACTTTCACTTCACATTTCTTGAACTCCATCGACCACTCTTGATGACGTGATGCGCAATTCCCCGAAGTCTTTTAATTTGCGCTAATCTGTTCCAATTCTTGATTTAGGTATACTTTGCTGGGAATTTATTTTAGAATCTTGCTCGAAGGACCATGTTGGGGGGTTGGTATTATAGGTAAATTAAAAGAATTTTCAACTTTCACATGGTGTATTGTTACAAGGGTGTACAGGAAGAAGAAGAGACAAAAAGATGGCGGCTAATTAAAATTAAACATGAAAGTGTCAATGACAGAAGGTCCTTGACCTAACCTACAAATAACGCGCGGGATATTTGAATTCCATCTCTGGATTATGAACAATAACCACATAATCATGCCTAAGTTTAAGATTACCAGTCTAGCATTCGATATAGTATCTCTAGACCCCCGTTGATTTCTTCCATGGGGACTCGTCGTGATGTGTCGTTTTAATGTATGAATTGTTTATGCAAAGCGTCAGCCCCTCGGGAGCTTGTAATAACTTTATATAAGGTCTTTTTTTTTTTTTTTTTTGTTTTCGAGGGGAAAAATCTGCGAACAGATACCATACTGCATGTAGGGTACAGTATGGTTATGTGGGGTTGTCGAAGAGAAACTTCGACGACCCACTAAACAACCCCCCGGTGGCCGGCCTCTGAGCGTAATCAATGGGCCTGGGAACTCCGATGGACCGCGCCAGGCCCATTTTGCAGTGCCAAATCAAGCACGTCCTTGGGGGCGTTCACAACTACCGCCCCCAACGTCCCGCAAGAATTAAGATAGCACGTGCCACACAGTGCCATCGCCCTCCTGGGGTCCGCCTTGGAAAGTCGGAGCCCTCACTCCGAATGCCCGTGGACCCAGGTGGTTCCCTAAAGGGAAATGCCGCGATGCCCTCATAGGGCAGGCGGCGCAGGGCGGTAGCGCGCGCCTTGCCGCCGCCTCCTCCGAGTGGGATCAGCTCTCTCGCGATCCCGCTCGGCGGCCTCTTTCTGGACCATGACGGTCTCACAGAAAGAGACCACCTCCTTCCACGCCGTCTCATCCACCAGCATAGCCGCCACTACGCTGGGCAGAGAGAGATCCTGCCCGATCCTGTGGACCAGGATCTGCCTTTCGGCACTCCACGCCGAGCATTCCTCGAGCGTGTGCTGAGCGGAGTCCCGATCCCCCTCACAATGGTGACATTGCGGTGTCGGTTCGCGTCCAATCCTGCTCAAGAACTCACCGAAACAGCCATGCCCGGTGAGCACCTGAGCAAGACGATAGGTGACGTTCCCCCTCTCCCTCCCCAACCAGGCTTCGAAGCTTGGCAGAATCGCGCCGACGGCGCGTTGGCGCGAGTTCCTCGGCTCCTCGACCCGCTCGCGCCACCTCCCGAGCGCGTTGACGCTCTTCTCGCCGCACTTCAGCAGGCGCAGCTCCGCCATCACCACCGTGACGGAGACGGACGTAAATAGATGCGTCCATCTCCGCCAGGATGTCAAAGGGCGGGAATCGCGCCAATAATGTCGCCGCCTCAAACGATACGGTACGGTACCCTCGTACGGTCCTAATGGCAATAGGACGCTGCAGCCTATTATACATAGCCCTGTAGCGCCCAACACCCGCCAGTCGAAAGGAGTCTCCGCCAGCGAACACGAGCGTGTCATCTGCATAACAGACCACTTGCACGCTGGCGGGGAGATCGACGCGCAGGACCGCGTCATATGCGAGATTCCACAAGAGGGGTCCAAGAACGGACCCCTGCGGAACCCCACACACTACGTTCTTCCTATGCGCACCGTCCCTGCCTACATATTGCACGCACCTATCACGCAGGTAGGCCCCAACTATGCGCTGCAGGTAAGCTGGCACCGCATGAAACCTAAGCGCCTCCCTGATCGCTCTCCAGGGCAAGGAGTTAAAGGCGTTAACGATGTCTAATGACACCACCAGAGCCCTGCCGCCCCGGGACACAACCTGTTCCGACAAAGTACGGACGCGGAGAATCGCGTCCACGGTGGAACGTGCCCGACGGAAGCCAAACTGGTCATCCGATAGGTTGGGACCTACCTGCCACAGGTGCATGCAAAGACGGTCGGCAATTATTCTTTCGAATAATTTGCCGCTCTCGTCTAGCAGGCAAATGGGGCGGTACGCAGAGGGGGAATCTGCAGCCCTGCCGTCCTTCCTCAAGAGGACCAACTTAGCCTCTTTCCAGTCCTTTGGGAACACGCCAGACTGGAGGCAGTTGTCAAATAACTGTCTTAGCCTGTCCCCCAGACCTGCGGATAGAGCCAGCGCCAGAGCCCGACCGGGAATTCCGTCAGGACCGGGCGCCGTATTCCGAGCCCTCATGCGCTTTACGGCTCGGTCCAACTCCTGCCTCTGTACCCCCATGCTGTCAGTCCATTCCACAGCAACTGCGTTTAGGCCCGACGGTACTGGGGACAAGGAACCGTCCTGAAACCCGACCCCCGGAAAAAGGGTGTCTACCACTCTTCCTACAAACTCCGGGTCGAGGGTTTCAGTCAACGGAGGGACCCAAGGTCGGAGTTTGCCCAGTACCATCCTGTACGGACGGCCCCATGGGTCCCTATTCAGTCCATCCAGGAGTTCACTCCAAGATCGCGACTTGGCATCGGCAATCGCGCCTTGGAGCGCCTTGGTTGCGCCTCGGTATACCTCGTACGCTCTATCCGTCTCCTCGGCTGTGGCCCTCCTTCTTCTCCGGGTCCTGGTGTACTGGCGTCGCGTGCGTAGGCACGCTTCGCGAAGTCTCGCTATCTCCGCCGACCACCAGTACACAGCCCTGCGCTTGGTCGACCTGGTCCGGGGCATCGCGACGTCACAAATTGACGTAACCGTTTCCCGGAACCACATTGCCCCCCTCTCTGGATCTGGCGTATCTTCGGCATGGTTTTCCGGCCAGGCCGCGACGATGGCCGCGGCTTCTAACAGGTCCCTGTCAAGCCTCTTTAGAGCCCATCGTCGCGGCAGGTTGTCGCCTCGACGGGAATCTCGGTTTGAGGAGAGGCGGAAAACCACGTCGAAAACAATGTGGCGATGGTCAGACAACGTGACCATCTCCTCCGCCACCCTCCATCCCGATACCAAATGCGCGGCAGAAGGAGTCGCCCATGTGAGGTCCACAATCGACTCCCCCTGCCACCGTACACAAGTGCTAATTGACCCCCGATTCAGCAGCCGGAGATCATGTCCCGCCGCCCATCCAGCGATGGTGACTCCCCTAGGGTCATCTCGAGGACAACCCCACTCACGCGAGTGGGCATTGAAGTCGCCCAAGACTAGCACGGGACGAGGCAGGCATCTACGTATGCAGGCTCCGACCTCGTCCAGGTACGCCTCGTAAGCGGCGAGGGTGCAATTTGGGGTGATGTAGCATCCCACGACGGCAAGGTGACCCCATTCCGTTGCTACGAAACCCTGCCCCTTTTCAATGGGGACGCAGGGAGGATCACCTTCTCCACCACCCCAGTAGATAGCGACAGAACCCTGCTCGTCCCCGAACCATCGTGGATGATCAGGGATCCGGTAAGGCTCCGCCACTACCGCACATGCAATCGACCACTGTGCAAGGGTTTGCATAAGCAAGTTCTGCGCACCCTGGCAGTGGTTCAGATTGCACTGTAGGGCTTTTAATGGGTTGTGATCCATTAAGAGGCCTCCATGGCGTCCTGGGGCGGGCATAGGCCCGACGTTTCAGCCTCCTTCGTTGGGGCCGAACTCCTTCCTGTATCTGGGGCAGGAGGAGGTCTCCTTCCGCCTTTCGCCTTCTTCGGAGGGGAGCATTTTTTGCTGCCCATTCTATGGTCGGCCTTGCAGCCCATGTCCGAGCACAGCGGACATTTTGGCGGACGCGTGCAATCGCTAGCCCGATGACCGGGCTCGCCGCACGCATAGCACAGCGCACTGCGATCGATTGGGTTCTGACACAGGCTGCGTACATGCCCATACTCCAAGCACCGGAAGCACTGAAGTGGCCGTGTCGTCAGGTAGTCGACGCGAGCCGAGGCCCACCCGACGACTAGTCTTCCTATTGCTGCTATCTTGCGCACGCTAGCCAGCGGACAACGCACCCACACCGTGCCCAGGGCATTGGGTGGGCGCCTGATTACGCCTACCCGTACGTCGTCAGCGGAGCAGCCTCCATCGCGGGCAACCGCAGCGGCCACTTCCCCTGGTGTGACGCTGTCGTCGAGATCCTTAAGCCTCATCTCCCCCGTCTTAACGGGACGAGTGATGCGGACACTAAAATCCTCGAGAGCAGCGCGCATGCGTCCTGCCAGTGTATCGGCCTTGGACGCACATTCGGGCCCAGACACCTCCATTATGAGCCCCCCCGTTATAGCTCGTTTAGAGCGAACCATGTCCACCCCTACTTCCTCCAGTCTGATGCGGGCTCTAGCAGCTGCCATGACCGCGGCGTACGTGTCCTGTGAACCTTCCGGAATGGTCACAGTTATCGCCGCAGATTTCGGCAGTCGCGATGGCTTGGGGGGACCAGGTGCCTTTTTGCGTCCGCGCCTGGAGCCAACCGGGGGACTGGGCTTAGCCAGAGCAGTTCCAGAGCCGGTACCAGGTCCAGCTTTAGTAGCAACCGCGGAGCCCACAGCGGGGCTTATTGCGACACCTGACGCCACCCCATCCGCCTTCCTTTTAGATTTTTTGGCCCTCCTGCCAACCACGGTCGTCCAGGGGGCGTTTGATGGTTGTGCTACTAGCTCAGGCGGCTCACCCCGCACCACAGGCAGGGAGGTAGCAGCTTTTAAAGGGGGATGTATCGCCTTTCCCTTTCCTTTCTCCTTGTCTACTCTGGGAGTCGCGAGAGGAGATCCACTCGTGGGCGGCCGGGCTACATGAGCCGATGCCAGTTTTCGGTCCATTAGAGCCCCTATCCGTTCCATCAGCCGGGTCTCCCAGTCTACTCCATTACCGGCAGCAGGTTCTGACGCCGCTGCCGGTATGGCCGCAGACTCTTTGCTGGCCCGGGCCTGCTGATTAATCGCCTCCGTCAAATTCTCCACCTTAGTGGACAGAACCTCCATCTGGCCTCGCAAATCCGCGTTTTCTTTTTCCAGGCGCTTCACGTTGGCGTCAGTAGAGACTCTCTTTACCAACGCCAAGGAGGCCGCCTGGACCTTCCTAACTGCCATTCGGAGGCCGCGGATATAATCGCCCTTCAGGTTCTTAGACCTGTCTGCGATCTTCTCCACAGTCTCCAACTGAGAGTTAATGCAGGCGACCAACTCATCAGTTGGTTGCGCCTGCATTTCCACTCCCAACTCTTCTGCTTTGGGCAGCTTGTCCTTGGCCTTTGTCTTTGAGGGTGGCACTAACGGGTCGAAAACCTCGTCTTCCCCTCCTTCCTTCTCCGACCTGAGATACAGAGCCAGACCCTTGGACCCCTTTGGGTTCCCAACCTGCTCCTTCTGCCCTCTTTTGCGTCCGCGCGTTCGGGTAGACGTGTTGGAGGCCAATGAGGGCGCGGACATAGCAGAGCTATCCGATTCCTCATCCGCCCCGCTCACCACTACCTCTGGTGCGCCTTTCTGCGTAGTTGCGAGCGGTTTCGCAAAGAAGCGCATTTCCCTTTCTCTTGACATTGACTGCGCGTTCGCGCCCGTGCCGGACACAGGCACGCAGGCATTGTCAGTACTATCTTCCAACATCGGCTCCACGTCCGCATCCGAGCCGGATGCGGGCGTGCAGTCGACATTAACCACCTTCTGCACTAAATCGCCAGAAGGCCCCCTTACTTCATGACAGTTTTTGTCCCCCACGTATACGATGGTACACCGCGGAATCCGCGGTGCCATGGGATTCCCCGTTTCCGGGACCCACACGTGGACTGTTTTTATTACTGTCGTGTTCCATGATTTTCCTTTTAGGGGTGAGGTCCCCGTGTTTGGCGCCCTAGCGGCCGGGTTCCCCCCGACCATACTCCGCGTGTGAACCCGGACCAGCGAGCACGCCCATAGTCGCTCCGTACATCTACACCAAGTGTAAGCGTACAGAGAAACCCCGAACAGCTCGCGGGCCCGGATTCACACACGCAATACTCCCCTCGGCGGGCGCCGGAACCATATATTGGGACTTGGTACCTTCTCGCTCTTTAATCCACTTTACACACGTGGATTTCCACCATCTCTCTTGACAGAGTTGGAAACTTCTTTCCTCTGCCGCGCCCCATTCACTGCGCTGTCTGCTGAGTCAGAGAGTCGCATGAAGAGGCTCCAAAACCCTTTGGCCCACCCTTGGTGTTTTGTCCGCGCTGGCCTGTCGATACCTCCCTTATGGAAGCTATCGTCAGGCCAGAACCCCCGATCCGCAACCTGGGGACGCGCCACGTCGGTCTGCTTTTGGATAGAATCAGTATTAGTTCTCCGTTCATCAAAACTCGACCTAGTCTTTTCTATTGTCAAAATCATAATCATCAAAATATATAAATTGTTAACTGTTGTACAACAGGAGCAATATTTAAAAAAAACCCCGACAGATTTTCATGAAACATGGCTAAGAACACCCGGGATAAAATTATCTATGACACAAACAAAACTTAACGAAAATCTGTTCATCCGTTTGAGAGCTACGATACTACAGACAGGTACACAGACAGACACGTTAAACCTCATCGTTAAACTTATAACACCCCTCTTTTTTTGCGTCGGGGGTTTAAAAAGGTGTAAGGTATAAATAGTCTGTCTGATCTACAGATAACAAAATAAAACCCTCTTCGGTTGCGTTTTGTTATCTAGCTAAAGCTAAATGAAAAGACACGACGAATAATGCAGACCCCACCCACCATCAAATGGAAGAAAAAAAGAGCTACACCACAAAAATAAAATGATGATGATGTCCTCCTAGCCGGATTTTCGGCCACGGTAGCCAATCTCAACGGAGAATAACTTTGTGCGCAAGACATACATGATTATGGCGCACAAGCAAGTGCGCAAAGCAAAGTGAAAACAAGCAAAGTGCGCTCTCTGTTCCCTCGCTCTCACAATCCGATGGGACTGCAGACAGACATGACAAAATCGAAATACCTATTAAATGATATAGGTAAATAAGATAGGAAAAAATAACTTTTAATAATACTAAAGCAGGAAATTCAACAACTTGACAAGAAGGAGAATAATAATTTGGCGTGTTTAAAAAAAAATATAAACGTTATTCAAATTCTTCTAGTGGCGACATTTAGTTAAAATTCGAGTCTAATTTAGTTTGATGTGATGACACATGGATGAAACGACGACGAATGAAAGCAAGCCTACTTTGAAACACATAGGTACGAAGACGAAGTTTCGGTAGACGGATCGCACGAAACGAACAATCTTACTGCTGAATGTCACGTCCGAAACAACGCACCACTTTAGCAACGTGCGTTGCTTCGGACGTGACACCTTTCAAAATATAAATCAAAAACGAACGGATCGGTCATCCTTCGTTTGATGCGATCCGTCAACTTTTTAATTTGTTTTTGTAGGTATGTAGACCTCTTGTTTACGCCCGTTGCCATGGAAACCATTAATTACCAGTGATTGTGAAAATTATCACATGCTGATGATATTTTAACGGCGTAGATCAATCATCAATTATATATTATATTATGTTGCAATTATATATTATAGTATATTATGTTTGTAATATTGTACATTATTTTTAGTATAGTTTGACAATGCCCTTATACAGCGGCATACCTTGACATGCCCTTTAATTAATTAATTAATTATTTATTTGATCATAATCAATTATTTTTAATTTTTAATTTTAATTTATTTATTTTTTTTTCTCTTAGTCATGTCGGTCTGATTTTTTTTTCTTTGTACCTTATGGTGTTTCCTACAGCGAAATACATGTGTGTTATTGTTTAAGAATAAAATATAGAATGTACCTAACGAAATCAAGTGTAACAACAAGTGTACCTACGATGGAAATAAATACAAATACAAATACAAATTCCTCGAGAGATAAACTTTTATGGGACCACCTAAAAATCAACCTTAATGCAACAACGAAAGAATCATCAAAATCTATTATGAATTGGCGAAGATATCACCAAAAATCACGACTAGCAATAATATTTGTTGCTAGTCGTGATTTTTCAAAAGTATTATGTTGTTTTTTAAGGTTTACGAGAAATGTCCCTCGGGAATAACATTTTTATGGACCAAACCGAGATCATTTGCTATACAAAAGCGTAAGAATCAGCAAAATCGGGTAAGCACAGTCGGAAATAACAAGTAACATACATATATAAAAAACATACAGACGAATAGAGAACCTCCTCCTTTTTGAAGTCGCTTAAAAATATATAATATAAGAAGCAATTCAAAATGACATGAAATATTCCATCAAATGGTATGAAGGGTGCATATTTTATGCACGGGACTGATTGTCAAGTTGATACTGATTATTATAAATAAGACGGTATTCTCAAAGATAAATGGGTATTATGACAGGGTCGGAGATTAAACATGATAATGAAATGATTTGTCGAAGTTATTTGAAATACTATTTGAGTGTCCAAGACTCCTGTAAGGTCGAAATTAAATAGAGCACGTTTGAAGTTGAAGTTTGACAGCTGTCATCCGAAATGTAGATCTCGACGAGTACTGTGTTCCTTTAGAAATTTGGCAACATTTGTGGCTGGATGTATAAAAAAACCATTCGATACAGAACCCTTGAAAAGTAACGACGGATCTTAAGTGCTTCTACGTGGTAGGTACCTACCTAGTTCTAAAACTATGTATGTTTATCTTATATCAAGATCTTATTGCAAAAGTTACAGTTAGTTATATCAAAACCCCATCACTAGACAGACACTACTTCTTTGTGGATGCCCTTACTGGGAATAAAATAGGTGTCATAAATGTGGTGCCCATAAAATTCGTGCCTTAAATGGGAATACTTCTCTTTTGAAAGGAAATTTTGGATTTTCTTGATTAATAATTGGGTAAAGCCGCGTTGACACTATCAGAGTCTGCTCGGACCGAGTGGATTCTGATACCTACTCGGACGCAACTCGCATTATGGCAATCCATAATCCGAGCGCACTCGGACGACGCAGTCCGATCTGAGTAGACTCGGACCGTCTTCTACTTTTCCGAGCTAGCGCAATACAATACCCATATTTTTTCCAAAGAATTAATGACCAGCCCCGCCGATACCAAACTAGATATAAACACAACCTGGTAAAGCCTGAGTCAAAATTAAAAATCCACAAATCCTCCCCCAGCTCGATGGCGGTAAAAATTTATAATAAACTCCCAGTTAATGTAAAATGTCTCGAAAAAAATAACATGTTCGAAAGCAAACTGAAAGAGATGCTCATAAAAAAATGTTTTTACGAACTTGACGACTTCTTCAACGATTCTTTTAGCGACTCGCAAATTAAATAATAAATTAGTTAATAAAATAATAATAATAATAATAAATAATGCTGGACAATTCACACAGCATTATCTAGCCCCAAGCTAAGCAGAGCTTGTGTTATGGGTACTAGATAACTGATATACTTAATACAATACACTACATAGATAGATATTTTTATTATACATAGAAAACACCCAGACCAACGGAACAAATTTCTGTAGATCGTACACAAATTTGTTCCGAAGCGGGAATCGAACCCGCAACCTCCTGCGTCGCAGGCAGACCTTCGCCCGCTGCGCCACGGTGGTTGTCTATAAATTAGTTATATTCGTCTTTAGTAGAAAGGCACGATACCTGCCAGTCTTCTATTGCAACACCCTAAATGGGTACATACTGTGATCTTAACATAAACTCACCTTATCACTAAGACCTGTATGAATGCAATAAATAAAATACTGAATACTGAATACAAGTCGGAAAACATAATGGCGTCTAATAATAACAACCAAGAATCTTATTTTTAGATTTTGACTAAGAGAATCACCCGAGTGAACTATGTTAATATCTACAGCTATCCTAGTACACTGTATGAAAAAAAATCAATGACATGACAATATTTGAAAAATGCAGTTACTCCAACGCCAACGAGTCCGCTTCGTCCGACCCATGTCCGAGCAGACTCTGATCGTGTCAACTCGGCTTTACTGTTGTTTGTAATATCAAAAGTGACCTTACTGAGTAGGTACCTAAAATAAAAAGTCAATAGCTTAGATAACTCTAGAAATTGGTTGAAGAAGAATGACGAAGTATTTGTGGATTACAATTTTAATGCTAGGAAATTGAATTTGTTGACGTTCTATCAACAAATCGATAAAACTGTATACAAAATAAGTAGTACCAAACAACGATGTTCATGTTACACAACAAATCGCTTGTTAAATTCTTTTTGGTTTTAGCTTTTGTCGCGCCACCATAATAATTATTCATCGCCTTATTGTTTTTTTAGTCTAGCCCGAAACTATATTACCATTTTTTCATACAGACAGCTAGTTTTTCAACCTATAAGTTGTGTTCACCCCATAGGGCGCTGCCATAAACCGCCAGACAGACCGACATCCCATTTAATGAATATTCCATACAATAAAATTATATAGCGCGGAACAATGACGCTGTTGAACTAATGAAACTACAGGCCTGTGTTAATGCGACATACTGTATACACTATACCGGGGACACCATGTTTATAGGTAGCACTAAATATTAGAGAAATCTTTTTCAAAGGTACTTTAGCTAAAAAACGCTGATTCAGGTACTAAAACTCACAAATAAAGATGATGAACAGTATACGTTTTAGTGGTGTTATCATTTATAAGGATAAGGTGTTTTCTTTTCTCTTTTCACCCCGTTTTTGAGTTTGATCTAAATTCAAAGTCAAATATTTTCAAGTGTTTCTAAGTAAATTTATACATGGCAGTTTTTCAAATTTTTTGTTTCAAATTTTTCCATGATATTTTTCGCTTGAGTCGTTTATTTTTGTATTTGCTGTTGAACAAAATGAACATTAGTTCTGTACATTGTACATCTAGGCAAGAAAGTGCCCAATTCCTATAGAATGTGTCATTCGAGGCCCGAGGAGCAGGCGAGGGCCTTGATACAAACGAGGTAATAATCTCACTTTCTCCCGAGTGATACATAGTGCTTTCAACAACAACTTCGAGGAAAATCATCGTTTTAAAATTTTCAAACTCACTGGAGTGATTTCTTGAATTGTAAAATCAAATCACACTGATATTATAAATGCGAAACTTTGGATGGATGGATGTATGGATTTTTGTTACGTCTTCACGCCAAAACTACTGAATAGTTTGACCTGAAATATTGCATCGGTGTAGCTCTACGCCTGGAATCAAACATAGGCTACTTTTTATCCCATAAATTTGTTCCCATGAAATAGAAACTACTTTGAACGTTTCCACAGAAACAATGCGTGCGAATGCGGGCATAAGCTAGTTTAGCAATAAATACGCGCACGTGCGATTTTACCACGGTTCTTTTTTTGAATTATTGTTCTGAATACGGAAGAGGCCGGTATCATATGGCGGATTCGGAGTAAAAAGATTTTGTCGTTTGACCTATTAGGAAAACAATCACAGAAGCTAATATTTCAGAAAATAAAAAAAATAACACGTTTGAATTGGATTTCCATACATTATTCTCTTCCGCTAAACGCGTAAAAATAAATTCCATAGAGTTTTCCGTCCCGCACTTTAGTGCGCCTGCAATGACATACTTTCTACCTTATGTTTGGAAGAGGAATAAGCAACGTTCTGAGCAGGCGTAGTATAAAATTACATTACGCTTTCATAATTTTCGATTCAAAATGCCGTTAAACTCGGATGTCAGTAACATTCAGTCTCATTTTGAGTGGGGAGGTGCGGCAACTGAAACCATTCTTAGTTTCAGTCAACGCCCTTACTAAAATAACATAATAAAAGTAAAATAACTTCTACTAGTCAGAAGACTAGTAGAAGTTATTTTAGTATGAGCGTACATTTTTTAAACTTCTGCAGATGGCATCGTTTTCATTTTAATCCATACAACCATGGTTTTTGTCCTTATAAACGATTTATTTATTCAGACCTTGAATAAAAACCATTCAATTATCTTGTTTTTATAATTTGATTAAAAATCTCGTATTGTATAACTGTCAAAAAGTTATTCTGAGTGCGTAACTAAATATTTCTGTAAATAATTTTGTACGTACTTCCCCTTATCTCTTCTAAGGTGAAACGTTACGTAAAACTCACTTCTAAAAAAATTTTCAAATTAATATTGAGGCTTCACCATAATTCATATATTTACTTTAGTGTTAGATGTAACAACCCCGCTTCCCTCCACACTATATATGTTCATACGTCAGTAATGGCGGACGGAAATGGCGGCAACGTCAATATCCGGTGTTGGCAGTTAACGACGTGAAATTTTGAATCGTTTCTTTTTCAAAAAGATTTTCATTTTGCAGATTTACTTTTAGCTAGGTATAAATTATTATGCGTATATTTAAAAAAACTCTTATTTCGAATGCTGATTACAAAATACATAAAAACAAATTAAAAAAGAGTTCAGACTTTGAAAAGAGTTTGCATTCGTCAGAAAATATTCAACCTCTTTTATTAATTCTCGTATTTGGCCTTCTTCGATTGTTTGTTAAGCCTTCTCTGGCCTTATTACCCAGTTAATTGTAATGAATAGATAAAAGCAACAATAAAACAGGTGTTCAACCAGCAAATCGCGTTATAGACACCGAGGGAGTAATAGCGTTATCAACAGCTCATTTATTGGCACTTTACATTTAGCTGATTTATTGTAATTATCTGCGAGTTTATATGTTACGCAATTATGTGGAAATTATTCGGTTTTAATGAGGGTAGTATTATAGGTATTCAGATATTCAGAACTTTGTTAATTGGGTGCTAGAACTGGATACAAATAAGTCATACTAATTACTAAAGCTCACATACGAAGCCCTCCCAAAAACGAGAAGGTTAGAAGATGGATTAAATAAATAAATAAATAAATATTGCTGGACAATTTACACAGCATTATCTAGCCCCAAGCTAAGCAGAGCTTGTGTTATGGGTACTAGATAACTGATATACATAATACAATACACTACATAGATAGATATTTTTTTATTATACATAGAAAACACCCAGACCAACGGAACAAATTTCTGCAGATCGTACACAAATTTGTTCCGAGGCGGGATTCGAACCCGCAACCTCCTGCGTCGCAGGCGGACCTTCGCCCGCTGCGCCACGGAGGTCGTCTAATAAAAAAATATCTATCTATGTAGTGTATTGTATTAAGTATATCAGTTATCTAGTACCTATAACACAAGCTCTGCTTAGCTTGGGGCTAGATAATGATGTGTGAATTTTCCAGCATTATTTATTTATTTATTGAGGTTCTTACACTCGAAGTGTCATCATAAATCACAACCTCTCCGCACACGTTTAATATTCGCAGACATTGAATCAGATGATCGCCCAATCATCAAATCATCGCGTCATCGAATCAGCCTCCAATTGCCGGCAGAGGGCGCCATGAGCCCCTCAATATGTAAATTGCATTGCAAAGCCTAACTGGCTATTGTGCGGCGCCTTCCGAAGGTAGGCTGGTCTTTTGTGGTACGATAGATATGGCTAGATGAGTAGCGTAATTTGAAATAATAATTTATCAGGGCTATGACGTTACAAAACATCGTAGATTTCTGTAATTTTTACACCTCATTGCCAAGTCGAGTGTATCTGTAAATCTATTTCTGAGTTTTGGACCATTATTCTGGATTTTTCAATGAAGCTAAAATTACTTTTTGTTGTAGATTTTTCTGTGCTTTTGATATTAAATTAATCTTAGTACCCATTTGACTTGACTAAGTGTTCTTTGTGCGCCCATTCATCATACATAGGTACATTAAATAAATTGAAATTAAATCTGCCATTTTCTTACAAGAGCTATGTCCAAAATCGAACGCGGAAATGTGACTTTCGATCTCAACGGCAATAATTCGAATTCATTATAACACAATTATACTTTTAGTAGGGGGCTTCTACTGAGGTCTTCGTTATTTTACAAGTACCAAAATACTCACACAAAAGTAATTCTATAAATTGCAAATGCATAAAATTTCAGCAGATTACTCTCCATAGGAAATTGCAGGCGAATGGCAGAGCGGCCTTCGTAGCATGGACCACGCCGGACAAAAGATACATTAACATAGCAAATTGAAGGGCCTGGATGTACGGTTTGTACCTAGCTACATACATGCTAGGTACGAAGAATATAGGCTGTTAAGCACAATGTAGGTGGCTAGCAGAGGAAAAGGTGGAAAGCTTTTTTGATTTTTACTCTTCCAGCTTTGCTTGGATTGGAACAGTTGTATCATGCATTGCAGTTTCATTTAATTAAAAATAGAACTCGTTATTAAATTAATAAAATTGTATTCGATTTTAATTTTTCATAGTTTTAATTATGGAATTTATTGGATATTTGGTTAGAGGCTTTTTTGCAGAGTATTTTATTAATTTAATCAAAACGATAGCAAAATAGCGACTGTTTCGATGAATTTAATTTTCTCGTTTTGCTTCGCAAGCATTTTTCCAGGATAAAATGTAGCTTATTAATATGTTACTATAACATCTAGAATGACATCAATGCAAAACTACCGCCCGATCCGTTCAGAGGTAACCAACACCACAGCGTATTCACATCCAAACTTTCACATTTATACATTAGTGTGATTCCTACACTTTTAGCGATCCTTCTAAAACTTAGAGTTTCTCTACGAGACTCTACAATGGAGACAAGGAGGTATCCTTGTCTCGTCTACCCAACAACGCTTTGATGTGTCTATCTTTGTTGACTTTCAGATTATACGCCTCGGTCTGAGTTTGAAGCTATTTAGGATGTACTGGAGCGTTGCGGACATTCCCATGTATTAGGTACCACTTAGAAGAGAGGGACTGGCTACTAGTTTAGGGTAGAGATCGCAGACTAGTATCTATACTATCTAGTACTACTATCTATCAATACTATCTGGACTTATATCAAATCTAGTCGTTATCTTATGATAAAATACAATACAAGTGTTCTGAATTGTACGCCAACTGTAGGGTCTGGATGATGGTGACCTTACATGAAAGATGATGTTGAAGATGTAGACAGGTTTTAAAAGTTGTATGACACCGCCTTATGACCTATCACTGGCTTCACTGATAGGGTAGTAAGTAGTTAAAATTAGGTATGCTAGTTAAAATGAGTAGGAGCACAAGATTCACTGTAGTTAAGTGTGTTCACGAGTTTTGTTAATACCATTTAATACGAAGGCAAGGTGGCAATACTTCCCTTATAGATGTTACTTGCGTAATAATATGGTAAAACCAACAAATATGTAATACAAAGAATAAGTATGATGGGCATCCTTATCGCTTGGAAACGATCTCTTCCAGCGTGATTCTTATATGCTTAAGCTCTGCGCTCATTAATCCAATACCGCTACCACACAGCACAAAAACGTACTCTGAAATATGGGCCTCAACGTTTTCTTTGGATACATTTAACAGTGACAAAATGGCTTTCCGCCATCACCTTCATTGTCATTTCATGCCGTCAATATTAAATTTATCTAAATATTACGAGTTAATGCCCATATTTGTAAGCACATTTTTATGCTGTGCTGCTGTGCTTAATACTCAATCATTTATTATTATTGTTTCCCAGGTTTGCGACAAGATTTAAGGGAAGCGTCTAAATACATTAGAGGAGTATGATGATATACTAGGATGATAAGCAGCTTTGTCAATTCACTTTGACGTGTACAACAATTTCTGTAAAAAATCAATTTACATGTAATCGTCAACAAATCTTAGAAGACCACTAATTTTGTTATCAGCAGTTATTTAAAATTCAGTAATCAATATTTTTATATTGACAAGATGGCTTTATAAATATAGTTGCTATATTCACAATTTTTATTAAAGGTACATAAGTAACACAATGAGAATTCCATGTTTCATAATTTCCAAATGAAGTTTTATTGTTATTTTCTCAAAAATTATAAACCAAACAAAAATATTACAAAAAGCTCTCAGAATTATAACTTGCAAAGAATTGTGAAGAGCTCTAAAAGCGTTTCTTGGTTTATTTGCAGATAACCATCCGCTTATTATTCAGCATGTAAATTGTTGGCAACTTCTTAAATCGAAATGTAACTCAAATCGGGATTCTTAAGAAGTTAGAAAAGTTTTCTTTTTTAATATCTTCTAAGAGTAATATCTTGATATAATGGCTATAGTAAAGTTGAGTAGCACGTTTTTTGTCAAATTTGAACTGAAGAATTGCAATTCTTTAAAAAAAATAATGACACCAAAGTGAAGTTATAGTCATCTGTCATTGTTGGAAAAGCAGTGAAATTTTCTCAACGGAGCAAAAGATCTCAAGAGAAGTTGTCGAAGCAAGTAGTTGCAAGTGTTAAAAGTCTATTATAGTTTTTAGTGTATTTTACTCAAGAGTTCATAGTTGCACAGCCGAGCAGTGTTCTTATTTATTACTCCAAGTTTATCAAGAAAACTTTCCGATTAAGATTTCCCCTGAACGTTTCGAATTAACATGAAAATGTACTCTCCGTTTATCTTTTAGATTAATTTTTTACATAATCATGAGCTTTTTTCTCATAATGAGCTTTATAATATTCATGATTGTTTAACTTTTGGAATGTTTCGTTAAATTTGGGCGATGAATGCGTAATGTCGATCTATTTGTTCCATTTGGAATTGCGAGATGGAATTTAAAAATGTGTGCATATTGTATGACCAGATAGATTGGCATGTTTCAATATTGAAACATTCGAGTGCTTTTCAATGCTTCTTTACTATGAAATATTTAGAACGAATTATGTACCATAATTATGCTCATTAGGGGAGGCCTATGTTCAACAGTGGACTATTATAGGCTGATGATGATGATGATGATGTACCATAGGCCATCGATCATGGTTTTCGCCGGCGGAGTACCTGATCGAAGCCATAGGCAAGGTCTAGATAATATATATGGCTGATAATATTACTTACCAACCTTCTAGGTTATTTATAGGTTTGGGCACATAAAAATTCATAAGGAAAAATACTGTCAGATAGCAATAGCTACCTCATCTATCATCTACAGCCTATACCGGTTCACTGCTAGACCCAGGCCTCCTCCTGATAAACGCCTTATTGGCCTTTGTATCATAGGGAGGCCCATGATCCCCACGCTGGGCATGCGGGTTGGGGATCGCAGTTTGGTGGTAAAGTTGTCCTGCAGGAGGCGCTGCTCGCCCCCTGGTGGATATCCCTTAGTCGCCTCTTACGACACCCGCGGGAAGAGTTGGGGTGGTGCAAATCCTAAGCCGGAACCATACGGCTGCTACTTAATAACTACCCATGTGCCTACTAGATAATCATAAGACAACAGTTTAGTAGGTATTGCCATTTAAGATTGAATTGTTCATTATTTTTTAAGTGCCTCCCTACTTCCTCAGATAAAAATTGTGTTTGGTAATCAATGCAAAAAAAATCTGGTTTCATTGAACAATAGAATTTGCAGTGATGAGGATATGCCATAACATTATAGGTATTATCGTAGTATCAACCACTAACATGATAACTAACTTGCTAAACCTATGATATCAAATAATATCCCATAAAAAAATCGACTGCGACGGGAGTTCAACCCGCATCCTTCCCTCAACCATTCCTATGTGCAAACCAACTACACCACGATGTCAAGTGACGTAGGTAGCGAAAAACTCTGGGACTTCCTTCTTAATTTGATTTCTTAGAAACCCTGAGTGTGGCCGAGGCTTGCGCACCATAATATCAAAAACCTTATTGACCCTAACAACTCATGTATTTTATTTTATCACCTCCATTAAAATGTCAACCAAACTAACGACATACGAAACCGAATCCTTGATTACCTCGTAATAGAAAGGATTATTCATCCTGATGGCAAGTTATTACTCTACATGGCAACTGATGACTCCATGCAGGTTATAAATGTACCTCATAAACGCACCTCTTTGGGGAATTCGAATTATTCATCTTTGGATGGGATTTAATCTGTCACTCTTATTAAAAATTGGGGGAATTTTCGGGGTTCAGCAATAAATTGGTTAATTTGATTAGCCTTATTCATAACAGATAATAACAGGGCTTTATCATTTTTATTTTATTTTAAAAAGATAGAACTCAAGCGTGTTTGGCTTCACCTCGGTTGATGGAAAGCGAGGGTTTACCCATTAGTCCGCTTGCCTTGAAATCAAAACTAAAATGTTGTTACTTACATTTATTTATTAAGGCTTACAAAATAAGCTTATTATTTTATTTTTTCCTATATCCTAGTTGAATCTTTTCTAAAAAAAACAAATATGTAGTCATAATCTCAATCATTTATTCTCTTGGTTCGAAGACCGTAAACTATTCTAAATGATCATAAACATGAAAAAAAATATTATGCTTAGCTCACCTGCTTATTGCAGTAATATTGCAATTACTGTATCCACCTTTCATCCTACGAATCTAAGCTACATTCATCCTATCCATCGTTTTTTATCCAGCCCCAATTGAAATATCTGAAAGCCATACTCCCCACACACTAAAAGAGCCATTTGGTAAATCAGTCTGCCATTACCATTAGCTACCATTTACTGGCCATCCCTCGGGCTATTCGCGATCGCCATTTAGTTGTATGCATTTCCCATTTCACGCACTATTTAAGTAACAACTTTGCACAACTTAAATCTAACTTAAAAATCAAATGTTATTTGCACTATTGCTAGGCATAGATTGCATGTTACTGAAAAACATTTAAAACAGTATATTTTTTTAGAAAAGAAATTATTTTTATGACATGTACATTGTAGGTACATTTTAATTGTTAGAAATCGAAATCGCTGAATAAATGATGGACAAACCAAGAGTAAAGAAAAAACTTGTCTATAAAAATACACCCAAATTAAGTATAATTTCCTTTATTTAGATCAGAAAAAAAATAATTTGAGAATTTGTGATCCAAAAAAGAACATCATGTTTATCAATGTCGATCACGCAAAAACTTTACAGAAACAACTAAAACCCAATTTGTAAGTTAAAATCGAGTTTCCGCAGCATCAAAAGAAATTGGTCAATCCAGAAACTAATCGAATTATTTAAAGATTTTTCTCTGTGACAAAAACCCTGAGCTAACGAACCGTGCGATACAAGGCCCTCCTAAGCCTCACCATACATCCTGAATCGGCTTCACTCCATAGATAAAGTCTGCATTGGAGCGAAAAGATACGTCGAATGGGAACAGGAGGGGTCCCAGCGTAAGCCCCTGTAGCACGCCAATGGATTTATTGTTCAAGATCGGAGGCTGGACAACCGCGTATTATGAACACGACGTTTTGGCTTCTCTGAAATCTGACCCTGGTTTGTTGAATTGTTGAAGTTACTTTTTTGATAGAATTACTTCATCGAGTAGGGTCAGCAAATTATAGTCTGGTAAATGAAAAATAGAGAAAACAATTGCAAATTTTGACCAAAATAAAACGCTTTGTAAATGTGTACCGTACATTTATTTTACTGGTTGGTAAATAACGACAAATAGAGAGCAACAAAATTGTAACATTTAAATGAACGACACCTACTCAACATATTTAATCACGCAAGCAAACATGAATAAATCAGCCCATCGTACCTACAACGAAAATGCAAACACAAAATCCTTTTAAACGCCACCACAAGCGTTTTCATCAGAAACCCGCGAGCCCATATAATTGAATGAATATTCAAGCATCTTAATCAATAGGAGCATTACTAGAGGTCCTATGGAAGCATCCAGCAGCCTGTGAAATTGGACTAGGTTAGACTGAGAAAGAGATATCCGAAAGTGTAGGTGTAAGCAGGATGGGATCGCACCGAGGTTTTATAAATCATTTTTCCCGGCGTCGGAGATTTAGGCCAGCTGTACAAGGATGATATATTAGGAATCATCGCGGCAGTTTATGGAGAATTTATGGCGGAAGTCTAGACTTTGTTGCTATTTGCAGAGGATTTAGAATGCGTTATATTGATCTTTGCGGGAGCGTTTGCTTTTAGAATAGAGTATTTTGCGTGCATTTTATCGGTTTCTAGCGTGATATAGGTCACGTTAAAAATTTAAAATTATAAGGGAATTTTTACTACACAACACCATTTATCCCCAAAGTATAGCTTGTGTTATGGGTACCAGCAGGGGTATTTTTATTCATTCGATTTGATTGCGATCGAATCTGACGGATCTATGGAACGCTATTTTGATTTCGCCTCGGATGATGATCGAAAATTCGAAGAAAATCTGTTGACTAATGGCCATGTCAATGAGGAGGAGCTCTTATTTCGATCATCAACCCGAGGCGAAATCAAAATAGCGTTTTATAAATCCAATTTCTGATTCGATTCAGAAACGAATCAAATGAATTAAAATACCCCGCCAGATGGCTGATACGCCATAGACAAATAAACAAACCAAATAACTAGTGTTATCTAACCTATGAAATGAAAATACTTTATTTATATCCCACCACATTATAATTATATAAACTAGGTCAAAAAGGATGAAACAATATAATATAATAACAACAAATTGATTGTCTTCAATGCAAGCACATGATGCCCATTGTCAATCATAGAATGGTATGTAAACACCAAAAGTAGGGACTTCATAGATTTTCCAGAATTATTTACTTAAGAAATGTTTACAAACCCATCCGAGGGCACATTTTTGAATCTGGCCGTCAGCAAGCAGCCTTCTGGCAAAATGCTGAATCGCTATTATTTCTCTTTTCGTTCAGTTAATCAATTATTGTAATGCTGTTGGCTGAGACGTGCGCTTCCTGGGGTTTTGCGGTTTTGCCTAACGAGGTGTCCGTGTGTGCCCCGAAAACTGCTGGGTGTGTGATTCTTGACATTGGAGGAAATTTGGGATATGACGCTACAGTAATTTTACCCCTGCTCAAAATGTATGTACATATTCAGGCTAGCCCTGGATAATACAAAGTTCAAAAGGATGACTCCTGAAGGCACTATGCCTTTCTATAAGATACTGAAGATCGGATAAAGAAGTTCAAAAGGTGTTCGTCAAAATCTTTGAAACGGTAAAACAACACCATCTCGTAGGTGATGATCGTACAGACCTATTTGTAAATAAACCTAACAACTATTAAGGATCAGATTGGTTGACCTGACGCAGTTGCTTATTTACTAGACCTCAGTTTAGGAACTATTTTGCAAATTTCTACAAACTCACGGGACTGAAATTAGAGACTGGTGAATCGACGATCATAGGCCTCTCGATATTCTCTATCAATAAAAGAAAATATCCAGATCAGGTTAGGGAATAAAAATGCTTTTCTCATCACAAATTCATAAACAAACTTTTCCCATAGAAGCCTGACCTACCTCACATCGCGTGAAAATCGAGCAGGGAAAAAACCTCGTTTACGTTCCAATTGGGAATTTTAAGGGGAATCGGTGCAATTCCGCCCGCCATGCTAGAACGAGCAAACTTATTAGCTGGAGATAGAGCATTCCTTTTCTTTTTGCAGGTTCGATTCTGGCTGCGATTGATTGGAGGGGAATTGGCCTCGTGACTCATTTCTGACGTCATCGCATTCGTGACGATTGGATGTCGAAGCCTTTGTGGGGATGTGGAGGGATTAAACCGGGTCAGGTTGGGAAGTAACTTTCGTTTTTTACCTATAAACGTAGATTGATTGTAACTTTTAGCTAACGTTGATTGTTTGCAATGTACAATAAAAAGCCTCAGTTAACAGTCAATTAACATTAACCTCCATCATTTTCTAATGTTAAAACTCACTCAAAAACACTGTGAAAATGAAAAAATTAAAAATGACAGTCGCTAACACTTTGGTTAAACATTATAGATCTAAACCACAGTGAAAATACTATGAAAGTACCAAGTCTACCTACATAAATTCCGCCAGTTCCAAAAGAGGCTTTCTCTCAACCGGCTCCTGTGCCGACCAGGCCCCGAATCCTCTTACGTTCATTGGTATACTGCAGCAATACGCTAAGCTGTATTATCTAGTGCGATTTGAATTTCACTTGAAGAACAGTGGCCGGGAAATTTATGTTACTAAGAACCTTAAAATTACACTGGAATCAAATCAATCAATAAAATTTTAAATGGATATGTTATTCTGTTAGAATCATCATCATCTCAGCCAAGAGTAAGCATAGGCCACAAATAAAAATCGACTCAGTGACCAGCGAGCCTACTTGGAAAAGGTAAATCGAAGTTTCTGATTCGTTTTCGTGCAAAACAAACTCTTCTATCGCTTGCATAAGATTAGCGAATGCTCGAAAACGAAACTTCGATTTCGTTTTTACGAGCACGGGCCCAGTCCTGCGCTGCGCACGGTCCATCGCATCGGTCTAGCGGTTTCTTACAATCTTCACCACGTAGGTTCAGTAGTTATGAAATATTATTATTTTATTTTCTTAACTAAATCCTAAAAAACCATTAACCATGTGGGCCATACCGATTCTCATCTCATTATATGCAGGCATGTCATGATGTCAGACACAAATTAATAGACATTCCACATTTTCAATCCAAATAAAATACAGGATGGAAATATATCAACCCACCAATAACGGGAATGTTTGCCTCCAATAAATAATATCGGCTAAAACGAAGATCTCTGAATTTCAAATGAGCGTGCCTACTCCCGTCTTCGTGTAAACAATATATTCATGCGATAGATTTTTCCCGGGAATATAAGAGAGAACATATATCTCCTGTATTCTGTGTATAATGGAGCTGTTAAAGACAATATGCTGGAAACATATTGGATGCAGCGAGGGAATGTGTAAGCGAGCGACGACTACTCTCAGGTAAGGGCACACCGAGAGTTGAATACACTGAGTTTATAAAACAGTCTTGAAGATGTTGAATTTTACGGTTATTAATTTATTACCCATTTTGTATGGTATGCTACGTACATTCAGCGTACCAAGTTAAAAGTTCCTTACTTGTGAACTGACCACTAACCAAAAATAAAATTATTCTGTTTTAAAACAGGTGCTAGAAATATTAAGTTAGTTAACAGGTACAACATTACGGTGTATGAAGTGATAAATCTTCAATAATTCGAACAACTTAAAAGGAAAAGAAAGTCCCTCGCTAAGGGATGAATCGTTGGTGTTCTTGTAACACAAACTAGGTTCGTAGCTAAACCGCCTACATTCATAATGAATTCATCAAACTACGAAAGTATTAATAATAAAATAAAACTTAAAAGAACGTTAGGAACTACAGTAAAATATTGTATCAGGTTAATCCTTGACGTTGATGATGGTGATGCCAAGGACCAACTTATTACCCAGATAGAACTAGAACACAACAATTCATAATCTTAGGACCAAAATAGAAATCGACACTTACAATTGAAAAGAAAAGAACATAGTAAAGAAGACCATTTGCTAGGGTTACAAAACGGTCCCTGTCTCAGCATGGGTTGGTTGTATTTGCGACAGGAACTTATCATTAGATATTAATAAATAAATATTATGGGTATACGATATATGTCGTTATTTTAAACGATGTCACATTTTATAATTATACTTAGGTGTAAGAAATGCCATAAAATAAATTACTTTGCCTATGCTTATTTGGAAGAGGAAAAATAATCGGGGGAATGAAAACATGCATTGCTTATTTAGAATTAAGCATATGGCGATGAAATAAAATTATTATTTATCCAAGTAACTATAAATTTAACAATTTGACATGTCTTTTAAAATCCCTCTAATAATATAAATGCGAAAGTTTGGGTTTAGGATGTTTGTTACCCCTAACATCAACACTACTGCACGGATCGGGCTGACATTTTGGATAGAGATGGAACTAGGCCTAGAAATAGGCTACTTTTTACCCTGGAAAAACTCATGCGAACATGCGGGCTGACGGGCGAGTGTGGGACAAACCTGAGAAACAAATTCTAGCACCCAGTGCACCCCCGACTCAAACAGGCGATAAATCCGTAGCTACATCTGGGCCGCTCCGTTCAATTTTATTACTATTCTCTCCGACTTATTTGATCCAGCCGTCAAAGCAGTCTTCGGTTACATTATCGCAACGGTTATCTCCATCCAGCCTTTGTGGGACGTTGAAAGGAGCTGGAATTGGATGACGTTTTAGGAGCTAATGGATGAATGGTTTGTTTTTATTTAACGGATATTGGCTGATAAAAACTGGTCGTATTGTTTAGTTTCTGAAAGAAGAACTGAAGGATGGAAATTACAGTATAACATTATCAAAAAATGTGATTATGAGGAAAAAGTTCGGTACAAACCTAGGTACCAAAAAGCATCTACTTAGACGACAAGATACTAGACTAGTGAAAAAATAAGACAGAGAGACAAAATTAAACTTATTTCTTTGCATGGTTCCAAAAATGGTCGTCCTTTTATCCAGTATCAAGTCAAAGATGAAGTTATGGCGCTGATTATTTGACAGCTCCTTAAAAACTGATAAAGGTTGGGTATTGGTGGTAAATTCTTACCGATCACATAAATAAATCGTTTATGAGTGGTTGAATGGTGAGAGGAATTTGTTATTTCTATGTTTTTTCTCAAATATTACATTTTTATTATACTCAATAAAATCTACGCAAAACTCTCTGTTACCGATAAATCTCCACCTAGCGCGCGATGTTATAACATTCACTTATACCTCCAGTTACTTATTTTTAATGTAGAATATTGAGTTAGTATTTTTATTTTGACTGGAACAGAATGCAGTGGTTCGGTTTAGTAGTTTTAGTTATTTTATTCGAGGGGACTTTTCTCTCGACAGTCTTTGAAAATAAATTAATGCTGGTAAGATACTGATATTTAATTTCAAAAGCATCTAACTTTTCAGCCCGTAGACGCCCACTACTCGGCAAACACCTCTCTATTCTGACAATCAGTCTAGTCCTATGCCACCCTCTTCCACTCATTCATAGTAACATATTATTGATGATTTCTTTGTGAATATAAGTGTTTTAACTACGAACCTAGTTTGTGTCGCATATTAAAGATGTCATATGGTCAAATGACCCAGAGATCATTGCGTGTGTATTAGACAAAAGTTTTTATTTCAATCTCTTGGTCGTTGGTTTGCGAAACTACATTGCAGTACATGAACTTACATGATGTTACAGATATTACACTTGTGCATCTACTGTTACGTTATATAAAGAAAATACAAATACTGCGACAGGAACTATTAGGTACGGGAATCTATTTTGTGTTTTCAGAAAGCCTTCGAATCAAAGCCCGGCAGGAACGTGGTGATAGCGGGTCTACCGATACAGTGGTCGCTCTGCAAGCTCGCCTCCGTCTCCACGGGGAGAGCCAGGGTACAGCTTGTGAACGCTTTGGGTACGGATGTCACTGAGGTGGGAACTCAATCTTAAAACACAGGTATAAGGTGCATTTTTATTGGCAACGGAAACAGGAGCGGGAGATCCATAGAAATACCTTTCCAGTATTTTCTATCACAATATTTTGTAGTTGTGGTGCAAGAGCGCAATTAATGTAGGTATCTGATGTGATACTTTAAATAAGCGAATATAGGTAATGCTGCACAATTCACACAGTATCTATCATCCAGCCTCAAAGTAAAGCAGAGCTTTATACTTTAGTTAATATTTTATTATTACATATACATGTAATAACTTTATAGTTAATAGTAACTTTTCTCTTTCAGATAAAAAAATGTTTCACAACAGTCTCCGAAATGTTCAACAAGCTGGCCGAATCAGACTTGATTCTGTTCAACAAAATATTTGTAAACTATTCCGAGGAAATGGACACCAAGTTTTTCAAAGACCCCTACAACTCCTTCGGCGTAGGAGTTGAATCTGTCGGGTTTAATACTCCAGCTGCTGCAGCGCAATTTATCAATAACAAAGTATGAATTCCAGAACTTTCAACTAGAAATAGAAAGAGATCATATATCACGAGAAAATTTATTATGGTTTTTTTTAAAGTAAATATTGCTGGTCAATTCACACAGCATTATCTAGCCCCAAGCTAAGCAGAACTTGTGTTATGGGTACTAGATAACTGATATACATAATACAATACACTACATAGATAGATATTTTTATTAAACATAGAAAAACACCCTGAACAAATATCTGCAGATCGTACAAACATTTGTCCCGAGGCGGGAATCCAACCCGCAACCTCCTGCGTCGCAGGCGGACCTTCGCCCGCTGGACAAAGGTCGTCTGATTAAGCGCCAATGAATGACATTTTGATTATTTTCTTCTTATTTGCTTGATTGTTTGTGGAATAAGAATTGGGCTCCATTATTAAAGGTGGATGTTATCGAATGACCTTCTTAAGTATTCAGAGAATTTGAACGATTCCAAATCTGTTGCGGTATCGGTGCTGAATCGTGAAATATGTTGATGCCGAGTATGGAGTACCTAGGTCTTACTAAGCTTTTATTATTACTGCAGTTTTGAAAAAATCCCTTGTTTTTTACTTTTCAGGTTGCGACTGTTACATATAGAAGGGTCAAAGATATATTGTTTGAAGATGAGATAACAGAGGAGACAAAAATGATGTTACTGTCTGCTGCTTATCTGAAGGTAAGCCGGTTTTTGGCAGGCCGAGACAGCAAAGGCGAGAACGTTAGGCAGCGACTTGCTGAATGTTTCTGATGGAAATTCCCTCCTAAAGCTGTGGAAACTTCGCTTCTGTTATTTAGGACTTTATTCAATTCATATAAAATCGTGCTAAACGAGTGAGACAAGTGGTCAAACATCTTTTTAATTAGGTATCTAATTCGATTTCTTCTGCTTCGAAGAAGGTGTGGGATGATCTAAGAAAGTTTGTAATAGTATCTAAAATTGTGTAACTTTCAGCCTTCCTGGCTCAGCGCTCCGTTTGATGTAAGTAAGACAAACCCCAAAAAGTTCTACCACATGAATGGGCTCGTATCTGACGTTCCTATGATGGTCAAGCAGGACTTCTATGATGTTGAAGAGAATCATCTTGGCACGGTTAGTCTACTAGTTACTTCTCCATTTATTTATTTGTAATTTTTCTGTCTTCTTTCACTTTTTTACCATTTTCATTTTGCTTTGACACCCTTGACTAGTGAGTCTAAGAAGTCTAAGAATTTAGTAACTACACTTCACAAGCTGGTGATCTAGAGAGACCAACTTTCTGATCCCTTATAATTTGCCGTCGTAATCGTAGTCTTAATTGCTGTCACTTCAACTCGAGGTCCTATGACAATTGTCTCCCAATTTTATTTTATTTTCATTTGTTTAATTAATAATTCATAATTAATTTTAAGCTTATTATCATTTACCTTATTTTTGTAGATTCTTAATTTATGTACTCCTCAGTTTTCGAGAAATTCCTAATCTACGATTAAAGTGTTTTGCTGATAAATAACTCTTCATTTTTTGCTAGCGTGAAATCATTAACTTCAATTTACTTACATACATTAAATAATAATCTAAACACCTACCACAGATCATAACATTACCTTTGAAAATGGCTTCAATGACGTTTGTATTGCCTAAAACACCCAAAGACTTGCCGAGGGTTCTCAACGAACTGAAAAAAGATCCGACCATAATGAGGACTTCTTGGACAAGAGTAAGAACTGAACCAAGAAAACTGATGCTGCCGAGATTCAAAATCAAGGCTGATTTTGATCTGACTGACATTTTGAAAAGGGTGAGACATAATACTGTGCTGACTTTACAAGGGTGGCTTACGTAATGTTCAAGAGACCAAAGCTTTTTGCGGCACTTATACTACTGACTGGTAATGCCTGAACGGGAATGACAGATGCGGCTGCAGTATTGATATCCGTGCGCCCGCCACCGCCCCTGTAGTAGTGGTACGACTACGTAAGTGCCGCAAAACAAACATTACATAAACCATCCTTCGTGGTTGTAAAGGCCTTTTGTACAAGTCATAAAATTTGCGTTTTGTATAGAAACAAGAAAGTAGGTACATAAATACATATAGCACGAGGTCATGTAGTCGAAACGGAATCTTGGTGGTTATTACAAAACTTTCATATCCGTTTGGGCCACCAAAGATGTACCCCAGCCACCAGTTCTTTCTGACACCAGTTCATTTGAATTGGAATAATAAATAAAATAGCGTAGCGAAGAGCAATCTAGACTTACAACGTGTATTTCGTTTAAAAAATATTATGGATTTTTAAGAGGATTTGTGATATTTAGGTGCCATTGATTTCAGTGTGGCGTAGATGAAATCCTAAATAGCAACAGTACAGGGCTGAACGCTATCCTCAAAGAGCAGTACCGAAAGAGAAGCAACTTACACGTCAGCAGAGTGAAACAGAAGGTGTTTCTAGAGGTGGACGAGTACGGCGCGTCAAGAGCTGATATAGCACTGAGTTGAGTTTATGTCATTGCACACTAATATTATAAAAGCGCCCAACCTCTCACCGGTCGTGTCGGTCTCCGGCTCTTCGGATCATGAGAGGTGAGGGAATATAGAGTACATCTGTGTTTGTGCACGAACTGGTTACAAGTGTACGTGATACAAATATTATAGTGTACAAGTGACTTGTACACTATAATATGTCCTGCGCACATTGTTAGTGTCCGTTGAGACCGCTGCATCATCAAACATGAAAGTTTGGATAGATGGATGTATGTCTGTTACCCCTTCACGCCTGAAATTTCACATAGACGCTGGTCTGGACACGAGATACACACACAGAATTCCACATATCAGTAAAGAAGTAGCAAAAATCGATTCATGTCAACAAAGTGTGATTAAAACACAAATAGGTAAAATAGCAGCAGCTTTTCCGCCTGCTTATTATTTCAACCCCCCCCCCCCCCTTCCTCCACTTTAGGAGGAGGCTATGTTCAGAAGTAGACATATATGTACCACCAATCCGACTTCAGAGCGTGGTAAATTTGCCAAAACTCTAGTTTTTGAAGAAGGACTGTGTTCTGGGAGTGGAGGTGATGAGATCCAAAATGAGAATATTAATAACCAATTCGGTATTTCGTTTTAGCGTCGGAGAGGGAATTTCCGTCCAACATGCTGAAGGATGTTGTGCTGGACCGTCCGTTCTACTTCACCGTCGACTTTGACGAGGTCACCCAGTTAGTTAAGAGAGGGGTCTCGGTGGTCCATCATGCACTTTTGCACGGGGTCTATTACGGACCGGAATGAGCCTGGGTAATAGACAGTCCATGTAAATAGCAGACAAAGGTGATTAAAGTATTTGCATAGAATTTATGGTTGATTTTTTTTACTGAGAGGAGAGAACGAATATGTTTTGCACAATGAAAATAAAAATAAAGATTTGAATTCGAAGACCCTTTTATCAATCGCTCCGCATTTGGTACAAAATATTATAGAATTAAACAGTTTTATCCGTGTAATACAATTCTGTAATTCACCAGATTTTCAGGAGAAATGGATTTCTTGACTAATTTACATCTCAAGCAAACAAAAGTTCCCTATGATCCGAAACACATTAAAGCCTAGGAGGGATACTACCCCAGTCAAGTTATTTCGATAAAGTTTACAATTAGGTACTCCATAATTAGTTTAGAATGTCAAATTATCACACGAGCAGTCGATAATAGCCTTGTAACAGGTCACGTGCATCCCACGTGTCCAATGAATGCAATGCAACCCCTAGAGGGGTCACGTCAAAGGGGTCGAAATAAAAACTAGTTAGTGACCAATTACAACGTGTCATTCTGATGAAATTTTAAACGTAATTGGCTGGATTGGGCCCCCTTTGGAACAATCAAGCATTTTGGGTTAAAAATGTAACGGTTTTTGGTGTTTATTGTTTCTGTCTGGCTTAGATTCTGGATGCGGCAAGTTGAAGACACAGTGCGCTGTCAAACTGCTCATCACAGGAGGCTGATGTCCAACGGTGGACTAACGTGGACTGAACGATGTTGCTTTTATGCTTTATTTTATTATAGAGAAGGCTTTTACCCAGTTCAATTTTAATCTATAATAATTATTTTGTTTGTACATTACAAGAATCACAAGTCACATTTGTGTCTAAAAAACAAAACATTAAAATCTAAATCCTTATAGCTGAGATCCTACAATTGAATAATATAGATCAGTTCAGGAGAATTACGGACATTCGTTATTTATAGGTCCAAACAATTTATTCGTAGAATAATATGAACCTTCTTATCATGATGTTCCCAGCTTGGCAAGCTGGTCCGTGGTCAGCAATACATGAACTGAGGTGAAGTACCATCGTAAAGACTGCTCAAACCCGAAACTTACCATGTCCCTGAAAACACGTTGAGAGAGACGAATCGGCAAAATTCAATTGTTTCAATTTATGTCCTTCAACACCTTTAGACCATTCGGTTGCGATTGATTTGCGATCGGATTAGAACTCGAAACCAAATTATTTCTAATAAACCTACTTTATATCTCAATCAACGCAAAACTTTAAATTTTTTCATCAATACTGAATATTTCATTAAAAAATACCTCACATTGTTTAAATAATTTATTATTCACGTGATATGGGCCTACACTGAAGGTACGAGAGAGAGAGCAATACGTAAGGTCTTGTGAGTGAGAGAGACAAATATAATGTAAAGCCTTCGTAGTCGATGCACAAGTAAATGCACTGGCTGCAAGTACAGTTAGCATACGATATTAACATTAAGGTCGACTTTTGTAAGGTCGGCAGATAAAGAAAACTATTATTACTAATAATTGCAATTTATTACTAATGACTCATTTGTAAGCAATGAAGCGTTTCGATTTGTAATTCGTAGACCATACGACAGTCGTATGATTCACTTGAACGCACCGTCAATTTTTTAAATTTTAACTAGTTAGGATTTTTCATTAACCATTTAAGTAATTTTCTATGTTGTTTTATTATAACTTTGTACATTGGACATTTTCAAATGACCATTGCTGTGCAACAGATTAACTACAATAGCAGTACTTCCCACATTGAAAAGCCTCCGAATCTACTTTCAGTTTTCAAAACGAAAATTTTGGAAGGAAAAAACAATCAGACTACAGCCATTTCAATCGAATTTCGGGATCGTCGCACATAAAATTTTTGTTTTCTTGGTAAGATTTTTCTAAGTAACGTTGATCTACGTCACATAAACCATACGTCATAGATATTCCAAGATGGGGATGATTTCCAACCTCACCTGAGATCAGAATCCAAAGCAAATCAGTGCCTATTCTGCGAACGCTACCCCACACGTGTGGCACAAACGAGCCGGCCTTATAATGAATAGCTGTCGCCCGCCCCCATATTTCAGCGCATTAACAAATGACCTCCTGTCAGTGAGAGCGCGGCACACGATTTTTCTGCGCACCGTACATGCCGTGATGTAGGTGCGGTGGCGCTGCACTTGGTGCCGGTACGTTGGTGCAATTAATGTGGGGCTTATGGAGGCCTAGGGCTGAATGGTCTAACTGTGACTGTACCTACTCTACTCTACTACTGGGAGGTGAATGCACTGGATGAAATGTGTAGTTTGATGATGACAAAAGTGTTTTTTGGGTTCCGTACCTCAAAAGGAAAAAAGAAACCCTTAATTACCACTTTGTTGTCCGTCTGTATGAATGTCCGTCTGTTATCCCCCTGTTATCAGAAACGTGTGGAGTTAATTTAAACTCGACACGAGTTTAAATACTCAAGTCCATAACCTTTTGAAGCCTCTAGTATATAAATAAAACTTCTAGGTCAACGCAATCAAAAGTAACAGTCTTTTATGTCCGAATATTTTGAAATTTCCAAGGGACTGCACACAAAACTAGGGGTCGGTACTTCCAGTAGACCTATACTCATGAAATTTGGCAAGAAGCAAGGTCCCACACAAGTAAAGGGGAAAAAATACCTAAGCAATGGCTTTCGTAATCTTTTGTCAATAATAAAAAAAATAAGGCGTGTGTTCAGTGAGTAATCCCTACTTCAGACCTTGATATTTAGGACCTCTCGGTTCAAAGTCAAAAAATATAGAGAAGTTTGAAAAAAGAACACATTTTGAAAAATGGTCAAAAAGGGGGGCAATAATTTTCAAAAGGGGGAGCTACCTCATCAAGTGGGGTATCAAATAAAAGGTATCGGTTTGTACATTTCAAAACAGTTTTTCAAATTTCTGTAGGTTTCATACTTTTTGAAATATTTTGAAAAAAGTCGAAAAAAACCCACTCCCCCCGCCTATCTCCGAAGTTGGCCGAGCGATCCATTTAAAATGTATGAAGCGTTTGTAGATATGGATCTATATTTTACAGGAAAAATATAGAGAAGTCTGTAAAAAGAACACTTTTTGAAAAATGGTCAAAAAGGAATAATTTTCAAAAGGGGGGCTACCCCACCGAGTGGGGTATCAAATGAAAGGTATCGGTTTGGACATTTCAAACTAGTTTTTCGAATTTCTGTAGCTTTCATACTTTTTGAAATATTACGAAAAAAGTCGAAAAATTTACCATTACCCACCTTAACCGAACCACCCATTTAACCGAAGCATCCATCTGAAATGTAGGTTGGTACCTACTATTCTTAGGTATTCGTTAAATTGCGAAGTCTCTAACCGGTACTTTTGGTACATATTTGTTGACAAATGTTCAAAACCCTCGGCTCGCGAGTTACACTCGTACTTGACGGATCTTGTTTCTATGGAAACGTTTAAATGTGATTTCTATCTCATGGGAACTGATTTATGGGTAAAGTAGATTATTTGATTTCAGGAATAGAATAACCTGCATGCAAAATTTCAACCCGATCCGTTCATAAGCTTTGACGAGAAGAGATAACAAACTCCACACATCCTAAATTTCGAAGTTATAATATTAGTGTGAATGTCTTTTGGGATACAAAAAAAATGAATCCATCAATAAGTACACCTTCAAGCGTCCACCTCATTGGATCCGTCTGGCGCAGTCTCCGACCTAACTCAGTTCGAATCCTTTCACGGCGTTGTCACTACGGGCTACGGTCTTACCATGGAATGCGTAGCAGTCAGTGGCTTTAGATAACTCACTATATGAAGAGATCTCGACATTCAAAAAATCCAGTTTTTAGTATTTTCTGGGTTCTACAAGATTATTTACCAAACCGAAAAATAGTTTTGCTGTCATTACTAACCATTTGCTATGAACCTATGCTAAAACTCCACATCAAGTGTCGTTTGGAGTCAATCGACATTCCTAACTAAAATCAGCATTTTGTCAATACACTTCAAAACGACGAATTTTGTTTTAGCATGGTTTCAAACTTCATAGCAGATGGGTTACAATTTTTGCAAAACTACTTTCTGCTCTTTAAGCTTGTAAAATGCATAAATGAAAAGACTAGAAGAAAAATTTTCGACGATGAAACGGAAGGCGATCCCTGTGAACTCTTGGCTACTTATCTGGTGAGGGACAGCTCAGCAAAAATAGCGACATACATAATATAAATACTAGAAATAAGGATAAACTCGCTGTGCCCACAACTAGGCTACACAAGATAAATGTATCTTTTAAAGGGCAATGTATACGCTTCTACAACAAAACTCCAAGTGAGTTGCAAAAATTATCAATAAATAAATTCAAACAAATTGTCAAACACATCTTTTGTAAAAAGGCTTACTACAAAATATCAGATTATCTAGAGGATAAAAAAGCTTGGGACGAGTTTTGCTCCAGCTCGAAAAATAACAACTAACAGGCTAAAGGTTTCTTCGTCGCTTCTTTACTTTACATACCGAAGCGACAGAAATAAAAAAATATCACTTTATTTCCGTGTCAGTGTTTAGTTTTATGATTTGACCTTTTCTAAGTGTACATTTATTGTATTTATGGAAATAAAGAGTTTTTGATTTGATTTGATTTGAGCACCGAGATGCCTGGAGGAAGAAGTCGCTTGGGTCGAAGAGGGCATTCGAAATAATGGTAATTTAAAAAAATTCAAAAATAGGTATAGTCAGAATTGGTCATTTCCAGAACTGTAACTTATCTTCTTGGTCATTATTAATATTGTTATTTCTAATTGTGGTCCTTATCTGCCGAAAGGGGAGAGTCACAGGAGAATGTAAATAAGCTGTACACGTGGATACAAAAATCCATGCCAATTGTCTTTTCCGAACTCTACCTTTCCAATTCTCTCATCAGCAATGAGGCCAATTGAGTTCCAGATCCTGAGATCCAGGTCCCAATATGTTCCAGTGAAAATATAATATTATAGAAAAACTGGGTAAGCATCAAGGTAAAAAAAAAGCAGCAAATAATACAAATAAGAACACATGGACTTGATCTATTATATTTTGTACATAATTTGCTGAGCGACTTTCAACAGTGATTTTTGTCTACTTCTTCACCAGGTTGGGCCTGTATCGAGGAAGCCAAAAAAGTGCATCAAAGTTTCGATCTGCAGTGACAAGACCCCCTTCGTCCCAGGCCGGTCCGGTCCGATCACGGTCTGACGAGCTATACTGAGTGACTTAACCCCTCCATGCCATGCCGGTCCCGCTCCGGTCACGGTCTTGCTAATTGAGTCCCTCGGGATGTCACCTGTCGGATTACGGACGATCAGCCCAAACTTGTCATTGATTTATTAACTAAAGATTTACTTGTACTTGTACGTTGGTTAGACTTTACGTTGCGGTTTGTCGAAATGGCTTGAATATTATACATACTTTTACAAAAAAATTGGCTTATTTTTTGGACAGTGACGTTTCTGCAATGTTACCTTTTTGCAATTTTTGGTGAGATTTTAATTGATCTTTTGAATTTTCTAAAAACCTTTTCCTACAACTGCTGCTAATACTGAGAGTAAGACATAAGGCTTCATATAAGAATTCGCTATAGGGAAATTCAAAAGTGGGTATTTTTTTAATCCATCATGGTTGTAAACTTTCTATGTATAAATGTTTTTTTTCAAATCAAATCAAATCAAAAACTCTTTATTTCCATAAATACAATAAATGTACACTTAGAAAAGGTCAAATCATAAAACTAAACACTGACACGGAAATAAAGTGATATTTTTGATTTCTGTCGCTTCGGTATGTAGACTAAAGTAAAGAAGCGACGAAGAAACCTTTAGCCTGTTAGTTGTTATTTTTCGAGTTGGAGCAAAACTCGTCCCAAGCTTTTTTATCCTCTAGATAATCTGATATTTTGTAGTAAGCCTTTTTACAAAGGATATGTTTGACAATTTGTTTGAATTTATTTATTGATAATTTTTGCAACTCACTTGGAGTTTTGTTGTAGAAGCGTATACATTGCCCTTTAAAAGATACATTTATCTTGTGTAGCCTAGTTGTGGGCACAGCGAGTTTATCCTTATTTCTAGTATTTATATTATGTATGTCGCTATTTTTAGGGAATAGATTGATATTTCTATGAGTGTACAACAAGTTTTCATAAATATATTGACATGGTACTGTCATTATGTTTATTTCTTTGAATTTATCACGCAGGGATTCTCTGGGACCCATATTATAGATTGCACGAACAGCTCTCTTCTGCAGCACAAATACGGTGTTAATATCTGCAGCGTTCCCCCACAGCAGTATGCCATAAGACATAACACTATGGAAGTAGCTGAAATAAACAAGTCTAGATGTATCCACGTCTGTAAGATGACGGATTTTTTTGACTGCATACGCTGCAGAACTAAGTCTCTTCGATAGCTTATCTATGTGTGGGCCCCATTGAAGTTTACTATCTAAGGTTATTCCTAAGAATACTGCACTGTTTACAATTTCTAACGTTTCTCCTTTTACGTTTACATCAATCTTAACGTGTTTTACATTAGGTAGAGCAAATTTTATACATTTCGTTTTAGTTTCATTAAGCAAAAGATTATTGACATTAAACCAGTGTACTACTTTTGAGATTGCATTATTCACATCGTCAAATTTTATGTTTCGTCGTTTCATTTTAAAAATTAATGAAGTATCGTCAGCAAACAATACAATCTCATGATTATTCTTGACTAGGTGAGGCAGGTCGTTAATATAAACTAAAAATAGGAAAGGACCGAGGATAGAACCCTGCGGTACACCCATTGTAACTACAGACCCCGAAGACCGTTTCCCATTAATGTCAACTCTTTGTATCCTATCACTCAAGTAAGATGTAAGAAGATCCAAAGAGGTGTCTCTTATTCCATAGTGATGTAGTTTCCTGATTAATGTTTCATGGTGTACGCAATCGAATGCTTTTGACAAGTCGCAAAAAACGCCTAAAGCATCTTGCGACTTCTCCCAAGCATCAAAGATATGCGATACTAACTCTACACCGGCATCAGTAGTTGACCTACCCCGAGTAAACCCGAATTGCTTACCATGTAGCAGGTCATTGCCATTGAAATGCCTGAGCAATTGATGTAAGATTAGTTTTTCAAAAACTTTGCTGAATGTAGGCAGTACTGATATTGGTCTAAAGTTAGTGGGGTCAGACCTACTACCCGATTTAAACAGTGGAATTATTTTACTACATTTCATTAGATCAGGAAATACGCCACAATCAATACATTCATTGAATATAAAAGCTAGATCTGGTGCAATCGTATCAATTAAAGGTTTAATAATTCTGACGGAAATTCCCCAGAGATCTGCAGTTTTCTTTATATTTAAAAGTTGAAAGGCTTTTTTAATATCTTTTTCATCGTCATGGTTGAAATTAAGTTTATTTTCGCATTTAGGTACATTTTCTATAAGTAAGGACTCAGCGATTAATTGAGAAGAGTTTAGACACTTTGTAGTAGAGATTGGAATGTCAGTAAAAAAGTTTTCAAAAGCTTGGGCTACTTCAATGTCATTTTTGATTGTGCAGTCATTAATCTTTAAATTGTAATCATTAAAGCAGGTACTGACCTTTCCAGTCTCACTATTTATTATTTTCCACGTTGATTTTATGACATTTTCACTATTTCTAATTTTGGAGCTAATATAATTTGATTTTGCTATATGACAAACTTTTCTAAACATTTTTGAGTAATTTTTTACTTTTTCTTTAAACTCCTGGCTGAAATTGTATTTTTTTTCACTATATAGTTCATACAATGTTCGTCTACTCTTATGTATACCTACTGTTGCCCACTCACTAAAGCTAAGTTTTTCTGAGACCATGATCGATTTGGATGTGAATATTGAATTGAACGCATTGGTGAATTTATAAAAAAAACTACAATACGACTCATTTGGGTTGTTATGTGAGTAATTAGGTGATGGTTTAGAATCCCAATCCAATTTCAACCGTTCAAATCGACTTGTGGTCACAGGTATGTATTTTATTTTTTGTTTACAATTATTATTTTTTACTTGTATTTCCAATTTAATTAGTTGACCCAAGTGGTCTGATTTTAAATTGCTTATTATTTGTTTACTAATAAGTTTTTCATGTTGGCAAACAAATATATTATCTATACATTTTGCTGAGGTTTCAGTTATTCTGGTAGGTTCCATAAATATTGGCCTTAGATTATAACAGTTAAATAAATTAGTTAATCTACTACTGAGGGAGTAAACCTCTAAAAGATCAATATTAAAGTCTCCACATACCAAAAGTTTTTTATTAGATTTTGATATTTTAAATAAGATATCATCCATAATTTTTTCAAATATTTCAAAGGAGGCAGATGGTGGGCTGTATACGCTTACTACAATACTTTGCTCCAGCTCAACACATGCTACTTCAATGTGGCTTTCAACAGATAAGCATATTATGTCCTTACGTTCTTTGAACTTTATGAGTTTATTTAGTAATATTAAAGAGCCCCCACGAATAGCATGTGATCTGCAAAAAGAACTACCAACCTGATGGTTGCTGAAGTTAAACATGAGCTCATAGCTTTTCAGCCAGTGTTCTGTTAAGCAGATGATGTCAATATCAAATGAGTTCATGTACAATTCCAATTCTAATAATTTACTTCTCAATCCTTGAATATTTTGGTGCACCAGGTTAGTAAACTTTGCCTTATTTTTACAATCTTGTTTTCTTTGTTTTTTTTTTTTTACTGTTAATACAAAAGTAATTTATTGGAAAGCTCAAACTCAAATCATGGTAAATATTCCGTTGTAAATGACTTTATTGGGTATTTTTTATTAGTTTTAAGCATTGGAAATACCTAAAGTGTGAAAAGCAAACAAACTTTTCTATTTTACTCTACATAGGCAGAAACTCGCATACAAATCCAGTGTACGGTACATAAAGATTAGTCGTAACAATTCCACCCCCGACGGGCCAATATTCCTGCATTTACATAAAACACACCGCTACGCCGACACCGACGGCTTATAACTACCCTCGATTGTTATTTTACTACGTTTGAATAATCATAAGGCGTAGTGCCACCAACTTAGCTGTATGGATATCAGATTTATTCAGCCAAAAAGCTGAAAAAATTTACAAAAGTTAATTGTGTTTTTCAAGAGTTAAAAATAGGTAAGTGATGGACACACTTACGTGCTCGCATGTAAACATTTACATAGCCGAAAATGCACACATCTCCCCGAAGCCCCTCTTGAGGGCGCGCCCCTGCGGGTCGCAGCGCCGATCTGAAGCATAAAGTAAGAGCTTCTTCTTCTTGTCTGTCGTATTTCATCATTGCATAAGGTCGTGCACGTCCTTGAAGGCTTTCACGGAGATTCTAATGAACCGCTTCCACGGTAATCTGTCTTTGGCCTGTCTCAGGGCTTTAGGATAAAGTTAAAAAATAACACAATTACGAATATAATCTAAATACCTACCCGTATGTAACTTTCATAACCGAACCGTCAAGGGTTTCAACTTAATCTGAGTCTTAAAAGCTAATATTTCAATATTTAAGAGAGCAATAACATTTATATAGCGGTCTTAGTTCCAATTCTTCCACCTTTACAGATAACTGGGTGGTACTATGTAGTCATGCATACGAAGTGCCAAAACCAAGGGCAATCCTGATTTTATTACGGCAACGTTTGTTTTAGACGTATTTACAGAGACGTAGAGATCAAATTGTTCGAGCAACAATCGTTTATTTAAACAATAGATTGTTGATTTAACCCTAGAACACTACTAGGGGTGCTGGAGCACCCCAGCAGTATTTGTTTTACAAATAACTTTTTTTATTTTAAATTGACAGGTTTATGCTCCCGCGTATTTTACTATAAAGTCACCTGCTCCTGATTGGTCAGTAACGCGGCAACGGCCGTACAGTGTGGACGTGTGGACGTGTGTTGTGGGGTGCCCTATCACCCCAGTGTAGGAAAATTGTAAGTATTTTTTATAGTTTTACATTATGTTTTTCTTATGTTTATGGCATTGTTTTGTATTTTTATTTGATGTTGAATCATGAAATACTGTTACCATAATATATGTACAATCGGTGGCCTTATTACTGTGAGCGATCTCTTCCAGGCAACCTTAGAATTTAGTTGAATTAATATTTTGATTGATTTGTTTGTAGATGGCTGCTGGCAGAGGATTAGGAGAGGAGGATGGTGTGGGGATAAACTCCTGGGTCCTTTTCAAATGTTCGAAGGCAAATAATAAGCCAGACATAAAATTTCGCCGCACTTTTTTAAAAAAATTGGGCTATGAGCTCATCAACGAACATTTGGAAGAACGTCTGCAAAAGCCAACTTTGAGGAGGGATATACGAGAACTGGTTTCCGGGATCCTAAAAAACCCATGCTCGATCAAAGATCAACTATTGGACAGCACACCCAGGGACGTTGTGGTTTCTGTCCAAGAAATAAAGACCGCAAGTCAAAGACTAATGCAACAAGTGCAAAATTCCAATTTGCTTGGAACACCAAATGAAAGTATGCCAAAAGTGCTCAAATTAATTAGAATAGCTAGATTTTAAGGTTGATTTGTGATCTCAGTTCCTAATTAGTACTAATAAAAAATATATTTTTAATACCTGTTATTATTTCAAAAAAATATACTACATTAAACTTTGGGGTTCTCCAGCACCCCATGTAGCAAAATCAGTCTGGTAAAAACAGTGTAGGGATCCAGGGTTAATGGTGTTCATATAGCTGGTGTTGAAATACAGCTATATGATTGGTTTAGTAAAGGTTTTATACATGCAGAGGGCTTTTAAAACTTAGATAAAGGCGCAAAAAGCGTAACATAGAGCCCTTGCCTTTTAGATGATACCGCACTGTAAAAACTTTACATTTCGTCCGGCGCGGCGCAGAAAAGTGTACGAGATTTCAGTAGGTTTCAGCGAGTTGGGTAGACGACGTGCGCGTGAGATGCAAACGCTTTTTGTAAAAAAAATAAGCTATTTATTTCTATTATTTGATTGTAACTTTCTTGTGAATAAAAGCTTCTGCATTTATAAAAAAACATATTTCAAAAAGGAAAACCCATTTTCACCACCCGTGCCAAGCATCCTAGAGGGTTTGTCCATTATTGGGGAATTTTATTTATCCACACACAAGATATTAAAATCTATATAATATACGATAGATATTTACCACGCAAGTAAAGCAGCAGTGCGACGTAGGTTCATCATAAGCACATTAGTGGCTACATAGGCAAAGCTCATAGACACCAATGGGTTAGTATTCGGATCGCGTAGCCTGAATAAGTGATGACCCAGGGGTGCAATTAGGGTGCCTAGCTGCTGCCGTGAGGCTGAACGTAGGTACATACCTACCTAACTATGTAGGTGTTAGTTTTACTATAGGGAAAAGGACGCACATTATGCTCATAGCGATAAGGCCGCACTTTGTACTTCCTCGAATATCAGTATTTTTTTCTGTATTGTTGTGTGTCCTTTTATGGTACGTTAAAGAATTAGGTATCTATATTTTACGGTTGTATAGGAGATTTGCTTTTTTTTATCTATAATTATCCTATGAAAAGAACTGGCTGTGCGCTGGCACAACGCGTTCTTTCGCAGCTTCGCCCGCGTAGAATTCACAATTTTGAACACAGGAAACCCACCCCTGAAACCCATAAAATTGTGAAGTCTGCAGTCTTTCGCAAATTGTTATCACACCTGGCCGAAAGGCGTCCTAGACTACGTTTGCCAAGTAGCGATCCCCACTAACACACATAACCTCATACATTTAAAAAAATCTTTGGCAGGCTAACAGTTGGGACAGTCAGACAAATTATTGAGGGACCAGCTTACTGACACTAGTGGAAAAAAGCTTTTGGAAAAAGGCTTTTGGCTTGAAGCTAAGCTTTCCTAACACTTAATTACACTTAATAATTTTATGAACACTAATTTGCATGCCTAATTTTAAAGTGGAACATACCTGAAACATTTAAGATCTACAACTGTAACCTACATTATGTTGAAGCAAATATATTTATCTATATATTTAATGTTCAATTTCAGTTTCTAATAGAAATTTTACACACCATCGATCAACAATCTCACTATTGGTTAATACTCTCCCTTGTTTAGAACTTTATAATCAGGGACGAGCCGGCACTCAGTGCTCCCGTAGGTAATCGAGTTTACGGGAACATTCAGATTCAGTGTTGGGGAGTGTGAGATCCCGTCACCTTTAAGTAGGTTATTTCAGTTAGATTCAAAACTCGTAGCGTAGCGCCAAAGACAAAGTAAGTCAAAGTAAGTGTTGCTCACTCAAAATGAAAATCAAAAACTCTTTATTTCCATAAATACAATAAATGTACACTTAAAAAGGTCAAATTATAAAAATTTTTCATACATACGTAATCTGTCAGCTCGATAAATATGGACTCTCGATAATCCCGATATTTTTCGAGGCGATAGATTCGCGTCACTATTCTTTAAAAGAATAACAGTCGAATAATATTGCATTCTTTAATTCAGTCAGCATAACAAAAAAGACATACCCCCGAATTCTCAAACGCAACTAACATTGCACGTCTCAAGTTGCGATTTTTTTGCAGTTTTCAAAGAAAATCTGTCAAACAATCACCATGTGTAACATGTGAAAAAATCTTATTTTATTTTAATTTGCTCGTCACAAACACGCACGCCTATAGACCTGATGTTGGGGCTCAGGCAGACGATAACAGTCGGTAACGGTATAACGGACGGTAACATCTCACCGCAGCGGAGGGCAGCAGTTGAATCGTTAGTAATTAAATGGATTGCACGAGCGTCTGCATAGTTCGCTGTTTGTTCTTCCACTCCGCGGTACCTGCCTGCTGGTTATACAGGGTGGCGGTGTAAAGGAATACTTAATCCTAATAAATATTGTAAAGACCCATCATCTCCTTTCCACCATGGGATCAGCAGACGCACAAAAAACGACATACCACAGTGTCGGACGAAAAAATTCTGCTCTACTTTTATACTAAGCACGGCCAAAGAGTGGAATGAGCTTCCTGCGTCTGTTTTCCCGTTAGAGTACAGTCTTGGAGTCATCAGGGCCAGGGTAAATGAGTTCCTTCTGGGAAAGCATGCTCCATCTTAGGCCATGTCTTCACTTACTTTAAGTGAGTTGGTGGCCAAAAGCTTGACCATCATCTTTAAAAAAAAACTGAGGTATTCTGGAAATGTGTGGTGCCATTATCTAACTTTACAAATTTTTCTTACTAAACTAACAAGCAAATTATTTTTGAAATCGTTTCAGAAGTATTTGAATCAAAAAAATGTTTGTTACCCATTTAAGATAGGTTAGTATATGACCGAACTGTATAATTTGGATGTTTAACATGAAAATTCTGAAGTTGAAGTTTTTTTGATGTGGAATATTAAAATTCCATGGTTTTAAACAAACTTATCATGTAATAGGTACAAACCTTTTTTTTTTTTGCTTTTTCTGCTTGTGGCGCAAGGAAAAAAAATCGATAGTTATTTTAAGATGAATGATTTTTAAACACATCCTGTATATCTCGTGGTAGAGTTGCCAAGTGCGATTAGTCTGCTTGGATAATCTATAAATTAGTTTTCTATTTGGAGCTTTATAGAACCACTACACACAGTTTCTATAACACCTATTTGTACGTAGGTACTCGTAATTTGCAGCACCAACATATCCTTTATCCAAAACTTCTTAATAATGAAGGTACCTACTTATTTATTTATTACTATTATCTTCTTACTTAGGTACTCTTACAATGACCCAGTGACCTCAGAGTGTGTGTTATGGCCTCAGAAAAGAGCAAATCGTCTATTCTATTGTAATGATGTGGAAAATGCAGCCTTTAGGTATGTATGTAGTTAACAACTCACAACATAAACAAAGAATAAAAAAATACAATATTTTCACTTTAGTGTCGAGTTTGAAATACAAAACCTTGTACTTCAAACTCCTCGTACTTGTATTATACCTGAAAAGCACCGTTGCAGCACAAAACAAGAATAAGCTTACAAATATGGGCTGTAACTTTTAGATGAATTTTATATTAATGACTAGCAACCCGCCCCGGCTTCGCACGGGTGCAATGCTGCTACTACAGAATCGGCCCATGTCTACGAAAATATTCATTTAAATTACATGCTGTAAAGGGCCATATTATCTATATTAAATGCACAATGTATTTAAGGCACTTAATTGGATAAGGATTAATGCTGTATTGCTCAAAATTGCTTCGTAAATAAGTCATTATTTCTCGTAAAAGTAAAGGTTAAAAAATGGTTATTATGGGTTATCCCTTAGAGATAGACAACCTTCGCTTTTTTGTAGACCTTTTTAAGGTGTACAATACTGTAGTACATTATTTTGAACAATCTCTTAGGGTTCAGCCAGCGTTTGCAATGTAAGCGCAAAATAATGTGTTTATTTACAACAAAACCTCTAAAATTATCAGTGTTTCTCTACTATACTATGCATGTATTATACATAATAAACCTTCCTCTTGACTACTTTATCTATAAAAAACTCGCATCAAAATCCGTTGCGTAGTTTTAAAGATCTAAGCATACATAGGGACAGACAGACAGCGGGAGCGACTTTGTTTTGTACTATGTAAAGATGCCTATACTTATGATAACTACAGTTTAAGGTCATATTTGAATGTACGTTTTTGTGCTGTGTGGTAACGGTATTGAATTAATGAACGCAGAGAGAGCTCAAAGAAGCCGCCGACATGTCGCCGACCACGTCGTCAACACCCAACTCGCCGGGCTGTGTCAGCGCGGCGTTGGCGACTTAAGTGTTTAGACTCCTATAAATATTATTTTAGTTTTAGCAAAGTCCCTAAACATTTAGCTACATTAATTCTCACTTTAACTGTCACGAAATAGGGCTCATTTTGAAAAGCGTGACAGTGCAATGAGTGTGTCAGCTAGTTAGCGGCCGCAAACAGAATATGAGCTGTATCGCAATCAGAGAAATCAGAGGCATTTTGTTTGATTTGCACATCGCGTTAGCGCGAGACGTGTTTATTGTGGAAGTGAGCAAGGCATGCTGCGACTGCGACTGCTTTTGAAACTGTTTATAGGGATTCCAATTATTTGTGAGGTTTTCTGGTTTCTGAACCAGTTCAGTGTCTGGAAAGGTCGCAACTTGACCTTAAATATTATTTATATAGCACATATTGATGTGTGTAGTGTTCACTATTGTCCCGTTTGATGAGGGAAATAACAACTGTTAACACGTAATTTTAAATATTGGTTCGCTGGTGTCGTGCAACGTTTATCACCGGCCACGGACACAAGGGAAGTGATCCGTCCAGCCTGCCATGACTTTCGTCCACGTCACACCGAAACAACAGATTGCTTCATGCTTCAGGCATCTACTTATAATGTATATACTTGTGTATACTACATCCCTCCCTTGTTTTAATAAATAAAAAAACACATTTTAACCGATATAATGTATTGTAGTAAACACAAAATTATCTTAATAATTATGAATAATGTTTGACTTTTAATCTTCATTCAATTGGTGTTCACCGGAATTCGAGCTGTGTTCTTTCTCTGTCTCATGGTCATTTATCTTCCATTGACCTTCTATTCTTTTAAGGTGTAATATGTTCCTTCTGATCTGTTGACCAGTTTCATCGTTTCGAAGACTTATGTCTCCATCCTTAGCTGCCTCGACAGTATGAAGCTCAGGTTCGTAATTTAAACTAAGCTTGTCATTTTTTTTCATATTTTTTACGTATACTTTGTCACCAACTTCTAATCTAGAGTCTGTTGCTCTTCTGTGTCTGTCCGCATACTCTCTTCCTTTCTCCTTGTGTTCTTTGTCTCTGTCTCTCATTTCTAGGTCATCGAAATGATATTCGAAATCCTGGATCATTGGCAGCTTATCTCGATATTGTCGTCGAAAGAACAATTCAGCTGGTGTTTTTCCCGTGACTGTATGAGGTGTACTATTATACATGATTAAATAGTCGACTAGAGCCTCTTTCCAATTTTTCTTTTCGGCTTGAGATATTTTGAGCCGTTTTAAAATGTCTCTGTTTTGTCTTTCGACTTCTCCATTTTGCTGGGGCCAGTAGGGAATGGTGCTATAAATTTTTATATTTTTTTCAGCACAGAAATTCTTGAATTCTTGGCTTGTGAATTGCCTGCCATTATCTGCGGTTATAGAAACCGGGTTGCCGAGTCTGCTAAATATGTCGTTTAAAATTCCAATAATTTCAGCGCTTGTTATCGTTCGGCATATTTTTACTTCCTTGTATCTGGTGTAGTAATCTACCACAACGAAGATATAATCTCCGCTTGGCAATGGGCCCATTAGATCGATTGCTATATCAATCCATGGTTCTGTTGGCAATTCTCTTCTCTTTATTGGGTTAGGTGCATTAGGAGCAGACACCAGGATGCAACCTTTGCAGGTTTTACATAAGGTCTCAGCGTCCTTATCACATTTTGGCCACCATACTTTGGTTCTTAGTCTTCCCTTCATAGCAACGATACCGGGGTGACCTTCATGTGCTGCTTTCAAAACTCTCTCGCGTAATACGGTAGGTATCACTATCTTTGTTCCTCTCAGAAGTATGTCTTCATGAAAGCAAAGCTCATTCTGGAAAATTTTATAAGCTTTCACTGATTCGTCCCATTTGTCGTTGTACAGACCTTCTTTGACTTTTTGTATGTCTGAATCAACTCGTGATTTTTCTGTGATTTCTTGTAATGGTAAGGCTACTGGTCGAGCGCACTCAGTAACTGCTTGAACATAGTCTTTAAGTACATTTTCAGGATTTATAGCTAATTTGCATAATCTTGAAAGTGGATCCGCTATATTGGTTTTACCTGGGCTATATTTAACCTTGAAATTATAGGATTGTAACCGTAACACCCACCTTTCAATTCGGGCACAGGGTTTGGATTTGGGAGCAAATATAGATTCTAAGGGTTTGTGGTCCGTTATTAGCTCAAACACTTTCCCATAGAGGAACATATCAAAATGTTCAACTGCCCATATTAATGCCAGCGCTTCTTTTTCGGTCTGACAATATCGTCGTTCACCAGTGCTTAGAGTTTTATTACCAAAAGCAATGACCCTTGGTCCATCTTTATTAATTTGCACGAGCACTGCGCCTAATCCTACTGGACTTGCATCAGCAATTACTATAGTCTTGTCGTGAGGATTATAGTACCCAAGCTTAGGTACATTTATAAGTGCTGCTTTTAGGGTCTCAAAGGCTTGTGTTTGGGGTTCACCCCAAATATCTCCAATGTTTGAATTACGACCTGATTTCTGCCGCAGCAATTCCTTCAATGGTTCTGTTATGGTGGCTAAATGCGGGATCCATTTACCTACGTAATTTACCAAGCCTAAGAAACTTTGTAATTCTGCAATATTTGCAGGAGCTCTGAAATCTTTTATCGCTGAAATATATTTTTGAAGTGGCTTTACACCGTGTTCAGAAAGTTCATGTCCTAAAAAGTGAACTTTGGTGACTCTGAAAATGCATTTCTCTTGTTTGAGTAGAACATTGTGCTCCTTCAGTACTTCCATTACTGCCTTGAGTCTTAATTCATGTTCTTCCTCATCCTTGCCAAATACCAAAATATCATCTATAAAATTTATGACTCCTTTGCAACCCACAAGAATTCGTTCCAGAGTTTTTTGGAAAATTTCAGGTGCACACGTTATTCCAAACATCATTCTTTTGTACCGAAAGAGTCCCTTGTTGGTTATGAAGGTAGTAATATGTCTTGAGCCGGGATCTAGCTCAATGTGATGAAAAGCATCTTGAATGTCTAATTTACTGAAGATCTTCGCCTCTCTCACTTTCGGTAGCAGTTGGTCCATTGTCGGCAAAGGGTGATTCTCCCGTTTGATAGCCGCGTTAGCTCGTCGCATGTCGACACACAACCGGATCTCTCCATTATCTTTGAGCACAGGAACTATCGGTGAAATCCAGTTCGAAGGACCTTTGACTTCTTCTATTATGTCCTTTTCCAATAACTCATTCAGTTTCTTTTCCACCTTTTCTTCCAATGGGATTGGTATTCTGCGATAAGGTTGAGTTACTGGTTTAACTGATTCGTCAATTGGAATGGTAACCAAAACGTTTTTGAATTTTGGAAATTCTTTGTTTTGAACACTGTTCACACCCAAATTGATCTGGAGTACCCCCAATGACGTCGCAGTTAAACGTCCCAATAAATCGCGCGTTCCATTTTCAATAACATAGAAGGTTGCATTTAATGATTTATTCGCCAGTTTTATATCCGCTTCGAATGATCCCAAAAGTTTTAGTGGTTTATCGCTTCCGTATGCTACAAATAGTTTGTCTGGATTTGAATTTTGATTTGTAATTTGTGCATTATTCTGTTTGATCATTCTCCAAGTCTGCTCTGTTATCAAATTGTGCTTGCAACCAGAATCTACAAGCATTTCTACTTCTGCCCCATCTGCCCCTCCTATCTTGCATGATACTTTTGCGTCATCTTCTATGTTGAAAATATAATCAATGTTTTGTCCATTGCCAACAACTCTTACAGTTTCCTCGATATTATCAACTGTTTTCTTTTTCTTCATTTCATTGCTCTTAAATCCTTCTGTTTCATGTTTTCTCTTTTCGGGTTGTCTTGTCCGGCAATGTTTTTTAAAATGCCCTATAATTCCACATTTTAAACACGATTTACTTCTTGCAGGACATTTTTGGTCACGAGCTGTATGCTTTGAACTGCCGCATCTCGTACAAATCTCCATGTTTCTTTTCTGCTTCTCTTTCTATAGCTTCCAAAGCATTAGCCTCTGCTATAATGTCACTGAGTGTAATGCTGTCACCGGTTTTTAAAATCTTTTTTCTTAGCTCGTCTGATTTACATTTCTCCGTGACCTGATCTATAATGTGCTCATCTTCTTTTTCAAATTGACATTTCTTTGCTTGTTGTCTTAGCCGTATTAGGAATTTTTCAAACTTTTCGTCAGACTCCTGCTTTAGTAGTCTAAACAGATGTCGCTCATATACCTTACTCTGCTTAGGAGCGAAATATTGATCTAATTTTTGAATAGCGACCTTTAATAAATCGCCTTCAGATATATCGGCTCCCGGGATATTATAATAGATTTCTTGTAACTCAGGACCACCGAAATGCAGCAAACTGGCCCTTTTCTTCGACTCAGAATCGATACTTGCAGCCTCTAGGTAAATATACAAGCCTCGTTTCCATCGCTCCCAGCGCACGGAGACAGAACTTGTCTCGCCTTCACATTCAAACTTCTCTAATGTGTACATTGCCATTTAGGACTACCTGTAGACAAGAACAATTCCTGCATAATTTTGTGATCCACATACTGACAATTTTTTTTTTTTTAATGCCTAGTGTTTTTTGTTTGATTTAAAGTGACTTTCGCAACTTAATTCCCGGTACTTTTGTGTCATGTAATTTAATACAACTTTCGCAATTTAATGGCCGGCACAAATAGTGCCATGTAATTTAATACGATTTTTATTTATTTTTTAATGCCTGGTGCAAATTGTGCCTTGTAATTTAATACAAATTTCGCGACTTAATGCCCGGTACATTCGTACCACGTAATTTAATACGACTTTCGCAATTTAATGCCTGGTACTTTTGTACCACGTAATTTAATACGACTTTCGCAATTTAATGCCTGGTACTTTTGTACCACGTAATTTAATACGACTTTCGCAATTTAATGCCTGGTACTTTTGTACCACGTAATTTAATACGACTTTCGCAATTTAATGCCCGGTACAAAATGTACCACGTAATAATTTTAATTCAAATCTCAGGTAATTAATTACATAATGTCCCCCAACTAAACCTTCAAGATCTGGAATTTTTTCGATTCATTTTAATGTACTGAAAAAGGTCCCTGAGTTGACCAAGTCGTTCTTTTTTTCTTAACTTGTCATTGTTAACAGTAGTAAAGCAATTTGCTTACAGATTTATACCACTGGTTAGTTGTACAATCTGTTACTGTTACCAAGTAGTACCCTTTTAAATAAACACAACAATCATTAGGTATGTAGGCGTCGCCCTTGAAAGAACAATAATTTATTATACCACGGCTACGACGCACGTTGCCACCCTGCCCCGCTAGTAACGTACCTAACTTAAGTACTTGGCTTAAGCTTGGCCTAAACAAAGGCGTTCCTGTTGATCAATGTTTATATTTTAAATTCCGAGACACGAATGTAAGGGCAGGGTACCTTAGTCCTTCCTTGTTTTATGGCTCTCTTTATAATAAGCTGCAAATAACGTTTACAAATTCCTGAGAAAATAAAAATAGGGTACTTGTCAAATACCTTTGTAGAAATTAGTAAGTACCGAATTTTGTCATTGAACCAGACGGGTGGCTAAAATCAGGTTTTATGTTTTGATTAAATTCTAAAACTCACCGTTTGTCTCGTCGCCAAAATGTAGTGTTCACTATTGTCCCGTTTGATGAGGGAAATAACAACTGTTAACACGTAATTTTAAATATTGGTTCGCTGGTGTCGTGCAACGTTTATCACCGGCCACGGACACAAGGGAAGTGATCCGTCCAGCCTGCCATGACTTTCGTCCACGTCACACCGAAACAACAGATTGCTTCATGCTTCAGGCATCTACTTATAATGTATATACTTGTGTATACTACAATGTGCTCTTTGAATTACTGCTTTTAAATTGACTTTGAAAGGCAGTTGTGGGGAAAATCGTCTCTATCAGAAGCTTCGTTCTTCGTCTTCGTAGGTCCAAATCCCAGAGCCGGACAACTGATCCTTTTATGTGTTGCTAGGTACAAACAGAATTAGCTGTATCGCAATCAGGCGAATCGGAAGCATCTTGTTTTTTGATTTGCACATCTCGTTAGCGCGAGACCTGTTTATTGTTGTATGTCCCGTAGCCCCGGTCAGTACCCGGATTTAGGGATTTGTTTAAGAAATTTGATTAAGGAATTTGTATCATAAAAAATAAGTTTTAAGGGCTAGTTTCAGCACTCATATGTATTTAATGGAATGCCTTAAATAAATAAATAATGAACTGGACAATTCACACAGCATTATCTAGCCCCAAGATACGCAGAGCTTTTTTTATGGGTACTAGATAAATAAGATTATGTTTCTTTTTTTAAAAAATGCAGAAGCCTTTATTCACAAAGAAAATTATTATAAAATAATAGAAATAAATTAGAACTAGTATATTACGTTTCTTAAAATCGGGACTTTTTTCAAACTCGTTTTGAGGACACTAACAGACAATCGATAGAACTGCTACTGGCTCGAGTTGAAAAGACTTTGAAATTTTTGAAGGTTTGGAATTTTGATCCCGCCTCAAGAACCTCGACTTGACCACCCTAAATCATTTTTTCTACCCAAGAAACCACACATACTTTCCTGCATATCGTGTTGAACGCTACTCTAAAACCCAAAATCATTTTTATCTTTAATTCAAGGTCCTGCCGAACAACGTTCGGACAGTATTATTCGCCGTAGCAATAAGAACAAATATTAATAACTCAAATAATTCCGCTCCAGAAAGCTCTTGCAGCAAAAACAGCCAGAATCGATGGACAGCAGCGTAAAAACAATTTGTAAAACTGTTGGAATGAACAACTCAATCGCGGCCGTGGCGGCGGAATTGTACCGACGTGTGTGGAATGCTGACAACATGTTAATGTAAGGCTCCTCACACACGACGCTTCATAATTTCAGTTAAAAAGACATCAGACATTATTCGTAGCACTACTACTCATAACCACACTTCCACTGTTGAACGTGCCTCCCCCAAATAAACGGGGTTTTGCAAAAATGACCAAACTTGACTGGCGGTTACGGGGTTATTCCAGTTTTCTCCCATGACAAATCCCCTTTAAGGGCGAAAAGAATAATTTTCAAAAATGAACTCTAGTATTCCCCCTTGATTTTTTTTTCAAGGGTCACTGCAATCATCTATAGTGATGCACATAAGGAAGCTGCTGTCTTCTTCTGGTAGGTTTTGTCACTCTACTATTTACTTGAATTTCTTAATAGGCAATATTGAGTTCCTTAAAAAAATGTGTTATGACTAGGTTTTTTTTACTTAAAAGTTCTAGAAGCTTTGATAAAAAGTATTAATGATTCCAGAGATGAATTTGCTCATATTCTAGCCAGAGTCGAGGTATAGACCTCAACTCTGACTAGAATATGAGCTTATGCCACAACCACCAGGTTAATTGAATTATCATAGACTTTGAAAAGAGACAAAATAACCCATCGCATGTCCACAAATCGCCAGAACGCACCCTAACACTCGTTATTTAGCTATTCACGTCACAGCACGCGTTCAAAAAGCGGCGAACAACGATTATAATTCGCAATCAAATGAACACGCCTCTACGTGTTCATTACGTACGTTTGTTACGTTAACGTTAACGGCAATTGGGCGATTAACGGGTTAAATACACGTTTATTTTTGACTTCGTTGAGTGAGGGCTGTCGGTTTGAAATGTGCTTCTGATGTGTCGATATTTTAATGCTGAAATTGGAAGTTTTATTTATGACATTTATTTATTTGTTTCGCCTCCAGGTACTCTACCGTACTTAACGAGTAACTTTATTGTTTTGTACAAAGCTCAGGAAAAAAACTTATTATCAGTACCTATTTATTATTTTGTTCTGAATAGAAGATTGATTAGAAATCATTTATTTACGTTTCCTATAAAAATTACTGCAAGAACCCGAAATCGAAAAAATGTGTATTGCCCATGGGTTAAAAACTAGTGTTGTCATGCATCATTTTAGGATTTTTCTTTTCTTTATCATTAAAACTTATCTGCTTCATAACTGATTATTTTGAGTAACTATAGTTAGAAATGTTTTTGACAATGTTTGACATTAAACTACCGATTATCAATTTAACTTCATTCTATATTTGTGTTGTGTGTAAGATAAACATTGCAAAAATGCTATTGGTGTTAAAATAAATAAATAAATAAATAACTGACACCCTTCACCTTCCCACGGAAGATTATAGCCCCTCGTATGAGATTAGAAAAAACATTATGTTAATACGTAATCCCTATTGTGATGTAACATACACTTCGTATTGAAAGATACAAGCAACAATAATTAAAATAAATAGAAAAGTCGATGTCGTCCGTTTGGTCAATATAGACATTTCGAAGTCATGATTACATCTTACGCAAACAAAATGTTATACAATCTATGAGGATGTTATGTTATTAAACTTCCAGAATTTAGCTGAAGCTAAGATACCCATGAATACAAGAAAAGTTTTGTATTTTTATAATAATTAAAAAATACCTACAAAAGATTTAACCTGTCAAAAAAATCTAATACAAAAACCACGTTACTACAAATAATAAATATTCTAATAGAAAGAGTAAAATATTCTAAACCCTTTTACAGAATAAAAAATTGAGGGAGAAAATCTATTAATAAAGAATACGAAAAAGCGTTAAGAATAAAAATAGTCTAACCTTTTTCCATCAAACTGTTAAAGTACACAATCATATGTGCAGTTGTAGCCTTTTTCTACCTCTATGTAGGTACCCTTTCCCTACATTGCAACGCACTCCAAACTTATTAATCCAACTCAGATTGAATTAAACATTAAACATTTGACGGAGGCTCCATTATGTGAAGCAATCTAAGTTCCCCAGGTCATGGCTGAGTTAAGTAACGCTAAGTTATATGCAGATCGACTCGACTGCTGTTTGTTTTTGGATAGTTGCTGTTCTGGGGTTTGATTGATTTTGGGTAAAATTCAGTTGAATCAAATGGATATCCTATGAACCTATCTGTACTTTATTTGTTCGCTTAGCAACACGCAATTCGACTTTTCTTGATATTAAGAACAATTTTTCGGTAGCCAGTGGAAGAGAAGTGGGAATCTTTGACAGTTGGAACGTTTGCCAGCGCGATATTTTATATGACGGCTGTTACAAATTCGTTTTCACGCTGAAAATACTTCAAAGGTAGGTAGATGTGCTGGCATTATTCTTTGAAAAATTGTATGTAAGTCAACTTTAAGCTTTGCTTTAGGTCCTAGGTATACCTACTCTGCGCATAATCACAATGGACTGAACTTATTTGAATGTCACACTATTCTCATACAAAATGCGCGTTGTCAAAATAAAATGGAACCTTTTCATAGTAAAGTTCCGCTTTAATTTCAGTTTGAAATGGTTTCATGTACTATCAATGAAGTAGTTACCTATAGAACTTAAAGTTAAGTGATGAAGAGCCTTTGGGCTTTCATGCCATTCTGATTGCGCGCGGGTTATATTTACTGCTTTTGTAGTTATTTGTTTCACAAAAATATATTTATTATTAAAAAAAACATGATATAGAAATTAAAAATAATATATTATATAATAAAATAATCGCGCAGTTTTGAATCCTAAAAACCTTTTCAGGATTTAAAAATGCGTAAAAGTATGTGAATTAATACAAAAATGTTCAAATAATAAATAATCGAAATACACAAAAAACCTCCTCGAAAGATCTCACAACTGTCGTATTAGTCGGCACGTCCCGACTACCCTCACATCTCGTCCAATTACACGTGAACACAGATAATAAAGAAGAAGGCTTCAACTCCACACTAGGCGATTATTACGGCTAAATGACCGTCTTACGCCCCGAATGGTCAAAGTAGAGAGAGCTAAGCGAGCAACATTTTTTAACCTATTAAAACGTGGTCGTTTTGGTCACCAATGACTGAGTAGGTAGATCATAATTCCATTTGCACTCACTGTTGGACATCTCTAGTCCCAAAGACCTTTTAACTTCATTCGCGCAAGGCCCGCGCAGGCTCGCTTTTCTACGCAATGCTATTGGTGAGTCATCGCGGCGGGTAGGTTAAATATTACTTCTGGTTCCCGTGACTCACTTACAGTGTATTTCATAAAAGACTTTCTATGCCATCGGACCATCAGACAGGCTCTTTGGTCTCTCCACGTCTCTGGATCACTATTCGATTACAGTTATTTCGTAGGGCATTTTACCAACATGGTGCTTAGCAATTTGGCAAACTTTACTGAGACCTTATAAGTAAGTAGTATTCTGGACGATAATTTTTTAGATTCCGGTTTTCCCCATAAGAGTCAATTTTAAGGGGGGAAATTGGAAAAAGCCTTTTCGTCTAAGAGGTTCACTTATTATTAATTAAGAAAGAAATCAATGTAAGAAATATTTTCCACTCATAAATTGCACCACACAAAGAAACGGCGGGGAGTACAGAGGGCCCTGTATTGCCATCATTACGGGAACTCATCTCCCGATGCGCACTATTGATAACTGAACCATCGCAAAAACTGTTTCAAAGAACACCTTTTAAAAATATATTGTTTTCAAAATGTCTGGGAATTGGAAGAGAGACTTTCGGTGCAGTGAACTGGAAGTTACAACTTATTTCCGTGCGCTGTTACGATAATAGACATTTCACACAGTTTGGTCTGGCTCCGAACTTAGCAGAGCTTTATAGTAAAAAATAATTGTTTTCTTTGGGTATCAAAAATTAATAAAATTCAAAAATTATCTCAAAATAAAATCGACTTCGACAGGACTTGAAGGCTTACGCACTATAATAACAAAAACTATATAGATAAAATGGCTGGACAATCCACACAGCCATCATCTAACCCCAAAGTAAACAGAGTTTGTGTTATAGATAGATAGGTACTAGATTGATTGATATACCTATCAAAGATGCATTATTTTGTGCCTTAACAAAACACTTCGCCTCTGAGGTCGCAAACATGTCACGTTATAAAATCTTCAATAATAGAAACGACTCCCAAGCCCCTCCCTCTGCATCTAAAACTATCAAGATAGACAGACACCTTATGTTTATCATTTCCATATTCTCTCCATTCAGCCCCGGAACTGTATTCAGCCGTCATTTATCCACCCTTTAAACTTTTTATTTCAATCCCGTTGACCCTTCAGTCCCGTAGGGTCCGATTGTGACAAGCCAGTTATTTCGCCTCACTAAACTTATTAAAAGGGTTGTCCTGATTGGCTTCCGACCCTAGTTGACCGACGACGTGTATTTTAAATAGTTCTTTAAGAAAGGCCCGATTTATTTTTGGTTCGATAAATCGGTAAATTGCCTGGTTTGAAGACCTTTGATTTTGATTGAAGTTTATTAAAAGGATTGGTTTCCGGGATAAGTTTGGTACATTTGGTATTTGATTCCTTATTCACAAAGAAAATTACAATCAAATACTAGTAATAAACTAGGTTTTTGATTGAATTATTTCGTGCACTATAACCAATTGAAGCCGGCATCCTCTTTTTTTTTAACTTTGAACGTTGAAGTTTCAATATTATTACATTTCCAATGATAACATTGTAACCCAAAAAACAAGACATATTTTAATAACAAAATCATCGGCAAAAATAGTGGTAATAAAAAAAAATATCTACTTCTTATTTATGTAAGGTCCTAGGGTTCCTCTAGAGTTTCAAGCACTGTAATCTACTCAGACGAGACAAAGGAAATGTAAAAGCGATAGGAATTGAACAAAATTGTCAATTCTACGCGATTTGGTCCAAACCGGCAGAAGACGTTCAGATTCTTCAAATACACAGTAGTAGTAGTAAGCAGAAGGGAAACAGCGAGTTATTTTATTTTAAAAACGATAAAATTTTGGTTTACCGGATGATTTGGTTTCTAATAGGTAGGTCGTCTATTGAATAGTTTCGTTTGGTGAACCACCCGCCTACCTTTGACTTATCTTTCACTGAAAAATCATGTCACAAAGAATGACATTGGTGATTAATTGGAGATTTAATTTTGACGAAATTAATTAAAATGGGATGCGTAATTTAATACAAGGCTGCCTTCTTCATAAATAAAACCAGTAGTTTTGCAAATATGACTTGCTTATTTGAAAAAAAAACGGTTTAGATGCGCCAAAGTTTACACTAAAAGACCACACCTACCTTTTAATTTTCTTCAATCAGTGCGTCTTTTCCGTACTTACTCCAAGTGTCTTTACCGTGGGTCCTTTGTGTTTGGTTAGGACCGAATCTTGAGGATTTGAATGTTGAAGCGACTTAAAATTATCATAATCCTGCATTTGTGCCTTTAAGTTTTCTGCATTATTTGCAGCTTGGAATCCTGAGCGGATCGGGACATTGATCTGTTTACTTGGGAAGGGGTTAGATACCGGTTACTTTTTGTAGAGATACTTGTTACAGCCACATCTTGAATGAACGACTTAACAGTTTATTGAATTGTTGCTTGAGATTTCACGGAAGAAACAGATGGCCCATCTATCTGATGTGGTTTTACTTTGCAATGCACATGCCTTACCCACGCTAGGTCTACGCCTAAGCCCTAAATGCCCGCTGCAATGCTCTGCCTTGCGCCCGTCAATCAGCTGCAATGAAATTTACCATGACAAAATCTTTAATATAATCATAATCAAACATTGATTTGCAAGAATACAAAATTACTATACAATATATCATATTTGTCATACTGTCATTGATATAAATCAGTTGAGCTACCTGTAGATTGTTTGCTACAGTTTGCAGTTAGCTCAATTGTTTCAATTGTATATACTAGTTCTAATTTCTTTCTATTATTCGATAGTTATTTTCATTGTCACTGAAGGTAATTGTATTCTTTGTGACTGAAATAAAATATTTTTTTAAGTAAATTGATTTTCGTGTTTTTGAATTCGCAACAGTTGAAATAAAGCTAACTCTTAGGGACGACGTGCCTAGGTACCTAATTAGAATAATAATCACCTCCAAAATATTCCCGACCTCATAACACGAACTACGAAAACGAGACAAATCTTACATACAGGGTGTAGGCATGTAATCACCAAGTTGTCTGACAATCGAGGCGACACAATATTTGCATATGCCCCCAGGCGCAAATGTGCACAGTGAATTTTAAAAGACTGGGTAACTTTCAATCTACGGGAGTGCTACGATAACCGTAGAGTGCTATAAAATGTTAGCATTCTACAAAACTCGTAACAATCTACGTTCTTATCAGTTCAATAATGGTTTTAGCCTAGTGTTAAAACATGAAAATGTTGCCCGTGACAGACACCGTTTTTCACAACATAAAAAGGAATTATTGAAAACACTGTTATATTTTTGTTTCTATTGTATAGATTCTAGCTCTGTGCACTGTCTGCGGTCGACCTTATATACAGGGTGTAACAAAAAAGAGTAACCAAACTTTCAGGTGGGGTGTAGAATCGAACACTGAATTCAGGAAAAATATTGGAAAAAAAATCCCGCCCTTTAGTTTTCGAAAAATTAAATAAATAGGTACGAAATTTTCACAACAGTAGGCAATAGACTCTAATACATGTGTCTATTTGGAATTAGAAAAAAATGGCCTGCGTACCTGTATTCATATCTTTTATAAGCCCATAACACCTTAACGGTGCCCTAATGAGCGGCCGCCCCGGTCATCGACCCGCGACATCATTGCAGCGGAAGCGAACAGGCTGCACGGCGTGCTTAGATATGAAGCCTACGTACAACAAATACATTCCAATTTTCCTCTAGGAATTAAAAATAAATAAATTATTTTAAGTCTTTACACACGTTCTATCGCGAAAATGCATAGTTAGTAGGTAGGTACATTCATTAAGCATGCACCTTCCTTCCTACTAAAAGATATTCACTACTAGCTTTTATTTTTTCATATCGTTGACTACCTAAGTACCTACCTACCTTCACATTGAACTTTAAAAACACGGTGAGTAAATAACAATGAAAGGTTGTTACAATTTGCATTTCCGAAGCACCAGATTGAGACAAGAAAAGGCACAAACTTTTAGCGCGCGAGAGCGAGATAGGTATACAAACTTAGTTCATCCGAATGTTCACCCAATGCTAGGCTTATTGTTAGTTTTGTCAAACTGTCTGTTATCATAGGGTCAATGGCCATTTAGTTGCATCATTGCAAGCGCAAGGTGAAGGTCGCGGCGGCGCTTATCGGTTATTTGTGCGTAAAAATGGCTCGTATGCGTTATTCAGATATTGAATACCACGAGATGATGCGAGTGTACTATGGGGAAGGGGAAAACAATTTGCGGGAAACAGTGCGCATTTATTTTTTGTTTGCTTGACCTAAAGTTTTAGTGTGGTTTTGTATTTTGACGGTCCTAAGCCCGTAAAGTACGAAGGGAAAATTGGAATGCATTGGCTAGCTTCCTACATAACTACAACACGTGCAGCCCGCCGCCGCGCGCGCTGCTGCGATATCGCGTGTCCGGTCGTGGGTGCCCCCCGTAAAAAGATGTTTATCTGCTAAAAAGGTGTACACAAGGTACGTAGACCTTTTAATCAAATTTTAATGCCAAATAAACACGTGCTTCAGTCGTTTGCGTAATATAGTGAAAATTCCGTATTTCTTTAATTTTTCGAAAACTAAAGGGCGGGATTTTTTTTCAATATTTTTCCTGAATTCAGTGTTCGATTCTACACCCCACCTGAAAGTTTGGTTACTCTTTTTTGTTACGCCCTGTATATTCTAGCGCTGAACGCTAGAATTTATAAGAGTCCTTTATTTATTTAATATTTTGTGGATATTACAAATTTAAGCTGTGGCTGAAATGTAGGGGCGCGAACAACCGCCGACACTAACTTTCATTTACAAATCATTTGTTGTTGCATGTTGGGAACACCCTGTATACTGTATAGTGAATGTTTCAATTGAGATCACACATTTGCATACATTTTGAAAATAATATGAATATAAAGTTATTTAGATTATTTTGTCGTTGTTTATTGAGTTTTTTAGACAAATTGGTTTTTCTTTTGAGATGGGTTTGAGTACGTTTGCTTGTATTACGTAAATTTTTATTCACACGATTATTGCATTGAAATGTTTGGTGGTGAAGGTACTTGCCGCATAATTATGAAAACTGAAAAACACAGGACAGATCAAGCTAAATGAAATCTATACCCACCCAGCAGTGGGTTATTATGCAGCACATGCCTAATAACAATGTTGGTCGTATAGCCACAAAGCAAGCATAGTTTCTGTTATGGAACATGGTGGCTCATATATGTACTAAAATATAAATAATATAGGTACTACATTTTTTTCATGTGGTGATTATGATAATCAGGAAGACGATAGGTAGGTACCCACGAGCCACCCTTTACCCTTTCCCCCATCACATTGAATCGCCAAAGCACCCTAAATGAATTTTCATCTCATTTAAATATTGATTTAAAAGGTCGAATATAAATATTGACCTTGCAATTGTCCACACTGATTGGGTGGACGCGGACACAGACGGACCACCCCGGATGGACGGACTCGGTTCGTTGGATGCCATTTGTTTGGCGATCGAGGCGACCTCTGCATTAGGTACTACAATTGGATTTGTTAGCGAAGATGAAAGAACAAAAGGTTTCGAAATTCTGAACTTTATCTCTACTTTGTATTGGGAATCAGATTTGTAATTAGTCAAGTAGTACGTTAAACAGCTTCTTACTTTAAGTGCGTAGTTTTGCACCTTCTTCCTGGCGGAGTTATAAAATTTTACCTATTTTTTATTTATTAATTTATTTATTTAATCCGGATGCCATCAGATTAACTTAATACAATACAAATCAAAATAGACACAGAAAGCTAATAATGGGCATTCTCAAATAGAATTATAATAAAGTACTTAAGTCACACTTAAGTAGTTTGTTATAATTCTATTTGTTTAAGTAAGTTTTACACTAAAAAAAAAGACGGGTTGCACTCCGGGAGTGCCGGCAGAAGTGAAAACTTGATTATTAACGTTGAGCATGTTTGATATTTTGGAATGGTTAGGGAATAATTTTGCACCAATTGCTTTATCAGTATAAAAGTACTATCATTTATGTGGTAGAATACAATATTCATTTATTGCGCTATCGTACACAAACATGACAACCTAAACGAAACAGTAGGCCCAGGCATACATTTTCGCCGCGCCGCCCGCGCCGTAGAGAGGGGATAGCTGTCTACTCTCCATCCGTCTTACGCTTTTTCGATCAGGTCACGTGTCCTGACGCGAGTTTAAGATTTTATACCCATTACAGAAAAAGTGCTCAACGCCGCTAAAGAAGTTTTCACTTCAAAAATTCCGTAGACAATTGCGTACCTACAAAATGAAGCATTAAAATTATACTAATTTAAATTAAGAAGAAAAAAACAAATAAGCGTAAAACTACATCATGTGCAAAAGAAGTTAAGAGTCATCATGATGCATCGCCTTGCCCTGTGAACGCTGGTTCGATGTTCAGCATCCTGCTGAAATCATGCTTGATTGTTAATTATCAAATGTTTTACAGGTCCCTGTTCAACGACTTTTGTTTTTAACTATAGCATTAGTAACTAGTCGCTGGATTGGAACGACTTCATAAAAATCATGTTTTTGAAAATCCATCTTGTTCTTTGTCGTATCCATCGACGGATCGAGCCATGTCTTTTTCGATCTCAAAATTCTTTTAACTCCGTTTTGCGTTTAGGTTTAGAATGCGCCCCTTTACATAAAGCCACGGGTGACTTATCACAAAAACCCTGTCAAAACACGTCACAATCATGATTAGCCGAAGCTCACAAAAGGGTGTCGCGCAAAAAGTTTGACAGCTCGTTACGCGGGGAGCGGGGGCTAATTGGACACTACCTGGCAAGGGGAGACGGGGACCAGAGAACTACTCGTATTGTGTGGAATTGTGTTTGAGATGACGCAGATCTTGTGTTTGACATCTGTGTTGGAAGAAAGGTTATTTGGAAACTAGAAGTGAATTTTCTTTGAAGTATTTATAGTTTTCTATTTGCTATTTGTAGATTTCGTTGTTCGTACGATAAGAGTGACATAATTCGTTTAAACAAGAGAAAATGTCTCGGCTCAAGTCTCAAACTCAGATTATTCTTGGTGGTCAGCAACGTGGTAATATTACTTAATAATTAATTTGTTTTTCGTCTCCTACGTCACTTGACCTCGTGGCGCTATTGGCAGCGCATCCCGTACTGAGGGAGGATTGCGGGTTCAAGTCCCGTCCAAATCAATTTTTTTGGGATATTGTGTGACAAATCAAAAATATATGTTAATCCAGTTTTCCTCCTGAAATCCCCCCTAAGGCTTTATTTCCGTTTCAGTTTAATTTCATAATTTGACCTTTTCTAAGTGTTCATTTAATGTATTTATGGAAATAAAGAGTTTTGATTTGCAAATGAATAAGTGGTTTAACATTTTCATTGCCATTCAGCTGCAACTGCGCCGACCGCCGCTGCGGAGTGCTGCCAGAAGTTCGTCGGCGGCAGTCAAAGTGGTAGCGATCAAAACCCACTACAAAATTTCCACGCACACATTACTTTTTCTCGAAATTTCTTAATACATATTTTTGTTGCAACTTTGCAGACGTTATGTAAGTAAATAAAGATATAATGAGGTATATTAGATGTAAAAACCTACGTCGAATTAACCCTCAAATGCGCTCGCATTAAGAACCCCCTAAGCCCGGCTGCATTTAATCTCTGTAATTGGTCGAAAGCTTATGAAACTTGTTATGAGTATTACGAATGCGGCTCGCCAGCCTCGGAATTAAATAACATTGGATAGCCGAACTTTGCCGTGGTTCTAACTACAGATGGACCATTTTGAAGCCTTTTTGTGCTTCAGTGAGGCCTCATTTTACAGAGTGTTAGTAGAAAATTTTGCTGTTGGAAATTCGATGGAATATCAAAATTAAAGTAGAAAATCCTGCTTGATGTGATGAGTCAAGCAGGTAGTTTTGAAAAAAAATTATGAGGGCTTATTGAGGCCTTAGTTAATAAATAGGGTAAGTAGGTCTGTCATAAGAATATACCTATTATACTATTATTATATACTACTTATTAAAGTTACAATATCTTTATTATGAAGGAAATTACAATCAAATAATGGAAACAAATTAGAACTCATATTTTTAATTGAAACAATTCAGCTAACTGCAGACTGTTGCAAACAAAATTCATTCACGTAACAAAATATGCAGTTTTTAAAACTATGGACTGTCTGTAGTTGTAAAATCTTTGACTCGCAGGTAATACATGTTCCAATATTGCAGAAGAAGGCAAAGTTTTCCATTTTGCGTGGGGCGCCCGTAGGTCTAACTTATTTTTTCGAGAAACCTGTATTTTACTTACGGAACGTAAGAATTTAATGTTTTAAATTCAATAGAAACATGCCAGCAAAGGCGAATTTAGACACAACGTTTTTCGCGGAGTTCCAAATTCGAAAAAGTTGCATCAACCGTTTCTGATTGGTCGAATGCATTCGTTTCCAGTCGAGTGGACGCGCGCGTTCAATAACAGTCGCCAATCATGCGGCGTTCGAAATTTAAAAAAGCAAAATGGACGAACGCGACCGTTACTAATTTGACACGTGACGTCACATTTGTTCTGCTGCTGTCATTGGGCCATCGGGCACTGTTAATATTGAAAAATTAATTGAGTTTTTTGCACTAACTGGCAATTGTTTCCGAAATTCAACATCGAAACCCTTTGTCACCGAATAGCGGCTATTGTCTCCGACTGAAGCGCGCGGTGGCGCCATTATAACGGCAGCCAATAGAGTTGACACCAATTATCAAGTGGGTTCACTCAAAGTGCCTAATGGAAATTTAAACACTCGTTTCCGCGCGCACAATGCAGCGGCGACACCCCTAATTGTCACTTTTTTACACTTTATTCCTCAGTTAAAGTGTCGAATTGGCTATTGTGGAGGTGCAATCGTGCGGCAGGACAGTCCTCTCGACGGCTTTTTAGTTTTTGTCACTGGCAATAGATACAAAAGTGGAATTTTTGTTCGGCGATGCGTTGCGCAAGGAATGCTGGCTTTTGTGCCCCTCGCGTAGTTTTGATTAACTTTTAAAAGACAATCAATGCCTGAAAATTGCCTGAATTCCAATTCAAAAACTAAATTTTGTTTCAGTTTAAATTTTTTTTTTTTACAGTTTGACTACGTGCTGGTTTACTGTTAACTCATCTGTAGTCTGTGGCAACTGGTTGAGTGGAGTAAACCTAGATTGAGCAATATCAACAAAAATATGCCTACTACAGTTACTTATAGTATTTAGTGAGTAGTATTTTGTACACTTTGCAACATAATCATAATTATGTAGTAAGGCAAGTATAAATATAAGTTATGTTGCAGATGTAAATACTCACGTTTTTTTTCCTGTTATAAACATGTAACAAAAATATATGAAAAAACGCTCAAAACTATTCGAAAACTTAACATGAGTTAATTTAATTTCGGCGTTAAATAATTTCTGAGTAAACGCCATAAAGCCACGTTGAAGTTTATAATCAAAGAACTCTACCTTCAATATGAAGAAAAATAATATAAACTTCCAATCCAAATCATCTGATTCACTATCTAAGCGTCGATGAATAGAAATCAATTCAGTGTGATTGGCATATTCGTTACTCTAATCCGCGATGATCCTGATATCACTAATGAAATCGAAACATAGGGGCAACGGGATTGTGATAATTATTAACAGTTTGGATAGATTCGACGAGTTAGGGTGAGGGCTTATCATTTTCTATTAATAGAGCTTTCCAGCAGTGGGTCACACTGACTGCGTATGATGATCCGTGAGCTTTTTATAGGGCTTGTTTGAGAGTATTAGCAACTACCGATTCACATGTTACAGCTGCCATTTACAATTGCTGGTACAATAACCATAATTTGGAGTATGGTAGGAAGATAATCAATACCCTGCCTTCAAAAAAGGTAAGTACCAGCAAGTAATTAGAGATACAATGGGACTTGCAAAACAATTCAAGTCGACGGACGCTGCTGGGCTATCATCAAACTTACAACAAATAATAATTATAAAATATTTTTTTTAATTATGGAACAAAAACAATGGACATGGTTATAAATGGAAACGATGGCATCTGCAGAATGTGTCGCAGATGAGAACGCCTCCTCCGAAGTTAAAGTTTTCCAAAAAAAGTAAAAATTACAAATTAGAAAAATATAGGTGAGTTACTTAATTTTTATTATTCTGTATAGTTTTATAATATAAAAAAGTAAAAGAAATCAACCAAAAATTACGAGCTAATTCCTAATTGTTTAGAATTTTTATATAGTCTTAGTTAACCAGTCTCTATTTGGAAAAATGTGGGTGTATGTGTGTGTGTATATATATATATATATGTGTGTGAGAGAGTGTGTGTGTGGGTGTGTATAGTATATGGGAGAGTATGTGTGCGTGTGTATGGGGTGCTCCCGAGGACACCGGTCTCTTAAGAGTCCGGGCGACAGGAGCTTCCAAGGTACCTATGTGTTATTTTATTATGTGTTATCATTCGACAAATTAAATGTGTTAGGTACTGAAGCTGTGTTTACAAGGCGCTGCTTCACCTCACCACGAGCATTGGTCTGTAATGTAACATTCTAAGACGAGTCTGTGGGCATTATGTTACAATACTGTCTCCCTGACTGGCGGACATCCCTCCCGGTGTAATGGTTGAATTAACCTAAATTTTACATTACTGGCCGGTGACGGGCCGCCTCGAGTTCAGAATTCAGAAGAAGCTGTAGCAGATTTTTGACTGGGCTAACGTATCATAGCAAAAATTATACCGTAGCGCGCCGCCGCCGCCGCCTTGAAATCTGTCAAAAATCTGCTACCTAGCAGAGGAGGTATATTAACTCCAAGTTTTTTCAGACCTAATCAATTAAATTCCACCTAAATTCTAATCTCCAAAGCTTTAATTACATTGATCAGTACTTTTAATCGCACACCCTCACACAAGTGCTGTTCAAATGAAACAGCGAGACAAGCAAATACAGACGCGTCTGTGCTTTGAGGTGTACTAACGCAATTTACGCCCGGCAAGCGCAAACTCATTTATTGACATGGAAATTTAAGGTTTTAATACAATTTGTATTTAGATACGACGGTGTGATCGGTACGGCTGTTGAACTTTCAACATAGGTGATGTAGTGTGGTGTACCTACCTAAATAACTTTAGATATAGGTAAATTAATTGTTGAAAAAAGTTAGTGCTCGCAAGGTCTACTGTTCGTAGAACTTCTAGTAATTATCTAGTAACGATTATCAAATAGGAGAAAAGAGAGTATAATTTGACATGAGGTTTGATCAGACAACCGGCTGTACCTACCCGTGCAATGTAGTTGAAACCCGCTGTGCTATGTTAGCAAGGTTTTATCGATGAAAAATGATCGCAAGCACAAAAGCATCGATAGGCCAATCAGGTTTGATTATGCTAGGCTAGGTGTTAGTTCAAACCATAAATTAATTTCAAATATCAATAATGATGCCTGTTTATGGAAATCGCCGGCAACACTAGTTTATTCCCTTGTCATTAACAGCACGTCCATTTAATTCCTGCTGACAATCAGGCACATTACCTGCTAAACATTCGTATCGCCCACGCACACCCCCTGCATGTATTATAACTTTATAAGGAAGTCATTCAGGTATGTTGACTAATTTGATCATTAAAGGGTAGTGTCCTGGGTAAAAAGTATATTATTCTAATTAGTCCATCAGTTAGATTGTCAGAAGATATTGTACACGTATTTTTTCTTTTGTCAATTAAATACAAAATGATAAAAATAAAGTTTGGGAAAAGTTTTGGGAGAGGGGGTTAGTGCCGTCACACCTTGCTAAAAATTTTCGCTAGTTCGAGAAGTACCCTATAGGTTTTGTTCCATAGCAAGAACCCAAAAATTATTTTTTTGAGATTAAAATACAAAACAGTTTTCGCATTTTGCCCTTTATTTGTGCTATTAGACCTTGCTTCTTGCAAAATTTTATGATTCTAGGTCAACGAAAAGTACCTTTTAGGTTTTGGTATCTATAATAATACCTATCTACAAAGCAATATAGAAAGCAATACTATTAATATTTTTTAACATAAAATAAAACAATTGTTAATTAAGAAGGCCTATTACAATGATAATAAATATCTGATGGATAAATTCTTCAATAAGACAATTGTAGCATCCGCTGATGGGATGCTAGATTTGGGAGACAACAATGCATTGATTATTAATTAATTTAGATATTGACATTGTATTTATTGAAAAACATGTATCGTGAATTTGCATGCTATAAAGCGAATCATAGTTGTGCGCATTCTATTTTAATTTACCACCCCCGTTACCCATGTTTCTCAAAATAAATGAATTTGAAATTTGAATTTGGTCCATGGCGAGATACAAAAGTATTTTTTTTAAGAATAAACTACTAATTACGGTTTTCTGTCTGTCTGTCCGTCTGTCAACCCCCTTTACTCAGGAACGCGTGGAGGTATCGAGGTATTGAGTTTTAATGTCATGTAGACTCTTAATCGACAGCATGCAGGACCGCGATCACGGTGTGGCTAACTAAAGAAATACCTTCTTGTATTTTTGTTACTGACTGTACGTTAGTTAAATCTCATGGACCCGTTGGGAATTCATGTATGATCATTTAAAATTTTTGTTATTTTTTTCATGGACCCGCTGGGAAATAGAGAACAATAGAATCATGAACCTCTGGGAATAAGCCCCTACATTGGGGACGTTTCCGACTGGTATTGATATAGATTAGTGGAGCTAAAACAAAATAAATAAAACCGTCTCTATAAGAGACCTGTCGTACAACGATTGTAAATCAAAGCTCAACGATTACCTTAAATCCCTAACCTATGATCAGACTGAGGAGTTATTTCGTAGAATATCCTGAAAATCCACCTAATCCCTATCACATAATATCTACCTAGTAACTTAAGTGACTTAGCATACCTTTCTTCCATTTTTTAGGTTAAATAGTAGTATTTTTTATGTATATACTAAATTAGATATATTTTCTTATGTCATTGATCTCTATATTGAACTTGTATATGTATTTTGTGTTCTTTTCATTTCAATATACACCATTGTGAGAAAAATAAGCCCGATGTTAGCCAGAGCAGGAGCCCTCGCTTCTTAATACAAGTTTCGACTTAGCAAGAGCGAGGAACTCATTAGCGAGGACTTAAAATGGGTCTTTTTCACATATCAGTTACCAACTATCTTAAGACTATATCTATAAGTTCATTTATTTAGAAATATTGATGACGAAATAAACATTTTTATCTTTTATCTTTTATCTTTAGCTACCTGTAGCTTGTTTGCAACAGTCTGCAGTTAGCTCAGTTGTTTCAATTGTAAGTACTAGTTCTAATTTATTTATATTATTTGATGCTAATTTTTTTGTCAGTAAAGTACTTTTTATATCCCATAAATATGACTTTGATCCCAATTTATTCAAATAATCGTTTCAGCCATCGGTGATTGTACTGAACGTTGAATTATTAATATTGAAACAAATAAGAAAATTTCAACTTTTAGTGAATTGATTAAGCTAAATTATACATAATATTTTCTGTTGTATCTTTATTAAATTTCAATAGGTAAGGCGTTGGATTAAAAAAATATCAAGAAGCGACAGCGGGGCAATGCAGCCAGCGCTTTGGGGACGATTCCGACTGGTATATTATTATATGGATCAGTTGAGCTACTTATAGATTGTTTGTAACAGTCTGCAGATAGCTCAATCTTTTCAATTGTAAATACTAGTTCTAATTTGTTTCTATGATTCGATTGTAATTATCTTTGTTAATAAAGAAAAGCAGAGGCATGTCTATTAATACGGGTCATCCTTTGTATTCCTTGGCCTAATTTTGCCTATGTCTTTTGCAAAAATCACGGAAGAAGGCAGTTCCTGATTTCAGAATCCCATGTCCAGCACACACAGGTTTGCGGAGATCGGCTTCTGATACGGGAAATCAAAGCGGGGAGGGTTTACGTCAATAAGCCCTTCCGAGGGTCAACTTATTTAGGAATTGATAAACCCTTGCCCTCGCTGACAATAGTGAGGAATGCCTGATTATTCTGACAGGCCAGTCGAACTTGGGCTGGTTAGTAAACTTAATTTAAGAGTCCACCCAACCAGCCCAAGTTCCAACGGCCTGTCAGAATAATAGATTCGTTCATACCTTGATTATGAGCGACGATTTCGTTTTTTGGAACGATACTTGATTCAATTTGTTTGAGAACCCTGACAACTTCATAATACCTACATAAATATTAATTTTTTTATTTTTAGGGTTCCGTACCTATATTATAGGATCACTTTGTTGTCCGTCTGTCTGTCTGTCTGTCCGTCTGTCAACCCTCTTTTCTCAGAAACGCGTAGACGTATCGAGTTGAAATTAACGTCTAATACTCAAGTCCGTAACCTCTAGGAGCCGACATATAAATAAAACTTCTGAGTCAACGCAATCAAAAGTTACAGCCGTTTACGTCCGAATATTTTGAAATTTCCATTGGAATCACATGCACACAAAACCTATAGGGTACTTCCCGTAGACCTAGAATCATGAAATTTGGTGAGCAGCAAGGTCTTATAGCACAACTAAAGGGAAAAATCCGAAAACAGTAAAATTGTAGTTTATTTATAAAAAAATACTTTTGATTCTCGCCATGGCCCAAAACCTATAGGGTACTTCCCGTTGACGTAGGATCATAAAATTTGGCAAGAAGCTGGGTCTTATAGCACAAGTAAAGGGGAAAATCCTGAAACCGTAAATTTGTAATTAATACACTAAAAAAAACTTTTGATTCTTGATATAGAATAAAACCTGTACCATATAGGTTTTGGTCTATAGCAAGAAGTCTAGTGTACCCAGAATCATAAAATTTGGTAAGAAGCAAGGTCATAGAGCACAAATAACGAGAAAAATCTGAAAATCGTAAATTTGTAGTTCATTAACAAAAAAAAATATTTTTTTATTCTCTCCCTCGACCAAAATAGACAGGGTACCTACTTCTTGTTGAACTAGAATCGTGCGCGAGTCCGACTCGCTCTTAACGTTTTTTTTTAAATACAGGCACAACAAACAACTATATTTTTAACTTAGGTATAGGAGTCGCATAGTAAATTTAGTAAAAATATAGCCCACTACGTTTACTCAAATATGATAATAAACTAATCAAAAATTATCGCTTCAGGTTGCTTACTAGTTTAGAATACTAAAACGAATTTACAACAATGAAACAATAATAAAAACAAAAAAGTAAAGGCAGATAGAATTAGGGACCTTTTATTTCTCTAAAATTTTGTAGACACAATGTCTACAAAATTTAAAAAGAACTCATCTATCATACGGCATATCCGCGTATAAAATATTACATTGACCCGATTTATTCAATTAATAGTGTTGGTAGTTGAACCGAACCTTGTATTATTGAGAGTGAAAATTAATAACTTTTGTGAAAATCATGACCGAGACCGAGGCGGTCGCGTACCACATTTCTGGTGGAAAGGCAGCCCGCCTTCCCACCAGAAATGTGGTACGTTGCTAAGTTTCCAGCCAACCAATAGGATCGCTTCTTTATCGCATAGTTTTTGTCAAAATGAAAATGACGCGATAAAGAAGCGATCCTATTGGTTGGCTGGAAACTTAGCAACGTACCACATCTCTGGTGGAAAGGCAGCCGAATCGCACCTCCGACTCAGTCCGTGGACGTCGTAAGAGGCGACTTAGGACTCAAATACACGGACTGAACGTTGCCGACGGCAAGGCAACTGCAATCGTAGCCGTATACGTCCTAAGTGAACATAGGAGAGGTAGGGTAGCAGCTTTCGCATTTGCGATCACCAATACCCCTACCAAGTGTGGTGATTATGGCACCTCTTGTTTGGTCGAGGCCTGTTCAACAGTGGACATTATGTGAACTGAGGAGACATACAATATGGGCATATGTCATAAGCTTTATTAAAATACATTAGAACTACTGCATTTTGACACACAATATAAGTGAGCAAAAATTGCATGGTTTTTGAAGCCCATGACAATCGTACTGCATCAAAACGAATCTTGCCTCCGCCAATATTCTTTTTGATTTCAATCCAATGGACGTCACGCAGTGTCCACCTCTTTCTCAAACAAACTCTTTACCAAAACAATAGTTCTTCTTACACTGGTTCACCTACTGCCCAATCCCAAGAGAAGGCCCTTTTGATACTGCTAATAAAATTCGTGACCTCCAGATAAGTAGGTCCTGTTTAATACATCTTTATCAACAAAACTCGTAAAACCGTTTTATAGAGTTTCTAGATAGCCTTCGGTTTTGGTAAGCGATTACAGCGGTGATAGGCTCGCAACCTGTCACTCGAAATGATAACTTAAATAAAGGTCTATAAAGATTAAAGTTGGATATGCCTTTTGACGGGTTATTCCAGTTTTCCCCCCTGAAATCCCCCCTAAGGGGGAAAACTGGACTCCAAAAAAATGAATTCCAGTTTTCCCCCTTGAAGATTAGCCTTAAGGGGGAAAACTGGACTCCAAAAAAATGAATTCCAGTTTTCCCCCTTAAGGGGGATTTGTCAAGGGGGAAAACTGGAATAACCCCTTTTGACTACCTAAAAATTTGGATTGCAAGGAATCACATAGAAATACGTAAATTAATTCTTCTTTTTACCCGACCCGACGCAGACAAAAGTCTGAGGTTTTATACATACGATTTCATACATCAAATTCTAAAATTCAAATTCCTTCAAGCTCCTTTTTGGCGCGTTCTCGGAAAGGTATGCGTTCAGCCAAACAAAATAATTTTAAATAAAACTAGCACAGGCTTACGCTTTGCTAGACATATTCTCAATAAAGGATTGATATGAAAACAAAACATACTATTTTAAAAACAGTAGGTAGGTACCAAAGTCCAAGCGTCAAATCAGCTTATTCGCTTATTACATCGCATTGCACCCGGCCATGTGACCAATCAGGGGCCGTGACACGTGTCATTTCGCACCCCTTTGATGCGCATTCCTCCGTGGGGCGCGTGCGGACGGGCGGGTGTAACGCGGCGTGTTTAATGTTTTGGTCAATTGGACGTAAAAGATGCCTGTAGTGGCAAACGTTAGAAAACTGCTTATCTCAATTTGACGTAAATATGTCCACTGAACTGCCTGAAAGCGGCTTTTCTCAATTTGACGAATTAGATGCTTTCAAAAGTACATAGACAGGTTGAGCCTTTAAGTTGGTTTGGTAAGGATCCGATCACAACTGCCAAAAAGTACACTGCCTTCTCTGTAAACACAACCTACCTGTGTAAATGACGCGAGCTTCCCCCAAAAAAAACACAAGCTTATGCAAATTAATATTACAACGTAGGTTACGCTACCTACTTTTCAATTGTAACTATATTACCGCCTATTCGACTAAGTTTGTACGTACTTGCCTTTATCTGTTTTATAATGTCTGTGCTGTTTTTGCAAAGCCAAATAAATGTATCTTTACCTTTAAAGTGTATTATATAACGCACTGAAGAAATAGAATTTAGGTACTGTATTTCAATATGAAACGTTTTCAGAACATAAACCGAGCCTAAACTAGGATCCAGTTTTTAAATAACTCTAATAATTATATTTAGAAAAATATATGGTATAAACTGCCCTAAGCGTGTTTTCCCCGCTGGTCTGCCACAGCGCAATAAACCCCGTGGGACGCGCGCAGAGCACATTGCCTGTGACGGATCAGCATTATCGTTTGACACTGCATTTATTTAACTGGACCTTTGTTCATTATTTTATACTGGGTTGGTACCAGCCCAAGTGGTATTATATTGGTATTGGTTAAAAATCTCCTATTTTTGATGAACGTTTTCGATCAAGACCGACCAGAGTTTTCTGTGTAGTCATATGGACATCCTACCTATCCTAGCCTATCCAATCCTACTAATAATAAAGTTTGTGAAATCTGAATTTTTGTTACCTATGATTTCAAAAAGTACTGAACAGATCTAGATGAATTTTGGTTTACGTTTAGAGCAAATCCTAACTTAGACAATAGGTTACTTTTAGAAATAAAATCATGGACTGCGTACCTAATTTTTTTAAATATTTTTAAATGTGGTATTGCTAAGTAATAACATTTGCCATTTTATAATTTAGGGCGAACAAAATAACCTACTAGTAATGATTTCAAGACAGATTTTAACGTTGTGCAAATTAAAGTTATATCGTACAAAACACGATATCTAATAATACTCGATATTACTGTAAAAAAGAAAAATTGTTTTATTTGACACAAGTAAACATACAATACTCAATCTAAATAAATCCACCCACTCCTGATCTAGTATATAATGTATTTCAGGAGTCAGTGGCTTTTCCCATGTAAAAGACATTGACTGTAATTAGATATTTTAACATTTAATCAATACCGTGGCGGAAATTAAGCCCACGCCCTCTGTTATAGTTAGTTCTTAACTAACCTTTCACGTCACAGGGGTTGATTTTGCTGGACCCTGCCCGGTCCATCTTCGCTCAGAAATAGCAGTTATAAATCTAGGGACAGTCAGAGAACGACACAATAAATAGGAACTCAAGCGCATCAGCGTATGAAATCTAAACATGACTGCGCTGATTTACGATATTGGACGCGAGAGGGCGCGACCACCGGAACCGAACGTTTTCTGCTTTTTGCTGAGCTTGTTTAGTTGTTTTGTTCATAGTATTGTTACTGTTGAATACTCTTGATAAATAAACGAGCAATCACTGTAAAAAATTAATGCAATTTTAAGATTCGATTCCTTAAAAAAGCTACTTATATTCGTAGCCAAGACAGGTTAACAATTGATCCGCTTACATTAATGATGAATTCGTCAAGCTATGTATACCTACGTAACTATCGTAGCTCAAGGCCGCTCCGCGGTTTTACCCATCGTGGTTTTGAGCACCATTTAGGACCTGGGGACCATTTAAGAAAAATATTTAAAAAGGTAAGGACAGAATTGGGCAATTTACCGCGGAGCCTCCTTAATTTAAAGTAACAAAAGAACTAGTTCTCCAGATGTAATGGCCAGATTTGAGTGTCCTCCTCAGCACACATACCATACATCCATACATAGGATGTATGTATGTATGGTATGGATGTATGGGTATGGTGGTATGTTTGGGGAGCTAAGCAAGGGTGATTTCGTTATAATCACCACGCTTGGCGGATTGGTCTTCCAAAGGAAGCTGATGCTGCTACTCTGCCTTCGATAGGCTTCCTTAATCCACTCTTATAACAACCACGGCTGGATGTGGATGGGTCCATTGTCACGCCGCCACCACCACGACTATGGCAGGTCTTTAATAATTTTGCTTGCAAATCAAAGGCAAAGTTAAGCTGATATGAAACATGTTTAGTTAAATTACGAACCAATTTTTACATTGTTATATGAATACTACCATTTTACCGCCACTTATTTTAAAATCCATTTGAAAACTATGATATATTTTCTGGTTGGAAACATAATCCTCTTCATAAATGACAAAGGCCCAGTTCCTGAAGCCGTACAATGGCGAGTTGGACAAAATGGGCAAATCCTACATTTTGCGAAATATCCGAAGTTGTTTCAGCATTGCAGAACTTCACACTTTATGGGCTTCTGTGCTCTATCGCTTCGCCAAGTAGTGTTACATTCTGGGCGATGTAATGTACTACCGAATAATAGTTGATATTGTCGAATGAAAATAGAAGAGAGAAGTTTCTTCTTCAAGTGTTAAGATTTTTGTGGACTTGGCCATTCTGTGGAGGCGATCTCGAGGCAGGAGCTGTCTTATTTCGAGAAAAATCTATAAGAACTTCGTCTTTTGCGTCACGTGCTGTGATACAAGAGACTGAAGTTAACAAAAAATCAGAGCGACTACTTTATTTCCTACATTTGTAATTTGAAATTTATGACGTTTCCAAGAGAATAATGTCTAAATGAAACAAAGCACTTTGAGTTTTGAGTTTTGCTACGGTCGCCGACTGGATCGAAATGGCAAGGGACCGGATTAACTAGGTATACCTAGACGACGGCCGAAGTGGATCTGCACTTGGGGTCGTAGCGCTATGTCCGTAAATAACAAACCTTATGTATCTATTTAGAAATCAATTTATATCTAATAACTAACATAAAATTATGCTCGTTGGTTTGACTTTCAAAGCCTATGCTGAAATAATAATGAAAATCTATAGCTGTAATATACATAGAAAAGTAATAATGTTTTAATCAGAGCGAAAAGCAATGCAATGAATTTTCATACAACCAGATAGGGGAGGTGGGGAAAACAGGCAGCGTTATGGAAATTTAATTATTTTATAGTGCGCACAATAAAACGGGTTTTAGGGAGGCTCTGGCGGGATGTAATGTATTGTAACAGTTCGCAGAAAGGTTTCTAGGAATAGTTCGGATAGTGGGCAATGTGAGCATGGCAGTTATATTAAATAGAGCTTTCAGTGGCCTGTATTAGATGTGGAATATAATCGGCAGATTCAAAAAAATCAGAATTGCCTTCCTTCCTGTATACTTGAAGAAAATTACAATCAAATAATATAAATAAATTAGAACTAGTATTTACAATTGAAACAATTGAGCTAACTGCAGACTGTTGCAAACAATCTACATGTAACTCAACTGATCCATATTAATACCAGTCGGAAGCAACCCCAAGATGCTGGCTGAATTGCCCCGCATATTTCAATTATATTATATGTTATTAATTTAATCAAATAAATAAATAATAATCGTCCGATGTACCATTTCAAGTAGTTGTCTGAGTAGATCAATGTAAATATATAAAATCCATAAAGTTTATCTTAGAATGAGGGTAGGTACTCTATAATTTGAATAAAACATTACTTACATCTTCAGTTTTAAAATAAACAAGTTATTCCGTAAACCAAATTGAATTCACCTTACAAACAATTAAGAGCCAAGAAATTAATTGTGAATTTCACGTAAAGCCTTAATTATAAACACAATTGACAATTAAACAAATCCGGGATCCGGATGAGCGCAGTCGGGCGGCGAACGAAGACGGCCGGTGTTCGTTCCCACCGCCTTCACCCGGCTGGTGCTAGGGTGGGGAGACTGGGTAAAGAATGGGGTATAATGTATAACGGTTATCTGGAATGGGGTACATGAACAGATTTTTTTTTATCGATTATTGAAGTATTAACTTACTGAAGTATTACCGAAAAAAAATATAACACCCGCGAAATTAAAAATGGGTCAGATAAAAACAAAAACTAGTTCGGGTGATAAAAACGCAGACGTCACGTTCGCTCTTGCCATTGAACTTGAAATTTAGCGATTGATTGATATTTAAAAGATATTTTAGTGCGAAAATGTGCGTTTTAATTTCCTAATAATATTTTTTAAAGTTGACTGGTACCTATTAGCAACTGTAGTTAATTGTAATAATAAAAAACTTGTACCTACTCTTCACACTGAGTAAGGAAACAGCCCTTAGTACGTCCCCTGGTGCCAGCCATCCGGGTAATCAGATGAAATCCGTCAACCAGACAAAAATTAACCGGCATTTTCATATTCAAACTTAGAAACTGGCTAATTTGAGGAAATTATTAATTCGAGAGCTTGCCGAAAGTTGAATTATATTAGAATGGACCTTCTTTAATATGGAGAAATTAACAAGTCTGTTCATTAACCTTTTTTAAATTTTTTAGTTCAAGAAATTTTCAAATAGAATTGACTTTATTTGATTATACCATAACCATATCTTTAACTTTTATAGTAAAAGGTCAGTAATTTTTTTCTTTCCTCTTGTAGTTGACTACCAAAAACTCCAATAAAAGTGAACCCAGACTCTAAAAGCACCAGAAAATGCTTGAATGCTTCAATCAGTGTTGCACAACACATCAATCTCTGCTAATAACCGACAGGAATAATTACGTCGTTGTAAAAGCGCATGCGGGGCGGGGCGCGCGGCAGGGCGGGCGGCTGCGTGAGCGCTGACGCGGTAAATTTGATCGCGCGGTTTCGGCTTACCGGGTACGTTTAGTTGTTTTCGTACAGGCTGCTCTTGAAACTCGATTGTTACCTGTCGTCCAGTTTTTCAGCAGGAGAAATTGAAACGCTCGAATTTTTTTTTTAGCCGAACCGTAGTGAATTTTCTTGATGATTTAACTTTGTGAAAAAAATCTGACCAAACGCTACATCAGCCATTGCATTTTTCAGGACCAACCATCAGAAATCAGAAAAATTGCATTTGGAATCCCTTTTTTTTAATCATCTCATCGGTATTTTACCGTAAATTACTTTATTACGCATTTTATACAGAAAATATAGACGGCATGTAAAAAATTGACGAGTAAATTTACCTAAGACAGGAAACTTTATTTAAGTCTCCAGCAGCCGCCCCCTGTATAAGTGCAGCGGCGGAGCGGTTCGCGCGCAAAGAACCGTGAAATTGGTATATTCGACGATCCAATGAATAATTAATATTGTTACGTGCTGCCATATCTAGATTAAAGCAGATCGCATCTGCATGCATCAAATATGTGGGAAACTCAGCCTGCTAGCTAGGCTTAAAGGAGTAATGGATTGCTCTCGGCGATATCAAAATGTTCTTTAAAAGTATTAAAATTATCATATATCGGATTTCAGAGGGAAGCTGCATCTACATAATCCATTTAGGTGCTTTCAAAACTTTTGTTGTGTAAAATGCTATCTTTTGTTGTAAATTGAAAATTGCCACCATGCATAACCAACGTTGCTTTTTCCTGTGTTGTTCTTTTACGTTTACCATATTTTAAAATACAATGTGAAACACAATTTGAAATGCAACAATCCTGATTAAAGAAATGGAAAAAGTCATGCTCTATTTACCTACATCTTTAAAAAAACAACCTATTGTAACCTTGAAAAATAAAACCCTTTCTACATGTTTAAGGTAAGTAACCTACACGATCATGATTTTCATCAAATCCTCCAGTAAGAACTCAGGTAAAATAAAAACCTCCGTGAAACAATTGATAGATAATGTCCCTTCACCCGGAGGATGAATGGGGCCATGAATCACGCGCGCGGGTAATCTGCCATCGATTGCGATTAATTCCGCGCTTACCTGCGATTTTTACAACGCACTAATTAGTCAACCTTTTTGGGATTTGAATAAAAAATGTGCCTGATTTGAAAATTCGTTTAAAACGTGAATAAAGTTAAGGAGGAAACAATTGGTTCTTTTGCAGCTTCAGTTTTTCTTTGCGTTAGTGAATAGATGTAATTATTATAGATAATAGAAGCAGGGTTCCTAGTTTTACAAGTTTGTACGTCCTCTGTAAGGTAAAGTTTTTTTATTTGAAGTAATGTCGAACAACCGTTTGCAAATGATAAGTACTTACTGAATTGACCAGGGGTCGTTCTTGACCATTTTCCTAATAATAATTCTTTGATAAAAATGAAAGGCACATCGGTCTTTCTTGCCCATTTTCTTCGAACAGTAGTGTGTAGTTAGTGATAAAAATAAATAATGTCAAAAATAAATAAATTAATAATTCTTTGATAAAAATGAAAAGGGCAAAATTAATGTGTATAATGCACAAATTCCGTATTATTTAGGTTAACCAAATAACACAATAGAAGGTTATCCTCAACTTAATAAACCCGTGGCACGATCAAAACAAGTAATTAATAAGACAATATTCTGGTCGGTCGGACGTTAAGGTTCAGCTGATTGGGCCTGCGAATTTCATTAACTTAAGAATTGCCCAAGTTTAATGTTAGCTTGAAGTTTCAATTGAATATCGAGAAATAACTGCCAGATACTGCCTTAACTTTTAACTACTTGTATCGAGTTTTATAGGAAATGTGCGGGCAATTGTAATTGAGTTTCTTTCATTTTCTTTTTTGTGAGATAATTTTCCTTTAGCAGATTTTTGACAAAACTCCTAGTGAGTTGCAAAAATTATCAGTAAATAAATTCAAACAAATTGTCAAAACCTTGCTGTGCAAAAAGGCTTACAATAAAATATCAGATTATCTAGAGGATAAAAAAGCTTGGGAAGGGTTTTGCTCCAACTCGAAAAATAACAACTAACAGGCTAAAGGTTTCTTCGTCGCTTCTTTACTTTAGCCTACATATCGGAGCGACAGAAATCAAAATATAACTTTATATCCGTGCCAGTGTTTAGTTTTATAATTTGACCTTTTCTAAGTGAACGTTTATTGTATTTATGGAAATAAACAGTTTATGATTTTGATTTTTTGGGATCTCATTCTTAATTCCTAGTTTACGGACTTTGAAACAAAAAACAATGCTAACTTAACTTACTGCGTACTGCCCCTTGCCGCTGACGTAGACTTGAACGAAAGAAAAGATCGCTCTAGACGTGTTTCATCCGAATATGTGTCCGGCACCGCATAGCGCACACCGCAGCGTACTGCGTAGTGATCAAGAGATCAAGGCTTTAACTGTAATAGAGGCATGCAAGGAGTTCAATTAATATTATAGATATAGACAAACATCTTTTCAGCCACTTTGAATTTATCACCATTTTCAAACGTTCCCTTTATTGCTACTATCTTATTCTTTCTATTTACATCTAAAAGGTAGATATTAAAAAGGTGAAAAGCGTTCACAAGCGCAATTTCAATTCATGTCTATAAAAACTTCAGAGTCTTCAATGAAAGTCAACTAGCAGGCGCACGGGGCGAGGTGACAATATTATTGGAGCCAGAATTGGGGATCCGCCGCATTTATTAAAGAGAAAACCACCAACAAAGGGATGATATTGAATTGTAGGAAAGGGACGTGGATGGTTGAAAGCTAGATATGGTTTCTTTAACCCTCTTGTATGTAGGCCTCTCAACATTTTTGTGTTGGTTATATTAATTGAAACAACTTTTGCCGTGGTATTTTTTGAGCCTTGCTTAACGCCGATATTCACTTGATTTGAAGCTGTCATGACCGAAAAATGCTGGAAAATTCTTCAAAGTTTATGGCAGTTTTAGTGTCCATTTGAAATGAGCTTTAATTACCCTCACATCTTCTTTGCTTGTAACAAATACCTCTGTAAAACAATTTCTCGCGCGAGACTGAAGTGCTGACCATATGGTTCGTCCGTACGAAAAGTGCGAAGAAGACTATTCACAATATGTCTGCTCGAAGATACTGTAAGAGACCTCCTAAAACGGTTGTACAATAATCCATTATTCGTAGCTCCGTGTGCACAGCAGTGGGTTCCGAGGGTCGGTGGTAGGTGACACGCACAAAGAAGCGCCAACTTTCTTTCATTGTAGATTAAATTCTTTACTTCCCGCACACCTTGGTGCGTGGTGGACTTCCAGTGAAGGCGAGCCAGAACTGCTCACAGATATGTTCAAAGATTCTTGAGTAGATTTTTGAAGTGAGGCTTTATAACATCACCTCGTAATAAACTTGCGTGGATTCTAAGAAGTCTAGCATGGTTGGTATCGATTGGATTCCTGAATGCAGTGTACACCTACTTTCCTACTGGAAAGCAGGCTCTGGGCTTTTGCCCATCATGTGTTATGAATGCCTATTCAGAACTACGCGGTATTTGCTACCCAGAACGGTAGCGAAACCCGACGGTACTTACGCCGGGCTGCACGATGCGCGTAACTGCATAATTTTTAGCCTCCGCTCTTGGTTACGTTTAGCACAACAAACAGATTGTAGTTCTCTAATTGGTGGCACTTCAGGACATCTTTGTAGCACAAATAATGCCCTCAAACTTTCGTTTCCCTGAGCAAACTCTGAGAAAAACATATCCAAAACTGAACGGATCCGTCGTGGAAACAATCTCAATATCATCTACCTAAGAGATGAAATCCTTAAAGCACAGCATCGCATCGCTGTCTCTACGTCCCTTCCGTCTGCATCGCTCACAGGCACAGCAGCTTAATTTCGTTGCTCAGCATTTAATACTTATATTTCATTGGAATATTTCACAAAGTAATACCTTCTTTCTCTCGCCACTTGTTTGTCAAATGCCAGTTTATTAACGCCAGCTTTCTTTGAATTTTTTGTGAGTTTCAGGGAACGGAATTTGGGTTAGTAAGCCTTCGTTAAAAAGATGTTGGGTAGATCATCCGAACGTATAGTTTCCACGTAAAAAAAAAACACAATAAACTATTAAAATTGTCATTTTACGTTTAAAATATACCGTGTTAATTTTACATTAGGTAGGTAGGTAAGTACCTACATTCAACATTTATTTTATTTTATTTCTTTATTTATTTTAGGGGAAACATCGGTTCAACACTTTCAAAATAAATACAGTCTTTAGCACTAAGGTGACCATTAATAGGTTCCCACAAATAGCTTCATTATCAAACAACAAGAAAACATAAGTTAGTACCATGTACTTAAGTTAAGTAATACACACCTAAGTTATATAACGATAGCCGGATTATTCAGATTCGTAAACAAATTACACACTTGAATAACATAAGGCTATAACATTGCGAAGTTTATTTCTCAAAAGAATGTACATTCATTGATGGAGATCTACAGGATTATCTTTTGTCATAAGCTAGCTTCTGCCCGCGTCTTCGCTTGCGCTTTTCCGGGATAAAATTAGCTTATGATCCGTTCAGCCGTTTAGGCGTGAAAAGGTGAGAGACATAGGTACAGAGATACTTTCGAATTTATAATAGTAAGTATTGAATGCCGCGCAGAGCGACCTTAATTGCTGTCCGCCATTTTTGTTACAGTTTTAAACAATATTTTCCACTAAGTAACTAGCGTAAACGTTTTGTACTCTCCCGAAATGCCCCCAAACTCCTTATCAACTTCTCAAACAAAAACAAACTTGAGCTCCCTTAATTTCTTAATATCAAAATCGACCCCTGCCTCCAATTACTTACTAAACATCTTATCAATAGACAAAGATCATCCATTAGAACTTTCTCTAGAGGGGGGGCAGAGGGGGAGTGGAAGGGGGTGAGAGGGGGTCGTAAACACAATTGTTGCGAGTTTAAATCAAACAGTTCGCTACAGTCATTACCGCCACGTGCGACTTTATGTAGTCAGTCTAGAGTTTTGAGTGGGTTTCCACTGATGCACGGTACAAGCGAGAAAAAAATATTACGAGCAAAAAGAGGGTCTAGAAATTAAGAAAATAACGCCACAATAAGATATTCTGAACTTTTTACCTTGATTCATTTTTAAATGATGGTTCCCCAATTGTGTGTCCTATTTTTAGGTTCTTAAAATAAATAATTTAACACCTAAAACATACTCAATAAATATATACCTAGATATAAAAGTACCTATTTATAACTGTTATTGTATGTCTGATAAAGATAAGCCGTTGTAACTGTATTTAATACTTATGATCATTTGTGTAAAAAAAACATAATTTCTAACCTGATTTTAGGTACGTGAGTCGTCAATGGATGCGAACAGTGCAAGACCGTGGATGGCACACTTTAAGGAGTTTTAATACAGATCTGGGGGTAATATATTATTGCTATACCCCTGATAATACACATCCACTACATCTAGGTACCTGACGGTGTTGTCGTTTGTCATCATAAGTGTATTGCTATTGCTTGCATATTGCGTCATTAAAGTACTTTAATGACAGCAATATAACAGAATTGACTGAAAATTTATCGTATACGAATGGAAACAAACCCCTGAGAAAAATGAAAGTACAAGTGAACGGACACCCCAGTACCTTAAGTATCAGTAGAAGTTTGTATGTGTGTTAATTTATCGCCTGCTCTTTTACTAATAACTTGAACAGATACTGAGCAGATACGAGCATGCGAACTCACGTGAAGTTGGAACATGGAAGGTGTCTGGCTGTGTTCGGGGAATTGATAACTTTAATTGAGGTAGGAGCGAAGCAGAAGGGGTTTCGGATGTAATATTATTAATATTACTGATGATGCTGTGTTCTATTTTTTGACTGTTACGTATGATCTAAAACCGCCACGGTGTTCTCAACAATGCGTAAACACTTTTTGCACACCTAAAAAACGTTTTTTTTTCAAACTCGACGCCAGAACCCGAATTTCGGATTATCGTGTTGAGTTGTGTACAAACATTATTTAATGAGAATGACTCGAGTATAGTAAGATGATCATTAGTTAGGGACATGTACCCATCATTCTTTCTGTGCCTTCCTTCTAATATTATTAACAAAATCGTCGTCATTTCTTTGTTGGAACTCTTAAATACCGCGAAGTAAACAGAAAAGCAAGTAAGAAACCAGTTTAAAAATAACCGCCACAGCACTTCACTTAATAAAGTGCAACCCCTTATGCAAACTCCCAAAGTTTCTAAATCTCAAAGCCGGAATCCTATTTCCATTTGGAGCCAACTCCCCGTTAAGCAGGATGTATTATTATTTCAGCAATAACCGAGGCACTAAGTTAAAGTCTAGTGAAACTTGGTATAATTCGCGCACTATTAGAATGAGATGGAACCTCGTCAAAGTAAAGGTTATAGAATCAAATATGACCGTCAAGTGAGCGGAGTAAACGGTCTGGATAATATTGGTGTCTAGAGAAAACTTAAATACGATATTTGACAGAACTAAAAAAATATCCGCCCCTTTACAATTGACATAAAAGGAAAGCAAAATCTTTAGTTTCTAGTTTAGTGTTCTAATCTTTAGTTATTACCAAGTTTAGTGTTGTTTTTCAAAAAAAAAACAACAGAATTTATAACAACAGGATCGACACCAATCCATCACAATACTTCATTCCATTCAAATATCTCGCGAGGCAAGAATTTTTAATACTATCTTGACCTTCGACGCAAGCAAGCAGGCTGTCGATCGCATGAATGTCTTAGTTCGAAAAGGTCCCATCCCAATCTGATCGCGCGCGGATGTACCTGTAACCGAGTCTAAGTCTAGACCTAGGTCCAGCGCCTATGCTACGGCTGTAATCAGCCATTCCTATGCTAATTCGCGCTGAACCAACTATGGCTTTATGTAAGGGGTGGAGTCTAGTTGAGTTTGGTGCATTCGACCTTTCTTTACAAATAAAATTTATGTTGTTCTGGTTGAAAGATGATTATTAATATCCAGTAATCGTAGTACACTAGATCGGGTATAGAACACTAGGGTATGGAACCCCAGATATGGTATAGAACACTGTATGGGACACTTTTTCTATCATGCATAAAGGTGAACGTTTGGATATAATAATATGATGTGTTAAATACTTACTCCATCCAGGTCAATACCTGGTTACTTTCAGGGATTTCCAAATAATACAATTAGATCAAGCTAATTACTTTATATTCATGTGAAAGAACTAGTTTTTAAACAACAACTATACATTTAGAATAATTACATGACGCGACACCGTTTCTCGATCAGTTACAGTTATGGAATGAGTCTTCGTTCTACCCGCAATACAATGACCGATTATCAGCAACGTCTAAGCGATTCACAAAGCTGGGGGGTACCCGCATTTTGGCCTGAATATATAAAAATAGTCAAGCGGTAGATAAAAACCCTTAAAACTGACGATCAATTTGAAGCATCGCTAACAGGCGGCCATTCTGTTTATAGGAATGCCTCTATTCCTGACCTCTCGGCCGTCCAAATAATGGTTTGACCTCAAACCGCTAGACTGTTTTTATATAGACAGACGGAACAAAAAAAAAAAAAAACACAAATCTTAAAATGTTTCTTAAACATAATTGCCATTTCTAAGTAGCTATGGCGGATTCAGTTTTGAAATGACCAACATGGATTTTTTTTCTGTTCCTGAGTACATAATCATTTCTAAAATAATTGCAGAATTATGCATGTTTTACATTCTATTTGATTTATTTTTTAAATACATTGGTTTTATTACACTCGTTATTTTAAATGTTCCATTTATTCTCAAAGAAAGAATTATTTATATAACCATAGATTAGCGTAATATTATTATAAATACGAATAGAGATTTTGAAAAGTCAGATAACTCTTAATCTAAATAATAGAAAAGGTACTACAGAGTCGCATTCTCTTTATGCTATAATAGAAAAGTGAAAAGGAAACATCTTTCATATTAAATCAAAATTAGCATGTATAATATAGTTAATTATCATGTATAATACAGTTAATACATGTATCAGATAGGTCTCATTTTAATAATCATTATGTTTTGTGAAATATAAGTTATTATTAACTTTTACCAAATATCGGAAAAACACTTTATCTTTCTGCACAATATATCATATAAATATCTATCATAATAATACATATATGTTTCAGTAGGTATATTATTTAAATCGTCAAACGCTGTAGTCATCCAGCGTCCGCTTTGGCCAAGCATGCAGCGGCGACCAGCGACGTATCTTCTCTCTTTCCTCATCTCTCGTGCTTTATGTTGAAAGAGCATTGTTGTACACGCAGTCTCCAAATACTTTTCCTAGTCTCTGTCATGATTGCTAAGCAGTAATACAATCTCGTATATACTGTGAACACGAGGATCTAACGCTGAGACAACTCTGTGCCACATTGGTCTGTTGCTGATCGTATGGTCCGTTGGACACTCTCCTCGCCTCTACAATCTACCATGGTTTTCCCAACGTAAGGGACATTCATAGTTGGAATTTCCACTGTTTGCAATCGTAAACAAATTCATCCATATTCATTATTTCTGAAGCAGCAGTTGGCCGATCTTCGGTATTGGCCATGTTGATACAACTTGGAGGTTACGAAAATCTGAAAAGTGCTCACCGCAGTTTTTTCTTTGTCTTCATTTCTGGATGCATGCCACATGGTCGTGTAGAGTATTGGAAGTCTTCAAAATCTAGGTAGTACTATTATTCCATCTGCAATTATCTCAGTTCATCTCGGTTCATCCCATTTTATCTAGTTTTCTCTTGGTTTCATCTCATTTAATATTGTTTCGTCTCGGCTCATCTTGTTTCAGCTCGTCTCATCTTGTTTCATCTCGTCTCATCTTGTTTCAGCTCGTCTCATCTTGTTTCATCTCGTGTCATCTTGTTTCATCTCCCAGTTTAATCTTGTTTTTTTCATCTCAATTTATATCATTTCATCTCGTGTTATTCTAATTCATCTAGTTTCATCATGTTTCATCTTTATTGCATGCCTACCAACAACCACGGTCTCTGGGCTGGTTTATGTTGAGGTTCTACCGACTACCATTTGTCACCTGGTCACCACCGGTACAAAGACTTTGGTCTTCTTTTTAAGGTTCTGTCTGTCAATTACCGTATGCCACCCTCGGGCATAGGCTACTTCAAAGTCTAGTTGTATTATGACTACCGTTCGCCACCCTTGGGCCCCGGTCTATTGTCACCTTCAATCTTTCAAATACCGTTCGCCACCCTCGGGCCACGGCCTGTTGTAGGTACATTTGGCACCCTCGGGCATAAGTTTCTTCGAAGTTTAGTTAGTGTTTTATGACTACCGTTCGCCACCCTCGGGCCACGGCCTGCTGTAGGTTCTGTAATATAAAAACTATTAACTCAACACCACGACTCCAATGCGATTCTCACACAATGGAGCAGCGTCAAGCTTAACTGCCGTGGTGATAAACTGGTAAATTACATTGGTCTTGCAGACACTTATCACCATATACATAATTTTGAGGGGCAGAAGCACCAAGTGTCCGTAGCAAAAACAAGCTTTTATTATGGTCATATCACGTTTTAAATTTCTTTGTCAATAAGTTTGGTCTATACTGTGTTTGGAAACTGTTTCATTTAAAAATGCTACATACTTAATATAAACAAATGGCTCAGAGAAGTGGCCTTTAAGACCTTAAGGGCCCAAACCAGTTATTGGCCTTGGACTCCATCTTATCAGTGTACTTATTTGGTCGGGGACGGGCATGCATTCTGATATGCATCTTTTATAGGGACTACATAACAGTGCTACAAATATCGTTTACTATATAATTGACAAACATTCTAACAAACAGCTGCGAACAATTCTGCTCAAAATATGATAAGCCCAAAATATGATAATAAGTAATGGTACACTGGAAAATCAAAGGATTCTCTTCAAATCGTCCGAACTGGATAGGATCTTTTGCAGTGATAAACAGGCTGAATATAAATGATCATCGTTTGGTACTCATACCGAAACCAGCAAGAAGCGATTACGCTTCTTCGACAAAATTGTTTAGTCCATGAGTCATAGGTAGGTTATACTTCTGGCATTGCTTTGTAGAAAAATAAATTCACTCACAATCCAATGTCAATGGAATTTCTAACCAAACAGCGTTATATCACCAATAGGTTTATTGACTTTAGAACAAGCAAAAATAAGGGCCGCACTATTTAATGACTCTAATGCTGGATATGGGCCAAATTCGCTAGCATAATATGGGGCTATCGCCAATTACGTATCGAGTTGTGCTAAATCTGGTGACATAACATAAACAAAATAGGTACCCAAAAACCAGATTCGGACCAGAATATAGCCGTTGGAGTAGACAGAGCCGCACCAACCAGAGTGGCCCCCTGTCAATCCTGCAGGGAACCTGGTTGTGATCACCCGTCGGTGAACCTTCACATCACGATGACGATGACTTACGGATTACTTCGCTATCTAGGTTGCCTGGAAGAGATCGCTTTTAGCGATAAGGCCACCGATTGTGCCACACTAGATTTAATTAGTAGTTTGTAAGATATTTCATAAGCATTGATGGTACCATAAAGCTATTATCTATCTATCTATCTATCTATCTAGGTATTATTACTTATTTATGTTCACTTCCAGGTAGTTTCATATAAAATGTTTGAATCCGGTAGGTATTGTATAAACATAATATTATTTTGACAACTGAATTTGGGACAATTGAATTGTTTCAAACCTTCAGTGAACTTTCGTCAGTTAGGTAAGTACAGTAGGTAGGTTCCTACAGTCAGTGATATGACAAAAGGGATTTGTCTTAATACCCTGAGTCCAGGGACATACTTTCTCTCGGTACTGCGCGGAAAGTGGTCGCCTCGGACATAAAGTCATCATCAGTCACCGCCAATCATAACAAAATTAAATAAAACTCACTGAAACATTGTTACGAATGCTTTCTTCTGGTTTACTTAAACCTACATTGTGGTTCATTAATCAGCAAGAAAAGTAGAACCCATAGCTTAACGTTTCACTCATTAACAAAGCTAAATTTGTATTTGAAAGTTAGTTTCGATAATTAAATTTATATTTTACTTTTTTTTTTATTTTTGGAAAAGCAAGAACATTATTGAACGTTCGGCCGGCGTCCATACGTCTTGACTGACATCTCGCTCGCAACAATTTATCTGGTTGCTATCTCTTTTTAGGTCCATGTCTTTTGGTAATGTATTCTATGTATTTTGTATACTGCCAATATGTGTTTCAATGTATAGGATGATACCACACTAAGCCTTTCTTCTTGCGATGTATATACCTACGTCATGTAGCAAGTATATACCTACGTCAAATTGAGGAACTTTTCAACTTTTGTTTTTGTTTTTAGGTACTTTCAAGATTACACGTATTCGAAACTTTCAACGCGGTTGGTTATATTTGTTTTGAATTATACATAAAAGCCAACAGTTTGGTCTGGTGTAGCTTAGCCTTGCAAATTGCAATGTGAACCTGGGTGGGATAGAAACGTGTCTCTACATTGGTTGTTCTAGTTTCTAACGATTTCGGCTGCTATTTTATCACAAATGTTGCATTAATGCTGATAAAAAATGTAATATTTTTTTTTAAGCAATAAAATATTGAATACTGAATGCAATTCACCTCGTGCAGCCCAATGAAACTCGCATTTATGGCAATAGCCATTTGGCTCTTGTAACACAAATCTAACTAGTTAGGAGCCCGTGGGCTTGTTTATAACTCCATTACATAGATTATTATTACCATTCTACATAAGTTTTCTGGAAGCACTTTTATTATATTTAACCATTTGTGCAACGACCATGAACTAGGTACAAACAAAACAAGAACTCAACACCTGTTCACGACATAACCGAACATGAGGTAACTGGACCTCCAAAGACTGTTTAACTTCTTATTCCTCAAACTGAACCTCCATCATAGTCTCGACTGATCAATATAAAAAATAATACCTAACAAAGTTTGTCATACGATGGCACAGAAAACACATTGGCCTTGTTAAATTGGGCTATAATTTTGTAGTATGCATTTTTTTATTATTAAAACTAGTTTAGCATAGTAAGCAAGTAAGTTATTTCACTAATTTGCACCATTTGCTTTGTTTTATAATGACTATCCACTTATTGATGTGATTATTATTTTATTCGTTATCAGCACTTTCTGCCTGAGATACAGGTTAAACCTAGTTCAGGCACTTGTTTTATTTTCATGCCATTAGAATATGATATTATTTACTCGATTGTAACACTTTAGTCTTAAGTTATTTTGAATAAATTTATTCTTATTCTTATTCTTAATAGGTGGTGGTAGTGTAGAATAAAATACCTAGACAACGAACAGCAACGTGCCACCTTTATTTTCTATGAATGTAGCGGAGTTTTAGTTCCTACTAAAGAATTGATCAGGCACCCATGAAGTTGGAACCTTTACTGACGGTTCCAATATTGAAATGAGCACAAAAACGTAGATTCACCGAATGGACTTCAACTCAAGTGCCAAATGACACTAGTAACAACACCTTACGCCATATTCATATTCATATGGAATGTATATAGGTCCCCTACCAATAACCTCCTCTCAAGACCTATAACCTCTAAAACAGGTATATTTATAATAGGTAACTAAACCAAAAAGTGCACTTCCCCAAAGAGCAAATTAGGTCAGTAAATTGATAGGTAGATTGATACTACATATCAAAATTCATTGTAGGTACCATCTTTCATACATAAGTTCAGCATTACTGTTATTATTAATATGCAATTATTATTACATCTGCTAACCACATCTGTGGCTCTGCGTTTCTGTTTTTCATTTAAGTATTTGTTCTTTGCAATTTAAGCAATTTTAATTTTGAAATCATTTTTGTTTTCAAATCTAAATTTATCTACGTAGGTGTCTTAAAACAAATACGTATAATTGACTACCCACTATACGACTCCGGTTTGCCCATGCGATGTGCATTGCTTTGCTAATCTATCATGTATGAAGCATGTCTTAAGCCAAAATAAATATTATATTATTATTATTATTCTAACAGAGTATTGCTTTTAGGTGTTCATTATTATAACATTACCACGTTTTTTTTTTTATGTGTCCTCGACTTTCCAACCTAACATTTGTGACACTCAGAAATCTGCGTCTCAACTAGGTACCTACGACCTGGTACGGGAAAATGCTGATATGATACAACGGCTCTTTCACTATAATGCACGACAATAGTGTCAATAATGCACAGCCTGACATTGTTCGGTCATGATAATGCACACCACGATAATCGGAAGCCATGTACACGAATTATTAGGGTAAACAAATTTGGTCACAAGTTATTGTGCCGTACAATATTTTGTTGTACATTATTGTCTACCGAGACAACGACCGGTACCTACCTATTTTATTTGCCGCATACAAAGATAAGCTCAAACTTACTTTTACTACTAGGAACCAGTTATTAGATATTTATTTATAAATTGTAGTAACCGTGATACCTATTATAGATAGGTATGGATCAATTGAGCTACTTCTAGATTGTTTACTTACACCAGTCTGCAGTTAGGTAGCTCTACTGTTTCTATTGCAAATTCCAGCTTTAGTTCGCTTTTACTCCTTGAATATACATACCATCATACTGACAGTAAAACTAGCAATTGAAAATTATAAGTAAGTAGGTACCTACTTAGGTACCTGTACCTGCCTATGAAAATTACGATACGGTACAATTTGAATTCGACTTAGCTGGTAATTTCTTGTTCTCGTTTACCAATTTAATAAGATTAAAAATAAATCATAAGTTAGTAATTATAACTCAAACTGGTCAGTCGGCGGTGATCGAACATAAAAATAGAAATAGGGAGGCTTGGTAAATTTCTGTTTGAGCATCAGCCTTGGTAAGTAGGTTCAACCACTGCTCAACTCGGTAAAACACTACAAACATCATTCATAATAAATAACTTAAGCAATTAATAAATACTTTATACGTGCCTAGTTAGTAGGTAGTAACTAGTAAAGATGTAGGTACCAACTTCACTAACCCAAAATATTTATGCTAAGGAGTAGGTAAGTAGCAGGTCGGATAATCCTAGACTCAATTTTATTATTCGACACGTAGGTGCTTTACTTCCTTTGTCTGTAAATTAGTACAAACTGTGTACCGGCCTTACAAGTCTAAGTACCTACATATAGGTACCAAGGAATGGCTTCAAGTTCATTCTAAGATTTCCTTTGTTTCTTCTGCAATATGCTCTGTTCTGCTTCTGTACGATGGCACGGAAACCCCGTGCGAGTCCACTCACACATGGCCGGTTTTTCATACTGTTGTCGAGTCGTAACAAAATAAATACACAAAGTATACAAAATAATCACAATAACAGCAATAGACTTAAGCCAAAGCCCCACTGCTGCGCACGGAGAAGCTACGTACGTGTGTCATAACGTCCCGTATTGCTACCCACGAACACGCTACACACGAATACGATAAATGATTTATCATTGCTACGCGCGTGGCTTGGCTTACTCGAATATTGCGCCCACGCCGCTCAACACCGTCAACGCTATTCACGCAGTACACGCGTGCGTAGATTCACTGCCGAAACGTAGACCCACGTTGTCAAACCAACGAACCCACGCAGCTAAAAACCGCCGCGTGGCCGTGCACAACGTGCGCCGCAGTGGGCCGGCGGTCTTAGGTTCCAATGTTGCATTGAAAATGTTTGTCCTTTTTGAGTATTTTGGTATTACCTACGAGTAAAATGTACGTAGGTAGGCATAGGCACGTCAGCAAGTTTACTGGCGACTTCTACCCAGCGTTTAATATGTTAGGTAGGTACCTTACCCACTCGCAAAACAGCAAGTAATAACATATAAATCATGTTGTGTAAGTACATACCATTCGCCTTTGTGCAACGTCGGTTCTCACATAGCACTTCTGATGTTAAATACTTACTCCATCCAGGTCAATACCTGGTTACTTTCAGGGATTTCCAAATAATACAATTAGATCAAGCTAATTACTTTATATTCATGTGAAAGAACTAGTTTTTAAACAACAACTATACATTTAGAATAATTACATGACGCGACACCGTTTCTCGATCAGTTACAGTTATGGAATGAGTCTTCGTTCTACCCGCAATACAATGACCGATTATCAGCAAAGGCTGGCGTCCATTAGAGACGGATCGGGGCGGGTCGCATCGGAACGGGCCGCAGTTCTGTGATGCTCTTGCGTCCATCTGTACGGGGCGCGGCGGACCGCCTAAGCGGATTTGATCTTACAGACGTGTTTTCGTCCTTGGACTGACATCGCGCTACCATGGACAGCTCAGACGAAGAGATGTTATGGTTTCAAATCCTTCTTGAGGAAGAGCAAAAAAATAATAAAATAAAGAAATAAGCAGTTCTTCGTTCATTTTCGTTTATTTTTATTAGCACGGCACGTGCGCTCACATCCGCCTGCCTGCGTCCACTAGACGGATCGGGGCGGGTCGCAGCGCACCGCCGACAGAAATACGCCTGCGAAGCGATCCGCCAATGCGTTGCGGCCCGCCGCGCTCCGATCCGTCGCTAATAGACGATATTTCATACAAAACATAGGCAGGCGTATTTTTGCGTTGCGATGCGGCCCGACCCGATCCGCCTAGTGGACGCTAGCCTAGCGATTCACAAAGCTGGGGGGTACCCGCATTTTGGCCTGAATATATAAAAATAGTCAAGCGGTAGATAAAAACCCTTAAAACTGACGATCAATTTGAAGCATCGCTAACAGATGGGTGAGGAGAAAAAGCTAGTTATGTAAAATATTGTCCTGGAATGGTTCCTTTTTCCTTTACCATCCATCCTGTTATGATAAAAGACAACAATGCAATTTAACAATTTTATTAAAAGATTTGGAGACAAGAAAATTCTTGGACTTTACAGTGTACAGTACAGTGTCAACAGCGCGAATGAAGCCTCATCCAATGTTTGGAAGCGACCATAGAAGTAAGTGAATTTTCCCCTTTATGCAGCCACTTCCCGTGTACAGAAGGTTACCTTTGATTATCACGCGAGCAGAGATCTGTGCGCGTCATGTGGCCATAATGTAGACCTCAATGGCTATCACGCTGGCTCAGACATTGTAGAATGCACATACATCCGTACATGCACCGCAAAGTTGTTTTATCTACACTAATGTTATAACATTCTACTTATGTTTCCAATACTTGACTTATAATTACTACTGTTATAGCGCAGTTAGCAAAACACTCAATTTAAGCAATTTCACATGATGGTATAATATCCACATCGATATCGTAAAATCTCATTATAACATCAATATAACGCGACCAATTAACCTGGCGAGCCTTATGTCAAAATCCTCATACAAGTTGTATAAAATTTTGATATTAGGCTGGCTTTTGAAAACAGTTGGGTTATACGTGAAAACTTCGTCGAAACTACTAAACTTACATACACAAAACTCTTTGGTAAGATCTTGTGCCAATTAAATAAAAAAAGAACAGCGCGCGCTCGTTCCTGATTGGCCCTGCGCGAGCAGCTGCGCTCTCATTGGTTAGATATTAATGGCGGCAAGTTCACTGTGACAATACACGTACGCGTGAATTTAATGTTTCGCAATGTGTTTTGTTTTTAAAATACAAATTAAAAGTTAAAAATGGATAGCGACGATGATATTTGTACGCCTCCGGATATTCTAGAATTGGCAACAAAAGTAACTCACAATCTTTTGCCAGAAAAATCTAGAAAATTATATGAAAAAGAATATAATAACTTTTTGGCATGGAAGATCGAAAAGAAAACTACATCATTTTCTGAAAATGTCATTCTTGCGTATCTCAAAGACCTCTCCGACAAATTCAAGCCATCTTCTATGTGGGCTAAATATTCTATGCTCAAGTCCACACTGAGTATCTACAACAATATTGATATCACGAAGTATTCAAAAGTCATAGCGTTCCTGAAACGCAGTTCAGAAGGACACAAGGGAAAAAAGTCCTTGACGTTTACATCAGGTCAAATAAAGATGTTCCTGGAAGATTCACAAGATATTTTGTATCTTTTTGAAAAGGTAAGTGTATTTTAGTTCTGTTATTTAATCTACCTAGTACTTACGTACTACACACGCAAGTTATCTAGTATTATTTATTTATTTATTTACTTTACTACTTCATAAATCATAGTTTTTGCCTTGGCTATGTACCTCAAGCTTATTATATCGTTTATTGTTACAGGTTGCACTAATCTTCGGCATAATGGGGGCATGCCGAAGGCAAGAGCTATACAACATCCAGTTAGATGAAGTCTCTAACATAGACGACAGTACAATCATGGTGAAAGTTTCGCAAACAAAAACGAAAATAGATCGTTCTTTCGTTGTGACGGGCAACTGCTATGCCGTATGTAAAAAATACATGGAACTTCGACCCACCCCCTGTCAAAACCCTGCCTTTTTCTTGAGCTATAGATCGGGGAAGTGCGTCGATCAAAGAACTGGTATTAATAAATTTGGTGCTCTGGGAAAAACTATCGCAAGTTTTTTGAATCTGCCTAACCCAGCGTTGTACACGGGGCATTGCTTCCGGCGCACCTCGGCGACCCTTCTCATAGATAGCGGTGGTGATTTGACCGCACTGAAACGACACGGGGGGTGGAAGTCTTCTACTGTGGCTGAAAGCTACATTGATGAGTCTTTAATGAATAAAATTCAAGTCTCAAATACGATCTTGAACAGTATAGAAAACAAGACGAATGAAGTAATTATAAATATTCCGACTCCGTCTACGAGCTCTACTGCTTGCCCCGCGGCCGCTACAGCTGCTGGATCAATAATTAACATTAACTTTCAAAATTGTACCATCCAAAATTTGAACAATTATTATAAATAAACTATTGTCAGCTTTTACTCTTGTTGTTTGATTAATTGCATTAGTGAAGATAAAGTAGTGTATGCAACTGCATATAACACGGGTATTAAAACACTCGTTACTATTATGAAACTCGCTACGCTCGTTTCATAAACTCACACTCGTGTTTTAATACCCTTCATTATAATTATGACAGTTGCATAAACTACTATTAACTTATTATTTTAACACTTATTCTCTCTTTTCGTGTTCTTCGTCCTACTATCTAATTATAGGTCAATGTTTTTTAAACCCACCGTGGGTTTAAAAAACGTCGTCGACCTAAAATTCAAGATTTTATTAGTAGGTATATAATTAATAGACTCAGTTGATGAATGAAAGAGAACTTAAAGTTTTCTTTATCTTAACGTTCAACGTTAAGATGTGAATATTTTAGACGTTTGTAGATTTCCACGAACGATTTTAATTTCATTGACTCGCTATGAATGGTAACATTATGATAGAATTTAAAGTAGTTAAGTACACAGTACAGCTGGAAGAAAGGGAGGGAAGCCTTTGCACTGCAGTGGGATAACCCAGGATGATAATAAATAATAATAAATACACAGTAACAAAATTACATCTGTTTTTTAATACGAAATTCTTACCAAAACACACATCCACCATGACACCTCCAGTTTACCGTTAAAGAGACAACTTTCTGCGCATGAGGGTTACAGGGAGGAGCTACAGGAGTCAAGAGCGAGTCGAGCCTATGGGCCCGGCGACGCTGATCCACGCAATTGTCTTAAAAACGGTGAAACTTTGTGTTTACGCGTCTACGAATGAGATGAGTTTTGGGCCCTGATTTTGGGAGACGATAAATTATAGACCATAGGGTAGCGTCCTTAGTAAAAAAATATTATCTATATATATAATAAAAGGATATTGGTCATATATTTTTTCTTTTGTCTATCAAACTAAAAATTACAAAAATAAAGCATGTCAAAGTTTGGGAGTCGTAGCTAAAAATTGTCGTAAGGTGACGTCACGCGGAACTATCACTGTCACTGGCTATTTCTTGTTCATTTTTTGTTTAAACGACACGAAATTTGTCCAATAGCTTCTGATTATCTACGTGACGGACTAATTAGAATTTTTTACTTGAAACACTAATCCTAAATCAACATCATCATCATCATCTCAATTCACATCTCATTCATTGACATCCACTGCTGATACTTTTTTCTGGGGGCCCCGCTTTGATTCGCCTGTACATACCACTCCGTGACCGTCTTGTATCATCTTGTGTCATTTGATCGTCGCCCCGCTTTAAATCAATAATGAAAAGAAACATACTCCCTACAAATGATATATCGATGACGATGTTTATTTAATTGTGACATTTGTAATCATCTGTCATATTTTTTTCCATTTTTATCGAACTCATTCACCAGAGTCGAGGCCCTATGCAATTTCGTTTGGTTGCTCGTGTCTGGTGTGTGATTGCAGATTTGCTTTGATTAGTTTCTTATGACTTCTGTTGAGGGGTGTTAAATGAAAGAAGTTCGGTTTGCTAATAAAATACCATGAAAACTCTGATCTTTGTGTTTTAAACCTTTGCAAGTAACTTTTTGGATACGATCATTTGTTTTCCAGGCGGTTCCAGCGCACAGAAAGCAGATAACCTACAGTTTTGTGAGAAGGTAGACAAAGTAGTTTGGCTTCTATTAGGTACTTAGTTTATGTAAAAAGATCCGGATGTTAATGCCTGAAATAGCTTGCGTTTTGAGAGAGCATTTTTCCAATAAATGATCTCTCAAAAATCTACTTCAATGAGAAAGTCTCGCTAAAGGATGCTGCTAAATATGTGTCGATAATATATATGTTAAGGGTTCTTTAATATGACACATCAGCTGATACACGAAAATTAACAAAATTTATTTTTGTATTCATTGTATTTCAATTTTACTGCGATGTTGTAATATGAAAGCTACAGTTTAAAGGTACCTTAGTAACTGAGATATTCTTAAATGTTCATACATTTGTTGGGTATTCGAGTTCCAAGTCACAGTGAAGATAACCAGATAAGCAAGTGTGTCGCTGTTTATATTCTGTACTAGTAGAAAGCGACACAGTTTCGTGTCGTCTACTTCTCAGGCGACTCACGTAGCCCCGACGGAAACCAAAAATTGTAGAAACAACGCTTGCCAACTCTCTTCATTAGGAGCTGTAAAGCTGCAGCCAAGGTAAATATCCCAGTGACAACAGTAAGTGAATTACTAGTTAAAAACAACTGAGGCACCCGAAAAGTTGTAGGACTTTTGGACAAGAGATTCAATTTTGCGACAAAGTAACTGAACTCCTATAATAATTTTTGTTCAGATGTGTGCCTGCGTTTCTTCTGTTCTGTAACAGTTTGTATATATTTAAGATCAATCCTTTAAGTAGTTTTGTTAAAAGACATATTAAACCCTATAACTGAGGCAGCAGCGAGTTTTTACTCTATGCCCTATAATAATAAACCATCCATTTTAAACTTCACAACTACGGAGATCACAACCTAAATTCCTAACGTTCGTATTTAGCCGGTTATTGAGTAAAATAACTGTCGGTTATTCGTACGCTGATAAACAAATGAATAAAGCTTTTTTTAATATTTTTTTATCAAAGTTCGTTTAAATTGTTCTTTCAATATTATAGTTCTTAACAAAATGTAATAGTACAAAATTAAAGAAAACCCTATTACACTTGATTGTCTCCATAATAACAGAAGGCAGATCACAGGTCCAGCGTTCCAACACCTTGATATACAAAAGATAGAAGTAATGCAAAGGAACAACTCAAACATTGGGCGTCACTTGGACGCGGTGATAAGGGCGGGCGGTTATTGGAAGCGCAAACTACAATCACTACTGGACGGTTTGAGGGTCAGATGTAGAAAAGGTGGTGGAGAAGGGACACACTGAAGTTACTGATTCAAAGTCAACGCCTACAATTCTATGGACAGTTTTTTTACCGTCTTCGAAATAAGGAGAAAGGTTCTTTCTTTTCTTTCTTGGTTATTTGGCTATCGTATGTTTTTTTTATGTTTGTTCGATTTCTCCGTCAATTATAGACTGATTTTTAAAATTCTGTCCCTATTGTATAAAGACTGATCTCGAGGTAGATTCATTAAAACTGTATTGCCTGATTATTATTTTATCCCGAAAAACTTAAAAACGTAAAAACAACTAATTACCAAACAGTTGTGTAGATGGAAATAAAATTCCGTCCAGGTAACTGGTGGTCGTCGTGGAAGATAATTTTCCGTCGAGACAACTAGTTATCGAGCAGTTGTGTAGACAGAAATAAAAGGTAACTGGTTGTCCCCGCGGAAATTATCTTCCACGTGTCTACATTACGTGGTTAGACAACTGGTTGTCTAACCAGTTGTCTAGTTTGGTTGTCTGGGCGGAACAGTTTCTTTAAAACAATGAAATTAAAATAATTCTTCAATTTATTCAATAATTCTTTGAGTTTTCGACTAAACCAACATAATATTAGATTATCTGCTAGAATAAACGAAGCAAAATGTGTAAGTATTGCAAATCATATACATACATGTAACATAAAATATATATGTTTACAACAATAATTTTACAGCTTATTAGACACTTAATAAATAGGTAGGTAGAGTTAACATTATAACATTTCAATTCAAAACACTTTTGAATTTAATGACTATTGATCTTTCTGGTTAGATCACAAAATTTTATTTAGCTTATTGGTAAAATGGAGTTCAAAAATGAATTACATGATTTCTGTTACCGGCCATAGCTGGAGAGTGAAGAAGAAAATAATTTGCTGTAAAAGTCCCGTACTTTATTAAGAAAATTCAAACCTATCTTTGCCGCCACAGAGCGGTATTGAACTGCTTATACTCAACACTCACCAAACAGCACTTTGTGGTAGTTCAAATCTTTACACATTGAAGTCGACCTCAGTGGCACAGCGGGCGAGAGTCCGCCTGCGACGCAAGAGGTTGCGGGTTCGATTCCCGCCTCGGAACTAATTTGTGTACGATCTGCAGAAATTTGTTCCCTTGGTCTGGGTGTTTTCTATGTATAATAAAAAAATCTATCTATGTATATGTATTAAATATATCAGTTATCTAGTACCCATAACACAAGCTTTGAGTAGCTTACTTTGGGGCTAGATGGTGCTGTGTGGATTGTTCAGCATTATTATTATTATTAAGTGTAGGTATTTTTGATCAACTGTTCTATCTGTCCGTTTCCCATCTATATAGTTCGGTAGGCCGTTTGGTCAACTATTTGCATTGGTAATTCATATTAACGTCATTGTCGGCCTCCGTTTGATTTCACCAGCATAATTGTATTTCCTTATTGATTTTTGTCATCAAACACAACTTTTAGGGGCTTTCAAAAGGTCTATAATTTAATTTAGATTTGATACAAATTGATTGGACGGCTGGGTTGTCCTGTTTCTGTTTAGTTTTGTTAAAAGGACTCGAGTAATGAATTTGATTTAATAATCAATAACAACTAAATCACATTGATGCTCTAAAATAAATGGGCCTGGATGAATTATGTACCTACTCATTGATTTCTTACGACCTTTTTATATTTTAATTATCAAGACTAGAATAGCTTCTGTCCGTGGCTTCATTTACTTAGATATCTAGAACTGAGCACTCAAGGACAGGGATCAGTTATCAAACTTCTTTTTAAATTGAAACCCGAAGAATGTAACATTCGGGTCAAACCCCCACGGGTTTAAAGATTGTTATTAATTTAAGTCCTATGTACCTAATTCTTTTTAAATAATAAAAATAAAAAAAAAATACAAAACTACAAACCAAAATATTTTTAAATCGAATCAATTCGTCCAGAAAGAAATTATGTTATAAAGTTTTAGTTCCTAAAATATTTGTAGCTAAAGATTTATTATATTGAGGATGGAGTTCAAAGCCTTTTCGAATTTCCTACCCTTCCAACACTTATCCTGTTACGTTTGAAACCAAACATTTTTATAAGATTCCACAAAGTCGACGTGCATAAGACAAACATGACGCTGCATCGCCGGAAACTTGACACACGCATACACAATCACAGCTTTATCTCAAAGGACCAAGGTTTACTTTCCACTAGCATCTTATAGATTGGTTGTTTAAAGCTGGCGCAATAGTCTTTTCTTTTTTCATATAGGCGACGTCACAAACCTTTTAGCACAGTATAAGCAAAACAATAGACCTGCGCCAACATTCGTTGCGCTACCCAAGGTATCTGTGGCGTATTGCACTCCTTGCGGTTTACCACAACTTTAGTTTTATATGAATAAGGTTGAATTTACGCGTGATTATAAATACATACTTGGTTCTGGTAATGTTAATCTGATCTCGACTTTAGCGTGTAGTAATAGGGGTGGTTGTTCAGTGGACGCAGGGTTTATCCATGGTTTGGACAAGCGGCTTTGCGGCCACGCACGGTGTTGTGACAGCCTTCGAGGAAAGGATTACGTATTGGTAAAAGATTGTTTTCGGAGAAAAGAACAAGCAGTTCTTTCTAAGATATAGTTTTAGGCGATGGGATTTTCAAACCATTAAATTTTTTATTTTTAAAAGTGATTAAGTATTTAAACTTTGACTTTGGACATCATCAAATCTGAAGTTATCACAATGATATCATTACATATATAAATGCAAACAAATGCTTGGATTTTTGTTGCCTCTTCTCATCAAAACTACCTAACAAAGCTGACTGGCGGCGCTGCACTATTTACTATGAATGAATGAATGAAATATTTTGTTTACCTTGCGAACTACTACACAATAAATTGAACTACAGTAATGGTTATTGCTACAAGATTTAAATTTTGTGCGTAGCAGAGGGTCAAGGCAAACATGGTTTTCGATCAGCATTATGCTGGGAACACACTGATGTATGCACCCGGCGCTGGTTTAAGCGGAAACAAATAATCGTGTCTCGTCACGACCTTCTAGAGGTGCCTTAATAGCAAAATAGACATATTTACATGCTAAGTTTTAAACATGTAACGAGAAAAGTAAGTTAAAGATAAATATAAAACAAAGTTAGAAGCTTTCATAATTTGTTAGACCATCCTTATCCATCACGTGTTTTTGCTTTCCTCTCATGTTATATTATAGGATGAGAAGGATGAGAGGCCGGTTAAATAAGCCATTTAATCGTTACATTAGAATTCCGTTACCGTTTAAACTGTTCGATAGTAACGAGACTAAGCCAGAGATCAGATAGGCTCCATATCCCACCCAACAAGTAAATAATGTCCCGAGCCGGCAGTGAACCCGCGTACTTTACTGCAACTATTTCACACCCGTGACAACCTAGCACTATGCGAACTGTGACGTCACGGATATGTATCACGCACTGCATCCAGCTTGCAGTTAATGGGAGTTAGGTGAGTCAGCTAGCGATAGGGGAAAGGACACTTTACAAAATTAACTACAAACAATATAAAAGCAAAATTTCTTAACTTAAATGTAGAAAGAGAAGTCTTTGACTCAATAAACAATAAAAGTTTCTTAGTGTCTGTCTACTCCTACGAGACGTAGCAAGTTCTACGACGTAGCACAATCTACGCGGTAACCTTACGGACGACGTAGCAGCCTCTACGCCGTAGCAATGTCTACAAGGAAAACGCGAAATACAATCATTATAATGTATAATATACTTGACTTTACCGACAATAAATGTATCCGGTTCGTTTTAAGTTATTGTATTTCTGTTTTCGCCTTTTAATGATGTATTACTCAAACAAAATGCTCAATTAGTTAAAAGCAGGGCTCCTTTGATCTATCACTCATTTGCCGATGGATTTTTTAAACTGACCGCGCAGGGGAAGACCTTGAATGGATATAAAGCCCTAGGTGGGCTTGAAAAGGTGAATAAAATAAGAAAAAGCAAGTAGACAAATTAATAAAGCTGAGTAAAATATTCACAATACAAATAAATAAAAAGTGCGTTCGTGGTGTTTGGTTGATTTTGACATTGATACGTAGGTTCTCTGTGAAAAATCCCCCTCTTTTTACAAGCATGTGTGGGACAAATTTTGCAACTGAGTTAACCGATTGAACTGAAATTTGGCAAGCTTGTGTAAATTCAGTGTCAATGCAAAGTTATGGTATCATCGAGCTGGTCTAATAATAGGAACAGAAGGCGGCCATAGGAACTTCTAAACGAAAGGAATGGTCTGATGATGGAGAAGCTTTTATATAACTTGTCCTCTTAGTATCCATCTATATGTGGGACAAATATTGCAACTGAATTTTAGACCAGTTATCCTCAACCAATTGAGCTGATATTTAGCATACATATGTAAGTTCGGTAACAGTGCAATGTCATGGTACCATCGAGCTGTTCTGACGATCGAGACAGGCGGCCATAAAAACTAATAAACGAAATCACGTAACCTCATCGAGTTTGGATTCGTTGGATTTGTCTTCCCAAGCACTTTGGTTCTAGATGATGACCCCGGATGAAGCCGAAGAGAGGCCTTAAACCATTCGAACATTTTCAAACTAAAATAAACTCAACGCGCAGATTGTATGAGAAATGTGACAAATGCTTGATGATGTGTAAGAAATTTACTTTGACAAGGTTCCGTCTGACTGTTTAAGTATTAAAACACTTACACTATAATAGAATCCTATATAAATAGTATTCTGCAAAAAACGGGAAGTAGCCGTGGGAAAGAGCACGGGCGTGTGAAAAGGCACTAAATTATGAAGTCGGCCCTCTCGGCCTAACAAAAATTCATTGTTATAACTCTTTATTCACAAAGATAATTACAATCAAATAATAGAAAGAAATTTGAAGTAGTACCTATTTACAATTGAAACAATTGAGCTAACTACAGACTGTTGCAAACAATCTACAGGTAGCTCAACTGATCCATACCAATACCAATCGGAAGCGTCCCCAAGACGCTGTATGGCAATGTTGATGCTCTTATTAATTTAATATTTAATGTAAATAATCAAGTAATTAGCCATTGAAAAAGCTATTTAACCAGGCAGGTATCACCATGATAATAAAATAAAAATGCTAGAGGTAATCAAGCACTTTAGACTGAACCTGGTCTAAACTACAACAGACATAAAATTCTCACCAATTTGGGTTCGGGCGAATAGTTTCAACGCCTTTACGACGGTAACACGTGAGTTTTATGAATGACACGTCATTCTCTCTTACTCATTGCTTACGATTAAATAATTACTATATTTTTAAATGACTTTAAAAAGAGGGGCACCTAATTTATGTTGTTGACTTTCATCTTCTTGGCAAATTATGAAAATTAAATGTACCTACCTTCAAAATTATTTCAAGAACGAAATGTACTTAAATTGCTTAGATCAATTCAGATCACTAAATTATCAAAACGTTAGAACGAACATAGGTAGCCTAAGATATAGGATATATGGTACCTTTAATTATGGTCGTCTGGAAGAAATCTCTGCAAGGGATAAGACCGCCAATTGCAGGATACGATAGTTAGTCTTTAAGAACTTCCTGTAGGTACTTTAGTTAGAGTAATCTTTCCTGCAATAAAGTTTTTTTTATTTATTTATAAAAACGAAAGTTAATGACCTAGATAGATAATCGAAAGAAAACAGCTAGGTTCATCCTCTCTCCAAGCACTAACCAACACCAGACTCTCAAAAACAGACCTGTGGTAACCAGATGTAAAGGCAGCCGCTCCCATCTTCCCAGGAGATGGCTGCCACGGGTAGATAACTTCCTACTACGTCCATCGTACATTCGTACACTGCTAGACTTAAAATGGTCACCACAACGTATTACTAATTAAATAGGATCTTTTATTATATAGCCTTTTTTTGATTTTGGGTAACGGGTGAAAAAAATATTTCTTTCTTTCTGTTTCTACGTAAGGTAACCTAGAACGGTCGAGTTTTAAAAATTTTATATTATTTTCAACCGATTTCGAAACAAGGAGAAGATTCTATGATCGCCTGTATATATGTTGTTTTTTTTTATATACCACATTATATGTTTGTCTATTTCTCCGTTGTTTACGTACTAATTTGGTTGATTCTTTTACAGTTGTATAAAGAATAATCCCCAAATAATTTCTGTAAAATTTTATTCTTGAGGTATTTATCCCGCAAAACTTAAAAAACAGTTTAAAACTGAAGTTGAAGTCGCCTTTTAGTTTTTACAACAATCACATTATATCACTTTTTGTTTACATGCAGCGACGGGTTTGGTCAGAAATTGCTCGTTTAAATGGATGTAACGGATTAAACACAATCCAAATTCCTGTTTAAGAATTCAATATTTTTTGATGGTATTGTGCGTGCGATCAACTAAGCTCTTTATCTGTTGGTTTAATTAAAATAATAGACATCCTCATACTCTGTTAAGTCTACAGTTCAATTATGATAAAACCATAAGGAACTCTGTAAGGAAATAATATGAATAATTCAACTTTTTCCGTATTCAAGTGTAAATATCCAGAAGTGTACCTGATTCTAGGTAATTCTGTTTTTAATTAAAGTTCAAGTCCCCATGAAAAAGTTCCCGTATGCAAATGAACCTCCCAGGAGAGTATTAGCCTTCCGATTTCATTCGCAACGGTGAGCGAGCTGCCTGATGTCGCTGTTCCATTATACAATATTATTTTCTTTTAATAATAGGTTAACTCATGCTAAACAAAAAAAAATTCGAGGTCTACAATAATCTAGTGAGTAAATATTTGGCGCGTCTTTGGTTCGTTAAAAACCATCCATAAATAATTATTTACACTTTTTTTAATTAATTATTTATATTGTTTTATATTTACCTAATTAATTATTTTATTTATTTTTTATATTATTTAATTATTTTAATTATTTATTAATTATTTAATTATTCACAATTATTTACACTTGATCCTAAACCTCAACAAAAGAGATTAATTTAGAGGTTTAGGATCAAGTGTTGATACTTCAATTTAAATAACTAGCATCTGCTCGCGGCTTCGGATGTGTATTTTTGGTATAATAAGTAGCCTATTATCTAAGTTAGGCTTTGCTCTAAACGTACGTCATTTCATCTTCATCGGTTCAGTCGTTTTGGAGATAACAAAGGTAACAACCTAGCTAACAAATATTCAGATTTCACAAACTTTCGGCTTTACAATGCTAGTAGGATTTATTGAAAATCAATTATTCAAACGAGGTTCTTTTGTTTTAATTTACTAAATTGATACTTATGTGATAATATATGATACTTTTTGAAATATTTTGAAAGAAATCGTAAAACTGACCCATACCCCCTAATCTCCGATTTTTGCAGAGCGATCCATCTGAAATGTAGGTACTGATTTTATATGTAGATATTCATTTAATAGCGAATTTTCTTACTGGTTGCTACCTATCCTACTTCCTACTAATATTATAAAGGCGAAAGTTTGTGAAATGTGATTTCTTATTACCGAAGCCGCGGGCAGAAGCTAGAAGTACATATTTGTATAATTTACAAACTTTCGAAAGATGGATCTTGTTTATCATAAAGTTATGAACATGCATTGTACTACTTCTGATACCCTTGAAAACAGTTAATCTTCTGACCACCATGCCCTCGCTGGTGCCCACGTCACGGGCCAGGAGCCTAGTGTGGGGCCGTAGTAGAGGATTCGATAGCGGGATCCGGGATCGCGGTCGCTTTTCGATCCCGAAAATTTCGGGATTACATTTTTCAAATCCCGGGATTTTCGAGATTGAGAAATATTCTTCAAATTGTTAAACATAATAAAACAAGATCCGTCAAGTGGGAGTGTAACTCGCGCGCTGAGGGTTTCGAACGTTTGTCAACAAATATGTACCAAAAGTACCTACCGGTTAGAGACTTCGCAATTTAACGAATACCTAAGAATAATAGGTACCAACCTACATTTCAAATGGATCTCTCTGCATGCTTCGGTTAAAGTGGGTAATGGTAAATTTTTCGACGTTTTTGAAATTTGAAAAACTGTTTTGAAATGTACAAACCAATACCTTTCATTTGATACCCCATTTGGTGAGGTAGCCCCCCCTTTTGAAAATTATTCCCCCCCCCCCTTTTTGACCATTATTCAAAAAGTGTTCTTTTTTCAAACTTCTCTATATTTTTCGTGCAAAATATAGATCCATATCTACAAACGCTCCTTACATTTTGAAAGGATCGCTCTGCAAACTTCGGAGATAGGGGGGGGGATGGGTATTTTTTCGACTTTTTTCAAAATATTTCAAAAAGTGTGAAACCTACAGAAATTTTAAAAACTGTTTTGAAACTTACAAACTGATACCTTTCATTTGACACCCCACTCGATTATTTCGCCTGACATCGGTACCTTTAGCTTTCTTTAAACATATTACTATTTGTTAATAACTGGAATGAATATTCTTAAATTTTATACATCTAAACTTACTGTTAGCATTGTTATTTAAAATCCACAATATTGTATACATTACTTATGCTGTATATCATGTTAATAATATTTAAAAGACACTGTTTTGTATCTAGTGCTGCATTTGACTCACAAGTACTAACTGTCATAGCGGGTGGTAATTCTCGACCAATCACAAGCCACGACCGATCAGGTTAGTGGGCGGTAACAATTTAGCTCAGCTGGTCACGCCGACCCGCTCTGACAGTCAGTCGGATTTTGTTCGCCAAAGTGGAAGGCTGCCTTACCTACTAAGTTTGTGAAAGCGACCATTATACATTTTTCAAGTAAGTACTGTTTTATTTTGACGTAGAAATTAGCTTGGCAAGCCAAGTCTTGCGCTTATGCAGGTAGCGCTAACAATTCAGAAGTGGGATATGATCGCCACGTGCACTTGTAGTAGAAATAAGTATGTTTCTTATGGGTAAAGTTCATAATAAGCAATATTTCGACAATTTTAAGAAAAACCACGTGTTATTTTTCGTTTCATTTTTCTTTCTTTCACTTTATTCTTTGGCTTCTTTTACCAAATTGTACTACTTTAACGAGCAGCGACACTGATGCGTGGTTGAGGCTACTCCTCGATAGCACAGTCTCGTTGCGAGTAATTTTACAGTAAGACCGATGCGTGGTCGAGGCTACTCCTTGATAGCATCTTCTTATTGTGGGTACCTAGGATTAAGTGTTGCTACGATGAGACTGATGCATGGTTAAGGCTACTTCTTAATAGCAGCTGCTTATTATAAGCGCTCCCAGAAATTGATAACATAGCGCTTAGAGAAAGAAGGGATAACTAATAATTATTATTTTTTTTACCCAAAACTCATTTTTACCGTGTGCAAAAGAACAAAAGTGGTGATGACGTCATCCAAAGTGGTTTAGAATAATTGGTTATTTTTCGAGTGGGGTAACATAGGGGGATGAAAATTTGGTTAATTTTGACGTATCTCTTACCGTTTACGAGATAATTGCAGATAACCAAAAAAAAAAAAAAAAACATTTTAACTCTATAGTAGAACCTAACCTAACACAAAAGTGGTGATGACGTCATCCAAAGTGGTTTAGAATAATTGGTTATTTTTCGAGTGGGGTAACATAGGGGGATGAAAATTTGGTCATTTTTGACGTATCTCTTACCGTTTACGAGATAATGCAGATTGCCCAAAAATCATTTTTACTCTATAGTAGCAAACCTAACCTAACACAAACGTAAGGCTAACCTTACATAATTTAGAATATTAACTGTGCTGCGACCTTTCATTTCCTTGCAGTGGATGTCCTTGAACAAGGAGCCTATTCTCCATCCCACCCTACGGAGATGGAACGGTCTTCTGCCGAAAGGTGTGCCATACGAGGTCTTCTTGCACTTGACGCAGCCGATCAATGCCCTCCCGCTCGGGCTAGCCAACGCCGCTCTCGCAGTCGGGTCAGCCACAGGAGCCGACGCCGCTCTCGCAGTCGGGTCAGCCACAGGAGCCGACGCCGCTCTCGCAGTCGGGTCAGCCACAGGAGCCGACGCCGCTCTCGCAGTCGGGTCAGCCACAGGACCCGACGCTCACGGTCCCGCAGTCGTCTCCACTCGCACAGTAGGGCTAGATGCCTTCCGAGGAGCCGTCGTCACCGCTCTCGCAGTGGGACCAACCATTGCCGCTTACGTGTCAGCCGCAGCCGTTCACGCAGCCAGGCCAGTCACCGGGTCAGCCGCCGACGTTCGCGCAGCCAGGCCAGTCACCGGGTCAGCCGCCGCCGTCCGCGCAGTCTACGCAGCCACCGACCAAGCCGTCGCCGCTCGCGTAGTCGAGTGAGCCACCGGCCCAGCCGTTCCCGTTCGCGCAGCCAGCTCAACCGCCGCCGCCGTCCACGCAGTCGAGACATCCGCCGCCGTTCACGCAGTCAGGTCAGTCGTCGGAAGAGTCAGGCAAGAGATGAATCCCTTACACCCAAAACTTTTGTTAAACTTTTAGATGCTTTAAAAAGTAATCGTTCTGAATCTCAAGATAAGTTAGGTAGTATGTATAACACAATCCCTGAATTCGACCCCGCAAGAAAAGAACAAACGATTTCAATCTGGCTTCACAAGGTCAATGAATGCGCTTCAATATATGGGTGGAGTGAGAGACAAATCGTTCACTTTGCCCTACCTAAATTACGCGGGCTGGCTCAGCGTTGGTATGAGGGATTGTCGTCTGTTCTTTTCTCATGGGAAGAATGGCAGGTTAAATTGTCAACCGCATTTCCATCCAATGAAAATTACGGGCAGATGCTTGCAGACATGTTAGCCAAACGTGCCCGTTTTGGAGAGTCACTGGAAACATACTATTACGACAAGATCGCACTAGTAAATAGGTGTGGAATAGGAGGTAGGCGTGCCGTAGAATGCATTTTGCATGGAATCGACGATCGTTCTGTACGGTTGGGTGCAGAAGCTGTCCAATATGACAATCCTGATAAGCTCCTGGCTTACTTAAGGAATGCTAGGAATATTCGGTCACAAACCGAACGTAAGCCCCCAATAAAATCACAAACTACAGGTAAACCCCAAGATACGTACTCGAAACACGGCACTAAGGCTCTTGCTTGCTTCAATTGCAAACAGGAGGGCCACACTGTGCAACAGTGCACTAGCCGAATAAAAAAATGTGGGAAGTGTAGAAAATACGGTCACGAAACAGACCAGTGTTATTCCAAGCAGGCATCCTCGTCTGATAAAGCTGCAGAAGGGACCGTTAGGATGGTTTCTAATGGCATCATTGGAGGCGTTCAGGAGTGTTTTACGAACGGAGAAAAATATTACAAATCTATAAAAATTAACCGCGTCCCATTTGACGCGTTCATTGACTTTGGCAGCGATTGTTGCATGATTAGGCGGTCGGATTCACAACTTTTGCAAAATCAGCAGCCTCCTTCTGACACTGCTGATCTTCCGACTCTGAGAGGGTTTGGTAATTCAATTGTTCGCGTCGTTGGTAAACTCTGTGTCAGCATCGAAATTGACGAGGTTGAAGCAGAAGTCGTTTTGTTCATTGTACCGGACGAAGCTATGCAAGTACCCGTCATGATAGGACAGACGTTTACGGAACAGCCCCATGTAATTGTCTACAAAACATGTGATAAATTACAGATGCTGCATAATAGTGGCGTTGCCTCGTCACACAATTATAGGACAAAATTATATGTAAAAAATGATATAACAATATCCGGAACTTCAATAGTTGATGTTTATTCTGAACCCGTCATGACCGGCGATGTGTTTATCAATGGAGGCCTTCGTCTCGTATCTGACGTGTCCCTCACAGTACCTCCAGGATTGTATAATGTAGATAATGGGGTAGGTAGTATACTGATTAATGTGCCCAAAGACAAGACCGTACTCCTACAAAAAGGATACATGGTAGCCCGTGGGCGTGAGGCAAAGGAGGAAGAATGCTCGACGTCTCAGATTATGCGCGTTACCCAAAATATGGCAAATCTTTCCCCTTTGTCCGATTCTGAAGTTAGGGTTGGTGACGGTGTATTACCCGAAGAAAAGGAACAGTTAATGGTACTACTAAATAACTATAGAGAGTGCTTTGCCTCCTGTCTATCTGAGTTAGGCACTACTACTGCAGGTGAAATGTCTATAGCATTAAAAGACGACGAACCGGTAGTTTATAGGCCCTACAGACTCTCAATTAAAGAGAAGGAAGTAGTAAGGGATATGATTTCAGAGTTAATGGAGACTGGAATAATTCAACCATCAACATCGTCTTACGCGAGTCCAATTGTACTTGTACGCAAGAAGACTGGAGAGTATCGGTTGTGCATCGATTACCGTGCTTTAAATAAAAAGACTGTAAGAGAGAACTATCCTATGCCTCTGATTGATGACCAACTAGATGTATTGGCTGGACATCAATTCTACACAACGCTTGACCTAGCGTCTGGTTACTACCAGATCCCTATTTGTGAACAAGACAGACAAAAAACTGCGTTTGTAACACCAGATGGGCATTTCGAATTTACTAGGATGCCCTTTGGCCTAGCAAACGCTCCCGCGACCTTTCAGCGCATTATGAACCAGGTGCTAGGTTCGGCTCGTCATAGAGAGGCCCTAGCTTATTTAGATGACATCATCATTCCATCAAAGACCTTCTTAGAAGGCCTAAATAGATTAGAGAATATTCTAAAGTCTTTCTCAGACGCAGGCCTAACGCTCAAGATATCCAAGTGTCTATTCTTCGGCCATACTGTGGATTATCTTGGCTTTGAGGTTTCAAAAGATGGCATTCGGCCTGGGTCTAGAAAGATAGAGGCTGTAGAGAAATTTCCTGTTCCACAGAACCAACATAACGTTCGCCAGTTTTTAGGTCTGGCTAGTTTTTTCCGACGCTTTGTACCTGGCTTCTCCATTATCGCAAAACCTCTAACGCACCTCTTGAAAAAAGACGTTCCTTGGGTTTGGGGCCCGGGACAAGAAAATGCGTTTCGGGAGCTGCAACGTAAGCTTGTTGATAAGCCGACCCTGGCTTTGTACGACCCACACGCAGAAACAGAGTTACACACTGATGCCTGCAAAATTGGGGTAGCAGGCATTCTATTACAACGTGACGAGACGGGAAGCTTTAAGTCAGTCGCTTACTTCAGCCGACAAACCACTCCTGAGGAACAAAATTACTCCTCGTACGACCTTGAGACACTCGCGGTCGTATCATCTTTACAAAAGTTCCGCGTATACCTTGTTGGACTAAAATTTAAAATAATAACGGACTGCAATTCTTTGCGTGCGACTTTTCAAAAGAGGGATATGATTCCAAGAGTAGCTCGGTGGTGGGAACAAATGCAAGAGTATGACTTCGACATAGAATATAGGGCGGGCAATTCTATGGCACATGTAGACGCGCTAAGCCGCAACCCTGTCCCTTCGATTACTTCTGGCCCGTGCGTTAGGAACGTAGCAAATGTAGGTGAGGAAAACTGGTTGGTGACAGTACAAAACTCTGACTCCGAAATACAACGCATAGTTAAAATACTTAAAGACCCTGATCTCAACGATGTTGTTGATATAAAAACCAACTTCAAGCTGAAGGGAGAAAAATTGTTCAGAGTTACGCCAGATGGCGATAGGTGGGTAGTGCCCAAGGGGGTCCGCTGGCAGGTGGTGAAGATGAACCACGATGATATTGGACATTTTTCAGTTGACAAGACATTAGAAAAGGTCAAATCATGTTACTGGTTTCCTAAGCAGAGGAAATTTGTAAAAAAATACGTGACCTCTTGTCTCGAATGTGCCTATGCAAAGTCATCAGGTGGTAAAAAGCCAGGGTTTCTGCACCCTATTGAGAAAAAGGATGTCCCGTTTGACACAGTACACATAGACCATGTAGGTCCATTTGTCCGTAGCAGTAGGGGAAACTGTCAGATCCTGGTAATAGTTGAGGCCTATACAAAATATTTATACCTTAGGCCCGTTCGAAACACCAAGTCCCACACGAGCGTCAACGTTCTGAAAGAATACTTCAGTATTTTTGGAGTTCCTCGTCGACTTATTTCCGATAGGGGAACTTCGTTTACCAGCGACTCGTTTAAAAGGTTTATGAATGAAAAGGGTATTAAACATGTCCTCAATGCAGTAGCTACGCCAAGAGCAAACGGACAGGTAGAGCGCTACAATAAAGTGATTGTTGACGCTCTAACAGCTAAGTCGGTAGGAACACCGGACAACAAATGGGATGAGCATGTACCTGACGTCCAATGGGGCATAAATAATACCCTCAATAAAGGTATTAACCGTACCCCTGCTCAGGCATTGTTTGGGGTCAGACCATCAGGCTCCAACGAGGGTAGGATATTAGCCGAGTTGACCGATGCCACCGAACCTAGCGATGATCCTGACTTTGACAGGACCGTAATACGCCGTCAAATCAATACTCATATTGAAACCTGCCAACAAAAACAGAAACAAGTCTATGATGAAAAGCGATGTGAAGCTCCAAATTACCAAGTTGGTGACTTAGTCAGAGTTGAACGACAAGTACCCGCCACAGGGCAAAGTAAGAAGTTGGTCCCTAAATTTCAAGGCCCATATAGGATTACGACAATTCTTGACCATGACCGTTTTCAAATAGAAGATACACCTCTAACAAAAAAGAGGGGCAGAAAATTTTCAACAATTGTCGCTGTTGACAAAATTAAACCTTGGCTCAATTTTAGTAGGCCACATGATCAAGAAATGGTATCATCCGGTGACTCCTCAGCAGAGGAAACATAAATTAAAACACAAATAAAAATATTGGTTGTAGTAGAAGTACCTCTGTAAGATTAACAGTTTGTGAGAGTTCTAATGAACAGCTTTTGTAATTAAGTACCTAAAGGATACCCCTGGTCCTTGTAGGTAGTTAAGTGAAGGACATCCCTGGTCCATATATCTAAATGAAGGACACCCCTGGTCCTTGTAGTTAAGTGAAGGACATCCCTGGTCCTTATATCTAAATGAAGGACACCCCTGGTCCTTGTAGTTAAGTGAAGGACATCCCTGGTCCTTATATCTAAATGAAGGACACCCCTGGTCCTTGTAGTTAAGTGAAGGACATCCCTGGTCCTTATATCTAAATGAAGGACACCCCTGGTCCTTGTAGTTAAGTGAAGGACATCCCTGGTCCTTATATCTAAATGAAGGACACCCCTGGTCCTTGTAGTTAAGTGAAGGACATCCCTGGTCCTTATATCTAAATGAAGGACACCCCTGGTCCTTGTAGTTAAGTGAAGGACATCCCTGGTCCTTATATCTAAATGAAGGACACCCCTGGTCCTTGTAGTTAAGTGAAGGACATCCCTGGTCCTTATATCTAAATGAAGGACACCCCTGGTCCTTGTAGTTAAGTCAAAGACATCCCTGGTCTTATTTAAATTATAAGTAGCTTTAAGATTTATATGGCTAATTATGTTTGTATTGTTGTCAATAAATAAATAATTTAGTAAATGCATAAAATTTTATTGCTAAGTGTGAGGGTCCAATATTTTCTTTGTTTAATTGGTAAAATGCGTACTTTCGATTTAGTTTTCTATTCGTTGATGGTAATTTAATTCTTAGTATAGAGTACAGTTATTTATAAATATAATACCTTTATTGTAAATACTACTTTTAATTTATTTATTTTATTTGATTGTAATTCCTTTGTATATAAAGAATCCTATATTATAATGATTTTGTGTGACCTTTCTTGATTGTATAATTTTTATAAAGAATCCTATATTAAAATGATTCTGTGTGACCTTTCTTGATTGTATAATTTTTATGTTAATTAAAGTATACACTACAGCAAATGTAACGACAAAACTTCCGTACCTCCGTCCGAGGGCGTACGTTATAATTAGGATGGCCGACTGTTAGCATTGTTATTTAAAATCCACAATATTGTATACATTACTTATGCTGTATATCATGTTAATAATATTTAAAAGACACTGTTTTGTATCTAGTGCTGCATTTGACTCACAAGTACTAACTGTCATAGCGGGTGGTAATTCTCGACCAATCACAAGCCACGACCGATCAGGTTAGTGGGCGGTAACAATTTAGCTCAGCTGGTCACGCCGACCCGCTCTGACAGTCAGTCGGATTTTGTTCGCCAAAGTGGAAGGCTGCCTTACCTACTAAGTTTGTGAAAGCGACCATTATACATTTTTCAAGTAAGTACTGTTTTATTTTGACGTAGAAATTAGCTTGGCAAGCCAAGTCTTGCGCTTATGCAGGTAGCGCTAACATTACTTACATTTTATTAGTATTCGCTATTTTTATGCCAAACAATACCATTTAAGTACCTGTGTGTAGGTACCATTTAGGGTCCCACAAAACAAAAGCATTCCTTAAACAGGTAAACCACCACCTCCTTGGTCGCGTCGTGGTCAAAACAATCGTAAAAAAAAATCTCGGTCGATAATTCCCGACGTTTTGTTTCAAGCAAAAAGGCAAGTCGTAATGCCTTATTGCTTATAACAATACGTCAAACTTATCAGAGATCATACTAACAGTTTTATTTCACGATTATTTATTATTCGGTAGACGATGTTTGGACGTTTGACTGATAGATAAGGTGCATGAAACGAAACGCTGAGTGCGTTTCGTTATTCACCTGCCATCTTGTCGGCCATCTTGTTTTGCCTTACCCATCAAGTTCGTTTAAACTTTGTATTATGTATACGCAAAAGTAGAAGGTTATTCATAAGAGAAGCTTGAAAAAAAAAGTTGATATAATTGACTGAAACCGTAACCATTATCTGGTTACGTTTATTAATATTATTTATCTTTGTAACCTTAAAGAATAGTATTAACAAAAAAAGTTAATTTTCTTAATTTTTTAGTTTTAGTTTATGTACCTACCTAAAATTAAGTTTGTGTGAATTTAGTTGATATTTACTATGTTATTGAAAGCAGACAAAAGCTTTTTTTTTCAAATAATACGTCTATTTTATTTACTTGTCTACGATCCCGGGATCCCAGGATCGCATTTCTCCAATCCCGAAATCCCGGGATTGAAAATAAAGACCGGGATCGAGTCCTCTAGGCCGCAGCCAATCTTATTAGACATACCTATTCATTATTTAATTCGTTTTAAGTTTTCTTTTTGTGTAATAATTTAAGTTTATTATTACTCCGTTTGGCAAACCTACACCGTCTCATTTTAGTTCGAAAGCCTGTTATTTCAAAGCAATGGGAAAGTTAGACGTTTCATTAGATCTGCTCATATTTTCTGATTTTATCTCAATAATAGAGGTTGGCCATTTTCAGAGACGTTGTTTATTTGTCGTTCTGTTCCCTCCGATCTTCAAATGAAAATGTACGGCCCTGACTCACACACAGCGTTACTGCACCGCTGCATGGTATCATACATTCTGTTGATCGCGTATACGAGACATATTGCATCACCGACCATCAATGTAAAGTCCGTTACCCAAGTTTAAAATGTTCCTAATAGTAAAGTAAAAGGCACCCGATATTCATCGGATTGTCTTAGTTTTTAATGTAAATTTTCTAAAAATGGCTTGAAAGATTGTAACCTAAGTATTTCGATTAATATACCTAGCTAATAATACCTCTTATTGAACCAGGTGAGAACTCTGTGTCTAGTTAAACCTAACAGGCTCTAAGGCACTTCTAAACGAACTGTAATTTTGTTTTTAACTGAATAAATAATTCTATTCTATTCTAAGTAAAAAGTAAAATAAAAGTCAAAAGTATTTATTCTGTGTCACAATATTATAAAAAATATAAGTTACAACCGTGACATCAAAAAATGTCGTTGCTCAGTATATGCACAGTAACGATTACGCTGGTTTTATACATCTAGAGGGCGTAGCAGCAGCTGCCTCCCTACCTATACTAGCAACAAGAGACATCTTAGAACAAATATGCTTTGAAAGGTCGCTTTTCGAAGGACAAGATCGACTTAGGTTGGGTCGTTGAGCCACTAGAGTAGGTATCCAAGTGGAGTACTGGATTCCAAAATAAAAGAGCAGGGACAACTTAATTTTCTTATCGTCTTGTTCTACCTATGTCTAAGTTCAGAAAAAAATACAGGAAGAAGAACGAAAGGGAAAATTATACGGGGGCCAGTTGCTCGTTTACTCCAAGCTTTATGACGAAATCTAAACCATTGCTAGTAGTCGGATAGTAAAAATGTATGGGAAGGATTCGGTATTGGGCAAACAATTTTCTTTTTCATTTCTGATCGTCAAAAAGTTTACGATTTCATAAACATCGGTATGGTTATATTCCTACGCGTATCTGAATTTGGTAGTAGATCCATTATGTACCAACGTTACATATGCCTGCTACGATAATGCTTCATATTTTCTAAATTGCTTCATAAACAGGGTGCCACGTAACATGTGTACTGAGCCGAAGAAGCAAAAAGTCTGTATTTTTTTCAAAATAAGTAAAAATATTAATTTATTTCAAAAAAATCGTAGAACAAAAGCTGATCTCCTCGGCGCCGCCGCGGGTCCAGAATAAACCCCTTTCTACTTAATAGACATGTTAAGTGGCACCCTGTATTCCTAAATCAAATAAAACTCCTAACTTCACAGATATTCTCCGCATATTTTCAGGGTTCCTAATATTCTCAAGTTATTACGTATTTCGCCAACATATTCCGAGAATGTCAAATATACTCAGTTGCAAGTCTCAAGAGGGTCAGGTAATTGGTAGGAAAATCGCCAAGTTTTGGCGGACGAGCCCTATTCGAGGAAACGAACGAGAATTCACCTCAAGATGTTCAAGATTTAATTATTATTATGATCCTTGACAGGTTACTTGAGGAAAGTTCAACTGAACACAGTACATTTTTAGAAAAGAGATAAGTAAACGGGAAATAATAAGAAAAAATTCTTGTGTGTATATTTCTTCGAATAGGTGTCTGTTTATTTATTTCGACATTTTTACTGCACATTTTAATGGCCAGTACTGAAGCAGTTCTTAGTTTATTTTGGTTTGAACTTCACCAACATGTGGGTAGGTAAGGAACTTGAGGTAGGTAGAACTGAGTGGTCAGGCCAAGCTTTGGATAGTCCTTACCAATAGAAACAAAATTCCCTTTACAATATGAGAGACGTTTTTGTCAATCGACGAATATACTTAAAACTTGTTTCTGCCCGCGGCTTCGCACGCGTTTTTTGAAAACGTTTAAGGTTATTTCTATGGCATGGGAAATGTTTTGTGGGATAAAAAGTAGCCTATGTTTGATTCCAGACTTAGAGCTACACCGATGCAAAATTTCAGCTCAATTTATTATTTATGGTGTGAAGAAGTAACAAACATCCATCCATCTATCCATCCATCCATCCAAACTTTCGCATTTATAATATTAGTGTGATTCAACAATAGGTTCATGTATTTTTTTGAGTTTTTTGATGAGTTTATCAATCAAAATTTTGCGCTCGGCATCAAAATCCACGGTCGCTATTTAGTGCGTGGAACAACTTTGTGAACACTTTTTGGCGATGATGATTTGATCTGAGGGGTGAGTCTATTTGATGTTGGTAACGAAACGTGATCGTGAACTTTTTGTATGGGAATTGCGTAGTTCGCTGTCTGCACGATAGAGGGGCTGCTGTACCAAATTGCATGGAAAAAGGAGATCACGTCTCACAGTGAAATAGACTAGCCCCGCGGAGCTAGAAAATAATAGATCCTAGTATGAAACAAATGTGTAAATTTCACGTCCAAAAGAAAGTCGTCAATCGCGAATAACCGGCTGCTGAAACAATCGTACCTACACCGCTGAAATTACATTTCCAATTCATGAACTTATCCAAGTTTTCCCTTCCTTACCTTTCTCCCACTTTGCACCTTTTCTATGAATAACTTTTGGAGGGACTTGTTGACTTAATTTTATATCGGTTTCTTTATTTTAATGCAGGTGCGGGATCCCCCTCGGGCTATTGAATGCTAAACTCACGATTGGAGATAAGATGGATTGGACCCGACCAATCTATCTCTTAAATGTAACTTACTCATGCGCCTATTCACAGAAAATTTGGTAAATTATTTAAAACTCAAAGTTATTTCTATAAACGTTTAAAGATGATTTCTATCCCATCGGAACTGATTTATGGGACAAAAAGTAGCCTATGTTTGATTCCAGAATTAGAATAACCTATATGCAACATTTCAGCCTGATCCGTTCAGTATTTTTGGCGTGAAGAGGTAACAAACATCCATCCATCCAAACTTTCGCATTTACATATAATATTATTGTGATTACCTCACCTCACCTCAACAGCCTATATTGGTCCACTGCTGGTCGCAGGCCTCCCCCTGATAAGCGCCTTATTGACTTTTATCTCAAGGGGGGTAATGCTTATAATCCCCACGCTGGGCATACGGGTTGGGGATCGCAGTTCAGTGGTAGACTTGTTCTGCAAGGGGCGCTCCTGCCCGCCTACGATTGATATCCCTTAGTCGCCTCTTACGACACCCGCGGGAAGAATTGGGGTGGTGCAAATTCTAAGCCGGCACCACACAGCTGAGCATTTAAAATCACTGGCTAAAAAAGCAAATAAATATACATACAAGCAGACGCGTCGATGAAACCAAAGGAATTGAATCGCATAAAAAGCATGCAGTTATCTAGCAATTATCTTGTTAATGTTGCCACTCCACTTTCTTTAAGCTAAAAAACCACACAGCTCAGCTAATCACCATAATTTCTGAGTACTAATTAAGCAGCATCCCAGCGCATCAATTACGATCACGTCAAGTAAAGTGAGAGTTAAGTTTTAAGTTTAGACGATAGGTTCGGTTAATAGCTTAACTTTAGACGCTTTGACAAACGACGCCGATAACTTTGTGATATGATAGTCGATAGTCGACTAAGGAAAAGTTGGGAAGAGCAACCAAGTCGGTACCTAGACCCCGGAAAAAAAGATGATTAGGTCTTGATTCTGGTAGTACTCTGATTGCGGACTTTTTACTGGTTCAAAAGAGTGTCGGGTATAGGAGATCTTTTCTCTTCCGTGTTAGGTTGCTTTCGGCTGCGTTACCCAACTTTTATAGGCTATACAGGGTTATTGGTAATTCACTGACACTGCGTGAACTGCAGGTTTTATCCGTCATCACGAACACGTTAGTGTTAATTAAGACACCAGGTCTTAATTATTAAAATTTAATGTAAATAACTTCCCATACAAAAACATTTCCGAAATCAAATAAATGACTAAAGATCGATTTACACAACATTTAGAGAATTAAGAACTGGCGTCTTCACGAATGTGTTTGTGATGACGGGCAGAATCTGCAGTTTACGCAGTGCCAGTGAATTACGAATAACCCTGTATACGGGCTACTTAGTTAATGGTTTAATCGGGTATTTATCGCGTACTTTTTCAGTCGCCCGGTGACCACGAGCGCTGTAACGCGGTAGAAACGTAGGGGATATAATAACAAAAGGTACGCGATAAATACCCGATTAAAGCATTAACTATGTTTACAAATCGCGAAAGTTTAAAAAGTTTTTTACAGGCTTCTTTTTACCCCTTGGTATATCAATTTCTACGGGATATACATAACCTTAAAACATTTTCATAGATCTTGGAGAAACAACACGTGCGTAGCCGCGGGAAGAAACTAGTTCTAATAAAAAACTCACGTTCCAACAATAAACCCCACATTCACTTCTGCCACAATTAAAACAAATTCCTTTAATCTGGGATTCCAGCAATTAGGTGGCATGGCAGGTCACTGGTGCGGATGGCGTCGCATCAGCTCGGCTTACGGCAGCTGACGACGTATCTCCATTACTGCCACATGCTGGTTCCCAACTCCTGAGGATGAGCGGCTTCTTGAGGAGGGACAAACTCTTTGAGTTGTATGATTATATTAAATAAAAAATTGTTTGTTACATTAAAGTAAATGACATTTATTTAGGGCTCTAATTACCAATATTAAGTCTGTTAAATGAAAATAACTTGTATGAACAAAAGCGAAACTAAACTAGGTTTAGTTTATTATTTTATTTCTTTGATTTTTTATTTGTATTATTTGATTGTAATTTTCTTTGTGAATAAAGGTATAGTTATTTTAGCTTTTGTTAACTGGTAGTAAGTGCTTCACCTTACAATAATTGCAACTGCATAATGAACAAGACTGAATGAAGTGTAAATAAAACATGTCTTTAGTTTTTACGTAGTGGAATTCTTCATCTCTCATTCAAATAAATTTTTCTTTTGCAAAGTCCCTCACATATACTGAAACGAAATTGAAAAAATCTAAGTAGAAAACAGTGATATGTTAAGTTACCTAAGTACGTTAATTCTGAAAAACCTGAAAACTGAACTGAGACTCGAGTATGAGTTTGAAAAATACCAAAACGGATGAACCTCGAAACTGAAGCCGAAAATTGAAACGTTTCAGTTCTTGAGTTGGTTTTCTTTCTGAATAACCCCAACTTATTATGGACGTCTCCACAATATCTTGCCAGGTATTGCTTTGGAAATTGTAATTAGATCGAACTAACGAAGAAAACGAACTGTAATTAGACAGAACTGACCTATACAAACAAAGTCCAAGTCAAAGTCAAAGTATATTTATTGCAATTACATGTAAAATGATGGTAAATACAGTGGAAAAGTAGCAATGTAACTTTTTGGGCGTGCAATTATCTTATTAATTTACATGCAATAATTAATATAAACAATACTGTAATTATTAAACAAAAATTAATGTTCAAAACAATTGAAGTAGGTACATAAGTATTTATCACATGCGGAACTCTATCCAATCCATTTTAATCTGCCGTCCAATGTATGGAGATAAAACAGTTAAACATCGGCTGTATAGTTAAACAGTTACCTGCGTGTACAGGGTGCCACGGAAATACTAGAAAGACTACTATACTAATAAATAAAAAATACTAGAAAGACTAATAGACTTGATTTTCCGTCCGGTTTTCTGGCTGTTGCATGCGGCCAATTTATGAACACCATTGGAGGTAATAATCAGTTATTAAAAAAAATTAAATTATGTGTCATATAAAAAAAACAAAATTTTATGAAAAACATTTTTCCTTTAAAAAATTATCTTGTAGGTACCAGCGTTCGCAATTTAACATAACACGGCAAGCCATTCCGATGCTTGTCACCTTACCTGGCGCACCCTGTACAGTATAACAGTCGCAGCACACAGCTCGGCTTTATCCGGTAAATACGAACGGATTAAAAGTTCACGGTTAATTTAACCGCCTCCGAAACAGCTTATTTTAATTCCAGTAATTAATGTTCGATTGTTTTGTTGTTGGACTTTCATAATAAAATTGTTGCGTGGATTTCGAATTAATGTACGAGTAATTAATTGTGCTGAAGAAAAATTATTTACGTGAAGGATTTGATGGAGTCTTAGTTTGCATTAAAACGCACGTAGGTACTTACTCAATAGTGAAAAGTAAGTATCAGATTTGACCTTCATTAACATCATCATCATCAACCTATGTATATTAGTCCACTGCTGGACATAGGCCTCCCCGAATGAGCGCCATAGCGCCCTGTCTTCAGCTTGCCGCATCCAGCATCTGCCTGCAGTCTTTCGCAGATCAACATCCCACCTGGCTGGAGGACGTCCTACACTATGTTTGCCTAGTCGCGGTCTCCACGCTAGAACACGTTTACCCAATCGGTTCTTCGCAAGACAGGGCTGACCTTCTGCCACTTCAGCTTGCACTTGAGCTCTGTCGATAACTTTGGTTCTCTGTCGGCTGTATTGGTTACGAATCGTATCCTTCAGAGCAACTCCTAGCATAGCTCCTTCCATAGCTCGCTGAATGACTTTAAACTGGTGGACCAGCCCTACCGTGAGTGTCCACGTCAAAGCTCCGTAGGTCATGACGGGTAGGACGCACTGATTGAAAACTTTCGTTATTAAGCTTTGCGGTATGGATGATTAATATGTATTTTTTGATTCAGCCGGCATAGGTTCTGATTGGTAAGACAAATCAACATAAGTATTGTTACGAGTCTCAAAGTTCTACTTATAAAATAATGAGCTGGCTAGCTGGATGTATATGCAAGATAAAATCACAAGACAAAAGCAAAGTGTCCACACCCAATAACAATAGTTTGTAAGATATTTGTAAGGATAAAAACAAGCATGTTCCGAATCCCAAGCATCATCGAAAACTAAACTAAAAACTCGCATTGAATCGTACGAAAACACATAAAACGTGTGGAACCTTCAGATCAGAACCTTTAGGGTCGCGGGCCCTTGGGGGCCTGGGGCGGAATATCGCGCATTAACATATGAATTCAGTGAGAGTAATAAAGGAATAATATGCAAATAGAACCCGCGTGGCAGAAGTCGATGAGCGGTTGTAGTGGTCAAAAGTTGGGTGGCAAGATGAGTAGTCTAATTTACGGAGAAACCAAGATATCCTATATTGACGACCGGTATGGTGGTGTCCGGTTTCCTATATGGCGCGGCAGGCGAAGGTCCGCCTGCGTCGCAGGAGGTTTCGAGTTCGATTCCCGCCTTAGGACAACTGTCTTAGTACCCAGGTACGTTATTTCTTTAAAATAAAATTACTTATTACAAAAATATTCTTATAATTGTTTCATTTTTAAATTGTTGCTCAGTTTTAAGTGTGCAATAAAAGTGTTTTTATCAATCTTTCTTAGATTGTGTGAATTAACAGAGATAAAATTTACCCATCGCATTATAAGTTAGTTTTTGCGAAATAATCACAGAAAAAACTTTCCCTTCGTATTCTAAGCTGGGCGACCAAACATGCATGAAACAAAATCTGATTTTAGTTAACATTCTATGAAGGTGTTTACTTGGTTGCTCAGCTACATTCGCCCGCGAACCATTGTTGAAATGCCAACACACCACCATAAACTCGTGTTCCTGTTATGATTATCGTGTGCTCGCATAAATCTAGACTTTACACTTGTTTATAACGGTTATTGTCCCCGGAGGACTATGTTGCAATGAATTGCCCGGTTTTGTTTGTTAAATGTTAGTTTAAAGGATTAGCATGCAAAAACCGCGATACTGTCACTCCCGTGGGTTGCTCTGCTTGTTTTGGTTGTTTGTTTACCACTTTTGGAGTATTAATGCATTGTTCTTAATTCAAATAGCCTTTTAATTATTATTTATCTATGATTTCTGATATTAATGCATTATAAAATAAGATGAGCTTGTACCTAATAGGAATTGATGCGAAAAAGGCTACATTCTTCAAAGTGCTATGTCTACGAAGTGCTACGAAATAATTGTCTACAAAGGTCTACGAAATACGTCCTCTACGAAGGAGTGTAGCACTCCTTGTAGTAATAACTACTACAAGGAGTGCTACACACACAAACAAACACACAAAAAAATCGAGGTGCTACGAAAATTATGCTATTCACAGCACGGTTTTATGAAAAGCTAGCAGCGCCATGCGGTTTCACCCGCATAATTCCCGTTCCCGTGGGAATTCCAGGATAAAATATAGCCTATGTGCTATTCCAGACTATAATCTATCTCTGAGCCAAATTTCATTCAGATCCGTTCAGTACTTTTTACGTGAAAGAGTAACAAACATCCATCCATCCTTCGACCCATACTTACAAAATTTCGCGTTTATAATCATAGTAGGACTAAAACGATGTACCTACTACAGTTTTGTGATAATAGCATTATAAACAAAAAAAGTACAGCTATACATAATAGAAAAAAATTAGTAGTATTTACAATTTAAATACTTACCTAATTAATAAACTTAATTATTAATTTTTGTTTTTATTCTAAGACGTTTCAACTGCGTTACAGTGATCATTTTGCTGATGTTTACTGCATACCCGATGAGTATAACTTCAATTTAATCCTTGCTCCTTGAAAAATATATAATGCTGGACAATTCACACAGCAACATCTAGCCCCAAGCTGAGCAGAGCTTGAATTATGGGTACTAGATGACTGAATGATATACTTAATACAATACATTACACAGATTTATATTTTTATGATATGTACATACACAGAGAGTATATACCGAGAACACCCGAAATAAATATTTGTAGATCATACAAACAGTTGTCCTAAGAAGGGAATCGAACCTGCAACCTCCTGCGTAACTGAGCCTTAGCCTATAAAATGCTGCAATATAATAGACTTGTAACTTAAGCGCATCTGATATCGACTAAAAGCCACAATATCTTCTAGGACATCTTCGTGACTCACAAATCGTTAAAAAATAAATTGCCCGCTCCGGCCCGACCATAAACAACTGACATCTAATGATAGATGACGCTGGCCGACACAAGCTGGATAAATACAGAGTAATTGCTGATAAACGGGAGGATATAATAATATGATGGAAGGTGAGATACAGCAACCTTGAAAAGTTGGGCAGTTTTTTACTTGCATAGACGTATCAGGTATATTAGATATCTGTCTATTTCATACCGACCTCGTTTAGACGTCATCAGGATTGGTCTGACGATTATCTGAATTTTCTGCACAGTAGGAACGGCAGCTAGAGGTATAGATAAGCTTATGTTTCGATCGCATTCTATGCTTAAACAAAACGCAAACCTTACCGAGCTGCAGCTAAGGTGTTTCCTTCCACCGAAGGTGTACGGAGATGCGACTGGAGCGGAGATGTATGCTGCCTAGAGCGGAACTGAGCTGCGTGTGGCGAGCATCAGATGATTTTTGAGATGTTGTGATTTTAGAGATCTACAACAAAACTGCAAGTGAGTTGCAAAAATTATCAATAAATAAATTCAAACAAATTGTCAAACATATCCTTTGTAAAAAGGCTTACTACAAAATATCAGATTATCTAGAGGATAAAAAAGCTTGGGACGAGTTTTGCTCCAGCTCGAAAAATAACAACTAACAGGCTAAAGGTTTCTTCGTCGCTTCTTTACTTTAGTCTACATACCGAAGCGACAGAAATCAAAAATATCACTTTATTTCCGTGTCAGTGTTTAGTTTTATGATTTGACCTTTTCTAAGTGTACATTTATTGTATTTATGGAAATAAAAGAGTTTTTGATTTGATTTGATGAATGCACTAGCGGCGCCGCTCACTGCATGACGCTCACATCTCTTCTCGTCTCCGCTGCGTGACGTCACAGCTCACATCTCCGCTTCGATCTTTCTTTGTTTTCTTCGCATAAAAATATGATATATCTCCGCTCGGTGGTATCCACTGAATCTGTGCGGAGACGAGATGTTTGAATCACGACGTTCTATTGCTTGTTTAACAGATCTCTTCTCCGCTCGTTTCGACTCCGCTTAGGTGGAGTTCAGTCCTGATGAATGATGACGAAAGAAAGAAATTATTTCTTACTCAGAGTTTAATTATTACCTGCAACGATTCCTTTAGCAAAAATCCTGTAAAAAAAATTGATATTCCTTTTTCCCAAAGAAAGCCAATATAAATCAAGCCCCCGTTTGGTCCATTGAAAAAGTCGTTAAATCATTATCAGTGTTTCTTAATTCTTACCTTTGTTGGTTCTCGGTCCGTCGTTTGCATTTTTATTACTTTTTAATTTTATCGCTAAGAGCAGACTTGCAGCATTTAGACAGGAAGCAGGTTGCAGCTGAAGTCTAGAAAAGCTCTACGACGACTGAAGACGCCAGTATTTGATTGCAGGATTTTCGGTGTAAATGCTGTCTTTATTCTGTAGCTTCAGGTAATTAAAACCAACCTCGTCTTGGACTACTGGGAAATTCGTGACAGAATTTTTATAAAACTGATTACCGACCTATCTAAAATTTATTCCCACTTACTAACATCCAAAGAACGATGATCATAGGAAAAGCTTTTACCACAGACAGTATTTTTTTTGAGGTTGTAAGATAATGGCAAATTATTTATTATTATCATCATCATCATCATAATATCGGAAACGGAGTATTGGAAGACCATCACTCGATTGTAGCGGTGGTCGCAGGGACTCGATAGATGGAGGCGGCTCAGAACCGCTATTTGTGGCGTCGCGTCGTTTGGGGGAGCCTATGTCCAGCGATGGTCGTGTGTTGCGCTGATATGATTATTTACTAAATACTGGTTCTAACTTATTTATATTATTTCATTGTAATTTTCTTTGTCAATAAAGATGTTTCTTTTATAAACAATAAATAGGACATTAAAAAAAAAACAATTAGAAAATACTTTCGTACCTTTAACATTTCGTTAGACACAACAGCATGTAGGTAAGACGTTGTAAATTTGCACTAGATTTACGACTAAAACGCATGGCCACAAAGAGAATCATACAGTCTTATACTAAATCCCCTGCATACCCTCCTAAGTTCCCCTTAGGTAAGTCCCCACACCTCAGCGCCATCTCTACACTGTGTGTGCAATCACAAATGCATTAAGCACTCGAGCGGAGTGTCCGGTACAAACTTGCCCGCGCGCCGTCTCGAGTGATCCTATGCTAATGCCCAATTCTACGCATTTGGGAACTGATATGTGGTAGGTACTTGGGTTATACGGCAGGGATGTTGAACTATTGTGACCTTTGGAATCATTTTAATATATTATTCATGTAAGGGTAGGTATATTTTTGAATGGACTTTGAGCTATCGAGATTCGAGATCTATTTGAGCTTAGCAGTATCACTTCTTCCGGGTGTTCTGGGTATTTTCTATGTGTAATAAAAAATATCCTTCTATGTAATGTTTAAGTATATCAGTCATCAAGTACACAAGCCCTGCTTAGCTTGACAAATTAATTGAGAAAATTTTGCTCGACTAGCAAAACGATACAATTTTCTCAAATTACAATTCGCTCTTTGGGTAATACGGCCGCAAAATTGGCAAACTTTTTAAACTAGTTTCCAACCAATCAGCAAAGAAGAATGGCTCGACTAATGACCCTTACAATATCAAGCGTGCCTAATCAAGACTAATACCCTAAGATAAAGGAAGGGGTAAGAACTTTGGACTTTGATGGAGCTGCCGTATTTAGATTTGATCACTTTGCTCAGTGTTTGAAGAGAAAACATTAAAATAGGTTAGCAGACCATTATCAGGGTAGAGATAAAAGCCAACTTGACATTGATTTACTATTATTATGGTTACCATTATTTCTAGAACTAACACTAAGCTACGAGGTTAAAAAACTATGTTATAAAAGGTAGAGTTTAAAAGTTTGTGCACCTGATTGTTAACTTTAATTTCCGGTGGAATAAAAACGTCCAAGGTTTCACTTCACTTTTATTACAACTTTTACTGAGTTACATTATTGGTTTCAAGACAACCTTGTTTCGTAGCTCATCATAGACTGACTGCTTTCCAAAGCACTTGGTACAATAATGTCAGTGAAAAACTCAAGCTCTCTGTTGACTAATTTTTGAACGGAATGTCAGTTGTCGTTTTGTAATTTTAAAACTAAAAATAAACATAATTTGATTTCACAAGAGTTACGTCAAGAGTTTCCGGTCTGATCAATAATAGACAATGCAAATTCAGCAACTAATTTACGGTAAATAAATATAAAAATGTATACGAGGCATCTAAAATCACAACATTAATTTTAAATAAGCTAACATGATGGTTGATTATTCTCCAAAACTACTGGATTAATTCTAAAATGTATTTCAATTACCTATTACATTTTCCATGCCTTTTATTCAGGCATCACTTTTCTTGGCGAGCGTATGCACGAGCAGAAGTTATTTATTAAAATCAACTAGTAAAATAAACACTTTTTCAAAGTAATTTGTGCAGTTATGCTACAAATAATGCTTTTCGGCGACAGTCCTTGTTTTTAACAGGACCGTCCCGTTTAAAACTTTTACAAGTAATATAACCTACCTCCAATCCAATAAAAATCTCATCAACTTCTACAATCAGATGTCAGGGCAACTTTAATCACCTTACCCGACTGTTAAAGCAACACTTGACATAACAATAACGCTCCCCTAGCTCTAAATCCTGATTATGGCTAATTTCGAGGGAGTTTCTTTAAAAGTTTTCCAAGTTGCTTGTATCGCATTGTGGTGGCTCTAATCAAGTTCTAACGAGGTTGGGAGAACTTTTGCATTGGTTTGGGGCTGCGTTTGAAATGAGAAAATTATCGAAGGAAATGGTTTTGAGGATGGTTTTGTTTTCGCATTGATACAGATATTCCCATTCTTTAATTAAGTAGGTGAACTATTACTGTGTCTCACTGACACCTTGTGTAGAGTAATACAAAAACGAAGGACTCAAAGTGCTTTGTTTCGTCCCAGTTTTTGTCAGATTTCAGGGTGTTCCTTTAATTTAGTATGCAATATTTAAAAGACAGATTAGATTATTAATTCTACGGATCGGTGACATAAACAATACATAAAATGTATTTAGTGGGTTCGGTTACAGGAACTATTATTCTACCACCGAACTGCGATCCCTGACCCGTATGCCCAGAGCGTGGCGATTATGGGCAATACTCCCCATGAGATAAAAGTTAGTGTAAGTTCTTACACCTTTAAAATGATAAGAAGTTGTTGATAGTTGATAAATAGATTTTATTCCAAAACACTACGAGCTAATGATGATAAAAATAATGAATTGTTTTTTTAATTCTATTAATGCAATTTTACTTATTTTTAAAAATAAATAAATGTTTCCTATCAGTAAAACTTCCTATCTTCAATAATTCAGGACTTGCCCTCCATATCCCATGGTCGTGGGACCCCCTGCAAAACCTAGATAGAACTCGTGCCTGTATAAATTAGCCAACCCTAAGCTATCCCATTCTTTCTAAAACGCTAGACTACTTTCTCCTTAAACGCCTATCATCATCACCAGGTATATCCTCTTCATAAGATCTCGTACTCTAAGCACCTACGTATAAAGCTCATTTCAGAAGCTCAGTGCAAATCCTTTCCCGTCGTAATCAGGTGTCGAGGCTAATAATAAGAATCGCCGGGTGATACTGAACGTGCCACAATTTAAATGGCTTTTCCACACTGAGGTGTAAATTGCAATTGTAAAGAGTCTGGGAAAAGGTTCAAAATTGCGTAGAGCAACTTGGTAGAGTAAAGTGCCTGTGAGAAAAATATTGACGATCTAAGTTCTGTTCTTATACATGGTTACTGGTAATTCACTGACACTGCTTGAACTGCTGGTTCTGCCAATCATCAGGAACACGTTCGTGAAGACGCCTTAATTTCTAAAGTTATACGTAAATGCCCATGAAAAATTCAAAAAACGTGTTTAAAGAACCTAATTAATTACTAAAGACCGATCTCTAATTCCCACAACTCCCTTTAATTCAGGACACAGCCGTTTTTAAGTTTAATTTTAAATAAAGCCAGGGGGTACCTATTACCAATACTAAGTTTATTAATTAAGACCTGGCGTTTTCACGAACGTGTTCGTGATGATGGGCAGAACCTGCAGTGCACTCAGTGTCTGTGAATCACCAATAACCCTGTAGGTATATTAGATTGGATATGTGGGATTAGACCTATGAAAAATGTTAGTAGGTCTCTATATAAAAACATGATTTGTATAACCTTTCTTCTCTGTATTAGGTTACAATAAAGGTTAAAATTAAATCACCTCAATTTATCATCCTTTATTGGTCCACTGCTGGACGCAGGCCTACCCCCGATAAGTGCCTTATTGGCTTTTATCTCATGGGGTAATGCCTATTATTATATAATGTTCACTTATGAAAACCGCCGGAAGAGTTGGGGTGGTGTGAATTCTAAACCACAGCAAAATCAGTCGATGGATAACCTAAAAACGGCATTACCTATAGGTTTTATAAATCATATCCGCAAGATTTAAGAGCATTTACTCAAGTCAGCTTACTCAATAACTCTTTCCAACTACATTTCCATGATCTCAAACCTCGCCGAAGAGTCAATAATAATAAATCCTTTCTATTCAAGAGCGGGACCAATTTCATAGCTGATGCACAATATTTTCTAACAGAAGCAAAGCTCTTCTATAAAAGTCGGTAGAGGCGATACGGTTGCAGTAATGAAGTCCATGTGGGATGGATTTACTATTAACGCGTGTACTAGCATAAACAGGGAGAAGCCTGCCCAGCAGTGGGCGAAAAACATGGTCCTAACCGTCACGCTAAGGTCGGTTAGGCGGAATTAGCCATATTCGTCTCTAGTGAGCTAACCATACAATTTTAACTTATTATAACAAATTGTATTGTTTTATTACATTATAATTTTTTATTAGGACAGAATGTTTGTTCATAGTTTCATTTATCTAACTATCTTTTACTCTAAGTACTTTCTGTATAAACCGATATCGTGCTAACGGCATTGAATCGACGCCGATAAAAATGCGAAATCCTCTTGCAACGAATGGAATTGCGTATTGGGGCTCAGACAGGGTGTAATCTGCCTGCCTACGGTACCCTAACTGTCCCGAGAGTTCCGTGCCACGAGTACTCTGCACTTACTGCCATAGACTAGGCAGTAATGTGATGATGGCACCTCATAAAATACTGCAATGCTCTAAGGTTAATTGCTAAGGTTTCAATATTTGTCTACGGCAATGCTACCTATTAGATCAATTCAGATGCACCTAATTTGTGAATGTATCACTCATTCTATTCACTCATTGGTTAATTTTCTTTCGTTTTTTATTCGTAAGAAAAATGCAGCTTATCAGCGGCGACAATATCCAGTAACACCAACTCTGACGAATACTTAGGTACCTACCTACATCAAAATTGGCCTACTGCAAGGGCATGCCTTAGCACCTATTCTACTCTAAATTACCTTGGAAGTACTCTACCATTTTCACTGGGGGGGATGCCCATAATCCCCACGCCTGGGCATGCAGGTTGGGGATCCCAGTTCGGTGATTGAATCGCGCCACTATAGCGGTCATTAAGGGAGGCCTATGTCCAGCAGTGGACTAATATAAATGAAAAATAGGTAAATAAACGCAATAAATACCCGTGAATAATTATAATAATGGACTAATATAGGTTGATGATGATGACTCTACCACACGTGTTCTAAAAATGTAGGGTAGACCGGGGGCAATAGTAACATTTTTTGGTTTTCGGACGATTGTACTAAATCAACTTGGGTATTTTACACAACGATTATGTTTTTAGAAACCTAAATTCAATAGCTACAAACCATTTTGTTGAATTTGACGTATAGCTTACAGAACATATGGAGAATAAGGTAAGAATGATGACAGGTCCAGCGCTACAATTGACCCCTACTCTGCGTCAATTGTACCAAAAATTCAAAAAGAAACAAAAAACAAACGAACAACTCAATCATAACTGTAATATCGTATATTTGTTATTTTAGCACTTATTAATCAGTCTCTAACATAAGGAACTTAAGTTTTAGGAACAGTTCTACAAAACTCTCAAGATAAAACTAAACAAATTTAAATTAAGATATCTCCACTTTAAACACAAATAATGCAAATTCTTATATTTGGGCATAATCTCTTTGGTCTAAGCTTTGATTGAGAGTTAACAAATAGCTTATAAATCTAATATTATTGTAAATAATTGACAGGTATTACTTTCTATGGAGTTACAACTGACCCCTGGTACAATTGCCCCTACTAAATATTTAGTTAACATTAAGTAAAATCAATAACTATCCAGCAACATTGATTGCAAAGATGGCGGAATCCAAATACTTTTAGAAATACTTTTGGACGCCCGATCTGTTTTCCTTTTTCTGTTCCGTGGCATCTAAAAAAATTAAGTTTGAGTAAGTACCTAACGGTTTTTAAACTAGCTTAAATTAAATAAATATTATACTTTAATAAATTGTATTTGGGGTCATTTGTACCACGGGGTTAATTGTACCGTTACAACTGTACCCAGTGACGATGGTACAATTGACCCCAAGTATAGATTTTGGAAAAATAACTAAATTCCTCGGAACACTGTTGAGCTTTAGACACACAATATTGGGAATTATAAGGCTGGATACCTAGGCAAACGCGTGGTTAATATATAATTAATTATATAAAACACAGAAACCACAGAGTGACAGAGCAATCAAAATAGCATAAAAAATTACCTTGGTTGCTTGAAAATAAACAAATACTCCTGCAGACGTCCGTTCCGCAGCGAGCGCGCTGTCGACTAGTGAGCAAGTCAGGACACGTAAGGCGCGTGCCCCCTCTCTCGCACACACACACAAGACGCCTAGTAGTGGAGATATTCGGAATGGTACTATTGCCTCGTGTTACTAGTGACCCCGGTCTACCCTACATACATAGATACTTATCATGTAATGTGCGTTATTGAGATCTGTATAAAAACAATCGAATTTGTTAGATATCGAGCAACGAAGATTATTTGATTTCAGCACAGTGGGTAAATGAACTTTTCTTGACACGGACAAAAATAAATTTTTTATTGGACAGTTTTCAGCGCATTGGAAAACGTGTCGTAATCACAGCTGAAAAATAAAAATAAAACTATGTATATAAGTCGGTGAAACTAACCTTCTGATTAGAATTTGTAAAAGCTAGAACAAAATGCAACAGCACCTACTAGGAACTTCCATCTCCGTGAAGGTTGCAGCGTCACGTCTACGCGGCACGTCTACTCTATGGCCGGTGCATGGAATCGCGCCAGAACTAAATGAAATTGAAATTAGCTTTCTCTCCCCTGAGCCACTAGCGGAATTTTCCAAAATAAAAGCGTATTATATTTTAAAATACGATTCCAGTCGCTCTCGTAAATGGGAAAGTCCGGAAACTTAGGGCGTCTGGGCGGAGATAAAAATGGAGTTAAATTTTACCTAGGCTACTAGACATGTAATAAGCTATTTTCGGAATAGAAGACAATATTATCTTTTGTTTGGTTTAGGAAATGGCTCATTCAATTGGTAATGTAGAGCCCCATGTATGGGCGCCAAAAGGACTCATTCCACAATAATCAATATCCTTAGATTTAGGTAATACTTAATCTAATTGTATGCAGATGGTGGATGCAGCAAGCTGAAGACAGGGCGCTATGACACCCATTAGGGGAGGTCTATGTCCAGCAGTGGACTAATGTAGATAGTAAGGAGTAATGATCATGATGACTTAGTCAAATAAAATTTTTACGTCTTTGATTAGTATTATCTAAGCCTCCTCCAGTCACAAACAAAGGTATTCAAAACTACCGTTTATTGTGCAACTTTCAAAGAATTCGAACAGAATGGTTTTATTTATGGTTTTATATATGCGAATATCCGAACAAAATGCGCTTGGTACCTAAAGGCTTACGGGCCATGTTTGCGTTCGGATACACGCGCCCAAAACTGAGCACGACGCATACTCGATGAGGAGCGTGGGAACTGACAACCAGTTGGAATCCTTTACGGGAACCATTTTAATTCCCAAATATTCCAAATATTTTTGTAGGCGACTATTTGAATAGGTTAGTAAGTAGTAGGTATTAACCTAATAAAATCGGCGGTCCTATAGGATCTCTCTCTAATCTTTGGTTGCCTGGGTAAAGTAGTTTTCAGCGATAAGGCCGCGAATTTAATGATGAACTGTTTTTATGATTTTGAAATAAGGAGTACCTACTTATTCCATCTCCTATTCCGCTTCCCCAAGGTCTGGAGTCCGATTGGCGTACTTAGTTACTTACTTAGTTCCACGGTATGAGCATACCTACTCATCGGTATACATAGTTTAACTCATCATCATCAGCCTATATTAGTCCACAGCTGGAAATATGCCTCCCCAAATGAGCGCCATAGTGACCAGCTTGCCGCATCCAACATCTGCCTGGAGTCTTTTGCAGATTGTCATCCCACCTGGAGGGCGTCCTACACTACGTTTGCCGAGACGCGGTCTCGACTCAAGAACACGTTTACCCCAGCGGTTGGCGGTTCTTCGCGAAATATGGCCGGTATACTGGCACTTCAGCTTGCTAATTCTTTGCACTATGTCGATAACTTTTGTACATAATTTAACGACCAATGAAAAATCGTTTATTAATTTTTGTTAAGACGCTACCCAAACAGCGACACCGTAGAAAGTACACTTTTTCGTCGCACCGTTAGCCGTTCTCCGACATATTACAAGCCCAAAAAAAAAACAGTGTATAGTCAAATGTATGGAAAAAAGACTTATACAAAAATATGTTATAAAACGATCTAGGATCTTGAAAAAAAAATCACAAGAAAGAACAAGAAAAATAAATAGTTAAATCGGGAGCAAAACTTTTAATAACCATTTTCATGTAAAAATCTGGAAACTTAATGCATTTTTCAACGTTGACTTCGCTCGTTTCAACTTCTTAACTCGAATGGTCTTCTTGATCCGCCGCCTTTCTCGATTCCTTCCTCAGTACGCACGGACGCGTCGCGAGCGCGCCTTGGAGCAAACACTAGCTATGCTGACCAAACGTGCAGCAAACACGTGGATTCACTACTACTTACACGGTGGAGAAGGTTTTCTCGACTTTTGTTCAAAGCTCATGCCTTAAAAGCTCAAATAAGTAACCTATTTAAGTAAACATTTGTTCGACGAACAACGGTGGAGATAGGTAGATACGAGGAAATTTTGACCAGGTAACCTTAAAAATAGAGTTATTCAGTGCCTACTTGTGTTGCTAAATATTTTTTTATTAGGCTAACTGGCTTACGAACATTAATTTTGCTGCAATCTATCAGGTCAGGATGGCCGAGCGGTCTAAGGCGCTGCGTTCAGGTCGCAGTCCACTTCTGTGGGCGTGGGTTCGAATCCCACTTCTGACAAATATTTTGCTAGTGTTCTCTTCTTTTTGCCCTGCATTGTTTGTGTTCCAAATTTGTAACCAAACAATCTAGAGCAACGAGATTTATGTAGTTTTGCAGGCTCTCTCAAACAATAAACTCTCTCTACGTCTGAAACTATATTAACAAAAAAATTACAATTCAAATATTTGAAACAAATCAGAACTAGTATAAACAATTTGAAACAATTGAGCTAATTGCAGACGGTTGCAAGACGCTGGCTTCATTACCCCGCGCTATACGTATGCTAACTAACTTCAGCCCGTGACTTTACTCACGTGACACCTGGATAAAAAGATACCTACTTATTTAAAATCGCGTGATGACTTGGACCCACACCATACCTAATAGGTAGCTAGGAGGAGACGGCTTGGAACGGAAAAAATAAAGTGAATTGGGGGAGGCCATTGTCAAGGATAGATACACTGTGCACGCTCTTGAAAATATCAGATTATATAACTTTCGTATACCACATCCAAAGTCTCCTCCAAGAAGCCAGGAGTTAAATTAGTAACATGTTTGGTATTCAGAGAGCGAGCGTTGGTTTTTTCCTCGCTTGGCGCGCGGCCGTGCGTGTTCCAGCGTCTATTGTTCGCATCGCCATTAGATAAATAGAATACTGAATGGCAGACTGTTTACTTATATACATACATGTACCCAACCCAGTACCCCCGTACTTACCCTACCTAAACGTGGAGCTTATTGAAAAGAGAATGGATTTTTTCCTGTTCAGTTTCTGAAGTTAACGGTACTAGCGTAACGTGAGTGGGTACCTACAGTTATCAAAGGTGAAACATAAAGAGTCAAGAGTCGATTTATTTTGGTTCCTTTTTAGCAAGATGTCAGTTTTGCTGAGAATTTTGGGTTCTAAGATGTTCTTGGTTTTGAAAGAAAAACCAGGAACCACAGAAATATATCTCGAAGGAACCTTTACAAAACTATGGATAGGTACCTTCACCTTGCCTTATTAAATTTTTTTTGTGAGAGGAAGTCGTATAAAAAATGCTATAAAAAAGACATCTAGGTATGCCGGACAGCATGCTGTCCCGCTGTTATCTTCGATCCCATTCTTTATCTACACGACTTATATATAATTTTATGAAAATGATAAACACCAATTGAAATGCTGAGTTCTACTTTTATTATTTATCTCGGTCAAGTTTTCAAAGCACGAAAAGCTTTAAGGGTCCGGCGACGGATGAATTTCCCATACAAACGTAATACCAAAATGATTTCTAATTTGAGCATATTTTCATTATGATCTGTTATTATTTGTATTAAAATAGTATTTATCTAGGTTCCTGCCACAATTTTTTTTCAAAATACCTTTCTGAAATTAAATTAAACCTAATCGCATTTTTACATCAAAGAATGAATGTTGTCTTAGTTATTTTGTAGATAAGTATTTTGAAAAAATTTTATGGCAGGAACCTTTAAAAATACTATTCTAACCCAAATAATAGCAAACCATGCTGAAAACATTCTCAAATTACAAATCATTTTGGTACTACGTTTGTATGGGAAATTCATCCGTCGCCGGACCCTTAAGTCGTCAAGTATGTGTAGCTTTTCTTTATCTAGCCTTTTCTAGTTGGTATGGAACCACCGCCCTTAGCTTCCCTACGTTTGCGGTAGGGCGGTGGTGGTGGCGTCATACCACCCTGGTTAGGTGGATCCATTGGTGGTGGCGGCGGCGGCGGCGGCGGCGGCGGCGGAGGCGGCGGTGCCTGTCTTGCCACCTGACATTACCAGAAAACATTTTTTAACTATTTTAAGCTTTAAAAAAGAAATATACCTAATTGAATAGCGTTCTTCAGCTTCTTTTGTAATTAAGGTTGTGTACTCACTCTGTTTAAAACATGGTGTTTTTCACGTTCAAGCGTCAATTCAGCGCGAGGCGGAACTACGAGCGATTGCCCAACGCCGAGCCAAAGGGCCACACTAATAACAAAGACAGCCAAATGAAACGTGTGTCTCATCTTCACTTATCATTGCCGATTGAATTTCAGCGACACAAGTGCATTTTTATATCATACACAAGGTATGGTACCTTGCATGACAGGCAAGCTGATAAAAAACACTTGAAAACAATACAACATCCTGCGAGATGCACGCATGAGATAGGTGCTCTAAAAATGCATTAAACGCAATCTTCGTAACAAAGGAAATGTAGTGTGATTAAGTTAGGTTAGTCAAGGGCTGCCATTCATCCATTGATGCACGTGGGGCACGTGCATCAGTTATGAATGGCAATTAATACCTTTTCCCTAAAAACAAAAACTTCTGAAGCACACAGTGATAAAGGTTCAAGTTTCTTATTCAAAAACGGGCGCGAGATGACGAAAAGCATTCAAAACCAATAATTGTTTTGAACTTCTACGATTCGCCGGAATCGGTACCAGCGTTGCTGTAAAAATATTTTCTATCAATATTTCTTGGTTTTGTAACCCTTTGTTTACATAAAATATCTAGGATTTCGCTACGAGTATAGTAGTAACTTGTGGGTGATCCCAGGCTGATAATGATAGGCTTAGATTAGAGGCCCACAGCAGTTATGTAAGTAGGTACAGGACCAAACGCAAACCTTCAAAACTCAACCCAGTTCGAAACACAACAATGTACCATAAGTGTACTTGTACCAGTTTTGTACTAAGCGCGTTAGCTTGAATGGAAATAATGTGAAAAATTTGCCAATAAGCCATTAGCCCATAGTTATAGGTCTTTTACCTGCTAATACAACACATAGCCAGCCCTAGCTTGTAAAGTACTTACCTATCCACTATTAATTTACATCGCGCATGTTTTTTTTATCTCGAAATCTATGACACCCATGGAATACAGAAAACAAGATGCCAGCAATTAACATGCCGTTAACATAGTGTTAACACGGTTGCAGTAGGTTTGGTTTTATGTCAAGTTCCCAAACAAGACCACAAATACTGCTATGGGGTCGTCCATTAATCACGTGATACTCGAAAGGGGGGAGGGAGGAGACCACGAAGAATCACAAGGAGAGGGGATGTAGTGAGATAGGTACCTATATCACGTGTATTTAAAATAAAGCACCGTGAAATCGCTAATATACGAAATAATAAAATTAGTATTTATTTTTTCGTTGAACGAGCGACTTCACGATGCTTTATTTTTAAAATTAAATTAGATCAAACGTGTACATATTAAGAGACGATATTAAATTTTTTTTTTATTTCTACACTTGCGAGCTTTAAAATGGAATCGCTTCATCGCGAGTTCATCAAAACAATTTTTTTACAATTTTACAATGAACTATAGATTATGGTATATCATTAAGAAGATTTAAAATTAATTCAATTGGCTACCTAAATTTTGGGAATTATTGCAATAGGTCGATGTTGCATCTATCGGCTTCTATCGGCGGCGCCGGAGCTGGATTTCTCCCTCGTATCCTCTTGAAGCGATTCCAGTTTACAGCTCGCAAGTGTAGTTGTAAGTATCTACAAAAAATCAGATGATTTTGGGTTTGGTTGTCTAAATCCAAACCGCCACCATGGTGCATGTGGGTTAAAAAAGTTGCGAAAAAAACATCACGTGATTAATGGACGACCCCATATAGCTCTACAATACACCCCCTTTCTCAGAACGAGGTGTCCGTGGCTTTCTCGTTAATAAAACCAAAGACAAAAATTCAACAACGACATTTATTTGCAAATATAACAATGTAGGTATGTACAGTTTGATTAAATAAAATATCACTTTGAGACACAACTATTTTTATAGTAAGTGCATTTAACTAAGACTAGGGTGCATGTGCATAGGACGATTTACATTAAATATTTAAGCGTTTGTTTTTGACCCGCGTCGCTATTGGCCAAAGTCATGTAAATGGACTTCAGCTCTTTGATTGATCTAGAAACTTTACACACAATAATAAAACGATTATGCCATGAGATGAATTTACCCAAAGGACACAGGAAGCAAATCGAAGCATCGTAATAAAATAAAACCGGCCAAGTGCGAGTCAACTCGCACAAGGAGGGTTCCGTACCATCGTACATAACTATTCCATAAAAAGGAACCATAAAAAAGGGCTTTTAAAAATCTAAAAAGCAAAAGCAAACATGACGCGGCCACCCATCCAAGTACTGACCACGCCTGACGTTGCTTAACTTCGGTGATCGGTATTCAACTTGATTGGACGTTGCACCAATTTTATTTATAAATTTTGTTTTAAATTTATTGACGGACAGACGGTCAGACAGCGGAGGCTTAGTAATAGGGTCTCGTTTTAACCCGTCGGGTACAGAATCCTATAACTTACATAGCATATTGACCCCTTTACCTACAGCCTAATGTAAGTACTACACATTTCAATCGGGATAAAAAGTATAGGCTGTGTTTTCTTCCACTAGTGGACAAAAAATGTTCCTAAGTGAGGAGATTCAATGAACACTTTATTTCTTCTAAGAATCTAACAATTTAAATAATATCCCCAAAAAAATTCTGGCTTAAGTCCCGTCGAGGTCGTAATTTTTTAGCATAATTATTATTTATATTTTTATACATTTTCTTATGTGTGAGGAAGCATTATAAAAAGAAAAAAGGTAATTTCTTATTTGGTAATAATTTAGTTAAGACTTGCTTAAGAGCTTTTTTGTAAGAAAAAGAAATAAAACTATTTTTGCTATTGATTCGCTTCCAGCATACCTTTTATGAATTCGTTGCTAATTTCACAAGATCTACCTACATTAAATAATGAATAGGCTACTTGACTCATATCATATTGGGCCCAATAAATAAATATTTTCTGTAGTATTTGACTTAATAAACCAATATTTACAGATTTCTGATATTTACAGTGTAAGGTGACTACATATTTTCTATTTAAAAATTGTTTTTTTAATGTTTTATTTTGAACCCTGAAAATGCTGTCGGCCATGTTATGGCGTCAAAGGCCGACGGCGTTTTCAAGTTTGCTTGGGCAAACTTTATTTTGGATCTTATACGAGAGAAATGTACTATGTAGTCTGTCTACAGGGCGTCCCACGGATATGCCACATGGAGGGAAAGTACCTTGAATATTGTAGATGGAACATTTTACTGAAAGAAAATTTATTTGAATTTAAAAACAATTTAAACTGCATTCATAGATTTTTAAATAATTACATGGTTGAACCGGGAATCGAACCCGTTACACGAGAAAAATAATCATCCTGTAGCTTTATCATACCGATCGAAAGGCTTCATCATAACGATTATTATTTGCTAAATAACATAGTGTCAGAAATAAAAGGAAGACCATGAATTTTTCTACAATATTCATGGTACTTTCCCTCCATGTGGCATATCCGTGGGACGCCCTGTATATTTTTACAGTGATGGACGTATGCTAATGTCAGTTGATTGTTTTCTAGGTGCAGCTAATATTATGTATTTGGTTTTCTACCTGTTTAACGTCACAGCACAGATAAATATGGCCGACAGCGACTTTAAAATAATATTTTGCAGTTTTCTTTTCTTAACTCAAATCGGACAATAAATTTAAGACCCACTATAAAAAAGAGTCAACTAGCCTATTCTATCCATTTCCTACTGAATCAAGTTCGTCTGTATGTCAGGCGCTCTTAGCCTTCCTATTCTTCACCAGGCTCGATATAAAGAACTCGCCAGCCCTATACGACGACCTGACAAGCGGCCCACTAGCGGTGTAGAGGAAGCCTAGCTCGGACCCCTTGCTTTCCCACTGCTGGAACTTGGCTGGAGTGACGTACTCGAAGACTTTGAGGTGGCGCTTGGTCGGTTGCATGTATTGGCCGAGGGTAAGGCAGTCGACGCCGGCGGTGCGGAGGTCTGGAATGAAAATGAGTTTTATAGCTGCGTAGAAATAGCTCTTTGTTTCCAGTTAGAGGAATCTCTCGTTGGACCTGGGTTTGGGAGACTTCTTGGGCCAAGTTAGGCAGAAATCATCACACAGCTCTACAGTCAGGTCGATAAGCCTTCTTCTACTTTGATTTTCGCAAGTGGAATAAGGCTAATCAGCTAATCCATTTTCATAGTAATTCCCACTTGTAATAAATGATAAAGATAAAGACAATCAATTCATATTATGATTTTTTGTGTACGATCTGCAGAAATTTGTTCCGTTGGTCTGATTTTCTATGTATAATAAAAATATCTATCTATGTAATCTAATTCTAACTCTAATTCTGAATGGGGGTACCGGGATCTGCACTGACATCTCGCATAGGAGTGTATTGTGCATTCTCTATCTATGTAATATATTGTATTAAGTATATCAGTTATCTAGTACCCATAACACAAGCTCTGCTTAACTTGGGGCTAGATAATGTTGTGTGAATTGTCCAGCATTATTTATTTATTTTACTTTTACTAGCTCGCGGCTTCGCACGCGTTGTTTCTATGGTAACGTTTAAAGGTTATTTATATCCCATAGGAACTTATTCATACGATAAAAAGTAACCTATGTATTATTCCAGGTCTTGAACTATCTGTATGCAATTTCACCCCGATCCGTTCAATAGTTTTGTCATGAAAAGGTAAGAAATAACCTAACTCCAACATCTACGTAATCTTGTCATTATTTTAGAACCTTCTTTGAGCAGTATGCCTTGCCGGCTTACTGGCAAAGGCGACAGTAATGTCGGTACATTACTGTCGTGTTGCGGCCGACTATTTACATTATTGTCGTGTTTGTCATGTATTTGTCAATCAAAAAATTACAAAAATAAAGCGCCTCAAAGTTTGGGGGGTGCTTGTGACGTCATACCTTGCTAAAAAGTCTTCTAAAAGTTCTTGCTAAAAGTTCTTCAGTAATAAATGTCTTTTGTTTATTTGTTTGTAAAGTGTCGGAAGGTGTGACGTCACGCGGAACTTTAAATGAATAATCTTCATTTTTTTTTTAATCGACAAAAAAAAAGTACATTTTCAATATCTTCTGATTCAATCTAACTGACGGACTAATTAGATTTTTTTAAGACACAAGCCGATACAGCCGATATGGCCTATTGACCGATGATGGAGTTTACCTTTCATGGTCTGCTCCACTTGCTGGTCGCTCTCCCCCAGCCCGAGCATTATTGAGGATTTCGTTATCAGATCTGGGTTTATTTCCTTCGCCGTCTCCAACACTTTCAGTGTTTGCCGATATCTGAAAACAGAAAATATACTCTTTATTTCCTAGATTGGCTTTTCACGCGCTTTTCCTGGATAAAAGTGGATCTAAGTCCTTTCCCGGGATACAATCTATGTTCTTGTCCAATTTTATAGCGACTTTTTAAGTTGTTTACGCATTATTAACTAACAAACCTGCAGTCTGATCATCATATAACAGACAGAACACCATCCGAGAATTATCGCCACTTTCAGTATCAAATAATATTAAACTTTATCTACATACATCACAAAAGACCAGTATCGTTTGAATAGCTCGTAATCGTCGCGCGGCCGGCCGCCTCACGTCGTCGCTGCCGACCGCTGCCAGCCCGGCGTCAATTAAACCCTATTGCCTGATGAGAACACCAGCTTAGTGAGTCCCTTGCTACAACTCATGGCACAATCAATTCAAAATTACTGTATACCAATCTGGGGAGGAGCTAATAAAACCAAGTTCTTAGAACTTGAAAGAGCACAGAGGTCTCTATTAAAAGTCATGTATTTCAAGCCCTTCCGATACTCTACGAATGTACTCTACCAAGACGCCGGTCTACTATCAGTCAGGAAACTCTACATCATAAGCGCCGTTTTGAGACTACATAGATCTCTTGAGTATGACCCCTACAAACTTAATAAGCGAAGAAGTGAACAAGTAGCTCCTAAAATCTCTACTCGGTCCCGGTTTGCGTCGCGACAATATGTCAAGCAATCTGCCTTTCTCTACAACGCAATAAACAAAACCTTAAAAATCTACCCTATGAATAATTATGAATGCAAAAAATCCCTAAATAAATGGCTATTAACTCTGAACTACGAAGAAACTGAAAAACTTTTGGAAAGTGTTTCGTAACATATTAGGTCCTTACATATGAAATTGGCGTTTTGTATGGGAGGAACAAAAAGTCGAATATTTTTTAATATAATATATTTAATTAATCAAAGTATGAACCATTATTTTCTATGCACTTTTGCCATCTTATAGGTAGTTCATTGATCCCTTTACTAAAAAAACCAGTCGGACGGGAATCAATAAAATCTTTGAAGGCGATTTGGACTGCCCCATCGGAGTTGAATTTTTTCCCTTGCAAGAAGTTATCCAAATTTCGAAAAAAATGGTAATCTGTTGAAGCAAGGTCCGGGGAGTACGGAGGATGTCTTAGACTGTGCCGGTTTAGTACTGTAACGCAGCAGTCGACGCGCGTTTGCCGGTTTGCTTCAGTCAATTCGTGAGGTACCCACCTTTCAAGCTTTTTAATCTTCCCAATTTGCTTCAAGTGAATTAAAACAGTTTTATCACTAACACCGCAGCCTGCAGCTAACTCGGACGTGGTTTGCGATGGATCCGCTTCCACAATAGCCTTCAACTCTTCATTATCAACTTGAGTCTCAGGCCGTCCACGGGGCTTGTTCTGCAAGTCGAAATTTCCAGAACGAAAACGTTGGAACCAAAAACGAACTGTGTTTTCTTTTGCAACACGACCGCCATACACATCATTCACCCTTCGAGTTGTTTCCGCAGCACTAGTGCCACGGCGGAACTCGTACTCGTAAATAATGCGATATTTTAAGTTTTCCATTTTGTAAAATGAGTGACGCAAACAGAAAAAAACAGAAGAAAAAAAACAAATGAATGACGATCATCGAAGCACAAATACACGAGTCTATAGCTGTACAAATTTGAATTTGGAATTCCTTACCAAAGAGGAGAAATTTGTGATTAAAGTGGCCAGTACGAAAAACGCCAATTTCATATGTAAGGACCTAATATAAACAAACTCAACATGCTAGGCACTCACACTTGCACACAATACACACATGCACACAACACAAATACACTTACAGACGTGCACAAAACACTAACACACACATACACTCACACACACACACACACACACACACACACACACACACACACACACACACACACAGGCACACACCATACAATCACATGCTACCAAACTTTTGTAAAGCATTATTATCTTTCTAGTTTTAATTATTCAAATACGCACCTTCCAATATTATTATAACTGTATATTACGGAAGAGCGGAACCCTCTAATACAGGTATCTCTATACTTAAAAGAGGATTCCAAACCCATGCTATGTAAATTAATTTAAGTTTACTTGAATAAATATTTGTATTTGTATTGTATTTGTAACTCACCCCGCCCTCGGATCCCTGACGAAGGGTGTGAGCCGCTCCACCGTCTCTATGTTGTGCGCGAACACGTCGAGCCCGCAGGCGGCGAGGCGCGCGATGCACGCGCGGTCCGCCCTGAAGTCTGGCACCAGGCACTCCACTAGGATCTCCTTGTTTCTGTTAACACTGATTTTTTAATAGCGCCCTCTACATTGAAATTTGTAAACTTCCTTCTCCGCTGCTGAATGTGCCTCTCCAAAAAGGAAGGGTTTTATGTTAAGAATACAAATGAGGAAACTGCTGCCTTTCCAAAGTTGGATTCTCCAAGTCGATTCTTACGACATCCACGGATTGAGATGGATGAGTCGATTCTTAAACCTCGCCACGCAAACACACTACCTCCCTCACCTCACGTCAACAGGCTATAATGGTCCACTGCTGGACGCAGGCCCTGATAAGCGCCTTATTTCTCTCAAGGGGGGCATTGCCCATAATTCCCACGCTGGACATGTGGGTTGGGGATCGCAGTTCAAACTTACTTAACCTCTTTATAATATTATAATAGATATTATTATAATAGATATTACTTACTGTTTTTTTATCTCCCTAACAGTTTCTGCTAAATGTGCGGAGCCACCATCGGGCAAATCTGTGAATTATGAGGCTATTTAGTTTATACTTCTAAAACAACAAATTGCGAATGTCAAAATGTCCCAAGACTGTTTAATTTTACTTTTTAACATCGTTTTATGAATGCGGCTATTACAAGCTTTTATTTAACTACTTATAATTTTGGGGATAAAGGTGGATTTCCCCCAAATAGGAACAAATAAATAAATAAATAAATAATGCTGGACAATTCACACAACATTATCTAGCCCCAAGCTAAGCAGAGCTTGTGTTATGGGTACTAGATAACTGATATACTTCATCATCAACCTAAATTAGTCCACTGCTGGACATAGGCCTCCCCTAATGAGCGCCATAGCGCCCTGTCTTCAGCTTGCCGCATCCAGCATCTGCCTGCAGTCTTTCGCAGATAGTCATCCCACCTGGCCGGAGGGCGTCCTACACTACGTTTGCCGAGTCGTGGTCTCCACTCAAGAACACGTTTGCCCCAGCGGTTGTCGGTTCTTCGCGAGATATGGCCGGCCCACTGCCACTTCAACTTGCTAATTCTTTGAGCTATGTCGATAACTTTGGTTCTCTGTCGGATGTATTCGTTACGAATTCTGTCCTTCAGAGAGACTCCGAGCATAGCTCTTTCCATAGCTCGCTGAGCGACTTTGAACTGGTGGACCAGCCCTACCGTGAGTGTCCACGTCTCAGCTCCGTAGGTCATGACGGGTAGGACGCACTGATTGAAAACTTTAGTTTTCAAGCATTGCGGTATGGATGACGAGAAGACTCGACGTAGTTTCCCAAACGCTGCCCAGCCTAGCTGGATCCTCCTCTTGGCCTCCTTCTCAAAATTATTTTTACCCAACTGCAGAATTTGCCCAAGGTAAGTATACTCGGAAACAATTTCGAGAAGGTGGCCATGTACGACGACCGGTCCCGGATCAATGAGGCCATTGATCATGACTTTGGTTTTATCCAAATTCATGCCAAGACCGATGCGTCGCGAGGCTGAGGCTAGGCCGTCCAGCATCTGGTTCAGCTCCTCTAGCGACTCCGCCATTAAGACTATGTCATCAGCGAATCGCAGGTGTGAGATGTGGTCGCCGTTTATGTTGATGCCCTTACCTTTCCAGTCCAGCGTCTTAAACATATCTTCCAACGCGCTCGTGAACAGTTTCGGGGATATAACATCCCCCTGTCTCACTCCTCTGCGCAGTTGGATGGGTTTAGACTGCTGGCCCTGTACTTGGACACTCATGGTGGCGGCCTCGTAGAGACATCTCAGCACCTCGATATAACGATAGTCTACTTGGCATCGCTGTAAGGATTCCAGAACAGCCCAGGTTTCGACAGAGTCAAAGGCTTTTTCATAGTCCACAAAGGCCAGACACAGAGGCTGATTATACTCTTCGGACTTCTGTATAATCTGCCTCACCGTGTGAATGTGGTCTATGGTGCCAAATCCTCCGCGGAACCCGGCCTGTTCTGGTGGCTGGAACTCGTCGAGTCTCCTGGCGAGACGATTCGTGACCACTCGTGAGAACAGCTTATAGACGTGGCTCAGGAGCGTGATGGGTCTGTAGTTTTTAAGGAGGGTTTTATCTCCCTTCTTAAAAAAGAGCACCACCAAACTCCCGCTCCACGCCTTTGGAGTTCTCCCACTGTGAAGGACGGCGTTGAAGAGGTTTTGTAGCTCCTGTACAACAGGGGCACCTCCGGCTTTCAAAAGCTCTGAAGTTATTCCGTCCTCACCGGGGGCTTTTCCATTTTTAAGCTGCCTCAGAGCTAACACGATCTCGTCTTGACTGATGTCTGGCAGTTCGTCGGTATAGTGGCGTGTCAGGGTGGCTCTAGAATCATGGTCGTCTCGCCGGGAATGGGGGGCATGTGCAGCGTATAAACGGCCATAGAAATCCTCTATCTCGGCGGAGATCTCCGGTTTCGACGATACGGTCCTCCCGTCGTGCGTTTTAAGCTTCGTCAGGTGGCTCCTGCCAAGCTGCTGAGTGAATACTTTGGACCCTCGGTTTCGCTCTATCGCCTCTTCGATGAGGCGTGTGTTGGAGCTCCGAAGGTCGCGCCGTACCATCTTCGCAATTCGCTTGTTCAGGTCTGACCTCTCTAACGAAGACGCTTGAGTGGTTTCCCGTCTTTTTGTCATCAGACCGAGAGTCTCATCCGAGAGTTTGGATTTCTTGCCAGTGCGCTGCTTTTTGCAAAACTTGATGCCCTCATCCCTCAGCGTTTCGACCAGATTGTGTAGGGTCTCGTCAGCGTCATCAGTGGGATCCAAGGCAACAAATCTATTCCCGAGAAGCTGCTGGAACTTCTCGGTGCCCGCCATGATTTGGATTGGGTTAGGTCGGAGCGTGGACTTCATCAGACGGTTTCTTTCAAGCTTCAAGTTGATATTCAGAGAGCCTCGGAGCAGTCGGTGATCAGATCCGGTATTGAACCTGTTGATCACTGAGACATCTCTGAATATGTGCTTGCTATCCGTCATGATGAAGTCGATCTCATTTTTAGTCACAGTGTCGGGGCTTTGCCATGTCCACTTCCTTTGAGGCTGTTTCTTAAAGAAGGAGTTCATTAAGAACAGCCCCTCTTTCTCAAGGAAGTTGACAAGCATTTGCCCCCTGTGATTCCTAACTCCATAACCATGCGGGCCTATTCGGGATTCGTTGCCAGTCTGGGTTCCCACCTTGCCGTTAAAGTCCCCCATAACAACGTTGAAGTGGGCCTTAGTGGTGTTGTGTAAGGCTTTGGATATGTCTTCATACATATCCTCCACTTCATCATCCGAGTGTGTCGAGGTCGGTGCGTAGACCTGAATTACCTTCATGCTATACCGCTTGGATAGCCGAAGGATCAGGTACGCTACCCTGTTCGACACACTGGAGATTTCTTGAACGTTGCTAGCGAGAGCCTTATTTACGAGGAACCCTACGCCACCCTGGGATGTTTTATCACCCTCGCGAAAGTAGAGAAGATGGCCTGAGTCTAGAGTTACGGTGTCCTCCCCCTCTCTACGGACTTCACATAACCCCAGAACATGCCATTTAATATTCTCTAACTCCACTTCCAACTGCGCTAGATGATGGTCCAGCCTCAGAGTTCGTCCGTTAAACGTCGCCAGGGTCAGTTTTTTGAGCAATGAATGGTAGCCTAATGTAGCCCGGGGATTCCTAGCACCCCCTGCCCCGCCGTTACCGTGGCCGCTACCATGGCCAGGAATAGCGAGGCGGCCGGGAACTGGGGGCCATTTTTTGGCTGCTTTCATCATTGGGGGGGTAATGCCCATAATCCCCACGCTGGGCATTGCGGGTTGGGGATCGCAGTTTGGTACAGTTGCTCTGCAGGGGGCGCTGCTGCCCGCCCCCCGGTGTGTGTTTCCCTTAGTCGCCTCTTACGACACCCACGGGTTGAGTTGGGGTGGTGCAATTCTATGCCGCCGGCACCACACGGCGACTGATATACTTAATACAATATATTACATAGATAGATATTTTTATTATACATAGAAAACACCCAGACCAACGGAACAAATTTCTGCAGACCGTACACAAATTTGTTCCGAGGCGGGGACCTTCGCCCGCTGCGCCACGGAGGTCGTCAAGAAGTCGTCAGAAGGAGAACGATTCTGAAACGGGCCCGACCCATCTGGTCCACTGAGCCCTGTGGTCTTTCAACCAACAGTTGATGTCGGATAGTTACATATTATTATGGTCAGTTGTAACTGAATCAAGCGTTTGCGAAATCGAGTATTGCTTCTCTTTTTGCTTTTCCGATAATTTTTAACGACATCTAGCGGATGTTCATTGAAGCGCTTAGGTAGATTTTACTAGCTTCAGTTTTTCGGTGTTAGCGCCTCTATTAACACTCTAGCCTTGTAGTTCGGCCGTTGTCGCCGAGAGGTCGCCTACATCACTTCTTATTACTTGTCAGTGTACATAATAATAATAATAATAAAGCTGGACAATTCACACAGCGTTATCTAGCCCCGAGCTAAGCAGAGCTTGTGTTATGTATGGGTACTAGATAACTGATATACTTAATATATGTAATACACTACATAGATAGTTTTTTTTATTATACATAGAAAACATCCAGAACACCCAGAACAAATGTCTGCAGATCGTACAAAGATTTGTCCCGAGGGGGGGAATCAAACCCGCAACCTCCTGCGTCGCAGGCGGACCTTCGCCCGCTGCGCCACGGAGGTCGTCAGAGTATGTAGAAATGTATGTAATATTGTGTGGGACAAATCTTGCAACTGAATTTTAGACCAGTTATCCTCAAACAATTGAGCTAAAATTTGGCATACCTACTTAAGTAACTTCTGCTGTGGTGACAATGCTATGGTACCATCGAGCTGGTCTTATAATGGACAGAAGGTGGATAGAAACCGTCGTGTTTGGCTAAAAAGTTTTTTTTTAATTTATTATTATAACCCGGCCATTATGACTTACCGTCTCGATCGACAGACGTCAGCACGATATACCCGAGCCCCCACTGGTTGATGGCGTGCGCAGTGTTCCTGGGCTCCTCGGGGTCCAGCGGCGGAGGCTTGCGAGACGTCTTCACGGAGCAGAACATGCAGCCGCGAGTGCATGTGTCTCCCATTAGCTGGAAACACCACGCATTTTATACACACCTACAATAACTATTTACTTATTTCTACTATGTATCTTATAAAAATGAATAAAACATTATTATAATTATTGGGTACAATCTACAATAGAGCTGTAATTTTAATTCTATGGATGTATAAGTGGTTGTACAGTGCGTTGCAAATATATTACAATAAAACTAAAACATTCACAACTGATTATAATCCTAAAAGTATTAAATGACCTTTTTGATGTGTAATTGTGTTACTGTCTTACTATCTTATGTACCTTGTATTGTAATCTTTGTTTATGAAATATCTTTATTTTGTTTATAAATATCTTTATTTAACATGCAAGGTCTTTTTTGCCTGCTATTTTAAGTGCCAACATTTACAAAATCTTGATGCCTCCTGCCTGCCTGAGTCAAAAGGCTGATTTTAAAAGGTAACAAAAGCAAAAGGTCATCCTTTTGTCTGTCTAGTGCCATAATAATTTAATTAGCATGCTTGCATTCAAAAAGCAACTTAGAAAGTTTAAGGTTTAGCGAGTAAGGGAATGATACTCATAAATAACAAGCGCAGATAATTGCACTTCTAGTGCTGCTTTAAGAATGATAATTTCAAAAGTTACCATAATAGTAGCAGTGGACATGCCATGCTTCCCTCCACTCCAGCACTCTCCGATGTTCGGACAGCGCGCCTCCTCGCACACAGTGCTGAGTTTCAGGCTGCGGAGCTGCTCTTTCAGCTCACTGAATTTTGATCCTGAAATTTTATATAAATAGTTAAATTCTGGATTTAGTCTCACAGCAACATCTAGTCTCATAGCTGATCGCTTTTCACGATAAGACATATACCCACGCCCTTAGTATTTTAAAATGTAATACTGATTATATAACTGCCCTGTCAGTATATTACGCTAATGCCTATTCTTGGCTTAATTTATCAATTGTTCTGAGGGGAAACAGTGTTGACTTCAACAATATCTTTATCAAACACCAAAAACTGATTAGAATATTAGTTAATATAAAACAAAGACAAAGCTGTAGCCTGCACTTTAAAATTCTAAAAATATTAACCTTGCCCTGTATGCCTAATGCAAATAATCTTATTCGTTAGAAAATATACTATATCATCATTTTTTTTAAACTAAATCTGAAAATTTTACCTTCGACTACCCTTAAACAATTTAGCTTTAATCTTTTGACCAACTGTGCCAATACAGGTTTCATGTACTTACATTAAAGCTAATTACCACCTTAACTAAAACTCTATAATAATGTATGGTTATATTTTGTATTTAAATCGTTAAAATATTTATATAAGTATGTATGCAATAAATAAATCTGAAATCTAAAATTTGTTTCCTGATAACTTTGTTCTAAATTTATGGTATACAACCAAGTAATTATCTATCTACCGAAACAGAGCTTGTGTTTTAAAATCCATAAATTCATAAAATCTTTAGCAAATAAGATTTTTTGGGAGAAGAAGTTTCTCCTTAATATATTTATATAGATTTTTATTTATTCTCTGGGAGCTTTTTTTTTTATAGCTATGCAACTAGATTCATGTAGGTACACTACGAAGGAATTGAATTACAGACAGGAGTAGTTGAGAATTGTTCTAAAATGAGATAAACAAGATCACTACTACACCACTCTTATCAGGTATCATTATCAGTTGCTTGTAACATTTATTACCGTGACATTTAATAATTGGTTTGTATAGATAACTTGTTATTGAATTACCACTGTGAATGTTCTCAAGCTGGAAAATAAACCTACCAGTGGGAATAGTAGTTTTGAGCCATGGCGGTAACCTTAGTCTTTCAGTGTCCCCTTTCTGTCGTTTTAATTTCCCCTCGTATTCATCCCAGTTCTTCGGTCTGTCTTCGGAAACAAAATCAGCCAAACCTGGCCCTTCTTTTAGCTTATCGCGGATTGCATCGAGCTTGGTTGTGTGTTTACGTCTCTGAAACTTAAGTTTATTGAGTAGGAAGAAGGTAGGAAGGGATGATTTTAAGGTAAACAAATGAAATTATTCAATTGTTAAAATATTGCGCGTGTAATTTTTTCTTTGGGTATAGTTCGTAGGTTTTGGTCGGTACGTATGACGTCTTCCTACAAATCTCGGGGCTAGAGGGCATGCGAAATTTGATTCATTAAAAGGTATATGATTTCTTTACCTACTTGAAAATACTAGGAACTGTAACTTTATAACTTACTTCATGCGTTCTAGGTACGATTTGTGACTTCAATGTATTGCGTATCATACTTATTGCTAGTAATTTCACAAAACAATTAAAGACAATGAGTGAATTGTATTGGCGAGAGAAGAGAATTACGAAATAATTTCAATTTCATTCATCATGTTGGTTTGGTTGGTTGATTGAACCAAGGTTGAACTTGACTGACGGACGCAAAGCAAAAGTCAAAACAAAAAGTAGGAACGTAGAAAGAGTATGCTATAGAACACGCCACAGATTAAATATAACCAGATGTTTGGCAAGCGTGCCGATGAGCAAGACCAAAGATTGCATGGTGGTGGGGGGAAAGTGTTGCCATGCAATTTTATTACCCCGATTTTAGGTTTCTTATTTCATGTCTCTGTTGGCGGATTGGATTTGCGATTTTCCAGTTCATAAATTTGGGTGTTCAAATTCAGAACAGGAAATTCCACCAAACCTTGGTTGACCTTTGTAGTGAATGTTTTAAGTACTGGTGTGTTTAGGTCCTTACTTTTTGTTACAGCCTGCAGGTATTCCTCGGTCCGGTAGGTCTTATTTTATTACTTGCGCACTTACAACCTATTGATCCTGTTCTGTTAGGATTTAAAGCAAACTTTTAACTTTTTTGTGTATTTGGTTAAGTTTAATCGTTCCAGTTCCAGTAAAGTTATTAGTTTTCTAGTAAATAAATATATAAGTAGGTACTTAAATAAGGTACGAATGTGGGAATAGGTAAACATTTAATTTAACTAAGCCTAGAAAGGAAACAACGTTTAGTTAGGTACCTATCAATTTTGTTTTGTTATGTAGGTATAGGCACTTATTACGATACGAGTAGAAATAATTTTAAACACTAGAATATAGAAAAATAATATCAATAGTTTTATGTTAATAGTAATTAAATAACATTTTTATTAGGGAATTAAATTCTTACACGTTAACCAGGCTTAGCCAACAGACTTCGAAATCACATTTCTCCTAATAAATTAAATCTTACGGTTTAGATATTGCTAAGGTAACCTTTAATACGAAATTTAATGGCACTTTTAAAATTATGATGCAGCTAAAAAGAAAAAAGTGCAAATACAACAAAATTAAATGACACTTTTACACCACAATATTACCAACATTCCTGCCTACTAATCCAAATATTTATATTCTGTTATAATTAATAAGTATGTATGATCAGTCTTTAAGACGATTATTTCAATATGTTCTTATCAAATCACATAGTCTTTAGTTTAAATAAAATTTATTATTTTTTATACTGGATTGCATTTCTTTTACATTCTCAGATTTAATTTTCTCAAATTAAATCTATTATTATGGTATGTAAGAATATTGAATCATAATTATTAATTATGAATAATATACAGGTTGTAACAAAAAGTAAGCACTAAACTTTCATGGGTGGGTTCCGACTTGATTATAGAACCGAAGAAAAATTCCCGAATAGTTTCGAAAAAAAAGTAAACTAAATGTTGTGCTTGTTTTCAGTTAAAATAAACTAAAAAGGCCTACGTACCTCTTAACAACTCCTTTAAAACACAAAACACCTTCGTCGTGGGTCGTTGACCGTGGAGTTCAACGACCCGCGACGTCATCGCAGCGGACAACGCCTCTTAGATGTCATAGGTAGGTCTTACAAATGCATTTTTCCTCGGTTCTATGATAATAAGCAAATGACAACAGTCATTCATTCATTACCCAGTCTAGAGATAGTTTCGTTTTTATTTATTTGTTTTAAATTTTCATATTTTCCTGTGTTCTTTGATCGAAGCTAAAGTTTGGTCCTTACTCTTTGTTACACCCTATATAAAAGTAATACTACCCAATATTTAAATATTTTGATTGGTTATTTCTATATTTGTTTGGAAGGTAGATTATAATACAAAGTAGGTATGACAAAATTCTCAGAGTCTTAAACAGACTTTCATTCTTTTTATATATATTACGTACGAGCCTTGCAACAGCATGAGGGAAAAGATAAGTTCGCTGTTTCATTTTTATTAATAAATTTTCATAGAAATGTTTACTACAAATTTTGGACTATATTTTGGGTCCCCAATCTTTGCAACCCGTTGCTTCTTTCCAACGCAAACGTAGATGTTTATCTGCAGGAAATCTGTAACAAATAAAAACATGACATTTAAATAATAAATGCGAAAGTTTGGATGAATGGATGAATGGATGTTCACGCTACTTACTACTGAAAGGATCGGCTGAAATTTTGCATACAGGTATCTAATTCTAAAATACTTTTTATTCCATAAATCAGTTCCTATGGGATAGAAATCACACCCTTAAACGTTTCCATAGAAACAATGCGTGCGAAGCCGCGGACATAAACTAGTTTTAAGATAATGTTTCTCGTTATGTACGTATTCAAAAATATTTCAACGCGCCATTTGGGGAATTTTATTGTCGAGTGCAGGCAACCCTAAATTTTCGCAATGTTAGGTTATATTAATTAAATTTTTCATAAAACATAACTTTTGAGCCTTGTACCTCTTAATTGTTCATGTAAATCTATGAATCTGTAAATTTTGAACCTTTTTGTAGTCAAAAGAACTTGTACTTACGAGTGGAATGATAAATTCGGCACTTTTGCTTCACTGTCACTTGTACATTCGAAAACACAGCACCGCACCATTGTTGCCTTTAGTTTTTATTGTTTTTAGGTGCGGGAATGTCCACAGGAACACTTTATTTACATTTATACTTAGAAATCAAAATTTTACAACAATTTCGATGATTCTCGTGTCGAGCTCCGTCGATGTGTAGGAAATTTGTTTAGCAACTAGAGTTGCTAAACAATGAAAAAACCGGCACGCGAGAAAGTGATAGCAAGCCATTCGCTCTATCTCATTTCTTCTTAGGTTTTAGGCATAAGTCGTTCTCTCTTTATGTGTGAATGCGATAGCATCTGCTCGTGTTCTATAGCATACTCTTTCTACGGAACACGCGCAAATGCTATCGCATTCACACATAAAGAGAACGACTTATGCCTAAAACCTAAGAAGAAATGAGATAGAGCGAATGGCTTGCTATCACTTTCTCGCGTGCCGGTTTTTTCATTGTTTAGCAACTCTAGTTGCTAAACAAATTTCCTACACATCGACGGAGCTCGACACGAGAATCATCGAAATTGTTGTAAAATTTTGATTTGATAATATATAAAGCTCGATTACCACTCACTGACTCACTGACTCATTGACACGATTGTTCTCCCTGATGGTGGATGGGAAGGTATGTTTTTTTTTGCGGAATCGTGTAGAGGGGTCGGGGGTGACTTGGGGAAAATCCCGACTTTTTGAGATTTGCCCCCCCCAGAGCCCACCCCTCCCTGTGACAGCCAACGCCGCGAGCTGCTTGCAGCTCGCGCACTTATAAAATACTAGTCTAAGTATAAATGTGAATAAAGTGTTCCTGTGGACATTCCCGCACCTAAAAACAATAAAAACTAAAGGCAACAATGGTGCGGTGCTGTGTTTTCGAATGTACAAGTGACAGTGAAGCAAAAGTGCCGAATTTATCATTCCACTCGTAAGTACAAGTTCTTTTGACTACAAAAAGGTTCAAAATTTAAGATTAGATTCATAGGTTTACATGAACAATTAAGAAGTACAAGGCTCAAAAGTTATGTTTTATGAAAATTTTAATTAATATAACCTAACATTGCGAAAATTTAGGGTTGCCTGCACTCGACAATAAAATTCCCCAAATGGCGCGTTGAAATATTTTTGAATACCTACATAACGAGAAACATTATCTTAAAACTAGTTTATGCCCGCGGCTTCGCACGCATTGTTTCTATAGAAACGTTTAAGGGTGTGATTTCTATCCCATAGGAACTGATTTATGGAATAAAAAGTATTTTAGAATTAGATACCTGTATGCAAAATTTCAGCCGATCCTTTCATTAGTAAGTAGCGTGAAGAGGTAAACATCCATTCATCCATCCATCCAAACTTTCGCATTTATTATTTAAGTGTCATGTTTTTATTTGTTACAGATTTCCTGCAGATAAACATCTACGTTTGCGTTGGAAAGAAGCAACGGGTTGCAAAGATTGGGGACCCAAAATATAGTAATAATTATGATTCAATATTCTTACATACCATAATATAGATTTAATTTGAGAAAATTAAATCTGAGAATGTAAAAGAAATGCAATCCAGTATAAAAAATAATAAATTTTATTTAACTAAAGACTATGTGATTTGATTAAGAACATATTGAAATAATCGTCTTAAAGACATCATACATACTTATTATTTATAACAGAATATAAATATTTGGATTAGTAGGCAGGAATGTTGGTAATATTGTGGTGTATAAGTGTCATTTAATTTTTTTGTATTTGCACTTTTTTCTTTTTAGCTGCATAATAATTTTAAAAGTGCCATTAAATTTCGTATGAAAGGTTACCTTAGCAATATCTAAACCTTAAGATTTAATTTCTTAGGAGAAATGTGATTTCGAAGTCTGTTGGCTAAGCCTGGTTAACGTGTAAGAATTTAATTCCCTAATAAAAATGTTATTTAATTACTATTAACATAAAACTATTGATATTATTTTTCTATATTCTAGTGTTTAAAATTATTTCTACTCGTATCGTAATAAGTGCCTATACCTACATAACAAAACAAAATTGATAGGTACCTAACTAAACGTTGTTTCCTTTCTAGGCTTAGTTAAATTAAATGTTTACCTATTCCCACATTCGTACCTAATTTAAGTACCTACTTATATATTTATTTACTAGAAAACTAATAACTTTACTGGAACTGAAACGATTAAACTTAACCAAATACACAAAAAAGTTAAAAGTTTGCTTTAAATCCTAACAGAACAGGATCAATAGGTTGTAAGTGCGCAAGTAATAAAATAAGACCTACCGGACCGAGGAATACCTGCAGGCTGTAACAAAAAGTAAGGACCTAAACACACCAGTACTTAAAACATTCACTACAAAGGTCAACCAAGGTTGGGTGGAATTTCCTGTTCTGAATTTGAACACCCAAATTTATGAACTGGAAAATCGCAAATCCAATCCACCAACAGAGACATGAAATAAGAAACCTAAAATCGGGGTAATAAAATAGCATGGCAACACTTTCCCCCCACCACCTTGCAATCTTTGGTCTTGCTCATCGGCACGCTTGCCAAACATCTGGTTATATTTAATCTGTGAGTAGGAAGGATTATCGGTACATGGGTACCTATCTACCTATTCGTTGCATTCGTCGTGTAGCATTCTCTTTCTACGGGTATAGGTACGTCAATTTGATTTTGACAAACATTTCAACATTTCCATAGAATGGGTAATTTTGTTCGTCCATGGACCGTAGTTACGACCGTAGTCTATGAATAGGTATAGATGGAGGGAGGGAGAAAGATGATGAAAATGATAATTAATGAATGAATTCAAACAGTTATTTTCTTTAGAAATAAACTTTTGGAGACTTATTTTGATAACGTAAACAAATAAAAAAGGTTATAAACCTTATATAGTAAACAATAACTTAGAATACTGTTTTATATATTATGTTTATTCATATTAATCTTTAAATTTATTTATTAAGAATGAATTTTAGAAATTACTTTTAAAAAGTTTTGACCTTGAGCATGGCGACTCGACTTGGCTCATCAGCTGTCAAAGTGAAAATAACCTCTCAAACATTACAGATGATGGAAATAAACAAAGTTGTTTTGTGAATTTTATAAAATGAGAAACGTCGATCCTCATCTTCTGGGTGATAAAATGGATGATGCGGTAACGCATTACATAAATACGCATCAACCAGGCGAGGTATGTAACGAATTTTTTTATATAGATGCGTCAGATAGAAGCCCTTTGTGTACCTTTGGAATTTCTATATTACCAAGCTAGGTTGCTCTCAAACAGCATCATTTGAACATAAAAAGCCTTTGTACTTATTTATATTCCTTCCTACTGGTAGAAATAAAAAGTTACTCATCCACGAATGCCATATTTTAGATTAAGTATCCACCACATGCCTAAATGAGTTTTCCTTTTGTATCACAAAGAAGTATTAAAGTTACTATAGTAACAAATCTTATTATTGTATCAGCATTCTCATGCCCTCGTCCCACCTATAACACTCTACTTTTAACTGGGGTGGAGCGAAAAATATTTATTTTTTCAAATTTTCCTATTGCTGTATTATTAATCGATGATACATAGTATTAGAAGTGTTCATGCAAAATTTCAGCTGTCTAAGTCAATATCTTAAGGTGGCTCGTTCATTTTGTATTTTATAAAAAAAAAAAATTGAGCAGAACTTTATTTATGACTATATTTCTATCGAAACTACTATATTGTTAATTCAAATCAAAACAGGAATAAAATAAAATGAATAACATGTACAACAACACCACTAAAAATTACTAAAGAATATCTTAAATCGGAAGATCCATCACTATCTTTTTGACTGAAATTCTGAGATTTCTTGATGAAAAGTGGGATGTCTTGCCTTGATTTTATCCTTGTACGAATAAAACCACATCTTGCTTCTAGTCCACAAACAAATAATCAAGCCTCTGTTACGAGTTTCACACACCTTTCTACACCCTGAGTGTGGCAAGGATACTTTTAAATTTCAAGCTAGCAAGTAAGGAAATGTTTGAAATTTCTGTGTTGGTGTATTTTATTGTTATTGAAGGTTCAGTTATCTTTCTTTTTGCCAATTATCAAATCATAATGATTAGGTGCATCAACCTTAAGTTCAGGAAGTTGGAATTCGCGAACTTTCTTCCCTTTGCACGGGTTTCTTGCCTTTAAAACAGCAAGTTCCAGGTAAATTTTCATGAATAAAGTGGCTAGATCCTTAAAATGTTATTGTTATATCTGTTGCAATATAAACAAGATCCGTCAAGTGCGAGTGTAACTCGCGCGCCGAGGGTTTTGAACGTTTGTCAACAAATATGTACCAAAAGTACCGGTTAGAGACTTCGCAATTTAACGAATACCTAAGAATAGTAGGTACCAACCTATATTTCAGATGTATCTCTCTGCATGCTTCGGTTAAATGAGTGGTTCGGTTAAGGTGTGTAATGGTAAAATTTTCGACTTTTTTCAAAATATTTCAAAAAGTATGAAAGTTACAAAAATTTTAAAAACTGGTTTGAAATGTCCAAACCAATACCTTTCATTTGATACCCCACTCGGTGGGGTAGCCCCCCTTTTGAAAATTATTCTTTTTTGACCATTTTTCAAAAAGTGTTCTTTTTACAGACTTCTCTATATTTTTCCTGTAAAATATAGATCCATATCTACAAACGCTCCATACATTTTAAACGGATCGCTCTACAAACTTCGGAGATAGGGGGGGGGGGAATGGGTATTTTTTGACTATTTTCAAAATATTTCCAAAAGTATGACACCTACAGAAATTTGAAATACTGTTTTGAAACGTACAAACCAATATCTTTCATTTGATACCCCACTCGGTGAGGTAGCCTCCCCTTTTGAAAATTATTCCCCCCCATTTTGACCATTTTTCAAAAAGTGTTCTTTTTTCAAACTTCTCTATATTTTTCCTGTAAAATATAGATCCATGTCTATAAACGCTCCATACATTTTACATGGATCGCTCTGCAATCTTCGGAGATAGGGGGGGGGAATGGGTATTTTTTCGACTTTTTTCGAAATATTTTAAAAAGTATGAAACCTAGATAGATAGATAGATAGAAAACACTTTATTATACCACACAAATACAGGAAACAATACAAAGAAGATGCTTAGAAAAAAGGAAGTATAAAGGGCGGCCTTATCGCTAAAAGCGATCTCTTCCAGGCAACCTTGGGATGGACTGGAAATTAAAGAACAAAATAGACGGTGGTACTGAATAAATATATAGATAGATACCTACTTAAAGAAAAGGAAACAAATACACTACACACATACCTACCATAATACCTACAAAGATTAATAATAACATACATAAACATAAAATAAGGTTGTCTAACTCTTTACAAGGATATATAATGTTGATGAAGCAGTTTTTTTGCCTACAAAAATGCCACCTACAAAAATTTCAAAAAATATTTTGAAATGTACAAAATGATACCTTTCATTTGATACCCCATATGACTCTGTAGGTATCTTTTAAAATTTCGGCATCACAATTTGTATGGAAAATATTCATTTTTATTTTTCATTTATTTTCATTTATTTTTCTCTAAATCTGTACAGGCGCACGAAATGTATTATTATTTTAAATTTCAAGTTGATAGCTGCAGTAGTTTTTGAGTTATTAAGGAGGGAAAAAAGGACAGACAAAGCGAGACCATAAGGGTTTTGAAACCGATCTTCGATCATCAAAACCCTAAAAACGAAGGATCCTTTTTGCGAAAGGCAACCATCTAGCAAACATGCGAGTTTTCTTGGTCTTTGTTAGCCTTGTTTGATGAGACCATGCTAGAAGAAATTGCAGAGTCCATCTGAATTTTTGACCAGTGTTTAACAAATCAACGTTCAGATGCGGCAATTCTATAGGAATGGCTTTAAATGCTTCTACTTTCAATTAGAGACACTTTTCTATGCTTTTCCTATGCTACCAGAAAAGCTATTAGGGTCTGATGATGTTGAATGCCGTCGAGACAATTGGCATAGTGATAATTCGATATTATTATTTAAGATATTATGCGATGAACAGCATGGTTTTAGAAGCATGCGTTCCGTCAATACGAACCTGTTGACCCTCGTTAACTTCGTTTCTGCCAGCATGGATCGTGGTCTTCAGGTGGATGTCCTTTATTTTGATTTCCGGAAGGCGTTTGATAGGGTCAACAATGACATTCTGCTGACCAAACTAAGTGCTATAGGCTTCGCCCCAAGACTTCTCCGGCTTCTCGCGGATTACCTACGAGATCGTCAACAGTTTGTGAAACTTGGTTCTTACGAATCTAAACCCTATCACACACGTTCCGGTGTCAGCCAGGGATCTATACTTGGACCTTTACTCTTCCTTATAATGGTTAACGACCTCCCCGCTGTGGCGTCCATTGCGAAGAGCCTGCTGTATGCGGATGATTTAAAACTCTACTTAGAGATTAAGTCTGAAGCAGATTGTCGGGCCCTGCAGCAGGATGTTGACGCCATCTTCGAGTGGAGCGTTGTTAACAAAATGGAATTCAATCCGAGTAAATGTTACGTCATGACGTTCGGCCGAATGTTGCACCCAATTCCCTTTGATTATAAAATAAATAACGAATCAATAAACAGAGCCATCACCATGAGAGACTTGGGTGTTACATTTGACCGAAAGCTCACATTCCATGACCACATTCGTTCCTTGGCCAAAGAGTCGTTCAGGCGTCTTGGGTTCGTCCTCAGAAATACCCGTGACTTCGGAAGCGATCACGTTATTCGCCTTGTTTTTTCGGCACTTGTTAGGAGCAAGTTAGAGAGCAGCGCGTGTGTGTGGAACCCGCACGAGGTTACTTACGCCCTCATGCTTGAGAAGGTGCAGAAAAAGTTCTTGCGGTTCCTCTACAGGCGTTGCTTTGGATACTACCCTTACCTTTATCCCACCAAGTTCTTGATGGGATGCTTAGGCTATAACTCACTAGAGGTGCGGCGTGCTTTTGATCAAATAGCCATAGTCTGCAAGATCCTCCACGGAAAAATTGACGCTTCGGATCTGAGTGACGAGCTGTGTCGACTCTACGTCCCAAACAATTACTCCCGGGGTCGGAAACATAGGTTGTTGGCCGTGCCGCAGTCCCGTACCGCGGCGCGGTCCATGTCACCCGTCCCTCGAGTACTCAACGCACTCAACGCTCTCCTGGACGACTACCCCGATGTTGACTTGTTCGCTGACAGGTGGACTAAATTAATGAAGGATTGTTTATTATTTTGTGAACGTCATAATTAGTATTATTTTTATTTTTTATTTTTTTCTTCTTTGTTATTAATTCTACCGAAATTTTTTACTATGACTATTGTATGTATGTGCCTAATTTATAATGTAATTATTTTTTATTAATTAATGTAATTGGTTTTGATAACCGTTTCAATTAAACAAATAAATAAATAAATAAATAAATAAATAAATTCATTTGCGTGTAACAAACTCAAAGCCTATTGCGAAGGTCGATCCAGGAGGACGATTACGGTGTAGTAAGGCACCGCATTACGGCTCAAACGTTAGCAGTTGAAACGTTCGGGTGAGCGTTCACAGGCCGACATCGAACAATCCGCACATACCCCAGAAATGGATAGACATAAAAAATCCGTACCGCACGGAGCGGACTGTCGGCAATGCCGGCGAGGATTCTTTAAGGCAACTTTTCCGTTTAATGCGTATGACGGCATTCGGATTGCCGATCAGTGCACGCACTTGTCAGCGGATTATCCGATGCCGGCCTGAACGCGCACCCTAACGTTTCAACTGCTAACGTTTGAGCCGTAATGCCGTGCCTTACCACCCACACCGTGATCGCGGCTCAGGTGTTTTGATAGTAAAACAATGAGTCTATTTTTGAATCCCGTGTTAACAGCGATGCCATTGCAGCAAATTGCCCCCACAGAAAAATGAAATTCGAATGTCACTTCAAGAAAGTCGATAGTATTCTTCTTAACTGTAGTAGCCTTCGCAAAATCAAAAGTAATATGTTTATGAAAAAAAGTTTCAAATTTACTTAAATTTTGCGGTACCTACAACGTAGGACCAAAACCGCAAGTTTTTTACGGTGCGCCACTAAAAAATTAAGTCGTAGATTTTTGATTTTTTGCACGAATGAAGCTCTCCTATAGGGTCATAGATTAACAATAGGTACAGGAAATGAAAAAAAAAATTTTTTTGTTTTTGCATTTTTTTTTGCCTGTTTCGCTCCACCCTATTGTTCATACCATGCTTAACTGTTGCTCTTCATCTTCTACATCACTGGCGCATATCTCATTTAACTCATTCTCTGGAAATGACTGGCCTTCAGGCAAAAGTTACATAGGTGTCATACATTACCAATTCAATACTTGTCTTACTAATAATAAAAAGAATTTCTATTTGTTGTTCTTAGCATGTCCACATAGACACTGATGGAATGCCGATGTCGGTCCAGGATGACGGCAGCAGGATCACTGTCATGCACCAGCAGACCTACTCCTCACACCTTTGCAGGTAAGATAAGTAACTTTTCAAGTTACTTTATGTCAAGTACTTCTTACTTCATTGGTTGAATTGGATATCTTTACAATGATTGCTCTGAGAATTTGGAGACAGATAAGTAAAATAAGGGGTTTATTTGTAATGAATGATTTATTAAATAATAAAATAGAGTCAGTAATGTGTTAATATATGATACTCAATGCTAGTCTGGTGTCAAAGATATGAGTGTTACTGTCCAAAAAAGTACATATTTCAGCTTTGATCAAGTGACTGCATACTTTATTAACAGTGAACAATTTAAATAAGTCTTTGTTAGAACGCTGGACATTGTCCACAAAGCATCATCTAACCCCAAAGTAAGCAGAGCTAGGGATATTCTTGATACATTCTTATACATAGATCATGTTGGCCAAGTTGTTTTAAAGATTAGACCGTACTGCTGGTCTTCTCTTGTGCAATATTTCATAATCAGGTCTGCCATTTGCATATGACTTGATGTACTCAAGGAGAATCTCTCTTGGAACAGCGTATTGACTAATGGCTGGATCCTGCTGCATCCTCTTAAAGTATGCCTTCTGGAAGAAAATTTATTAGTTGTTAGTGAAGTAGCTTCTCTGTTTAGTCCTACATTTTATTCAGCACATGGCAAAGGTACCTGGATAGATGGAGGAGGCCTTAATTTACCAATGCATAGCATTCACAATAAAGTCAAAACATGGTAATCATAAAACTGAAATGAAATAAATATTTAAATAAATATTGCTGGACAATCCACACAGCACCATCTAGCCCCAAAGTAAGCTACTTAAAGCTTGTGTTAAGGGTACTAGATAACTGATATATGTATTTAATACATTATTTACATAGATAGATATTATAAAATAAATAAATAAAAGACTTCTATTTAGGACTACCAATGTAGCCACCAAAGACAGATTCCCAAGTTACAGGCCTGTATTATGAAAGCTTGCTCAGGCATGCTTCTCTTGAGTGAGATTTATTCCATAGAAAAGCGCTACTCAAGCATAGATAGATGACTGAACAAGCTTTCATAACACAAGCCTTAGACACCTAGCAGGTTACACTTGAAATTTAAACCAGGGGGCTTGAACCAGGGTGGTGGATCATTTCAAAATACTTCAGGTGTAAGCACAAGCTTCAAACATTATCTTACCAGCAAAGAGTACTTCTCTTCATCAATCATCTCATCATCATAAGTGATGAGCCGTTCAAACCATGGCCAGGTCATGTAGTCAGCGTACCCTGGTTTCTCTCCATCCAAGAACTGAGTACCTTGAGCCTGCAGTGTGTTCTGAAGGTACTCCAGTCCTTTGTGGAATGCTGTGATGTGCCCCTCAGGTATTTCTCTGGCTTTTACTAGACGGAAGAATAGTGGATGGACCTGGAATGATGTTACATAAATCTCCACTCATAATGTACAAACTGCAGTTCAATATAATTGCGATCATAGAACATTATTCCAGTCTTTGTCAACCCCCATATTGATGGCAGGACCATCACATAATTTGACTGTTGGGTGATTGAACACTATCAAAAATGTACCTATTCAAAAAATAACGTACGTTTTACTATAAAAACTTTCGTAGTTTGAGGAATTCATTATGAATTTTATCTACGAAAAGTCCCTTTTTAAGGGTTGAAACGTTGATATTCTTGTAGCACAAACTAGGATCGTAGTTAACCCGTTTACATTCATAATGAATAACGTTCTTAGTTGTGAGCACTTCCCACTACAGTATTGACATGCTGAGGGCGGGCTAAACGCCAGAAAGTGGTGGAAAAATATCCAGATGGCTGCCTCCGAATAGGGAACAAGCAAGAGGACAGGTACATTAGTTTGAGGAACACTACTAACATAAGTCGTAACAACTTCAACAAGAAATTTGCTGAAAGCTCTCTTCTGGGGATCCTTGGGCAGCAAAGGTCTTTGCGGGAACAATTCGTCTAAGTACTCCAGTGTGATGGAGCTCTCGCATATTGTCTCGCCTTCTTTTATTTCGATGGCTGGTACTCGGCCTGTAAGACATAATTTAACCAAGTTTTAGGAAGGTTTTATTCATACTGTGTCACAATTTAACAGACAAATTCGAAAAAAAGTACTTAATAGCACTTAATACCATTTTCGCCGCTCATAGATTTCATTTTGATGACGAATAAAAAACAAAAGAAAATGAACCAATGAGCGGCCAAAGTAGTACGAGTGAACACAGAGTGTTCACTCACGAACACATTAATGGAGACCAGCTGGTCAAAATTGGTTTTATGGGATTATATTTTTGTTTCACTATACCTTCGGCCTAATTAGCCGTGTGTGGTAAGTGGTTTGTCCTGTGTTTGGCCCTATTGAAGTCACTAGGGCCAAATAACACAAGCTCTTCATTAGCATTTACTCACCCAGAGGGCTCTTCACGAACAACCAGTCGGGTTTGTCCACAAGGTCGACATTGATGACTTCGTAGTCGATTCCCTTCGCGTTGAGGGCTAGGATGGTGCGGTGCGCATAGGGGCAGAATCGCATGTTGTATACACGCAGTTTGCCGGTATGTGGGGGCAGAGCATCTCCTAGAACATAATAACTTAGAGTTTGCTCATTGTCATTTCAACAAATTATGCTGGACAATTAACAGCATAATCCAACTCCACCCAAACACAGCTTTTGTTTACAACTTAACAACCAACGTTACAACAGAAAAGTCATACCCCTACAAATACTAATGTTCAACGTGGCCAACAAAGAAATGATTCCAAGAAAATGAATAGGAATTGAAAATCAGAAAGGTACCTACCATACGCCCATATTAAACACAGTTTAGAAACAATTCCTTATAAAAATCCTGAATTTACAAGAAAATTTAAGAGAATCAAAACAATCTGGTTAAATACCGATGTTTACATATGTAGGTGCTTTATCTAGGTACAAAGTATCAAAAGAGCAAAACAATCCATCTACATTAATAGCACTAAGTCCACACAGAACTCACCAGCCTTTAAATGCTTCGTATCAAAGTTGATCTTCGGGCCTTGACTTGCCATCGTTCTAAAATACCCCACTAGTCTTCCAATAGAACGAACACTTGACGATAACATTATACACAAACAATAGTCTTAACCTAACCCAACTAAGTAGTATGTTTCAGCTAGAGTTATAACTCAGTAGGCAATATTGTTGTTATCATAGTGATAATGCAACTTGTTTATGTAGGTATCTGATCTGATAATAGTTCAGGATTAGCTTACATACAATTCACTGCAAAACACAACATAACATTTTATTCACAGTTACATCAATAGTACAAGCTGTCCTACTTTAAAATACAAAGTCTTATGCACTTGATTTTGCTATAATTTTGTAATGAAATCGTACAAAATAAACAATAATGTTGGTCTGTCAAGCCAAGTCTAAGACTGGCGCTATCAAGGTTACGATACGATGCGACGTCAGACTTGATAACCTTTCATTATAGAGCGCGTTTTACAAACGAATAAAATTAAACGTTTAATGCTATTCGCAGCGTTATCTGTATGTAACGGTATTATTGTAATGTAGCAAATAAGTGAAACCGCAAGCGAAGGTCGATTCTCCAAATAACTCCAAATAGAGAAACCAAACCTGCTTGACGTCGTGCATCTATCTGGACCCTTCCTCTGCCAGCCCAACTCTTTCAAATCGCAGACTTTACACCCATGTAATCATCTTCATACTGGCGCCCGAAGTAGGTCTAGACCACATACACAAACGATCGCCAACGACACGTGTTCTCCGTCGCCGCTGAAGGCCCTCCACTTCATCGCATAGGAATGACTATCAAGACATAGGCTGAGATATATACACAACCTCGTCTACTCTGGTCACTGGTTGATCGTTTTCGTTTCGACTTCGTTCATATCAGTCCTTAATCTAAGGCTCGTATTTTTAATGTTTTCAGGCAGGTAACCGAGCAAGTAGGCGACGGGCCATGGGGCGAAGAGCTGCTGGACCCGGAGGGACGCATCGCTGCCATCGTGGCGCAGCTCGCCAGCTCACGGACATCGCATCCGCACCCGCATCACAAGGTAATGTACCGCATCTCTGTTCGCTGTTCCGCAATACAAATTAATTTGTATTAATGTGCATTGTGCTTGTGCACGAAGAGAGCTATTTTGAATTAATGAAGTAACAATCACACATTTTATCTAAATTACAGCATACATCTTTGTTGGTTACAGGTGTCTGCGAGGAACGAAGTGGACACCTCCGTTATTCTAGATAGCTCAATTAGATTCAATGGACAGAACTTGGTAAGTGAAGAAATTGTGTTATACGCGCGTAATATCCCTGCTTATTACAAACGTAAGAACATAATGAATATGATACCTTAAAATCCGTCGGGTACCGAGGCTCTCGGGGTTTTAAAAAAATATCTGAGCGACTGGTCGAAGTGACGCGTAAGCCGAGAGCTGGTGAGTATCTGGCGCAGCGCATCAACATTGCCATACAGCAGGGCAATGCAGCCAGCATAGCGGGGACGCGTCGTCTGCTTTTGATATGGATCAGTTGAACTACTTGTAGATTGCTTGCAACAGTCTGCAGTTAGCTCAAATGTTTAGATTGAAATACTAGTTCTAATTTGTTTCTATTATTTGTTAATATCTATGTTAATGAATATCATTGTGAATTTGTTATAGAATCAGCAATCGGTATCTCTAGCGGGACTCCCGCCGATGCAAACCCTACCGCCTCTACAGGAGATGAAAAGGTGCGAGACAGACTGGTTCAGTGATAAGAACAAAAAGGTATATCAATTTCTATCTTCGCATACCTACTTCTATCTACGCAGCCCGTCACCACCCACTGCTGGGTATAGACCTCCTCTCTATAACGTTCTTTTCAGTCCAACCTTAGTCCACTCCTTTCCGAATATCCTAACGATGTCGTCTGACCATCATTGGATTGGTGGTCTTCTTGTCTTTAAGCATCTACTATCTCTTTTTTATACCAATAGTACCACCAGTAAAACCACAAACAGTAAAAGAGGGAGCATTTGCTATGCAGTGGGAGAACGGTGACACATGAAAGCCTATATGCGTAATTTGTTTTTATTAAGCTATATAATTTTTTGGTTTACTGTAAGTTTTCGCCTTTAGAAGATTGTATTATACCTAATAGTCGCCTTGCTTTTAAGAATTCATTATATAGGTATATTGCTTTGCCCTTGCACAGCGATATAATGATTGGGTTCATGTAGAACTTCTTTAATTTTAAGACCCTGTTACACACATGTAACGCAATCAGGGCGCTATGCCTTTGTCCAGCAGTGGACTAATAAAGGCTGATGATGATGATGATGAGTGGGCGTTATTCCAGGATATTTTTTTTTTCTCATTCTAAATACATATGCAAAGTTCAGTATTTATGGCGTAAAAAAGTAAAAAAACGTTATTTAAACCGGATTTATAACATTTCTGTTTTATTTCAGAGCGAAGCCCAAATAGCCCAACTAACGGATTCAGACGGGCCAGTGCTAGATCTACCTGGCGGCTCTCCCGCACAGAACAGACAACAGAACAGGAAGAGTCTACCTCACAAGAAGAGGATATCTCGCAAGCTGAAGAGGAACAATGGCGGCAGCACCCCACAACAGGTGAAACCAAAACTTACAATTTCGCGATCCGTATTAGCATCTGAATTGATGCTATCTTGAAAAGGATACTTGAAGACATTTATCAAACTACGCAGAGCTATAACAGTTCAGTCATTGTGGGGTTTCATCGAGCAATTCCGAGCTTATCGGCTAGAAACTCGTATGCGCCTTAATTTTGACGTTATAAACGTTGTCTTAAAAGTAAAATAAAATATCGTGTTTGTTTTTCGCAATTTTCTAGGTTTCTATAGCCAATGATGTTGTAATCTGTTACGAAATTGTAGAGCATAAAATTTCAAACAAATTTTGTTACCAAGATTTTTTAATGCGCTCAACCGTTTTTGAGAAAAAGGACAGAGATTTTCCGACATTTTGTCTTGAATAACTTACGAAGCAAACACAATATTTAATTTGTCTTTTGAGACAACATTTACAACGCCTAAATGAAGGCGTGTACGAGTTTCGAGCTGGTTAGCTCGGAATTGCTAGGTTTGACCCTATTTTTTGGCTAAATGACTATTATAGAGAAGTTGATAATAAGCTTGGATGTACCTACTTATGTAATGTAGTAATAAAACATTATTGACCTAACTGCACTTAATTCGCAGGATCTAGTAGTAATCAACAACATAGACCCGGTGGTGACTCCGGTGGTGGAAGAGGAGCAGATCCTGCCCGACAACTATGTGACCGTGCCACAACACTCGCATCACATATCGCACGAGGTAATGTATACTGCTATCATGAACTATTAGGTCCTTACATATGAAATTGGCGTTTTGTATGGGAGGAACAAAAAGTCGAATATTTTTTAATATAATATATTTAATTAATCAAAGTATGAACCATTATTTTCTATGCACTTTTGCCATCTTATAGGTAGTTCATTGATCCGTTTACTAAAAAAACCAGTCGGACGGGAATCAATAAAATCTTTGAAGGCGATTTGGACTGCCCCATCGGAGTTGAATTTTTTCCCTTGCAAGAAGTTATCCAAATTTCGAAAAAAATGGTAATCTGTTGGAGCAAGGTCCGGGGAGTACGGAGGATGTCTTAGACTTTCCAATTGAAGCTCTTCTAATTTAGTAGCCGTCTGTTGCGCAGTGTGTGGTCTAGCGTTGTCGTGAAGCAGCAGTGGCGTGGAGCGATTGACCAGCCTAGGTTGTTTAGCCGCTAGCTTTTCCATCATGGTTTGCAATTGCTGACAATAGACATCAGCCGTAATAGTCTGGCCAGATTTGAGAAAACTGTAATCAACAATACCGGCACTAGTCCACCAAACGCTTACAAGTAACTTTTTTGGGGTTAATTTTCGCTTGGGGCAGGATTTGGCTGGCTGGCCAGGATCCAACCATTGCGCTGAGCGCTTCCGATTATCGTAAAGAACCCATTTTTCATCACAGGTAATGATTCGGTTTAAAATACCTTCATTATTGTGCCGGTTTAGTAATTGTTTGCGCGCTAGTTCTTAGGATTGAATTTTGATTAATTTTGATTTTATTTTTAATATTTTAAACCACAGAGATTGGGACAAGGAAGGAAATAGAAAGGAACCCACCTGTAGTCTCCAAGGTCCAGTTTGGCAGCGCTGCGAGATCACTCAAACACACACACACTTATATTCGGTTTTAGATTGTTCCTGCACCGGTTCGAACTCCTTTTTATCTATTTATCAATTTAATTTTCACATTTCACCACGAGACAGTCTTCGCCGGTTCGGCTAATTTCGCCATATTGTTTTTCATTGAGGTAGGTAGGTAAAGGATGAGTGGGAAAGAGAGGCATGACAAAGGTGTGAAAAGGAAAGGAATAATCTCTGTGGTTTATGCTAAATAAACTAACCATTTACTTTGGCCGATACATCCCCCCGGGTTTGACAGGATAAATATCCTTCAAATACCTATTTACCTACTTCTGTAATTTTATTTTATTGGTAGCAATTTACTGAATTAATACGTCTACTTAATTATGAAACAATTTATAAAAAATTGCAATGAAAATTATTTTACTTAGGTACATTTTGTTAATATTTTACTATTTACTAAACTAGATCGATAATGAGTGGACTGTATGTTTTATTTTATGTTTTATTGGGTAGGCAAAGGAAAAACCTTCACCAACGGTCTTTTGTACACGCCCGATTTAGTGCGAACATCTACCACACGGACAATCCCGTCTTTCCCGCAATAAGTATGTTCTATGACGCCTAGCGGCCAATCAAGGCAAGCGCTGTTATCTGATTTTAACAAAACAACCGTGCCTACTTGGATCGGCTCTGTACGTGTTAGCCACTTACTACGAGATTGTAAAGTATTCAGGTATTCTACCTTCCAACGTTTCCAAAACGACTGTACCAATTGATCTACGACGCGTTTACGTTGGAGAAGAGTTCCCGTTACGTTCGATAAATCTTCAGAAGGAAGAGATTTTAACGGTGTCATCACCAGAAAATGCGCGGGAGTCAAGGCTAAGGGCTCAGCTGGATCACTGCTCAGCACAGATAGTGGCCGTGAATTTAAAAGAGCCTCGATTTGCGTGAGAACCGTTGTCATTTCCTCTGAAGTTAGTAGTTGCTTTCCTACTACTTTTTTCAAATGATTTTTAACGCTTTTCACGTTACTTTCAGCCAATCCGTTAAAATGCGGACTGGATGGGGGAAAAAATTTAATTTCAATTCTATTTTCGCGGGCTACGTTAGCGAATTTATCTTTATATTGTTCAGAATCTAATAGCTGGTACATGTCATCTAGATAAGATTTTGCTCCAACAAAATTAGTGCCATTATCTGAGTAAAGAATAGCTACGGGTCCGCGACGTGCGATAAACCTCTTGAGACAGTTTAAAAACGACTCAGTACTTAAATCACAGGCCAGCTCGAGATGCACCGCTTTAGTTACTAGGCAAACAAATAAACAGATATACGTTTTTATGCTGTGAACTCCTCGGCGACGTTGAGGTATGACATATATCGGTCCACCAAAATCCATCGAAGTATGGCAGAAGGGTTTAGATTCTTTTACTCTGAAACCTGGTAGTTCGCCGAAAAATGGTTCCGTGTTACGAGGATTCACTTTAAAACATATGTTACATTGTTGTACACGTTGACGCACTATACTACGAGCAGCTAATATCCAAAACCTTTGTCTTAATAAAGACATTAACAATTGAGGACCGGCGTGTAGGTACTTTCGGTGATAACAATCTATTATTAGATTAACGACATGGTCTTTGCGAGGCAGCAATATCGGGTGACGGCTATCATAATCAAGTTCCGAATGAACTAACCGGCCGCCTACTCTAATTAAACCGTTTTTTACAAAGGCATTGAGTTTGAGAAAAGCTGGAGGTAATTTATTACCAGCCTCAAAACATTTTATTTCGTCACTAAAATGAACCTTTTGCAAATCTTTTATTACGTACTCTTCAGCGATATCCAAATGACAGATCGAAAATTTACGAGGTAATTTTTTCGCAAATCTGAGGACATAGATAATTATTCGAAGTAACTTTGGCCATGAGGAAACCTTAGAAGCAAGTTCGTAGAAGATGGGCATTATTCTAGGTTTATCAGCGGTGTTCGCTAAGACCCTGACCTTTCCTTCCGGTATTTCGGTTTTCAAATTAGTTGAGTCAAACTTATGCACAGGCCACTCAGACACCGGCATTTGACAAAACTTTGGGCCATTGAACCACAGCGGGTGTTCTAATAACTGCGAGGGAGTGAGGCCTCGAGATAAACAATCTGCGGGATTTTCCTTTCCACGAATATGATGAAAGTGTCGAGGATTTAATTCATTATGAATTTTAGAAATTCTATTAGCGACAAAAGTCTGCCATCGCGTGGGGCAAGAATGAATCCAGGCTAAAGCTACCGTGCTATCTGTGAACGCATAAACATTAGCTATTTGACAGCGACTGCTGTAAGAATCGATAACAACCTTCATTAATCGAGCTAGAACGACATTAGCACACAGTTCCATCCTGGCTAAGGTGATCACAGTTTTCGAAGGCGAAACTTTCGACTTTGCACAAACAATGTTTATGATTGATCGATTTTCATTCGGTAAGTACACATGCAGATACACAACACCACCATAAGCGCGTTCTGATGCGTCCGCGAAACCTACTATCGTTACGACGCAGTTATCATTTACACCTACATGACGGGGTAATTTTATGTTTTGGAATAACGGCAATTCCGACTCAATCGTCTGCCATAAAGATACAATATTAGGGGGAGGAATTTCATCCCAACCTACGTTATCTTCCCACAAAGATTTTATTATCAATTTCGATAACAAAGTTACCGGGGCTATAAATCCCATCAAGTCCCACAATCGGGCAATGGTTGACAGGATATTCCGTTTTGTACATTCACGAGGCTCGATATCGACGCTAAAAGTGAAAACATCTTCAGAGGGCAACCAAAACAGACCAAGTATTTTTAGGTAACTGTCAGGACTAAATTCGACTGCTTCCGACACACGATGAGACGCAGGAATGTTCGACATGACCTCAGGCGAATTGCTTGAAAATTTTACGAGTTCAAAACCTCCAGCCGCAAACAACTCGATCAGCTGATTAGAAATTTCAACGCCTTGAGAAACTGATAAACAACTCGTAGCAAGATCATCCATAAACAAGTCCTTTTCCGCTAACGCAGCGGCGGCGGGAAATCGCTCGCGTTCATCCAAAGCAAGCTGTCTCACAGTACGTATAGCCAGGTATGTGCTACAGCAGAGACCGAATGCCACCCTAGACATCTCAAAAACAGTAATAGGATCAGTAATATCGAACCTATACAACAATCTTAAATATTTCGTTTGGTTTTCGTTCATTAAAACGCGCAGATACATTTGTCTAATGTCAGCGCTTATCGCTACTGGTAACAAACGAAAGCGTAATATTATTTGAAACAGATCATTTTGTAAGTTGGGCCCGGTATGTAACAAATCATTGAGCGATTTACCGGAGGATGTTTTATTACTTGCATTTAAAACTACACGCAATTTAGTTGTGCTTTTATCTTGTCGTAATACGGCATGGTGGGGAATAACGTACTGATCTTCCGAACTACCTATCTTGGACTCGGTGCCTACAGAATGCATATAATTTAGCTGTAGGTACTCTTTGAAGACCTTATCATATTCCTCTTTAATGGCGGGATTCGATAACAATTTACGCTCCAAAGATAAATACCTGATTTTAGCTGAGCTCATGGAATCACCTAAGGTGGACGGGTCCTCACTAAAGGGCAATGACACTACGTACCTACCATCTGCTTTACGTTTTGTAGTTTCGCAGTAATAATTTTCACACGCTTGCTCGTCCTTACTAAGGCAATTGGGCACATTAGGTACCTCTTCCAACTCAAAAAACTTACTCACGCAATTTTCAAACGGGTGTTCTATTGAGCAAAAGGAACGAACAGTGTTGCAAGTTGGATTGATGACTGGAGCCTTGCCGATTATTATGTAACCTAATGAGGTTTCAATCGCAACGGGTTCTCCAGGTTCGCGAGATATCGAATTCGGACCTATGATTCGTGCAAACAAGTCCGTTCCCAAAATGAGATCAATATTCGCGGGGGTGTAATATTTGTTGTCCGCAAGAGGGATATTATTCAAGTAATCCAGGCGCGCCACGTCTATTTTTGCGGTAGGTAATTCGCTAGTGATACGATTCACGACCACAGGCCGAATAGTAAACCTAACCGATTCATCAAAACGAGATCGTATTGTAAGGCAAGTAACACCTTCAATCGGATTAGTGATATCTCCTACTCCTGACACACTTTTAGATGTTGGCTCATATAACTTTATTTTTAAACGTTTGCAGCACTCGGTAGTAATTAAATCAGTTTGAGAGGCACTGTCTATTAAAGCACGTAGCACTACTATATTACCGTCTCCGTCCAAAGTATTACAAAGCGCGGTTCCGAGTAAAACGGATGACGTGAGAATCGACCCCCCGAGACTATGGGCCTGCTGCGGCGTAGCTACGCCTTCGCGAATCGCGCATAGCGATACGGCATTGTTCGTGGTCACGGGTAAATTCTGAACTGAAATATCCGAAATGGTCGTTGCCGTTATATCACGGCCGTCATTAATTTTGGCTTTGGGGAAGTGTAACAAACTGTTATGACTTCGCATACATTCAGTACAACGGCTGGAATCGGAACAATCGGAAACCGAGTGCGATTTACTCAAGCAATTGACGCAAAGTTTGTGAGCTTTTACTAATTTAAATCGGTCATTAGCAACCATGGACAGGAATTTCGTACACAAGGGCAATTGAGTATGGTCGCTCTTCCCACAACATAAACACGTATTTTCCTGTACATTTACAAAAGTTTTGGCATTGTTATTCACTTTATAGCCTGAACCTGCTGACTGCGATGTATTATTGTTTTTACGAGGCTGATTGCTGCTCACTGCTTTCGGAGAGTTCGATGAACTTACATTGTTATATGCGCGTTGCAAAATATGTGATTGATTACGAACGAAATTAATGAATTTCACACAGCTTGTATCGGAACTATTTGTTTCATGATATTTCTGTTCAAATGACTTTACCGTTTCGATACCTACCTTTTTGCACGCAATATGTACAAAGATAAAATCTTCAAGATTGTCTAACTCAAGCTGTTTTAACGCGGAATGCAGCGATGAGAATTTATCAATAAAATCTTCCAATTGGCTCGGATTTTTCTCATTCACAGACGGTAAGTTTAACAACTTATCAAAGTATGTAGCAGCCAGCATACGCTTATCATTGTATTTATTTACTAAAGCATTCCAAATTACTTTATAGTTATCGGCAGTAGGTAATATGCCCTTGCAAAGGTTTAAGGCATTGCCTTTGAGTCTGCCAACTAAATATTGTATTTTTTCGCCGTCAGTAAGGTCGGGGTTATTGTGAACCGCTGATTTGAACGTCTCGTAAAATATTGGCCAAGATTCGCTATCGCCTTCAAATACACATAGCTCCAAGCGCGGTAATCTTATTAGTGAAGATTTTTCGCATTTGCCTACGTTACCCTTGTCATGACTATGATTTTCAGTCAATTGGGTCGTTAATTGATGAGCTTTATATTTTATTTTAGCGTATAGCTGTTCGAATGATATCAATGAGTTATATGAGGGTACAGGTCCATCCACCATCGTTATTTGAAAGCTATTCCTTTCCTCCATAGCGTTTGCAAAATCACTACGCAATATATCGATGGTAAAGGCATCCGCTAGGAAATTATCAATTTTAATCGGATCATCATTCAACAAAGCGATCGAATCGAATATACCTTGTATGCGACCAAACAACGCTGCTAATTTGCTTTGCAGTTTTTGCATGCATTTTTCTTTATCTGCCTTATCTGAAGACATGATTCAAAATGGCGTGGTCAATAGAAATCGTAAAAAATCTTCGTGAATCCGCGATCGATAGGACCAAATGTTTGCGCGCTAGTTCTTAGGATTGAATTTTGATTAATTTTGATTTTATTTTTAATATTTTAAACCACAGAGATTGGGACAAGGAAGGAAATAGAAAGGAACCCACCTGTAGTCTCCAAGGTCCAGTTTGGCAGCGCTGCGAGATCACTCAAACACACACACACTTATATTCGGTTTTAGATTGTTCCTGCACCGGTTCGAACTCCTTTTTATCTATTTATCAATTTAATTTTCACATTTCACCACGAGACAGTCTTCGCCGGTTCGGCTAATTTCGCCATATTGTTTTTCATTGAGGTAGGTAGGTAAAGGATGAGTGGGAAAGAGAGGCATGACAAAGGTGTGAAAAGGAAAGGAATAATCTCTGTGGTTTATGCTAAATAAACTAACCATTTACTTTGGCCGATACAGTAATGTAACGCAGCAGTCGACGCGCGTTTGCCGGTTTGCTTCAGTCAATTCGTGAGTGACCCACCTTTCAAGCTTTTTAATCTTCCCAATTTGCTTCAAGTGAATTAAAACAGTTTTATCACTAACACCGCAGCCTGCAGCTAACTCGGACGTGGTTTGCGATGGATCCGCTTCCACAATAGCCTTCAACTCTTCATTATCAACTTGAGTCTCAGGCCGTCCACGGGGCTTGTTCTGCAAGTCGAAATTTCCAGAACGAAAACGTTGGAACCAAAAACGAACTGTGTTTTCTTTTGCAACACGACCGCCATACACATCATTCACCCTTCGAGTTGTTTCCGCAGCACTAGTGCCACGGCGGAACTCGTACTCGTAAATAATGCGATATTTTAAGTTTTCCATTTTGTAAAATGAGTGACGCAAACAGAAAAAAACAGAAGAAAAAAAACAAATGAATGACGATCATCGAAGCACAAATACACGAGTCTATAGCTGTACAAATTTGAATTTGGAATTCCTTACCAAAGAGGAGAAATTTGTGATTAAAGTGGCCAGTACGAAAAACGCCAATTTCATATGTAAGGACCTAATATTTACCTGGGTAAAACTATGCCTATATAGTGGTACCATCTCCTTCCCTACAGAACCGTACTGCATTGCGTGCGTTCTCCTTACCAACTCAAGCGCTTAGAATATTACTGTCCCTTTCTTATCGATCGAGAGTGAAAAGGGCGGCGAACATTTTAAAGTTTACACATTAAAGCTGAATAGACGACTAGTATAGTCTCATGAAAAGACAGACAGAATCGATATCGTTATATTTGATAAGTACTACCTTACAAATTTATTTCATAGCAACCCAAATTATGACACTTTGAGACATCATCTCTACTCATCAACATAGCCTATGAAAAAATTCTTAGTCCGTCCCTTATTATTAAGCCTTCCTCCCAGATTGTATGGCCAATGTATTTGTAAATCGAGGATTAATATTAATCCATTCGCCAGGTCCAGGTCCGACCCATCCTGATCTGCCAGATCTGCGGCGGGTTCTACGGCGAGGAGCAGATGAAGTTCTTCCATCACCTGAAGCAGCACTACGAGCCGCACAACATCATCATCGACAGCCCGGTCGCGGACCTCGTCATGGACAAGGTATGAAACTGCAACCAAAGGCGGCGTCAGCAGCGAAATCTGGGGCTTCTACACACCACTATATCGAGGTCGAGTTGAGTTTGACGACCTCTGTGGCGCAGCGGGCGAAGGTCTGCCTGCGACGCTTCCACGAGGTTGCGGGTTCGATTCCCGCCTCGGGATAAATGTTTGTACAATCTGCAGACATTTGTCCAGGGCGTTCTGTATGTTTTCCATGTTTAATAAAAAAAATCTATCAATGTAGTGTATTGTATTAAGTTTAACAGTTATCCAGTACCCATAACACAAGCTCTGCTTAGCTTGGGGCTAGATAATGCTGTGTGAATTATCCAGCATAAAAAAAAGTTCCTAACGCAAGGGATGCCGGTTTGTTGCCCTTGTTATGGAAAAAGTACGAAATATAAAACATTTTTCTGACTACTCTACAAAATGACCAAGAGGTTAACGCAGTAAAATATATTTTAACAAAAATAAAACGCAATTAAATGTAACGGTGTTAAACTTACACCGTCTTATAATTTATAGTATTAATTATTAAATGAATAAATGAAAATTTGTCTTGAGCTTATTTTGTATGCCTAAAGAAAAAAAGTTATTGATTTCCGAGTTCCTTGATGCTACCATTGCGTATGACAGCATCATTTCCTAGGTCACGCAAGGACCTCAATGAGGCTGCCATTCAGTTACGTCGTCGTCTGTAAACTCAGGGGATAAATAGAATATAAATGAAGTCACTATCTTATATTAGACGTAAAAGATAGTGACTTCATTAAATTATATTTTTATGAAAAGCAAATGACACCGTTGACGACCTCTGTGGCTCAGCGGGCGAAGGTCCGCATGCGACGCAAGAGGTTGCGGGTTCGATTCCCGCCTCGGGTCAAATGTATGTATAATAAAAAAAATCTATCTATTTAGTGTGTTGTATTCTGTATATCAGTTATCTAGTACCCATAACACAAGCTCTGCTTAGCTTGGGGCTAGATAACGCTGTGTGAAGTGTCCAGCATTATTTATTTTATTTTTATTTATTTATTTTAACACTGGCTTCGGCTCCTAAGGGCCGAGTCTCTAATCAAGCCTTTATATCATCATGACGTCAATGAAAATATAATATTTCAGATCACGAACACGTGTATAGTGGACAACGTGGCGCAACTGCCGGATTCCATCGTGGAGCTGTCTCTCGAGAACTCGGTGCCTAAGACTATGTACCAGCCCATAGAGAAGCACGCGCACAGTAACATCGTCCCACTCAACTACAATAATATGAAGGTACGGAAGATATTATTGAGGTATCAGGACAAATGTACAAACATTTTGGGTATTAACGAATTCATTTATGCCCAAGAATATAAATTCAAAATCCTTGTGTATATTTAAACGGCAGATATTTTCCTGAAAAACTAATCAAGATTCCTGAGGTAACACAGAAAAGGTAGAAAATCGCTCTTAACCATTTTTCAACGTTATCTGCTGCGTAGATCTCAATTTTTATTTATTTTTCCGAATGGACTAAATGCTGTTGACCGCAGATGGCCATGACAGCGTCACCGGACTTTGGGCGGGCGCAGAAGGCGCCTCGCCGCGCTTTGTGCGTGTTGACGCACAAGGGCCACCACATAGGTGCGAGCCTCGGCTTGGGCTGTTGCCGGATGCTACTAGAGGGAAGGGAGGTTTCGCCTAGGTGCACAAGTGCACCTATGGGTGGAATCCTTCGACCCCGCATCTGGCGGGGTCGGTTTTTGGTCGGTTGTGTAGTGTGCGGAAGCGAATCGGTTGCCGTCACCTCCGGGTTAGCGGCGGTGATTTGGTCAACGTGGTCACCGAGAACGTGACTCGGTCTACGGAGGAGAGGTAGATCTCAACTAGTAAAGTAAAAAGTATTTATTCTGTGTTAAAATTCTGACTTCCTTTTAGATTCCTCTCTGTATACCATAGTTACAAAAAGTTCTTAGGGTGAGTCAGAAAGATAGCGCTAGTCGAAATTGAGAAAGAAAGAAAAGAAAGAAAGAAAATCCATTTATTTGACCCAATGCAATACATATATTAAAAGGAATAAAAAAATAAAAAAAAGGGGCCAAAAAGGTCCCTGTCTCAGCATTTTGCCGCTACAAGCCACGGCGAGTAGCGGCGCTGATTTTCAGACAGGGCCTAGTGTGGTGGCACAAAGATGGTAAATTAAACAACAATACAACTAAAACACAAACAGACAAGAGTACATAGAGAGGTTACATACAACACAGTTAACAATGAGAGAAAAAAGAAAAGAAAACAGAAAACGATACGTTTATAGTTAAGTTCTAAGATTAGAGCGTGTCTCAGCGTCTGTAGCCGGTCTAATTTAATTATTAGATTAAACATTTTTATCATCTATGGCTGACTGCCTGGGCTGTGAGTGAGTTGATTGAATTGTTGAGTGCTCATTCTATGTTCAAGATTCGCATCAATCGGGTTCAAGAGGCACTACTAATTTTAGTGAAATTACAATTCGTTCTCGCAACATTTTGACAGCACTTAAAATGTGGCCGTCCCTTTCATAGCGATCGAAATAAAAAGGATGCCATCATTTTTAATGCTGTCAAATAAGTTTGAATTAGATGACATCTGAATTGACACCACGCAATATTTACGCCCTGCTTGGGTTGATACTAAGACCTACTAATGTAGTTACACCATGATTGCAATAAACTAAATATTCTAATTAAGTCAGAGTTCAAATTACTATATTCTTTCCTTTAGGTTCAATACTCAATGGCAAGCGTGGACAAAGAAACCCCAGTAGAAGCTGAGAAAGGCGACCTGTACGAGACCTTGGACAAACTAGACTTCTACAACTGCGGGAAATGCAACAAGACGTTTAGGAAGCAGAAACAGTGCGAGGCGCATATGAGGGAAGCGCATCCTACTAATACTAAGGTAATTTGGAGCTTCGCTGTGCTAGAATAAGGTCCAAAATAGAGTTTTGTACTGCTGAAACAAACACCGAGAACTGCCATTTACGAAGGTATTTGATTTCATTATCAATGTAAGCGGGTTAACTACGAACCTAGTTTTTGTTGGAAGAACACCAACGTTTCATCCCTTAACGAGGGACTTCATCAGGGTGATTGTGGTTCGCGTCGCGCCTGTACCGCGTCCCAGCGCGCACAAACTGTTAACCCGCTTACATTCATAATGAATTCGTCAAACTACGAAAGTTTTTATGGTATTTGATTTATTGAGTGATTTTATATGAATTACGGACTCACTAGGCGTATGAAACACTAGGTAATTTTTTCGCACGCGTTTTCTAGATAAATGTATGCTAACTAAAACATACATCCAGCTCGATCCGTTCCGTAATTTGTGCGCAATTAACAAACCAAATTCATCCAAATTTGTACAGTGTTAGTATGATTCCGAATAAACAAAGTTCTGCGTGGGGCTTCTAACAAGTTTGATAAAAAGTTCTAGGATATTTCATCCCGAAAAACGCGTGCGATAGAGAGAAGCTTTTCCAAATCTAGATTGACATTATCTGCAATATCCACTCTTGATGTAACGAAGTAACAAACATCCATCCATTCTCTATTACAGTTAGAAGACATGGGCGAGTTCAGCGAGCCAGAGGATCTTATGGCCGGCATCCACGTGTGCGTGAGTGAGTACGAGCCACCGTTGCTGCCGCATCTCACGGTCGACAACGGACACGTCACCCAGGACCACACTAGGCATTGGTAACGTACCCACCATTTGAGGTTCTAAATGTAAAATAAAACGTCAAGTGCGAGTCGCACTCGCGCACTAAGGGTTCCGTACAATTGTAGGACCTTGTTTCTTGCCAAATATCATGATTGTAGGTCTACGGGAAGAACCCAATAAATAGGTTTTGGTCCATGGCGAGAATTAAAATTATATTTTTGTGTGTATATATTACAAATTATATGAATTTCATGATTCTAGGTCTTCAGGAAGTACGCTATAGGTTTTGTGTGCATGTGATTCCCATGGAAATTTCAAAATATTCAGTTAAAAAGGCTGTAACTTTTGATGGCGTAGACTAAAAATTTTTATTTATATCACAGCTCCTAGTAGCCGTGTTCTAGTATTGGATGTTAATTTCAATGCGAAACCTCCACGCGTTCCTGAGAAAAGGGGTTGACAGACGGGCAGACTGACAGACGGACAGACTGACAGACGGACAACGAAGTGATCCTATAAGGGTTCCTTTTTTCCTTTTGCGGTACGGAACCCTAAAAACGTCAAGTGCGAGTCGCACTCGCACACTAAGGGTTCCGTACGACCTTGCTTCTTGTCAAATTTCGTGATTCTAGGTCTAAGGGAAGTACCCCATACGCTTTGTGTGAATGTGATTCCCTTGGAAATTTCAAAATATTCGGACATAAACGGCTGTAACTTTTAATTGCGTTGACCTAGAAGCGTTTCTGAGAAAAGGGGGAATCGCAGAACAATTCTACCACCAAACTGCCATCCCCAACCCGCATGCCCAGCGCGGGGATTATGGGCAATGGGCACTACCCCCATGTGATAAAAGCCAATAAGGCGGTTATAAGGGGGAGGCCTGCGTCCAGCGGTGGACCAATACAGGCTGTTGAGGTAGAGCAATATCTCAGAAGCCTGACGCTTTACGACATTATGTTATAGAACATTTTTGATTTGTTTTAGTGTCATCAATCCAAATATATAACTTTTACTGTAATTTTTGCATGGAGGGTCACCATTTTGTTTTGTTTTTTTTTCAAACTCGCGACGCACAATAACAATCTCTGTTTTATTGAAATTTCTCGCCATGTATTAACCACTATCTGGGTTTAGTTTAGGTATTAAGAAACTACAATTCCGTTTTACAGGTATTCAAGAAACGGTACACAACTGGATTCCTGCGACAGTTGCAATGAATGCACCAACGATGCCTACTGCGACGGCTGCGACCGCGACACACAACAACACACACAAACGCACCACCCACAGCCTCACCACGCACAGCCTCACCACACACAGCCCCACCACGCACAGCCTCACCACACACAGTCTCACCACGCACAGCCTCACCACACACAGCCTCACCACACACAGCCTCACCACACACAGCCTCACCACACACAGCCTCACCACAGCCAGCCTCACCACAGCCAGCCACACCACACACAGTCACACCACACACAGCCGATCCATGTGTCGGAGCAGCACATGGAATCTCACCAGAGTCATAACAGCCATAGTCAGCATGAGTCGCATTCGCATGAACCTCAGCCATTGAAAATTCTTAAAGGTATGATATACTGATTATTTTATTTGAGATACTGTATAAAGTTTAAATTAAAGAACTCCCAAATACTCATACGCAACTCAGATTTAAGCACATCTCGAGTGACGAATGACAGATTTGCAATGAAAACTACCTATAATGGTGACTTGAGAATGACTTAGAGTTAAGTTTGAAAATTCGGGATATTCTAGATCCTTGTGATCCTTTTACGGCCACATCTGGCGAAACTGTGGTACTACGAAATTGTATTCCAAATGAAATGAAAACTTTTATTATAAGAGTCCGCCGCTGTGATAAGCCTGGATAAGTAATAAAGCTTTTTGCGGTCAGTCACTTAAACAAACAGTTAATCTCGTCTGTTCACTCTTTTGGCCTGTATACATTTTGAGACCTGCCCCCTACTTGGCAAGTTGGAGCAGCGGATAGTAGCTAATGATTGCGATTACGTTGAACTTCTTACCAGGAATTTTATGTCACTAACTTATTAACTATTCAAACAGAGGAAGTCCTCCAAAGAATATTCGAGAGCGAAGTCCCAACACCTATAGCCTACAACAACATCATCCACGATCAACAAAATGACCACGAAGATGACCACGAGCCAAACCCTGAGCATGCCAACGAACACAGCAACGGACCCAGCAATGGGCATAGCAACGAACACGCCAATCATAGCGATCCTAGCAATGAACACGCCAATAGCAATGACGTCAATGAAAGTAATGATTATGAAAGGAAACATAACGTGGCTGAGAGGGAGAAGAAGTGGATCACCGTGACCGTTGAAGGTTCTAATGGTGCTGCTAAGGGGAACGGAAAGGTTAGTGGACTTTATTATTATTATAATTGCAATATAATAACTTGACTTACACAATCACATACCTACATTCCAAAACGTCAAACATTATTATAAAATCTAAAGTAAGTACGTACTTAAAATTATATAAAACATTATTACACAAAACATTAGTTATGTCCAGACAGCGTCAGAATTAATTAACCCCCCTGCATAACACAATGCAGGTTAGAATCCGATTTTTTATATTTTTTTATCTATTCGTTTTGTTTTTATGTTACCTAACTAAAAATATAATTTATTTTCGACTTTTAAAACTCCTACGGTTAAAATGTTTGGATTTAAACCTGCGTGTGTTATGCAGGGGGGTTACTTAATTCTGACGCTGTCTGTACCAGTTAAAATTAAATGATGATTACTTGTAAAACAAAGACTTAGTTCAATTGTAAAGTTTAAAATATGGACATTTCACAATAAAAAAAATATACTCTTACTAATATATACTCTTGCTAATAGTCAGAATAATAGCAATTACTGGTCAAAAAGTATAATAAAAAATGTGAGCATCAAATGTAATTTAGCGATGTTGTCAAAAAATAGGTACGTCGGCGGCGTTATGACGTTTAACAAAGCTCAGTCTGATAATATATTGTAATATAGAACCCGCAGCTATGCACGCCTTTTTTGGAATAAGAAGTAGCCTATAATCTTATGTCAGGTCCAGATCTTTATGTGTAGAAAAATTCTGCTCGATCCATAGTTTTGGCGTTGTCTTCATCCAACCATCTTCATCACGGCACAAACTTTCACCTTATAATATTAGTAGGACATCTAGATCGCTCTGAATATTATAAACACAAGCGCTGAAGTATGTATATGTTTAAAGGCCTAGGAATAGCATCTTGACTTTTTGAGATTCATTTCAATAAATCACAATGAAACCTTGCCTATCATCAGTTGATTTGTTAGGTAGGTACTAATTATCTCTCCCTTCCTCGTTGGTCCAGCGGCCAGCTTGATGAACCGCTGATTATGAGGTCCTGGGTTCGAATCCCGCGTCGGGCCAAAAATTGTTATTGGAGTTTTTCTATCAAGAAAAATTCACAGTAGCAGCCCGGAGTCAGGAACTTGGCGGTGTTACACTCGTGCCTCAGAAAGCACGTTATGCCGTTGGTCCTGCGCCTGACCTCTCCCCGGTCGTATCGGTCTGTAATATATATATTCCGATGGGACGACCATCTGATATATGAGAGTGAGGGAATAGAGAGTGCACCTGTGCTTGCGCACACACTTGTGCAGCACTATGATAATATCCTGCGCGTCTGGCTAGTCTCCGATGAGACTGACCGCCGTCGTGGTCAAAATTCGGCTAGGAGGACATTATTATTACTATCTCTATGATTTATTACTGGACGTCGATGTAAATTCTACCGGATGAGCACGAAATTTCTGACAAACTTCACTGAGTCAAACCCTTATAATTTTCAGCGCAAACGCCTGGAGTGCAGCGAGTGCGGACGAGTGTTCTCCCACCGTAACAGTCTGATGTACCACATGCTGTCCCACGCCGCGCGCCAGCACGCCTGCCCGCACTGCGACAAGACTTTCTTCACGGCGGGAGCGTTGAAGGTATTAAATATATAAATAATGCTGGACAATTCACACAGCATTATCTAGCCCCAAGCTAAGCAGAGCTTGTGTTATGGGTACTAGATAACTGATATACTTAATACAATACACTACATAGATAGATATTTTTTATTATACATAGAAAACATCCAGAACGCCCTAGACAAATGTCTGCAGATCGTACAAACATTTGTCCCGAGGCGGGAATCGAACCCGCAACCTCCTGCGTCGCAGGCGGACCTTCGCCCGCTGCGTTACAGAGGCCGTCAAACTATAAAATTACTAAATCCATCTGCCACTATTACATTTGATCTCCGAGTCTCTCATCTCTCCATAAAAACTTGGAAGGGTAACTACTACGCTGCGCTGTTTGATATTAACCATCCGAAACTAAGGATAATATCAATGTATCTCGTCATTATCAAGTATGTTTGTAAATACCCAAAACCGTTAAAAAACATTTAAAAAAAACAAGCTTCTAAACTTTCGTATTTCAACACTGATTGTAGCCCAATTACTGAGAGTAACCAATAGTTTTTCTATAATAATAACCCTTGTGCTTTAAAGTCTGTTCCCATTTTTTACGCGGCCGTTTTACGGATAAATTTATGTGCATTTCATCATAGCGCGCCGGCATGTATATTATGTCAAATGAGATTGCCCATGCCATGAGAAAGCATACATTTAGGCCGCGTCCACCGACGAGATCGCGTCGACGACTTGTGTAGCCTTAAGGCTACAGTCGTCCGGGCCAACTCATCAGTGGGCGCGGCCTAAATGTATGCCATCTCACCTGACATAGAGTGCGAAAGGGCGCGCTAGGATGAAATGCACATAGATTGCATTCGTAAAACGGTCGCGTAAAAAAATAGGAACAGACTTTTAGCACAAGGGTTATTATAATGGATCCATCCATCCATCCAAACTATTGCATTTATAATATGAGTGTGATGTGATATTCCGTTATTCGTTTTATTACTTTGAATTGATTCGTAGTAGAATAATGGTTAAAAGGGTGAGGACCGTACTAAGCAGTTTATCGCAGTGCGGCCTTAACCTGGAGTTATAAATAATATAATTGTATTTGATGCAGATTCACAAGCGCGTGCACAACGGCGACAAGCCTTACAAATGCGATCTCTGCGGCCGGAACTTCAGGCAGTGGAGCGACCTCAAGTACCACACCATCTCTCTGCACTCCAACCAGGTCAGGAACACTACTCATAAATACAAGGTGCCACGGGAAGGGTGTACTAAGCCGAAAGGGGGTGATTCTGGATCCCGAAGGGATCAACTTGTGACTAACAATTTTTCGATTTTCGAGTTTTTTTTTAGCAAAAAATTAAGTTTTTTTTCTTATTCGTGTTTTTTTACACGCACTCATGGACACAGAAAACTTTTGTCCAGATGTCAAACAAGTAAAGTCTAGCCAAGTGAAAAAAAAATAAGTGAAGCGAATCAACTAACAATTCAATTCGTATTTGATTTGATAATATTTAGTGTAAAAATTACAATACCTATGTAAGCCCAAAAAAATAAACGTTGGTGATTCTAATTCTGATACTAGACCAGGTACTTTTTGGGATGCCTTTTTCCTACCAATTCCATGATCCATTGCTTCAGCCACACATGTTGATATATTTTTTTGTATAATTCGTACAGAAACACTTCAAATGCGAGTTCTGCGGCAAGGAATTCGCTCGCAAATACTCTCTGAACCTGCACCGGAGGATCCACACCGGCGAGCGGAACTACAAGTGTGACTACTGCAGCAAGACCTTCAGCGCGTCCTCCTACAGGCTGACTCATATGAGAACGCACACTGGTGACTCCTTTAAGATATTGTTAACGTGTCCCTTTATAAGTCGCATAGGTAAAGTTTGGGATCCTCTCATGTTGTTCCGCTTACAATCAAATAATGATCCCAATCTTTAGCGACTAATATTTGTAAATGCGAAAGTTTGGATGTTTAGATGTATGGATGGATGTTTGTTACCTCTTCACGCCAAAACTACTGAACGGATCGGGCTGATTTGCATACAGTTAGTTTTAGGCCTGGAATAAAACATACTTTTTATCCCATAAATCAGTTACCAAGAGATAGAAATAACCATAGAACTTTTCCATAGAATTAACGCGTGTGAAACCGCGGGCGGAAACTAGTATGCGATAATTTAAGAATTTAATAAAACCATTTAAACCACATGCTGGAGCATTAAATTTCAATGGTTTTGTTACTCATGCAAAAAGTCAACTTTACTAAAGAACCCCCTAACAAGAGGAGGCGGGCAGCAGCGCCCCTTGTAGAACAGTTCCACCACCAAACTGCGATCCCCAACCCTCAAGCCCAGCGTCGGGATTATGGGCATTACTCCCCATGAGATAAAAGCCAATAAGGCGCTTATTAGGAGGCCTGCGTCCAGCAGTAGACCAATATAGGCTGTTGAGAAGAAGGGTCACCTAGCTTGGCAGGCGGTTTGGATCGCAGGTGATTAGAGTATACATAAGCTGGTGGCTTCCTCTGGTATGTTCTCTTGGTCAGCTCTCTAGACATCCACGGGCGGAGTTGGCCGGGTCATTGTTCATACGCCGCGACAGGCCGTGGCTGAAATTATCCAAAATTACAAATAACACAGAGTTTCTTCCGTCAGGTGACCGTCCTTTCAAATGTGATCAATGCGAGAAGTCCTTCCGGTCCGGCTTCGACCTCCGCCGCCACTGCCAGGTGCACGAGAAAGTCCGCAACCGCTTCGAGGAAAACAAACCGAAGCCCAAGGACAAGAAAACAAAAACCGACAAAGACGAAAAACCAGCGCCTAAAGAACGCAAACAAATTAAACCAGAATCGCCAGAGCCGCCTAAAAAGTCTCCTAAGAAGAGATCGGCGATCAGAAAAGGCGCGCCAAACGTTACGGTCCAAAACCGAGACGGGCACTTCAAAATCGACTACCCGAACCCGAATACAAACACAGAACCATTCGAGCACGCGAAAAACTTACAATATACCAAATTCAAAATTGTCTACGAGGACGAAGAATTTAAAGATCCAACGCCGTACAAAACTCAACCTTATAGGGATAGCGATAGAGACCTGTCGGTGTTCAGATCGAGTCGAGACGACGGACACTATAGGGAGAACACAGATGGAAAACTACAGATTTTCACTCACGTTGAAAAGGGTAAGGAGTACAGCGGATCTATCGTATCGAATTCTCAGGTTCTCGGTGATATTAGACACTTAGAACGGGAGGTGGCGAGAGAAGTCAGGGGCGATGGTAGTATGAACGGTGAAGCGGAGAATGTTTTTATAGAGAGATTGACTGCTTTGTATAATGTCCCGGCATAAACGATCCCAGCTAAGCACGTGTTTACTTACGTGGCTTGGCGTTCCTGCTTGTGGCCTCCGTCACAACACTTCTTCCCGGCATCTGGGCTCTAAGCAGTAAGCTTATTTGACTTAAGGTTGACGCTCAGATGTCCAACATCGCTGCCGCACAACAACACAAAATGAGCATTCAAATATGTATGTGCTTAATCTCTCTACTCTTTCGCCTATTTATTCACAGGTGTCAGGAGTTATAAACTCGTAACAATTAGATACACTTTACAGTGTACCTACCTATTTGCTTACCGCAAACGTCAGGGCCGGACGCGTGCTTGCGATTGGTGCATTCATTTCAACAAACATCCGACGCTCGCCGCACGCAGCTCAGTTCCGCTCTAGCCAGCACACATCTCCGCTTTAGCCAGCACAAATCTCCGCTCCAGTCTAGCCTAGCACGGTGGTAGTTATCTAGGGAAGAATTATAGAAAAGAATGACATCGGTTTGTCATAAATTGCATAAATTATTGAAGTTAAATGAATGAGTTTGAAACATATTACGTATTCGATGACGATGTGACGTAATTTTTCTCTATTCTACCGTAGACAACAATCACCATGCTAGGTCTACTGTACGCATCTCCGCACAGTTTCGGAGACACTCTATCTGAAAAACGTCACTTCTCGTCTCCGCTTCGGACTTCTCCGCACATCTACGCCTAACGGAGCCCGGACGTAAAGCGAGTGGCCCGTGAACTGTGTACTAGTTTATGCGGCCACTGTAAAATGTATATAATAGTTACCGAGTTTAAGCCCATAGTTGAATGCTCATTTTATATCTTCGAAAAGGATGAAAAATATTTAAACGTTACGGGCCGGTACCCATCAAAGTAGTAGCCAAGATGGCGACTCAACGTCTTCCAACACTTATTTCTTCCTGCAAATAAAACAAACTATAGTTGTTTCTATTTTGATTAACTTTTAACGATTTAGAGCTTCTTTTGCTATTCAACTTTGGCAGGTACCGGCCTTTACCCGAAATACTTTAATTCAATTTAAAATAATGTTAAAAAACGTTTAATTTATAAAAAAATACTTAGTAACAAATTATGATCAAGTTGATTGGTAAATAGTTTATATCAAAAAGATTAGTAATAATAATAACTTAGACTAACAAGTCAATAAAATAAGGCAACATCAGTGTAATGTACTCGTAATAATACAGCCGCAAAGTTGTATGGCACTTTCTTTCCTTTTAATTATTATACCAACTGAAAGGGACCTGATTTAATAAAGTTATATAAAGACTGATTGATTTACTTCAATAATATATCTACTTAAGTAAATTATTCGCTTTAAGTCAAGCATAATATCGTAAACGTAGACTGTTTGTAAAATGTATATATGTCTGATTAGCTATGTTTAAAATAACAAAAATATAAATTTGTCAATATTTTTTCAAAAGTGCTTCTGAACTAATAAAATTTTCCATTTAATTTTAAGATTATTCTACTGACTTTTGTAAATTATTACCATGAAATGTGATAAAAAATTCCCGATTATAATGTATAAAGTTGTTACAGTAAAAGCAATCGGTACAGGCTGCGTTAGCCTATACTTACCTATTATTTTTTCTAAATGATGTAGACTAGACAACCCTGTAAATTAATATTAAAACCGGATCTGTATTATATTGTTATGATACTAATCTATGTCCTCCTATCCGAACCTTCGGCCACGGCGGCCGCAGTCTCAACGGAGACTAGCCGGCGGCTGTGCGATTACGCAAAAACCACCCATCTTATAGTTGACATTTGTAATCCATTTCAAGGGCCTTGAAAGCAGTTGAAAGCCATTCAACGGCCTTCGCCACATTTGCATATAACGAAACGAAGGCCATTCAAAGGGTTTTCAAATGTCAATATAGGATGGGCGGTTTTTGTGTAATTCCCCAGCAGGTGCGCAGGACATAAATATATTATAGTGCGCAAACGCAGGTGCAATTGTTATGAATACCTATATCATTATAATGATCAGGAGATTATAACCAGTGCCTTTGATTCATAAAAGTATAAAGTATATCTTCTGACCTTTGGCCAAAAATATTAGATGAAATCATAATTAATCATATTAGTTTTGGTACTGGTCCTTCAAATTTTCCTTAAACTAACATGATTAGCTATTACAAGATGTTAAAAACTAGCCATCCATGCTTATAATAAAATATGACCCTATGGTCTTTTCTGAGTACTTAATTAAAATATGAACGTAAAGCAATGTTTCCATGTTTGTCAATTGAATAAACACATGCTTAAGGTTGTTTGATTTTCATTGAGGTGGGATTTATATTCAATTTTAGAGATTGTGTGCTTTTAATCAATTTGTTAAATCAACCTAATATTACCAAATGCTCCAAAAGAACCATTGAATCGAACTTAGTTTTATCATAACTTCATAGAAAATGATTGGCGGCAAATTAGGTACTTTTCCACTAGTTTTATTCCTTGTTGAACGCAGACACTAAACGTCAAAACTTTAATCTCCCGCGCAATGTAAATCGAACGCCCTCAATGTGTAGTTACTTCCACAAAACTAATTTACCTCATTCATAATAAGCCTTCCCAAGTAGATACCTAACTATCATCTTAGAATGTAGTAGAAACTGTAAATATTTATAATTTATTACATTTCAATAAAATGGATGAGACCGTTTTAACTGTGTTATGATTTCTCATGGAGAGGAAGTTACGTTAGAAAAGTACAATTATTAACTGATATTCTATTATATTGCTTCTTCATTGTAACTGACGAAGCGAGCGAGATCTCCGTGGCAGCCTCGGCGATTTGGCTGTAGCTATGGTGAAATTAATATTTTTTCATATCATTTATTGTGATTTACCATCTTCAACAGTTCCCGGCCGCCTCGCTATTCCTGGCCATGGTAGCGGCCACGGTAACGGCGGGGCAGGGGGTGCTAGGAATCCCCGGGCTACATTAGGCTACCATTCATTGCTCAAAAAACTGACCCTGGCGACGTTTAACGGACGAACTCTGAGGCTGGACCATCATCTAGCGCAGTTGGAAGTGGAGTTAGAGAATATTAAATGGCATGTTCTGGGGTTATGTGAAGTCCGTAGAGAGGGGGAGGACACCGTAACTCTAGACTCAGGCCATCTTCTCTACTTTCGCGAGGGTGATAAAACATCCCAGGGTGGCGTAGGGTTCCTCGTAAATAAGGCTCTCGCTAACAACGTTCAAGAAATCTCCAGTGTGTCGAACAGGGTAGCGTACCTGATCCTTCGGCTATCCAAGCGGTATAGCATGAAGGTAATTCAGGTCTACGCACCGACCTCGACACACTCGGATGATGAAGTGGAGGATATGTATGAAGATATATCCAAAGCCTTACACAACACCACTAAGGCCCACTTCAACGTTGTTATGGGGGACTTTAACGGCAAGGTGGGAACCCAGACTGGCAACGAATCCCGAATAGGCCCGCATGGTTATGGAGTTAGGAATCACAGGGGGCAAATGCTTGTCAACTTCCTTGAGAAAGAGGGGCTGTTCTTAATGAACTCCTTCTTTAAGAAACAGCCTCAAAGGAAGTGGACATGGCAAAGCCCCGACACTGTGACTAAAAATGAGATCGACTTAATCATGACGGATAGCAAGCACATATTTAGAGATGTCTCAGTGATCAACAGGTTCAATACCGGATCTGATCACCGACTGCTCCGAGGCTCTCTGAATATCAACTTGAAGCTTGAAAGAAACCGTCTGATGAAGTCCACGCTCCGACCTAACCCAATCCAAATCATGGCGGGCACCGAGAAGTTCCAGCAGCTTCTCGGGAATAGATTTGTTGCCTTGGATCCCACTGATGACGCTGACGAGACCCTACACAATCTGGTCGAAACGCTGAGGGATGAGGGCATCAAGTTTTGCAAAAAGCAGCGCACTGGCAAGAAATCCAAACTCTCGGATGAGACTCTCGGTCTGATGACAAAAAGACGGGAAACCACTCAAGCGTCTTCGTTAGAGAGGTCAGACCTGAACAAGCGAATTGCGAAGATGGTACGGCGCGACCTTCGGAGCTCCAACACACGCCTCATCGAAGAGGCGATAGAGCGAAACCGAGGGTCCAAAGTATTCACTCAGCAGCTTGGCAGGAGCCACCTGACGAAGCTTAAAACGCACGACGGGAGGACCGTATTGTCGAAACCGGAGATCTCCGCCGAGGTAGAGGATTTCTATGGCCGTTTATACGCTGCACATGCCCCCCATTCCCGGCGAGACGACCATGATTCTAGAGCCACCCTGACACGCCACTATACCGACGAACTGCCAGACATCAGTCAAGACGAGATCGTGTTAGCTCTGAGGCAGCTTAAAAATGGAAAAGCCCCCGGTGAGGACGGAATAACTTCAGAGCTTTTGAAAGCCGGAGGTGCCCCTGTTGTACAGGAGCTACAGAACCTCTTCAACGCCGTCCTTCACAGTGGGAGAACTCCAAAGGCGTGGAGCGGGAGTTTGGTGGTGCTCTTTTTTAAGAAGGGAGATAAAACCCTCCTTAAAAACTACAGACCCATCACGCTCCTGAGCCACGTCTTTAAGCTGTTCTCACGAGTGGTCACGAATCGTCTCGCCAGGAGACTCGACGAGTTCCAGCCACCAGAACAGGCCGGGTTCCGCGGAGGATTTGGCACCATAGACCACATTCACACGGTGAGGCAGATTATACAGAAGTCCGAAGAGTATAATCAGCCTCTGTGTCTGGCCTTTGTGGACTATGAAAAAGCCTTTGACTCTGTCGAAACCTGGGCTGTTCTGGAATCCTTACAGCGATGCCAAGTAGACTATCGTTATATCGAGGTGCTGAGATGTCTCTACGAGGCCGCCACCATGAGTGTCCAAGTACAGGGCCAGCAGTCTAAACCCATCCAACTGCGCAGAGGAGTGAGACAGGGGGATGTTATATCCCCGAAACTGTTCACGAGCGCGTTGGAAGATATGTTTAAGACGCTGGACTGGAAAGGTAAGGGCATCAACGCCTTCGGCCGCGTATGATACCAGAGTTTGGTAACCAGTATCATACGAAGAAAAAATGATCGTCATAGGATACCGGTGTCCAATGAAGACGATTTTTCACTTTTCTGATACCGAGTATCAACTCAGGAAAATCTATATATATAAAAGAAAGTCGTGTTAGTTACACTATTTATAACTCAAGAACAGCTGAACCGATTTGGCTGAAAATTGGTGGGGAGGCAGCTTAGAACCAGGAGACGGACATAGGCTATGTTTTATCCCGGAATTACCACGGGAACGGGAACTACGCAAGCGAAGCCGCGGGCAGCAGCTAGTATCAAATAATTACAAGGGAGTACTTAACATTTCCTCGCATGTAACTGATAAGCATGCCATGTGCATTGATATTTCACCTCTTTTGATATCAATGCACTGGCACTTTAGATAACTGAAGTTTTTATAACAATTGTTGTCAATGTCAGTGTATTAGAATAACAAGTAAGTAATTATTCATTTCATGATTTTATTATAGGACATTATATTATACTCTTTATATACTCTTTGATTTTAATCTACAACGAATTAATTTCCGCGTTGCCTGTTATCCAAATAAGTAAAGAAATTGAATTTATCTCTACGAAGAGAGGAGGAAGAGCACTATTACGTGATGGGCGCCAGTACCACAGGAAAAAAACTTACTCAAACGACTCTACCTTTTGGCTTTGCCACAATATTAATAATGGATGTACAGGGAGTGTTACACTAAATGTTAAAAATGAAGTCGTAAAAATAAAAACCCACAAGGAAAATTGCAAACAAGACTTTGCAAAAAAGAAAATAATGAAAGAATTAGATAATTTATGTATATGATATTCATGTAGTCATAATTTTGATAGTATTCAAAAACAATATGAAAATATGGTGTTCAACCTGGAAGAAGCAGGACTTGACTTTGTACGGGAAATCCCTAAATTCCAAAACATCAAAACTGGATTGTATAACGAAAGAAATAAAGTATTAGGAGCACCAAGATTGAGAAGCAAATCTTCGATTGAAGCCGTAGTACCCGATAAATTCAAAAAGTTCTTTTTGGCAGAATATAGTGATGAAAACAAGATGATTCTACTATTTTGCAATCAACGTGCTGCATCAGTCGTAAAGTACAAGCATATTTTATCTGACGGTACTTTTAGTTCATGCCCGACAGAATTTTATCAGTTATATACAATTCATGGCGTCGACGAAACTACATCGGCTGTTGTACCTTTATTTTTTGTTTACTACCAGACAAGACACAACATACTTACGAGGTACTATTTTATTTGATGAATTCCCTATTCAATCAGTGGCTACCAGAAACAATTACTGTTGACTTCGAGTTGGCTCCAATTAAAGCCGTCCGAAAAGTTTTCCCCAACATTGATATTAAGGGATGTTATTATCATCTGAATAGGTGTTTATTTAGAAAAGCTAAATTGTTGAAATTAACCACACGGGAAAACAAGATCCGTCAAGTGCGAGTGTAACTCGCGCGCCGAGGGTTTTGAACGTTTGTCAACAAATATGTACCAAAAGTACCGGTTAGAGACTTCGCAATTTAACGAATACCTAAGAAAAGTAGGTTACATTTCAGATGGATCTCTCTGCATGCTTCGGTTAAATGGGTGGTTCGGTTAAGGTGGGTATTGGTAAATTTTTCGACTTTTTTCGAAATATTTCAAAAAGTATGAAAGTTACAGAAATTTGAAAAACTGGTTTGAAAGGTCCAAACCGATACCTTTCATTTGATACCCCACTCGGTGGGGTAGCCCCCCTTTTGAAAATTATTCCTTTTTGACCATTTTTCAAAAAGTGTTCTTTTTACAGACTTCTCTATATTTTTCCTGTAAAATATAGATCCATGTCTATAAACGCTCCATACATTTTACATGGATCGCTCTGCAATCTTCGGAGATAGGGGGGGGGGAATGGGTATTTTTTCGACTTTTTTCGAAATATTTTAAAAAGTATGAAACCTACAAAAATTTCAAAATATATTTTGATATGTACAAAATGGTACCTTTCATTTGATACCCCATATGACTCTGTAGGTATCTTTTAAAATTTCGGCATCACAATTTGTATGGAAAATATTCATTTTCATTTTTCATTTATTTTCATTTATTTTTCTCAAAATCTGTACAGGCGCACGAAATGTATTATTGTTTTAAATTTCAAGTTGATAGCTGCAGTAGTTTTTGAGTTATTAAGGAGGGAAAAAAGGACAGACAAAGCGAGACCATAAGGGTTTTGAAACCGATCTTCGATCATCAAAACCCTAAAAAAGGCATGTAGCCAGGTGTGCTGGCCTTGCACGTTTACCCAAAGCCTATTTTCAAAAGGGGTATGAGTATGTTATGTCGAAGAGTCCATCTGGAGAAGAGATAGAAAACTTTAACAAATATTTCAATAAATGATGGATGGCAAAAATTGATTTTGAAAAAATTTGCTGTTGTTCAACATCTAAAATACGTACCACCAATAACATAGAAGGATGGCACAGTCGCCTTAACAGATATATTGGACGTAAAAAACCGTCATTGGCGGCACTTTTGGATATTTTAAGAAAAGAAACCACCTTAATGGATATATATAAGAAAAAAACTAAACTAAGCAGAGAGTTTAAAGAAATTGATGAAGAAATAAATGACGCCATAACTCAGCTAAATGAAAACGAAATTAGTGTTGGACATTGTATCGAAATCATTTCGCCATTTTATTCCAATAGGTTGTAGCTTGTAGGTAATAAACGATTCACAGTTTAACTATTTCCTTGTTTTCTTGTATATTTTTAAAAAAGCGAGGGTTTTACAATAAGCGTAGAGACATAATGCGATCCAATGGCTTTTACTCGGATGAAAGAAGAAAATAATATAACCAGAAGTGGATAATGACATAACCAGTTAGGGTTCTCATCAACCTTATTGTTCTCATCGACCATAGTGCTGAGTTGGGAACTAACCTTGCTTAACACAGTTGGTTTCATTGGCAGAATATTTCATTCCTTACCTGATACTGGTTACCAAAAATATGAAATGTATCAGAAAAGTAAAAAATCATCTTCATTGGACACCGGTATCCTATGACGATCATTTTTTCTTCGTATGATACTGGTTACCAAACTCTGGTATCATACGCGGCCGAAGGCGCATCAACATAAACGGCGACCACATCTCACACCTGCGATTCGCTGATGACATAGTCTTAATGGCGGAGTCGCTAGAGGAGCTGAACCAGATGCTGGACGGCCTAGCCTCAGCCTCGCGACGCATCGGTCTTGGCATGAATTTGGATAAAACCAAAGTCATGATCAATGGCCTCATTGATCCGGGACCGGTCGTCGTACATGGCCACCTTCTCGAAATTGTTTCCGAGTATACTTCATCATCATCAACCTAAATTAGTCCACTGCTGGACATAGGCCTTCCTTAATGAGTATACTTACCTTGGGCAAATTCTGCAGTTGGGTAAAAATAATTTTGAGAAGGAGGCCAAGAGGAGGATCCAGCTAGGCTGGGCGGCGTTTGGGAAACTACGTCGAGTCTTCTCGTCATCCATACCGCAATGCTTGAAAACTAAAGTTTTCAATCAGTGCGTCCTACCCGTCATGACCTACGGAGCTGAGACGTGGACACTCACGGTAGGGCTGGTCCACCAGTTCAAAGTCGCTCAGCGAGCTATGGAAAGAGCTATGCTCGGAGTCTCTCTGAAGGACAGAATTCGTAACGAATACATCCGACAGAGAACCAAAGTTATCGACATAGCTCAAAGAATTAGCAAGTTGAAGTGGCAGTGGGCCGGCCATATCTCGCGAAGAACCGACAACCGCTCTGGGGCAAACGTGTTCTTGAGTGGAGACCACGACTCGGCAAACGTAGTGTAGGACGCCCTCCGGCCAGGTGGGATGACGATCTGCGAAAGACTGCAGGCAGATGCTGGATGCGGCAAGCTGAAGACAGGGCGCTATGGCGCTCATTAGGGGAGGCCTATGTCCAGCAGTGGACTAATTTAGGTTGATGATGATCTTCAACAGCTGGTAACCCTTATTTGCGGCCAGATTTAAGTAGTCAACCGTATTTCAAAATACGGTTCTGCTTTTCCAGGAGTGGAAAGGATTTATGGGATAATGACGAGTTCCAGTTAATTTTTAATATCCAAGTATATAGGCAGGTAGGTAAGTACCGACCGGTACATGATATCTAAACGGAAAACGGGAACCTGTACGAACAGTCAGTTCGTACAGGTTTCCGTTTTCCCTTTGCAGAGAGAAGCTCGCGCTTTCGAAGCATTGAAATTGACCCAATTGGCTTTCCCAATAGGAGACCCTGTTCTCAAGATAATAAAAGCGCTGAGTACCTTAGTAGTAAGCTAGTTAAATATAGCTACCAAGAAACAGGCCCTAATACTCGTCCTCTTAATTAAGGTAAACATTATTGAACGCCATAAACGTACCGTAAAGCTTTCTTACTAATCGCTCAATTTGGTATTAGTCAACCATTTTCTTCAAAAAGCGTTAATCAAATGTAAATGACGTGAACTGCGGCAAATGAGTCAATGTTTATTTATTATTGGCGTCTTGATGGTGCATGTGGCTCACATTCCGTACAAACACAAACTGAACACCTTTGTACCAAATATTTGGGGGAGACGCGTCATGGTGACGACAGAGGGTGATGTAGTTTTGGGTTTGTCTTTAGAAGGCAGTAAACATTAGACATGTCATGAGTTCCGTTGAAACTTGGGCGCATGTGTGAAGCGAGGGCGTTTAGCACACTACTTTGCCTACTTTTTGTTCGGCACCATTTTACACGTGGGTGAAACGGTAAAATGTAGAGTAAACTATATCCCTGGGCACCCCTGGGGTAAAACCATGATATGGGATTCACTGTCCAGCCTCTGCGGCGTGACCCGGCGGGCTTCATTTTATTTCGTAGTGGTGCGGCATATGCGTCTTGAGCACCCAAAGGCAGTTAGTTACATTACCCAATCCGTGCCCAAAGTGCTACCTTTAAAATATCTTGACAAAAGTATTAGGTAGGTACCTACCTATCTTCGATCAGATATCGCGATGTCCGAAGTCGATAGGTATCGATAGGCAGACTGTGATCGGGTGGTGGCATAGTTTGATCCTAATGGTTACCATAGCTGTGCCCATATTGTGCCTTCCAATCCGTTTCTTCAATGATGATCTATAAGTGCCTCGGTAAGAGATGAACCGTTGGTGTTCTTCCAACACAAACTAGGCTCGTAGTTAACCCTCTTACATTCATAATTAATGATGATCATATCCGCTACTCCTCCGCCTACTTCCATGAATCATGTCCCGCAAGCTTACGCAAGATCAGTGCGTATTTCGCACATGCTTGCCTCTGTTTATAAAATAATAAAATCACTAAGACACCACAAACTCCGTAAAGATATTAAAATATTTGAATAGAAGGTGTGATTGACGGCCGACGCGGCCCAGAACAATATTTACCAACTTGAACTTGCGCGCCCTCTATACGGAAACGTACGGTATACTCCATAATTCTCGTGACCGATAAAATTTTACATATTTGTGGATTCCTGGGTTAATTTTACAGTAAGGTGATAGACCCACTAAAGTAGGAAACTGCCAGAAGGCAAGAACAAGACAAGTCTAGAAGAACCTAGGTATGTAGATACCTAAGTCATTTTTTATACCACCTAAGGCTGATCCTAATATTATATCTGTCTCTACTTATCATACATACACCTAAGTAATCTAGATATGATCTAGCTACTTATCTGATTAATTTGTCTCAAGTAACAACTATGGTCGATGTGATAACGACCATAGTTTTGAATCACTGCACTTAGGTACAACAATCGTATTTCTTTCTCGACAGTCGAATTGTGTCAATATCGGATAAAAAGTCTCAGGAGTCCGATAACCTGAATCATCAAATTAAATCAAATCAGAACAAATAATCGGACTACTGATATTAGGCGCTACCCAGGCCCTGCTAGGGACCTGAAAGAATGGTAGATATTTCGAAGAGGAGACATAATGAATTAATGATTTAGGGACTAATACCTACTTACCACCTTGATTATGGCTATAACAGTTTCCACTGGAACTTCAATTTGCTATGTATCGCGAAAGACTTGTGCTTGCTTTAGTGGATGTACCCTTAATTTTAGCACAAAGAAAAATAAATTGTTTTGTGCTGGTACTCTGTGGGGGCGAGTTATTTCCGAGTATTTACATCCACTGGAATTCGCTTCTGGTAAATGAGTAAGAAGCAGAGTATTCGGTTAAAGGTTGGTTAACGTGTGCAAAGGTGTTATGAGGGGATTTTCCGTAAGTACTTGCCTACTCTACTATTTGAATTAGAGAGGGTAATTGGATAATAATCAATCGAGTTGTGCTAGAAACAAGTAGAGAAATTCGAGGCCTAGACGTAAGGAGTTTCTGTCTAGAATAATATATATAAATAAATATTGCTGGACAATTTACACAGCATTATGTAGCCCCAAGCTAAGCAGAGCTTGTGTTATGGGTACTAGATAACTGATAAACATAATACAATAAACTACATAGATAGATATTTTTTTATTATAAATAGAAAACACCCAGATCAACGGAACAAATTTCTGCAGATCGTACACAAATTTGTTCCGAGGCGGGATTCGAACCCGCAACCTTCTGCGTCGCAGGCGGACCTTCGCCCGCCGCGCCACGGAGGTCGTCAAATAATATATCCAGTACACAAGCAGACTAGCTATATGCTTACTAATAATTTGCTTAGACAGCAACACAAAAAATGCCACTTTAATCGAGCAGAATAGATCTTTTAGTTTATTTTTCTCATAATGCAATATTACAGCTATGATAGAATTACATAATATACTGGTATTTAAGTAACCTTAAAGCTTTTTGTTTCGACAGGATTTATGATCGCAGATGAGGCCCATGCATGTCCCAGTTGATTGAAGACGTCCCTGAGCTGAAAGTTCATCATAATAGAGAAAGAAGACATTTGTAAATTTGAGAAAGCCACGCGATGACTTGGTGCGACTTCTATCTGGACCAACCGCTAAATGAGAAGGTAAGCCATTTCGTTCATTATGTTTTACCAATGGTGGATCAAGTTGCTGAGATGTCTCTACGAGGCCGCCACCATGAGTGTCCAAGTACAGGGCCAGCAGTCTAAACCCATCCAACTGCGCAGAGGAGTGAGACAGGGGGATGTCATATCCCGAAATTGTTCACGAGCGTGCAAGATATTGTAATTTATTTAATAATAAATATACATAATAACAAGTATTTGTAGTGTTAAACAATACGGTTTCGAAAGATATTTAATTATAAAATGTAACTGATCTGATGACACGTAGAGAACACGTAGGATACGTGTTCTCCCACTTAAATTCAAATGATATGTGATATGACAAATCAGAATCAGTTTCACTATATGAATAAGCTATAACCTATAATGTATTTAAAGCCGGCTTTTGACTATGGGATATAATATAAATTACATCTTGTGCTATATATTACATCCCGCGATTGCTATTCACACTGTAAGATATATATTTTGGAGCACACAATGATCAGTTTACACGTCTGCACACGAACGCCAACATTCAAACGGAGGGCGAAGCGGGGGAGGCGCGGTGTCCGGGGACGTGAGGTAAAATATACACCTTCAAATGACCTTCAAATATCGCTCACTCGGTCGAAAAAATATTTATAGTTTGGGATGTAATATATATTATAGCACAGTGTAAACGGTGCCATACAAAATGTATAGTGAGCGATAAAATATTATATCTCGGGATGTAATATATATTATATTATATCCCATAGTGAAAAGCCGGCTTAATGGTCATAATTTGTTGAATAATAAATATTAAAATATAACAAGTATATTGTGGTAAACAGTAAGGTTCCAAAAGATATTCAATAATAAAATGTAACGGGCTTGATTTCCGATCTGTTCCTTCTCAAACTCAAATACAAGACAAATTAGTTTTATTTAATGAATAAGCTATTTCTTAATGCATTTAGTGGGATGTACTTAGTATCTTAATTGTAAACTTAATATTAAAGACCATTTGTCATGACTATATTGTCATACCTATCATAAGATTTTTGAATGTAGGTATTTGGTTGTGAAATCTTATATGACAAACTATCTTGCCGATGTGTGGCGGAATGGCCCGAGGTATAACGACAGCCAACGGTCCGTTGAACTAATTATATTTAAAAAGACGGTGAGCTGGCTCTGCCACTCTTTGATGACCCTGTAAGCTGGAAGCATGTCTTATTATGGTAAGATGTTTTATATTGTAGAACCTTTTTCTAGATGTGTCCTAGTATGTTTTAGCACTGAAAGTCAAGATTAAATTAGAAGGTTATCTATTCTTTTACAATGTTTCTATTGGTATGGTTTATATGTAGCTTTTGTTTTGGAACATTGTAAGTATTAGACACATAAGTGAGTTATATACCTAAATGTGCTGGTGGTTTCTTTTCACTTCTTCCACTAGTGGACAAAAGATTGAAGTGAAGAGAATTTCAATAACAATTTATTTCTTATTTGATTTGATAGTAATTGATGGGTAGATTTAGTATTTAGTTTTGACTTCTAACTTCTGATTTCCTTAATTCCAATTCCCAAAATGTGAGGTTGCATTGTAAGGTAGGTAATTCATTTAAGGACATTAAAATTGACGGCGATTACATCGCACACCTGTTATTCGCTGATGAGATGACATAGTTTTAATGGCGGAGTCGCTGTAGTGGCAGTGGGCCGGCCATATCTCGCGAAGAAGAGCTCATAGGCTGATGATGATGAATGGTGGGTTAACTGGCTCTTTTGCTGTAACCTCGTAATTAAGAATGCCACCAAGGGGTTCCCTTGTTCCGGTGTAGCAATTACTTAGATGCAAAGACCCAAAAGTAGAAGGAAGGTAGACCACGCGGTCGCACTCCGCTACAAGGTTCAATCACATCGACCCAACAAAATGTCAGATTGAACACTGATTCACGATGTTTAACACGCGGATAAACAAAAATGCAGGCAGATTCCAGCCATTCGCATTTTGCGCCTGTTTTCAAAAGCACCGCCATAAAAAACATTTACAACTAAACAAGCGATTGAAAAACAATTATAAATCCCCATTGCACTTAACAAATTCCGAATAAAACATCTGTCAGCGCACCTAGTGAATTTTCAGTAAATCGAACGTTTGAAAACAAACATGTCTGATTTGCGCGGGAAAATAAACAAATTTGGCGGGCGCGGGCATCAATCTGCCACGCGGGCCCACGCTGGAGCGAACCGTGCTCTTTGGTAGACGTGCTAGTGCTGGACAAACGACGGCTTTACGTATAACTCCGGAATAGGGGTACAATAGTACCCCTATTCCGGATACTGTAAACTGGCGGGTCAGTCGACCTCGGAGAGTTAAGCAAAGTGGGGTCTGTCTTCATTCTATAATTTTGAATTGGGTAGATACATACAGCGCCCACAAAAACATAACAAACGCGCCATTTGACGACCTCCGTGGCGCAGCGGGCGAAGGTCCGCCTGCGACGCAGGAGGTTGCGGGTTCGATTCCCGCCTCGGAAAATATTTGTGTACGATCTGCAGAAATTTGTTCCGATGGTCTGGGTGTTTTCTATGTATAATAAAAATATCTATCTATGTAGTATATCGTATTAAGTATATCAGTTATCTAGTACCCATAACACAAGCTCTGCTTAGCTTGGGGCTAGATAATGCTGTGTGAATTGTCCAGCATTATTTATTTATTTTATTTATTTATAGACGTAGGAAACATCGCAGTGGCTCATTTTGCGTTTGTGGAACTACCAGATTCCATCCCAGAATAAAAGCTGGCTTCATTTTAAGTTAACTTAACTTGACTCACGGAAACAAGCATCACTCAGAATTCATGGCATCAAATTTGGAAATGGAATGCTAAAATCACGACTTTGTGTTAGACATTGAACGAATTATGTCATGAAAATGTAATTTACAGAGGAATGTCCGGTTTTTCCGTGGAATTTCCGTGTCGCGAGCAACTCTAGCGAGTCTAAATAAAGAGCAGTGTTTACACTCCTGAGGCTATTACCGTGGCTTGGACTAAATCTGACCTGCGATCCAGGAATAATCTCACGTACGCCGAGAATAAATATATCGCGCGCATAATTTGCCTTATTGGGTAATCTTTGTTAACTTATTAATTAAGTTATTTTTTTCTTACCTAAACTTACCTACCTACCATTGGAGGTGTTATGTGTCTTTTTCATCTGCTCTATATATACTCTCCTACTCTATAACCCATCGAATATTATAAATACTAAACTTATGTGAGTGAAGATATTAGTAATCTAGGTTGGACCTCCAAACCTACTTACCTACTAAAGAAAATAATATTTGACGTATATTTAATTTACGATATATTTCGACAATAAGGCATTTTCACAAAAAAATTCAACAAAGCGAACGTTAGTTATTTTATTGAAGAACCTCTTTTTGAAACAAAAAACTTACTGAACAGAATCATAAAGTTGTTAGCTTTTATCTAGGTTATAGCGATTCCTGAAAACTCAACAGCTTGCGTGGTTTAGTTTCTAAAATAGGAATTCAATTTATTACCTCTATTGGTGAACCACGTAAACATCCAAATTTCTCAATTTGTAAACATAAATGGCCTCATTCTGAAAACTTCCAGCTATGCCCGATTTCTTAGCCCTTTGATGTGCCACCCCACTTTCAGCAAGTTGCACAAATTTTATAATAATTTATGCGATCCGTACCTAAATATTACTTATGGCTGAGTAAATCTATATCAACTTACGGACTTCAAAGAAACTAAAGCGACTCAACTTTGATTCGTTGAAATTCCCAAGAGGTTAATAATCCTCTTCTAATAATACATAAATAGATAAAATAAATAATGCTGGACAATTTACAAAACATTATCTAAATATGATTTTCTTAAAAATTTTACAATCTCGACTCTTTCAACTCTACATAAGCTAAGTCCTCAACTCATGTCTGAGTGTGGTGATGCCGCCGTGAGATGTAATTTGAAATATTCGACATGTCAAAGAACTCTGTAAGGTCTTTAAAGCAGTTTTTCTTTTGACTTTTGAGACGTTTTTGTGTTTCCAGATGAAGCAAATTCAGAAACAAGACGGGCAGAATGGCTTACTATCTTTGTGTTACCCATTGTGTCTCAGGCTTTCCCTGAGGTCTATCAGTACCTACCTCATGGCCACCCTCTACTAGTGTGTGCCCATGAACTGAGTAAATATGTAGGTAATTTCTCCCAAAATGCGTAGGCAGCGAAATTCCTCCACACCATATAGGTAGAGTCACGACGAAACGCCGTCGGGTGCAATCCACAGAACACTAGAACCGATCGCAAGATCTACACAAGACAGGATTTCAAAACATCATAAACCGTAATGAGGACGGCTGCAATTCCCCAGATATCCGGCCGTTCCCTCTTGATCCGACCGTTTCCTCTTGATCCGGGGCCAACTATTCCTAGCATGCGCCTCCGCCCGCCCTCTTACTCACGATCTTAGGGACTACTTACAATGGCACGATACGACAAAATTATGGTAACAATCATTATCATCATCAACCTATTCGTATTAGTCTAATGCTGGACATAGGCCTCCCCTTATGAGCGCCATAGCGCCCTGTCTTCAGGTTGTCGCATCAAGCATCTGCTTGCAGTCTTTCACAGGTGGTCATCCCACCTGGCTGGAGAGCACCCTACGGTTGTGCGGTTGGGTTCTACGCGAAATATGGCCGGCCCACTGCCACTTCAGCGTGCTAATTCTATGAGCTATGACGATAACTTTGGTTCTCTTTATGGTAACAGTAAAAATAATAATTTCACTGCCGTAAAATCTGTTTATTATAAAAGAAAACTATTTATGAAATCGATCGACAACTTTTTCATCAAAATCGTTGGGGCTACGGTGCGCGGTGGAGCGCGATAGTTGGCTTCACCGTAGTCCTGTAAAATGTGAAACGAATACATCAGAGACAATTCGTCAAACTACGACAGTTTGTAAAATAAAATACTAGTGTTATAAAATTATGACGACGTGTGATGAGACAAGTTATGTTTTGTCGTACCTACGTATGTTATCAGTTCCGTTATCATCAATAATCTTTATTTTGTTATCGCTGACGTTATTCAATTCTTCACCGAGGAGTGAAACCAGGGTGTAGTCTATAGTCCGGTTACAATTAAGTGGACCGGACTTCTGAATCACTCGACGACTCAGTAGTTCGGTTGCCTAATTGAACGGACTTTAGGTGCTATCCATAATTTTGTAATATTTCTTTGTGCATTAGGTATTTTGTCTATGGACCATTGAAGTCTCTTCTATTCTAGAAAGTTATTGGATTGAAAATTGACTAGTTATTCACGCGACTCGTATGTGTACCTAACGTACGTAAGTGTACGTAAATAGTTTATCTTTTTGCAAGACTCTTGATCTTAGTCTATTTGATACATTATTTATTTATTTTAATTTAATTAACACGGTAACATACACCACTTACATTAAAATTAAATGATGCACTAGCACGAAAATTATAGTATTTAGGTACTTACCTATGTTTTTTATGTTGTTTATTATATTTCATAATATTGACAAATTTATTATGCTATGTTTTGAAATGATTCTTTTTGCAATAATTTTTTTTTTTTTTTTTTTTTATTCTATGTTTTGAATTTGGAACCTCAAATTAAGTATGGAAAATTATTTTACTATAAAAACTTTCGTAGTTTGACGAATTCATTAAAATGTATGGAAATGTTGATCGATGAGACTCGAAAAAAGAGATCTCATCTCATTCGATTTGTTTGAATTTGGTAAAACCTTGACCTTTTTCAGTTAACGGGGTTATAACCACTTGCTTTCGGTTAGAGATAAATGAATGACATATAAAGTGCGTTTACGAGCGTATGAGTGTGAAATGAGTATTATGCAGTTGTTTGTTCAACAAGTGGGCAAAAAGATTTTTTTTTGACGTGCCGATATTAAATACCGAGCTAGCGAAGCAATCTAGAATAGAGTCACGAGCGTAGCGAGTGGCTCTAAGGTAGACTGGAGAGGTAGCGAGAGATTTAAAAGGCACGTAACGAAAAATATTTGCCTTCGAGTCCAACATACAACTTTTCACAACAACGAGGTTTGTCGCATTTTTACCTCTTTCAAACCATGAACGGCGAAATTATTTTTTCTATGAAGGTTGCATTGTTTTGAATTCAAATGACTTTAATTATCAAGTTGATTATTACTCTTAATTCCACATGTGAGTAAAACTTCATTTTGCTCACTGTTTTTGAGCAGCAAAGCGACCGTTTTCAAGCGAGAGTGGTGATTAATATATTATAAGTAGTAACATGACGTCCTCCCCTCTCTCCACACACATTGTGTGCCCAGCAGACTCTAACATGGCGTCCTCCCCTCTCTCCACACACATTGTGTGCCCAGCAGAGTCTAACATGACGTCCTTCCCTCTCTCCACACAAATTGTATGCCCAGCAGAGTCTAACATGACGTCCTTCCCTCCCTCCACACACATTGTGTGCCCAGCAGAGTCTAACATGACGTCCTCCCCTCTCTCCATACACATTGTGTGCCCAGCAGAGTCTAACATGACGTCCTCCCCTTTCTCCATACACATTGTGTGCCCAGCAGAGTCTAACATGACGTCCTCCCCTCTCTCCACACACATTGTATGCCCAGCAGAGTCTAACATGACGTACTTCCCTCTCTCCACACACATTGTGTGCCCAGCAGAGTCTAACATGACGTCCTTCCCTCTCTCCACACACATTGTGTGCCCAGCAGAGTCTAACATGACGTCCTCCCCTCTCTCCATACACATTGTGTGCCCAGCAGAGTCTAACATGACGTCCTCCCCTCTCTCCATACACATTGTGTGCCCAGCAGAGTCTAACATGACGTCCTCCCCTCTCTCCATACACATTGTGTGCCCAGCAGAGTCTAACATGACGTCCTCCCCTCTCTCCATACACATTGTGTGCCCAGCAGAGTCTAACATGACGTCCTCCCCTCTCTCCATACACATTGTGTACCCAGCAGAGTCTAACATGACGTCCTCCCCTCTCTCCACACACATTGTGTGCCCAGCAGAGTCTAACATGACGTCCTCCCCTCTCCCCATACACATTGTGTGCGCAACAGAGTCTAACATGGCGTCCTCGTCCTCCCCTCTCTCCACACACTTTGTGTGCGTAGCAGAGTTTAACATGACGTCCTCCCCTCTCTCCACACACATTGTGTGCCCAGCAGAGTCTAACATGACGTCCTCCCCTCTCTCCATACACATTGTGTACCCATCAGAGTCTAACATGACGTCCTCCCCTCTCTCCATACACATTGTGTGCCCAGCAGAGTCTAACGTGACGTCCTCCCCTCTCTCCACACACATTGTGTGCCCAGCAGAGTCTAACATGATGTCCTCCCCTGTATCTAATCTACCCTTTGGTATACAATGTACTCTATAGGCTAAAGCGGAGTGAAGGAGTCAAGAAATCAAGTGATCAATCAAACGTAGGTGTTATATTATCCTTATACGAACTTCACGCACGATTATGTAGTCAATAGTCAAACATTTATTGCATTCTAAATCTCGTCAAAAGGTCGTCAAATTTCATATCTTTATGAGTTCTTAGGTCAATGAAGTTGGAAATGTAGAATCTAGATTCCATTGTACATTATTCCAAGTCCAAGTTTCAAGTCAGATTTAATTATTTTTTGTGTTAATCTATTATTGCTTGTCGTGTGTTTTGTGTACCTAATAAACTAAAATAAAAATAAAATAACTTCCCAAAGATAAATTTCTCAAGAGTCAGTCGTGCAGTGTAGGTTATCCCCTAATCTAATTCATTTGTCACTAATCGAATTGGTTTTAGTGAGTTTGACTGACTTTGAGCGTCAGTTAGATGAAAGGGCGCAGAGCGGACGTGCTCAGAGAACTTCTAACATGTTTCACCGCAAAATTGCGTAAAATTAGTTTCTGAATCGTGTGTTGAAGAATTTAGGTTGGTATTCGTTCTTGCAACTTTTATTTGGAAGAAAAGCATTTATAAAACAACAGCAGTGGTTTCAGAAAGGCTGAGGATTAAGTTTATGACGTGGGTTTTGTTTTATAAATGTAACCACTACATAGATCTTCAGAAAGGCCTGTAGGCACATTCAATTTAGAAGTCACTAAAACTGACATATGACCTAAGACTAGGGGCTAGGACTGGTTAGACAGGGGGGAGGCAAGGTTGTCTAGGGGGATGTCAATGCAGATAGTTCGTGATTTTAAACGTAGTTAGTAAAGTTTAGTATCTACGTTTAAAATCACGAAAACTTTCCAAACTCTACCTCAATAGGCAAATAATTGCCGGTACCAACTTACCTCATTGTATTTTTTGCTCAAATTAAGCATATCTTCATACAAATTAGTTTAAATAGCAGTTTGTGGCGATACTGACTCATCTAACGATGTTAACTATGAGGTAACGGCAGACTTCCAAAACGGTTCACGTGCCGGACATTAGGTGGACGGATTAAGGAATGAAGTTTGTAAGTTTCTTTAAACCTTCAAGGCGTTGAGCTTGGTGAAAGGTAGCCTAAAATAGGCATGGCTGGAAGCAGTTTTGGGAGCGGGGATGGCCTCCAACGGGGTCCTAACCTCTAAACTTTAGAGGTTTAATTTTAATTTTGAGTATCAACAGGTTTTTGTTTTTAGAGTAAGTATAAAGACAAAAACCTGTTTGTACTCAAAATTAAACGGAGTCAAATGGTCGAGTTTAAATAGATATTGCATGCATATCTGTAGTTATTTCTTCTAGTTGCTAGTATCTACCTCACATCATTTCATAATAGTCACTATGACTAGGTTACTCAGTTATGTGCGCACTGCAGGTTTGTTTTGAAATCAAAATGATGGTGACAGCACAGGTGATAGAATGGTGAGATCATTCACATTCTCTAAACAATTTGATCTTTTGTTATTACTTATATTTACAGATTTTAGTAGCACAGCCAATAAAAGTGAACAATAAACAGACAGGTTAAAACTTTATTTTACCTCCATAACTTGAAACGAAACATAACAAAAAGCAAATACTTTTATCTGACGAGACACTATCACCGGCCGGCAAAAGTTTTTAAAAATCGATGAACTAGCCCCTAACGTTACTCCTAAATCCGTCCCCCACTGATTAGTGACTCGCCATAGTTTAAAATGCATTATACGTGTACAAAAAGTAACAAGGCCAGCATTCGGAAATACCTGGTGCTGATCCGGGGCCTTTCTGGTAATCAGAGTGCAAAGTGGTACTATTACCTAGGACGTAAGCTGGGTATGCCTTCTTAAAGGACACGAGTTTCATTTACAGTTTGCCCGCCAGCAGGGATAGCCCTGCTGGCATTCATTATAACTTAAGAATAGTCTTAAGTTACCATTATCAAATGTAATTACGTTGATTCTTCTTAGTACTTAATAAATCTCTAATATACAAGCCGACATTTTCTTAGTAGTATTCCTCTAATATACCATATCGACATACTTTTTGAGCATTTGGATTGGATTACCGAATGCTCAAAAAGTATGTCGGTATTGTCAGTGCCTTTTTTTTTTTTTTTTTTTATTCGGCGAGGAAATTCGTTTACGAATAAACTGGTCTGGGGGGGACCAGAATTATGTGGCGACTCGGCGTTCTGAAAAGAACATAATACCCACTAAAACCTCTCCGGTGTCCCTCTCTCGCCATTTTTGCCGAACCACGGGAACATTTAAACCTCCGCGGCCCGACTGTCGGTGCCTACAAAATTCATACCTACACGAAATGGTGGAGTCGGGGGTTTACTGTGTGGGGTACCCAAATTATACAAACAGCTGGATTTTCCATGAGTCATGCAGCTTGTAGAACTTGTAGCTTGTAGGTCTAATCTTATTGATTTGAAACGTAGACTTTACGTTTGAAACATTTTATTTGGATTGTAGCGTTCACGTGTATCTGTCTCACCATATAGTATTCCAAATAGTATTAAACTATAGTTCTACGAACAGTAGACCTCGCGAGCAATATTTTTTTTTTCAACAATTTTCAATAATATACATATTCTACACTTACCAGCTTGTGGTTAAAGGAGTGTGCACGATGTTTTTTCTTCTTTTATACCTAATCTCAACAGAAATAATTTTCTTAAACTTAATCTTTATATTTTGCAAATTAAACGACAGCTATTCTAGCTGTCGTTTAATTTGCAAAATATAAATTGTTCTCATATTTTACATGCGTACCTATTAACAATGTAAGTTACAAGCAAATAATATAAAAAAATTAGATCAAGTGTTAATACTATTATTATTTTTTACAAGTTCGATTAGGAGAAAATTATTGTATGTTCAGCAAAATTTCGCGTAAAATAACGAATAAATGACATCTACAGTGACAGTAGGGTACTTATGTCATACTCCCGCTGCTTGCAAACTATCTCACAAAACACAACAAAACTTTGATGGAAACCGGCCCCAAAGGTCGGTTTCCATCAAAGCTTTGTCGGGTGAAATCAAACACACACCCCGGACACTCGCCCATTTCTCCATAAACTCGTGTCGTGTCTCGGCACATACATGCGCATGCGCAACTATGCGTTACAGGTGCACCTGTGTGTGTGACGTCTCAGGTCGTTTCATAAACAAATTGTGCGAGTGAGACTCTCATCTCCTCTCATTAAAGATGAAATTAAACCTGAAAACAGAAGAAATGTCGTATGTTTATGATCGAAGAAACAAAACATCAAACACCATAAATAAAACACACAAATTTCGGATGTTTAGATATATGGATGAATGGATGTTTGTTAGCTCTTCATGTCAAAACTACTGAGCGGATCGGGCTGAAATTTTGCCTAGAGTTCAAGGCTTTGAATAAAACATAGGTTTTTATTGTGTTTAGTGGTTTTTATCCAACAAATCTGTTCCCATGGGATAGAAATAACCTTTAAACGTGCAACGCGTGCAAAGCCGCGAGCATAAACTAGTCTGAAATAAATCATCATCGGCGTCGTCTGTCAACATCACGCATGAACCATGCGTGCGTGCGCCGTGCACCCCGCATTTGGAACGCAAAGTAAACCGAACTCGAGAGGAAGGTCTGGTCTGGTGGAGGGTGAGGAACACAGGTGAGGAGTGTCCATTCTATACGTTAGTATTATTATACATATATTCTGTGGAATGGCGTCAAAATAGCATCACATAATTGTTACGACTGATTTTCAAGATCAGTAGGACCTCGTAAATTTAACAATTTTTATTTTATAGTATTTTATCATAAACGTGCCCTATTCCGCTTTGGTGCAAATCGACCCCTAGGGACAAGTGGCTGTCACCATCAATGTTTCTTATTGATTCTAATAGACCCCCCCCGTGGCGAGTACTTTGGATTTGTTGTTATTCCAAAAATATGCGAAATTCATAAGCGTGACAAAAACTGATCCGCTACGGCGTAGCAAGTTTCGTAGCACTCCCGCTACGCAGCCAAGTTTTGTAGCACTCCCACTTACAGCACTCCGCCATAAAAATGTAGCATCCGCTGATGGGATGCTAGATTTGGGAGACCAGATATGCTGGTCTGACACGAGAATTAAATGTCCACAAGATACGATGACAGTCCACAGAAAAGAATATTATGTGAGCGACTAACCTGGACTGCGAATGCACTGACGATCTCCACCGGTGGCTGGTTGAGCTGGTGATGATGGATGGTGATGGGCAATGAGTGAAGCACTGCACAGGGGGGTACACTGAAGTGATGGCTAACGCGCGATATAATCGGTTTTATGTGGCACTAGAAAAAATGTTGGTTTTGTTGCAGCGATGTGCGCGCGATACCGTTGTCCGTTTTCGAAGGCACAAAATGGCTTCTGCCTCAGCATGGAAAGCTTAAAACTCAAATCATGGTAAATTACTTTAGTGTTATTAACCATGATGGTTTAAAATATTTATGGATCAATTATGTGCATTCGAAGGATTGAGTTGATTTAAGTAGTGAAATAAAAACGTTTTGAAAAAACTTTTGAAAAAAAATTTGAAACGATCATGCTTATTTACATTATCAGGAAAAACAGCCGTTCGAGTTCAGTTCTCCGCATTTATAAAATAAAAAAGCTTATAAGCTAAGTTTTGGTTTTATTTTAGCATGGCCGTGTTTGAGGCACTGCTAGGCATAGCTCTTCGTTATTTATTTATTTATTTATGTTTGGGAAACAAAAAGCTTTAGATCTAAAAAATTTAATACAAGACAATAGAAGAATTAAGCTAAGCAGCTTCCACATATAGAATGAGAATAAATTATCCAAAAATATCATACAAAAACACAAGTTACAAAAAAATCAAGAAGTTATGCTATTTTTATCGGTCCAGCGCCAGTTTGGATCGTATAAATACATTTTTAATTATTATTCACATAGAAAATTACAATAAAATAATACAAATAAATTAGCACGAGTATTTCCAATTAAAACAATTGAGCTAATTGCAGACTGTTGCAAACAATCTACAGGTAGCTCAATTGATCCATATGAATACCAGTAGGAAGCGTCCCCAAGACGCTGGCTGCATTGCCTTGCTGTATGGCAATGCTGATGCGCTGCGCCAGATACTCACCAGCTCTCGGATCACGCGTCTCGTCGCTTCGACCACACGCTCAGATAATTTTTTATTAATAATTAATCTACGAAACTTTGCTAACAAACAAAATAAAATGTTTTCAACACACTTGCTCATAAAGTGGCTCTATGGTCACCGCAATTAGGCACTGAATGACACCCATAATCAAACTGTGACTTTTTCATTGCTATAACTCACTAGTGAGTTAAAGATTTTTTTAAGTTTCTTGGTGGAGTTGCTGTGTTCTTAAAAAAATTTTTATTCAAAAAAAGATTGTGTCAATAAAACAAATAAATTAATGTTCCTATTGCTTGCTCATTTAATGCAACTTCTTATTTAAATAGATAATTTGAACTCGTACGTGTTTAATAAATAAAACTTTCACTCAAATATAACTTTTGTTTCCTCTGTAATAAAATGAGTTTTTATTGTTATTTTTTCACAAGTGTGTTGAAAAACGTCGTATGATACACGTGTGTATTGATGATTACCGTCCTCGGCTCTCATAAGACCCTCGGCTACGGCTCGGGTCTCAATGGCGCCTCGGCGGTAATCACCAATGTTACACACTAGTACCAAATGTACTATTGTTCACAACGAAAATTACAATCAAATAATGGAAATAAATTAGATCTAGTATTACAAACAAAATTACAATTAAAGAATAGAGAAAAATCACTCTCTGATTCATCAGGTGATCGCTGAACCGACAAGAGCTACGTGGCAAAATTTTGCGTAGTTTCTTATCTGCTCGCGTGTATGAACTAACATTTAATTTCCCAAAATTTCCAACCGCGAAAGTCAAAAGAGAGAAAGTGTAGTTTTTGTAGAGGAACTCCGTAAATGATAATTTTACTAGTTAACTAAAGACCGACATCAAATCCCTCCGTTTTAAACAGTTTTTAAGGTTTGCGGGATAAATAGGTACTAATAAATTTCTATGGAACCACCTCGGGATCATTTTGTATACAATAGTGGAAGAATCACCAAAATCGGTTAATGAATGACGGAGATATCAAGTAACATAATGTACATACATAAAAAATAAATGTACAGCCGAATTGAGATCCTCCTCCTTTTTTGAAGTTGATTAAAAACTACAAAATCGTTACAGTTGGCCTGGCAAATTAAGAGTGTAGAGTCTTGACTTTAAAAAAATAGACACATTTCGGAGTTTTCTGAAATTCACACTCTAAAGCCGATGAGCGGTCAAAGTTACACCACTCACTGACTTATCACAGAATCTCTGGAACTGCCTACAAGAGCTACGACGCTGAAATAAGAACAAACATAATTCCTTTTATCTAGCTCACTTCACGCGGGTCACGTTTCCAGACGTGCACTGGTGGTTGGTCACGCAAGAAAAAAAATCGGGTATTTAGTTTTTATGTTCTCCGCAGATAAGAAGTTTTGTGCATATTGTGAGTTATATACTATCTGAATTACTTTAAGAACCCATAAAAAAAGAATTAGAAATATATAATAAAAAAAGAAATTTTTTTGAAGCGTGACAATCACCTTAACAGAATACCTATTACAGGATACAATGGTTCCCAAGCAAGAAGTGGACCACATGATTCGTTTCCTATTAATCTGTAATATTAATCTGTATTAATATTACCTACTAGCTGTACCCGCGACTTCGTTCGCGATTGCCTTACCTGCCGACTAATTAAGTTCACATTTAACCATAGTCTCTCATATTATGAAACGCCGCCGTCCAAAAAATCGTGTAGGGTCTACGGGGGATAGCATATTGTCATCTTCAATCCCATTCTTTATCCACACGACTTTTAGCTACGACTCGGCCAGCGTCAGTGTTAAGAAGTGTCCTACTCGTTTGACTTACTCACAGCTGGGGCCCTATTCTGCTATACTAATCGCTTCACTATGACAGGGCTATCGTCACAGAATGACACTTTTTGGTATTCCACCTTGGATGAAAGAAAAAATTGACGCGCGTCGTGGAGAGACGCGCGTCAAGTTTGAAACTACATATTAATTTATCTCGCGCGCACTATCTGGAATTTTATTAATCTAAGGATTCTACGTGATGATTCTGCGACGATTCCATTGTCATACTGAAGCAATTGTTTTGCAGAATTGGGCTCCTGATCCATTTGACTGGACCACCGTAATTTTTTTTCGTTAGTAGGTAGGTACAGTTGGCTGTGTACCACAATAAAAAATATTTTTCTGCGGTCCAGTTAGTTTAAGTGGACCACAATAATTAATTAATTTAATTGTACACAAAGTTTGGTTGGAGTAAGACTCCAACCAAACTTCGCTGGACCAGCTAAACCACCATATATCATGTAAGGCAGGAACCTAACTTATTTTTCCAAGACCCACCACCTTAGTAGGTAGGAACCTAACTAATGGGTGCGTCTTGGAAAAATAAATAGATAGGAACTTACCTACCCTTTATATACTAATTTTTTTCTTCAATCTACAGATTATTTCATCAATCTACTGATTTTCTACTCGACTTTCTACTGATTTAGTCATATTTGATCTTGCATCTCTGTTTCTAACAAAAAGAATGCATGAAATCGGACGACGCGTAGACCCGTCGTGATGGTTAAAGAATTCTACTTTTTCCTCTCTCCCAGGGGAACCTTACTGAATTCCAGGATAAAATGTATTCCATGTCCTTTCTTGTAGTATGAACTCAAAACGTGCCAAGTTACATTCCAACTCATTACCTATGTAGTTTCGGCGTGATGAGCGGTGAAGGAATTTAACTTTCATCCCCTCTGCCAGGGCAACCTTACTGAATTCCGGGATAAAATGTATCTTTCCTCATAGTACGAACTAAAATCACGCCGAGTTGCATTCGAATTCATTAAGTAGTTCCGTCGTGATGCGCGGTTAAAGAATTTTACTTTCATCCTCTCTCCCAGGGGAACCTTACTGAATTCCAGGATAAAATGTATCCCATGTCCTTCCTTGAACTCAAATCGTACCAATTCAGTCCAACTCATTCAGTAGTTTCGGCGTGAACGTGATGCGCAGTGAAGGAATTTTACTTTCATCCCTTCTCCCAGGGGAACCTTACTAAATTCTGGGATAAAATGTATCTTTCCTCGTAGTATGAACTCAAATTATACCGAGTTCCATTCGAATTCATTAAGTTGTTCCGTCGTGATGGTCGGTTAAAGAATTTTACTTCCATCCTCTCTCCCAGTGGAAAATTACTGAATTCCGGGATGAAATGTATCCCATGTCCTTCCTTGTAGTATGAAATCAAATCTTGCTAGGTTTCATTCCAACTCATTTAGCACTTTCGGTGTCATGCGCGGTGAAGAAATTTTACTTTTATCCCCCCTCCCAGGGGAACCTGACTGAATTCCGGGATAAAAAGTATCCTATGTCCTTCCTCGTGGTATGACCTAAAATCGTACCGAGTTTTATTTCAATACCTTAAGTAGTTCCGTCGTGATGCGCAGTTAAAGAATTTTACTTTCATCCCCTCTCTCAGGGAAACCTGACTGAATTCCGGGATAAAAAGTATCCTATGTCCTTCCTCGTAGTATGACCTAAAATCGTGCCGAGTTTCATTTCAATACCTTCAGTAGTTTCGGCGTGATGCGCGTTTAACAAACAGACAGACAGACAGACAGACAGACAGACAGACAGACAGACAGACAGACATGAATGAAAAAAATTGCAGTTTTGGCTTCAGTATCGATAATAGAGTGCCCTCCAAAAAATTTTTTCAAAATATCTTCAATGTACAGAATTGGACCTGTTACAGTTTTATTATAAGTATAGATTAATCTGTAATCAGTCAGAGTAACAATTAATCCTGACCTCAGTTTATCAGAACGTGCGTTTTCCTGGTCACATAGCGAACTAGGCGTTTCTCGTGGCTTCATTCGCATTCATTCTTTCTCGAACCAAAAGTTAGCCCATGTCCTTTGCCGGGATACAAACTATCTCCTTGCCACAATACAATAATACTAATAATAATGTGTTCAGATCGCGTAAGTTTGAAAATATTTATCTCCTTGACTTTCATTAAAAACCCGTTTAAATGTTAAAAATAAAATAAAAAGTTTGTTTATTAGACCACATCCACGAATTACCACCCAAAAATACACGAAATTTGACTTTAATAAATAAAAATATAATAAAAACCCGTTATTAAATCAATAGAGATAAGCGTTAAGTTTGCACTCACCCTAAAGATGTCCCTCGTTAAAGGATGAAATGTTGGTGTTCTTCAAACACAAATAAGGTTCGTAGTTAACCCGCTTACATCCGTAATGAAGAGTTATGTAATGATTATGATATAGTGCCAAAAAAGAGCGTGTTTATTATTCAAACCTTAAAGTTACCGACTGGATCCGAGAATACCCGATTGAGTGTACCCGACCCGAGCGTGACGGTACAGTTACTGATTGACTGTTTTTCTGAACAGTGGTTCAGAAAAACAGTCAATCAGTCACTAACAGAAAAATAAATTTTGCATTGATACATGTATAATGCTATTAGTATAGAATGGATGTGTAGAGCGATGCTAACCGCAATAGTTTTCTTGGAACTTACTAAACGCTTAATAGATCATATTTACGGAAATGGGTGAATTACCTACATATAGATGCATTTATTAATTGCAAAAATGTACATAAAGAGAGGTAGCTTAAGTTCTAACTAGTGCATACATACATAGTTCCCTGCAATTTATTATTTTGTCACAAATTACCCAATTTTTCCTTTTGTCACTGTTTTTTTTTAATAAATATTACTTTAGTGCTATAATACCAACTTAATTAAATGATTGTAATTTTCTTTGTGTAAGTTAATACTAATAAATAATACTAACTAACTAAATACCAGTGCTTATTTGTTTCTCTTCTTTGACTGTTATTTTCTTTATATAATTAGTGTACTATATTTTTACATAGGTTGTTTAACAGCTAGGTAGAATAAACATTATTATTTATTTTTAGCAAAAGTAGGTAATACTAATAACTATAAAATAATGTTGGACAATTAAATAATATGTTAGTGTTATAATATGTTCAATATTATGTTTATAAAATTATCCCAATCCGGATAGTCGTGTTTATCAGTATTTGAGTTATTCAGAGCTACATTATTTACACATTAATTAATGAAGACTGTGGCATTATTAACTTTCTTTATAATATTATATTATTTCTATTGTCTTTGTTTTGTTTACTTGTGACACCACCACCGCCTTAAATTATTGTGTTAAGAAAAAATGGCATTTATCGACGGAAGGACTTTCTCAACCCCATCTGCTCGGTCGACTGGAAAACATTTCATAGTGACGCGACAGCATGACTCTGCAAATTCCGATGTTATCGATCAAGTAGAGTTTGTATTTGCAGGTGTTACAATGATTACTAGCTTCAGCACGCGGCTTTTCACGTGCTTTTCAAGGAGCTTATGTCCAACCCCGGGGTATTGTTTACTTCCCTGCCAAATTTCATAAAGATCTGTTCAGCCGTTGAGACGTGAAGCGGTAACAGACAGACGGAGTTAGCTTCAGCCTGCGGCTTCGCACATTCCTTTCCGCTGACTCTACGTGGTAGTAAATAGGTAATTTTTATGTATGTTAGACTAAGGTATATTATTTTATACGGGCCGTAGTTTTTAAATATTTTACATTCTGTACTAGACTCATTTCATTGAGAACCGTTAAGCCATAGGCGTGAAAAAGTGACGGATAAACAGACAGACAGACAGTTAGTTTCGAATTTATAATATTATTATGGATTAGAGAATTTGAAAATCAAATATTTCAATTATTTTGTTCCAATGAAAATGTTATCAGTTCGATTTTGTAATTCAAAATTGAGCATTAGTGATATTATTATCACATGGATACGATTGCTGCCTAAGCGACGACGTGGGGTGCCGTGACCTTTTTTAGGGTTCCGAAAAAAAATATTCTCGCTATGGACCAAATTATACAGGGCACCTACTCCCCGTTGACCTAGAATCATGATATTTGGCAAGAAACAGGGTCTTAAAATTATACGGAACCCTTAGTGCGTGAGTCCGACTCGCACTCGACTTTTTTTTTACTTATGTTCTTGTTAAAAGGGCCTCACAGTTAATCCCGCAGTATTAGTAGATATAATAGTAAATGAGGTAGTAAATAAAAGGTTCAAAATAAGTTTAACAGGTTTTTATTCATCAATTTCATTAATAAGTAAAAACTTATCACCTAATCATGTCCATCGCTTAGCTTTTAAAGCTTGAATACAAAATATACAGACAGGAAAATAATAAATAACCAAATACAAATAAATATCAGAACTCGAGATTCGATGCCTTTGGCCCTACCAGACTAGTTCTGTATTTAACTTAAAATAATAACTTACAAAATGCACATTAGAATAAATTAAGAGAGCTTACAATAAAGACGGCTTCAACAAAAGTTCTAACTACATCTTAAACACATATTTCGAGCAATATAAAAATTATGTAAGAGTACATTAAGTGCTTAACTGCTACGAGTAAAATAGCTACCAAGTATCAAAAACTACGTTCTTAAAACATTATTGAAGGTCCATGAGGTAAGGATAGTTGATACAAGACTTATTAACTAATTTCTACTAACTTAAACAATTAAAATAGTAAAAACATGCTTGACTAGAAGCAGATACGATCCTACAATAAATGCCTAAATACATTATTCCTAAATAGTTACTTACAACTTATTAGAAATGGAATAACATATCACAATTTAGGAATTGCGTAAATTTAATTTACGCTAACTTAAATTTAAACTAAAGCGAAATACTGATAAGTGATGTCACTACAATTTAAGTACATTTTTACTAAAAAATTAAGTTTAAGTATCTACACCGACTACCATTTACAAAATTTGTTCAATTAAGTAAAACCCTAAGACAGCAAATTACATATAAAATGTTAACCAAAGAGTTATGGAACAAAGTAGCAAAGTACTCACAGCAACTTTTGGCCCCATTTATTTCACTAAAACTAAAATAAATATCGTTTAAGTACTAATCATAATACTGTCAGATTCAACGACTTACCTACTAACTAATAAGACACTTAGCTCAGTCGTTTGTGTGTTACGTATACTGTCACTATTTTAAGTCTCTTCATCACTGCTTTAACTCTTCCTCATCTTTTTGAAATTCACTTAGTTCACCTTCATCCCCAGCACTTACTAACCCTTTGAGTCTGCACTTTGTAAAGCACTACCCCCTCGAGTCTTTGTAGTCACCGCGCGACTCTTGGTACTCTCCACTTCTGTGAACTCCTAGGACTTTATGCACGACCAGGTAGAGTCTTGGTCACACTACCTTGAGTCTCCGCGCTCTCTTCAGAGAGCTTACATTACACTGGCAATATTTCCACTGGTTTGTTGGCTTCTTCTAGTTATGTGCGGGCTCTCCTTCGAACCTCGCACGCGCACTTAGATCGATTCCACCTCATATTCCGGTTCCTCTATAACAAAGAAAATTACATTGCAAAAACTGCTGCAATAACAAAATATATAATAAATTTAAGGTAAGTTCACTTTTGTGTTACTGATTGGATAGGCAGATGTTATATTGATAAGAACACAGGTATGAATGAACGTCAAGCTGGGCATAGGGCATAGGGCTCTATCCTCCCTTCTACATTTAGCAGTCTTCTGCTATGCTTTTCACACTACCCTGCAGCAAGTTGATTATAGCTGAAATAATAATGACAGGCTCAAACAGGTCAAACCATTCAACTTAAAAAAGATGCAAAAATCAAAAGCACAAGTTCACAAGACAATGGATGTCAGCTCATTGGCACCAGTCGCGTATAGAGTTACAGGCAAACACATTAGGAAGAAAGCGTTTGTTAGAGAAGTATAAGTAAGCAAGAAAGGCTCAAGTGACGACGTGACACAGCATTGTTAATTTAGTTAGTCACCTAATACAAAGACTGTTCCCCGTTATATTACGAGAAGGCAAGCGTTAATAACGGAAGCTTTAGAAGACGGATTCATGATAAATTTAGCAGTGTTATGTACCTATACTTTATTATTCTGATTATCTTTCCGATTCGGGACAAAGTTTTCGCAACCCCTCCACGTCCTAGTGCTGTTAGAATCAAATATTGTGTCAAAATCGCGAAAAGGGGTGCAACGTGCAAACGCTTTCTAGGCAAACATTCGTGCGACTACATTTAGACATCCATCGTCCTACGAACCTGCTTCAGACAGTCTCTGCGCTCCTCCAAGTTGGGACATTGACAGGCGCACTTACGGCGATTGAACACTTTGTGCTCCCCGCACTGGTCGGGGCTCAGGTCGCAGCAGCCGCAGCTCACGTGCTCTTCTACTGGGTACGTGGCGCAGTACTCCTTGTTAGTTTTAGAGTTGAACACGCGTATCTATAACAATAGACATGGATGTTAAAGTGAGCCGAGCACAATAGTTGTAGTAAAGCTATCTCGGTACCATGTGCACGCAAATTACGTGTACTTTCATCTTATAGGTTAGGTACTGATCTTTTCTGTATTGTATTTGCTCCATTTTTGATATTGTATAACCAAAGGCGCCTTTACATTACGCAAGTGCGCCTCCTAACTGTGTCAAGGTGACTCTCAGATAAAGATAAGAAGCTCACCGGAACGTGTCTCATGACGGACTCCCTGGCGACGCAGCGGCCGGCCTGTGCGAACTCGCACAGCCCGACGCAGCGCTTCACCCACACGGCGCCTGGGCTCACCTGGGGAAACACACTCATTAACACACAACATTAAACACAATGCCTCATGACGATTTTCTCACGCAAATGAATTTTACGCGGATGTAAACGAGAAATTATAATATTCAAATTGCCGAAAACCTAACCGTGTTCTGAATATGAGGGTGATGACGGTCGAAGCGTCTTGTGACCGACCGATATCTAATCGATTATTGATTTAGTGTGAGTAATTGGGCTACAATTAGAAGACGAGTAATAGTTATGTCGGCCCTATTTGATAATGTAAAAGGTATGTGGATCTGTTGCCAATTCGGAACAAGATACCAGAGATCACACTTTCAGTGACCTTCATTGAATGTGGATTGCTCTCTCACTAACGACTTAACTGGAACTACGATTATAAGTAAGTATCTTTTATTTTCTTAAATAGGTCAATAAACCGTTGAAGTTGTTTTAAAGTATTAGTTATTTCATATAGATAATGCGCACTGTGATTGAAATAAACGAGGTCACCAGATAAGACTATTGCGTTATTGTAAATAGTTAAAGTTATCTGGACATCAATTAACTAATTAGTTACCGAAGGAGCAATTTTATCTTGATCGAGCTTAAAATAAACCAACGTACTCGTCGCTTAATTGGAACAGAAGCTTAATTATAATAAGCACATGGCCTATTCGGTGAGTTATGGAACTGATGCAATTTGCAGATAACTAACATATGAGAGTTCTAGAGAGAATTTCAGCACGTGCCATCACTGAAGAAGATGTTCTTGAGCATGTGGTAGAGAGATCGATCCTGACTAAAGTAGTGGTAGAGATGAGATGCTTACCGTCTCGTGACTGCCCCGGGGTTCCAAATGTACGAAGACAGGCTTCGGCTCCCCGCACTGAGACTCTCCTATGATTTTGTCTCGTTCTCGAGCGTTGTCAGCCCCGCAGACGACTGGGGACAAAATAAATTCTATAAAGTTTTTGAAACCCGTTTAACGACATTACTGAAAAATTCTAAACTGAATTCAGACTGAAGAAATTCTAAAATTTCAGTCCATAATATAAATTTATAAAATTATTATAAATTTTACTTAAAAATTTTATATAAAATTAAAATTTAAGTTTGTATCGACAAAGTAGAACAAGAGTTGCATCATAGTCGAAAACTTCGGCGATGACAATCCATATTATTCACCTTTTCCATACGATGCAATGAATTCACTTTTGATTGATGCCAAAGGCGCGGCGTACTCATCCTTTGGGAACTTAGGGTTAGGCTTGTAAGCCGCCACAACTGCCACAAACATCACAATGCACAAAAAATTTGCCATTATAACTTTTAAAATCACTTTAAAAATGTCTAAATTAAAATGTCTCTATATCACTTTCAGTTATCAGTTATCACTCAAGATCACTATCTAATTCACCGATCGCGATCACTGGTGCGTGTTACTTGTCCGGTGTTGGGTTGTGTTCTGGTGGTTTGCTAGCGGTATGGTATTATAAGTATGCCTGACTGACTCAACTTCACCACGTGTGAAGGAGGCCTGGCGTTACGTCACCAACCGCGTCGACGCTCGCTGTTTGCACAGCTGATTCTACGTCACACGCGTGCAATATCCTGAACCGGTTCAGGGAATATTTCAGGAGGTCCTTTTTTGGTATCTTTGTAGTACTGAGTTCGTAAAGACATTTCACAACATTTCATTTTGTATCCAAAGGTCGATGAGCCGTTAATCGTTCTATGCTACGGCCGAAATCACACGACTTTCGTTATCGCATTTATCAGTTATCAATATCATGCTATTGATTTTAGATATTTTATGGAATGGAAATGTTTAATTGATTGGAAAACCCGTGTGATTATCCAACAGTAAGTAACCGCATACCTAAATGATAGTTTATCAAATCCACTAACAAAGCTTGATTCGATAAGGTTCGATTAAAAATGTTTATGAGAAGGGTCATCAACTTGTTTGTATTACCTGTATTACTGAGTAGGCGGCGGCGCCTGTATAGATAAACTGTACTTAGATTAGATCTAAATTCCTACATATTTGTCTAGTGAATAACTAATACTTTAGAAATTCATTTTTATACGCTTTATCTACTACATGCCTTACGCTTGTAGCTAACTCTACTAAACTTTCATCATCAACCTAGTGCTTTCAACCGTTGATAACAAGTTAGCCTTCGGATCTGCCATGGTCCCCGACCTTGACCCTCTCTTGACTCAACATTTTCCTGAGGTCATCGACCCAAACACGAGTCGACTAAGGTGCCTAAACCCCGGCCCGCTTCTGTCATCCGTTTACTTAATTGCATGGTTTTGTCACTGAATATTTTTTCTAGCAAATTCTCTGAACATGACTGGCATCTTGTTCCAACATGATGTAAGTCTTGCCGGGTCTGTCTCACGGATGTGCCAAATTACACCATAGATATGCAAGTGCCTACCTGTTCCTTTGAATATGAGCTGCGTGTTTAGATTAAACGATCATTACGGTTTCCTCAAACTAGGCTAGTTAGCACGAACTTTCAACTTTCAGCCTTAATTGTTCCAATGTATTCGAATATATTATGATATTTTCCTGGAAAGTGTGGCTTTGATGAAAGGGCAGTAGTGATTCAACAAGGTCGTGACGCTATGTCGCCGTGACTGGCAGTTCAAGTACCACGCTTTCAGTTGCCGCCTGAAGCATTGTGGTCCAATTCACAAGTTCTGATTTGAAGGTCCATGTGATTCATTATTGTTCAACTAAACCACATTTTCAGGCTGTATTGTTTGAAGAATTGTACTTACAGACAGTCTACGCACCTGGTTACGAAAGTTGTAACATAGACGCACCATAGAGACTTCGGATTGTACGATACCTACGAACGCTGTGAAGATTAGGATAATTTCCACAGCATCGGTGTTAACACAATCTTGAGCACAGAAATGTATATTTCATGTGATCCCGAGCAGTTATTGGTGATGTCATCGATATTTCTTATCTTTCAGCTAATTGGCACGGAAATTTCTCCGGCCGCCGCCGGTGTCGCACGCCCCTCAAAGATACGAGCCAAGTGTGTAAAGTCACGTCTGTTTGAACAGTGATATATCATTAGGACAAGTACCTACACGTCGTTTTGTGAATGGACTGAGTTATCAAGCACTATTGTCATTCGGCAGACAACGTGTGGCACTTTAGTGGCCTTGAGCTATGTGTGCTTCAAGAAGTCTCTAGATTGCATCATCTGTCCTAGAAAGAATTGGTCTACATATTTTGTCTAACGTTGACCCCTCTACAGTTTCTGAGCTAATACTTTCTTTTCTTACTTCATGGTGGACTTTGTTCATTGTTGTTTCCTTTCTCTCAGTACCTACCTACCTAGGTATAATGTTTATTTTGTAACATTGTGCAATAAGATGAAATTATCTGAACAAAGTCGGTAAGTATATGTGTAGGTATATCGGTATCAACTCCCGACCCGTTCTGCATAATTAAACATATAACATAACATTTACTTAGTTTATGTTTTAAATATACAGTGGACCCCCGGTAATCCGGCAAACATTATGCAGGGCAGTGTCGGACTATCGAATTTGTCGGATTATAGAGCACTGCCTAAGACCCCTATAGTCCCCTATACTTCTTAATCTTCTCGTGGTTTTTTTTAATGTCATAAATTGTAGATCGGCCTACGCCGTATTCACTTGCTAAACTACTGAAAGTTTCATTGCGATTTAAGCGATCTAAAATATCACATTTTTCTTTAATTGTCAACGTTTTGTGCTTTCGCTTCTGGGTTTGTGACGACATTACTAGGTACTATACCTAATACACAATGAATAAATAGTAAACAATGAACGCACGCTAGGCCGTACTGCTATCACTAGTAGTCAAATTCAAACTAAGTAAAACAATGCATACCTACGCGTCGAGCACAATAGCGGTGGCGCGTACGAGTTGTGACCTGTTCAAACCTGCGTGATCTATATTATGTATTAGCAAAGATTGTCAAACATACATGTAATTCTAAGTCATGTCGGATTACAGGGGGCGCCGGATTAGACAGGGGCCGGATTATCGGGGGTCCACTGTAATTAACTATTTATACTCTTACACTAAGGTAGGTATACTAATAGATTGTGCCGCCACCAATATTGAAATACCGTTTATTTTTGATTTGCGATTGGTTCGAACTCCATTCGTAATTCTCTCTACTGAACACAGCTTTTACTTTAGTTAATATTAATACATATAATGTCTTATCTATACCACAGATATTATAATACTATACTCTATACTAATTTAGCACAGGCCTAAAAGAGGGCCGAACGTTAGTATTATTAGGTTTATAGGGTTGTCGCAGTTCAGGGGCGCACCGTTACCGCACAGCACAAAAATGTGCATTCAAATTGGGCTTAACACTTAACTCTTAACACTTAGTTGCATTTCATATTGACGACATCAGATGACAGCTCGCGGGCCACTCGTTTGAAGCTAGGAAGCCATTTTGTCACTGTAAAATGTATGTAAAGATACTGAGTTTAAGCCCATTTTTGAATGCACATATTTGTGCATACGGTAGCGGCGTTAGATTAATGTGCGCAAAGCTTTATTCTCTGGCTGAACTAGGTACTCAGATTATTTTATGCCTCCCTGTGTCTCGCTTACTGCAATGATCACTTATTAAAACAGCAAAGGAATCGATGAAAGGGCCTTTGCATTACACATTGCACATTACGATACGGACTGAAAAATAAATACCTCAAAGGGAGAGATTTGAACGTTGCAGCGTTGTGGTTGCCGGTGACAGATTACTGTCACCATCTGTCACCGGCATGACCGTGCCTGTAAATAAACAAGCACTTGAGGCTAAGCCTCAGGTTGGCGGGCGCACGGAAGTGCATTGTAGAGCGCACTCCACGCGCATCATATCGTGTGCGCTCTACATTTCTGGTTATAAAGAAATAATCTATCCATCTACGAGGTCGACTGATCAAACTTTTACCCGCTCCAGCTGTTAATTTGCACCTCGGCACACGCCCAAGGCGGCGCGGCGGCGGCAGTCACGTCATGACGTAGGCTGGCCCGCGGACAGTTATCCGTGACGACACGCGACGCGTTTTTGTGCTTCCACGGAATGGAAGAAGGATATCGATGACCTAATTACATGAGCATGCCGCCGGATTGTGTGTTGTGTAATGTTACGCTGAAGCGAGGTTATGTGACTAATGGAACCAGTACTCGGCGGCTATTACCTATTGCAGTTTTTCCTTATATTTGGCAAATTTTAGGCGAAAATACCGCCGGTGGTTGCTCTTCTTATCACATGCAGCTTACTAATTTCAATTTTCGTTCAGCCTAGACTAGAACCGAGACAAGCCGAAAGAAAATAGAAAGAGACTTGGGTAGTGCAACACGTGGAAATTCCACGAGTGGACGCTACAAAGGACTGTGAACTCACTACCCTTGTGAGTCTTCTACCTAACTTTAATGAATAGGTACCTTTGCGGAGCGTGGTGGTCGAATAAAAGACGAATATGCAGGAGTTGCTGGCCATTGTCATATCATTTTCTCGGCGAATATTAGGCTGACTTTATTCTGTTCATCAATAAATTGCCATCTGCATGAAAAACACTTTCCGGTTTAAAGAGTACTCTCCAAAGCGTTCAACAGGTACAAAAATAATTGATTAAAACACATTTATTAATGGTTCTCGACTAAGAATATAAATTCGTGGCGCCTGTTCCGCATTCAGTCGCCCGTCCCACGGGATTCTTCAGTAATTTTTGATTTATGCATTGTCAATAGACTCCCTCGCATTTCTCCCAACTGAATCACGCGACATTCCGGAATCTTTGCCCTGGGATCGTATGGACATGATCTTATTTGGGAATTGCTGTCAGCCTGCTGGCACGACACGTGAGCCGTGTGGAGGATAAACCGGCTCCTTCCCATCTCGCAAACATTCTATCTCGTAACCTATTTTGAATGAGTGATACAGTCAGCTCTTAAAAATTACATCATACGTACATCGTCAGCATAAACAGGTTCACCGATGGACGCAGGACTCCCCCTTGTGAGCGTTTTTATCATAATGGGGACAATGCCCATAATCCTCACTCTGACCAAGGTGAGGTGCTTTTGTCTCGAAATCTTAAGAGGAAGCTTGTGCGTGTGTGCAATATCCATCGAAGAAGTACTAGGTAACTACCTTATGCAATGAACAAGGCCATTATTCATTTAATCCATGTAAAGACCAAGATTAATTACATGTCTGCAGTTTTGAGTAAGTAGTATTAGTCCAGATTAAGGAAACACGATTGATCCCATTCAGAGTGTTATATCCGTGCCTGCATAGGGGATCCCCGTAGCTTGGGTATTCCCACTCGTAAGTGCAGGTTCGATTAGGGAAAAACCCGGGCACCAAAGCTGTACTTAGACCAGACCAATTGCACGGTGCATTTCCCGGAAACTGCACTTACCTACTTACTACTTCTACTTACTACAACTAGTACTCATCCTATTCTAGGAATGAAAGTAACTCTGTCTGAGTCTTGCTGTGTGGTGCCGGTCTTGAATTTGCAAAATCCCAACTCTTCCCGCGGGTTTCGTAAGAGGCGACTAAAGGATATACACCAGGGGGGGGGGGGGGTCAGCAGCGCCCCTTGCAAAACAATTCTACAACCGAAATGCGAATGCGAACGATTCTACACCGACCCAAAACCCATTGCGTGGGGATTATGGGCATGAGTTGAAAAAGAAAAGGTGCTTATCAGGCGGAGGCCTGCGTCTAGCAGTGGACCAATATAGTCTGTTGAGGGTGAGGTCTGTCTGTCACCTTATCACACCTTAACGGCTGAACGGATCTTAATGAAATTTGGCAGGGCGGTAAATGGTATATCAGGGATGGACGTAGGCTACTATACTGTTATTATATTTTTTTTATTTGCATTTGATGGCTTTCATATCTTCGCGGCCATGATAGACCTATTGTGATCGCATAGGCTACTAGAAAAGCATGCGAAGCCGAAGGCGGAAGCTGGTACTTATTACAAAGTCGAAAGTTTGTGAGATGTTTTGGGCGAAGGAACGCCAAAAGCACTGAATGCAAAGGAATGTTACACGTATAGGTTTTGGACCAAGAATAACACAAAGACTAAGTTTATCCCGGAAAAACGCATGCAATGCCGCAGGCAGAAGCTGTTGGTATATATTTGCCAGCTTAGTTTTGTTTTTTATTTTTATTAAATAAATAAATAATGCTGGACAATTCACATACCATTATCTAGCCCCAAGCTAAGCAGAGCTTGGGTTATGGGTACTAGATAACTGATATACTTAATACAATACACTACATAGATAGATATTTTTTAGTATACATAGAAAACACCCAGACCAACGGAACAAATTTCTGCAGATCGTACACAAATTTACTATCTATAAAAACCTTGAGCAAAATCGAAAGCTTTTGCAAAAAACTCTAGTTAAAGCTTTTCGCTTATAAAACTACATACTTTCTGCGGTATAAAACTCATCCTTTCAGAGGTAGAAATGAAAGGTATTTTGCTTGATGGAAATGGCCTCTTAAGATTTCATTTCCATCATCAAATAGCAAACACCAGTGTTTGGATATCTGGAACCAGATTTTACATATCGCACATAGAGCTACCTGGGTACCGCTTACTCACAGGTATATAGCTTAAGGTTTTTGTGATTAAAGTGCGTATACTATTGATATTATTTGATTTTCTGAATAGCTTAATTCAAGTGGAGGAAACACCGGTGTCTTGATTCTAGATCGATTGCTGTCATTAATGTATCTACTTTATAATTTTACACGCGTTCCAGACTAGGAGGCTATATATTTTGAAAGAATAAAAGTACGAATCATTTATACTTATCTAAAAACTTTTTTTTATATCTGGCAGAAGCCTTTATTCACAAAGAAAATTACAATCAAATAATATAAATAAATTAGAACAAACTAAATTAAAACAATTAAAACAAACGTAATTCTACAAACTTAATATACTACCAGATCTCTAGACTTCCTAGAGCGACCTGTAGTACCTAAGATACTACAGGTACCTACCTCATGGTAACCATAAGATTTCATGTCATGTAATTAGAGACAGCAATTGCTTGTGAATCAGCCCACTGCTTGGCCAATAATAATAAAATCGTTTATTTCTGAAAGTCTTACAAATAACATTGGTAAAATAAATTTCTGTTTTAGACCTATTACTCCATAATAATAAGTTTAAAGACATTCGATGATACGAGTAATCAAATCTTGATCTGATATCTGTAAGTTGCCGGCACGTTTCGATAGCAGATGATTCATAATTCAGACAGGTGCAAACGTGCAGGTATATGTAATCACTTTCACTCGAAGGGCTCGTGCGTTATTACCGTCAATCTCACCTTCACAAATCTTCAATACTCAGTTCAAAAATCCTACATATTTTTTGGATACAAAGAGGTTACGAAACCAAAGAAACATTGATATCAAATATTTTACAACACTGGTCCTACTATCATCGGAGTAAATTGCAGAATTTCAAAACACTAAAAGTTGTTTTGAGAGCTTTCATTCATTTCATTTGTCTCTCGTCCATTTTCGGACTCGATTTAGTGATTGATTGCATTGTTGGTGTATGTTATTTTATTATTATCAGTTTTTGTTAAGTTTTTAAGCATAAATGTCTTTATCGTCATAAAATTGGATTCTAGAACTGAGAAAGTTACTTATGAGAGCCTTAGAGGTTTTAAAGTAATCTTATTATTTTAAAGTAGCTCAGTAAAATACAGTAAATATAATAATTATTAAATATAATAATGTATACCTAAGCTTTTTCTGCAGGATTGCAGAAGCTTTAACGAGGCAATATTTATTTTAACATAAAGCCATAAAGTTATTGGCTATGACTGATTAATCAAACTCTTGCAATGAATGTTCTCAATCTTCAGGCGACTTCCGTCACCTGTTTAACCAGCAACAACTAGTTCGAACTAGTTCCTCCAATAACACATTTCAACCCCAAATAATTTAACTATCTACTTCTGTTATATCTTACATATCTAATGTTTGGTTATGTCGTGTGTGTTGTATGATAAGTTTTTTTAAATGGCTCCAATAAAATACATATGTTCCTAAACAATCATGCGATTTGACATCATTCAGGCTATCAATAATAATCACTATTTTTAGGGTTGAATACATATCACTTATTTTATCTAGGAGGAAAAATCAGATTTTGCAATCGAGTTTCTTTGAAAATAATACAAACATACCTACATCCAGCGAGTTTCGCCCACTGGCTGTCTGTCAAATCTCGGATCATCCAGCATTATTAGTTAGTCGTTGACGTTCTATGATTTGTTTGGGTGCTAGTCTGAGAGTCGCTGACTCGTCATGACATCGCTCTCTTCAGTCCCTGGTGCTTTCTGCTCTTGGTTGGTTCCCTATCTATCAAGTATGTAATGTACCTATAGGTAAGTTACTTACTATACACCTAAATAACTGCCAATTATTATTCCAATTTATCGTAACGCCATTTGGTCTTATGAACTAAAGTGACAAGTACTTCACTCGTAACTGAACTCATAAAAAATAGACGCATTTTATATACTTGTAACAATCATTCATTATGGTATTCTCTTTTTCCTCCCGACCAAGCTAAATTTCAGTCCGATTTCGTGGACACCGTTCAGACGTTTAAGCGTGAAAGGTAACATACCTACATACTATGTCTACAAACGTCTGAACGGTGTCCACGAAATCGGACTGAAATTTAGCTTGGTCGGGAGGAAAAAGAGAATACCATAATGAATGATTGTTACAAGTTTACATACTTTCGTTTTATAATATTGGTACCTAGTACACGGGCAATGGACGGGATGTGTGTTTTACTAACATACCTGGGTAAAAGGAAATTGAATAGAAAGAAAAAGAAAAAAAGAAAATATTTTTATAATGAATGTTATTATAAAAATACGGTAGCTATAATTACAATAGTAGCTTCTCTGCTCATTGAGTCACTCTGTAGTCTACACTATACATTGGAAATGATTACGTATGCAAAACAAGCGTATGTACTGAAAAACTTTTCAGATTTTCAGTATTAGCGGGAGTGACTTTTCAAAGGAACCTTTGCACGCTACGGCCGTGTCGTGTGAGTGTGAGACATAATTTTTTTAATTACATTCACATAGGTAAATGTCTCCTAAAGCCGTTCCGCTGAGAAAGTCTACTTATACAAGAGTTATGAGGTATATTTTAGTTATACCCCGCAAAAAGAAAAGTTAAGTTCATAGCCATGCGTAGATTGAGGTGTACAACAGGTTACCAGATTTTATCAAAGAGGCTGCTAACAATGGTATATTTAAGCACCGCCTAAAACGCTGGCTTATCGAACAAACTTTCTATAGTTTTGACGAGTTCATAGGCTCAAAATGACATTTCATTACCTATTTAATTATAATTGATTGAATGATTTTTATTATTAAAATCTATCTTATAGATAAATATTTAATATTATTTTATTTTGTTGTGTTTGTAGCTACAATTTATATCATTGTTTAGCCTAGGTATAATCTAAGTAAGTCTTAGATTTATCGACATTAATTAACATTATTGTTATAAATATAGAACTTTATTAGAATTTAGCCTGGAGGAAATCACTTCTAAGCTATAAGGCATTTTAAACACAATTGCGCATTTTGATTTTTGCTTTATTTTATATTATATGTGATGTACCTACAATAAGAAGTTATGTATTGTATTGTAAAGAGATATTACCTACTAGCAACAATTCAACAAAATGCAGCTATTTGCTTCGCCCCCACACATGCCGATGCACACAAAATACCTTTTGCATGAATAAATTCTCACAAAGTAACGATTGATATTCTTATTTATGAAGAAGTTGTGGCCCACTTCGCTGTCCAACCAGCAAGCATGCACCCCGAGAATATTCATCATTCAAGTGGAAACAACATCGGCTGAAGGCGTAAGCGTGAGTAACGAGTCTGTTCTGTAGATAATCTACTAAAATTATTTGGAATGTACAGAAATATTTGGATGATTAGCTGGCTACTAGAATTAGTTTTATGTAAACAGGAATAATGTACTTCTTACCATACATTTACAAACGAACGTTACCTGCCGGGCAAGCGCCCTAAATATTGCACATAGGAAGTTTTACTGAATGAAAACATTCCTTTATTTTTTTAACTAAGTAAAACTGCATTCACATAATTTAAATATGAAAGTAATAATTATTCAAAATTTTGTAGAAGCATTTTACATATTTAAAAAAATAAAAGAATGTTTTCTTTCAATGAAACTTTCTATCTGCAATATTTCGGGTAGGTAGGTACTTGCCGTCCAGGTTACGTTCGTTTGTATTTGTACCACCCTGTATTGTACCTTCGTCGTGGTTTCTGCCAGAGGTACCTTATTGTCATGGTAACACATACCCATATATTTGATGGTAAAAAAAGGTTATTGTTAATAAGGGCGTGATAAGATTCGTCAAGTGCAAGTTTTACGCGCGCCCGAGGGTTTCGAACTTTTTTTTTTTCGAACTTTTCTACAGTTGGAGACATCGCTCCCTGATGAATGTCTAAAACCAGTTGGTTCTGAAATGTATATTGTAAGCAATATACATTTCAGATGGTTCACTCTGCAATCTTTGGAGATAGGGGGAGGGCGTTTACGGTTTTTTTAGTTTATAATTTGACCTTTTCTAAGTGTAGGTACATTTATTGTATTTATGGAAATAAAGAATTTTCGATTAAGATTTTTCGTTTTTCGATTTTTTTCAAATTATATCGAAAGTATAATCAAAAACTGTTTTGAAAAGCCAATACCTTCCATTTGATAACACATTTAACCTTATTATATTTCTTAAAATTTCGATATCACAATAATAATTATTATTTGTAAGTAGGATCTAGGTACTAAAAATTTCTACACTCTTTTTTTGATTTTTCTCTTTTGATACTATAGATAGCAATTTCAAAGTCACTCGTACCTGCCTACATAAACGTACCTACCTACCTACTAGATGAGCATTTGCTTGCATGCATTTAAATGCCAAGCAATATTTTTCCGTAAGTTGGTATGGTAGGTACAATATTTGATAGGCAATTAAAATGTTAAATTTCCTGAAAACGTGACGTAGGTACCTAAATCAATAACGTAAACTCATATCTAATCGTAATCATTGATAATTTAGCGTAAATTGTAATTAATCACTGATATTTACTCATAAGAGTCATAAAACTAAAGTTTGTAAAATGGAAAATCCATATTTTACCTACACGTGCCAAATGTTACCTACCTATAAGGAGACGTCGATACCTATCGTTTTGGTGATTCTTTACCGGATATTTTTTTTGCAATTTCCCCTTTAGTAACAGCAACCGAAGTCGTTGGTGCAAAAATAGAGTTAAATTTTTTGAAAAATCGGTTGGATTACTTATTTAAAAAAACCTAAATACTTAAGTACCAGTTTTTGTTTTCTCATAAATCGAGGCCATGGCTCCTTTCACGTGTTTTCAAACTCTCACGGTCTCGGATTTGACCATCCACTCCCATCTCAACAAGCCATCCTGTAACCACTACATAGTCATAGATCCAATTCTTTGCATCTCTGCGCAAAAACGATGAGTGCATTCATGATAGGTAATGCAATGTGTAGGTAATGTGTGTGTTCCTTTCACAATATCACCTGTGCTCTGCCTGCCGACAGCATGACTAATAAATAACACTAGATACATTATAATTACCTATTAATTACCAGTGTGCAGTCAAAACAATACCGGTCAGCTGTTCAATAACAAACCTATTATTAGAAGCACTTGGAGTTGATAGCGAAATGAATACCTACTCGCGAAATTTCACAAGAAAAGAAATCTCGGATTGTCAAAATAACTTTTTCGAAGTTTGGTACCTACCTTTAGTATTTGAAATTTTGTATTAAAAGTGCGAAACTTTCGGCGCGCGTAACACTCGAACTTGACGGATCTTGTATTTCATATAAGACGCCCTGAAATAACACGGGTCACATTCTAAAACCGATATCAAGACAAAAGCAAAACGTGGCGTGATCCATCGTTACGGTAGGATATAATTAGACAACATTTTAAACTAGGTAGCTTCTCTCTGCGGCTTCAGCAGAATAAAAAGTAGCATACCTAAATGTTATTTCAGAACCAGATCTAAATGTGTGATCAAAACTCCATCCCGATCCATTCAGTACTTTTGGCGTTGTCTTCGAACAAACGTTACGCATTCTTCACAACGGCACAAACTTTCGCCTATGGCCTTTAAACATATAAGTAGGACTAAAGTCATAAATAACGGGATATTTACCATGATTTGAGTTTTGAGCTTTCCAATATTTTCCTTTACAAAACTCAAATCATGGTAAATATCCCGTTATTTATGACATTATGACTTTAGTGTTAATAACCATGATGGATTTAAAAGTTATTTACTCGTAAGTAGGATGCCAAAGTTTTAATTGAATGCTTGCATGGTTGATTGTTACATCTTTCTTCACCTTTATGTTTCTTTCTGTATCTCTATATTTTTCCACCTTATCTCAATACTAGCGACCCGCCCCGGCTTCGCACGGGTGCAACGCTGATACTAAATATACTACAGAATCGGGCCCCCGGCCGGTACCGCCGCAACCGCTATGTCCCTGCATTTTAAATCTGTTATTTTCGAAAATATTCATTAAAATTACATGCTGTAAAAGGCCATATTGATTTTATTAAATGCACAATTTACCTATTTAAGGTACTTAATTGGATAAGGTTTAAAGCTGTATGTAATGCATAAAAAAGATTCTTAAATAAGCCGTTATTTCTCGAAAAAAGTAAAGGATAAAAATGGTTATTGTGGGTTATCCCTAAGAGACTTAAAATATACCTTCGCGGACTTTTTTGTAGAATTTTTGGTGGTGTACAATACTGTAGTACATTATTTTGAGCTATCTTGTAGGGTTCAGCCAGCGTTTGCAGTGTAAGCGCAAAAAATGTGTTTATTTACGACATCACATTAGAAACCTCTAAAACTATCAGTATTTCTCTACTTTATTATGCATAAAAACCTTTCTCTTGATACACTCTATCTAATAAAAAAATCGCATTAAAATCCGTTGCGTAGTTTTAAAGATCTAAGCATACATAGGGACCGACATACAGGCAGGAAGCGACTTTGTTTTATACTATGTAGAGATGTAGAGATACCTACCTAACCTAGTAAGCGCATCGCAAATGGGAAAATCTTAATAATTTGGTGATTGTTACTTTTTGATGCATAAGGGTCCGGCGACGGATGAATTTCCTATACAAACGTAATACCAAAATTATTTGTAATTTGAGCATATTTTCACCATGGTCTACTATTATTTGTATTAAAATAGTATTGCAAAATACCTTTCTGAAATGAAATTAAACCGAATCGCATTTTTACATTAGAGAATGAATGTTTTCTTAGTATTTGTGTAGATAAGTATTTTGAAAAAAACTTGTGGCAGGAACCTAAATAAATACTATTCTAATACAAATAATAGCAAACCATGCTGAAAATATTCTCAAATAACAAATCATTTTGGTACTACGTTTGTATGGGAAATTCATCCGTCGCCGGACCCTTAAACTACTGAGCAGATTGCGCGTAGCTTTACTTAGCTGGATCTGTAATAATAATAACAACGTAGAGGCTATTTTATATTCCCGGATAAACGCGTGCGCGCTCGCAGGTAGAGTAGACGCTTGTCGTTGTCAAGTTGAGGCTTCAACAATGAATCAGCCGGTGTGATCGACGTAGCATTTAATGGCAATACCCTCCTAATTTCTATTAGTCACTTTGGAATTCCCTATTCGAAAGAAATGTTGAACGAGGTAGTCATGTAGAGATAACAAACGCATCGGTGATTATTAGTTGCATAATGTTCATAGGAATAACAGATGAGACCAAGCCATTCATGATATAATTTTTTTGTTAAATACGAAGACAAAAATTGAAAAAGTACACCTACCTACATTCAAAGTTAATCATGCATGTCGTGTATGTGATGTAAGCAAAGTCCTTTTGTTATTCATAGCTGTAAGTTTTCTTAAAATTATTATAATAAAATAAATAATTTCGAACCCCATAGCACTTCGACAAAATAACTAAAATCAAGTCATATTTTAATAACGATCGTTGACAGTCATGCCATTTCATGCCATTTACTATCTAAAATTCAAAAGTAAAAAAAAGTTTCTCACTTTAAAAATTGACATTTAAAATTGCTTCAAGCGTGAAATTCCTATATTATTAATTGATTTGAAATCTCTACGAGTATAATATTTAAATTTTCTAGGGAGATTTTGATTGCGACATGAGATGTCATAATTATGAAAAATGAAATGAGCCTTAGGTAATAAAATTCTTCACTGTTGGTTTGTCTATTCATTTGCCTTCTCTATTTCAGCCACTGAAGGCGTCACTGCGCGAGCTTGACTCACTTTCCTAGAAGTAGGCAAACTTTACAAACCATTAAGAGCTTACCTGCTTGGTTTGGTTGATTTGGATTAAGTATGTTAGATTAGGCTGACTCACCAGCAGTTTCTTTGGGATGTTTGCCCTGTTATTTGTTTGCGCTTTTGACAGTTTTTCATAATCACTGTGATTTGCATATTTTCTTGTGGGCATGACTTCGTACTGATATCGGTGTTCGTGTGTCAATATTTATATTGGAATACGATTAGGTATAGCTTTTGGTAATTTCTAGGCAGTTCTATCTATAACTGTGGAATAGAGAACAAAAAGTAGATTCAGGGGATACGTTGCGGAAATTCATTTTAAAGATTTCGTGCGTTTCTCTGTTATAATTGTAATCCAACAAAATGCGATTCGCTTTATCTCATCGACACTTAGGTTGAGCGTAAGTGACTTGGCATTTTCATAGCACTACACTCTTTTTACAAGCTTTTATTTAACTTGCTATTTAAGTAACTATGTTTGTACGGGTGGAATCTTGCAACTCAATTTTGAAGCAGATATTTTCAACCGATGGAGCTGAAATTTTGTATACACGTTTAATTTGGATGACAATGCATTAAAAGTTTGTTTTTAAAACAGGTATTTTAAAATATTAAAACTTATTTTAGTACCAACCTATTCCGGATAGGTCTATTCTATGAGTATGAGTGTAGTTAACTCGCTCACATCCGTACTGAGGTCTATGAGTGTTAGAGACATTATTATCCTTACCTACACCCTTTTATCTTTGCTGATCCTGAAATCTAATTGCGTATACTACGTCACATCCACAAAAAAATAACATTCACGCCCGTGGGTCGTGCGTGTGAATCGTGCTACGATGTTGTGTTTGTGTGCTTCACAAATTAACGCAATGAAAATAATTCAAACACATCGTTGTCGCTAACAATTTACAGTTTTGGGCTGTGACTCAAAATGATAACATCTCTATGTCCATAGTAGGTTATGGATAGGTGTAGGTAATAGTAGTTTGTATGGGTAAGCCAGATTTTGAAGGTCCCCGTTGATTCATCTCTTGGCTTACATTGATTTTATTTTTCTCTTCTAAGAGAGCAACCATAAATCTTAAGAAAAAGCTTCCATCAGAGCTTAAGTCAGATGCTAAGCAGATAAATGTCTGAAGTAGGTACTATGTTAGAGTTACATGAAGGTTTAATAATAACCAGATTGGTCAAGCGCGAGTGTAACTCGCGCGCCGCTTCGAACGTTTGTTAATTACCTATCTATACTAATAGGTACTGAAGGTACCGGTTAGAAGCTTCTACAACGAATACTTACCTAAAAAAAGTAGGTACCAACCATAGAGCTACAATTCAATGGTACTAAACTACATTGCAGTTGGATCGCTCTGCATACTTCGGCAACAAGGGGGTAACGGTAAATTTTTCAACTTTTTCAAGATATTTCTTAAAATTATGGTAATTATTATTTAATTACAGAAATTTTCAAAAACTGTTTTGAAATGTACAAACTGATTTGATAGCCCACTCGGTGAGGAGCCTGCCTTTTCAAAATTTTTCCTCCCCTTTTTGAACATTTTTGAAAAGTGTCCCTCAGACTGGCAAAAAGCCGACTCCCGGCAATATTCGAAAACACACTGACTTCTCTTAATTTTTCCTGTAATATTATAGACCCACATCTACAAACGCTCCATACATTTCAGATGGATCGCTCTGCAAACTTCGGAAACATGGGTTATTCGACTTTTTTTCAAAAAAGTACTTGGTCTTGGGTCGTACTAGGTTCTGGGTCTTGTAGGTCTAGTTAGACCTACAGAAATATAAAAAACTATTTTGAAATGTTAATATACATATACATACATAATTGAAACCTCACTTGACAGGGTCTCTTTTAAAATTTCAACAACACAATTTAAATGGAAAATTTTCATTTTCCATTATTTTTTCTTTGATTCGAAGTCAACAGGAAGTACCCTATAGGTTTTGTGTGCATGTGATTCCCTTGGAAATTTCAAAATGTTCGGACATAAACGGCTGTACTTTTGAGTGCGTTGACTTATATTATAAGTTTTATTTATCGCGGCTCCAAGAGGTTACGGACTTAAGTATTTGACGTTAATTTCAACTCGATACGTCCACACGTACTTGACAAAAGAGGGTTGACAGACGGACAGACAGATGGACAACAAAATCCTATAAGGGTTCCTTTTTTCATTTTGAGGTACGGAACCCTAAAAAGGACAGACAAGCGAGACGTTTGTGTCGAAGCCCGTAGCGGGTGAAGGTCCACCTGCGACGCAAGAGGTTGCGGGTCCGATTCCCGCCTCAGTAAAAATGTATGCACGATCTGCATCTGCAGACCGGAAGAAGCCTGCTCTACCTTCAGTGGTAGAGATGGCAGAGGATATTTAGAATCGACCGAATGAAGTAAAACCATGAGATTTTACTTAGATATTCGAAATTTAGTACCTAATGCTTTTCCCATTACGATATTGGCTCTTTTCCTTGTCGCCGATTCTAAATGACGCCCGTTTAAATGATACCCATAGGTAATTACGTGGATAAGTAGTTACGTAGGCATGTATGTAACCTACCATATAAAGGTAATTCTGCTTACGCACGGAGTTGCAGGTAATTTCCCATACTTTCCTGCCCTTGGATTTTTATGCAGTTATGCGGTTTGGTAATTCCGGTCTAATAATAGTAACTTACCAACAACAACAAAGCTAGACACAACTAAAACCGGTCCGTGGTGTAACGAGGCCCAATAGGTTTTAAAAAAATTATCCAAGCGTCTGGTCAAAGCGTCTCTGGCGCAGTGCATCAGCATTGCCACAAAGGTGAGGAGGCCCCCCTTTTGTACAAATTTCTTTTTACAAACTTCTCTATATTTTTCCTGTAAATACCTATTCATATTTACAAAAGAACGCTTTCAAAAATGGTCCAAAAGGGGGGGTTTGATTTTAAAAGGTTGGATACCTCACCGAGTGGGTTATCAAATGAAAGGTTTTGCACGTTACAAAACATTTTTGAAATTTCTGTAGAGTACTCACTTTTTGAAATATTTTGAATAAAGTCAATAAATCTCCAAAGTACATATGCAGAATTGCAGAGCGATCCATCTAAAATGTAGTTTGGTAAGTACCTACCTACTATTTTTAGGTAGGTATTCAAATTCATCAAATATAGCTTATATAGCGATGTCTCCAACCGCGGTACCTATATTACATGTATGTATAATCGACAAACGTTCGAAAGAAACCCTCGGCGCGCGAGTTACACTCGCACTTGACGTTCTTATTTATTAAGTTATCTTGCTTATCTTCAAAAAGGTACAGAATTTATAAAATTTGGGTTTATTTAGCTGTTGTTATGTGTTGCCGGCTTAGAATATATGCTCCACCCCAATTCTTCCGCGGGTTTCATAAGAGGCGACTAAGGGATATCTACCGGAGGCGGCAGCAGCGCCTCCTTCAGAATAATTCTACCACCGAACTTATGGGCATTAAATTAAAAATTGAGTCGGTCGCAATACCGAACACCCTGTATACAATACCCACAGTAGATATAGTAGGTACCTAAGTTTTGAATGAATTAGCAGTTTACATTCGCATCATCCTGTGGTATGCTAATTGGCATGTGCCATGTTTATGATAATGTAATGAGTATTTACTGAAATCATTAGCTACGATTCATTTTCTAGCTCTAATCACCCTTTTACTACGTGTTACACTTACTCCACAAACGACCTTACTGGTTTCATTCATAAGTCTGTATCAATGCAACCTTTACCACCAATCAAATCTCTACTCTATTCTAACGGGCGAAGGCCAAAAACATAATGACTATAGAGTAGAGATTTTTCGAACTAATCTGTGCTAAAGTGATTCCAAAGTCTATTTTAACTGGAATAAGAGTGATATTCGAGGTGACCGAGTGGGACACACGTGCGACAAGCGTGCCAAAATGGTTATGCGGGCGCGTGGCGGGTTATCTTATCGCGCAGACAGATGTGCGGATATCCGAACCAATTAATTTGCTGTAGGAAGTCCCCATAATTCAAAAATCAAATTTCACTACTTTCGAACCAAATGTTAATGGTTGAAATGTCGTAAAATTTTACAAAATCAGTTTTATATTAGGTACCTACTTTACCCTGGCTAATATGTGGCTAATATATTTTCTCACTTATAAAAAAACGCGCGCCGTAGGTGTATGTATTTTCATTGATGTCATTTGTGTAAAAGAGGAATAGTATCGGTCCAGCCCAGGACCCTGAGACACACCCACTAATTTCATTAGATTTAGTGTATGAAATTAGGAATTAGGTACGTACCTTATTGTAATTATATACTTCATGGACAACATGTGATCAAATGTTCTCATCAATAAAATGAATCAGCAGTAGAGGTTATCGACTCATAGATAATAGGTACTGTAGTTAGGTATTTTTATATTGAACAGTGTCCTAATAAAGTTGTGATGCTCCCAATAAAGTTTTATTTCCGAGTATAGGTACCTAGGTAGGTACCTGAAAAATAGGTATTTTTCAGTATTTTTATTGCAAGACAAAAATATTACAAAGTTTTGTAAGTTTTCCCTGACCTATTGTAGTGTTTGTACTGCAAAACCGTAAAAACAGTTTAAAATTTAGGGATCCGAAGTAGTTTTAATTTTTTTTAGTACAATCATTAAATAATCGATTTTTGTCTATAATTTTAACTGTGCAATCCAATTTATAGTAGTCTTCATGAGTATGAGAAGGTAATGGATAGTTCTGAAGTTCAGATAACATTCAATTTATATAAATATATATAAACTAGCTGTACCCGCGACTTCGTTCGCGATTGACATACCTGCCGACTAATTAAGTTCACATTTAACCATAGTTTCTCTCATGTTATGAAACGCCGTGAAAAAAAACTTCGATGCCCAGAATTGGACCTGTTACACTTCTAACATAAGTATCTTTATTTAGGTACCTAGTTAAAAATCGTGTAGAGTCTACGGGGGATAGTATGTTGTCATCTTCAATCCCATTCTTTATCCACACGACTTTTAGCTACGACTCGGCCAGCGTCAGTGTTAAGAAGTGTCCTACTCGTTTCACTTCTTACTCATGGTTCCGTTCAGCTGGGGCCCTATTCTGCTAAACTAATCGCTCCACTATGACAGGGGTATCGTCAAAGAATGACACGTTTTGGTATTCTACCTTAGATGAAAGAAATTATGATGAATGCAGATGGAGAGACGCGCGTCAAAGTGTCAAGTTTGAAACTATTAATTTATCTCGCACGCACTATCTGGAGTTTTATTAATCTAAGGATTATATGTGATGATTCTGCGACGATTCCATTGTCATAGTGAAGCCATTTTATTACAGAATTGGGCTCCTGATCCATTTGACTGGTCCGTAATTTTTTTTTTTGTTAGTAGGAAGGCTCAGTTGGTTGTTTACCACAGTAAAAATATTTTTCTAGTTAGTTTAATTGGACCACTTACTCCAACCAAACTTTGGTGGTACAGTTAACTGTACCAGCTAAACCACCAAATATCATGTCCATGAATATCGCATGGACCATTTGCACATTTTACCTACTTTGCCTGAAATAGGCATTGACAGAAGCTATTATTCACAAAGAAAATTATAATATATTTTAGTATTTACAATTGAAACAATTGAGCTAACTGCAGACTGTTGCAAACAATCTACAGGTAGCTCAACTGATCCATATCAATACCAGTCGGAAGCGTCCCCAAGACGCTGGCTGCATTGGCATTGACGCACTCATTAGTAAGGTTCCTATCTACTTAGGTAGGAACTTTACTAATGGGTGCGTCTTGGAAAAATATATAGATAGGAACTTACCTGCCTACCCTTTATCTACCGATATTTTTCTTCAATCTACAGATTATTTCTTCAATCTATTAATTTTCTACTTGACTGTCTACTGATTTAGTCAAATTCGATCTTGCAACACTGTTTCTAACAAAAAGAATGCATGAAATAGGACGACGCGAAATAAGAAAACATTTTGACTTTTATCCCCTCTCCCAAAAGAACCGTGCCTACTGATATCCCAGATAAAATGCATCCTATGTTCCCTCGTAGTATGAGCCTAAATCATGCCAAGTTTAATTTGAATTCATTCAGTAGCATATTTTTACTTTCATCCCAAGGGAACAGCACTGATTCCGGGATAAATAGTAATGCTCATGTATTCAACATTCTGTACTTTATGCGTGATGCGCGACCCAAGAATTTAACTTTTATCCCCCTCCACGGGGAACCTTACTGAATTCCGGTATAAAATGTATCTTTCCCCGTCGTATGAACTCAAATCGACCGACCGGCCGACTTCCATTCGAATTCATTCAGTAGTTCCGTAGTGATGCGCGGTTAAAGAATTTTACTTTTTCCTCTCTCCCAGGGGAACCTTACTGAATTCCAAGATAACATGTATTCCATGTCCTTCCTTGTAGTATGAACTCAAATCGTGCCAGGTTTCATTCCAACTCATTTCGCAGTTTTGGCGTGATGCGCGGTTAAAGAATTTTACTTTCATCCTCTCTGCCAGGGGAACCTTACTGAATTTAGGGATAAAATGTATCCCCTGTCCTTTCTGGTATTATGAACTCAAATCGTACTAATTCAGTCCCAACTCATTCAGCAGTTTCGGCGTGATGCACGGTGAAAGAATTTTACTTTCATCCCTTCTCCCAGGGGAACCTTACTAAATTTCGGGATAAAATGTATCTTTCCTCGTAGTATGAACTCAAATTGTGCCGAGTTCTATTCGAATTCATTCAGTAGTTCCGTCGTGATGCGCAGTTATAGAATTTTACTTTCATCCCCTCTCCCAGGGAAACCTGACTTAATTCCGGGATCAAATGTATCCCATGTCCTTCCTTGTAGTATGAAATCAAATCATGCTAGGTTTCATTCCAATTCATTCAGCAGTTTCGGCGTCATGCGCGGTGAAGAAATTTTACTTTCATCCCCTCTCCCAGGGGAACCTGACTGAATTCCGGGATGAAAAGTATCCTATGTCCTTCCTCGTAGTATGACCTAAAATCGTGCCGAGTTTCATTTCCATACCTTCAGTAGTTTCGACGTGATGCGCGTTTAAGAAACAGACAGACAGACAGACAGACAGACAGACAGACAGACAGACAGACAGACAGACAGACAGACAGACATGAATGAAAAAAATTACAGTTTTGGCTTCAGTATCGTTAATAGAGAGCCCTCCAAAAAAAAATTTCAAAATATCTTCAATGTACAGAATTGGACCTGTTACAGTTTTATTATAAGTACTAGCTGTACCCGCGACTTCGTTCGCGATTGCCTCACCTGCCGACTAATTAAGTTCACATTTAACCATAGTCTCTCATATTATGAAACGCCGCCGTGCAAAAAATCGTGTAGTGTCTACGGGGGATAGCATGTTGTCATCTTCAATCCCATTCTTTATAAACACGACTTTTAGCTACGACTCGGCCAGCGTCAGTGTTAAGAAGTGTCATACTCGTTTCACTTCTTACTGATGGTTCCGTTCAGCTGGGGCCCTATTCTGCTATACTAATCGCTTCACTATGACAGGGGTATCGACACAGAATGACATGTTTGGGTATTCCACCTCAGATGAAAGAAATTATGATGAATGCAGATGGAGAGACGTGAGTCAAGTTTGAAACTATTAATTTATCTCGCACGCACTATCTGGAGTTTTATAAATCTAAGGATTCTACGTGATGATTCTGCGACGATTCCATTGTCATACTGAAGCAATTGTAATGCAGAATTGGGCTCCTGATCCATTTGACTGGACCACCGTAATTTTTTTTTCGTTAGTAGGTGTACACTGTTGGCTGTGTACCACAGTAAAAATATTTTTCTGTGGTCTAGTTAGTTTAATTGGACCACTTACTGCAACCAAACTTCGGTAGTACAGTTAACTGGACCAGCTAAACCACCATACCTATATCATGTAAGGTAGGAATCTAACTTATTTTTCCAAGACGCCTTAGTAGGTAGGAACCTAGCTAATGGGTGCGTCTTGGAAAAATACATAGATAGGAACTTACCTACCCTTTATCTACAAATTTTTTTCTTCTAACTACAGATTATTTCATCAATCTACTGATTTTCTACTCGACTTTCTACTGATTTAGTCAAATTCGATCTTGCAACACTGTTTCTAACAAAAAGAATGCATGAAATCGGACGACGCGTAGACCCGTCGTGATGCGCGGTTAAAGAATTCCACTTTTTCCTCTCTCCCAGGGGAACCTTACTGAATTCCAGGATAAAATGTATCCCATGTCCTTCCTTGAACTCAAATAGTACCAATTCAGTCCAACTCATTCAGTAGATTCGGCGTGATGCGCGGTGAAGGAATTTTACTTTCATCCCTTCTCCCAGGGGAACCTTACTAAATTCTGGGATAAAATGTATCTTTCCTCGTAGAATGAAATCAAATTATGCCGAGTTCCATTCGAATTCATTCAGTTGTTCCATCGTGATGCGCAGTTAAAGAATTTTACTTTCATCCTCTCTCCCAGGGGAACATGACTGAATTCCGGGATGAAATGTATTCCATGTCCTTCCTTGTAGTATGAAATCAAATCGTGCAAGGTTTCATTCCAACTCATTCAGCACTTTCGGCGTCATGCGCGGAGAAGAAATTTTACTTTCATCCCCTCTCCCAGGGAAACCTGACTGAATTCCGGGATAAAAAGTATCCTATGTCCTTCCTCGTGGTATGACCTAAAATTGTACCGAGTTTTATTTCAATACCTTAAGTAGTTCCGTCGTGATGCGCAGTTAAAGAATTTTACTTTCATCCCCTCTCCCAGGGAAACCTGACTGAATTCCGGGATAAAAAGTATCCTATGTCCTTCCTCGTAGTATGACCTAAAATCGTGCCGAGTTTCATTTCAATACCTTCAGTAGTTTCGACGTGATGCGCGTTTAAGAAACAGACAGACAGACAGACAGACAGACAGACAGACAGACATGAATGAAAAAAATTACAGTTTTGGCTTCAGTATCGATAACAGAGTGCCCTCCAAAAAAAATTTTCAAAATATCTTCAATGTACAGAATTGGACCTGTTACAGTTTTATTATAAGTACTAGCTGTACCCGCGACTTCGTTCGCGATTGCCTTACCTGCCGACTAATTAAGTTCACATTTAACCATAGTCTCTCATATTATGAAACGCCGCCGTGCAAAAAATCGTGTAGGGTCTACGGGGGATAGCATATTGTCATCTTCAATCCCATTCTTTATCCACACGACTTTTAGCTACGACTCGGCCAGCGTCAGTGTTAAGAAGTGTCCTACTCGTTTGACTTACTCACAGCTGGGGCCCTATTCTGCTATACTAATCGCTCGCTTTACTATGATAGGGCTATCGTCACAGAATGACACGTTTTGGTATTCCACCTTGGATGAAAGAAATTATGATGAATAGGTACAGATGGAGAGACGCGCGTCAAGTTTGAAACTACATATTAATTTATCTCGCGCGCACTATATGGAGTTTTATTAATCTAAGGATTCTACGTGATGATTCTGCGACGATTCCATCCATGCGATGATCCATTTGACTGGACCACCGTAATTTTTTTTCGTTAGTAGGTAGGTACAGTTGGCTGTGTACCGCAATAAAAAATATTTTTCTGCGGTCCAGTTAGTTTAAATGGACCACAATAATTAATTAATTTTATTGTACTACCTACGTTTGGTTGGAGTAAGACTACAACCAAACTTCAGTAGTACTGTTAACTGGACCAGCTAAACCACCATATATCATGTAAGGTAGGAACCTAACTTATTTTTCCAAGACCCACCACCTTAGTAGGTAGGAACCTAACTAATGGGTGCGTCTTGGAAAAATAAATAGATAGGAACTTACCTACCCTTATCTACAATTTTTTTTCTTCAATCTACAGATTATTTCATCAATCTACTGATTTTCTACTCGACTTTCTACTGATTTAGTCATATTCGATCTTGCAACACTGTTTCTAACAATAAGAATGCATGAAATCGGACGACGCGTAGACCCGTCGCGTCGTGATGCGCGGTTAAAGAATTCTACTTTTTCCTCTCTCCCAGGGGAACCTTACTGAATTCCAGGATAAAATGTGTCCTTTCATGTCCTTTCTTGTAGTATGAACTCAAAACGTGCCAAGTTACATTCCAACTCATTACCTATGTAGTTTCGGCGTGATGAGCGGTGAAGGAATTTAACTTTCATCCCCTCTGCCAGGGCAGCCTTACTGAATTCCGGGATAAAATGTATCTTTCCTCACAGTACGAACTAAAATCACGCCGAGTTGCATTCGAATTCATTAAGTAGTTCCGTCGTGATGCGCGGTTAAAGAATTTTATTTTCATCCTCTCTCCCAGGGGACCTTACTGAATTCCAGGATAAAATGTATCCCATGTCCTTCCTTGAACTCAAATCGTACCAATTCAGTCCAACTCATTCAGTAGTTTCGGCGTGATGCGCAGTGAAGGAATTTTACTTTCATCCCTTCTCCCAGGGGAACCTTACTAAATTCTGGGATAAAATGTATCTTTCCTCGTAGTATGAACTCAAATTATGTATGCCGAGTTCCATTCGAATTCATTAAGTTGTTCCGTCGTGATGGGCGGTTAAAGAATTTTACTTCCATCCTCTCTCCCAGGGGAAAATTACTGAATTCCGGGATGAAATTTATCCCATGTCTTTCCTTGTAGTATGAAATCAAATCGTGCTAGGTTTCATTCCAACTCATTTAGCACTTTCGGCGTCATGCGCGGTGAAGAAATTTATTTTTATCCCCTCTCCCAGGGGAACCTGACTGAATTCCGGGATAAAAAATATCCTATGTCCTTCCTCGTAGTATGACCTAAAATCGTACCGAGTTTTATTTCAATACCTTTAGTAGTTCCGTCGTGATGCGCAGTTAAAGAATTTTACTTTCATCCCCTCTCCCAGGGAAACCTGACTGAATTCCGGGATAAAAAGTATCCTATGTCCTTCCTCGTAGTATGACCTAAAATCGTGCCGAGTTTCATTTCAATACCTTCAGTAGTTTCGGCGTGATGCGCGTTTAACAAACAGACAGACAGACAGACAGACAGACAGACAGACAGACATGAATGAAAAAAATTTCAGTTTTAGCTTCAGTATCGATAATAGAGCGCCCTCCAAAAAAAATTTTCAAAATATCTTCAATGTACAGAATTGGACCTGTTACAGTTTTATTATAAGTACTAGCTGTACCCGCGACTTCGTTCGCGATTGCCTCACCTGCTGACTAATTAAGTTCACATTTAACCATAGTCTCTCATATTATGACACGCCGCCGTGCAAAAAATCGTGTAGTGTCTACGGGGGATAGCATGTTGTCATCTTCAATCCCATTCTTTATAAACACGACTTTTAGCTACGACTCGGCCAGCGTCAGTGTTAAGTAGTGTCATACTCGTTTCACTTCTTACTGATGGTTCCGTTCAGCTGGGGCCCTATTCTGCTATACTAATCGCTTCACTATGACAGGGGTATCGACACAGAATGACACGTTTGGGTATTCCACCTCAGATGAAAGAAATTATGATGAATGCAGATGGAAAGACGTGCGTCAAGTTTGAAACTATTAATTTATCTCGCACGCACTATCTGGAGTTTTATAAATCTAAGGATTCTACGTGATGATTCTGCGACGATTCCATTGTCATACTGAAGCAATTGTATTGCAGAATTGGGCTCCTGATCCATTTGACTGGACCACCGTAATTTTTTTTTCGTTAGTAAGTAGGTACAGTTGGCTGTGTACCACAGTAAAAATATTTTTCTGTGGTCTAGTTAGTTTAATTGGACCACTTACTGCAAACAAACTTCGGTATTACAGTTAACTGGACCAGCTAAACCACCATATATCATGTAAGGTAGGAACCTAACTTATTTTTCCAAGACGCCTTAGTAGGTAGGAACCTAACTAATGGGGCGTCTTGGAAAAATACATAGATAGGAACTTACCTACCCTCTATCTACTAATTTTTTCTTCTAACTACAGATTATTTCATCAATCTACTGATTTTCTACTCGACTTTCTACTGATTTAGTCAAATTCGATCTAACAAAAAGAATGCATGAAATCGGACGACGCGTAGACCCGTCGTGATGCGCGGTTAAAGAATTCTACTTTTTCCTCTCTCCCAGGGGAACCTTACTGAATTCCAGGATAAAATGTATCCCATGTCCTTCCTTGAACTCAAATAGTACCAATTCAGTCCAACTCATTCAGTAGTTTCGGCGTGATGCGCGGTGAAGGAATTTTACTTTCATCCCTTCTCCTAGGGGAACCTTACTAAATTCTGGGATAAAATGTATCTTTCCTCGTAGAATGAAATCAAATTATGCCGAGTTCCATTCGAATTCATTCAGTTGTTCCATCGTGATGCGCAGTTAAAGAATTTTACTTTCATCCTCTCTCCCAGGGGAACATGACTGAATTCCGGGATGAAATGTATCCCATGTCCTTCCTTGTAGTATGAAATCAAATCGTGCAAGGTTTCATTCCAACTCATTCAGCACTTTCGGCGTAATGCGCGGTGAAGAAATTTTACTTTCTTCCCCTCTCCCAGGGAAACCTGACTGAATTCCTGGATAAAAAGTATCCTATGTCCTTCCTCGTAGTATGACCTAAAATCGTGCCGAGTTTCATTTCAATACCTTCAGTAGTTTCGACGTGATGCGCGTTTAAGAAACAGACAGACAGACAGACAGACAGACAGACAGACAGACAGACAGACAGACATGAATGAAAAAAATTACAGTTTTGGCTTCAGTATCGATAATAGAGTGCCCTCCAAAAAAAATTTTCAAAATATCTTCAATGTACAGAATTGGACCTGTTACAGTTTTATTATAAGTATAGATAGATAGATAAGTATAGATTAGAACTAGTTTTTACAATAAACAATAGAGCTAACTGCAGACTGTTGCAAACAATCTACAGGTAGCTCAACTGATCCATGTCAATACCAGTCGGAAGCGTCCCCAAGAGGCTGGCTTACATTGCACCGCTGTATGGCCATGCTAATGCGCTGCGCCAGATACTCACCAGCTCTCAGTTCACGCGACGCTTCGATCAGATGCTCAGATATTTTTAAAAATAGCCTTGGTACCACACGGACCTAGAGTCTCGACTCCAAGGGGAGCAAATGTATAGACCACATTATATTTCTGTCGAGACCTGCTATTTAATTGCGCCTGTTGAGATCCTCGGCCAAATCTGCCGCCGCATCCGCCCTCACGGATGTCTAACCTTTAGATAGGCAAAGATGGTAGGTATCAAAGTTTCTTGGTGAATACTTAAGTAGGTACACCATTTTTACCTATACCACTTTTTTCCAGCACAGAAACTCTTTCCTCATCGTTATTTCAGTGCTGGTTCCGAGAAGAGATCACACGCCTCCTTTTATTTCGGGAGAGACAGTTGGGCGTCGGCACTCATCAATCACCAGGGATCAACCTCGTCACAACGTGATGTAATCGCGTATTTTAGACGCGGTTAGATACGTTTTTATGAGAAACATTAAGAAAATGGGGTTTACTCGCAGTTACGAATAATTGTTTTAAAACTAACAAGAGGTTCCCTACTAGATATAGGTAGTATTAATCCCTCAAGGACGTCGCCTGCCGATGACCCAGGGGGGGGGGGGGGCAATTTGTTGAACGGTAGGTACAGTCAGGGCCATTTCCAGGAAATTATTTCGGAAGGGGGCGGGCGGGGGGTTAAAGATCCTAAGTACTGAAAACGGCAAAACGTTATCAGCATGCGGAGCGAGCCTCAAAAAATGAATGTGTTTTGCTAGTTTTGGTGTACATAATGTGAGGTAAGGTGATCTTAAAACGGGTCAAGCTCGGGTCTAAGATAAAAATGAACATTAGTCAACGGAGCAAGCCGCAAAAAATTTTGTTAAAGCAATTCAGGCACTGCCCCATAACCAGAAGGACACGTTATTATCGGCGAGCGGAGCCAGCTTAGAAAATGTTGTGGTACTTAAATTTTTTGGCAGTGTTTTGCATACTGACCTCAAACGAGAGTTAAGACCCGGACCACATAAAATACTGTCTGCGAGCGGATCAAGCCGCGCTATTTTTCGATACATTTTCGTTTACAAATATAGTAAAGTGGCCTATAGCAGGGGTCGATCAGTGGACCATAATAATAATACCTGATGGTCACTTAGATTTAGGAAACATTTTCATTCTCGATTTAGGAAACATTTCTTAGTCATAGTTTTTCATTCATTATCAATCATTAATCAGAAATCTTCTCAAGAATTCGAAAAAGCAACAGAGCTTTGAAATTCATCCTGAAATGTAGCTCTTTTTCTCCTTCCTTCTTTCTTCAAACAGAAACAGAAAAAGAAACGTTGTCATGTTCTTCTAGCTCTAGCCTACGCTCTAGCAACTCATTTGAGTTGCCTACACGGTCTAGTGACGTCACACATGCGTGTGACGTCACGGAATTGTGAAAAGTACCTAAATGAAGGCCGGATGCAGGGTTCATAGTTTATGGCGATTCATGATAGTTTTGATCAGAGACCTACTTCATTACCTACCTATGAAATATCGTTTCGTTTTGTTTTATCGGTAGGTACTCGAAGTAAACGAAAACTAAAATTTCGTACGAAGTTGAATTGCCTTTTGATTTTGGGATAATGAAAGTACTAGGTATATCTTCTAAGAAATCAAATAATATCGCAAAAAATTTCGCCATGTGTGTCTTGCTGATTAGACCCTTCTCTACGTTTACCTGCAGGAATCTTCCTAGGTAGATACTGTATTTAACTAGTGCTGATTTAGTTTATAATAGGAGACAAAAATATAGAGACTGGATTATACATGCAGGTATATTTTAGGGAATGTTTTTGTTCTCCATGCAAAATATGAGACCGAAAATGACATCAAAATGCTTAATATTCTAAGCATCAAAAGTATGGGAATCGTAGAGTTTATTAATCTATACGATGAGGATAAACCAAAACTTGCTTTTAAGCTATAAAAAGATATAGGTAAAATTTAAACTTCTTTGGTAAACCATTATATGGGATAAACAAATCTAAATGTTTCCAACACAAAATAGCAAAATAAACGGTATATACCACTGGAGCTTTGAACTGGAGGCATAAAATATTTTTACACAATATCCTCCACCTGTGCAATGCCTGCGCAAGCAGGCATTGCATAGGCATACTTGACCTTTGACCTATCCTGCAGCACAGTTTGCTGTGATCAAAATTGTGAATGGTCATGATCATCATCATGGGTAATTTACGAATCAGCTAAAGAAACCGAGTGGCATCGGCCGGCGCGTGGTAAAATCTATCATTATAGCGGTATTTTATAACATTGGTTACATCACTCACTACCACTACACTAACTTTATAATTATTATGAGTAACTGACTCATCATCGTGCAATAATCCAAATACCTACGGACATGGGTCAAAGGTCCGCGCCTAAAATAAAAGTTCTGATTATATAAAATCATTATGTGCCTACTAAAGGTTCAATACAACACGTTTATTTCAACGCATAGCAACCAATTGATCCACGTGTATTGTACGTAGGTACCTACGAAATTATCTCAAAAGCTGTGATGATATGAAAATATTAAATTTTCCATTTTAAAAAACATTGCAGACGTCATATTATTTCTAGGGCAATTATTTTCCTTTTTACCTTGAAATGATTTTTGTGATATTATTGAACTTCGAAAACTCGCCAGTTTTTTGGTTTCGAGATCGAAGATCGGTTTCGAAACCCTTAATGGTCTCGCTTTGTCTGTCCTTTTTTCCCTCCTTAATAACTCATCAATTACTGCAGCTACCAGTCAACTTGAAATTTAAATTATAATAAATTTCGTGCGCCTGTAGAGATTTAAAGAAAATACGTGAAAAATTAAATTATTTTTCATACATATTGTGATGTCGAAATTTTAAAAGATGCCTACAGGGTCATGTGGGGTATCAAATGAAAGGTATCAGTTTGTACATTTCAAAATAGTTTTGAAATTTTTGTTGGTTTCATACTTTTTAAAATATTTCGAAAAATACGCATCCCCCCTCCCTATCTCCGAAGATTGCAGAGCGATCCATGTAAAATGTATGGAGCGTTTATAGATATGGATCTATATTTTACAGGAAAAATATAGACAAGTTTGTAAAATTAACACTTTTTGTCAATTTTTCAAAAAGTGTTCTTTCAAAAGGGGGAACTCCTTCACCGAGGGTATTGAATAAAAGGTTTCGGTTTGGATATTTCAAAACAGTTTTTCAAATAAAACTTTTAAATCCATCATGGTTATTAACACTAAAGTCATAAATAACGGGATATTTACCATGATTTGAATTTTGAGTTTTCCAATATTTCGGCACAGTTTCATGCGCCATGATCACGGAATAACTCAGTTTTTCAAATTCCTGTAGGTTTCATACTTTTTGAAATATTTAAAAAAAAGTCGAAAAAATACCCATTCCCCCTCGCTCCCCTATCTCCGAAGTTTGCAGAACGATCCATTTGAAATGTAAGAAGCGTTTGTAGATATGGATCTGTATTTTACTGGAAAAATATAGAGAAAGTATGTAAAAAGAACACTTTTTGAAAAATAGTCAAAAATGGGGGGATAATTTTCAAAAGGGGGGACTACCCCACTGAGTGGGGTATTAAATGAAAGGTATAATCTTGTATTAATTTTAATTTCAAAACAGTTTATACAATTTCTGTGAGTTACACATACATTTTTAAATATCTTGAAATAAGTCAAAAAATTTACCATTACCCCTATCACCGAAGCATGCAGAGAGATCCATCTGAAATGTGGGTTGGTTCCTACTATTTTTAGGTATTCGTTAAATTGCGAAGTCTCTAACCGGTACTTTTCGTAGATATTCGTTGACAAACGTTCGAAACCCCCGGGGCGCGCGAGTTAAACTCGCACTTGACGGATCTTGTTTTGATAAAAATGTTGCTTAAGTTCATTCAATCAAAGCGTTAGTGATTCATTGGTGAAGCACGCCGTGAGACGGGACATGTCAATGCCACTGGCATCTTCGAGTCATTACTCGTTATCGCGTTGCTACGTGCGTGCCGTGTTCCACGTGTTTTGATGAGGAAGACACTTCGACAACACACCGGCCTCTATGGTCCTTTTACATTTATGTACCTGCCAGCTTCTGAGTCGAGACAAAAAGTGCTTGCTGTTACAGTTCCTACACCAATTACAATTACCTAGTCAATAATAGAATGCATTGCTCAATCAAATGCTTTTAGTGAGTAGGTATGTACCTACCATTATATTTTACATCTTACTTAGTACCTAGTTATGTTACCTAATTTTAAGCCACAGTCCGCGACTTTGCAGCGTTTTTGGGGACGAAACTACCATTTCTACTCTTTTCAATTTGTGTCGTTCGTTGCCCATTCTAAGGTCAGACAGATAGACTGCCAGTTCACCACAGAGTTACTGTGTTGAATTCTACTTTCATAATTTTTGTTACAGCTGCCTTATATTTTTCATCGAAAAATCTACTTAAATAATCTTCGTTACATAAATGTGGGCTCGATAAATAAATATTTTTCGAGCCAACGCGAAGTAAGGGATGAACAAGTGTAAAATGGTGAGAAAGTGTGCGTCCCGGCGAAGGCGGATTGGCAACCATTTAAGCTTATTGCGCAGACCGAAGATGAAGCGTATGCAGAAGTTTTGAAGACGCTCAAGCCTGTCAAGCTGCATTTGGGTAAGATCGGGATAGCTGACGTCGGCGTAGTCGAGGATAGGGGATAGCAGGAGTGACTGGGCGAGCGCCATTTTGTTAGACGTCGCGTCGTCGGTAGGAAATTACGTAAACGCTTAAGGGACGCAGCCGATGTAAAAATGTTACGGCTTTCCTCTGCCAGTTGTTTCCCACGAGAATTGTCTGTCCATGAAAATTCCCTGATTTTTAACGTTCTTACTAATTAGATTGGTGCGTGGCCAAAAAGAACTTGCGGAAGGTTAAGCCATGGTATCCTTGCTGTCACCCTCGAACCCTCAATAGTAATGAACTGGGTATTTGAGGGGTTCACCTTAAACCCATGCGAACTGCTCCACTCGAGGATTTTTTTAATGTCGGTGTCGGTCTTGTCGATAGCTTCACATAAGGGAAGAACGGTTATCTGTTCTACGGGAGCCTGGGTATACATTTGTAAGTCATCTGCGTAAAGGTGGTAGGAAGAAAAGAAGATAGCTGTATAATAGCGATGAACGATGCTAACCAAGACATAATGTACTTAATAACTGGCGCAGTGCAAGTATAAAACGGGTTGTACTCGCTCGTGAAACATGCAGGCGGGGCATCCTTAATATGGGTACAAATTGTATGACGGATTTGTAGGTACGAATACATTTAACACTTCATGATAGGCATGTTACATTTACTTAGTTCCAAATTTTCAACACTACACATATTTATGCATTATGTAAAGTAGGTAAATAAAATACAAATAACTCGTGTATTTGATAACAAGGCTACTGAAATTATGTTGGCAAAGCATGATATGAAATACAGCTATTTGCCCACGTTTAAGATAGCGTTATTTGAGATAAACTTGTTAAGACTTGTAAGACACTACCTATCAAAACGGAGGATGTCCTGACTTTTATCATCGGATTCGACCTTTGATCTCGACGTCACGTTATTTTTCTGAACAATTTCTTTGTTTTCCTTCACCAACAGCATGAAGCTGAGGCCTTTTTGGTTCACTGAATGCTTGTTTATATTATACCTAAGGATTCTTTATTTATATACTTAGGTACACTCATTTATTTTTAAGTCTCGTTTATAAAATACACTAGTGACCCGCCCCGGCTTCGCACGGGTGCAATGCTGATAAGTACTAAATATACTACAGAATCGGACCCCCCGGCCGGTACCGCTGCAACCACTAGGTATGTCCCTGCATTTGAAATCTGTGATATCTTCGAAAATATTCATTTATATAACATGCTGTAAAGAGCAATATTAATCTATATTAAATGCACAATGTATTTAAAGTACTTGATTCGATAAGGATTAATGCTGTATTGCTTAAAATCGCTTCGTAAATAAGCCATTATTTCTCGTAAAAAGTAAAGGATAAAAATGGTTAAGGGTTATCCCTAAGAGATAGACATAATACCATCACGGACTTTTTTGTAGACCTTTTTAAGATGTACAATACTGTAGTACATTATTTTGATCTATCTCGTTGGGCCAGCGTTTGCAATGTAAGCGCAAAAAAATGTGTTTAATTACGACATCACATTAGAAACATCTAAATTATCAGTGTTTCTCTACTATATTAAGTTAAGCATGTGTACATATAAACCTTCCTCTTGAATCACGCTATCTATTTAAAAAACCGCATAAAAATCCGTTGCGTAGTTTTAAAGATCTAAACATACAATAGGGAGGGACAGACAGACAGACATACAGACAGGAAACTACTTTGTATTTTATACTATGTAGTGATTTTTTACTCAACTCTGTCGTGCGTGGTCTTTGCCCACAAGTTGCTGGACATTCGGCAAACGTGTCGGGCCCAGTTCCATTTCAGGCTTCCGGTAATACGTTATTTATATCATATAGATAGATAGATAATATCCCGTATGATAAAATATCCATTGGATATTAATATACTAGCTGCGCCCCGTGGCTTCGCCTGCGTGGGAATTTATGTTTTGTCGAACTTTTGTCCTTCCGAATTATGTCGTAGCGCGCAATGATGATCTAAATAACCTCATTGTTAGCGCGTAATAGGTCACGCTGCAAAATTCTCGTTTTTGTGCATTGAATTACTATTTTTGTGTGTGATATTATAATAGTATGTATCCCGATAATTGGTAGCAAAATTTGGCCCCTAATAAGTAGGTTTGCTAAAATAACCACGAGCGAGGAATAAGGTAGGCACATGGTAGGCACTATACCTACGCAATACAATAAATAAGTCATGTGATTTATGGAGTCACCAGCCTCGGAAGCATCGGAAACTCCCTCTAACGATGGCAAGGTGATCTCATGATCTCGAGGTAGGTACCTAGATAAGATAAATATTGTGTGTCAAGGGATTTTGTGCTATAAAAGTTGTAGAGCGTCTCATTATTTACATTCTAAAATTAGGTGTGAATATTTTCGTAACTGATCAACTAAACTAAACTAAACATACAACGGGCTAGGAACCTATTACGTACGGACTGACGAAACATTTTAATTAGATAGCTTCTTAGTTACATTGTGTTTTTTTACTTTTATTTTTTGTGATTCTTTTGTTGGATTTTCTAAATAAATAAATACTAGGTAGTATTTATAAGTATTAAACTAATTCAGGTACCTGCATATTAATAATCAGGTTAAGTAAATAACTAGAAACTAATAACATAGGTATAATATAAAATATATATAAATAATATAAAATAACTACTAATTAACTAGTTAAAAGTAGATATTCATTGTATGTTTACCCAGTAGGTAGGAACTAACTAGGTAAGTACCGTACCTAAGAAAGAACAGTAATTATGTGCTATAGATATATCCCGATAAAGCAGTCACCCGATCTAAAATTGATCTTAAAAGAATGACTCAAATCATAAGGTCATTTGACTGCGTAATTTTCGAAAGGCTAGACAGACTAGACCTTAACATTATTGTTAATCATCATTCATCAATGAAAGGTTTCTTGACTCTTGACGTCATTATTAGGCTACGTTGCCGTTTGTACTCGTACAGCTTTCTATCCGGTTGGTTATTCGGGGAACTTCAATCACATTTTGTTCGGAGAAGCACTAGATGACTTCAGATGTAGAACTTGGTAAATTTTGCTGTTCATGCTGTGCAAATCATGCATCGGCTCCGCTTAGAGACATTGATTTTGTTCGAAACCAGCTTGTAACAAACTGATATTGAGCTATCGATTAAAATTTTTATTTTAGGTTTATTTATGTACCTTTATAACATTGTCCACACACTTTGCAGCGTTTTCTTCGGATAGATAACACACCCATTTTACAGTTCCCATAAAAGGTAGGTATGTCATGGTTCTGAAATTCTTGGCAAAGTTTCCAAATTCCTGCGTCAGTCTACGTAAATCAGTCTCTTATATTAAAATCGTGATTCACGATTCAGGATTAAAAATACGTAGCGCATGTTGATGTATGTCTAAATATTGACCGTTAAAAATACTACAGAAAATGTGAAACGGCGGTAAACAGCTTACGGAATTATCTCGTGATTCAGAATATTGAAGAAGAGCAGATCAACAATTCTACTTAAGGGTTGAACTGCTTGAAATATACAGTGCCGGGACCAGAAAATACGAACACTTAGCTATCGAAATAAAAAGAAAACTATTTTTATAATATCTGCATTGCTTACATTGGCATAACTACGCCTATCTTCTTCATATGTAAGTACCTATGTACATACATTATAGTTTAAATTTGCAACAAACCGTTAAAAAAATGATTTCAAAAGCGTATACACAAATTATAATTTAACAGTAAACCCTCCTCCCTTTCATTCACAATAAAAATTACACAGCAGAATACTATTCATATAAAAATGGAAACACAATATAATAATAATATACAGCAAAATTAAACATAAATAAAATTTACATATTTATGAAACATATTTACCTATATATGCTATATAAATATATACTGACGTGACCTCTACTACGACACTTGAATATTTTTGATCGACAGATCTTTTGAGGTAGGTATTTATTGATTTTTTCTATTGGTAGGCTTGCTAGGTAGGTGTAGATATTAAACAAATTAGGAGATTGTGTAAAATTCTGAACTAAACTAAACCGTCTCAACTATAGTTAGGTAGGTAGATAAATATGTAATAATTTATCTATTTATCTTTATAAGGTACACAAAACACATAACAAGCAATAGTAAAATAATTCAAAGAAAATACGAACTGGCTTGAGACGTAACCTATGTGCACACAGCATAATTATAATTAGACGTGTTAAGTAGACATTTTAACAAAATAATGTAATTTATGAAATAATAAGTTAACAACAGAAATTAAAGATACAAACAAAATTAATCAAAACTACAGAAAAATAAAAACAATGCAGACTACTACTTGCCTAATTAATCAATTAGTTACAGTGGCTATGTTGCTCTCAGGAGCATCACCGCCCCAGCATTGTGGTTAAAATGGAGGATGTCTTTAACAGTTTTATCTAACAAACTTGTATAAACTAGGACAAAATATGTCCAATTCTGTATTCACCTTTGATAACTCATTATACTGGCGACACATTCTCGATAGTGGGTTAAAAAATGAAATGTTTTTTTATCAGGAAGTACCTACTTAATGAAAATAAATTGCTGTAAGTTGCTCTATGTGCGCTAAATTTGGTATTTAAAGAAATATAAGACAACGATTCGGGAGAATCAACAACAGAATGCATGATCTCTTACAGGTACCTAAACAAAATCAAAGTATAAAGGACGTGTCTCCAAGGATTGCACGTTAAATCTGCATTAACCGATCTTCATAGCTCAAAGTCGAGCGCCCTGGTTGGAAACGGTAGGTATGTTAATAAAAATAATCTTAGGTATTTTCTTTGCACTCGTTCAATAGCATTGATATATACTTTGTAATTTGGGGACCTTAATGGACTGCCATAATCAAACCACTTCTGACCAAGAAAAAGAATAAGTACAGAAGACTATGAGGTTTTTTAAAACCATTTGTTGATCTTAGGACGATGCCAAGAAGTTGATTAGCCTTTGATATGATATGATGATAGTGTGGTCTAAAAGAGAGTTTACTATCAAATATAATACCTAGGCAGTGTCAGATTTGGTGCAAGACCATTTAAAGTGTAGGTATTATTGAATAAACGTGATGTTTATTTGAGAATGAGCTGTGTGGTGCTGGCTTAGAATTTGCTCCACCCAAACTCTTCCCGCGGGTGTCGTAAGAGTGACTAAGGGATATCCACTGGGGGCGGGCAGCAGCGCCTCCTGCAGAACAATTCTATCACCAAACTGCGATCCCCAACCCGCATGTCCAGTGTGGGGATTATGGGCACTACTCCCATGTGATAGAAGCCAATAAGGCGCTTATCAGGGGGAGGCCTGCGTCCAGCTGTGGACCGATACAGGCTGTTGAGGTTGAGGTTGAGGACATGGCGAAACATTTGTCTATATTTAGATACATTTTGTAAGTCCTACACCACGCAGACACAGTGTTCAAATCATCTTGTAAAATCAGACAGTCAGATGGCTTTGAAATAACATTATAAATTTTTAAATCATCCGCATATAAAAGACAGTTTGAAGAAAAGCGCATAACTAAATCTGTAATAAAAATAACAAAAAGCAATGGTCCTAAATGGGAACCCTGAGGAACGCCTGAAGAAACCACCACTGGAGAGGAAACAAAACCTTTCAATGTCACCAACTGAGCTAGCTCCTTTTATCAAGGTACGCGGTATAGATTCCCATGCATACCATAAGTGAAAATCTTACGACAAAGTAGTCGGTGACTGACCTTATCAAAAGTCTTATATTAAATAAATTACTTAGTTCAATTCAAATTTGTTTATAATGTTTAGCTGTAATTTTTTTGATAATAAAGTTACTCGTCTTTATCGAACAGTAGGTAGAGTTATATTGTACCTAGGTACTACTACTTTTTGTCGTAAATAAATTACAGCGTAGGTACTTACCTACTGATTTTCTGCAAATGTTTTCGACGATATACTTAGTAAAGCATCCCCCTATAGCTCTATCCAGGATTTTATTTCAGAAACTTCAAGGATCAAGAATTGACAACTCTCATCCCATCAACACGTTTCCAAAAATGTTTAGTTGTAGGTACTCACTTTATTTATTACCATAATAACCACTGGATAATGCCAATGGATAATGTAAATGAAAAAAAATTACAAAATCCACTGGATAATGCCAGTGGATAGTGTTAAAGTTAAATAAAAGTACCTTAAGCACTACTGAGCTACGATTCCAGTTCACTCACTTACTTAGGTAGGTACAGATTTTGGATTGATTACTAGCGCCTCGTCGTCGTCGAGCCCAGGTTATGTGAGCCTGATAAAAATTCACAATGAATCAAACGTACCTTAACAATGCCTTAACACAAATAGATTTGCTTTTAAAATTTCAAAGGCGCTATAGAGAAGAAACTACGTGAATTTCAAACCTTCCGTAATTAGCAGACATTTCGCCCTTCGTCTGTTGAAAGACGGCTCCCGTCCCGAGGGCCATCTGTTGAAAGACGGGAGCCGTCTTCGGAAACGGTGCGTCATATTTTGTTCCATGAATTTTGTTTCACGCTTTCTATCCTGCTCAAACTTGCACAGAAGATAGCCTACAAAAAAAGGATGGCATGAACACATGCCTAAACTCTAGGGATTACCATGGACAATTTTTCTCGATTTTACAAAAGTCGCGTCTTGTTTCGAATTTTTTGTTTCTATCGCGTCCTCATTTCTTGATGATTGTCGTCTTGAGAGCGTTTTGAAACTAATAAATCTTTCTGTGAATTATGACTGGGAGATTTATGAATAGTTTTGATTACTTAGATACTGTATTTGATAAAGATTTTTAACCTAAAAAGTGATTTCAACAAAATATTGTTCGGCATTTTTCGGTGTCATGGCGGCGCCATGCCCATACATTTTCGCTTGTTTCTAATACTAAAAACAGAAATGATAGCAAACTGTTGTGATCTGATAGCTTGTAATGAATTTTGTTATTGTTACCAAGCCATACATGTAACAAATACCATGGATATTTTGCGTAATCTTGAAATAAAAAACCTCGCGTCTGTTGTATGGACGGGAGCCGTCTTTCAACAGACAAGGAATTCTCGTGTACATAAATTTTGTTTTTAAAAATTCTCGACTACTGCAATTTTTTTATATTAATTTTGTAATTGATTTTGATTTTAATATTTAAGTTCTAATTATTTAAATGCTCAACACTATTGGTCTTATCCTCATTGTAATTTCATACTTCTTTTTCCTTGTCTGTTGAAAGACGGCTCCCGTCCGAATTTAGTGGAATTTAGTGCGTGAAATTTTTCCTTTTGGTTGTTGATTTTAGAAATGTTTTACAAAGGAAACATATCTTTTTTTTTATCTTATCGATTAGCAAATATCATCTAATTGTAGAATAATAAGTTGTATTTAAAATAAATGCAACAGAATTTAAACTGTGATACAAACTTTGAGAGTATCTTTTTTGAGCCTATTTTCAAGTGTTTTGTTTGTTGTTCGATTTATTGAACTAAACACTTGAACTAACAGCTGAAACTATGTTTGTGACAAGAATGTGAACCAATCTATTGTTTAAATCAATAACGTAAGCCACTTGACCTGCCGTTTTCTCAGAATCGAATTGTAAACAGACCCTATTTTATGCCCCACGCTCGTACCGCTCGGAATGGCTTCTGTTTTTGTAAGTCTTGGTTTGTGAAAAAATTGTATGGGAAGGTTTGTTCTTTCTATTGATTGTGTTTAAGTATTTATTAATGTAAATAAAATGAGCACTTTTTGTCCGAATAATTGGTTTTTTATTTCATTAGATCGATTTTAGTGCAACAAACTGGAGTAAATTCACTTACACTGATTTCAATAATTTTTTATGAATATATCGTAAGGTAATACAGGACTTAAACATGTTTCATGTAGTAGCTTATTTCAACACGATTCCAACGATATAAGTTACATAAGATAGCTCCTTACAAAATTTGAATTATTGTCATTTTAATCACACGCGCCAAAAGTCATCGATGGATGCCAAAAGTCGTCAACAGATGAGCGTCGGACAAAAAGATGGCCGCCACAGACGAAGGGCCTCTTCACGACTCTTGTCCTGAGATTTAAAACGCAGGAAGATTTTTTAATTTCCTTTCCTCCCTATTTTTTTTTTTTTTAGTTATTCCGGTTTTTGACATGTGGATGACGATAAAGTTTAATGTCAAACTTTTATTTGTTGATGGCCACACTGTTGTGCTTACACGTCAAATCATCGAATGGTTTTTGTGATTTGATTTTCAAGATATTCTTTTCTGTAGTTCTTCACTATAGGCAATATAGGCATTCGCTGTTAAAATTGATGTGAAATTACATACATGAAAAGGTGGACGTTCGATAAATGTGTAAAAGTAATACATAACATTCCTCGTACAGCGTAAACTAATGTATTGATACAGGTCTAAAGTTAGTAAAAATGGGTGAGTGGTTTTTCCGTCAATAAAGTTATTTATCTGTTGTTATTCTGAAGTATTTCATGTCGATACTGTTGTTTTAAAGGTGGATTATTCAGTTACTTCAGAGGCTTGCTCGGGGCGCGGGAAATGCGGATATTGATCCTCGGTTTGGACGGAGCCGGAAAGACTACTATCCTGTACAAATTGCAAGTAGGAGAGGTGGTCACCACAATTCCCACCATCGGCTTCAACGTAGAACAAGTCACATACAAAAATCTAAAATTCCAAGTGTGGGATCTTGGGGGACAAACAAGTATTAGGTAATTTGTAACAATCTCTAGGTTATGTCTTATTGGTCACGGTATTGTGATGTTTACGACTGAAATTACAAGGCTACCTATTGGTTATCACGATACTAATTATTGAATATACCTGCACTAACAATGTAATTCTACTATAATAATAAATGTGAAAGTCTGTGCCGGCAACACCAATACATTGGGTGGACTGGGCTGTAATGTTTCATGGATGAAGTTTTGTTGCCTGGAATACCATAAAGGCTATGAGTGTATTAAGTATCCCAAAAAAATGTGCTAAAGCTGTGGGCAGCCACTAGTTTTGATTGAATTCTTTAGGTGCTCCATCAGGTGCCTTTAAACCAACCTTTAAAATGTAAAAACATTACCTACTATCCCTTAAAGTAACAAATTGTTACAAACTTGTCTAAAAGCTTATGTTTCTATTGTATTTCAGGCCCTATTGGCGATGTTACTATGGGAACACAGATGCTATTATTTATGTAGTCGACTCTGCTGACAGAGATCGAATAGGAATATCTAAAGATGAGCTAGTGCATATGTTACGGGTAAGTAAGACTACTTTTCAATAATTTATGTAACTTTATGCAAACGTGTCTTGAATCCACTGATTCCCTGTTACATTGAGTGAGTCATGATTGGCCAATAATGCCCATAATATACCTTAGCTGTTGTGTAGTAACGCACTTCCCATATGAATTTTGGTTCACAATGAAAGCCGACTGAGAATGGCTACAGTAGCAGTCGGACAAAAGATAAGGTAAAAAAGTAGTGGATACAACCAAAACAGCTTTGTTTCAGCAACTCAATGAGTGTACATACACAGAGTTGCTGAAACAATTTTTTTCAGTCAAATCAAATCAAAAACTCTTCATTTCCATAAATACAATAAATGTACGCTTAGAAAAGGTCTAATCATAAAACTAAACACTGACATGGAAATAAAGTGATATTTTTTATTTCTGTTGCTTCGGTATGTAGACTAAAGTAAAAAAGCGACGAAGAAACCTTTAGCCTGTTAGTTGTTATTTTTCGAGCTGGAGCAAAACTCGTCCCAAGCTTTTTTATCCTCTAGATAATCTGATATTTTGTATGAAAAGTACCACAAAGTTAGCCTGGTTAGATAGTGGGATAAAGCTTAGTACACTCCTAAACAAGATGCCAGTCCAGACCTTGTAACCTTGTTCCTCGTAAAATAGATTTAGGATTCCTACTAGTCATAGTATAATAGTATGTAGTTGCTCAGCTAACTTAGCGTGGCTCACATAGCTGACACAGTTTTTCATACCACATAGCTTGTATTGCAATCTACACATAATGTAAAAAAAACTGAGAGAGCTAGGAGAGCTAAGCATAAAGTTAAATTAGCGTTCAGTCTGCAACCCACATCATTCACTTACATTCAACAAGTACTGTCCATCTTCCAGGAAGAAGAGCTAGCGAATGCAATCCTGGTGGTGCTGGCCAACAAGCAGGACATGGCGGGCTGCCTGACAGTGGCCGAGGTGCACCAGGCGCTGGGGCTGGACGCGCTTCGGGACCGCACCTTCCAAATTTTCAAGACTTCCGCCGTGCGGGGGGAGGGGCTCGACCAAGCCATGGACTGGCTCTCTAACGCACTGCAGGCTAGGAAATAACTAATTGTTGGTGAGTGTTATTGTGACTAAAGTTGAGTACTGACTGGTGTTATGGGTCGTAATGTACTATTAGCAGCGAGCATGAAACATAACATAATGCCCGTAATGCCCATGCTGGGCATGCAGGTTGGGTTGCAGTTCAGTGGTAGAATTATTCTGCAAGAGGCGCTGCTGCCGCCTCTTACGACACCCGTGGCAAGAGTTGGGGTGGTGCAAATCCTAAGTCGGCACCACACGGCTCTTTATGTGAGCCGCCGTTAACCGTCAACTTCGTTCGTTTTACATCGGACTGACATATTACAAAGAGAGATGTATTTTTAGACCTGAGATAGCAAGTGAATAGATAGGCGACTGTCAAGGATGACAGTCTGAACAGGACAGTTCCAGGAGGAACATCGCAATGGAAACGATGCCGCGGGCAATAGCTAGTAACGAGCAGTCTGTGGATGTAAGTTAAGATGTAAGCCCAAGTATGGATAAAATGGATACCCAGTATATATTTGAGAGTGTTTGCCGACATGGCTGTTGTATAGTCTCCTGATTTCTTTTCTTCAAATTGTGAAACATTAGGTCTGCTACTAAGTGTCTACTAAAGGTCGGCACGCCATGTGGTGCCGGCTTATAATTCGCACCACCCCAACTCTTCCCGCGAGTGTCGTAAGAGACGACTCTGGGATATCCACCGGGGGCGGGCTGCAGAGCCTCCTGCATAACAAGAGGCTGGTGTAAAAAAAATCTAATTAGTCCGTCAGTTAGATTATCAGAATATGTATTATTGGATACGTATTTTTTCTTTTGTCGATTAAACAAAAAATGATGAAGAAATAGCCAGTTAAATTTCCGCGTGACGTCACACCTTGCGACACTTTTTAGGAAGGCGTGACGTCACTAGCACCCACTCCCAAACTTTGACACGCTTTATTTTTGTCATATTTTGTTTGATTTACAAAAGAAAAAATATGTGTCCAATATCTTCTGATAATCTAACTGACGGACTAAATAGAATATTATTTTTTTTCCCAGGACACTACCCTATTCTGCCACCGAACTGCAATCCCTAACCTGCATGCCCAGCGTGAGGATTATAGGCCACCCATATGATAAAAGTTAATAAGGCGCTAGGCTTGTAGATTGTTTGCAACAGTCTGCAGTTAGCTCAATTGTTTCAGTTGTAAATACTAATTATATTATATTTTTCTTTATGAATAAAGGCTTCTGCCCTATAAGGCGCTTATCAGCAGTAGTCCTCCAGCATTGAAGGGACAAATATAAGCTGTAGATGCGAGTAATTCTAACCAAGTTGTTCCTTGTTTGGTTAGAGTTCGTCAAACTGTGATAAAAAAGGTTACAACCTGTTTCAATGTTGTTCCAGGATAAAGACGAATGGGAGAGATCGAGAGCTCGGACCACCGGCTGATGTTAATAATGATATGTTCCATAACGCCATTAGAGTAGTACTTACTGTCGTCGCCGGATACTTGTAGGAAGGGAGGATAGGTGTAGAGAAGATAGTCGCCGGTTTATTGAATGGACGATCTGAGGTAAGTTTATGCGTTACTAGCTGACCTGAAACTGAAATTCGTTCGTATACAGGACGGAGACAAATCCAACAAATCAAATATCATTAAAATCGCTCCAGCCGTTCTCGTGTTATAATGGTCTAAAAAAATCAAATAGTAATTTCAAATATATTAATTTTTGTATTTATGCAAGTTAATAACGGAACTATTCTATAAAATTCGGTTTTTGGCTAATTTTATCGAAAATAAATCTAATTCCAGATGATCAAAATTTTTCGATAAACGGTGAATAATTTCGAGACAAATTCTATGGAAACGAATATCGGTACATAATAAATGTAAGTACTTGCGGCCCAGTTTTGTCATACAAATAAGAGGATTTGGAACGCAGGCGTCATCTTTAAAACTAATGGTACCATACTGCTAGCTATCGCGATATCCTATCTTTTAAACTGCCGTTCAAGTATTAGGCAACCGTTGCTTCACTTAAAATAATTGATAAAATATTTTTCGATACCATTTCATAGGTATGAAGAGAATGTGTACCTACTTATGTCACATAAAAATTAATATTAGCCGTACTTTTAGCTTTTTCAGTAACGCGTATGAATGGTACATTTTTATTATTGAGGATATGTAAATAGGTATTTACAGTGATCACTTATTATTATTTTCATATCATTAGCGAACCAAGAAATGCATTTATGATGTGATAAGATAAAAATCATATTAATGGATTTCTTGGATTCAGTAGACATAACGTGAAATTGTGTGAAGTGAATCTGCTACTTTGTTCTAAAACTCCGGCGACGACAAAACTGTAAAAAAATAAATTCAGTAGCTAGCAAGAGGCGGCGGATGTACCTATAGGTTATAGTTACATTTTAATTAATTAATATATTATATTTTATATCAGTGAGGTTCACCAAGCTATTATTTATAATGTATGCAATAAGAGAGTAAGATTCCAATACAATATCATGTATTAATTTTATTGAATTTCTTATTTAATCGTTATTGAAATGGAAGGACATCAATATAATGAATACCTACTCCTTAGTGGTGCTTCGGGAGCCCCCCCTCCCCAGACAAGTTGGTTGTGATCGATAATAATAACCCGATTAGGTATAAGGATACACCAGCTCGCCAGTGCCAAGGTATTCCTCAGCTTCACCTCACACCCCAGCAGGGCATCCGTTCAACTGTCAACCCGAATTCCCGCTCTCTCGGCTATGTCCATCTGACAGATTGAATAGGAACATCAGCTCGATCGAGGTACTAGATGACGTAACTACACTACAACCTCGCTCGGCAGGCGTATTGGTGATCGCAGTAGAAGTGTTCAAATCACAGAACATTGATTTGATTTTGATTTTTATACTTAATACTGTTTTTACAACTCGCCCCTTATTTATTTATTACAAATTAGTCCAGTCAATGAGTGCTGACATACATACTAAAAGTCCCCTGTGAGGTAAGCTCTGAGAGTCAAAATTTAATAAGACGCATCGTTTACGAGAAGTACCTTTTTGTTTTTTTTTTTGTTTTTTTATTCGGCGAGGAAATTCATTTACGAATAAACTGGTCTGGGAACCAGAATTATGTGGGACTCGACGTTCTGAAAAGAACATAATACCCACTAAAACCTCTCCGGTGTCCCTCTCTCGCCATTTTTGCCGAACCACGGGAACATTTAAAACCTCCGCGGCCCGACTGGCGTCCCCTCTTCCTCCTATAGGTACATAACCGGCGAGCCCACCGATCCACACACTCGCCGACCCCATTCTTCCGTCACCTTTCCTCCCCCCGATTAGGACACAAACAGGACAGACGCTGGAACCGCGTACGAGAAGTACCTAAAACTAAAACACCTGAAATTATTTGTGCCGCCCCCCGTAGGACTCGCCTCATAGCGGTGGGAACTTAATATGTTTTACTGTTCGTCTCATAGCTAGTCCAAACAAAGTTCCGAAGTCAAACTTTCTGCTTTCGACCTTTCCATTTAAAATGCTTTGTTGACTGGACTATTACTCTCGAGGAGTGCATCTTGCAGAATGATGCTGCCAAGTCTTTCTCACCAGCCAAGCAAAATTGAACTTAATGTTTGTACCAAAATGTTGAGTGTTCATCAAGGAATTTTTAGATAAATAGTTCTTTGACAGCGACATCTAGGCTCTAATTTGTAGCCTAAATTCTCGTTAGTAGGTTGCCAAACCGTAGATAACGCTACGTCATCATAGCAAAGGGCTTCTCTAGGGGGCATTATGTAGAAAAAAAACTAGTCATCAAACGTTGAAGTTTGTTGATTATAAAGAATAATAAAAAGGCGATAAAAATGGTATCACAGAGATTTAATTGTGATTATAATAAGGAAAATACGCGATTTATGGGTAAGTACGCTGAAATCATATGTGTTACTTATTTATTTGAATATAACCAAACTAGAGAAGAATGCGTAGTTCAACACTCTTCCCCAGTTTACGTTAGTACAGCTAGATTTTCATTTAGGCGGAAACCTCAATTTGCCCGGACTAAAACAATATGGATTGATGACGGGTTCCGAGACTACCGGCTCGGGTCTGAGGACCACTTTGATGGCGAAGGCCACTGTACCCAGTCCTAAGGCCAGCATGGAGAAGAATATCAGCCAACATGTGTCGCATTCTTCTTCAACCCCCGATCCGCCGACACCTGCGGAAAATTGACAAGGTAAGCACGATTACTGATTCTGATGGTACAAAACGAACAGGATTTAGGTACATTGTGTATCCGGATAAGGCATGATCGACTGGACTCTGGAAGAAGTACCTCAGAATAGCTATTTCTTCTCAGGAATATATAAAAAAAAATTACGAACAAATTAAAACCTCCAAATAAACGGAAAAGCAAAAAATAATTAAACTTTTTTATTTAACCTTGATAACTAAGTTCATAAACTAATGTGGGTATACCTATTTATATATTTTTGTAAATATTTTGCGTGTTTAATTAACCTTAATAACTAAGTTCTTCAACTAATGTAAGTAAGTATACTTAACTTATTTTGAGTCGCCGCCGCCGAACAAACATTTTCCGGCGAAGGTGCGTATCGCGCCGTGCCGGCGCGGCGCTGCGCATCACGCTTTACGTAATTAATTAATTTGGCTGTTTGGCGCAGACTCAAAAGTACTTAGGTATATACTTACTTTAGTTTAAGAACTTAAAATCTTAAAATCAGTCAAAAATCTTGTTAAATAAAAATGAAACAAAAAATTACTTCTGCTTGGTAAATTAAATAATCGCATTGAAATATTCAACATAAACAAACACAGTACCTACTAGTTATGTAAAAAATATATAAAAATCATTAAAAAATATTGGATTATTTAATATAATTTAATAATATTATGAAAATCATCTACGCCCTCCCACGGGAATACTTCACTTTTTGGGATAAAATGTAGCCTATGTGATAATCCAGGCCATAAGCTATGACTATAGTACCTATAAGTACTCTAATTTTCAACCAAATCCATTCAGCCCTTTCATCGTACAGGACAGGAGTATCTGACTACCTGTACAGAAAAAAATAAACCCCTGGATCGGATCAGCACTTATCAACCTAACGAGTTATCGAACATTAGCCGTGATTCTATCTATCCTACCTAGGAACCTATAGTTGATGTAATAAAAATGCTGGACAATTCACGCAGCATTATCTAGCCCCAAGAAGCTATGCAGAGCTTATGTTATGTGTACTAGATAACTGATATACTTAATACAATACCCTACATAGGTAGATATATTTTATTATACATAGAAAACATTCAGAACGCCCTGGACAGATGCCTGCAGGTCGTACAAATATTTATCCCGAGGCGGGAATCGAACCCGCAACCTCCTGCATTGCAGGCGGACTTTCGCCCAAAGATCTTCGTCTTAAACATCCACAACCGAATACGCCGCAGCCGACTGTACACCGCGAAAAAGCGAGATCGTCGTGAAGGGAATTCAGGCGCGGTCGCCTTTACAAAACTCGACTTAGGAGGAATCGACGTGCGAGGAACAATTCACTTTTGTACTCGTCTGTGCTTTAAAATGATGTAGATTTTCAGAGCCAAATATCTCTTAAACCTTAGAGGTCTATTTCTGAGCTTTCCAGGAGAACTAGATACCGTAATGCACAGTTAATTGGCATAGTTCATGATTCATATCTCGCTATAGATTCGTAGAAATCAGCGGAGCTGTCAGCTTGACGTCAAGGTAGCAGCCACAGTGAAAGGCTATATCCTAAAGTACTGGGGCACTTTTTATTTTACCTAGGGCACCGAGGTCCACTATTTCATGCACATTTATTGGCATAGTTGAAACCACCAAACTCCATGGCGGGGCTGCTAACTTGTCGGACACAGTTCGCTTGTAAAAGCTAGCCAAAATATTCGCGCGGAGCTAAAAACCTATTTAGGAGCAACAGTTCGGATGGCAAACAATATGGGGTGGGGACTGACGGCTGCACTTAGGTATGATTCGATGGACGGAGGCGGTTCCGATTCGCTATTTGTTGGGAATGGTTGGGAATGTATAGTTTAAGGCTTCAACCATACTGCGAGCCTATAGCGCAATTTGAAAATTACGGGTGCTAATGCTAACTTGCTCAAGCTCGTCGCGCTAGGCGCCCGCTCTTAGTCACTTTAGTATGAACGCAAACGGCGGTTTCGTATGCTTGACACTTCGCGCCCGCGTTTGGCTCGCAGTACGGTTGAAGCCTCAGGGTTGATTTGATATGATGGTTATATTATGATACTTAATAAAGAACCTTACTCCTGTGTCGTGGTAGTGATCTATTTCGCCCGATACAAGTGGGGGGGCATTTCCAATTCCTCTTCTCATCACCCATAACGCCGTAAACTCGCTGATTGGTTTGAGACGGAGGCAGTCATTCTAGTGCTGCGTTAGGAAGGAGGGTGGCAGTTTATTATTTTTGAAAGTCCATGGCTTTTCTGTGGGCTTATGCATCTTTTACGCGAAATGTTCGTGCGATTTCGTATTGAAGTAAATGTTTATGGTATTTTCAAAGGGGTTTTCTATTTTTCATCGTTGCTTTGTTTGACATAATTATTAAGTCTTGTTTGTTTGTCATTTGTCAGTAATCAATTTTGCGATGTTTTATGTTTCTACTTTTTGACATATTTGAAGTATTGAATGAAGTTCATCAAGAAGGATGATTTATTCTGCCCATCATCATCATCATCAGCCTGTCTACCCAGTACCCACTGATGAGTGAAGGCCTTGTATATTTAGATACAAGAACAAAATTAAAAATTTTAAAAATCCCCTACAGATTTTCGTGAAACATGGATAAGAACACTCGGGATAAAATTAACTATCAACACAAAAAAAACTAAACGAAAATCGGTTTATCCGTTTGGGAGCTACGATACCACAGACAGATACACAGACAGACACGTTAAACTTATAATATAACACCCGTCTCTTTTTTCGTCGGGGGTTAAAAATAATACGGTAGAGACACAAAGAATTGATGAACAAACCAATTTAACAATTCTTCGCTTATGAAAACAAGTTAAAAACTAAAGAGGTACTTATGTGTGAGTTTTAAACATTTAAATCCTCTACATGCTGTAATTTGTCTGTGTTGGTACTTTATAATTTTTCTGTCGACAGGATTGCCTTCCGGTTTATTAGCCCGGCAATCGCGGGTCCATTCGGACGCCCTCATTACACGTGTGCGGTTCGATTCCCGGGAATGCCGTGACGCGTCAACCGGTCAGCATTCCGAGCTCTTCCGATGCTACCAAATACTTCAGTGATGGACGACGAATTGTCGAATCTCGGTTTGTTAATTACAACGCAGTGCAGTAGCTGAGTCGAGGACGAATGGCGTTTGTTTTTTACATAAAACACGCGAAATTAACTCTATGTGTCTCCGTCTCTAGTTTTCTGTATTAGGTTCCTAATTAACCTAATCACGGCTGTTCCTTCCTAGTCATAATAAACGGCTGAATGAATTATTTGTTGATACCTTTTATCCAGTATAAAAGGTTGCGAGGTTACGGGCAGCGGTTAGTTAATCATAATTAGGTATACCTACTTCCAGACGGAGTTACGCAATACCTAGATATTTGTTTCCTCTGGAAAGCGGACCGTATTTTTAATAATAATAAATAATGCTGGACAATCCATCCAATCCAGAGCTTGCATTTTGGTTAGGTACTACGGCTGTCCAAAATCAAAACGCAGTAAGGGACACGAGACAAAATGTACAGGAGAGCCAAAAAACGTGTTCATCACTTTAAGAGCGTGCCCTAAGAAAACTATTAGAGTGAGCTAAATGAAAATTAGCTCAAAAGATGCGGTACCTATATCATCAGCTTTAATATTTAATAGTTTATATTCTTTAATATTTATAATTTAACGTTAGGCAGCGATTACTGCAGTTTTGTTTGTTTTGTTAGGTTGAAATAGGGTAATTTTACAAATTTCTAAACGTAGCAAGGTATTTTGCTGTGTTTTGAACTGGTATTTCTAAACCTAATAAACGAAAATAACGATTTCAAAGACATATTATTTCGATTATAATTACTCTAAGCCATTCTCAAAGTGTGCTGAGCGGAGCCCCGGAGCCCCGCAAAGTCTCTGTAGGGGCTCCGCGGTAAAACCGGTCATAATTCAAAAAAATATGTAGTTAGGTACCTAAACAAGGTTACAGAGAAAATTATACATTGTACGATGTATTGTAAATTTATAACATTACTTAATTTAGGCAACGAACTTATTTATGGGCTCCGTCAAATACTTCGATTTCCAAAAGGATTGCGTCGCTAAGAAAATTTGAGAACCGCTGCTCTAAGCTAAAGAAAACGATGCAGGCGCAAGCGCAGCTCGACACCGACACATACTAACTTGATGTCTGTCGACCAGGAACGTTTTGTTCTGATTTGATGATTTTAAAAGGCAGCAAGTCACATTGACAATTTTAAAACACAGTCAGGGACAGACAGACCCTTACTACGTTCTAATTATGGCGATGCGACTTACCTACTTGGTTTTGAAATTGTATTTTAGTACACTTTTGATAACCAAAGTGTACTTACTGCGTTTTTTAGAATTGCTATCTTCGGATTTAGGTGTATTTGGAAGGATTTTTCTTCAGCAGGCTATGGGGATGCGTGTAATAAGTCCAATTACGCAAAAAAAAAAAACGATTTAAAAAATATTCCCTTACTGCGTTTTGATTTTGGACAGCAGACTAGATGACTGATATAAGTAAGTACATACATAATGTAAAACATTACATAGATATATTTTATACGTAGAAAATCCCCAGAACACCCGGAACAAATATATCTACGCAGATCGTACAAACATTTGTCCCAAGACCAGAATCGAACCCGCAACTTCCTGCGTCGCAGGCGGACCTTCGCCCGCCGCGCCGCATCGGTCGTCTCAATGAGTATCGCATTTAATTTTCATCTCGTCGTACACGTATACTTTTGAAAGATCTGGCTCTGCACGGTAACTCTTCTATTCCCACTTCATTATACTTTTGGCATGCGTAGATCACAGATGTATAAAGGAATGCGTAGATTTATCTCCCTGTCGACCTCGCTACACCATAGTCAGCCTATAGCTGCATAGCCAGCTCGACACGAGTTAGTTCATACTTATGTTACTTTATGGTCGAATCCACTTTGGCTCGCCACACAGCATTCCTGATGGTTTTCGACAGCCAATGTCCATAAACAAAGCTTATGCTTCTTCTTACGATTTTCGACACCATTTCAAAGGTTTCCTATGGATGTTGCAATGTATCTGCTATTTTGAAAAACACTAGTTCTTAACTACGTTATAGTGGAAGTGTATAGCTACTGTCTCCTTTTTTTTTTTTTTTTGGAGGGGGGAAATGCCCTCGCACTTCCCTTCCGCCATGGGGGTGACGGAAGGGGGTATGTGGGACTCGAACCCACTAAAACCCCCCCGTGAAACGTCCACCGCCGTCATGGGGCGAGATGGGGTCGCGTTGGCATTCACCATCTCGCTCCGGCGGGTGGCCCGGGAACCGGTCCGGGCCTCGGCCTCAAGGAGGAGCAACCCTTTCACACAGGTCACCCCTCAGACGCGTGGAGCCGTGCTAGCCGACAGAGAGTCCCCCGACTCTCCACCAGTGGCCCCACTACGGGGGACGAAGGAGGCGGGCGAACCGCCCCCTTCGTCTCCCTGGACGTCTGCGCCGGAGCGGGTCAGATTGGGCGTCATCCTCCCTGACCCGCTCAGCGGCCTCCTTCTGCGACATAACCTCTTCGCAGAAGGAGACCATGGCCTGCCACTCCCTTTCGCCGTCGAGCATGGCGCTCACCACGCTCGGCAGCGAAAGGTCCCGGCCCAGGAACGCTGAAAGCGTGTGCCGCATGGGACCCCACGCAGCACACGCCTCCAGCGTGTGGAGCGCCGTATCCTCCGGCGCCCCACATTCGTGGCAGACCGGGGTCGCCTCCCGTCTCGCGATCTGGTGCAGATACTTTCCAAAGCATCCATGCCCGGAAAGTACCTGCACCAATCGGAAGGTCAGCGACCCGAACCGCCGCCGCACCCACCTTCGGAGGACCGGCCTGATGGCGTCCACCGTCCAGAGTTTTATTTGTTTATTTTGACTCCCGAGGCCATCTCGGGAGCCTGTTGGATTTGGGTGCTAATTAGTAGCACCCGAACTTGGAGAGATCTTCGGGCGCGAGGCCTTGGGGAAAGGCCTCTGTCGCTCGAAGAGGAGAGGGGTTGTCGCCGTATCAGTGTCCCGGCACGGCGGCGCCATGAGGAGGGATAGATGTGACGACGTATGAGTGGGCCATGTAGCCATAAGCGTTTTGTGAGTATGAACGGTGACGGATGGCATGAGACTCGCGGGATACAACCTGCGACACTCGTGCACAGGTGTGGGACACGCGGGGTAGTGATGTGCGCGCTTGCTGTAGTTGAGTGTGCGCGGCACTGTGCCCGCGTGACAAGAATAAATGGTTTGAGTGAGAGTGTGAGTGTAAGAGTGTGTAAATGCGAGACCCACACCTGGTTGTAGTATGGGGCGATAATGCCCATCTGGGCACAGAGGTTGACATTCGCGGTTCCAGCGTCTGTCCTGTCTGTGTCCTAATCGGGGGGAGGAAAGGTGACGGAAGAATGGGGTCGGCGAGTGTGTGGATCGGTGGGCTCGCCGGCTATATATAGGAGGAAGAGGGGACGCCAGTCGGGCCGCGGAGGTTTTAAATGTTCCCGTGGTTCGGCAAAAATGGCGAGAGAGGGACACCGGAGAGGTTTTAGTGGGTATTATGTTCTTTTCAGAACGTCGAGTCGCCACATAATTCTGGTCCCCCCCAGACCAGTTTATTCGTAAACGAATTTCCTCGCCGAATAAAAAAAAAAAAAAAAAAAAAAGGGAAGTGGCCATCGTGGCCAACCGCATCGCCTCCCCGAGGTCCCTCCCCTTGACCACGACCAGGGTATCGTCCGCGTAGCACGCCACTCGCATACTTGCGGGGAACGTGCCCCGGAGCACCCAGTCGTAGCCAATGTTCCACAGGAGCGGTCCCAGCACCGACCCCTGTGGAACCCCGCGGACGACGCGACGGTGTCTCAAGCCGTCGCGTCCCTCAACCAGGACCTCCCTGTCCTGGAGGTAGTCCGCCAACAGCCTCCGCAGGTACAGGGGCACTCCGTGATAACGGAGCGCCTCCCGTATGGTTCCGTGCGGCAGGCTGTTGAAGGCGTTGGCAATGTCGAGCGAAACAGCCAACGCCTTTTCCCCCTGGCTGACAACATCTTGGGTCCAGCCCTTGAGCCAGAGTAGGGCGTCTATCGTCGAACGCCCCGCTCTGAACCCATACTGGGCCTGGGACAGGTCAGGCCCAGTCCCCGCCAGGTGCCGGATGACACGGGAAGCCAATACTCTCTCCAGCAGCTTCCCCGTGTCATCCAGCAGCACTATTGGCCTGTATGCGGAAGGCGAGTCTGCGTCTCGACCTTCCTTCCGCAACAGGCACAACCGCCCGTCCTTCCAAAGCTTCGGGAACCGTCCAGACGTGAGACACGCGTCGAACAGTTCCCGAAGCCGCTCGCCCATCTCCCCCAAGGCGATCCGCAGGACCCGCTTTGGGATCCCATCCGGACCCGGGGCCGTCCTTTTGCCACGCAGGCGTCCAACGGCCACCTCCATCTCCACCTCTGACACAGGTGGGATGGAGGCCGGGTCAATCTCCTCGGGGAGGACAGGCGGCGCCGCCATCACGGGCGGGGTGTGGAGGGGGTCGATGTCGGGGAAGAGCCCCTCCATCACCCTGCCCAGAAGCTCCGGCTCTAGAGACTCCGCAATCGGGGACGTCTGGCCCCGGAACTTTTTCCGGGCAGCCCTATACGGACGTCCCCACGGGTCCCTGTCGAGGCCCTCTAGAGCCTCTTCCCAGGCCCGCGTCTTGGCCCGACCGACGGCCAGCTGCAGCTCCCTTTTCGCTTCGCGGTAGGAGCCGTACAGCTGGTTCTCGGCTGCCAGCTCCTCCGCTGACAGCTCCCCGTCGATGCGGCCGTGACGCCGCCTCCGGCAGCGGGCGTAGGACCGCCGCGCCGCCGAGCAGGCGTCTCGGAGATCCCCGATCTCCGAGCTCCACCAGTACACCTCTCGGCGACCGGGGAGGCGCCGGGCCCTGGGCATGGCGGCGTCACACACCGCTGTCACCGCATCCCGGAAGTGGCTCGCCTCTACGTCCACCTCCGGGTGCGTGGGCGCGGCAAACCACGACTGGACGATCGCCGCCTCAACCGCCAGATCGCGGTCGAGGCGACTGACCGTCCAGCGCGGAAAGTCCGCCTGCGCCCCATGACGGCCCCCCCTTTGGACGTCGGAAGTGGATATCTCGAACCTTATATATTTGTGGTCCGAGAGTCTCCACTTCCGACATCACCCTCCAGGCCCGGGCACGTGCCGCAACAGCGGGGGTGGCGAACGTTATGTCCACCACGGACCCCCCTCGCTGTCGCACGCACGTGTGGGCCGACCCTCTATTAAGAAGGGTCAGCCCGGTGGCAAGCGCCCACTCCCTGACGATCTCCCCTCGAGCGTCAGTAGTGGGGCTGCCCCAGTCCCGGGCCTTGGCGTTCAGGTCCCCCATGATGAGGACCTGACGTGGCGCCTGCCTACGCACCGCCGCGGCCAGGAGGTCCATAAAGACCTCCAGCTCTGCAGCGGTTCTATTGGGGGAGAAGTATGCGCCAACTACCGCATACTCCCCCCACTTGGCCACCACGTACCCCGAACCCCTCTCCTCAACTGAGAGGGGAGGGATGCCACTTCCCTTCCCAATAATGACCACGGAGCCGTCCAGGTCACCAGCCCAACATTGGTTTTGGGGAGGGACGTAGTACGGCTCCGCGGCAACCGACAAATCAATTTCCCACTGCGCCAGGGACTGCATGAGCAGATCCTGAGCCCTGGCGCAGTGGTTGAGGTTCGTCTGGAGGAAGTTGAGATGGCCGACCTGATCCATCAGTCAGCCATCTCAACCTCCTCGCTCAACGCCGCGTGAGCTCCGGCAGAGGGGGCGGGGGCGGTCCGGGTCCCGGCGGTTTTCCCTTTCGTCTTCGGGGGAACGCAGCTGCGTCCCCCCATTACATGCCCAGAGGGCCTGCCAGACTCTGCGCATATAGCGCAGTGTGGCTGGGCCCTCCTGCAGGTGGCCGCCTTGTGACCTTCGCCTCCACACCGGAAGCACAGGTCACCTCTGTCCGCCACCGCGGGGCACTGGGGGCGCGTGTGCCCTAGCCCCATGCACCGGTAGCAGCGCATGGGACGCTCCCCCAGCCCCACCACTCGTGCCGAGCTCCACCCCACCAGCAGTCTGCCCTTTTCCAGCAGCACTTTGGCTGCCGGGATCGGGCAGGAAACTAGGGTGGACCCGGTGCCACCAAAGCCGGAGCGGATCTCCCCGGCCTTGACGAGCCGCACATCACAGTGGCCCGCCTCGGCGACCGCTGCGGCCACCTTCTCCTTGGTGGCCGTGTCGTCCAGGCCCGTGACACGGATATCCGTGGACTTCACGGGCCTGGTGACGTTAGCCACTTCCGACAGGACCTCGCGGAGCTTCTCCGCGAGCCTGTCGGCCTTTTGTTCGTTTTGGGAGCCAGTGATCTCCAGCATCCTGGCTCCCGTTGCAGTCTGCCGGAACCCGACCCGTCCTATCTCCATCTCCTGGAGGCTCACTTTCTCCTGCGCCAACTGGAGAACGGAGGAGTAGGTCACCCCTTTTTCCGCAGCCCCGGGCTGTAGCGAAAGCACGACAGCCGCGGACTTGGAGAAGAACTCTTCCCCTTCCCCTTTCCCTTCTTCGTCACCGTCGCCCAGGTCTCCCCAGACCGGGGAACGGCGACAGCGACCGGGGCAGCCTCCCTCGAGGGACCCGCGACTGGCACAGGTGCCACGGCGGGTGCCGCCCTCTTGCCCGCTTCGGAAGCTTGGTCACGCGCCTGCTGAGGTGGCGTTGGCCTCAGCGGCGCGGCCACTTCTGCAACCTTTTTTGTGTCCGCCCTCAGTGGCGGACGAACGACCGGAGCCGGCAGGAGGCGCTCCTCAATCCCCGCGATTCGGGCGTTCAACATTGACCCGAACGTTGAGGTCAAGGAGCGCTTCAGCTCTTCTATTAATTCCGCCCCCACCTGCAACATGGCGGGGGCCCCCTGGTTCCCTGCAGCGGCAGATGCAGCAGCGGCATTACAGGCGGCGGCGGCCTCCGTCTTCGCCTCGGTGAAGGCGCGACGAAGCGACTTCACCTCGGCCTTCAGGGCCTCCGTCTCCAGCCGTAGACGGCCGTTGATTGCCCTCAGGCGCCGCGTCTCCTCCGCTTCACTCCGGTCTGCGAGGGCATCGACCACCTCCCGCAGACTAGACGCCGACCGCTTCAGGCGGCCGACAAACTCGCCTTTGAGGTTGCCGGACTTCCTGGCAACCTCCAGGATACAGGCGAGTTTCTCGCCAGCGTGGGCCCTCAACTCTTGAGCGCTCAGCGCGCTGATGTCCCCGACCCGCACGGCGGCATCGGTATCGCTACCGGTCGTCGTGAGATCGGGGACAGCAGCGGCGCGCTCCTTCCCATACTTCCTGCTGAGCAGGACCTCCGTCAAGGCCTCGTCGACCGGGAGAGGCCTCAAAAAGGCCCCCCTGGCCGACGAAGCCTTTCCCGACTTCTTCCTCCCTCTAGAGGCCGTGTTGACCTTAGCGGCCACTGTCCCCTCGGTCTCCGTGTCCGAGTCTAAATACCCGGGCACGAAGAACGAGGAAGACCGCCGCTTCCGGGCCACCACGTCCTCCAGCATTCCCTCCGCCGTGTCGGACTCCGCCCTTACCTCCGAAGAGGGGCCCTGAGAAGGGCCTTGTTTGGGCGGAGAACCGACGCACACCTCCCCAACAAGATTTGCATCTCCGTCGTCCGACTCCCGCGGGGAGGGGCCCTGAGAAGGGCCTTTTGAGAACCTCCCCGCCTCGTCGCGCAAAGGCCTCGGCATGCCTTGGCCTTCCGCGACTCAAAACACAGCCCTCACAAACAAAATCAACCGAAAATCCAATTTATGGTGTAGCACAAGGCTACTTGTTCTCCTCCGTGAAACCGTCATAGCTACTGTCTCCTAACCCAAATGTCTTCAACCCGCGGCCCGCGGGCCGCATGCGGCCCGCCGCCGGGTCTTTTCTTGCGGCCCTCGGAGGCCATAGCAATTTATAATATTTTATTAACAGTAATAAATTTTTATTCACGGTTCCCTTTTTCGCGTTTTCTCTATTAGCGGGTAAAAAAATTGTGACTCGTTTCCTGTATTCGCGGCTAAATATTTCGCTATTCGCGGATCTAGTCGATACGCAAACATGCCCAAAAATTATATCATTGTTTGGGAGCACTTATGTGTGCGAGCAACTGTTTTCTCGCATGAAAAATGTCAAGTCTAAAACAAGGACAAAAATTACAGACGCACATCTGGAAGGTAGTCTAAGGGTTGCAACTTCAAAAATAAAGCCTGACATCGATACACTAGTCAAAAATAAACAGTGTCAAACATCGCATTGATTCAAGTTCCTGTAATTATTTTGTAAGGTTTTTAATAAATAAATAATTTTTAATAATAAATAAACCCATAAAGACTATTGCAAATTTTAAACTTGCTTGTTTCATATTCCTTTTTGAGGGTAGATAGTAAAATTAAATAGAGTATTGTAGGTTGCGGCCCATCGGACGATGAAAAATGGATTTATTGGCCCTTGTACAAAAAAAGGTTGAAGATGCATGTCCTAACCCTTCGTAAGTGTATCCATTAACCGAGAAACTTGTGTCATCAGGACGCGTTTGGTGGACGCTGGTCAAAGATCTTCAACGACCAGCTTCAACAAGCCGGTGAAGGTAGCTCCCGCCTTGCAGCACGCAATTATTGACGCTGCTTCTGCTCTTCACTAATCTTTTGCTTATGTAAGTGTTTGACTATTTTTTATGTAAGGAAGTAGGGTCTTTACAATGTTAACTTTTGTTATGTCATGCATGACATGAGCCATCCATAATAATATAAATATAATCTGCACTTTGCGCGCTGCCTGTAGGTATCCACACAACACAACGATTATGCAGGACATAAAATTCAAACTGGGTACTATATTTCTAATCCTGTTTGCAGCTAAGTTTCCTGCTTCTTGATCTGTACTCAGCAAAGCAATGAAACCACTGAAAGCGGTTTCACAAACCAATAAACTAAATTAACGACCTAGAAGTTTCAAAACGCTGTCATTTATTGAAACTGCAATATTGTGTGCAGTTGCAATGATTGCGCGTCGCCTCGGCAGGTGCACGCGGGCCCGCGCCCAACCGGCCCTTATGCCGTCGGGATACGGTCCACAATGGACCGAAATTGGACAAATATGTAGAGAACCCTGCAAGGCATGTCTTGTACGAAATAGTTGATGTGACTGTACCAAATCTTGAAAAAGCTGATAGGCCGATGGGTGCTGATTGATTTTGAGTTGTAGCGGGTGGGTGTAAGGTTGTGTTTCGGACGCGGAGTGTAAAGTTTGGGGCTGGAGTGCGCGGGAGGGGCAGCGGTCGGACGGGTTGCGATCGACGACCGGAGCCTGCGTACAGTCCTGCGCGCAACTCGCTAATTAAAAGCCACGTGGTTGGTCGGTACTTTATCTTGATGTGGAGGAATTCACTTTTGAACTTTGCAATCTTTCATCTCGATTTCGTGCAGTTTTGAGCAATATTCGAGAGCGGGTCACTTTCATTTGGGCGTCCTGTTGTTATTGTTTTTGATTTCGCTTTTATTATGATCTCCTCATCCCTCCCATAAATAATTCCAGTATTGCTGATGTAATGCTGTACGCACGCATGCGCCTGAGGCTACAAACGTGGTCACATATTTATTCTGTAAATAGCTCACTACTCTACTTCGTCGAAGTACTACTCTTCGAATGTTTCTTCATTCAAATGACAAACATTAACCTCCCTAACATTTGAAACCCCGTTCCTCCAAAAGGGCGGTCTCCACGCCGTTTTCGGCAGGACTGTACAGGGCCAAGTTCTGGGCACGAGTCTTGTAAAGAATTTGTAGGAGAGGCGGGCGCGGGCCGAGGCCCACAGAAGTGCCTCGCGCGAGCCCGCAGCGCACGCGCTCGCGAAAAGTAAGAGTGCAACTGTGCAGTGTTGTGTTGTGGAACAGACGACGCAGCCCTAATGGATGGCTAGGTAACCACACCAATAACTACCTCCACCTCTACAGACACAGGCCGCAGTTGTTCGCACGCCCATGGGAACGTGAAAGCCACTTTTTAATGTATTGTTGATGCTTTTATTTGGTATTGTTTGATGGGGGTTTGTTTTTGTTAGAGCTTTGAACTCGGGAGGCGAAAGTTAATGTTAACTTATCAATAATTTTAAGTTCTAAATAACGTCAAACTCATTTTCTACGGGTAAAAGATATTCATCGAATTTTATCTGAGCCATGAATTACGACGACGTTTAGGGTGGTGTGCTTTAAAAGTTGCCTAATCGGACCATTAACGGCTCGGTTAACTTTGACGTAAAATACACGTACCTAACCTACCTACCTTTATGAAAATTTCTGTATCATCTTTTGGAAGAACACAATGCCTAAGGTTACCAATGGTACCTAAGTTTTGGAGATCACTATAGGCCTACCTTGGCCGCAGTGATACGAAAGCCACCTTGAGCAAATAAAATAGTTACCTATCTTGCCCAAAAGTCAAGACGTACACTACACTCATATCTGAGAATGAAATAACTTTTATAATGTACGAGAGATGTAACTTTTTATTAGGATTATTTGATTATTATTGAGAAGTAAAAACAGCCTACAATATTTTTCTGTTTCTGCTATTGAGCGTTTTTTGTATAGCCGTTCGTGTAAATGATTTATGACTATAATTTGAACTTAACATAGGTACATACCTACGTCGCTCTAATACCTACTTCTGATCTGATGATATCACCTCACCAGTATTATTAAATGTCAATGAAAATTAAATATTACTCGTAAGTAACTAGGTATAATGTTATAGAGAAGCTACTAAATACTTATAATATTAGTACACAGACGCACTTAGATTCTATTTTCTAAGTGAGTCTGTGAGCAAAGACCACCCTCGTTCTTGTTATAAACTTCAGAATAAAAGTTATGCGGGTGGCTAAAGTTAATACAGCAGTTTTCCCCCTTGAAAAAATTTGTCAAGGGGGAAAATCAATCAATCAATCAAAAACGTTTAATTTCAACTAAAAATAAACCGTTTCTTACCGTAACTTAGTTTTAGGTAGATACAAAATGGTCCCAACTCAGCTTATGATGGTGTTAAAAATACATGCGCTGGATTTCTGGTGGGGCCTATGGAACCGAGGAATTACAAATTAATAAAATATAAAACCGAAGTGTTGCAGCTACTTACAAAACAAAATAAATAAATGAAGATACCTACGAAACAAAATAAATAAAAATTAAATAAAGAAGAATTTTGACCATCTAAAAACTAAAATCATCAATTCATCATCTAAAGACTAAAACCCTGAGAAAATTTATAACATAAATTTATTCAGTACAAGTATATTAAATAGCACTCGTATCATGTCTGAGAGGTTCCTGCTCCTTTCGCCAGCTAAGTCAATATTTTAAAAAAATCTTTAGAAAAAAATTTCACAGTAATAACCCCTAATACCAATCTACACCGAGGTTGGTCATACATAAATCATAACAATTTATTTTCATACTGTCATTTAGGCAAGAGATCTTAAACAGCGGGAGTCCACATTACCCCCCTTTCCTCAATATGCATTTTAAAACCAGTCATTAATATGGATAGCTGTAACTAATAAAGGTTTTAATTATACAATTATTTACCGGTTGGAAAAAGATTATTTTTATGATCAAGTCAGGGCTATGCCTACTGACTTACTTAGCCGAAATGACTTCTACACTATTAAAAATCTGCGCAGGAGTTTTCTTAACTTTCATAAGGCAACTGTCAGTATTCCAACATAACATGATCTATTTGACAGGTCTGGGTGTCGGCTACTCAGCCTACTTGTAAGTACATAAGTTTATAGTTGCAACACTTAACTTTTCAACACCCTACTAAATAACTTAGTGCTTACCTACCTTGGTGGGCCGTACTAAAGCCAGCTACATAACGAGTTAGAACACCTAGATTCTATCCTAGGTGATTGTTGTGGAATTCCTAGGTAAATAGTGGACCTAGGCTGCATTCCACTGCGCGACAGCTACAACTAAAGATTGACTTTAATTGTGCCCAGGCTTACTTAACTCGGCATGCTTACTGCTCAGACGTTAAATATTGCAACAGTTTGCTATTACGCAGATTTAGAATTCCTGAAACATAAAATTTCCTTTCAAAGATACGAAATAAATTTCTCGGTGCTCAGATAATTCGCTGTCTGGTTACTTAGTTAGCCTTAGAAGAAGTAGGCTTAGAATGATAGTTGACACAAACGAGGTAAGTCTAAAAAATTGCGACTAAACGTCGCAATTTACATTTTGAGCCGTTAGTACAATACTTCAAATGACGTGGAAAGCAGCTCTCACATAAAAATATAAAAATGATGTGTTGTGCGGTGAAAGGGTATTTAAACACCAGTAGCAAGAAAAATAATACTTCAAATATCTCATTTCACTGGTCTACACACATATTACATTTGTAATTTTGCCTAAAACAGTCATCAAAACTCATAAATAAATTTAAAAATTTGGTCCACCATTTTCGTGAAAATGTTGCTATGCTCTGGGGAAAAACCACCCCGGTTTTGTTACATAGTATAGGTATATAAAAATAGTACCGTAAAAATAATAATAGTACCCGTGCCTCGGAAAGCACGTTGAGCGTTGGTCCTGCGCCTGACCTCTCCCCGGTCGTGTCGATCTGTCATCCCATCGGATTTTGAGAGTGAGGGAACAGAGACTGCACCTACGTTTGCACACACACTTGTGCACTATAATATGTCCTGCGTATCTGGCTAGTCTCCGATGAGATTGGCCGCCGTGGTCGAAATTTGGCTAAGAGGACATTATTAAAATGGTTGAGGAGAGGGTGGACTTCACTCAAGTTAGGACTTAGGAATCAAACTACGCTACTACGGAATATTACAGTTTTAGAATTTCTGTCATTCGACGATATTCTGAATAAATTCATATTGTAAACTCAAATTACTATTTTACAAAGAAAATTGTACATTATTACTATTAACGCTGAAGAAGTCGTAGGATATCCAGGTTTTATTTCGGTGTAGGTAGGTGCATGTCTAACTTGGGCATTATTATTCGTGGAAAAAATGCTGGTCGTAGGTGGTGTGAATTGAAAGGAAAACTGCACAGCTACAATATACTTCACTAATTGAGTACCTAATAGTCCTAATCAACTTAAAATATGTAATTTGGTGGGTAAAAAGGAAAATTTGAACAAATTTTGTTGAAAATAACTTTATTAAGTTTGTTCGATATGTAAAACACGTAAATAGGTTTGTTTAGATAGGCCATGAACCGTGCAATTACTTCACTGCACGTGGTCGAACACGCACTTGACCGTCTATTTAAATTATTGTTCCGAACACGATCGGAGCCCATCTTATTTTGCGGACTTGGAGTAAAACCTTTTTGTCGTTAGACCTAGGAAGAATGATAGTAACAAAGCTACCAGCTGATATTTCGTAAAATTAAAAAAAAGAAATGAGATAATATCGAAAATAAAATGTAAGGTGATAAAAAACAATGGCTTATTTTTTAATTGGAACTTTGCTTCAGTTACCCAATTTTTTAGGGAAAATGCTATTCACTTGCAACATTCAATCATACGAATGTGTGAGTGAAAGCACTGTATTTACGTGCTGTCAAAACACACATAGATCGGTTTTTGGCTACACAAATTGTCAAATTGTTGAATGACACTATCCCTCTGCTGAGACAGCAGCGAGTTTTTACTCTATGTAGTTAGCATTTCTTGAAAAGCCGCCATTTCGTATAACGTCGCCATTTCACGAAATGGCGCTGGTTTTCCGAATACCCTTCAATAACTGCCCAGTCCTACGGCCGATGCCAGCCTAGAGCTTTATTCCGATGAACATCAAGTAGATATGAGATCTGATTGAGCGCCTATCGGCACAAAAGTGGAACGATCGTTGACCTCCTCACATGGATGAACTCTTTGGTTCCGGAGTCACATTTGGTTATTCAATTTCTTTGGTCACAGTAACAAATTGTACCACAGAATATTAATGATAGCGGGATATGCGATGCCCTACGCTAGCTTGGGACCTTTTGATTTTCTGTTATATTCTTTCAGTTTTGATTTGTAGTATTTTGGTTGGATCTTCCATTATTTTTGTTTATTCTTAGTTCATTTTTACTCGTCACATAATCAGCTGAAGTCAGGCCGGCTTTGCCAATTTTCTGGCTCAAGAGGTAAGTATAATAATTTAAAGCCTCTATTGGGTTTTCATAACCCATGTTTTTGCGGCACACACACGCACTAATGCGCTTTTGATTAGTGTCGAGTCCAAAAAACTTGCGGGTTTCGTCACCGCAAGCTCGTTGCAGGTTTTTGTAGAGGGTTTATTGGCCAGGCTTTTGTCTTCAGATCTTGCATTTCTATATTGGTTTTCTGGCCTGCACCGATAAGTGGAATCAGTTATCTTACAAGCTTTCGCGTTCAACTTTATTATCATTTGATGATTCAAATTCAAACCACGTAGCACTTCGTATAACCAGGTACTTAGGTACTTCTGAATCTAAAATTTTATATGATTCTAAGATGATCTTAGGCTCTACCTAAGCTTTGCTTTACCTACTGCTTTTCAACGAAAATAAACTGTAGACCCAATTATAGATATTTGTGTGGTAGGCCGAGAGCATAAATAATTCGAGAGCAGTTATAAGTAGCCTATGTCAATGTCCTTATAATAATAACAATATCCATTATCATATGAATAGCTACTTAGCTAAAACCAATATGTAAACTTCACACTTGCTCCACGTCTTATCAATTTATGATAATAGTTTTGCTGTTGACACCTTGGTCACTTCTAACCTACTTTGTTCTTGATATTTCTAACGCTGCTGGTGGTTGTCACCTAAATGGCACCTATCCTACTTCTTAAGTAGCTAACTTCGTTAGAACGTTCCTCCACAGGTCTTTTAAGATTCTCAGCAGCCCTTGCTCCCGTCGCGCGTCATTTCTCAAGGTGCAGTTGTTTCTAGGGCGGCTGCTGAGGTATTCTAAAGGAGCTTTTACAAGGTTGTACGTTTTGAGTTTGAGTTTATTTGGACCGCTTCGCGCTGTCTAAATCAGTTTTACCTATACCGATCCAAAGTTTGTGATTGGGTTCCTTGCATTCTATAAAGTGTTGGTTCTTTTGGAGAGGTCCATTTTAGTCTGACCAACCCTAATATGATGTCACATCGACATTGAATAAGTGTTCCGACCATACTTAATGTAACGCTTTTAAAAGGTCAAGCTTATAGTTTTGGATGATAGAGGGTAATGCAATAATCCTCACGCTGGGCACGCGGCTACCTCTTATATACCGAATATTAATTTTCCATGGTGCTGAATCAGCAATTATAGATTGTATTCCATGGCATGAAAACCAGTAGAGACCAAACTGCTGGCCACGATTATTAGTATGTTAATTTGTTTCTGTCGCCCTCTGAACGTCGCCTCACGAAATGCATTATAAATATGCGACGGCATACTTGATACCACTTAAGTTGACACGGCATCAGCATCATCCTCTCACGAGCCACTGACCACTGTTTCAATCATCCTCAAGTGCTACTTAAAAATAAATAAACGGGTCTGTAACCTTCAGTATCACTACCATTTATTGCCGCGCGACATATTTTCCATAACTTCTTTAGAAAACCATATGATTCTTATAAGAGGTTAGGATTAAAAAGGCGGCGAACGATTTTTTTCTTTGAAATTACAAGAATTTAGAGATGTTGTGTTGAATACAAGACAGAATCTTCCTGCTGCATTGCATGACATACCCTTTAATAGCGTAGCTCGACATATCTGAAGTTTAATTTTTTGTTGTCACATTTTCTGATGGGAACATCTCCTAGCAAAAACCATGGGAAGTACTCTTAGAAAGTGAAAGTCTCTCACAATGTAGTGTGATGTGAGAAGCTCACTCATTTAACAACGTATGTTTTAAGTGATGCCATCTTTCGACGAATGGGAATAAATTGTTTTTAAATTCAATCAACCCATTACTTGAATTGATTGATTGCTTCCTCCATTTATCCGGCCGGGCAATCTTACTGGTGCCTTGGGGAGCCTGCGGTTGGCCGTTTTCTGTAGAGCTCGAGTTGTTATATTGAATGGTTTCCGCGTATGCTAGTAGATAACATAAATGTCTGTAGGATTGTATAAAAGATTCCGGAATAGGAAATAGGCACAAAACACATTTATTTCTTATATCTATTTCATTCTTGCTTTCTAAAGAAAGTACGCTATGACGCTCATTTGGGGAAGTCTTATGTCCAGCCGTGGACACGAATAGGTTGATCATGATGTTGATCTCCTTATACCAATGGGGCTGGCTATATAAAGGGCCGTACTTAATCACAGTGAACGTAGAAAGCAACCAGATCGTTTTATTTATTTCTTTTTCTATTCTATTTTGCTTAATTTGTTTTAACATTAAACTCTATTTAGTATTTCACAATTCAGGCCACCTTATGCCCATTCCTGAATGCCTATTTGAAATAATTGATCGAGGCTGTTTGGATTCTGTTCGGTTTATTACTACCGCCGCAAAGTAAGTCAGTTTGTGAGCATTCCGTGCGTTTTCTAAGGCTTTGCTCGTAAAGCAGTAAACCTTTCAATAAGGACAAGATAAAGGGGCACCGTCAGTGTGCTTAACTAGCGCCAACGTCCGGTTTTAGCGAGTTAGTGGACACTTGCCGCGGCGTGCCAGGGGTCAGGCGAGGGTTTATTACTTGGGGACTAGCAGCGTTAGCTGTGTGCTCAGATACATACTTAATCCTCTGAGCCTATTGTCGTTGCCACCTAGCTAGCAGGAACTTAGACCTACAAAATCGCAACCTGGAAAAGCCACGATGAATAGGGATAGCTTACCGAGTACATTACATTGCATGCACGCATAAAGATAGCATGATGCATTGAACTACTATTACTAGCGTAACTCACTGGCATGATGGCAGTCAGTCAACCCTCCATAAAGTAAAAACAAATCTCATTTAACAAGTAATAACTGTTATGAAATCTGTATCATTGTATTCCGGAATGCAGAGGGATGCATAAATCTGGCGTCGGTTGTTTTTGTGCTTTTTTGGATGCCTCTCTGTCAAGCACAAGCCACGCGGGCACTCGACGCGGGAATTCACCAAATATCTCGATCTTTGGAAAGTCCGGGTCTTAAAGCAAATTTTGGAATTTATTTGAGTGTATTGATCTGCAAATATTTGATTAAAGATTACGGGCCGAGCGTGCCGGACGGTTTTGAGGAAAGATTTCGGAAAACAGTGTTGTAGGGCTAAGCCGAGGCGTAAGGCAGGCAATAAAATGTTCAAAACACTATTAATTTAATTTTAATTTTAATTTAATTTCAATTTATTTGGGAAACAAACATCTTACTTAACAAAATTGGTTCTAACTTATGGGTAACTTAAGCCTAGTAGTTTCCGCTTATGGGTTAAAATTGACTTTTGTCATGCCAATCATTGAATGTTTCCGAAGACTGGTGATCTCTTTGCTCTATCAGTCAAGAAAAGCATAACTTTTATAGTTATGTTGCGCGCCATGTGGTGAAAAGGACAGGCATATAGGATTTCGCGTTCATAGGATCGGGACAGAGCATCCGTTTTTGGAACGGCTTAAGCCCAAAAATGATGTTATTGCTTATTTACAAGAAAACTACACAACTTATGAAGAAACTATATTAAGTAACCAAAGAATTAGTAATAAGTAAATAGTAATAACCTACGAATCGAAACAAAAATATTTTCTATAGACCGTAGGGTTCCTGAGATCTCGACCAAATTAAGTGAAAAACAGTGCACTTTCATGATTTTTTAATTTATTTTCGTGTTTTCAGTTTTAAGGAACCAAAGAACAAAAAAATTGTGTATACCTAATTCGAGTTTTTGTACCACGGGGATCCCGTGAGATCTAGGCCTAGTTTGACAAGCAAACCCGTTTATGATTGAAACTGTCCATTGCTTCTTACAGTGATAGTCACCCTAACAAAAAGCACCTGCAGTTTGGCCGGGGGCTAATTGACTTCCATCCAATGATATAATCTCGACCATCTCATCATTTAATGATCCCTGAGAGGAATCCTGTGTCGATGATAAATTGTGAATGAAAATACATAATTATATCATATATATCATGTATGATAACGTGGAAAGTCTCGAAGTACTCGAAATCCATGGACGAGAATAAAGATTAGGTAGGTATTTGATTCGAATTTACCATTATGTACCTGTTTGTACGAATATTAGGCGGCTAAAGATATTTTAAATGTTTGAATTTTTTTACTTATTTTCAAACCAGTACCTTCCCAAGTAACACATCAAAGCAGTATAACGGCCGTCTTACAGCATGCCTGTATCGTTTTCGCATTTTGAGTTAGAACTATAGTAGCATTACAAACTGCTATACGGCTACTGTATTGCTTATTTGGGCACAAATTATACGGCTTTTAATCCTAAATAGGTTCACAATAGTTGTATAATTGCATTACAGGCGCATTATATTAGTATTATTGTGGTCAAAGAAAATATCAATCGCATTAGAGAAGCATTAATGAGGTCAATGTAGTTGCCAATCGCAATACAGTAGCATTATACTAGCAATATTACTGATAATGAAGATATTCATTGCATTACAAAAGCATTAGACTAGCATTCGAGTGGTAGTAAGAGAATGATTGGAGCAATTTAAGTGTTCACAGTTAGAACTGAAATAAACCCTACATCTGCAAAAACTACTCTAATACCACGGTACAAATGATATAATTTGTTGTACAATATAATATGGACGGTGAAGGTCAAGCAAAAATAGTGTGAATTTATAATACTGGTAAGTTTTTGACTCTTTTGGTTTTTATGCCTTCAAATATTACTGCGCAATTTAGTTTATTGTAAATGTCTATAAAGTTTCATTGGCAATTTTCACGCGCCTTCGATATTTTATGGTTTTGATATAAAATGTTAGTTACAGATATGTGTGAAATAACCTAAAAAATTGTGTATTCCTAGTAGTGAACGAATTTGGCATAATTAACATAATAGTAATGTTTGGACAGTATAATAACTAAGTTATATGTTTATTATATAGGTTTATGGCTTTTATAAATAGGTCCGAATTATAATATTTTTTGGTTATAAGATATTTACAAAATGGTGTCTGTCTATAGCAACCCGGTGAGCCTATAAACAGGCTAATTAATGCCGCCAGCACCATAAATACTCACACGTGAACAATTATTAAGCCAAAGGCCAGAGAGAAGGCTTTTGATGAAACACTGTAGTGCCATTGTCAATAAAGTAGTTCTATACGGGTTCACCAGTATACCAGCAGACTTGATGTAGACTGAAATAATGCCATTAAATGAACAGAATTTTAGGGATCCTTGAGCAAAACAATATGACCCATTTAAGACTTTTTGTACCACTTGAATCCGTTGATTAGATAGATCCGTGAAAGTAGATAGTTTCATTCGATTATGTCATCAAGATATTTTTCGCAATTAGTTTATAAAAAGGACCGTTATTTACTTCATTCTCGGTGTAGTGTAGGTAGTTAGGTACAGTAGCCATCAAATGTACACTTTAGGATGGTCAAAAACTTCAGAGTACGCACTAATATCTTTTGAATGGTTGATGCTTTCTAATAATATTGTTTCCTTATTTTCAGGTTTTTTGTACCAACCGTACAATGCCATACAAAATAGTACAGACGATAGAGAGAGGGAAAACAATACTAGTTATTGTACCTTCTTTGTGGGAGGAAAATAGCTAGTGGTGGCCGCCTAATTAGAAACAGTGGAAATTAATTAAAGATGAGCAATCTATATAATTAAATAACGTTTATATATATCAATATATAAACTTTATTTACATACTATATCATTAAATAATTTTTTATACTTAAATAACGGTACATTAATGTCAAAACTTAGTATTTAAATAATACTTAAATATAATAAACTTAATACTTAAATTGTTATTCTAAATTTGTTTTTTTGTTATTCTTATTTAATCTACGTAAATAAAAAAACTAAGGTACTACATAATGTTTTTTATTGGTACGTATGCAATAGCGGTATGAAATACATATTTTCATGATGATGCAAACATACTAATTTACATTGTAGGTATCTAGGATCAAGAACAATATCACTGTCATCTTCACTTTCGTCGGAGCTCTCAGGTCTTATCTCATTTTTAGCATCAAGCGTACAGGAATGAACACGATTTTGTTGAATATTTTCACAATTCGCTACAAAAGATTTTGTTTCAAAACACGAGGATTCCGTATCGTATTATATTATTATTATATTATTCCGTATGATATTTTTAATATTGACAGGTCCTACTAGATTTTGGCGACCTACGGAACCTTCTTTAATATCACTTCAACTCACTTCGCATGAATCGTTTTGTTGTGCATATTAATTACACGTACAATGAAATCAACTTAATCATTTTATTAGCATAACATTATCGTTATACACACACAGTTTGGCAACACACATAGTTCAATTAATAATATATTATTATATCATACGGCCACTATAAAGATTGCTGTTGTTTTATGTGCATTATATTCTTTTCTCCAAGACAATTGGTTTTACGAATTCCGGAAAATTAATGTTTAACCAGCTTTACGCATTACAATAACTCACGTGTGTTTGATTGAAGAGCTATTAGCTGTACAACAGAATTCAGTTGGTCTTTAAAAATTCAAGCATTACATTGACTCACGCTTATGCTGTTTATCATTATTAGGCTTTTACTTACCACTTAAAAGTGCTATTACACAACAAAAGGCATTAAAACAGCTCTAACCTGTATAACAGATTTGCGGTGCATTATAATGGAAAAAGTTTATGCTATTAAGCAGCATTAAGCATTATCTTATGACTTAAAAATGCCATTGTAGACCCTAAGGCTCTAAAAACAGCTAAAAATTGTACAGCTGCGTTGTGGTTTGCTATACTAAAACTAAAGGCTTCACAAAAGCATTTCGATATGCCATTATCCTACCGTTATACGGTGTACAGCATCGTAATGATTTTCAAATGCCTATATAATGCGTCAAGATACTCGGTGAACTTATATAAGATTTTATACGGACCTTAAGTCCTACATAAGTTTATAATTCGTTTGTTAAAATGCTTTCTGTGTTACTTGGGTTACTTCCCTGTAGAAGTTCTACGTCGCTCCTCGAGTCATCAGGATTAGATGCATCTAATAAAATAAATGTAGAGTATACTTCAGCTCTTTGGGAAATAACTCATTAGTTAAAAATTTCTCATGGGGGAAAACTGGGCTTTATAAAAATGAATTTCAGTTTTCCCCCTTAAGGGAGATTTGTCAAGGGGGAAAACTGGAATACCTAACCCGTTAGCTACTACATAAAACTACGGGTGTAACAAAAGTTGGTGCGATATTTTACGTAACGAAATTATCTCACTGGGGAATCAGGCCCCTTACAAAACGCGAGAAAGATAATTATTTGGGAATCTGTATCATAATTCTAAGAAGTTATTCCAATTAGAGCGCGATTCCTCGAACACCAGCAACATATAATATTATTGCCAGCAACGGGTCAAATTATCTTCAGATTTGAATGAAGCCTCACGCGAGCTGCTCTAGCGATATTATTAGTTGCGTGATGGCAGAGCCACACTGACGAGCGATGTGGCGCGGCGGCGGGCGGTTCATCTGCGACGCAGGAGGTTGCGGGTTCGATTCCCGCCTTGGGACAAATGTTTGTACGATCTGCAATTATTTGTTCCGGGTGTTTTGGGTATTTATTATGTCGTATAATAAATAAAATATCTATGTATGTACCTATCGGGCCCTAACACATTTTTTTTCAACGGTATAAAATACGTATATACTACCTACTTATATCATTATTTTTTAATAGGTTGGTATTATTTGTTTGTGAATGCTAACACATGCGAACCATGATGCTTTACTTGCTCTACTTTGGTTAATAACGAGTAATTTTTTTGGTTAAATAATCCAAGGCGATATAAAACCAGTATCAAAAGGTGATCCAAACACCGAGCAGGTTACAGCCATCCGATCTGTTGTGATTAAACACTTTATCAAGTGTCGGATATCTTGCGAACACGATATCATGTTTAATTAAGGCAGACGGAAAAAAACGTCGTAAAAAGTGACGCTCAAAAATTACCATGACTATTGATATGCCAATAGTTTTTTATCGAAGAAGTAAGTTTAATAGGGTGAATATTAGCGGCCAGAGACACCTGGCACACAGTTTTATTAATATTATTATTTAAATTGGAACCAAGATAGTTCGCTCGTCTCGTCTCTGCTTTAATGGAGTCCGGCCCCTTACACGACGGCAACTCACACGCTTTACTAGATACTTACTTCAATTAGCCCTGCAGTATGACAAGCCATGAAAATACATCTAAATGCAAACCGTTACCATAATGTGGCATGTTAGCTCCAAAACCTTTCAAAACTCGTTATGGAAATATATTTTTGTTTTTCATCTCAAATTAAACCAAACAAAAACTTCAACAATCAGATAAAACAAACCTTTATCTACAAAAACAATGGGCGCTCGCGGACAAATTGCAGCGTATGTATAATGAGCGGCGCGGGTGCAGGCCGAGCGCTGAATGCGCTGATTGATGGCGGAGCGGCGCGGGCGCAGCTACCGGGCACCGCCGCCGGCTGCAGGCTGCTGGCCCGCTCACTACGTCCTTGATTCACGGAAGAGCATGGATCTTATTTTAACTCTACTTCTAGAGACCTTCCTCCACACTGTAAATTCTTTTGCAATTGGCTCACCACCGTTTTGTCTGTTGATGATGTGATGTGATAACTTATAGTTATTAATTAATCAATCAATCAAGAGTCTTCTGTTGATTATCGAAAAACAAACGACTGGAGGTTTATTATTAAGAGGGCTGAAGTTTTAACCCATCGTACGTCCGGCCAGAGAGTCGCTCATCATCTCCGTGAGGCATGGGCACTGAATATATCTATACTTATAATAAAACTGTAACAGGTCCAATTCTGTACATTGAAGATATTTTGAAATTTTTTTTTGGAGGGCACTCTATTAACGATACTGAAGCCAAAACTGTAATTTTTTTCATTCATATCTGTCTGTCTGTCTGTCTGTCTGTCTGTCTGTCTGTCTGTCTGTCTGTTTCTTAAACGCGCATCACGTCGAAACTACTGAAGGTATCGAAATGAAACTCGGCAAGATTTTAGGTCATACTACGAGGAAGGACATAGGATACTTTTTATCCCGGAATTCAGTCAGGTTCCCCTGGGAGAGGGGATGAAAGTAAAATTTCTTCACCGCGCATGACGCCGAAACTGCTGAATGAATTGGAATGAAACCTTGCATGATTTGATTTCATACTACAAGGAAGGACATGGGATACATTTGATCCCGGAATTCAGTCAGGTTCCCCTGGGAGAGGAGATGAAAGTAAAATTCTTTAACTGCGCATCACGACGGAACTACTGAATGAATTCGAATAGAACTCGGCATAATTTGAGTTCATACTACGAGGAAAGATACATTTTATCCCGAAATAAGGTTCCCCTGGGAGAAGGGATGAAAGTAAAATTCTTTCACCGTGCATCACGCCGAAACTGCTGAATGAGTTGGGACTGAATTAGTACTATTTGAGTTCATAATACAAGAAAGGATATGGGATACATTTTATCCCGGAATTAAGTAAGGTTCCCCTGGGAGAGAGGATGAAAGTAAAATTTTTTAACCGCGCATCACGACGGAACTTCTTGATGAATTCGAATGCAAGTCGGCATGATTTTAGTTAATACTACGAGGAAAGATAAATTTTATCCCGGAATTCAGTAAGATTCCCCTGGAAGAGGGGATGAAAGTAAGATTCCTTCACCGTGCATCACGCCGAAACTGCGGAATGAGTTGGAATGAAACCTGGCACGATTTGAGTTCATACTACAAGGAAGGACATGGAATACATGTTATCTTGGAATTCAGTAAGGTTCCCCTGGGAGAGAGAAAAAAGTAAAATTCTTTAACCGCGCATCACGACGGAACTACTGAATGAATTCGAATGGAAGTTGGCACGATTTGAGTTCATACTACGGGGAAAGATACATTTTATACCGGAATTCAGTAAGGTTCCCCGTGGAGGGGGATACAAGTTAAATTCCTGGGTCGCGCATCACGCCGAAAGTACAGCATGTATTCAAATGAGCAATACGATTTATCCCGGAATCAGTGCTGTTCCCTTGGGAGGGTGGATGAAAGTAAAAATATGCTACTGAATGAATTAATAATGAAAGGGTAGGCAAGTTCCTATCTATATATTTTTCCAAGACGCACCCATTAGTAAAGTTCCTACCTAAGTAGGTAGGAACCTAACTAATGAGTGCGTCAATGCCTATTTCAGGCAAAGTAGGTAAAATGTGCAGATGGTCCATGCGATATTCATGGACATGATATTTGGTGGATTAGCTGGTACAGTTAACTGTACTACCAAAGTTTGGTTGGAGTAAGTGGTCCAATTAAACTAACTAGACCACAGAAAAATATTTTTTTCTGTGGTAAACAACCAACTGAGCCTACCTACTAACGAAAAAAAAATTACGGTGGTCCAGTCAAATGGATCAGGAGCCCAATTCTGTAATAAAATGGCTTCACTATGACAATGGAATCGTCGCAGAATCATCACATAGAATCCTTATAGATTAATAAAACTCCAGATAGTGCGTGCGAGATAAATTAATAGTTTCAAACTTGACACTTTGACGCGCGTCTCTCCATCTGCATTCATCATAATTTCTTTCATCTAAGGTAGAATACCAAAACGTGTCATTCTTTGACGATACCCCTGTCATAGTGAAGCGATTTGTTTAGCAGAATAGGGTCCCAGCTGAACGGAACCATGAGTAAGAAGTGAAACGAGTATGACACTTCTTAACACTGGTTCTTGACGCTGGCCGAGTCGTAGCTAAAAGTCGTGTGGCTAAAGAATGGGATTGAAGATGACAACATACTATCCCCCGTAGACTCTACACGATTTATACACAATTTAACTAGGTACCTAAATAAAGATACTTATGTTAGAAGTGTAACAGGTCTAATTCTGGGCATCAAAGTTTTTTTGCACAGCGTTTCATAACATGAGAGAAACTGTGGTTAAATGTGAACCTAATTAGTCGCCAGGTATGTAAATCGCGAACGAAGTCGCGGGTACAGCTAGTTACTTCAATAATTCCATTCCCATTAGATTTTGCTTAGAGACAAAACATACCTCAGCCATGGTTATTGTGTGTGACCGCTTGCCAAGCTGAATTTGTCTATTCTAGGTTATCCACGCTAAATTATAAAATCGCTACACTCTTTCGCGATTGGTTTAAAAGAATTCGGCCCCTGCCTGTTGTTCGATACCTACCCGGTAGTATCGGTCGGCATCCCATCGGGTCACGAGAGTGAGGGAACACAGAGCGTGCCTGTGTTAGCGCTCACACTTGCGCACCATACTAACTACTACCTACTTCCTGCACAGTTAGGTACTCACTCTCCGACTCTTGAGACTGGCCGCCATTCCCAAAATTTGGCTAGAAGGACACCATTTATTTATTTATTTGAAGGACTCCCAACAGAAAAATCACATAACGTGAAATATTACATAACAAAGTAGTATTTATTTTTCTTTTATTATAATATATTTTGTGAAATTATACGTTCCAAATCACAATGTTATTTTTACTAACATAACATAATAAAATAAAAAATAAAATTAATTAACATTACTCAGAACTTAGAAATTCGTCGTGTAGGTGTAAAATGTCTTCTCTACGAGCCAGTTATTTAGTTTCGTTTGATAGTTAAAATTTTCGTTTCTTAAGGTCTAGTGTTCCTTTCATAACAGGGTGCCACAGCGTGGGTAAATGATGGGTCGACTAAACTTAAGCTATTAGTAAAATAAATAGTTAAAGGATAAAAAATATAAGTATTAATTAATAATATGAAAACAAACAATTTAGAACATACAGATTTCCATCATCTATTTACGACTAAATGGCTGTTCGAGTTAAAAATATTACCTAGAATTTGCGGACTTTTATGTCTCTAACTATAAAAGAACCGTTCACTAGAACTTAAAGCTTCTCATTTAAATATCTAAAAACAACTTAACTATCACTTCCTAATGTTTATTTTACCACTAGCAATTAAGAACCTTCCCTATTAGGTATAGGCTGGTCTGAGACTGGCCAGTTCTTACCAACCTAGAACTTTCAGCAAGCATTGATGAGTCACTTTTCTTTAATTTACACAATTTGCCTTATTTATTATTTCTTTAATTGCCCTTAGAAACTCTGGCGAGCTTTGTTGGAGACCATTACCTAATACGGACCTACTCATAGTTTATTAGGTACATCGATCAACTAGGTACTGTTTGTTTTTACTAGTTGGTAGCGCTTTCGAATTATAGTTGCTACGGGACTTATTTGATTGATCTTGTTCGGAAACTTTAATAATACTTCCCTGAATTTCTATCGATGGCTTCTATAACAGTACGCTCAACTAACCGCCGATCAGCAATTCGTCTTTGGAATCTAGGTTGTAATCTAAGGAATCCTATTAGTCAATATAAGTACCTAAGTAGAGGTTTTCTGAACAAGCATTTATGCATGCATGCTATGGATTTAGCTTTATGAGCAAAATTCAGTCGAATCTTACCCCATAGTAGGGTATGATTCGTATAAATCTACTAGTATTCTGGTAAGTGAAATGCAAGTAGACTCGGTAGGTTCAACGCTAGGACGCAGGCAAGTTTAAAGTCCCGTTCCAGAACTCAACCCGTTGACCTAAAGGTGCTCAAAGGCACGACGTAGTTTACCAACTGCAAACTAAAATCAAAATCAATTACCGAACTATTTCTGCGCATCATTTGAGGCGAGCTTCGGCATAATTTTGCACCTGATGCGTGTCGATAATCATCGTCCGCAGATCAGAATCTGCACCGAAATTACCGAGACCGCATCAATTTTATCTCAATGGCTTTTCGCCAAAAGTAGAGGTGTTTTCGGGTCGTGTTTGAAGCTCGTAGCGAATAAGCTTTGCCACGCAAACTTTAATAATAATGCTGATCATTTACACACACTTAAAGCATCTCCGCATTGCCACCAACTTATGTAATGCAGCACCAGACGCATAATTTTAACTAGGATTTGACTCCTTGGCCTTCCACTTATGGTCTTTCCCATTTGTCCAATAATTGCAGGGAGTTTTCAAGGCGTGTGAGGAAGTGGCACCTACTTGCCCGATGGGCCGTGGTGGAGACAATGCTCGAACCCCGGTCAATGTCAGGCTTCGATGCGTGCCCGTTTCACCCGGGGTCTTCAACTGCAATTTCTATGCAGATGTAGATGGATTGATTGAGAGTGAAACTGCCATCAGTGTGAAGTGACTGAACATGGACTGAACCGGAACATGGGATTGTGTTTCCTTTGGGTATTCTAAGTTTCTGACAAGGTTTTGCTAAATCTATTTTGCCAGGCTCGTCTTGAGTCCTACTACAACTTGTTGATATAACTGTACAAACTATATTGCTGAAAACGGCTTCTATCATTAGATTCAATAGTAAAATCACACACTTTGCTTCGAAAACTTCGAAAAAAAACTATGTCTGCCTACCTGTATTATAGGGCCCGTAGATCCGTCGAAAAGCTTGTGACAGATATGTATAGACCGATTCATAACGGACAGCGATTCAATAAAGTGGATAATATAATCTGTTTCATACCGAGACTCCATCTTCGCCGCGTGCATGCCACCGAGATAAGTGCCGGCCTGTCGAACGGATCATAAATAATTTCAAAGCAAGGATTAAATTAAATAAAGTCGCCAGTCCGCAACCGCGTCGTATCTGAGTTATAGTTCCACCATAAATATGCCTTTCCTATTAAGGTTCGGATAGGTAGGTATAATGGAATGCAAATAGGACCCAAGCTCAAGGTCTGCATTCTACTAACACGACTAGATTTGTAGTACCTATCTGTGAGGTTTAAAGTTTGTGTGGCTTTACACTCACTCACGGAATTGTCGAAATGAAACTTAGTTACGGGCATTATTGGGGCATTTCTTGAAGCCGTGGCAAAAGACAGAAATCAAAAATATAGATGGCTAGTTTCTCCCCGCGGCTTCTCACTCGTTGTTTCTATGGAAACGTGTTAAGGTTAGGTTTATTATATATCCCATGGGAACTGATTTATGGGTTAAAAAGTAATATGTTTGTTTCCACAATTACCAATATGCAAAATTTCAGCTCGATCCGTTTTGTAGTTTTGGTCTGAAGAGGTAACAAACATCCATCCAAAGATTTTAACATCAAACTTTCGCATCTATAATATTAGAGTGATGAGTTGGTAGGTAAGCAAGCATCTCTATCTTTGGTAGAGCAAAACTTTACCCAACTTACTCCATATTAAGCTGTTATGAGTTTATAATGTTTTTGATCTTCACTTGGTAAAATAAAGTCGTTTATTATTTCGGCCAGTAATTTACTTTCATAATCAAGAATTTTGTTTTCTTTTGAGACACAATCTACGTAACTTACACACGAACTTGAGTAGTTTTCCAGACACAAGGTTAATACAAAAACGCTGTCCTTCGCCTTCAAAGCCTGCATGAAATCTTAATATAATGTGTCAGCATTCCACATTCCATTCCTTAGCGGTATCAGCCAGTAATTGTATAATACGTGCCTGGGACAGTGTAATCAATTCCCGGTGCATTCGTCTCTCCCGCCGCGCCTGCGCCCGCGCCGGGCCCACTTGGACTTAGGGTGGACGTCGTATCAAACTGAGCGATTTGATTAATATTATTAGCAAATGCTTAACGAGTTTTGATGTTTTTTATGGTGTGCTAGTCTCGTTTCACTTTTATTTTACCCTCAAATATTCCAAGACGAGCCACCAGTAAGTAATCAATAGTCAATACCAAAGACACATTATTCTTTGGTATTGACTATTGACTCTCCAAGGGTAGTCGCCCTTTCTCCACCAGATCAGTGTAAGTAAGGTACCAATGGAATCTCGAATATCTATTCGGTATCTAAATACCGTCATGGTTTGGATGTGACGCGCTTTTCGGTCACAATGCCTTTGGTCTTCGTCACGCACCCCTCTCCGCCCCTTGAATTCTCTCATCCGCTTGTTGCTCTGCTTATGGGTAGGTAGGTATCTACGATATATTTACCGACATCCTACCAGACTAATGCACAAGGGTACCATTGTGCAGCGCCACACGTGCTGAACTCTCAATGGAGGCTATATATTCAGAACCGTTCGTGTTATCCTGGGATTTATGCGCTAAGATACGGCAGTTTCAGGTCAAGTGTGATGGAGCTGTGTGCTTATCGGAATAAATCGCTTGCTTCATCCTTCTTATCACAAGAATGAACAATCTTGAATCCTTAAGTTGCTTTAATGTTGTATGGTTAACGTTTAGCATCAGATGGGTGAGGGTGATTTTTGCTTTCGCTTTCGATCAAAAGTGGTGAAAAGTACGGGTTTGTTCCGTAGATACGAACCGTGAGTAATGCGCTTTGTTTGTGATTGTTAAAGCGATTTATGGCTGTTTTAATGGTTTTACCCATTACACATATGTGACCGCAAGGAGCGCACCGCAGGTCTACCGGCTCGAACATGGAAATGTGCCGTAAAAGGGTCATGTCATGTGCAATGAAATTGTTTACACCCATACGCATCGCACGCGCGGAATCCACTGCACTCCATGCGAAACCAACACTCGATAAGTTTTACTTTATCCGGAATGCGAGTGGGCGTGTAGAGCCCTCCGCTAGCCCGATATGCCGTCACTCAAAACCAACTGAAAATTCTTCCTTTTCCGCTTTGCCAGCTGGTTTTTTTACAGCTCTCCTATAGTTTTAAACATTAGTGTGACGTTCTCGTATTGTTCCAGTGAGGATGCGTGCCCGGCGCTGGCGGAGGCGGCCCCGCTGAGCGGCGCGGGCGAGGAGCGCGGCTGCGCGTGCGCCGCCTGGACGCCGCGCCGCCAGCCCGCCCCGCACGAGATACTCAGGCCCAAGCCTAGAAGGTAACCGCATCATCATCATTTCAGCAATTTGCACCCACTGCCTTCTCCACGCTCTCGGTAGCGCATAACGCGAAATCCGCCTACGGCGCAGATGGTTAAGAGTTACGCGAGATAAAGGATTGTATGATCTGCAAATATTTGTTCCGGATGTGTATGAAAACAGCTCCCAGCAACAGCAACGCGTTGTGTTTTCTGTAAATATTCACATCGCGAAACTCGTGTTATGGCTAACATAGAACCTTTAAACGACGATGGCGCATTTTGGAAGAAAAGATTACTGGCTAGCTTACAATACAAACTAAAGCAAAAATTGAAACACTATAAACGTCGTAAATAAACTAAGTGTGCTACTTTCTACTGGCAATTCCCTAGCGCAAAGTCCGGATCCAACTGGATAGAATAATAATTATCAACAGACATCCAAGTAGGTACTTTCCTGCTAATTAGGTTCACAGTGAAATAATTATTTGTTCAATAAGTGGACAAAACAGTCTAGAATAGAGTCACGAGCGCAGCGAGGGGCTCTGATGTAGACTGCTTAGGTAGCGAGGGATTTAAAAGGAACGCAACGAAATTTATTTGCCCTCGAATTAAACATACAACTTGTCACCTTGTAATATATAAAAATGGTTGAATGTCAGAAACTCATTATGGTCGACAACCTTGAAGTGTAATAATAATAATGCTACAAACCTCTTTCAAACCATGAGCACACGATTTTTTTTTATGAATGTTGAATTGTTCTGAGTTCAAATTACTTTTTGCAACATATTGAATAATAGTTTTTATTCCACGTGTGAGCAGAACCCGATTTCAGTCTCTGTTTTTGAGCAGCACAAGCAGTCACCGTTTTCCAGCGAGAGTGGTGAAAAGTACACAGTACCTGCGCGACTCTACAAGATCTCCTTAGGTTTTTTTTTATCCCTCCTTGCGTCGTCACCCCAATGGGGGTCATCATTCCATCAAGAAAGCATCTTTTCCCGTACGATGTCGAGCCATCTGCTCCGACTCTCAGCGACATGCACTACTCAGACATGTTTATGTCGAGTGCGGATCTGGTCTGACCAGCGCGTTGGGCTCCTTCCTCTCGGCCTCTTTCCCTCCACTTTTCCCGTGACGATGAGTTTTTTGTGTTTTCCGGGAGCTTTTTTACAATAGGTACTAGATTCATTTACAAACCAGACCGAGAAGGATAAAATCTGATGATATGTTGTAACTATACCTTTACGGATTAATTGGCCTGCACTCCCGTCAGGCGCTCTGGCAAGTGCAACATCTTGATTTCGTGGTCTTGTTACAATTGGGGACGATATATATTTGTGATATACTGTAGGGTAAGGTTTAAAAAACTATCACAAATATATTACACAAATATATACTATCAAAAAACTATACACACCCTGCACAGCCCATTATAATAATGTTTTTAAATTCATCTAAGACAGCGATGCGACCGGAGCGGAGGGGCGCTGGAGAAGTCGTACATGACCGTATGCGTGTGCGTCGGCGGCAGTCAATGTGCTTTGCTTCTTAAATTCAAAACTTCTATCTTTTTATATAAATAAATTGGAGCCTATTCGGTGGGTTTGCATAGACGCTGCTATTTTTATTAGCCTAGGTCATATTCTCAATGGCGTCTTAGTGTCGTTCCTTAAAAATCTTCATAGAGCTTAGTTTTCTTGTAGCTTGTAGCAGTCCTTGGACAGCACCTAATTAAGGCTACGTTTGGTACCTTCTCTTGCTGCCATCTGGTTCTCATATGGCTCTGCTTAGTTTGCAGTTCGATTTCTTTTAAATGCCTGGCAACTTTTGTTTTTTATTTGGTAATTAAATGTCGACGTAGTAGGCACGAATCGTGGATCTCTTAAATAACATTTTTGAGATTATTGTCTTATAGAAATGAAGGCATTTGGAATTGCATTGAGTGCCTGAAATCATCTGAATCAATATTTTCGAAACAGCATTATTGTTTACATATCATTGACTTAAACAATAAAACACATAAGCACTAGATACCTTAACTTACTACGATCTGAAAATTTTCTCTCAGTCAATCACCTAACGTTTTTTAGACGATACGTATTCGATATTATGTTTTCGTTTTATGATCCAGTGAGTGCGTCATAAAGTTATTTGTAAAGAGTAATTTAATGTATGGCAAGTGGATGGTAACAGTAAATGCAGAGAGCACGGCGATGCTTTCCGAAAGCAGGTCGTTGCAATAGATTCGACTGCAGACATCAAATATGCTGAGCTTACCACGAACGGATTATGCTGTATTTTTTATGTAAGATTTCGTAATTTATTATCGAATGTACTACACACATTATTTTGAGTTTTGTATACAATGTATGTCTTGTTGACCGCAGATGGTCATAACAACATCACCGGGCTATGGCAAGCACGCAAGCCCGCCATTTTTATCGACGGGGTTGAATTTTCAGGGTACGTTCGAATTAAGCAAACTAGTGGCCGTAAGCCACCCCTTGCGATTTTATGTTAATTGCCAGATGTGTCTGAAAGAACTGAAATAATTTCTACTTAGTCCGTGGTCACAATTATATATATCATCTTACTGTCATTTTCAAAATTTTAAATAAAGAATGTAATCATAAGTCATTCATCACCAGTGAATTACCACGTGAAAATATGCAAACAATGGTTGAAATGAACTTCAATTAAGCATCACTTTCGCCGGTCCCACCGTCCCACCGGTGGGGGTGGGATTGTGAACGGTAAGGAACAATACCAACCTGTTACGGTACTTTATGCAACGAAAGTATTGTTTGTTTCGCCATTTCACATTACTTCATTATGGCTTTTAGTTTAATTAATGTTACGTAAGTTTGTTGATAACAAATGCAGCTGGCTACATTACTATCAGACTGGCCTTCCCTGCCTCGGCCCACTACATAAAAAGTTTGTTGATAATAAATGCAGCTGGCTACATTACCATCAGACTGGCCTCCTCTGCCTTGGCCCGCTACTTATAAAGTTTGTTGATAATAAATGCAGCTGGCTACATTACCATCAGACTGGCCTCCCCTGCCTCGGCCCGCTACATAAAAAGTTTGTTGATAATTAATGCAGCTGGCTACATTACCATCAGACTGGCCTCCCCTGCCTCGGCCTGCTACTTATAAAGTTTGTTTTGAATCCTATACCGATTTTAGAAAGTCCAAAAGCTATGTTTTTGAAATAGGTTTTGCGTCTGCATAACATTTTAGGACACTGGTACGGTAAGTAGATAGTAGCCACCGACTTTATATTTTGATAGAATACCTATAAAAATTTAAAGAGCGAGCCTATAAAAATATGAAAGAACGAGGGATATAAAAGTAACTCGAGGGACCGAGTCGGGGCGATCAAAGTTATAATTAGTTTGCAATTACTAGTAGATACCTAAGTAGCTCTGAAGGAAGTGCATCGCTCAGTGCATCGGTGATAACGACGCATCGAACGAAGGGGGGCTATTATTGAGGCACTCGAAGTGATGGTGGGAATGTATCACTTGTCAGAAACACTTTTTGTCGTGATCGAGATTGTTATGACATTTTTGAAAAGTCGGTATAATACCTACCTTCCTAAAGATTTGAACAATTCTCTGAAAGACTGTTTTTGGGGTTTCTAGATCGAAGATCGGTTTCGAAACCCGCTTTTTCGGTCTCGCTTCGTCTGTCCTTTTTTCCCTCCTTAATAACTCATTATCTACTGCAGCTATCAATTTGAAATTTAAAACAATAATAGTACATTTCGTGCGCCTGTACAGATTTAAAGAAAAATAAATGAAAAATGAAAATGAATATTTTCCATACAAATTGTGATGGCGAAATTTTACAAGATACCTACAGAGTCATTCGGGTTTCAAATAAAAGGTATCAGTTTGTTCATTTCAAAATAGTTTTTGAAATTTCTGTACGTTTCATACTTTTCGAAATATTTCGAAAAAAGAAGATTGCAGATTGCATTGAGCGATCCATGTGAAATGTTTGTATCGTTTGTAGATATGGATCTATATTTTACAGGAAAAATGTAGAGAAGTTTGTAAAAGAACACTTTTTGAAAAATGGTCAAAAAGGAGTGGTAAAATTTTCAAAAGGGGGGCTACCTCACCGAGTGAGGTAGGTATCAAATGAAAGATATCGGTTTGTATATTTCAAAACAGTTTCCGAAATTTCTGCAGGTTTCATACTTTTTCAAATATTTCGAAAAGAGTTGAAATTTTACATATTCGCACCTAAATTTTACAGGAAAACTAATAGAGAAGTTTATAAAACGAACACTTTCTGAAAAATGGTCGAAAGGGGGGGGGGGTTTATTTTAAAAAGGAGGGATAACTCACCGAGTGGGTTATCAAATGAAAAGTATTGGTTTGCACGTTTCAAAACAGTTTTTAAAATTTCTGTAGAGTAAACACCTTTTGAAATATTTTGAATAAAGTCAATAAATTGACTTAATCTCCAAAGTACCTACCTATACTTTATCCATCGAGCTTGTAGATTTTTCGTAAACAAACGTAATCAGCTGATTTTTAGGGTTATCACCATGAAATGACACAGGCCCAACGTAATTCCAATGATTTCACCCATAGATTCCGTTAGATTTGTTACTTTTTTCAATCTTTACTTCATATCTATGCAATATCTAGTTGTAGCAATTTACAAATCGTCATTATTTGGTCAAAAACGAAAATTCAAATGACCAGATATTTTTATCTTTTGTTAAAGTGCCAACCCTAACGAATCTTAGTTTTGACGTCATGGGATGCAAACAATTGGTATCTTTTGAACTATGCTTCCCAATTTAGGATAGCACTATGACCATACTTATTTCCTATACAGAGCAGTATTTTATTTTTAGCCGGATTATTGAAGAACGAATGGAACGTAAACTCAACACTGAGCGAGTGCTGCCAGCTGGTCTTAGCTACCCTATTGAGTGTAGTTTTAGGGCGCTTTAGGGTGTGTTCCCATTTTTTTTAGTGACGATAGATAGTCGTGCAGTTTAAAGCATCGTGGCTTGTAAACACGATGTCCCAAAACTCCACGTCAAGACGGAAACAAGTGACAGGCCAAGTCAGGGTATTTATCACAAGAAATTTAAAAAAATCTAAGTGACCTATTTGTAAAGAAAAGGTAAATATAAAAAAAAAATCGAGATCGTCTACAACCTGTGATGGTCTTTTAACCTTGTTTACTGCATTTTTTTTCAATTTTATTTTTAATCTGAATCCTGAGTAAATTGTTCTTCAGTAAATTGTTGCAATGAGAGAAAATATATGAAGTACTTTTAGTTTTTTATTATTAAATATAAAATAAAATTATATATAAATATAATTGAAATCCTTAAAATGGCTAAACAAAAAAATCTAAATATTATCATAGACCCAGGAAGAATCTAAGAAATCAATGATGCTTAGAAAATATGGTCAATGTAAAGACATAAAATTAAGAACGTCTATTTTCTAATGGGCCTGGGCCTGAAACGCCTTCCTTCCAATGGAACCTCATTGACAAATAATAATCTAGCTAATCTAAATCTTCCACACTATTGATTTATGAATTGAACTCTACCAGTAAAAATCGTTTCATTTTTACATTTACAAGATTATTTCTTGGATTATGTTTTTTTTTATTTAACAATGATTTGAACAATGCTTTCTTCAAGACCGAAGGGTGAGACTTGAGAATTTTCAGCAAAACCAGTGTAAAATTACAAAAATATGTAAATCTACGTACGTAAAATTATGTGTGTAAAAGTATGCGGATAATAATGTAGCCACTGCTGTCACTGCACCCTGCTTGGGCACCACTGTGTCATATACTTTACCTAGATACTAATGCCACAGTAAAAATAATAATATACAGTAGGCCTATGATATCGCGGAACCTGCCGACAAGTGACGCGACCAGGTAATCAGGCCAGGGTTGTCACCATGCTAGCACAATGCTAGTGTTAAACTTTTAATTATTTATTATAAGGAAACATCATCATAAATAAAACATTATGATTTTATTTTTGGTGATTTTTCAAATGCCTCGCCCCTTGCCCCCCGCACGATTGCCCTGTCTAAATGCCTTCGTCGAACAACTGTATGCATAAGTTGGCTGTGCTAATACTTACAAATCTACAGAATTATTACACTAAAATTTGAATGAATGAACGAATGATAACATAACTTTATTTTCCCCGTTTTTTTGACAGAGTGGGTAACACTACCCACGATCGCCATTGTATTTCCTCACTTGACTTTCTTGCTTTTTTGTGGTTAGTTCAAGTAATTCTCTCCTTTTGTGCTCTCTGCTTACGTTACGTTGTTTTCGTTGAGTTTATCGTTGTTTCTTGAGTTTTTGTTATTGTTGAGTGTTACTGTTGAGTTTTTGTTGTTTGTTACGTTTGTTGTTTTGATACAATGAGCAATGAACCTGGCCCGAGTTCGTTGAAGCTCTTTGCTTCGCCCAAGAAGAAGCGTCAAAAGAAAACGCCTCTCAGTTCTGCAGAGAAGCTCACGATTATTAATATTTATAAACTGGTGGAAGAAACTTGGCCTCGAGACCAATTTCCCTATAAGCAGGAGATGGTGAAAAGGACTGCCGATACCGCTGGAGTTGGCGTCAGTACGGTGTGGAAAGTCCTGAAAGGCTATTCTACTGAGCATCGCGATCAGTCAGCAGCACCTCTACCTCCAAGAGTAGCCAAAACTGACAAACTCTTGGACTTTGAACTAAGTGCCATACGAAGAAAAGTGCATGAATTCTTCTTCAGAAATGAAATCCCCACACTAAACAAAGTGTTAAATTCGGTTAACGAAGATGATGACCTACCAAATTTCAAAAGGAGTACATTTGCAAAGCTTTTAGCAAAGCTAAAAATAAAACACCTGAAAAGATCACGTAACAGCAGTCTCATTGAAAAACATTAAATAGTAAGGTGGAGGCGCAATTATTTGCTAAAAATTGCCAAAATGAGAGAAGAAGGGCGCAAGATATATTATACAGATGAAACATGGTTAAACGAAGGTAATTTACTCTTTGTTTATTATCCTTTTTAGTAAATAATTATATTAAATATCAAACATGTAGTCGTTAAACTGAACTGAACTGAACTTTTGTATGTTATGTTAACAATGTTTCTTGTTTTTGTAGGTCATACGAAAACGAAGGTGTGGCAAGACATGACAATATAGTCAACAAGGCAGGCACACCTGGAAGGCCTTTCTACAGGACTCAAAGGGCCTTCTGGAAAAGGAAAACGCCTAATAATAGTACATATTGGTATGTTATCTGTTGTATTTTCATGAATCAGGATAATTTATTTAAACAATAGCATCAACATATCAAAGAAGTAGCACCATGGTCAAGTATGAATATGTATAGATTGAGTATTATTATTGCATCTTGTAATATCATTGATATTTTTATGGGTGGTGATGCAATAAGGTCGGTTTTCACCAATAGATAATCGGACAATTAGGCAGCTTTCAGTTAAATGTATCAAAACTTGTGTCAATAACATCAAATCAACTGTTTAAAGTTTAATATTTGTTTATTTTTTTTCTAGGAAACGAAGATGGATTTTGGAATGGTGGAAAATTTATATTCGAAAGCAAAAGTGGTGATGGAGATTATCACAAAGAAATGAACGCAGAAGTATTTGAAAAGTGGTTCAAAAAAATTATAAATTTTATTGAGCCAGAATCATTTAATTGACACATGTATACTAAAGAGTAAAGACATAAAATGATGATAACTAAATTAACTAATGATGCAACAGTAAATTATTCCTATAATTTGCATTTATAGTCTTATTTCATCTCCTTTACCTTGTATTTCCTTTTTAAGGATAGGTAACAATAAAAAGTAGTACTGATTTCACAAGACTACCTTATTTACTTATGCCAACTATTATTCACATTAAATATCACTACCCAGAGACATCTATCAAAGCTCAAAATAGCCGCCATATGAGTATAGCTTGGTAGGTTATGTACTAATTTGTTCAATTTTAGTTAGGTATGTCATAGGTTTTATAATTATTTATTTCTTTGCGTCAGTTAGAAATCAAATAAGACCTAAATTATGTATATCCTAAATACGCAAACGAAGCCGCAGGCAAGAGCCAACCACATTATTAAAAATGTTTTTTACCCCTGCATCAGCTGATTGAACTGTCAGTGGCTTTGTTATTGAAAATTCTACAAGCTCGATGGATAGAGTATAGGTGTACAGAGCGATCCATCGAAAATGTAGTTTGGTAAGTACCTACTATTTTATTTCAAGAAGTTTCCTACTAAAAACGTTTTTGAAACCTTTTAGAAATAATCTACCGCCCCGTTGCCCACCGCAAACGCACCCAAAGAACTGTTTGTACGATCTGCAAATATTAGGTCCTTACATATGAAATTGGCGTTTTGTATGGGAGGAACAAAAAGTCGAATATTTTTTAATATAATATATTTAATTAATCAAAGTATGAACCATTATTTTCTATGCACTTTTTCCATCTTATAGGTAGTTCATTGATCCCTTTACTAAAAAAACCAGTCGGACGGGAATCAATAAAATCTTTGAAGGCGATTTGGACTGCCCCATCGGAGTTGAATTTTTTCCCTTGCAAGAAGTTATCCAAATTTCGAAAAAAATGGTAATCTGTTGGAGCAAGGTCCGGGGAGTACGGAGGATGTCTTAGACTTTCCAATTGAAGCTCTTCTAATTTAGTAGCCGTCTGTTGCGCAGTGTGTGGTCTAGCGTTGTCGTGAAGCAGCAGTGGCGTGGAGCGATTGACCAGCCTAGGTTGTTTAGCCGCTAGCTTTTCCATCATGGTTTGCAATTGCTGACAATAGACATCAGCCGTAATAGTCTGGCCAGATTTGAGAAAACTGTAATGAACAATACCGGCACTAGTCCACCAAACGCTTACAAGTAACTTTTTTGGGGTTAATTTTCGCTTGGGGCAGGATTTGGCTGGCTGGCCAGGATCCAACCATTGCGCTGAGCGCTTCCGATTATCGTAAAGAACCCATTTTTCATCACAGGTAATGATTCAGTTTAAAATACCTTCATTATTGTGCCGGTTTAGTAATGTAACGCAGCAGTCGACGCGCGTTTGCCGGTTTGCATATGAAATTGGCTATTTTTGGTTTGTAAAATGAGTGACGCAAACAGAAAAAAACAGAAGAAAAAAAACAAATGAATGACGATCATCGAAGCACAAATACACGAGTCTATAGCTGTACAAATTTGAATTTGGAATTCCTTACCAAAGAGGAGAAATTTGTGATTAAAGTGGCCAGTACGAAAAACGCCAATTTCATATGTAAGGACCTAATATTTGTTTCGTGTGTTCTGAGTATTTTCTATGTATACTAAAAAATAATCGCTTGTATTAAGTACATCAGTCGTCTAGTACCCATAACAGAAGTTCTGCTTAGCTTGGGGCTAGATGATGCTGTGCGGATTGACCAGCATTATTTAGTTATTTTCTTATTTATTAGTTTTTGTTATGATTCTAGTTGGAGGTAACAACTATGACATAACACAACATCACAGGTGGATATATTTGTACTTGTGAATAGTACACCTGCACAACACAGTTACCTACAATAGGCTCTCTCGATTTGAAGGCCGATGTCCATAACAAATCAAACTGTATGCCGCTGCTAATCTATTTCATGGCACAGTGTTATCAGGCACGCACAAAAATAGAGCAAATATACCGGCCGCTCAAGCCCTCAAAGTCAAACTGTAATCAAAATTCAATGCCCAATAAATTTTGAAAAGTGCAACTGCACCGCGGTGCAATTACAGCTGCGATATTACTCGAGTGATTCACTAATAGCCCCCGAGTGCAGCTCTATATTTAGTTACAACTTATGGCTACGTTCACCTCGCGGATATGGACGTGTTTGATGTTTCACGTGCAAGTGTATCGGCGGATATTAAACTTTTACGAGAATAGGAACCGACTCTATTACAGTTACCCGATTAATGGGAATAAGCTGTCGGAGTCTTGAAACAGTTGGCTGCGTCTTGTAAGGTAGAGCCGATCTCGTGACCTTTCAGAATGGGAGAGGTTTTGTGCGAACGGTATCATAATCCGTGGAGAACACGCGTGCCATCGCCGTAGCGGGGTAACAATGATTGGTGGTAACGGGCTCGGCGGCGGCGGCGGCGCTCAGTGCGGCCGGCGCCCTCGCTCAGTCATGCTGTGCCCGGCGCGATGCTCGTGCTTCCTCTGCCGCGAGCTGCAGTCCTGCCGCGCCGCTGACGCGAGGAAACCCCCCAACAAACACAACATGTGCGATAACTTCATACTCAAGAAGGCGGACGCCTGGGAGCCGATGAAATTCATCCGCGGCGCGGCCCGGCTGTCAGTCCGCCACTGGCAGGGCCGCGAGCCGCTGAACGGCAACAAGTCGCGTGTGGCTCCGCACAAATCCACCAGCTGCGAGCAGCTGTACCCGCATCCCTCCGAGAAGGACGAGGGACCCTTCGCGATGCGCCGCGCTCCCAGCACCGACAGGATGAAGCCCCATTCCGAAAGCAAGCCCTTGTTCAACAAGCTCCTCGGGAATTCGAGGAGCAAGAAAGTCACAGATCCCGAATCGAAGGTGCGCCGCAGCGTCCTAAACTTCTCGAAGAAAAACGACTCGCCTAGTTCTAAAAACGTTCATGAGAAATACATCCCCTTGCCCCAGTCTCCCTCGGAGCACATCTACAACGAACCGAAGCCCTGGAGCTCTCAGTTCGACGACTGTTGTCGTCCTCCCATTTACCAAAGTGTAGAGAAAAAGAAAGAAGATAGTAAAGCATCATCGAGTGACAAGAAAGCGTTCAACAATCGACTTCCTTGTTACGAGGAACTAACTCAAAGACTTTCACAGGAAAAGAGTAAGAAAGCTAATCTACCACTTAACGAAGGTGGGTTTGCTAATAAAATAACACAAAATAACAACAAAGTGGTTATATATTTTGGTGACTCGATAATCCGCAAGCATAATGAGCAGAAAAAAGAAGAGAACAAACTAATTACAGCAGAAAAGGAAGAAGCGATTTACGTAAACAGACTTCTAGACCAATCTGATGATCCGAGACTAAGAGGGACCGTCGATAAAGGCGGAGGGATAACCATACCCGAGGTGCAAGTCACTGAAGCAATCTATTCAGAAATAAAATCAGATGAAACTGACATAGTCACCATAAACGACGCGACTTATAAGAAGGATGTCTTCGGGACTGTGAGTTCCGATGGTTTTTTGGTGGTAGAGTTTGAAGGAAACTTCGAAAGGGCTCGTCAGCTTGTAGATTTGGTGCACGGGAACAGTGGAGTGGATCATCATGAAGCTAAACTTCTGGATGAAGATGAACATTGCGATTGGAGCTTTATTCAGGATTGGAGGAAGCGGTGAGTTGCAAACAAGTAGCCCAGATTAATTTGAACGACGAAAAGACCGATCCTGCAAATACCTTGAAAGTTATTTTTGGCAAATTTCTTTGAAAATATACAAAGAGATTGATAGCGTTCCTAAAGTCATACCTTTGTAGTTATAAACTCGTAATGCTGTTATGTCTCCAGACGACCTGACCTGGATCTCATGGTTGTCTTAATAGTAGTCGTAATATTCATAACAGTTTGGTGTGAGCTTTTGCGGAAGAACAATGTCTAACGTTATATCACTTTTTGTGTTATTGCTTCAACTAATTAAAAACCGATTTAGAGGTTTTTAATTTTGCGTTTCGAAGATGAGCGGTACTTTAATCAGACTTTATTATGGCTGACTTATTTTTTGCGGGGATAGACCAGAAATCTATTCGTTGCACATAACATAACATAACACTACATTTAGCTCAAAAGCTGTCCAAACGCTGTCCCAAAAGTACCCTCAAATATCACTTTGTATAAGAATAGTAGTTTAAGAAGTTAGTTATAAGTTATAAGAAACCTGCATTTTATTCCATCCGACTTTCTCACAAGATATCGCCTCTGATCGAATACCAGCTATCCAAATACAGCCATTCGATTGTAAATTTGATATTCCCCAATCTTAGAAAGCCATTTGCATGCCGGCCGGCCATTTCATTAGATGTTTGAGCGTTTCTGCGAATCTCTGCATCCGGGAAGACATTCGCGCTAATTGCACAGCAATTCCCTGATAACAATCGCCGGTCAACGAACCCGTGCGAGCTTCTGACTCTTTGAACACTGATAACATCAACCATCCGAAAACTTTGCACTCTCAACCTTATTGCTTTACGTAATTTGTTGCATCTTGAGAAGCTGCTTCTGTTTTATTGAATGGGTGTTCAGAGTTGCGCTATCGCAGCTCATCGGCGTTTTTTGCGAGCTTTGTTTTCCTGGGAAGTTGAACAGTTAGCTTCCAAATTAATGCCTCGGCTTCTTCCTAGATAATTAATTCTGACGACTATCGTTGACGAAGAAGATAGTTGACTTCTTATCTGTCTCAGTTTTTATGTAGGTAAACGTTTTGAGACGTCACCAACTGTTTCGTAATGTTTATAATCTTAATCTATTCGCTAAGAGTAAGTAATTATCTTCACTTTCTAAGCATCACTATTCGTAGCCACGTAATTAGATTACGAGTTTTTCTCGGTGACTTCGAACCCAGATACTAACAGTTTATAGACCTACTTGCATTGCAGATTTAGAAATTATTTTTCTTTACAGTTGCTAGTGATAATCCACATGAAAACGAGTAATTTTGCAATTCAAGTAGTCCTAATAAGAAAATACTGTAAAATCCGACAAGGCTAAACTAATCTGCAGTCTAAAGTAAATCTTGTGTCGGGTTTTTAAAGTTCTAACTCAATCGACGTCCACGTTTCGCCGGTTTTATGGTTACCACTTCCACATTGTGTTGTGTGCACGCGAGTGTGAAATCATCATCTGATGACGCTGATGCAAACACTTGCAAATTGGGATTTGGGAAGCGCAAATGATGATTTATTTTTAAACAGCATTAAGCAACTCTTTAGCTCACCCTTGACCCTGGCTATGAGCACGCACAAGCTTCACCTGGATGCAATTGGATGCAAATGTCAATAATGACACACATTATATTCGTAGTTTTCTCTGACATGTCAACTAAATCGTATTCTCTAAAATTTATATTTTCCATAGACTAACTTTTTTGTCTTTCGGTGGGGCCGCGTTTGTCTTTTCTTGGAAAAACTGTACCTAGCTCGATATTTCAAAAGTTCAGCAGATAAGAACGATTAAGTATCTCGATCATTTATTTATTTATACATAAATTAAAAGCAGGCCTCCAGCGAGGTACATACGCACTGGAAAGCTTCCCACCTTGTCAATAACAACGGTTTCTACATAAACGGTCGTTAATCAGAATAATCCATTCGCCGCGACCACTGCATTCGACACGGCCACGCTTTCTTTAGTCTCGCCCTAAAGAACCGGCCGACTGGACTGGAGATTTACCTACCACAGAATCAGAATTCCTGCATAGACCAGCCTTTAGATACTTAAATGGTCAAAAACGAACGAAAAAGACTTAAAGAAACGTAGCCAGAAAGTGGTCCTCACACGCGTAACACAAGACATCTGCGCCGTCTGTAGCGACAAGCAAGTGTGGTAGTGGCTCGTTTGCAACGGCCCTCGATATTATAGTACACTTAAAAAGGGGTTACTGTACTCTATACATCATCTGAGCTAGAATTAGATATAGGTTCTGAAAGCCATAATAGGTTTAGTGAGATGTGATACTTATAGCTAATCTGTAACACATCATTTGTCATCTCTTCACTTTCTTTGAAGCCATTAAGGTATGGCGTCCAGTTATAATACACTAGGTCAGTCCAACAATAATGCTGGAACAATATTGCTCTACTCAAAGTGAGATTAGGAGCGACGTGATGTTGTCCAGTTGAGCTGGTTACCGTATTGGATGGCTGTTGCACCGCTGCGCATCGGTCACGCGTCTTATATAGAGACAGTTCTAGTTTTTAACAGGTTGTACTAAGAGCTAAGTATTATCCATATCATTTCTGATGATTTTTGACATGTCAAGATGGGTAAAAATAAAATTTACAACTTACTATTTAGTTGTACCTATATTTAATTTTTGCCCAACTGCGCAATGAGGAGGGTTATGTTTAGGGATATTCGACTTAAGGTGGATCTTTTCATGTTGGCACGAGATCAAATTTTTGAGGTTTTTAATTGCATTTGGGAAAATAAGAAATTTTGGGGTTAAAATCAACATAAATTCCAAATGCTCCCAAAATACAATTAAATCGAAGTTGGTTTTATCATGGTTTCGTATGGTTTACGATTTGGGGCAAATTGCTTTTACGTTAGTTCCTTTTAGATTCCTTTTAGAACGCAGAAAAAAATAAAAACCAAAGAAAAACCCTGGAAGTTGGAAACATATATGCCGCCCTAGCGTTAATTCCCTGCAAGTTTTTTTTAATTAAAGACTTTAGCATGAATTTCTGTCATATGGATAAATAAAGTCTTACTCAGCTTTTAATGGTGTCTTCTAGCCCACTGGCTTGTCCAAAAGCTCATGGTACTTGTATAGCGAAAAAACTGTGTAGACAAGCAGTGTCCGTTACGCAAAGGTCGACAGGTCGACGTAAATGGGGTGTGCCTGATGCGACCAAGCACGTGGTCTCTGATCTGGCAGATGTAGGTTCTGATCTGATTCTCTTTATTTGATGCTGTGATCTGTCACACTGGCATATTTTATGACTTTGTCGTTTTGTTAGCTCTATTCTACGTCACATTTCTAACTAGGTTCTGATGATAAGTAGATCGGTTCTCTCTGTTGGATGCGTTGTGGGAGGCGTCGGGCATAGTGGACTGTAGGTAGAGAGTGGTTGGTAAAAATATGACCATCTAGAAAGAGAGCGACCTCGGGACTTTCTTACCCGTGGACGGAATGTAACCACCACGCATATTAGCCAGTTTTGGTGTCCAAACGCGGCACACATATACTTACACACACCAATGGCTGCTGGCTGCTCCGCGCGGCCGTCTATAGTAGTACTAGTACTGTCCTCCTCGACTCTTCTTAACCACAGTCTTGAGAGGTCGTGCAAAGAACGTTACGTACCTACTTACCCTTCATTCTGCCGTAGACTACAAAACTTTCCCCATCTTCGTTCCGAGCTACGAGCCCCAGCAACTTTAGTATATTCCCAATGAAAAATATTTCAGCTCTTACTAAATGTGTGGTCCTCCGCAGGCCATCAAGCGGCTGCCGGCCGTCCTCCGAGGGGCAGTGGTGCGGCGCGGTGTCGGGGGCGCGGGCGCTGCGCGTGCGCGTGGGCGGCGGCGCCCCGACGGCGGCCTCGCCGGCGCACGCGCGCCGCCTGTCGCCGCCGCCGCACGCGCACAGAGCAACCACGCCGCCCAGGCCTACCTCACCTGCTGCTAAACGTAAGTATTACCTACCATCAACATCGTTGGAGGAAACATGTGAGTGAAGACTGCCGACATAACAAACGTAGTGTAGGACGCCCTTACAGCCAGGTAGAACGTATGTAGATCTACGTAAGGCTGATTATGTTTTTATCTTGGGAAAACAAAAAGCTTTAGAATTAGAAAATTCAACAGATAAAAATAGCTTCCACTCATAGGATGCACACGCAGCTAGATGTCCAGGTGCGTTGTTTTGTCGTTGACCATATCTACCTTAATTGTATTAATACCAGTTAGGTAATTAGCACACGTTGCTTTACTAAGTACCTAAGTTACTTTAATACATCTTTGTAGCACACTAACTTGATGTGAATCTTGACTACAAGTTTAAATCCTTTACGCGGTGTATACCTATTACGCAGTACAACTAACTCTAAGTCATATCACAATTTAGGCATAACGAGTAAGGTATAATGAGGCTTAAGCATAGCCAGAGTGTGACATACACCGACATAGTTCTGAAGCAAGGAAGGCTTAACGCTATTTGACTGTTGTTGTGCCTCTCTTTACTATCTCTACGTTCGTAGACTCTAGGCGCTACAGTATGGGGAGTGCCTAGTTTAAATTAAACGCGTCACATCCGTCCATGACATTGCCTTACCTCAGCGCCATATGGACCTTGAAAATACATGATTGATTATAGAACAAAACGCTATTTAGTATGCACTGTAGTAACCTTAATGAACACTCATAAATAACGGAGAGTTCATCAAGTCGAGAGGTTTCATTATTGAAAATAATCTCCAGATTAACCGACCGAGCGAAAGCTCTTCAATGCAAAATGCATTGCAATTTGCGATTTCAGGGTTTATTTGTTTGATGGAACACTTGAGATTCCACTTCACAGGGATCAATCAATTAACTGTAATTGCTACTTGAGGTATAAATAACTGATCTTAATCGGGATCAATTTATGCATTGCTTTAATGAATAGGTATCCATTAAATTTGTTGCCATTTTGAACGAAGATTAAAATGGCAACAGATAAAAACAGTGCATATGTAAGTATGCAAACAATTAAAACAGGGTGCCTTGGAAAGGGTGTACTAAGCCGAAAGGGGGTGATTCTAGACCCGTCGAGGTACCGATCTTTCGACGAAACGTACTGTCGAGGTAAAGACATCGAGTTATTGAACATCGAGCTATCGCCGTTCGAACTAGAGTACGAAACTCATTCTGGATCACAAAGGGATCAGATTTTTTGAATTTTGAATATTTTTGCAAAATATTTTTTTTATTAGGTACTTACTATTTGTGTTCTTTTACACGCACTCTTGCATGCAAATATTTCACAAAAGTTTTTTTTGCTTGTTTTTCCAGCAAAACCATTGTTTTGTCATGAAATTATTACAAAAAAATTACGTAAACCCTTATAAACTTCAAAACGAAAAAAATCGTAAAACAAACGTTGACCCCCTCGATCTCCAGAATCACCCCTTTCAGCTTAGGACACCCTTTCCGTGGCACCCTGTATAGGTCCTTGTACGCAGTAGGTATCTTATTATAAAACACATGGCTAGCTTAGATAAAGGTTTCCAATTTGCGCTGTCGGATTTGTCGGTTAAATTAGACCGAGCTAGAACCTCACTTGGCTAAAAGCATGTGACAAAAACCCTAGACTATGTAGAGACCCGAATAGATTGATTCCAAAAGAAACTCCACATTGTGCCAAATAAATTAAAAGCTGATTGTCAATGTGTATAAAATATATAATAATATACCCAAGGAACTTAAATAAATGAACAACTAGGTACTTATTTAAAATCAAATTATTGTGATAGGAATTTTTATAACTTGAATGATTTTTTTAATATTAAATTATAATTGTATTTGAATATATTTAATCTTTAATTTTAATTGTATTTTTGCATGCTAGACCATAGCGAGACATGAGCACATTATTTGTATTTATACCACCTGTATACCATGTTTGACGCAGATAAATCTTTGAATCTAAATTACGTATAGCAGACATCCACGTTGTAACAATGCTTTTACCCCTCAGCTCAGCACGACGACGCTCCACAGCCCCCCGAAGCGGCCAGCACGGCCCAGCTGAAGTCAGTGAGCGCGGTGTCTCAGCTCACGGTCGCCAGCTCGCCCGTCCGCAGCGCGCCCGCTCAGAGCAGCTACGCGCTGGAGCGGCGCCCGCCCAAGCATGAGCACCACCATCGACCGGTCGAGCCTACCTCTCCGGTCAGTCATTGCCATAGCAGCTAAATTACTCTAACATTCCACCGAAGATGCATCACCAGAAAGAGATGACATCTGCCAAACATCGATTATGAAGGTCTGGGTAGAGTACCTACATCAAGAACACGTTAACACGTCACCATCGTAACCGTTTTACGTTGTCCTCTCACTCCTACGAGAACTATAGCTATAATTTCATCTAGGCTTGTGTCTTAATAACTCTCTCAAGTAGTACAAAAAGCATAGGTGCCCAATCTTCCTAGAACACCTAAAACTAAGAAACATGTTTCGTCGGAATGACTCCCTTCAGTTCAACATGTGCTAGGCCACAGCTTGCGGTCAAGTGCGTAATGAGTAGCAGGTTACGAAACACCTCGCTAGTTTGTTTCATCTCTGATCCTCACCACAACTTGCGGTTTTATCTAAGTAATACCTACAATCAACTGCAGCTCTGTTTATTCTGCGGCTTCTAGTTTAAAAACTGGAATTGCCAACTGCTATCCAGTTGCATCTTTGTAAATATCTAGAAATTAACAGCTGTGTTCACTTTTCTTGCTTAAATAAGGAACCTGCATACGACAATAAAATAACATACAGTTCTAGTCAGTTCTTACATTACCTTGTCATCGTCTCATTTTCTTAAATTCATAAACACAAGTTAGTCCTTGCAAGTACCCATTTGAGATATCTGCCATTTCTCAGCAAAAGCAGTTATTAACAGTGTCAAGCTATCATATGAAAAAGACTGCGGGCTATCGGGAACAGGAGCTAGTAATAACGCTAAACGGTCACACCGCCTAGCCAGGCCTTGGCTATTAAATTTATAACCCAATCGAGAGAGAAGTGCCTTAAAAGTGTAATTTGAGCTGATCACCATTCATAAACACATGTCACCGACTTCAGAGAGCTTAAGTCTTTAATATTTTATGTTATTGCCCTTTATTGCTGTGACTTTTAAGAGGCATGGTAATTTACTACGGTTTTATAGGCTTTTATGTTTAGTGGCGTTATAAAAATCCTAGGGCTCTTGTTTCAATGTGAGCTTTTGGACATTTTTTTACGTTTTGTAACAATCTGGGCAAAGCGAAAAACTTTTGTTTTCACAGCAAGTGTTAGCTAGGTACCAAAATCAAAAGGAATAAGTACACAGAAGACTTCGATTTTATTTAGATTAGAACCGAACCGTTAGCAAGGCTGTTTATCTTAATAAAAACAGCATTACTGATGATAGAGCAAGAATAGAGCAAAGCAATAAATAGTTGAAACAATAGCAGCACGAATAACAAATCGATGTCATCGGGTCATCGGTTCCAATGCGGGTGCGCACGCGACGCTAATGTCTGTTACGGGATTTTGGAAATAACATTATTACAAATTGCCACGGAATGGTTGGAATTCGTTTTGGCCATACAATATGAGTTGTTATGAACAAGACGTTATTGTTTTTCATGCGCAGATTTTTACTACTGCTGACATTTCTTAAATTTGTCAGATAATTTGTGAGCAAAACTAGCGCTCCAATTATAAAATAGAGAACGAAACTTACAAATAAAATAAAGTTATTAGAACAAAATTTACTAGCAAGTTTGGCTCACTACATCTAAAGACCCCCTAATATATGTATTTCTGGACAACTTATCAGTCTTCTAACAAGCTAGGCTTCTAATTAGTCGCGATCACATGCTAGTAATTGCTCAGTGAAAGTGTTACCAGAAAAAATAAATAAGCATTGTCTTAGCGAAGTCTCACGATCTCTTGATAGGGAAAAGCGTAATATGTGGGAAGTTGAAAGCGAAATTGTCGGCGACAATGGCGGCCATGTTCTAACGTGACTGCTATTTCGTAAGATGGGCTTATCTTGTTAAGAACGCACGGTAAGCATTCGTTATGATGGCATAATTTTATATCCGAATTGTCTTTCTATTATCTCGTCGTTGGTTAGAGAAATTAATACCATTGTATTTTTTTGAAAACCTGCTTGACTATTGAGATTTATATATTTGTAAACCATACAAGTACTCTACCTAGATCATGATTCCGGCTAAGTTTTTTTGACGGCAGGCAGTGCAATTCTCTGGCTCTCACGAGAGACGCGAACTTTTAAATCTTTTGTCTCTTCTTTCTGTGCGATTTCATATCACCAGAGTACTTAATCTTTTCGAAAGCAAAGATATCAGTATCTATACTAAACCTTGGTCATATTTTAGAATGGAGTCCGCGAATGCAACAGCAGTTCTGATGAGAACCGCTCGTCGGGGCACGCCTCCATGTCCGACAGCGGCGGCGGCGGGGAGGCGGCGCGGGACGAGCCGCGGCGGAGCAGGCAGCAACCGGCCAGGAACAAACATAGACCTCACAATAAGGTACCTATCTAATAATTTATTTATTTTATTTTATTTTGAAAATTGTTATGAAGAACAAAGAAATCGTATAGAATTACAGGTCTTCAAAATAGCGCCAACAGTTAAAAAGAGAAGTGTTTATTGTTAAAAACTTTTCTCTCTAAATACTCTAATCTTCTGTGCTTCTAAAGACCCACCTAGAGACAAACCAAGAGTTTATCATCATGTGAGTCACATTTCAGTTGTAATGCCAATCTCCTCGAAATTTTACAAAATTAAGTAATTTCATGGCAGGATCTTATGATTCTCTTCTTCTCTCCTTTTCTACAAGTCTCACACAGTAGGGTCAACTCTCCATATCCTTCTTCCAGTATTTCCATCAGCTCGTCACAAAGTATTCCCGTTGTCTAGTTGCAGTCCCCATGGCCGGGCGGAGGCGGGCTGGAAGACATCCGGTCTGCCATCAAACAGTTGACCCTTCGCTCGCGAGACAGCAGCAGCACTGCCACTAGCGGTGCCTCCAGTGCCGGCGGCGGCAGCAACCACGGAGCACCCGGTAGATACAAATTTATCAAAGACCAAACAATACATCAACAAATAGGAGGTATACCGATTTTCATAGGCAATTCAAACTAATCAGCTCATCTCACTGATTTGGGCCGTACATTTTCTTTAATGCGCCATTTATTGTTTCCTCAAGCTCTTAGCAATCTATCGCTTCTTGTCAATTTTATATTTATGACGGCAATTTATGAATACAGGTGATCTTCAGACTTGTGTCTGGCCTTAGCAAGGTGTGTTCTCACACTGTTATCTTTCTGCAGAGAGTGGTAGCGCGGCCGAAGCCCGCAGAAGACGAGCGCCGCTGGTGCGGCAACCCTCACTCGACACCGTCTGCACCAACGTCACCAGTGCGGACGAGTTCGTGTGGGTCGACTCTCATAACAGGTATGAAGATCTAAAGTTTTTGTTTTTATAGTGCGTAAGCCTCACACTGGCAAATTTCTAAGAAATTAAATAACATCGCAAAAATTTTTTTTACTACTTCGGCGGGACTTGAACCCGCATCCTTCTGTTACGGAAGGATGCGGGTTCAAGTCCCGCCGAAGTCGTAAATTTTTGCGATGTTATTTACGATATTGCGATGTTGTTATTTCTTAGGTATGAAGATGTTTTTATCGTATAATGGGTGCAGCGCAAGGATCGCTGATGGGCCCTTTCCTATTCATAATCTCTCTGCATAATTACCGTGTTATAGGATGAGTTTAAATATTACAGGTGTCGATCGCGTATTTGTATATTTATTACTATTTGCAAGACCGTTAACATTTAGAAACAGTGAAATAAGGAATCTAAGGACAAGTTTTATAGGCCATTTAGAGATCACCTCAGATAGAAGCAATACCTAATGCAAATTGCAAAACAAAGCAGAACGAAGTTTAACGCCGCTATTCCACTAATGCGGCTCATGATGTGCAACCTACGTGTCTGATCTACTGAATCTGATGTCATCCCACTATGCACATGTTAGGTTAATAAGAACCAACTCTGAATTTTCTTATAATTTTTTCCATCGTTCTCTAGACTGGTGGAACTCCGCTGCGTGCCGTGGACGGCGAGCGAAGTGAGTCGCGCGCTGCAGTCCGGCCGCTGCCGCGAGCTGGCGCCGCGGATGGCGCCCGACACCCCGCCGAGACTGGCCTATCTGCTGCAGAGGTATACTACAAACAGCGAACGACGGCCGATGTGAAGTTAGCTGTTTATTTGAGGAAAATTTCACTTTTGTTAGAGGATTCATTTCACTTGCGCATATCATGAATTTTTCCGGCCTGATTTGGAATTGTTATGTCCTCCATTGCCTTCTACGACTAAAATTCGTAGAAGACAACTTATGATAAATACTAAACCTGATTTTGAGGGAGCGCTTCATGTTCAACGAGAAACTTGGTGCATAGTCTCTCACTGTGACTGATAGACATGGACTTCTTCAGAAAAGGTCGATATCCTACAGTTATCGATCGCAGGCTGTTGATCGATGAGGTATTCTAATAGCTGTGTATGTTTCAGAGCTCTAGTGCGGATATCGCGCGAGGCGCAGCGATTATCGCAGAACTTCAGCTTCTGTTCCAAGCACGAGGTGGCAGGCGCGTTCAGGATCGTGCTCAGCACGCCGCTGGCTGACGCTGTCATCAAGGTTACCACTTACTTTCAGCACAGATATTATAATACTATACTAGCTTTCAGTTACTTACTCCTGTAAAGACGAAAAGTCAAGATCCACATTGGGCTTTTGATACACTTGAAACAACTGATTAAATGATTACAACGACATAGCCCGCTAAGCAAGCAAAAGTTGCAATAACATTACTGAAAGTAACATCAAGGAGCTTGTAAGTTACAAATACAAGGTTGCAACGTTCATGCAAGCTTAGAGCGAGCTTGAAACGAAGCGCTAACGGCCGCGCTGTAGATAAACCCCGTAACTTACGCATAGCTGATCAGCAAAACTTATTATAACTTTAAAATATTAAGTTGCAGTAACATTACACCTGTAACATATTTGTAAATTGTAAAATTTACTTTCCGTAAGTTTTAAGTTTAACATTTCCACAACTTTTCTTTTGAAAGGTAAAGGTTACATAGCTCAACTATATTGCTTAAACGTTGCAAATGAAACTTACATGTAACTTGCATTTATTTAATTGTCGCAAAGGTACATTTGCTTGGTTTCGGTAAATTTAAAATGAATCCTTGTAGCAAGGTTGAAGATGGAACTTTCACGGAACTTACATTTATTGAGTTGGCGTAAAGTTACCTTTGTAAGTTTTAGGCAAGTTTAAAATTAACCCTAGCATAAAAGTGAGACCTGAAACTTGCAAGTAACTAACATTTATTAAGTTGACGCAAAGTTAAATTTGTTAGTTTTTGGTAAGTTTAAAATTAATCCTTGCAACAATGTTAAAAATGTAACTCGCACTTTACTTGCATTGCATTCAGCAAGTTATCACAAGGCTGAATTTGTAAGGTTTCTGTAGGTTTCAATTTATTGTTGCATTAATGTTACCTACGTACCTAGCACCTAACTTACATTATGTAAGTTGTCTCAACGTTTCTCCTATAGGGTTCAAATTAATTTGAATTTTGTCTTTGTAGTAATGTTGTAAACAAACGTTTCATTTAGGAAGGGCCCTCTAGATTGACATACCATAGGTTGCATAGCTGCACCCTTATTGCCAAGAGTAATGGTAGGTAATGGAATTCAAAAACTTGGGTTTACTAACCAAAGTTTTTGAATTCCATTACCATTTACACTTGGCAATAAGGTAGTAGGTGTATGATATAGATGCAACTTAACACTAACCTTTAATTACGATACCTTGCATCTAGGTTTTGTGTTTGGCACCCTCAAATTTCGGGTAACTTCATTTAATGCACACAAAGAGATAATAAATTTAGATTTTTTGCAATTGAAAGATGTTAAGTTCCAATATAACACACCCACTGCAACCATTAACAATGATATCATAAATCGGTAGGGCCTTACCTAAACAGATATAGGTAAGAGTACATTAATAAGATAATAAAAAATATATAATGAATTTAAATGCTAACAAAATTCAAATTGAAGACACTCCATCGAGTAAAATAAATGAAAATTCAACAAATATAATAGATATTTAACATTTTATTAAGGCTACAGAACAATTAAACACAGGTACTCATAATTAGAATCTCAGCTGTGCACTTCACATAGACAGAAAAATAAAAATCGACTACAAGCACTTTATCCGGATCAAACACTGTGAGGTGCATCGAAGGACCTTCAGTATGCATCGAAGGGACTCTTCATACATGAATGATAGAACACTTAGGTACATATAAATGTTTACTATTCAGTATAAAAAATAATAAATTATTATACTTATTTCAAGTTTTTTACAACTTGCTACACATACAAAACAAACAGATCGAAGTTATTGGTTTGTACGAGTAGCAAGTTGTACAAAACTGTGGATGGATTGTAAATGACATTTTGCGAGGTGATCCCCTTTGATCCGAAAATATATAACAAAGTTGTAAAAATTGGGAATAAGCTTACCTACTGTTTAAGCTATGCATATAATACAGGTATTTTAAATCAAAACGCTTCTCACAAAGTGCTTAACAACGCAACGGTAAATTCTATAAACAAAACAGACAAGTAGTGAGCAAACATGGTATTCCTATCATAATAAAACAAACATCTTTGTTCTAGGCGCATCTAAAATAAATTATACAATTTCAAATGCACCAAGGAAGAATCAAATGGGTTAACAAGATATTTAGAATTCTAATAAAGTTAGTAAGAGCATTTTAACTTTATGTATCAGCTCAAGGGCTATTTTACGAAGGTCACTTTCGTTTACACTAAGTAGAAATCCATACTACCTATTACATAATTTAGGTACATTAGCTACCTACCTACTACAGGGAAAGTGGTCATTATAAAATTCCGTATAGTTATAGTTTTACGAAAGTGGTAATTACTTGTAACAACGAATATAATACCTTTATATTTTTACCTGTCTCTCGGAACTAAAGTCAATTGTCGTCAGCCTGACTAAAATCAATTTAGACGTTTGAGTCTAGTGGTTGCATGTTGAAACCAGCACATTACGTGTCTCTCGAAGCTTTCGTCGGTTAAATTCTGAAATGATTGCTTGACTGCAACTGTAACAAAAAAAAATAGGTTACGGTATAGGTAGTAGGTATGTATGTAAAAGAACAAGATTCTATACTAATATTATAAAGAGGAATGATTTGTATGTTTGTTACGAATATACTCAAAAACTACTGGACTGATTTCACTAAGAATTTTCCTAATCGGTTCATAAACGACGGAGTTATGCGATAACAAACATAATATACCTCAATAAACATTAAAAAAAAATAACCTCCTTCATTTATTGAATTCGGTTAAAATACAGTTGAACTGATCCTTTTTTTGAAGTCTGTTGAAAATAAATATCCATCCGTGCAAAGCCGAGACAGGCCGCTAGTGCTTCTAAATACCTAATTTAGGTACACCAGCGGCCGTCCCGGCTTTTAAGGGAACGAATAACATCAGACAGTCACAAACTTAACTTACGTTTTATTGTTGTCATCAATTTTAGAGATGACAATTTGAAATTGTTTTTCTTCCCGGTCCATGAACAGTATTGTCCCAAATAATTGGAGAAAATTTTTTCCAAGCAACGATTCACACAATCGCGCTCTTTGCTGCCGCCGGTGTGTCTTAACATGTCGAACTAAAAATTAAAACACTTTAAAAATTAAAGTTGCATGGAACACTAGATTCAAATATGCATTTAATAATATTATCACATGTGGGACATTTCACACAGCGCCATCTAGGTCCAAACTAAGCCAAGCTTGTGCTATGGAAACCTTTTTGGGAGTAGGTAAATACATACCTTCATAATGCATTATAGTTTATATCACACAATACATGCTAACCCATGTCAATTTATCTATCCGAAGTGGAAAGTAACTGCCATGATTGAAGATATAAAATATGAATACTATACCAATTCTTTCTGCATTTTTTCATCTCCGAGCTTGTCCTCCAGGGACTGAAGTTGTGCCAACTCCGTGAGAGGAAAATTAGGCAACAGCGATGGTTTGTTTTCAAATGGCAAGTTCAGTCGGTTGAGGCTTAATTCAATGGCTTCCACTTTACGCATAGTGTAAATCACAAATTTATTTATTTCTCTAAGCTCTGACATAATTGTATCTGCAAAGAATACAAAGAGAAACATTTTTAAATAATAATAAATAAATATTGGTGGACATTTCACACAGCGCCATCTAGCCCCAAAAGGAAAATAAGATGAAAATCAATGAAAAAAAATCAAAAGATCTCAGCCATAAGACTTCAATATAGTTACCACCCCCAGGCATGTATATAATAGGGCAATATTGTAGTCGCTAAACTATAAAATCTAAGTACCTAAATAATTTTTGCCTGAATGTAGTATATTTATAAACATATTTCAAACAGCCAACGAGTGACTTGCCTTCCTACCAACCATCCTATGCAGTTTAAAACATCTTTCGATTTGCCAGTCAATCTTTTATGAACAGATCGTCCCATGTTGGGCAAAGGCTTCCCCCCAATCAGTAGCCAGTCCTTCTGAAAAGCGTCCAGCTCATCCCGCCACGGCGCGCCACGCCGCCACGCTGTCTCAGGGCTCCACAATGTGGGAGGCCACATTGTGGAGCCCTGAGACAGTGCGTCAGACATGCAGCAGACGTGGCCGCATCACAAATACTAGTACACAATCTATTAGGTACTCACTAAACCCAAGGTACAAGTAGGTTACGTGTTTTTTGATATCATTAGGTTCCTCATGCAAAATTCTTAGCACTAAAACAAAATGGCTGAAGGCAGGAAACGCGCCAACCTAATTCTAGGTCTAGGCTATTCTACGACTACTTCAATAGGTAAATAATTACATAAATACTAATTTCGTATAGTATCACATACCTCGTCACAGTTCTTTTCAGCCATTTTTCTGACTGGAACCCAATGGAACCCACGCCACAAACAAATTTAGCTGTTAGCCCTCACACGTCACAAACACAAAAGAAAGATTCAAAATAGGGTTGCCAGGTGTTGCTCAATGAAATCGCCAAATTTTCTGTTGAAAAGTAGCCTAAATTCGCCAAATTTTTTTAAAACTAATATAGTCTAAAAATAGGCCAAAATATTCAACCCAAAAGCTAAATAGCAGGCTTTTTAACCGACTTCGAAAAAGAAGGAGGTTCTCAATTCGTCGGAACCTTTTTTTATAGGGATGTTCACCGATTTCTCCGTCAGTCATGGACCGATTTTTTGGAAGAGTATTCTTCACAAACGGGGACTATTAAATAAATTTTATTTCTGAGCGATTGGTACTCTTCCCGCAAAACTCAAAAAACTTGATCCCCACTTCTAATTTTCATTCGATAATACACTGACGGGTCGCGATCGAATCTCTGTGATTCGATCAATCACGATCGACACAGGTCTGAGAGAAAGTTATCTAGGCATAAGACTGGACCAAAGGAGTTTGAAGATTTTTGTATGGTGGCCATCGATATAAAGAAAATACGATGGTGGCCCTAAAATTTTTACTATTTTCAAAATCGCCGCGCACAATGAAAGTATTTGGATAGAAGACATCAAAACAAATTAAAAATGGTCTCTAACATAATGCCATATAGCGTCAGGTTTCCGATATATTCACATAAAAAAAGAAATTATTTTGATCTGTGAATATCTCATAAACCTGACACTTTAGGACGTTAAACTATGGATGTTTTTATTTGGTTTGGTGTCTTCTATCCAAATATTATATAACGTGCGCGGCGATATAATAAAACAAAGTGGTTGCCGATGTTAGGGTATAAAATCTCCAAACTTTTTTAACATCTATAGACACTGCGTTTTAATGGTAGGTATAATAAGTTACTGACATCAAGGTCGCCTATATCGAAAAATAAAACTAGAGCTGAAATCATTTAGGGGAGAAGGATGTAGCTTAGGACAGGGGCACCTTTGGACATTGGAGATTTCTCCAAAACCATGGATATTTTTTTGGCAGAAATTGCATTTTTAGTATGGCAACACCAGTACTACAAACCATCATAATTATGTCATTCGCCGCGCTGTCAGCTGTCAAACTGACTTATTAGCAGGTCGTTATTTTCGGTGGCTGGTGTAAATATTTCATCAATGAGGATACAAATACTACGTGTATTTCATCTGGCTGGACTACGTAAGTGTTTATTTGCCTATTAGAAGAGTGTAAATTATATGTTTTTTATAGTTTCTGTTAAGTTTGGGTATCTATGCATGGATAAAGCCAAACGTTTTAGTTTTAAAATAAATACAAATTGTTTTGTGACACAAAGTTTTTTAAATGATGCCTTGGGGCAGGTTAGGACCAATATTAGGGGGCACATTAGGACATGTCCTAATGTGCCCCTTTGGAAATATCAAAAGTTTTCATTTGTTTCAGTTGCATGCAAAAATGGTTCGCAAGTGTAAGAAAAAGAGGGAAACCGTAGTCAATGAAGAGGATATTATGAAGGCAATCGATTGTGTTCCAAATCAAACCATACATTAAGAAGCTCCTCTTAATGTATGGTTTGATTTGGAACAGCCGCTATATTTGGTATTACTAAAAGCACTCTAGGATATCGAATGAAACTATTAAAAAACGATATTTATTTTTTACTAACTTAACGATATTTTTTTTTATATTGCGCCCGAATTGAGAATGGAACTCATAAAACCTGGATTTTTACTTAATTCAATGCGCGTCAAGAAATATGGACAGAGATTTGGCTTTTGTAGCCAAAATAGAAGAAAAAAATGAAAATGCACTGACAGTTAATGTTATGAAGAAAAAGGCAGGGTTCAATAATTTTTTCTTTCCCGAAAAAGAAGATAAGTGGACAATATCAATATTGGACATGATGACAGACTGGCAACGAATCCCGGATAGGCCCGCATGGTTATGGAGTTAGGAATCACAGGGGGCAAATGCTTGTCAACTTCCTTGAGAGGGAGGGTCTGTTCTTAATGAACTCCTTTAAGAAACAGCCTCAAAGGAAGTGGACATGGCAAAGCCTCGACACTGTGACTAAAAATGAGATCGACTTCATCATGACGGATAGCAAGCACATATTCAGAGATGTCTCAGTGATCAACAGGTTCAATACCGGATCCGATCACCGACTTCTCCGAGGCTCTCTGAATATCAACTTGAAGCTTGAGAGAAACCGTCTGATGAAGTCCACGCTCCGACCTAACCCAATCCAAGCCATGGCGGGCACCGAGAAGTTTCAGCAGCTTCTCGGGGATAGATTTGTTACCTTGGAACCCACTGATGACGCTGACGAGAGCCTACTCAATCTGGTCGAAACTCTGAGGGACGAGGGCATCAAGTTCTGCAGAACGCAGCGGACTGGCAAGAAATCCAAACTCTCGGCTGAGACTCTCGGGTTGATGACAAAAAGACGGGAAACGACCCAAGCGACTTCGTCGGAGAGGTCAGACCTGAACAAGCAAATTGCGAAGATGGTACGGCACGACCTTCGGAGCTCTAACACACGCCTCATCGAAGAGGCGATAGAGCAAAACCGAGGGTCCAAAGTATTCACTCAGCAGCTTGGCAGGAGCCACCTAACGAAGCTTAAAACGCACGATGGTCGGACTGTTTTGTCAAAGCCAGAGATATCCGCCGAGATAGAGGATTCCTATGGCCGATTATACGCTGCACATGCCCATCACTCCCGACGAGATGGCCACGATTCCAGAGCCACCCTGACACGCCACTACACCGACGAACTGCCTGACATCAGTCAAGACGAGATCGTGTTGGCTCTGAGGCAGCTTAAAAATGGAAAAGCCCTCGGTCTGGACGGAATAACATCAGAGCTTCTGAAAGCTGGAGGAGCCCCTGTTATACAGGAACTACAGAACCTCTTCAACGCCGTCCTTCACAGTGGGAGAACTCCAAAGGCGTGGAGCGGGAGTTTGGTGGTGCTCTTCTTTAAGAAGGGTGACAAAACCCTTCTTAAAAATTACAGACCCATCTCGCTCCTGAGCCATGTCTAAGCTGTTCTCACGAGTGGTCACGAATCGTCTCGCCAGGAGACACGACGAGTTCCAGCCGCCAGAACAGGCCGGGTTTCGCGGAGGATATGGCACCATAGACCACATTCACATGGTGAGGCAGATTATACAGAAGTCCGAAGAGTATAATCAGCCCCTGTGTCTGGCCTTTGTGGACTATGAGAAGGCCTTTGACTCTGTCGAAACCTGGGCTGTTATGGAATCCTTGCAGCGATGCCAAGTAGACTATCGTTATATCGAGGTGCTGAGATGTCTGTACGAAGCCGCCACTATGAGTGTCCAAGTACAGGGCCAGCAGTCTAAACCGATCCAATTGCGCAGAGGAGTGAGACAAGGGGATGTTACTCGTATATCCCCGAAACTGTTCACAAGCGCCTTGGAAGATATGTTTAAGACGCTGGACTGGAAAGGAAAGGGCATTAACATAAACGGCGACTACATTTCACACCTACGATTTGCAGATGACATAGTCTTAATGGCGGAGTCGCTAGAGGAGCTGAACCAGATGCTGGATGGCTTAGCTTCAGCCTCGCGACGCATCGGTCTTAGCATGAATTTGGATAAAACCAAAGTCATGATCAATGGCCACATTGATCGAATACCGGTCGTCGTACATGGTCACCGTCTCGAAATTGTTTCCGATATACTTACCTCGGACAGATTCTGCAGTTAGGTAAAAACAATTTCAAGAAGGAAGCCAAGAGGAGTATCCAGCTAGGCTGGGCAGCGTTTGGGAAACTACGCCGAGTGTTTTCGTCATCCATACCGCAATGCTTGAAAACGAAAGTTTTTAATCAGTGCGTCCTACCCGTCATGACCTACGGAGCCGAGACATGGACACTCACGGTAGGGTTAGTCCACCAGTTCAAAGTCGCTCAGCGTGCTATGGAGAGAGCTATGCTCGGAGTTCCTCTGAAGGATAGAATTCGTAACGAATACATCCGACAGAGAACCAAAGTTATCGACATAGCTCAAAGAATTAGCAAGTTGAAGTGGCAGTGGGCTGGCCATATCTCGCGAAGAACCGACAACCGCCGGGGTAAACGAGTTCTTGAGTGGAGACCGCGACTCGGCAAACGTAGTGTAGGACGCCCTCCGACCAGGTGGGATGACGATCTGCGAAAGACTGCAGGCAGATGCTGGATGCGGCAAGCTGAAGACAGGGCGCTATGGCGCTCATTGGGGGAGGGCTATGTCCAGCAGTGGACTATGATAGCCTGATGATGATGATGAAATGATGATGATGATGATGAACAATAAGCATGTTTTAAAATAAAAAAGTTTTTATTACTATTATGGCCATTTAAATCATGAGTCCTAAAATGCCCCAGTATCGTCCCAAACTGCCCCCCTTGGGGGGCAGATTGGTTAGATTACTTACTTAGCCTGATAGATAGATATTATTATTATTATATTATACATAGAAATAGCCAGAACACCCGGAAACAAGATCCGTCAAGTGCGAGTGTAACTCGCGCGCCGAGGGTTTTGAACGTTTGTCAACAAATATGTACCAAAAGTACCGGTTAGAGACTTCGCAATTTAACGAATACCTAAGAATAGTAGGTACCAACCTACATTTCAGATGGATCTCTGTGGTGCATGCTTCGGTTAAATGGGTGGTTCGGTTAATGATGAATTTTTCGACTTTTTTCAAAATATTTCAAAAAGTATGAAAGTTACAGAAATTTGAAAAACTGGTTTGAAATGTCCAAACCGATACCTTTCATTTGATACCCCGATCGGTGGGGTAGCCCCCCTTTTGAAAATTATTCCTTTTTGACCATTTTTCAAAAAGTGTTCTTTTTACAGACTTCTCTATATTTTTCCTGTAAAATATAGATCCATATCTACAAACGCTTCATACATTTCAAATGGATCGCTCGGCAAACTTCGGAGATAGGGGGTGGGGAATGGGTTTTTTTTCGACTTTTTTCAAAATATTTCAAAAACTATGAAACCTACAGAAATTTTAAAAACTGTTTTGAAACGTACAAACCGATACCTTTCATTTGATACCCCAGTCGGTGAAGTAGCTTCCCCTTTTGAAAATTATTTCCCCCCTTTTTGACCATTTTTCAAAAAGTGTTCTTTTTTCAAACTTCTCTATATTTTTCCTGTAAAATATAGATCCATGTCTATAAACGCTCCATACATATTACATGGATCGCTCTGCAATCTTCGGAGATAGGGGGGGGGGAATGGGTATTTTTTCGACTTTTTTCGAAATATTTTAAAAAGTATGAAAACTACAAAAATTTCAAAAACTATTTTGAAATGTACAAACTGATACCTTTCATTTGATACCCCACATGACCCTGTAGGTATCTTTTAAAATTTCGGCATCACAATTTGTATGGAAAATATTCATTTTCATTTTTCATTTATTTTCATTTATTTTTCTCTAAATCTGTACAGGCGCACGAAATGTATAATTATTTTAAATTTCAAGTTGATAGCTGCAGTAGTTTTTGAGTTATTAAGGAGGGAAAAAAGGACAGACAAAGCGAGACCATAAGGGTTTTGAAACCGATCTTCGATCTTCAAAACCCTAAAAATATTTGTAGATCGTACAAACATTTGATTGGCCTGATGTAATGTATAGTAACTAGGTATGTACTAAATAATTAAAATAATTATCACAGGTACCTGTGATAATTATTTTAATTTTAATAAACACTTTCTGAATCAATAACATTTGTTTTTTTTTCTTTTCTTGTAAGGCATATGCTTCACAATATAGTACGTATAATAGGTAGGTACTTACTCAAAATCATCGAATCGGTACGTTGCTAGGTAACATGAAAATAGTCAACATACCTACTCGTAAATAAATTCATTAGAGCAATAGTGATTTTCATCTGTGAGTATCTCAGGAACCGGACGCTTTAGGACATTATGTTATAGAACATTTTATTTTTATTTTAGTGTCTTCTATCGAAATATATAACTTTTATTGTGCGGCGATTTTGAAAAACAATCAAAATGGCGGCTGATGATAGGGCCAACATCTTCAAACCCCACAACAACCCATTCATCCGATGCGAGTCTGAATTTTTAGTCTTACTTTCAATTATGTTACGGATCGTCATTCCACCTGGTCGGAGGGCGTCCTACACTACGTTTGCCGTGTCGCGGTCTCCACTCAAGAACACGTTTACCCCAGCGGTTGTCGGTTCTTCGCGAGATTATGGCCAGCTCACTGCCACTTCAACTTGCTAATTCTTTGAGCTATGTCGATACTTTGGGTGACCTTAACGGTGAACATTTTAACTAGGTACTTACACATTCGAAAATCAAATTCCAGTAACATAACATAAGCTAAGTACTCTAACTATTATAAAATTAGACCGATTCAAGTTTGCAGTGACATGAGCTGTAAATATTACAACTACTTATGAAAATTTAATTCCAGCAACATTACATAACCTATGTAAAGGACAAGACCAATTCGTAATGTTGTAGTGAAGTTAAAAAAAATATAACTTTTAAGATGCATTGCTACAATGTTAATGTAAAACATTTCAGTAACTTTCATTTGTGAGGTGCATGCAATGCTAGGCAATGAAGTTTATGCACTGATATTGCTGCAATGTATTATTTGTAACATCCCAATTGTAATATTGCAGCAATGTTGGTTATTTACATTCAAATAAGTTTAGGAAGTTATAATCCTCCAAAGTTGAACTGGAAACTTTCATGCGAAATTTAACAGTAACGTTAGTAAATAACCTTTAATAAGTTTCAACCTAACAATAACATCTATGTTACTGGCATTTTCCTGTTACATAATATTTGAAACTTACAAATATGCGATACACAAAGTTATTGAAACTTATTGTAAGTTTCATGCTTAGTGGGAGGATTTCTCCAGGCATCTCGCTTCTAAAAACTGCCTGGAATTAGTAAACATTGTTTTTTTAGCCTCTGCCAGTATTATAATATCTGTAGCCTCTATTTTCCTACTTTTAAGGAAATGTATGTCTTTCGGTCTGATGCTATCTCCTTCTAGCCTGTGGCATCGGGCTAAGTGGCTAGCGTTTGCTGGACCAGCCTAGGCATCTATTTAATTATTTTAAATGTCGAATCCGTCCTCTTAGGGCTGCCAACGCCCGACGACTAATAGCTGTTATGCTAGGTATCGGTTCAAGTCGTCGCACCAAGGCTGTTTTTGGATTGCCTCGGCATGTTTTAATTTACTTATAATTGAAATTCTTTGTTGTTCCTCTAAGGGTTGCCAGCGCGCCGCCACAATGTATGCTACATCCGGCAGCGCGGCGCGGCGGCTGGGCTCGGCGGGGCGCGCGCGCACCTGCCTCGCGCCGGGACGCTTCCAGCGCTGGATGCTAGATGTGCGCGTCGCAGGCTTTGTGCACGAGTGAGTAATATACCCTCCAGTGTTGCCAGCGCGCCGGTTCAATGTACAAAACTTTTGGCATCGCTCGATCAGCAAACGAACTCAGAAATCAGAATCAGAAAGCGAAGCAAACGACGTGGTTCCAATCCATGATGAATGATCGATGTACTAACACTTTGAGTGCCTGCATGCACATGCCGAGCTACCTACGAGGTGGCTAACTGACCTCAAGTTGGGCAGTGAATGCCTTGTTAATCCGCGAGGATTTCGCTGTACACGGCGTTCGCGGCGTTGTTTTCTTCAATATATCATTTTCGAGCAGTTATCAGGTCTACGCTGACCCTAATGCCGAGTAACCATGACTGAAGAAAGTAAAAGTCGTAATTATTCAAATTTTTGTCATTAGCCACTGACACTGTTTAAAGTGTGGAAAGTAGGTGTCTGCAGCGATCGTTAAGCCTAAGCGCCGCATTCTATGACAGAGTGTACGTCGTCATCGACCTGAGGCATGTTATCTCAGGATCTGTTTAAGTTCTTTTTCTCTTGAACTCCTTTACCATTCCGTAAACAGCCTTAAACTCTTCCCTCGTTGCAAGAGTATGACGTCCCTCGAGGTATCGCATAATCCAACACCAGTATACTTGCAATACGTGATGTTTGTTCCGTATTGAACCTTGATGTTAACCTGTATCGAATCAATAAATTAGTTGCAAATTATTAGCGTTACAGTCATCATTTCCGATACCTCTAACAAAGAGTTATCCTCAATGCCATCTTTCAGATATAAAGAAATCTGTCAATGCGCCGACAATCAACTAATAACCGATAGGAGTAAGCCATTTTGATAATTCAAATTAATGCTCATGAGTTTGTTCGCTCATTTTAATTTTACTTTATTTTCATTATCACCATCATCAGCCCATGTTGACTCACTGCTGGGCATAGGCTTTGCATGTTTATACCATTTGCTGTTAACATCAATACAAGGGCATATACACCAATACAGGCCTTTACAAGCGCACTGCTAGACATATGCATAGAACATCATTTGTTGTTACACTTAACTTAATTCCAAAAAATACAATATCTCCAGGTATGCAGCAATCTACCTGTGCGCCGGCATGGAAACCCTCCTAGAAGAGGTGGCGCTGATAGCAGCTTCGAGCGCCGGTTCAGCGCCCATCACGCCGGCGGCCGTTGACCTCGCCGTCGCCAACTGTGCTGACCTCTGGGGACTGCTGCAGCCTTACAGCCATCTTAATGCAGGCAGGGTGGCCTCAGGTATTATACAACAGGACATACATAGCATATTATATATGATGATGATGAGAATCATCTTCTAGAGTTAAGGCCGATTTAGATGTCAATAAGTACAGTAGCGAGTTAAGAAATTGGTCAGTTAAGTAGTAAGTAGCGTTCAAACGGAGTTTAGTCCAGTAGTCATAGGTTGAGGTTCCGAGAAGAAGACTGACTAGTCTACGCGACTGCGATAAAATAGTTGTTTTACTCGACTTCCTCCGAAACAGTTGTTTTAATCCAGAAAAATTCCAAACAAATTTACGCATAATGAAAGAATTAGTGTCTATACTTCTACAAAATTTTAAAAATGAAATATTAATATAAATGAATAAACCATCATATTTTAGGTATTCTTGTAGGAATGCAAAGGTAGTATTATCAGACCACTTCATTTTTACACTAAAAACACGATAACGCGGCCGCTGCAAACTTAATGGACTGTACTAAACTTACCCGTCTACATGCCGGCCAGTTAAGTTAGCGGGGTGCGGAAGACGCGAGAGAGGGGGCTACTTCGCACTTGGACTTGTCGGAAAATAGGATCGCTGTCTATTCAACTTAACTTAATCAACAGCTTGCTACTTAACTCGCTTTTGCCGTTCAAACGAAATTATCAGCTTAACTCGCCGATGACGCAAGTTAACTCGCTACTGTACTTATTGAAGTGTAAATCGGTCTTGAGCCTTAGGTAGGTAAGCCTTGTAGTGGTGTGCATTATGAATGTACGTGTTAGCGTAAAGTAGCGAGTAAGCAGTTTCTATATGTTGTAATACTAAACAGACAATAAATGAGCGCCACTCAATACGGACGTTTGACTATCTATTCCCGATGTCTCCGCTCGCCCCTCGCAACACACTACAGCCTCATGCATGAAAGGTGTGTTTTCCGTAGAGATTAAAGGGAAGGGTATAAAGAGTATACCCCTGTTGGAACCCTCGTTTGCGATTTGAATAGTTTTAAAAAACATAGTTAACTGACACCATTAAATATCCACTTGTGTTTTAGTTCGCAATCAATGACCCATAAATAACCGATATCTACTCCATAAATAAATAAATAAATAAATAATTCTGGACATACCAGACGGATCGCTCTGCAATCCTCGGAGATAGAGGCGATGAGTAATTTTTCAAAGTATTGAAATAGTAGGTATACAAAATTTTAAAAACTGTTTTGAAATAATCAAACCGATAGCTTTCGTTAATTGCCGATACCCTACTTGACATAGTAGGTCTCTTGTAAAATTTCGACATCACAATTTGTATGGAAAATTTTCAATTTCATTTTAATACAGGCGCACGAAATGTATTATTGTTTTAAATTTCAAGTTGATAGCTGCGGTCGTTGCGGAGTTATTAAAGTGAGAAAAATGGACAGATAAAGCGAGACCTTAAGGGTTTCAAAACCGATCTCGAAACCCTAAAACAAATTGTTATTTCGTCCGTTTTAACCCGTAACACTTATACTACATTTGAACAACGACTGTTGTATTTCAGGTGCTCTCTCTCTGTCCCGCTGGGAGTCGATAAGTTCCCTGGGGTCGGGCTCGTCGGGCGGCGGCGCGGCGCGCCTCGAGAACCGACAACTAGGACTCAGCCATGACTCCGGAATCACTACTAATGGCTCTGGTGAGGAAGATGCTCTTTATCAGGTTTTTTCTGATAGCTCTACTGAACACTGTCACAGAAGATGTCAGATCCCCGTCGGGAGGAGTATTCGAACTCCTGTGAAATTAACTTGTTTTATTTTTGATGAAATATTATTATACTTATGTGACTCTTACAAAGTACCTTAACAACTTGTTAACGAGCAGGCAAACCACTTTAAACTGAGTGTGCTCATTTAATTAATTTCTTGTACCAACCTTTTTAAGTTGGTTAAATTTTAGTTTAAACATATTTAAGTTTTATAATTTAAAACTGTTAAGCTTTAGTTATACCACCAATGTCTCTACTCATTTAAGTTATTCAAGCTTTTTGTTTTCCATCGAAAATAAAATAAAATAAAACAAGCTAAGCAAGTTTTGATACTAAATCATGTGTTTATCACAGGTGGTTCCGGCGCATCGCTAGAGTCAAGCTGCGGTTCCGGCGCATCCGTGCTGCTTACAACATGCTGCGGCTCAGCAGGCGAGCTGCGCGCCGTGCTGCGCCGCGTGCACCCGCGTCACCCGCCGCTCGCGCCCTCTGCCGAGCGGGCGCTGTACTACTTCATGAGATGTTCACAGGTAGGGTCCCACTGTGCTCAGTTATGGGATGGATAGTAGCATCCTTAGTGTCGTCCATTGTACGGCCCTCTTAGCCTTGTGTTTCGTCCGTTTTTCTTTCTCTGACGTTATACTACGCAATGTTCTGCTAGCTCTCTTTTGTTATTTCTGACGTAGCTTTGTAACCTTCTCCGTTTCTGTTCCAGTTGGAGCACAGCAGCAGCACCGGCGGCTGCGGCGGCGCGGGGCTGTGGGGCGAGCGCGGCGCCGGCGCGCTGCCGCCGCTTGGGGAGTGGGTCCGAGTGGCGCGGGCGCACGCGGGGCTCCGGCCCCCGCCCGCGGTGCCGGATGCGGATGACGTCATGCAGGCTGGGAGGCTGCTACTGCCGCATGCTGACTGTCCGCCGCGGCCTATCACGTGAGTATAGATAGTGCTCATTGAATTGTGAAGCAATTTAATTCCTAAGTATCGTATCCAATAAGCCTTGTTAAAATGCCAGTTGGTACCACTTCTCAAATAATACTGATAAAACAACAACAACGCTTTTTCCGAGGGATCATTCAGTTTTACGCAAATGTAAGTGTTCTGTGTCCTTCTCTTCCAGACTAGAAGACGCCATCGAGCCGGTCTGGTCGCGCTGCGCCCGCACGGCCGACGAGCCGCAGCGCGCGGCCCTCGGGCTCGCGCACCGCGCGTTGCTGAGCGGCCGCCCCGAGCTGGTGGGCGGGATCAAGGCTCTACTGCCCCCCGCCGGGCTGGACTCCACCGACGCGACCGGCCTCACTGCGCTCATGAAGGCGGCGGCGAATGGCGATGACCAGATTGTAGCCGTGAGTAGCCAGTAGCGCGTAGGACGGAATAGGTGTCTTTGTGACTAGACAGAAATAGCAAATCGGGCTGGCGAGTAGGTAACAGCTGTCAGTCGTCTTCCCACTCGCCTTAGACGAGAGATAGTCACCTCATAAGCGAGCACTAGAGTCACCCGACTTTTTTTTCTGTAGATTATTTCGAATACCTAGAAAGGTATTGCTACTTCTTGTTGTGTTATTGGAAACGCATTACACCCTACGCCATGTGGATCTCTTGAAATAGCGTCGATCCTTAAAATTCATTGACACAATGTTTGCCTTGCACAGATGCTGCTAGAAGCCGGTGCAGACCCAAACATAGAGACGGGCGGCACGACGGCGGCGCACTGCGCCATGCCCCTCTCCCCGCGCGCGCCCGCCAACCAGAGCGCCGCGCCCGTCTACACGCCCCCCACTGCTGGTAACGTAGTCTTCCTTGTTTCTCTTCTTGGTTGATACCTGGGGTACCCACAGGTACCTACGGGTTTCGACAAGAGAAAGTTCACGGAACATGAACTTATCTATGAGGATTGCTTTCCGCTACGAGAGAAATAGTGACGGATTGCCAGGCGTGTAGCGACTTCCTCCCACTAGCTAGCTAGATAAGCCGACGAAATTAAAAGCAGGCAGTCAATTCATGGAGGCGGCTGAAGATCGCTATTTGTTTCGTTGCGTCGTTTGGGTGAAATCTAATTTTCAACAGCAAACAGGTAGGTAGCCTGAATGGAACTGATGAACCTATGTTTCTGGTACAGGTTGGACGGCGCTGGTGTACGCGTGCGGCGGTGCGGGCGGCGCGGGCGGCGCGTGCGCGACGGAGTGCGCGCGCCGGCTGCTGGCGGGCGGCGCGCGCGTCGAGGGCGCGCCGGCGCGCGGCGACCATGTCTGCACTATCACACCGCTGCAGGTAAAACGCAACAGTCAACAAGCTCTTTACCTCAAAGATCCTATGACTACGTTCCTTATACAATATCTTTGCTTTACCTTACCACAAAAACCAGTCTATGATAATAATCTTGTTCATTCATTCATTTATTCATTCATTCATTCATTAAAGCAGTGGCGCCAAAAAAAATTTCACCTTACGATACAAAAAAATGTTACCACGTCTATAAAATAAATGTTTCAACATTACGATAAAAAACTACCCAATAATTTTAGTTGGTTGCTTCTATTCACAGATGGCGTGCGGTGTCGGAAACTTGGAACTTGTTCAACTGTTATTGTCAAAAGGTGCCGATCCGTTCCTCTCGACGCAGCTCAACGATGCACTTTGTTATTCAGCAGCGGCTCAATACGGTTGTTACAGGTAACTTACAAGATTAATTACACACCAGAACGAGATCTTGCTTTAGGTACTTTTATTTTAAGGTTAGTTCGTTCTAAATGTTTTTTGTGATTATTTTAGTGCGGTAGCAGTATGTTGCTCACACGGTCGACGAGCCTGCCTCAGAGCAGCCGTGCGAGGCGGGTCCCGGGGCTCCGGCGCGGGCGCTGTGCTGTCGCTGGAGGAAGTCCTCGCTGAGGGTGCATCAGGACCCGCCAGTTCCGGCGGCAACAGACCACCGACCTTCACTAAGCAGCAACAGAGGGCGCTGCAAGATGCTATGTATTATGCCTCTGAGACTGATCATTTGGGTGGGACTTCAACCATGAACTTTCTTTTTCGTATCACGCTAATTGCAGCGGCTTTACGTAAACGGTTTCTGTTTTCAGATATAACGTTAGAATTACGAGGACTGGGAGTGCCGTGGTCTCTGCACGCGTGGACGCTGTCGCTAGCAGCAGCAGCAGACGCGGCGTTAGATCACGTTATTGACCAGCTGTTACAAGATTTTCTGCAGGTACGCTGACGTGGCATCCTTAACTATTATTGCACAGTGGTTTCCCAGAACATTTATTTATTCATTCAAAATATAAACCATACCATACTGAAATTTCTCGTGTATGTTTCAGGTGTGTCCGTCAGATGATAGCCACTACAGTAAACAATTTCTTTACGAATGCCTTCCTCTGCTGTTCAACATACTACGATACAGCAAGGTAACTTTATTAATTTCATAGTCCTACGTGCTAGTCCTGCGTCCCATTCTTCTCTCATTGTTTTATAATTTTTGTTAGTGCAAAAAAATAAAACATATTATTTTCACCGATTTATGTTTTAGAAGGAGGGCACGGTGTTGTTACTGGCGGACATTCTGTGTGCATGCTATGGACGAGAGCCCGTGCCTTCCGTCGCGCAGCCACCGCCGCCCGCTGCGCCTGCGCCGGCGAGAGTGGACCTTTCGTATGTGAACAATCCCTCGCTCGCTGATGTTACCTTCAGGTATCTATCGTTCGAATTCTCTCAATTAATTGTTTTGTTTGCTAACACTAATGCTGACACTAAAAAATTGTTGTTGCAGGGTGGAAGGTCGACTATTTTACGGGCATAAAATCGTGCTTGTATCAGAATCAGCGCGGCTGCGGGCGATGCTAGCTCCTACGCGAACCTCGAGTGAAGCCGTATCACCACCGAACACAGCCCCGCCCCTTGTACAGATCAACGACATTCGGTACCACATATTTGAGGTTAGTTTAAAGTAGTTTAAACTGATTCAACATTTCATCGAATATTTTTGTAGATTTTAATATATTTTTTTGTTCACAGCAAGTCATGAAGTATTTATATTCGGGCGGCTGCACCGGCCTAGATATTCCTGAAACAGATGTTCTGGAAGTTTTGGCTGCAGCATCCTTCTTCCAACTTTTACCCTTGCAGAGACATTGCGAAGCGCGGGCTGCCAAGTCTGTGGACCTCCACAATCTCGTGTCGGTTTACATTCATGCAAAGGTTCGGTGGCAGCAATTAGTCTTACTTTTTCTATAAGAATTGACAAAAAAAATGATTGCTTTACTTATCATAAATATTTGTTTTAGGTTTATGGCGCTACCCAACTTTTGGAGTACTGCCAAGGTTTTCTACTGCAGAACATGGTGGCATTGCTCACTTATGATGATTCAGTGAAACGACTGCTCTTCGGGAAACGGCTGCCCGGTCACAATGTTCTAGGTGCTCTTCTGTCCACACTGCAAAAAAGAATTGAAGCTCGCAAGAACCAAGCAAAACCTAGGTAGCAGGAGATAAAGCAAATAATGTTTACCTGTTTTATTTAAATCGACTGTTATTTGTACATTTATTTTAATGGTGCCTGTATGTATTAGAATATAGCGAAGTACAAAAATGAATATTAAATGATAATTACGTAAGTTTCAAGTCTACCGTGGTTAATTATGAATCTGAAACGTACCATATGTACCCAATAGATACGATGACAACTACGAGGTTAATTATGTTCGTAGTCGCTTACACTCATAATGGATAGGAAGATGTTTAGAGAAATATATTTTGTATCATTCTATATTAATATTTAATGAGATAGCCTTCTAAAATTAACATTCAATGTACGGATAGGTAGAATAAGTGATGATAATTATGTCATAAAATTGTATTGTCTACTAACTGTTATATCAATTTTAAAAATATAATTGGTGTTTGAAATAAGTAAATGGAACACTAGACACTCATTTTTTAAGTTTTGAGCAAAAGAAAACATTATTTAAAAAAAACCTACGGACTTTGTAATTAAATGTAATTAACTTGTTAAAATAAAGATTGTGTTGTTATTACTTCATCCATAATAATGAATACGGAATTAAACATATCAGTCATTTAAATTAAATAAATGACTAAATGACTTGACCGAGCGAACGAAGTAAGCGAAGCGTCTCTGCATCAAGTCTAGCAAAGTTTTCGTTTCTGTCAGTACTTAGTTAGGTATGTCCGCCTACTCCTCTAGAGGTCGTATTTTACAACCGTTCTGTGCTAATTTTGGTGTAGGATACAGATTCTACGATTTTATAGATTTTTTTGTCGTCGGAGTTTTTAAGGCGTTCTTCCTTCGAAAAAGGCATAAAGGGAGCTTTAGAATATCTCCGCTTTCAGAGACCTGATTCGATAATTGTATTTTTAATTGAAAGGTAGAACTTTAGTGTTCTCATAAAAAATTGGTAAAGATCTGAAGAGGATTTTCGGCATGACGAGCAAAATATTGAGCGAGCCGTCTCTCTAACGGCGGCCAGAGAGTAAGGAACATTATTTCTACCCGTGTAAGGCAAAAAGTTGATTGGTGAAAACGAGTAGGTGTGTTATATTTATTTATTTATTTATTGTAAGGAAAACCAGCAGCATATATATATCTAATATATCATTTTATGTTACGAATTAACATTTCCTGTGCCCTAAGGGCAAGTTCTCACTAGGTATATACCTACCTACAAACAGGAATTACAAAAAAATGTTAGGTACCTACCCAAATATCGCGTTTTAAATAACTTGTAAAGCTAAATTAATTGTTGAAAAAACTAAATAATGCTCGCGAGGTCTTCTTTCTTCTTCTGTTCGAAGAACTACTACATACATAGGTAAGTAGGTACTTAGTTAATTCCACAGATAACATAAACAAAGATAGATCTCTATGGTTAATTCACTTATACTTTCCAATTGAGAGATCTGACATAAATGGAAATGGGTAGGTAGGTACCCTACCTACAAAACATGTAGGTAAAAAGCTGACAACAGCATAGGGTTTTCTGGTTTTCTCAAGAGGCTCACGATGTTTTGCCATCGCTACCTACGCTAATAGTAAGTAGGTATATCGTCAGCAGTTTAAGAAGAATTAGAACCAACAAGCCGCATTATGCAAACTGGCAACCTTAAGTACCTACCTGCCATTGAAGAAAACAAAACGCAGTGATCGCAGATGTTGGTTATGATGTCAAAAAACCTTCCGTCTGCTACCATCATAGAAGTAAATCTCATACATCTATCTATGTACTACTTATGGACTGTGTTATGCCAAAACTATCCAAACCACAAACTGGTAAATTTTACTAATGTTATAAATGCGAAGTTTGAATGAATGCATGCAAATGCAAACTAATGCAAAGCGTGTATGTTTAATATTTCTTCACGTGACCGCGACGTTAGTAATATCGACCAAGAACAGGGTACATAAGCGTCGGACTTCCAGCGGTGAGATGGGCGGTCGTTAACATAACATCATACAAACGGATGACCCTACATTAGGAAAATTATTTTCCACAAAATTAGGGTAAGAAGTTAGTTTGGTAACACTAACATAGATTTTAATAGTCTATGGTTAATGCTTTAAAAGTTTCTGTCAAAGTCACTGTCATTGTGTTGGAAGGAAAAAACAATAAAAATCAGCATGAAAATCAGTTTGTCTATGACACGCTAAAAAGTGGTGTGATGTGATGAAATAGTTTTGCAAATTTTTGGCTAAAATTCAATAAAATATAGTGAATGTTCATGTGTTATGTGTAAAGTTATGTCGTGACAGTGAAAATGCAGTTCTTGAAAGAAAGAATACTCAACGCTGCACAGTTGAAAAGACTTGGTGAACATAAATATTCGTGCACCAGCGCCAGCCTCCTGGATGCATGGCTCCAACCCTGGTGGTGCTGGCTAGTGTCTAAAACGCCACTATGGCTCGCGCCGAATCTCATCACAATCTTAGGTCTAATAATAAATATAGTAACCACACTTATTTTAGTATGGTGAGTACCCATTCAAGTTGGCTAAGTACAGTTTGAGTATCATACCGTAACGACTTTCATTTTTGGCTAAATGGCTGTATCTTCCTACAAGCTAAGTACTTTCGCGCTCTAAACATTAGCTAAAGCTCATTGTTTACGTTGGATCGCTATCTTGCCATTGGCCATCGAAATCGCGCCACTGTCTCTTGATAAGTAGGTAAGTACCCAAAAGATTAGCAGTCCACTGTGTCTTTTTCCTAGGCTCAGCTGAGAGATAGCTGTCTGTGGTGTCTGGTACTGCAGCTGATATAACCCTGTCTGTCCTATGCTTTTATCTGTTTGTTTCATTAGGGACACAGTGAAATAAAGTTAGCTTACGCGACAGTGAAACTGCGCTTGTTGATGTTGCAACCCTGCAAGAAAACCATCTTTAAATTAAATCTGGTCTGAAAGTCTGAACACATGATGTTAAAAATTAGATAAATTTGCATAAAAAAATCTTGAATCATCCAAATCATTATATTTAGCACCAACCCTTAGGAAAGCATCAGAAAATCATAAAAAAGAAGAATAAAGATAGTAACTTGATTCAGAGACAAGGATATGGGCTAATGTCAACTTGTGCTTGTAAAATAACAACATTGCATCATTGCGACATCATTACACCCCATTGCTTATTTCCTGAAAATAAGTTACTAAACCCAACAATGATACATTCACTAAGACATAATAAACTGACACTGGAACAGACAAAACAAACAAATACCTACATAGGTAGTATGATTGTGTCACAAACTTATTTGTGTTTTGTTGTGTGTTGTAAACTCATTAGACAAAACTATGTACCTATAGTTCAAACAGAGACTGAGGCCAATGTGATACTGAACGTCACCACAGAATCATGGCAGGATATTCCTGTTTTCACCGAGACCCCCAGACCAATAAGGACCATTAACCAGACCAAAGTGCACCACCATGTCTAATCCTGCGGCACGACCTGCAGGGGCAGGTGGCAGTTAGTATGACTCGCAGAAGTAGATGTGTCCTGTTGTGGGCAATAAAAGTTTAAGGCTTTCTTACCAATAGTAAAGCTTAGCAAGGTTAGCTGGATTACAATAAAAACATTTTTGTTTCTAGGTCACCGCCATGTCTCTCTCTCTCACCTCAAACTCACCTCAACAGCCTCTTGGTCCACTGCTGGACGCAGGCCTACCCCTGATAAGTGCCTTTAGGCTTCTATGTTATGGGAGGTAATGCCCACAATTCCCATGCTGGGCATGAGGGTCGGGGATCGCAGTCCAGTGGTAGAATTGTTCTATAGAGGGCACTGCTGCCCGTCCCTGGTGCATAGCCCTCAGTCGGCTCTTACAACACCCGCGGGAAGACTTGGGGTGGTGCCCACCCCAACTTTAGCCAACTCTCTCTGGTTTGCCTAAATCATGGAGGACTAGTACACAAGCTAAAATGAACTTGATTGCCATGCTACCTTTAATTTTTGATTTTTTAATATTCTCATGATGCGACATTATTTTTTTTTCTAAATCTCTTCTTTTCTTGCTATCTGCCCATTTGGGAATTGAGCTAAGAGTTTTGTATGCTACTTGCTGCCATCCATGTCATGTATGGTATATGCCCTTCGGCATATCTATTTCGGCATATTCATTTGGTATTGTCATATTAGGTCTTGAGGGGCTATTCTCTTTAGTAGTCTGGATGTTGTGTCTTTCTTCATGAGGTCATTAGCCAGTTCGTTGGGGTAAATTTCCAATCGTTGGGCATAGGGTCCCAGTTTGACTAGAATTTAAAATGTATATATTTTTGGAAGCCCAGCTGAACATTCACTGCATGTGTAAATACTTAAGATTCCACACAGACCCTATGCACAAGTCCACTGTTCCCTTGCAGGTATAGTCCAGATGCGCGGCAGGTACCCCCGCGATGGGCGTGCGCTCTGTGCGCGCTAGGAGTATTCATCTACCAGAGCCTCGACGCCATCGACGGCAAGCAGGCGCGGCGGACGGGCTCGCAGTCCCCTTTGGGAGAGCTGTTCGACCACGGCTGTGATAGCATCTCCACGGTGTTCATAGCTCTGGGGGCGTGCACGGCTGTGAAGCTTGGCGAGTATCCTACGTGGATGTTCTTCCAGGTTGGTTGTGGTTATTACTAGGATATAAATTTAAGACAAGCTACGATCCCAATTCTTAGTCGAGCAATTTCAATCTGCACTGACATTTCACATGGGAATGTATTGTGCATATGTTATCATGATTTTCAGATTTGAGTGTTGCTGATGAAATCAAGGGATGCCATTCACGAGTTTCCGGACATAATAGTTTTAATTAATAACATATTTCTAAACAAGATTTATAGCAGTATTATTCAGTCATTATTAATGAGGATATACCTTAGTCAGAGGTTTAGTACATGTTTGTGGAAGTCGTCTTCCCTTATTTTATTAGATCCATTTATTTTTAAATGAATACTCCATTTCCTGTTATTGCTACCTTATAATTATAAACCTACATGGTAATAAGAAACTGCGCGAATGAGGCGTCAATGAATCGCAAACGGCCCCGAGGCCGCCGCGGTAGCTCGGAGGTGTGTCGTATCGACATTCAATACGCGACACTCCAGGGGGATCATTATCTTTATTATCCGATAACGTAACATATTGCTAATGGATTCACCTGAGATCTACGCCTTTACTGCATACGCAATAAAAACTAGCTAGCCTGATTGTTTTATAATAAAAACATCTACTCTTGTAGTCTAGGTAGATGTTTTTATTATGAAATAAGACTTGTGTCTTAGAGACCTAGAGGTTTTCTGTACTCATCAGCCAGCACAGATACATCCACATGTGAACGTGTCAGTAGTCCTTGTTGAACCTTAATATTGGATGTACGGGTGATTTCTACATGGAGTTGTTATTATCAATAAACGCGTTGAAAAAGAAATAACTATGATTACCTATTAACGAGCCTTATTGCGAAATCGACAAGGTCGTGGTGAGCTGTTTAGCGGCTATTATAGATGGGCAATTGTCCTTCACGTTGCGTGCTCTAGTATTCTATAGCGTATGGCTGATGGTCTTACTCGTTCTGTTACTAGCTCCTGACTGCGGCTTCGCTTGGATAAAACACCTAAAGCAGCCAGTGAAAGATTTTTAGAATTCGCCCAGTAGGTACCTGGATATTAGACGTTACAGGCAAACTCTGCATCAGTATAATTCCCATCACTACATATTATTAAACAAAGTCTGTTTATATAAACGCGATACACTCAAAATTAATCAAACTGATTTTCATACGGTTTTTAAAAATAAATAAATAAATAATGCTGGACAATCCACACAGCATCATCTAGCCCCAAGCTAAGCAGAGCTTGTGTTGTGGGTACTAGATAACTGATATGCTTATTACAATAAGTACATTACATACATAGATATTTTTTATTGTACATAAAAAATGCCCAGAACACCCACAATGAATGTTTGCAGATCGTACAAACATTTGTCCCAAGTCAGGATCGAACCCGCAACCATCGACCGCTGCTGCCCCACATCGATCGTCAATGGACGGAGTGATTCAAGAGGAAGTTTTTGGTGTTTCATTCATTAGGGTAAACTAAATTAACTGAAATATGACGAATATAATTAAGTCATGAAAAGATCATGCAAACTGGGAGCTTTGCTGGCGTAAACCAATAAAGTTAAATGCTCCTTACTCATTACCATTACACTAATATTATATATGCGAAAGTTTGGAAGGATGGATGGATAGATGGATGGATGTTGCCAAAACTACTGAACGGATCAGGCTGAAACTTTTCACACAAGTAATTCTAATCCTGGAATCAAACATAGGCTACTTTATATCCCATAAATCAGTTCACATGGGATAGAAAACATCTTTAAACGTTTCCATAGAAACAACGCGTGCGAACCCGCGGGCATAAACTAGTAAAAATGTATTAAACTGCTCTGCCAGCCGTGCGAAGACGAGGCGGGTTGCTAGTTAGTATTATTGAAAACCCCAGACTTCCAATCACGGCATATGACCACCAAATAGCGATAGAGGTCACACAAGAGCAAAATGCCATTCCGTTAGGCATGCAAAAAAAATAGAGATTATTGTTAGTTTTGTTGGAACACCTCTCGGTGCAATGACCTACGCTACGGTACTTGCCTTGAGCTTGAGCTACAAATGCCGTCATATCAAAAATCCTTGCAACGGGACTGTTGTGACTCACGAGATAAAGTGGTTATGCCAAGAAATTATATCCGGTTCTTGGCCACAACGTCCTTGTCGCATTTTCGTCAGAGACCGTTTACAGTGACATCTCAATTAGATTAATCGTGAAAGGGCGATTTAGAACATAAAATTTTTTTTTTTACTTATATCAAAGAAAAATTTAAGCGTGTGTTCATTAGAGTATTTTTAATTTTTCATATATTTAACACCACGAATAGCCTCTATCTTACCTTTCCTTTAAACAAAAGCAACTTTGATTCACGATTGATTATCCATATTATTCCAATTTTAATGTTCATGATGACAGACACATTTAATTTTGGTCTTTTGTAAGAGAGTCCTTATCAGACTGTATGATTGTAGTCTCGATAGATCGTCGATACAATTCGGTTCTTCTCGTAGGTACTAAGTTAAATATTTCTGACGATGCGATGTGTAGCAGTAGAGACATACTTAGTAGCAGGTATTTGAGGCGTGTCACGACCACTCAGTATCTGTCGTAAACGAGGCATATCGACCTAGTAACTGTACGCTCATGTCGACATTGTACGCCAGTGGTCCCTTAGCAGTGTTTCCTCTATAACTAATCGAAATTAGGCCATTGACACACAATGTCTCTAGGTAACAATTGTCAACGACTTGCAGTTCCTCGGATAATTGACGCAAGGCTTCCTCGCTAACGTGCAAGCATGGACCAACTAGATACGGCAAGTTAGCGCATAGCTATGTGTGTTAAAATACCGTATTGGGTATTTCCCATTTAATATAGCGATGTTGATCTCTACCTATTACGACCTGTTAGTCGATGAAAGTACTTTCGTTTAATTTCATTGATCTAATATTCATATGGTGATTTGAATGTGTATAATCTCCAATAAAAGCACATAGTTTCGTCAAATATAGGCACATAAGAAATCAATAAGCTCGACCGATAATGTCTTAGGTAGGTTTCGTAACAAGACGTTGGATATTTCTCAATTTGTACCACTGCACGATAAAATTACCTGAATCCAAACTTCGCACGGATGCAGAATGGTTGTCATTTGATTGATGTGTTATCGTCATTGATTTAATATATTAACCAAAATAGCACGATAGTTATTGGTTATCGTGCGATTTTATCGCGAAAACCATGTACTAGCGGGGTGTCGAATAACTGATAAGGTTACCAGTATCAGTTACCAATTCAACCGACACCTAGTTACCAACCAAATTTTCGCTTAAATCTTTACTATCAAAACGTCATTTAGATTAATGTTCATCGTTGCACTATCCCTTAATATCACCTTTGGTTTTGCCTCATTTCCTGACTGCGTAATAATTAATAGCGACTTTCCTCCAGCAACGGCGTAGCGACCAAACCAAACAAAACTCCTGCCAACTTTTTGTAATCTTTCGCGAATCTTTGGGTAATGATCACCAAGCTAGTCTTTATAAGAGTATTTTCATTTGGGAAGGCTGCCAACCGCTCGCCTAGAAGCTGCGCAGATTGTGGAGGCGAGCCAAACACTATTGTGTGTTTAGTGTTTTCCTAAATCTGTGCAATGGTTTATGATTCTGTCATCATGGTCACCATGGTATGCCGGAATCGTCTACTGTTGGGCATGGCCTTGTATCAAAACTACATTTGTTTGATTTTTTAATTTAACCATATTAACATACAAACATTGTATTATATTTATAACATGCAGTATTTATTTAGCAGCTGGGACGTCTTCTCGAAAAACATGAAAAACTATACAAAAGACCCAAAACGACTTAATTATCATTTGCCTGTTTAGTGACGATTGCAACATTAAAGTGAACGAACTTGATATAAGGAAAAGGATGTAGCATCAGGATGACTCATGAGTTTTATCTCTCGCAGACGTATCACTCACATAATGACATCTCATGGTCGTTTGAGGCACTTGGTAGATTTGTTCCAAAACTATAACTTTGCCACTATCATTTTGATTTAGTATCAGAATCGATAAGGATTTATGATTACTTTACATTGATTTATTTCTGCGTGCTTACTTCGCGCGGTTTTGCCCAGGATGTTAAGTTCCAGATTTTAGACGGATGTGTCCAGAAATTTTGAATTTTTCGCGCAGTTTACAAGCTTTCGCCTTATTTTACGGGACTTAATATTGACGCCCTGCGGGAACTTGAACAAAAAAAATTAATGTGTACAAACATTTCGGTATTTTTTACTGAATCAGTATGTTCTGGGTAAACAAACGAATTCCTAATCATCTCCAATAGAGAATGGATTAGAACAAGAAACACACGGTTGCGTACAATGACTTCTTCAAAAATCTTGGCAGCATGTGTTGTGTAATGTTAGCAACGTTGACATTGAAATTGTAATTTCATTTTCTTTCTACTTACAAACAATAATGAAATGAAGATCTGTCTGTTCTGCATCTAAAGAGGTTTCAATCATGTATTTGAACAAACGTGAAAAAACGAGGAAAAATAACTCAGGCTCACCTAATTACAGTCAATTGACTTTGCCCTTTATGACCTACAGCTTCTGTGGAAAATCTCATAATCACGATGACACGAACCGTTCTTCTCAAACAATTGATATTAGTTAGAGGCAGCTATTTCAGCGACGTCCTCAAATACAAGGAAGTCTTCACACATAAAACTATTCATCAGTAGGCGTAACGAAGCGTTTTGTTTCTGCATTATTTGATTTGCCCGAGATCTCTTCCCTTTCGATAGCGCAGCGCCTAAGTTAATAATGCATAATTTTAATGGCTTTAGCCATTGAAATTATGCAGATGTCCTCTCAATAACCAACATTTTGTTTATCTCAGATACCGGTTGGTCTCTATAAAGATGCTTTAATTAAAACTCTTCTTGAAATCTGTATACTCTTGAAGCGTAGTAAGCCGCCTGTAGTTTTCAACCGAAAAATCGGCTGTATGTTTTGTTATGTGTCTTTTAACTCGATATCTTCGCCAATTGGTGTCCGAATTTGATGATTTTTTTTATTTTGTACAGAAATTGCTCCTGAGGCGGTCTCTTTTATTTCCGAGAGAATACTATTTATTCCATAAAACACTGCTATATAAATATTCCGAAATTTGCAGTCGGTTTTTAGTTTTAGTAGAAAGTTGTAATTATTTCGTGTAACATCATAATGTTGTCCCCTTTTCCAGTGTTTCTGCGCAATGACATTGTTCTACTGCGCGCACTGGCAGGCATACGTGACGGGAACCCTCAAGATGGGCCGCATCGACGTCACGGAGGCCCAGTACTCCATCATCCTCATCCACATGGTGTCCGCCATACTCGGACCTGATTTCTGGGGCACTCAGGTAATGCTGTCCACACGGAACTTCACATCTTTCCATAATAGATTTATAGAGTTTCTTAAATACAGAGTTGTGGCCGATTTCAATGATTTTGTGTATTGGTTTAAATTGTTGTCTATCGAAATGATTCACATTGTCAAAATTCAACTGATGATGAGCAAATCAATCCGTGAATAGATCATTGGATTCGGTCGTCATTTACGTTGTGTAAGGTAACACAGCACCCGAAATAAGAAGTCGTTTGAAAACATAACTAGTGTTAAAACAAAAGCTGGTAACTCGTGAGTTCTTCGAATTACCACCCTTTGAACAATTGTGTGTCACGCTGGAATTTTGGCTGCTGAGTTACCATTAAAATTTTAAGTCTACTGCGAAAAAGTCATTGTAAATATATAAATTTGATCTCAAGATGTAACTGTCGATATTTTCGCAGTAGACCATACTGTCATAACGTAGATAATGCTAGGTAAATGTGGCCAAGCACATAATTGTTTCACCACCACGATGTGTGACGTTATTAGAGGCTCCACAATGTGTTCACAATGTGTTACACAGTTATAAAATGAACAGAAACTTTACAAAAGTGTTTAAAAATACCCACATGAGTATACAATGATATTTACCTTGTAATTAACTAACAATACAGTTTATTATGCATTTTTATATGTATCTAATTAAAATTAAATTAAATTTCCCTCCTTACCTAATCATAATCGCTGTAATGGACCGATAGAAAACAATCCAAACAATGCTATTTTAAATACTATAAAACTTACGGAAAATATAGAAATGCGAACTGTCGTTGTTCATCTCCGAAGCGATAAGAACAGTCGATCAATTATTTAATCATAAGTACACGATAATACTTTTCTAATGCCATAAAGTTAGATTTTTAACCAATAAAAAGCATTGACGTTAACTGCCTTGCTAGTGTTTAATCAACATCGTAATTCTACTGGTAAACAGTCAATTAAATACTAAATTTTATAATTTTACACAAAATTTAAAGTCACCTGTGCAAAGACCATCGTTTTGGCCAATCAAAATCGCAGATGTCGCACTGTCTTCTGACCAGCTTCTAAGATTTGAAAACCCTACTGATCAAAACGTTTTTATCAAATGGCAAAGTATCTTAGCTCTGCGACTGTCACTAAAGAGAAGAGTTATGCAGATCAATCTGACCGAATTGTGTCCCCGAATTGTACAATAGATAGTTAAAAATAAATAGTAGAGTCACCTTTTCTTAAAACAAGAGCTGTGCAGATTACTTATGACTAAAATAAACAATTAAACTCAAAAATGCTTTATTTCCTATATGCTCTTTTCTATGCTATATTATAAGTAACATAAATAAAAGTTTGGAAAAGTAATATTTCTTATCGAATCTACTTACGCTGCCCCAACTAAAAGAAGCCTTTTGACACGACCATTTCTAAGATTGTCGAATAATAGAGTCTCTGTCTAAAATAAAAGCCAGATAGTATCTGAGTGAACCTAAGTGGTGTCCCCAACTAATAGTTAGAGAATAGTAGTAGATGATCATCTAAAAGGCAGAGGTATGGTAGGTGTCTGGAGGCATCGAGTACCGGCACTCCCTGGCGCTGTGCGCGGCCGGGGGCACGGTGCTGTCGGCCGCGGCGCTGGCCTCCGCCATCGGCTGCGGCGGCGTCGGCAAGAACGGCTCCACCGTCGCTGTGAGCTAACAGCCGAGCCGGCAAGGGACGGTTGAGCACACCAGACAAATTCCTTATATAAAGCTATCCGTAAAAACGTACAAAACGCTTCGAGAAAATCTCATTTTAAAAGAATACCATAAAATCTAGTGATATGACATTTTAAACTAAACAAAGGCATGCTTTATTCCGATAGGACCGTATAAGATTCTTAAAAAGTCAATTTAGTAAACTAAAAATACCAATAAATTATGATAGCTAGGAGTATTTTTGATTCTGTTCAATTTTATCATTTATGCAAAGAAGCGAAAAGTAATTGCATGTTGTTAACGAATATTCTTCAAGTTTTATAGCCATTGTCAAAGCCTTTAATCAATTGAGAAAATGGGAAATTTGTAGTTGATGTAAAATTAATGGCGTGGCAACAAATACAGAAATTGACAAACAATAAGTACGTGATAAAATGTTTTTTAAACATTTTTGTCCGTAACTTCCTAAAAGTACCTGACGTAACGTAACCGATTATTTATCAAAGATATTTTAAGTTATGCATATCTTCAGATGCAAGTGCCTTAAACACTGTAAATTAAATGACAATAGCACCTCGCAAACGAATAATATAATGTGTCTGTAGATAAATTCGTTGACATAACAAGTGAATTGAGTAAACAATCGATAATGCCCTTCCAATACATATTCATTGCAAGATATTTAACCGTAAAGTAAAATGATTGTAAAGTTTGAACAATATTATGATGTTGACAAATCAATGTTTGCATGACCCGAAATTTGTAAATAAACAACAAATATAATTCCCCTTTGTAAATTAAAATTAATGTCGTGCTGACCGTCCCATGCCGTCTTTAGTGCTTCAAATCTTCAGGACAACGAATTGGGTTGAATCGTTATCAGTTCATCGGTTGATTTAACATAGCGATAGTTTCTATTGGCATCTCTTAGTATTTGACATTTACACACGAGTTTACTACTAATAACACAATGAAAACCCAATGGAGGGAATTTACTAAAATATATACGTCCTTTGATTAGTATTGATTTCGAACTTAATTTTATTTATATAAATATATTTGTGTATAATTATTTAACAATAGTACTTATTTTCTATTTAGTATTTCTAATTAAAACAGTAAAAGTAGTATAGTGTTAAAATCTTTCCCCAAATGTTTCGTAGTAATGTTACCCGCTTAATTATCCTCTTAACATTTATATTTCTCTTAAAGTCGTGTAACCAACCTTCTCAGAGTAAAATCAATACTGATCAAACCAATTTAACAAATTTAACAATTTTCCGTGTGTAAATGCGTATTTCTCCTCTCGCTTCTATTGACTGAGATACAGTTGATTCCATCGCTTATCATGTGGGTTTTTTTAATGGCATGTATTTAAAATTCCACCTTACGTCCTTCGACACATTGGATTATGCTCACTGTTTTATTTAGTTTATTTGTTAACATGGAGCATGGTCTAGAGCGATTACAGTCGCCTGTAGGAACGGTCTGTCGTACGCGAGTGGCCGACGACCGAGGTCTGAACCTATTGCTGTGAAAACATGATCGTAGCCATAAACAAGTTAGACTGACTTCGACTTTTTGTCTTGTAGTGTGATAATTTTTGGAGTTTGTTGTCATTACCTCTGACCTTTGGTTAAAAATAATGACAACCTTACGCTGCTGCTCACGAGGCCATTCATGGAATGTATGGGGAAGGGATGATCGATTCCGAGTTCTTAGCCTCGCGGTGCAAACGGAGACCATTTAATTTCAAAACGCACCTTGCGCGTGGGATCATAATTTTTGTTTAAAAACCTATGTAAAAAGCTCAATGTATGTTTTCACAGCAATGTTCAGATAATAAATCATCAGCCACTTGTGTAAATAGGCTGGTATTGTCATGTTTTTAGTACGTTAAGTTGATATGTGGCTGGTCTTTTATTTAGTCAGCAGCGTGGGTCTTCACTCATTAACAACGGACAGACCAGCCGCTGTGCTTGGTGGATATTCTGATAAATAATATCTCAACTGATAACTTTACTAATCTTCAAACACACTGTGGATTTTATTACACGATTTAAAAATATTATTAGTAAAAAGTAGGTACTTTTACAGAACTTGGGCTTGTTTTCTTTTAAGATTTAAGTAAAGTGAAGGATTGTTCCAGGTTAACTCTGTGTTCTTATTTCAGCCGTTTTGAGATTACAAGCTCGGCTAAGAGTTTAGCTTACAAATAATATTATAAAATACTTCACAGAGAGTGACGAATCTATACCTAAATATAACTGTCCTTATCTAAAATGTACTTTGTTCAACGGAAGGAACAGAGATAGTGAAACAAATCTCATTGTCCTTGCATATTGTGTAAAACAAGAGAGAAATGCTAAACCGAATATGTTGTGTATTGTGTTTTTGGAAGTTGTTTTAACAATTGGCGGGTGGTACAGATCCCGATGCTAGGCGTGCCCGGCAGCCTGCTCGTCTCCACGATGTGCAATGGCCTGCAATGTTTCTTTATCCTCAACTTCGCCACCACGTTCCGGTATAGGGGATGTGGCAAAAACGGATCTACTGTCGCAGTAAGACTACTGTAACACTGGGGTTCGGGTGTCTAGAGACGCTTCAGTCATTGTTCTCAACTGTAAGGTTTATGTGGTTACGTGGTTTGGTTCTACGGTACTTTGGCTAGTAAATAATCTAGGAGCGTGGGACGATACTTCAGGATCTTGGGGTTCTCAGGGATCTCAGGGTTTGTTAGCGAAAATACATGACTGATTCGTCTCATTCAAATATATATAAACAAATTCATAAATTGTAAAAACTGGGTCTGCATGATACCGACTTGAGTCTTTCATCGTGTAAATAAAGGCACAGAGAACCGTGTCATTCATTTCAAAACAACGAGGTGATTGGTCTCATCAAATGTCATACATAAATCACAGAATTTTACTAAATGGTCACTACATTTTGTACCTCACAACGGTGGTGTTCTGGCGAATGAGTGAAGACAGCACAATAAATTGATTTCCCGCCCTAGATTCAGGTCGTTGATCGATATTAATGGCATGTAATGTGTTTCTTTTCTCTGTGATCGTCGACGGTCGGGCCGCGGTCACCGGACTAACCGCATGACGTCACATCACACGGTCACCACTCGGCCTAACACTACAGCTGCCCTCGATAAACATCAGTTTGAGCCTGTTGTCCAACTATGTGGTAGTGCTGTGCACTCTCTACCTCATAGCTGGATACGTAACCGTGATAATGAGGGGCGGAGTGGGGAAAAACGGCTCCACGGTAGCAGTAAGGATACTTTTGTGTTTTAACACAATGAATAACACGATTAAACAGCTGCACAACTAACGGCGTGGCGCTAAGCTCGCACGAATGCCTCCGCGGCCGGCGCGCGGCGGGCTGCTCGATGTGACATCTGTCCGTCTGTAGTGTTGTGCTGTGTGTAACCCGTGAGCCACGGCCAAATTAAACAGCGCCTTTATACTTGACAATTTGAGCGCGCGCTGTACCTGCGGCCGCTTGCTGTGGGTCGCGCAGCAGAGGCCGGCCAGTGCACATTTAAGCTCACAAATAAACTGTACATATTCGTAAAGCGCTGTTTGTTTTGGTCGTGGCTCGCGAGGTATAACTGCATGTGATGTCTGCACTCATACCTACTCATTAGCTTAAGCATTGCATGTTGTCTTGTGCCGAATAGCTTATCATTGCATGGTAGAGGTAACTCGTTGGATAGATGTTGACCATGAGCTTTTTGTTTGCATTTTTAACAAGCTTATTTTTTCAATTTCTAACCTTTTACTATAAACATTATAAAGACAGCTAACTGTTCCATTAAAATACTAATATTTTGAACTAAACTTTACTGATATAAACAACTCCCGTAATTTTGCGAATAATCAAAATTTTTTGAAATACATAAATGTCTCCCGTAAATTCTGAATCGTAAATTCCAAAGAACTAAGACACTTTGTCTATGGTTCAATGTCCCCCGCCAAAGGCCCCGGTACACCGCTCCCCTCCGCAGGGCACGAGCATCCTGTCTCCGGTGATCCCGTTCTCGCTGGTCGTGGTGCCCGCCTTCATCATCTTCCAGAAGAGCGAGTCGCACGTCTACGAGAACCACCCCGCGCTCTACATACTCGCCTTCGGAATGGTGGCTGCTAAGGTCACTAATCGGCTTGTGGTAAGTTTTTTGAATACTACGAGTACATGTTAAAGTTATATCACGTATAAGCTTTGTTCTCCGGTTTTCCTGGATTAAAAGGAGTTTGTGTTCTTCTCCAAAATACAGTATCTTCTTACCAATTTTGAGTAAAATTCCTCAGCCGTTCAGTTCCCGTACTCGTTAAAACAAAATTGAAGTTTCTGATTACTTTTTCGTGCATAGGCTATGCAAGATTTTTTTTTTTATTGATAATGGTCAAGCGTGTCAAGCAAGTGACATAAGAGTCAGTTTTTCCTGAAAACGGATCGGAAACTTCAATTTTCCTTTTCCGAGTAGGCCTCCAAGCTTGTCAACGTAACAGACAGAGTTATTGTTTCGGCATTTATATGAATTGATCGTTCTATTTTATAACCCGTGGTTTGGTCACGAGGTGGCTGCTTTGCTTAGTTACGCCGAGAATCGACGGCGCGGCGGCTTCCTAGACACGACATGACGTAATATTAAAAAAAAACTGAGTTAAAAACGTTCTTCCTTCTTGCATTCACCTTAAGGCTTAGTAGGCCAACAGAGGCAGCATTTTTGTGATTTTTAAAATCATCTGACATTTAGAAAATAGTGTTTAAAATTCTGAAAAAACGATATAACTTTCTTAAGGATCTAGTCTAGTCAAAGTCGCATTCAATTATAAGATTTAATGAACTTCACTCGATAGAAAAAGATCCCAAATTTACCCCCTTTTCTAACGTTTTTTCAATACTATGATTAGCGAACTGATATCACACTTATTTTTGTACTCAACTAAGGACACTGAATATTTCTAAACAAATTCACAGAGTTTAAGAGGAAAAGCAATTTCCAACACAATATGTCTATTTCAGGTGGCTCACATGACAAAGAGCGAGATGGAATATTACGACTGGTCGCTGCTGGGGCCGGCCATGCTGTTCCTCAACCAGTACTTCAACAATACCCTGCCCGAGTACATCGTGCTGTGGCTATGCACGGTGAGGACTAACAACAGGAACCATATGAAACAATGCTGGACGTTTTACGCAGCGCCATCTAGTTCCAGTTTACAAACTTAGCAAACCATCACGTTACCGTTTATTTAGTTAGATCAATTTCACTTTTACACAATCAAATTGAGCATTAGTAATTACCAAATAATAGAAACAAGTTTGAACTAATTTAACCTATTGAGCTAACTTCAGACCGTTGCAAACAATCTACAGGTAACTCAACTGATCCATATAAATACCAGTCGGAATCGTCTCCATTTGTAACACATTTTAAGATTTTTTTTACTATGTTCTTTGAAAAAGGCCCACTGTTCGAATGGCAGGTAGGGCTGAAATTAATATTAATAAAATAGGTAAGTGGTCACGAGAAGTCGTAGTTTGGTCTGAAGAATGTTGCTATCCATCCACTTAGATACTTCTAATGGAGCTGTGTTTTTTCCACCAGAGCAAAGCGAAGCTAGCTCGATAATAAATATGCTCAATAATCATTTCTAAGCGATATTTCCACATTTTCTTAGAGATTAGAAACCCCTCTTAGACTTTAGCTATAACATATCCCTAACGTCCCAGCATAGATAAATAATTAATATTATTTAAAAAAGTCAACTTAAGGATCCATTACAATAAATACTGTAAATATTAGTACTGTAAATATTAACAGCCAATATTATAATATTAACAGCCAATAAATACTGTAAATATTAACTTCCAGATATGGGTATGCTGCGACCTGATCCGCTACTGCGGGCAGATCTGCCTGGAGATCTGCGCGCACCTAAAGATCCGCCTGTTCCGGATCACGTACCCGCCGGCCTCGCCCCCCGGCGGCGGCGCGGGGAAGGCGCCCGCGGAGAGGAACGGTACGAACGCGCGCCGCACCGCGCAGCGCCAGGCCAAGCGGCAGCACACGCAGGCCTAGTCCTGGCCTGCCTCTGATGCTGTACATACTCGGTAGACTGTTCATTAAGGCTGATGATTCACCAGGGGGAAATGGAAGTGTTGATTTTTCTTGTATAAAAAAAAAAATAGCACTGCCGCCATAAGGTTTTGTCTGCGAACTGCATGCGAACTGCATGCAGCATCAGCATAGGGCTTATTGAGGCCTACGCCTGTAGCAACGCAATATCAGCCATGTTTACAGCTGATAAACTCTCGTCCAGTCTTTGTGAACTAATTTATTCGATTTATAAACACTGCAGTAAAGAATCAGATTGCTATGAAATACGCTAGAATGCGCTCGATGCTCCTCGCCCTGGTGAATCTTCGGTTTCAATATCTAACGATCGGTGAAAAATAGTCATCTCATTCGATCGAATATCCAAATAGGTTGGAAGGTTTAGCTCAACTGTATATTTGACGAGCTTTACCGAAGAAGGCACATGATGTTTACATGAGTTTATATTTTTCAATGTAAAACAGTTTACGATAGAACTTGACTTACAGTTAGAGTTAGTAAAACAAACGGAATAAAGTTGGTTAAAGTTAACGGGGGAACAATTGACGGTTACATTAGTGATTTCTCTTAGCTAGTTCATTTAGTCTTAGTGACAAGATAACAAATTATAACTGACACTATTTAGAGTGGTTACGAAATTCTAGCAAAAAAGCTGGACCGTTATGTATCATACTTTTCACCTATCATGTTTTAGAATAACTTTCTTCTATACAATGTAAAGCAATAATAAATCGTGGTTCCCTTGGATGCAATTATGAACCATAACTATTTTCATATATATCATATTGTAGAATTTAATAATTGTTAGGATTTTGTGAATATGTGGGATCGTGTTTGTGAATTGACGTCTTTATAACTGTTGAAAACTTTGAATTGACTTTTGCGAGGTTGAAGTTTACAATCGACCGATCAGAATTATATTTGTAAGGTTATTGCATATACATTTTTGTTGAATTTTTGCCCATTTGTTAGTTTAGCATTAGAATTCGTTAGTTATTATAGACGTCATGAAACAAATGTATAGGAGCGTGTATGTATATGCGATTTGTTGATGTTATTCGTGTAAACTGAATTATTGTAGCTGAATATTCTAGATACAAATGTATTTTCGTTACTTAAGCATGTTGAGGGAAATTTTCAAACTAAAAACCTGATCGTAAGGTCTATTGTTGAATGCAGGTATACTTTTCAGATCAGAGCGCGTATGCCATGCCAGCTGCCGCTTGTAGAGAGAGCCCCCTTAATGAGCATATAAGTAATATTAATTTATTTATGCTTTTTACGGACACGCCTGCCTACTTATAAAACCTATTGAATAAACTCAATTATTTCCATATTTTATGGTGTGAGTTAGCAATACCAAAGTTTTACTCTATGTGACAGGTTTTATAAGTAAGGTATTTCGCTTCCAATACACCCCGTATTGGAAGCGAAAAGGCTTTAATTATAAATTCTCGTCCGATTCGGTGGATGCTCGCATGAGGTGAAGGCAATTAAATAAAACTAAGCAAATAAATGTATGTAAAACTAATTAAAAAAATTACAATCACACCGGTTGTAATCATGAACAATCTTAACTTGGTTGAAGGGTAATTCGCCATAAAATTTTGTGATCTAAAAAACATTGCGTTGAAAGAGCACTTATTCAAAATTCAATCTTGTTATAATAATGGTATAAAGATTATTTTTGTTGTAGATCAGAATCCAGAAAGTTGGATCTGCATAGAATCTGAGAAGTAAGTGAAGACGCGTGAATGATTATTATAAAATTTATGGGATTTTTGATTTGCTAAATATAAGAAATCGTAGTTTTCCTGTATGCCAAATCAAGTGTTACTTATTTTGTTACTAAATGATTGATTATGGGAGCCAGCCGCGGGGCGGTTCGTACTTTTATTGAGTAGTATTTCTTGGAGTAAGGTTAAAATATGCCAGCTGATGAGATACAGCTCCATCTGTCGTCGTCAAATCTAGACTAAACATATATAAGCATCGTAAATTGAATTAGATTCGGTTTTACAGCTAGAGTATGGCTCATTCGCAGGAAGTAGAATTGTATCAGTGAGTTAGATTGTGGCAAGCTTGCCAGGTGTGAGCGAGGTGAGGACAATTGCCTATTTCTATAATTAGTTAACTTTGACTGATATTAGAGTTGTTAGTTGATGAGCCGAGTTGCAGGCTGAAAGAGGCATAACAAATATCAGCAACTATAAAAATATGCAAGTGGAACATACAAACACAGGTTATGTGAACATCAGTCAAAGTTACAGAACATTGTCGATGTTCAAATAGAAGACTCCTCGTATGTATATTTGAACGCTTTTCGTAAGTTAACCTTGTTTAGCATTTTTGTCGTTAATGCTAAACACGGCCTTATGAGAGTTGCTCTTATATTTGATTCAGTTTTTAACAACCATAGACAACAGTTCGCGCTTGCTAGAGTCTTATTCTTATAAAATGTTGGTTAAAGATGGAGGGAGTAGGAATTTATTTAAATTATTTATGAAACAAACCGTCTAAATTCTCTTGTTTTATGCATTGAATGCGATTCTCTTATACTAACTACCCATTATCAACCCTATCGTTCAAAACATAGGGTGTATAATGGTCTCGGTGTTGGCTGCCACTAACTTTCCCCACCCGCTCTATCTCTCTTCCATGTAAATATAAGCGCTAGAATGCTTGCTATTCGATATACTAATATATTGCTATGTTGAAACAGTTCAAAATCCCTTGAAGTTATCAGATCAGCTCAATCTACCGTAACGTATAAGCTCCAGTGCCTAATAAATTGGCACTTCGACAATTAGAAAGAGTATGAAAGTTGTGTTCGGTTTTGCATAGCGCCGTCTCTGTCATTCAATCGCGTGAAGCGTTGAATGTAAGCGCTCAATTCAAATAATACGAAAAGTTTGGCTTGTTCTGTTACGGTGTGCCATTTTAGCGGGCGCTCACTGTAAATGATGTAAATATGTGTTAGATACTGTCATAGCTGTTGCGTGTATTTTGTATGTCAATATAAGCTAATGTAAATTTTCACCTATTCGTTTTATTGTATATCCCACGGGGTGCTTCACACGTGTGGTGCACCACATTCCTAGGTATTTTAGATAACTGGATTTGAACTCTAAAATAATCTTATAAGAGTCGTTATCGTGTCATGCTATCAGTGATCTTAATTTCTTAAGATGGTGCTGGAGTTAATAAAGCTAGGAACTTGGAGGATGTCCTCAGATAAGTAAAAGTGCTATTTTATATGCTTTGTGTGTATTCTATGCTTGCTATAGTCTAACACACTTGCTTAATTGCTTTGATTGTGTGCTTATTAACCCTTGTTAATAATTGACAAAACATTATAAGATGCTAGTTATCTTTACGTTTTGTAAAACATTACCACACCTTAATAGGAAATTCGCGTTTCACGCCAGTGGCTAGGTTTTTGAAATAGTAGAAAATAAATATTAGTTGGGATTTGTTTATATGAACAAAAAAAGTAGTTCAGTCACAATTCGAAATTAAATATTAAAATAAAACTTTTTTAGAACTTTCAGGGACTTGGCATGGCGTGTAGCCGTTAATTACAAATATTTCATATTGAATCGTGTATACAAGAGTTTATGTAAGCATTTAGTAAAAATAATTATATCTTTTACAGTGTCGAGTGAAAGCGAAGATTCGGAGGACTCGGCGCCCCTCCTCCACAACCACAGCATCAGCTAATGTTTCACTTCCAACTAGTTCAATAATGCCGACGATTCCTCCAGCCACAATCATTTGTGGTTCTTTCAATGATACAGAAATAGCTCGTATTCAAATGTACACCACATTCATTTAGGTAGAGTCGTATTTGGGCCTAGCAAAAGCTTTTAAAATACCACAAATAGCTCGCGGTTGATGCTACGCAGGAAATTCTGAATAAACTGTGAAATTTTTGCTAATTTTTATCTATTGCTCGCTCCAACTAATTGATACAAGTCGACTTAACATGCGTGTGAGACCGAGTAAGGTAGATTTCGTCGTTTGGTCTGTGAGTCTTCTGGGTAGTATAAGAGGGTAAGGGTGCGTTCCCACGGTGTCGTAACTGTAAATTATCTTCTAACTGTTCTCAATGTAACGAAAATCTAACGTCACAAAACAGTTTTTGAACGACAGTTAAAGGTGTAGTCTTATTTGTGAACACCTCCATTTAAATATACACGTCACGATGCTTAAAACTGCACGACTTTCTGTCGTCACGACACAGTATGAACGTGCCCTAACGCTATTTTGTGTCGTTACTATTTAGCTTTGGTGTGTAAACCACCTTACCTACTACTATACAAAGCCTTTCCATTGATAAACTGAGTTTCTGGTTATATAAAGTTCTTTGAAAGTCTTGATAGATGTCCGTTTGCTGGGCTGTAAGAAGTTCTATCGTGGTGCTAAATACAAACGATTTCGGTTTGATTTTCCTTTGCTAAGTCGCTAGAATAGAGAATAGGCAAACTGTGTGAATAAATTATTTTAGCATTAAAAGAAATCGGGAATACTCAAATTAAATTTGTTTCATTTCAAAACCTCCTATGATATAGCATGTAATTTAGGTAAGTAGATATTCGGTGATTTTGGTGGTACTATGTTTGCGTTGGCAAAAACTAATAATTTAGTTAAATTTTAATTAAAAACGTAGCTAGACATTGTCTTATCCTTTTAACTTTACCAGAGAATATGTAATATAATAATACAAACGCCTTGTGTTATCTCAACTATCTAAATGCTCAACAATCTCTACATAGGGTACCTATATGAAAGTGCTTATCTTAATATTTTTATCTATAGTCGGTATATGGCATATTGCAGGTGTCTGTTGCACGCCAAACCTGGCCAACCTGCCAGTAATACCACAACTATAAATATAAAACCATTTTAATCTAGTCCGATGCTTACTCTACTAAGTTTATTAATAAATGCGCGTCGACTGGCAAATAGGTATCAATACCTTATCAGAGCAAACAGAACAACACAGTAGGTACACGTAGGTACATCCACGATGCGATGTTCCGTCTCGCATCAAGTATTTAGTAGTCATTACCAGCGCGATGGACGACGCGCTCACAAAATGCCAATGTTGAGTGAACGAGGTGGAACAAAAGTATCAGTGGTAGTGCCATGGCTCCCTGGAGGGTCTGCCGAGGGGAGTACGAAGACCTTGAAGCCACAGGTATGTTATAACATTCTGAATAATAAAACTGCTGTATGTATAATGTTGTATTGCGTGGGTGCGCTTATCTTTGTTTTGTTACTATTTGCTTTTGTTGTTTAATAGGTCTGTTTATGAAGGTAGGGAATTTGCATTATACTAAGATTGATGGATAGAGCAGCCTTGCCTGTAACCAAGTTCTACGGTTCTATAGCGTTCAATGCCCGATGTGTCCACTGTTTGCAGCCATACCTATCTATGACCGATATGAAGACTGTAAGGTATAACTAAGTTATTGACATATCAAAAAGAAAATAGAAATCTGTAACTTTTATTTATTGTAGACTAGTTTATGCCCGCGGCTTCGCACGCGTTGATTCTATAAAGGTTTAAAGGTGATTTCTATCCCATGTGAACTGATTTATGGGATGAAAAGCCTATGTTTGATTCCAGGATTAGAATTACCTGTATGCAAAATTTCAGCCCGATCCGAGCAGTAGTTTCTGCGTGAAGAGGTAACAAACATCCATCCATCCAAACTTACGCATTTATAATTTGTGTGATTACATAATAAGCACTTATACTAGTCATATAGTACCTACCTATGTCAGTAACTTAGGTAACTACGAAGTTAACAATAAAAAAAAACCTTAGTCAGTATTTGTTACCCACTGATCACGTTGCAAATTAGATCAACAAAAAGTTGCTTCGAAGTGCATGCTCCATTAAAAATTTGACAATGTGTGCCTGCTGGCTCTACCTACCAATTTGTGCAAATAAAATAGTAAAGTGTGATAGATTTTAGGACTTGGACTAGTGCCAATAGCATTAAGTTTTATTTACAGCTTGATTAGGCTATAAATTTGTCTTCTCAGGACCGCGTCGGGTCGAGGCTCTCGCCGGGTCGTTACTGCGCTGGGTGCGTCACGGCTGGTCCCTGGCTGATGCCTGGCTGCGACGGGTATACACTTGGAGGCTAGGTGAGTGATTGTGTCACTGAAGTGGTAGAAAGATGTCTTCCCGATGCAGGTAGTTGATCTCAGTGGCAGAGTGATTTGGCTGTGTGGTGAAATAGTCATTTCGAGTCCAACTATTGATCAGATTTGCGTGAAATTTGATAGGTGTGCTGCTGAGACTTGAAATTTGCTGGTAACTTAGTGAGGCCAAATCCATCGAGGGGTTTTAGAGATAAGAGGGTCCAGTACTATGTCCAAAGGGGTTTAATTCCAATCAATTAAAACAAGTCGGCGAATTAAGATAGGTATTGGTAGGTAGTACTTCACTACAATTTAAAATAGGTTTTATTTTTATTCTAGCGTAGGTATATCGTTTTTTAAATAATGGGTCCATGGATGCACCGAAGTGCATCATTTTGAAATACTAATTCTTATCCCACCGCATTCCACAACAAACTCATCCAACCTCTTTGACAGTTCCTAAAGTTATTTATATATTTTTACCTGCAATAATTTGTATAGGTAATCCCTAAATCTGCACAGTCTATTTCTAGTTGCTTCAATAGACTATGTAGTTATTTTTTGTCTTTTGAGGACGCACTTTTGGCATCTACAAAAAATACTTTTTCATTTAATTGAGCGATCCCCATACAGATTTCGATTGCCTACACCCCCTGCGAGAAGACGAATGGGATCGTGTTTGACTTTAAATTTAGAAAGTTATAGTAAAATTGAACACGAAACACTCATTCGGTCGTTGCGTTCAATATTAATTCCTGACTACAATAGGGCGCGTCACGTCGAAATGAACCATCATTCAGGGTTCATTAATCAAGGGAGGTCTTTCGACGCAAGTCGTGAAGGGCTCACCCTTCCCATCAAGTACCTGCGACCCTATACAAAACAGTTGATACAAAGTTTACCTACACACAATGTATGAAAGCCCGCTCAGGCGTAGTTATTTAGCTTTATAGCGGCATGGCATGATCTGCTCTGCACATGCTATGGTGCTAGCCGATTTTTTCATCGTTGTCTCTATAAATTACTTTTGTATTTATACAGAGCATAACTGTTCACTTTGGATCAAAACCCTTTTCAAAAACCTTTCAATGATGGAAGAATTCAATATTTTTTGAATAATTCAGTCTTAGGGTATACTCTATAATAGGGTATATAGGTCATAGCTAAGGTATACAGTGAGTGAGCTTATACTAGACCTTGCATATAGCTTCGTGTACATATAGAGTGTAAGCAAGTAATACATGCTTTCATTTTCCGGCATGAAAGTTTCAGCGACCATAGCGCGCCTTTGTTGACATACCTGAAATGAAAGCTTTTAACACTGTTACCGGCGAACTATCCAGTCCATCCTTTTGCAAAAAAACTGGTGCTCTATTGGACACGCTTGACGCTCCCGATTTTGTTTTTAAAATTGAAGCAGGTAGGTGAATTCTGAACACAGTTACCTAAATAAAATCCTTTTGTGTTTGCGTTAGGAACAAGAGCTTAGTTAGATTCAAACTGGAATGTAAAGAGGTTTTCCATCAGAGCTGTGCTTACAGCAGTGGAGTGTATTGTAGACTCAGATCCAAGCAATAGGATCCCTTAATTATTATATGTAGGGGTTGAATGACACATTCCACTGGTTACACATGACACCTCTGGTGTAAAAGCTCTGTAATAAGAGAAATTATTCTAGCTAGAATTGGTAAGCACTTTATGTAATCCATCGTATCTATGTAGAGTCATTAGGGACATTGTTGCGGCTCACCTAAACCATGTCAGCGGCGAGTGTTCGCGTGTAGCCCAATGAGGGATCACTATTCATTAACGTGCCTCGCCGGCGATTATAGCATTACTGTAGGCACTTATGTCATCTACTCGAAATTCACTCACAGATCAGGCTTTCACGATTTTGCTAGGTGACCTGTAATTGTGGTCACAGTTGGTAAAATCAGTGCTAGCTAGCATAACTCTCACTCACTCACTTTTTCAGCTCTCATGTATAACGAGGCCCCCAAATCTCTTCTTTTTACTGGAGCCAACTGGGAGCAGCCTATCCTCATCACTATCGTTATCTGTACGTGTTAGGTATCATTCGGTAGCTTAACGTTGAAGCCTGGCGTCCTAAAGACCTGCCATCGGTCTTTTTCTGAAGCTTTAAGCACTCTCCGCTTGTAAAATTGGCAGTATTTCGCTCTAATAAAACTGCGCTATTTTTTTAGAGAGTACTTGCTCTAACAGTATAGAGCAAAGCATGCTTAGGGAAAGTTTACCATAAAAGTGTGGCATTTAAACGTATAATAAAAATGTCGTCCAACGCGGCCGCCCCCGCTGACATTCAGGAGGGCAGGGGATAGATGCGGCTAGCTTTTCACTGGAAAAGTATCCTCCATTTCCCTCTAATAAAATGTTCAGTCGATAAATATATTGATGATAAATATAATGCTGGACATATCACAGCATAATCTAGCCCCAAATTGAGCAGAGCTGGTGTATGGTTGAAGTAAGAATACGATTTTCTCGAAATTATAATGAAAGCTGTAATTTTGTTAATCGGGCACTATTTGCTCACTGATTCTACGTATCCTAGGTAGAGAGGAGAGACGAGATCCTAGGTAACAAAATTCAGATTTCACAAACTTTCGGCTTTATAATATTAATAAAGCCGAAAGTTTGTGAAATCTGAATTTTGCTACCTAGGATCTCCAAAACTACTGAACAGATCAAGATTAAACTTGGCGTACGTTTAGAGCAAAGACTAACTTAGATAATAGGCTACTTACTATACCGAAAATACGCGTGCGAAGCCGCGGGCAGAAACTACTTTTCTATAAACAAAGATCAATGCCTTAGCATTAAAGCATCAAAAGTTTGGAAAATAATGGAAGATGTCGATTTTGTTCTGTGTTGGGATTTTATGCTATTTATATCTACTTATTTATGGCTATAACTGAATATTTAGCAAAACTCCTCAATTGTAATTTAGGACAATGACAACAAAGCGCGACCGACACGCAATGTAGCCAGCGTGTGCGTGATCTATGAATTTAATTTGTGAAATGTATGGGCAGTGATAATCTACCTAGATATAGCCTTGATTCCAGGCCGTTATAAAGCTAATTGTGTTATAATTACTGAAAATAGAGACTAGCCTTACCGAAATTCTTTTGTGAAAGTAAAACACTAAATGTAAAGTAAATTAAGATATCAGGTTCCGGTTTCAAAGGCTTTGGGGATTTTTTTTTTGTTTATAAATAGCTCGTTTTTATTTCGCATTTTATAAAGCGGAGTGTTATCTCAAGAGCGTGCGGCTGGCGATGAATACCTATTGTGCCCTCCGTGTAAATACAGATTAAGCTGCCTATCTGTCTCTCTCACAGTAACACGTTAATGCTCGTAATCCTGATTCTTTTCAACATTTGGTATCAGTCTCTAACAAGACACTTTCCGTAAATTGTTTCATTCCCGAAGCTCATATGAAAAGTCCTTGATGCCGATAGAAATCAACACAACTTGTAGATTAAATTGCTGCCATCATAGGTAAGTTTCGCTTCCGTTTCGATAAGTTGTTCACAATAAAAGATTTTACAATACCAGTGCTTGCTTCTCAAGTAGGTAAGCTAAAGTTTTGATCTGCAACCCAAAAAACATGTTTAGGTACTGGTTGATTCGTAATGTGATGATAACTTCAAGCTAAGTACCTATATTGAAAAAGTTCAAATTATTGTGTTCGGAGCAAATATCTGCTGCAATATAATATTTACGAATTGTGAAATTCAGACAGTTCATTGTTCAGATATTGGAAATGTCGATTGGCTTCCGATAACTGGGTAGCCGTGAGGTGACAGAACGTAGCATTGATAAATATAATGCTGGACATATCACAGCATAATCTAGCCCCAAATTGAGCAGAGCTGGTGTTATGTTTTATGATGATTGTTGTGTGTAGGAAAATCAACAGCTGTAACCCTGTAAGCCGGTAACTTTTCCTTCTAACATTATCAAGGTGAAAGTTTGTGATCTTTTGTGTCCTGGTAAAACGAGTACAAGCGAAGTCACAGGCGAAAACTAATCCAACGTAATATAGACTTTTACTCAACTTGATAAACCTTGAGGTATAACAAATAAGCGTTAATTACTGTGAACTATTATGTCACCTCGCTCAACATTTTACAGCCTTCTGTAATTGCATTAGGTATGTAAAACATTAGAGGGCGGGCGCGGCCGGCGCGTGCTGTTGTCGCGTGAACTCCGCGCTCGGCGGTTTCCACGCACACGCACTCAAATTAACATTTCACTGTAACTGTGATTTCATACGTCCTGCAAGCTAATTAATTATGAAAATTAATGTATTCATGTTTTCAGCGAACTCACAATTCATAAACCTTCCTTTTTCATTGGTAGTTAGTCAGGTTCTTACTTGATATTGTTGATGTTAATGCGTGCTTTTTTAATACCTTTGAACACTGAATCTCATGACATTGAGCATCTAAATCTGTTGTACATGATGATGATGTCTTCATGGCTGGCCTAGCTTCTTAGCTAGCTAGCTAAGAAGCTAAGTCAGTCTTACAGTTGTCATGGCCAATATAGCTATATTGGCCATGACAACTGTAAGACTGACACAGTCATCATGTCGTACACCGTGTTGTGTTGTAATGTAACTCACCATTTCTGATAAGAGATCTCATCTCTATTGTGCCGTCTCTCCGGTCCTGTTCCCCTTTCATCTACTCTGTTTGGCGCTTGTATACTTATGGCAGTTTGTTTTACCAATAATAGTTTCATAAATATAAATCAGCTTTACCAATAACCTTATGAAAAAGGCGAGCGGAAGCCGGAAGTGGGCTACCTGCCCGCGCCCACTTCCGCCCAGCGTCGCCGCCCGCCTTACTGTAAACGATGTTGTCTTAACTACACTGATTTTATTGTTCACTTGCTGACTCGGCGGTTCCGGTTTGAATATTGTTTAGCGATAAAGAAAGAAAATTGCTTCAACTGGTGTTTCGGTTTATTAACGACCTCAATTAATTAAATTGTCTAAACGATTCTTTGTAAAAAGGCTTAGGTACTACAAAATAACAAAAAATTAAATGATAACAAAAAACAAAGTGACTTTGTTTCCTAGTATTACGTTATTTGAAATTTCTGATATCTCCAAGAGTCCTGTATGGTCTAAACTTTTTAAGGAAATAAAGTACTTTGAGTTTTTGAATTGCGAGGCAAACACTATATCCCCTGTTTTCACAGTATTGTGTGGCGCTCAAGGTCAAGCTTGTCTCCCCATCGAAGCTTTGTTCTGGTCGCAAGGTAGTTTCTTGACACTTGGATCCATTCTGCGATACATTTCGCTCACGACTCATACGACAAACAAACGTAACCAAACACAACATTCAAAAGGTCACCAGGAGAAATCGAAATTGGTAAAAGAGAGTAGATTACTATTTTAATGCATCCACAATCGGCACCACACGCAAGCTAGCTCGCATGTTTTAGTATAGACTTTATCCTGCCTGCTCAGAAAGTTGCTCATTCCTTTTCCAAACATAAGGTAGAAAGTACGTCATTGCAGGCGTACTGAAATGCGGGACGGAAAACTCTATGGAATTTCATTTATCACGCGGTAATCAGCCCGTATCTATGATTATTTTTATAATAGCTCAAACTACAAAAAGTTTTTACTCCGAATCCGCCATGACATGGGCCTTTTCCGTAATTGAGACAATAATTCAAAAAAAGAACCATGTGAAAAGAGTGATTTTGAAGATTCTAAAACGATGATTTTCCTCGAAGGTGTAGTATACATAAAACACTATGTACCACTCGGGAGAAAGTGCGATTCCTACATTGCCCGCGGCTTGGCCTCGGGCCTCAATTGGGCACTTTTTGGTCTACGTTGTACAATGTACTATTCCAGTCTGACTAACGCTAACTAGGCTGCTGTGACTTCAACCCCTCTAAATAGATATACCTAATGCCTTATGAATAAATAATAAGCCTTACTCGAGTGTCGTTGATTATATCATTATAGCGTAGGTACTATAGGTATTGATTTGTATGCGCCATGTATTTGAACCTACTAGATACTCGAATGAATTAGTGAGAATTAGCACCAACTATTAGGTATTCCGATGACATTCTAAGGGCCGATATCACCTAACCTAACTCACAACTAAAAGATGTTTAAATGACGCATCAGCAGTCAGTTGAAAGTGTCAACATCATTTACCTATAAGCGTTGAAATAAAGCGTATAAGAATTCGTAAAGAATGGCATAAAGTCCGCGGTAAGTTGGCAGCACAAGTTTCTGTACAGCGCGTCCGTCCGTCTCCAGGCGCTCATTCGTTTGCGTTGCGGGCTCCACTCCGGGCAACAATCAAATAAATAGAGGTAAATCTCTCCAACCGCACGTGGGCGCGATCCCATTAAACTTTAAAAGTACCTAGTTACTAAACAAATAGAGCTTATTTTGCTACAAGTTTAAGTTGCTACAAGCACGTGCAATCGGCGCGTTCGTTTAAACAAATTGGTGTTTAAGCGTGTCTTAAGATGGGAGTATATTGGATCAGCGCCAATGCTTACTTAGCCAGATTGGTTTAGTAGCTCATGAAGGCAGTAAGAGCACGCTCAGATAGGTTAGGTACCTCTCTTGAGACGAAATGAATAGAATCGAAATGTCCTTGACCGTGTTCCCGTCACATTCATTATTCATCATAGTGTAGAAAATATGCTACATTTTATTACTGCTCACTAAAAAGGTATGAAATAACTTTTAAATACCTAGGACAAACTGAAACACCTACATGCACGTACATTCCACCCACGGTCGTTGTTATTTCTATTTTCCTCCATACGTTAGCTTTAGGTACCTATAACTATAAGTAGGTGCAGTTAATTATGGCGATGCACAAACACATGTAGGTCGCTTATGTTCGATTCAAAATATCGATTAATTTAAAATGAGCGCCGCCCGCCCTTGAAGCTAGTGGCCATTGCTTTCCGATTGACTGTGAACAGAGGCCTCGCCGCGGCCGCACTCAGGCCGCCCTAGGGGCAAAGTGATGCCTTTGAGTAGATATCACTTGCTTGCATCATGCTCGTGATTCTTTTCCAAAAACTCAGCTCAAGCGACGCGACTAGATAAATATAAAAGACACTCCTATTAACAGGAGAATTAACAAATTGAGTATTAAGGAAGGTTAATATGTAATCCAATTGGAACTTTGTGAATGAATGCCTAATTGCCTAAGCTATCTACATTTAGTAACCTAGCTACTATACGGTCACTTACCGTAGTAAAAAAGTGTGAAAAAGCCTAGGAATATGTATCCTATGCCCGCAGCGGGAGATCCTTGAATATTTCATTTGGAACGTGCGCGTGATAAAACCGTCGAAATTCACTTTATGGAACTGGGTTATTTGTTTAGGGAATTTTTAACAAGCTTCTGTAGCTTACTTTTTAGTTGCCGCTCCCATTCATTGCGATGTCACGTATTCATTCGTTTTGTGATATATTTTAATAGTTACTGTTCAAAACAACAGCTTTTTTTTATTTAATATCACACGGAAATTTTTAGTAAAATAACGTTACATACCAGCGACAGCTCAAAACTCCGAGATTAAATCATAAAATCGTCATCAAATCTCCGTGTTATTTTAATAAAATAATTTGTATTATTCGCTCGCAAAACGTTTTATTAAAACGTTACATGCCTTGGAAGGTCTTTAGATGCACTTCTAAGAATGAACATTTTATTTTGTGAGGGAACTTTAATTTCAAAAGATAGGTACAGCCACGAGAGACAATGTTACGGTTGTAAAGGCGGGTATTTATTGGGCCATCTGCTGTAAAACGGCTATTTTGACGCGATAAACTCGTAAACTCGGCCCGCGAACGACTTCACGCTCTAACTATTTACTATAACAACATGATCACACCATTTTAGTATACTGTTATCTTCGGATATAACTCTAATAACAACCAACATTAAAACACAGAGAAGATCCTGCCCTGCGTTTCGTATGTCAATCAAACTTTGACGCTCGCTGTAATTATTACTGTATCGTTTCTCCATACCTGCAATAATAGCCCAGTCAAGTATGACTTTCGTTTATTATTAGTTTGAAGGCAAGGTTACAAAAATTCGAATAGAGCTAAAAATTTGTACGAATGTTCGGAACACCATTATAAACGAAATGTCCATTGATCCGACATTTGCAAAAAAAATACTCAAGGCCATCATAGTTCGCAAATATGGCTTTTTTGCGTTTTTGACCCAAACGGTAAGTTTTATCCTAAAAATACCTATGAAAAAATACAGTACCTGTTGGTTTTACCTCAACCTCAACCTCAGGTTTTTCCAGGTTTACCCTTACACCAACCGAATTTCAAGCCTTTAAATCTAGCCGTCAAACTATACCTACGATGTATGTTAGTCAGACCGACTATAAGGACGAAGAAACGTTATATTATATCTCAAACAAGATCCGCCAGGTGCGAGTGTAACTCGTGCGCCGAGGTTTTCGTACGGGTATTTTTTCGACTTTTTTCAAAATATTAAAAATTTCAAAAATTATTTTTAAATGTTCGAACCTTTCATTTGATATCCCACTTGACCTTGTAGGTGTCTTTTAAAATTTCTAGATCTCAAAATGTATGGAAATTTTTGTTTTAATTTTTTTCCCTTAATCTGCACCGGCGCACAAAATGTTTTATTATTTAAATTTAAATTTGATAGCTGCGGTAATTGCTGAGATATTAAAGAAAAGGAAAAAGGACAGACAAAGCGAGAAGACATAAGGGTTTCCAAACCCTAAAAAGGTAATTCTTAGGAAAGAAGTGAGGATAATTTGTGTATAAAATCGCATGATCTACAATTTTGTCATAGGTATTTTTATATTAAAACTTAGCAAATATGAAAAATAAAAAAACCCGTGTTTGCGAACTTTATAAAATTTTATTTTTGCAAACCTACGTGTGCAAAATCGATGGAACTTTTCATATTTGGTTGATTATGGTTGTCCCTCACGTTCATTACCAATTTTCTGCTATATGCGAATTTATGCAAGCCTCCCCTTAATTTTCGGGCCAAATTGACCCGAGCTAGAAGTAAAATATAATCAAAGTCCATAATTAGAATTCACCGCCCTTTGCATTAAAAAACGGAGCAGACGACTAAAGATTTTATTGAAATAAAATAGGTACTGAAATATTGAAGATAGACGAACAGATAACCTTTAACGATTTAATTTCAAGATTTATCTTACTCTAAGATCGTGGCTGACGTGCCTATTTCATATGGTTTTATTTTCTTTTATAATCACTTTGAAGCAGAAAAAAATAAAAAAGATAAAGTAATATCTCCGAATACCTACGAAAAGTAATGCATACACGTGACAGAAAAGTTATCGAAGTTTAAAGTAAAGTAACTCGCAAAGCTCTGCGCTCCAGAGCCGGCCGGGGACCCGCGGCGACCGCACGCCCGCCCGCCCAGCGCCCGCCGCCCAAACCCGCGACATATCACAACGATTATATCAAAACTTTTTAACAACACTTTATCGCACAACTTCTGAAAAGTGTTCGCGTTTTAGAGACGTTTTTGGTGAGAGTTAGTAAGTGTATACTGACATTTTATAACGAAATGTAGAGTGGACCCATGTCCCATGTCGTGGTTACCAATTTCTGGAATAAGGTCTGGTCATTTTCCATTAAGTTAATTGAGTTTGCGTTCTAGAATTTTTCTAGATTCTAACACTTGCCTTATTTTGTTTACAAATTCAGTACCTAGGTAGGTATATAAACAACACCATTCAAGGCTTTGAAAGCTCAGTATCATGTATCAATTATTAAGCCTTGTTTTACCCCCCTTTTGATAAATCGAGCAACATTCAGGTGGTAACAAAACATAGTGCTATATAAGGTGGTGTATTTTGGTGGTAAGTGGTGTTCTAGGTATGGCCTTGAACAATTTATTTTGCGCCTCCAAAATGTCAACCTTTTCGTTTATCACTAAAATTATGAGTGGCGTAATCCCTTCTTATGTAGGTCAAAGTTCAAAGAATTTTTGTCAAGTCGAGATAAAAACGTTGGTGTTCTTCCAACACAAATAAGGTTCGCAGTTAACCCGCTTACATGCGTAATTAATTCGTCAAACTACGATAGTTTTTATAGTAAAATAAAGTCGAGATAAGTTAGAATATTATCGAGATAGAAAATAATGCTACCTAACTAGGTACCTTTATTTTCTACAACCCCGGGGGTCTTTACTGTTTCCTACCATGAAAGTCCGGATACGGAGGGAAATAAGTAAATAATAACATTGAAAACCACTCTGGAAGTAAATATAATTTGAGCATCGTTTCCTCGAACTAGATTCAATTGGTTAGCGCGCTTCGCTTCACTCGAAGTCAATTTAAATGGTTTGTAACTCCAATTCAGGGATCGTTAGGTACTCTACTTGATTTCCGTTTGTATCAATTGAACGAAGGTTTGATACACTCTATATCGTTCTTCATATATTTTTTTGTAAGCACATTTTGGTTCACTGCTCAAAACTATTCACCAAATCCTTTATTTATTAATAGACAAACAATAAATATTGAGAACAGGGAATGAAAGAGAATGAAGTTTGTTCTCTTCAGGAGGTTTTCTCGGGTGGGATAAATAAGAGGTAAATAATGATTTAAAAACCTTAAACAGTAACATGCTGAAAAACACATTTTGATAACAAATACGCTGGCCTTCAAAACTAAGTAGGTACCACACTTTTAATTTTTTTTCAAAACTATAGAAATTAGATTAAAATTATTAGATTTAAAATGAAAAAAAAATGTTAAAGCAAATTTTATCAGCTTTGAAACTATAATAAACAATTAACAATAACAACATAACATTAGGAACATTTTTAATTTTAATAAAGATAAAATAATAAAAAGCCCTTTTAAGCTTATGTGTTCAAAAACTCAATTAACATTTTATAAGTATGTTTTACAAGTTATTTAATTTTTAGGGTTTCGAGGTCGAAGATTTTTTGGGGAAAAAAGGACAGACAAAGCGAGACCATAAGGGTTTCGAAATCGACCCTTATGGTCTCGCTTTGTCTGTCCTTTTTTCCCCACAGATTTAGGATTTTTTTTTACACAAATTAAAAATGAACATTCTGTAGGTTTCCTTCTTTTCGAAATATTTCGAAAAAAGTCTAAAAAGTACCCCCCCCCCCCCCCCCCCCCCTTATTCCGAAGATTGTTGAGCGATCCATGTGAAATGTATGTATGTAGCGTTTGTAGATTTGGATCTATATTTTATAGGAAAAATATAGAGAAGTTTGTAAAAAGGACACTTATTGAAAAATGGTCAAAAAGGGGGGAATAATTTTCAAAAGGCCTCACAGAGTGGGGTATAAATTGAAAGGTATCGGTTTTTGAAATTTCAAAACAATTTTTAAATATCTGTGGGTTTCATACATTTTGAAATATTTTGAATAAAGTCGATATTTTACCCATCTCCGAAGATTGCAGAGCGATCCATTTAAATTGTATGTAGCGTTTGTAGATATGGAAATAAATTTTACAGGAAAAATATAGAGAAGTTTGTAAAAAGAACACTTTTACAAAAATAAAGCCCAAAAAGGGGGGAATAATTTTCAAAAATGGGGGCTACATCACCGAGTTTGGTATCAAATGAAAGGTATTTGGTTTGCACGTTTCAAAACAGTTTTTGAATTTTCTGTAGAGTACACACTTTTTGAAATATTTTGAATAAAGTATCTATGCAGAGCGATCCATCTAAAATGTAGTTTGGTAAGTACCTACTATTTTTAGGTAGGTATTCATCGAATAACGATGTCGCTAACCGGTACCTTTGGTACATGTATGTATAATCGACAAACGTTCGAAACCCTCGGCGCGCGAGTTACACTCGCACTTGACGTTCTTGTTTATAACTGGTTTTGCCTCCTCGGGCTCTGATTACAGCTTCGAACCGGTTTGGCATACTGTAAACGAGGTTTCGGAGCCGATCCGATTTTGGGGCATATTCTCCCATTCTCCTATCAGGGCCTGTTTTAGTGCCCTGAGGGTGGTAGGTGGTGGTCTGCGGCTTATGACTAGCCTTCCTATCTCATCCCAGGCGTGCTCAATACTTAACAAGATCCGTCAAGTGCGAGTGTAACTCGCGCGCCGAGGGTTTTGAACGTTTGTCAACAAATATGTACCAAAAGTACCGGTTAGAGACTTCGCAATTTAACGAATACCTACCTAAGAATAGTAGATACCAACCTACATTTCAGATGGATCTCTCTGCATGCTTCGGTTAAATGGGTGGTTCGGTTAAGGTGGGTAAAGGTAAATTTTTCGACTTTTTTCAAAATATTTCAAAAAGTATGAAAGTTACAGAAATTTTAAAAACTGGTTTGAAATGTCCAAACCGATACCTTTCATTTGATACCCCACTCGGTGGGGAAGCCCCCATTTTGAAAATTATTCCTTTTTTAACATTTTTCAAAAAGTGTTCTTTTTACAGACTTCTCTATATTTTTCCTGTAAAATATAGATCCATATCTACAAACGCTTCATACATTTTAAATGGATTGCTCAGCAAACTACGGAGATAGGGGGGGGAGAATGGGTATTTTTTCGACTTTTTTCAAAATATTTCAAAAAGTATGAAACGTACAGAAATTTCAAAAATGGTTTTGAAACGTACAAATCGATACCTTTCATTTGATACCCCACTCAGTGAGTGCCCCCCCTTTTGAAAATTATTCCCCCCATTTTGACCATTTTTCAAAAAGTGTTCCTTTTTCAAACTTCTCTATATTTTTCCTGTAAAATATAGATCCATGTCTATAAACGCTCCATACATTTTACATGGATCGCTCTTCAATCTTCGGAGATAGGGGGGGGGGAATGGGTATTTTTTCGACTTTTTTCGAAATATTTTCTAAAGTATGAAATCTACAAAAATTTCAAAAAATATTTTGAAATGTACAAAATGATACCTTTCATTTGATACCCCATATGACTCTGTAGGTATCTTTTAAAATTTCGGCATCAAAATTTGTATGGAAAATATTCATTTTCATTTTTCATTTATTTTTCTCCAAATCTGTACAGGCGCACGAAATGTATTATTATTTCAAATTTCAAGTTGATAGCTGCAGTAGTTTTTGAGTTATTAAGGAGGGAAAAAAGGACAGACAAAGCGAGACCATAAGGGTTTTGAAACCGATCTTCGATCATCAAAACCCTAAAAAGTTGTGTGTACTCAAATAATTATTCCAATTTTGAAAAGTGTGATACTTAGTTTTGCAGGCCAGTGTAGAAATTAAACCGGCCGTTTTGTGGCGCAGCGGGCGAAAGTTTGCCTGTGACGCAGGAGGTTGCGAGTTTGATTCCCGCCTCGGGACAAATGTTTGTACGACCTGCAGATATTTGTTTATCGTGTCCTGGGTTTTTACTATGTATAGTAAAAGTATCTATCTATGTAGTATAATGTATGAAGTATTATAGATATTGCTGTGTGAATTGTCCAGCATTATTTATTTATTTTGATATTGATTAATTGCAAACTAATATTATTAAGAGTAAGGAGTACGGTACGTGTTACCGGATTGGTTAATCGTACTCGTAAAATTACTTTGTTTATATGGCGATAGCGTATGTTAGTTGTTCGGACGAGTTCACACACACGGCAGTATTCCAGATCCAGTAAAAAATACCGCTCGGGTTCGTTGTATCGCATAAGCTTTTTTTCGGTGATGGCTTATTATGTAGTTGGAGGAGTGACTTAAAACACCTGACAGTATTCCGTATCCGGAACCAACCCGATTTTTTTACTGTTTCCTCACTGTATGGCGAAATATGTACCTACCTACACCATGCACATAACCTTCAGTGGCTACGAATCCGTTAAAACCGATCCAGTGAAAACAGATCTTCTGCGATTTGCGCAGAATAATTCGAAAGTTAACGTTATAGATCTCATCCGATTGAAAAAATCTTTGACATTTTATTTTGTTATATTTATGTATAATCTCAGGGCGTGCATTAGTTACCTATGTTGTATCCTACCAGGCGCGAGGTAGACAAGTATGAATCGTGTGCATTCAGTTTTGGTCGAACTACAGGCAACTTTTAATTAGAAATTGTATTGTGTTTCGACATACCTAATCTAAATTCTAATCAAAAGTTGATGATATATTCATCAACTTTTGATTTAATAAGCCAAAAAGTTGATAAGGCATTTGTATCAAACATTCTAAGGAAAAGTTCCTAACATTTTGTTGGCTGATAGATATTTTCCCGCTGTTACTACTTCATTTTGTCTACCACTTATGGACATCGGAGATAAGTTTCAATGTCCCCCAGTGGGGACTATCGCCACAAATATGCTTCTCTACTCGTTTAATTAATTTCCTACCATGTGTAAACTTTTTGCATCATTTGAGAAATCCTCTTTTTGTTTGTTCTGTGAGTTTGAATTGCGCCCGGAAACAATTTCGACCGGATATGGTCTGAATATGAATTGCCCTCATTCTAGTCTTTAAATTATCGTGGGAATGCGTCCCCTGCAGAATAATCACATCTTAAATTGGAACAAAAATAAACAAAATCAACTCTCCTTTAATATTGTAGGAGGAGTCAGGAATAGTCCCAGTTAGATGGTGTGCCTTACTGTTTCATCTCTTTAAACTTAATAATAGACTACTAACTCTAGTACATCATTTCTGAAGCTTCCAAGAAATTATCTTTGAATCATGACCATGTATCCATTGCGTCTCTGCCAATGATAAAATTGTATCAGCAACGCAGCATAGGCTCTACCCACATCGGATTATTCTACAGAAAACCTTTATCGCAATGTATATGTATCTCTACCAGACCCGCTAAGATTATCTCGAGTGTCGCAATATGTACGCATAGCGTGAATAGCAAAATAATATCAAGCACTTCAAGTTAGTTATACATTATAATTATTGTTTGAGAAAATAGTGATTGATAGGTCGATGTATTAATATTATACCTACCTACCGTGCTTCATCTCTAATCTTTTAAGATGGGTCAACCAACCTATTATGCAATATTAATAAGTAATATACATTCTTAGAATTATTCCCTAAATATGGGAAGACACCATAAGAACATCACGTCTAATGTGCATGTATACTCTATGCAAATTATTTAAATTGCTACTTCGCATCTACGACACTTGAAAAAACCTACGACACTATCTTGTAGAAGCTCTACGCCACCCTCTACCTAAGTGCTACGCCACTCGCAGAAGCTCTACGCCACTGTCTACTTAAGTGCTACGCCACTCGTACAAGCTCTACACCACCCTCAACGTAAGTGCTAAACCACTCGTAGAAGCTCTACGCCACCCTCTACGTAAGTGCTACGCCACTCATAGAAGCTCTACGCCACCCTCTACGTAAGTGCTAAACCACTCGTAGAAGCTCTACGCCACCCTCTACGTAAGTGCTAAACCACTCGTAGAAGCTCTACGCCACCCTCTACGTAAGTGCTACGCCACTCATAGAAGCCTACGCCACCCTCTACCTAAGTGCTACGCCACTCGTAGAAGCTCTACGCCACCCTCTAAGTAAGTGCTACGCCACTCGTAGAAGCTCTACGCCACCCTCTACCTAAGTGCTACTCCACTCGTAGAAGCTCTACGCCACCCTCTAAGTAAGTGCTACGCCACTCGTAGAAGCTCTACGCCACCCTCTAAGTAAGTGCTACGCCACTCGTAGAAGCTCTACGCCACCCTCTACCTAAGTGCTACTCCACTCGTAGAAGCTCTACGCCACCCTCTAAGTAAGTGCTACGCCACTCGTAGAAGCTCTACGCCACCCTCTAAGTAAGTGCTACGCCACTCGTAGAAGCTCTACGCCACCCTCTACGTAAGTGCTAAACCACTCGTAGAAGCTCTACGCCACCCTCTACGTAAGTGCTAAACCACTCGTAGAAGCTCTACGCCACCCTCTACGTAAGTGCTACGCCACTCATAGAAGCCTACGCCACCCTCTACCTAAGTGCTACGCCACTCGTAGAAGCTCTACGCCACCCTCTAAGTAAGTACTACGCCACTCGTAGAAGCTCTACGCCACCCTCTACCTAAGTGCTATTCCACTCGTAGAAGCTCTACGCCACCCTCTAAGTAAGTGCTACGCCACTCGTAGAAGCTCTACGCCACCCTCTAAGTAAGTGCTACGCCACTCGTAGAAGCTCTACGCCACCCTCTACCTAAGTGCTACTCCACTCGTAGAAGCTCTACGCCACCCTCTAAGTAAGTGCTACTCCACTCGTAGAAGCTCTACGCCACCCTCTAAGTAAGTGCTACGCCACTCATAGAAGCTCTACGCCACCCTCTAAGTAAGTGCTACGCCACTCGTAGAAGCTCTACGCCACCCTCTACGTAAGTGCTAAACCATTCGTAGAAGCTCTACACCACCCTCTACGTAAGTGCTACGCCACTCGTAGAAGCTCTACGCCACCCTCTACCTAAGTGCTACGCCACTCGTAGAAGCTCTACACCACCCTCTATGTAAGTGCTACGCCACTCGTAGAAGCTCTACGCCACCCTCTACGTAAGTGCTACGCCACTCGTAGAAGCTCTACACCACCCTCTATGTAAGTGCTACGCCACTCGTAGAAGCTCTACGCCACCCTCTACGTAAGTGCTACGCCTCCACGTCACTCATCTGTTTCGGGAATACTTTCATTTTACTTATCTTTTTCACCAATACTGTGTTCTTGACGATAAGATCGCTATTTAAGTTATTGATGTTTTGTTTTATAAATAGCGATTCACTCCTTAATTAATCAAATCAACATCATACAACTTATTTATATTAAAAAAGAATGATAACCAGTTACAATTGTCAAGGTACATACCTACCTATATTTAAGTTTAATAATGAAGCACAACCAACGACCTCGATACTTTCTCATCCATCGTCAAGTTGTACATCATAAGGGAATATAAAACTGTAATTAGCCGCAATCCTGTCGAAGCACGTCCGTAACACCGGCTCGACGTCAAGATATATCAGATTTGATTGGATGCCACCTCACACCACTAGGTACCTACGTACAGTCTTGTACAGTAATTGTGTTTCACAGTACAATACGTTCCGTAATTCCGCTATTGTCGACGTGTTTGTCCCCGTGCCGACGTGAATATCGTGTTAAGGGAATTTTCTAGAATAAATGTAGGTAGGTATATCAGGTTGTGATCATCCTCTGGCGCAATTTAACACCAAGCTCTGAGCATTGAAGTGTTCTGTGGGTATATATGTATAGTTACAATAGACATAGAAGTGAATAGGCATTAGTAGTAGTACGATACCCATAGCACAAAATTTGATTTATTTGGGGCTAGCTTAATTATTTATTAATTTCATTTATTGAACTTACAAAAACTACATCTGCCATCAAGCAACTTGTTTAAGTAAACTAAAGTACTTAACTGTTACATTAACTAGGTACTACGAAAAGTTCTACATATATTATACATATCCTCGGTTAAGTACATGTAATTTTCTGTATTTATATTAATCACACTAATATTATAAATGCGAAAGTTTGGATGGATGGATAGATGGATGGATGTTTGTTACCTCTTCACGCCAAAACTACTGAACAGATCGTGTTGAAATTTTGCGTACAGGTAATTCTAATCCTGGAATCAAACATAGGCTACTTTTTATCCCATAAATCCGTTCCCGTGGGATAGAAATCACCTTTAAACATTTCTATAAAAACGACGCGTGCGAAGCCGCGGGCATTAACTAGTATTTCATGTTTTGTAATTTTCCTAGCTGCAAGTTTTCCTAAAATTTTAAATAAAATAAAAATGTATGGAAATATAACATGCATTGAAATTCCAAAGTCTTAAAAATGCAGTTACTTGTTATTTGTAAAAAAAAGTAGGTATTTAGACAGAAAATATCACGAAATATCAGCAAACCTCGACGCAAAAGGCCATCTCGTGATTTCCCGAAATCCTTTGAAAAGCCAATTAAAAGCGAGCAGTGCCACCGCGGAACTGCTAATTAAGTCGGACCAATGAACAGACGGACATGTGCTGGTAATTAACTTTATATTCCATCGAATTAAAGCTGAACGCAGACCTAGCTTAGCCGAATGCGTCGAGGGGGCTAGTATTTTTGTTTGACATTACTTAATCGTCCCTATTTCTATGTTTGTAGTTGAATTATTATGTAACTTCGCACCCTTGTCTACTCCGAGTTGAGTCTGCCTTTTACCACTCGTTCTGTATTCTATTCTGTACACAGAATTAGTGACACTTTTTGTTCCATTCGTTCTGTGCTCCGAAAATAAAATACCTTCAATACCACAATCTCCCGTTGCGTCGTTTATGAATTCATTTGTTTCAATTAGGGTTACTCGATATCCTTTGACGCATATCGGATAGCTGTGCACTCCGCTTTACAAGCATACCTCCGATACTCGCACACTCACGGGTCCGCAGGGATTAAAGATGCGCGTACAATGAGTAATAATATCTACCGGGAAATAAGGATTGTCTGATATCATTTTACTCAACCCCCTTACATTCGTTAAGCTGCGTTTTCCGTGGAGAGCGGGAGCGGGGACCAGTAGCGGATCTTTCACAGTTCTGGCCACGCTGTGAAGATTCCGCCGCCGCTCCACCACCGAAAACAAAAATTTCACATGCTGCATCACTGCCTTCATGTATTCATATTTTTGGTGCGTGAATTATTAATCTAATAAGTTTCGGTTTTTCCTCTTAATTCTCTTGTACCTTACTAAGTTCCAAGTTTCCATAAGCTTCCCAACAGATACCTGCTTACTGGCATTTTACAGGAAATTAGGCGGTCGAATAAGGGAGTCTCTTCCTCAAAGATTACTTCTCGCGATTGTAATTATTGACACGAAATTTACGAGAATATATGAGCTACTTACATAGTACATGTAGAGTACCTTTACCTATACCTTAGACTTTTTGAACGACACCACTGAAATGCAACGGAACTCAGAGAACCTATAAATAGGGTCCGATTATTTATTAAGTATTTTTCAATAATATCTGGTATTCGAGCACATAAACCATCTGCTCCATAACCCTGCGGAAGGCCGGCACCTGGCCCTGGCGATGGTCCAGCGCCAGCTAGCCACTTAGCACGCTTTACTTATTGCCAGATCCGCCGGGTTCTGGCACTCTTTCATAGGACACGCTATAAATCATTTAACTTTGCTGTAGCTAGATAATAGTTTTCTGAACTTTGCTAACTTTGGCTCGGAAAATTTCGAAAGAGGCTGCACAGATTGGCTTGCAGGAAGAAGTGTAGGAAACTTTGGTCAACGACATAAATGGCTGCTAGTAACAATCTTTAGAATAGTTTCTAGGCTTACAGGAGCTGTGGTAAATTAGCTCTTTACAATACATTTTCATTCTGGCAAATCTGAACGTTTACTTGTAAATCGTCACATTTTGTGTTAATTTTATATAGATTTTTATTTTCCTAGTTTTAGAAAATGTGTATACCCTAAGATTATTTTATGAACCTTTTTGTCATCCTACAGCATTTGTTCTGTCAATATCAGCTTATCCCCTTGCAAACCACGATATAACGGTGTTAAATTAACGTAGTGCCGACGCGAAACAGAGAAAATTTCGTATCCAAAATCTAGTTTGGGTGTCGTTATAGAAACCTAGCAGGCGATTTCGATCAGTAGTTACGGAAATAGGCGATCTCCCACACCCTTCGTAAATCAGGTTCCATCGGCTCGCCTGTGCAACCTCATTACTGAAACCTGTGCCTTTTAGTTTAATCATCCAGCTCGTAAAGGGGAGCGCCGGGTTATGTCATTTGCACGGTGGGGTGGCCATGCGGACCTTCCGGAATCACGGACTGGTTGATTGATTCTCCCTCAGGAAAGTTGTGTTTACTCCTTGTTTTATTGATTACACAGACCTTTCTGTTTGAATGATTTATGGTGTCCCAATGCGTAGACCTCTGTCCCAATAGAGTGGTTGACTCATGCTTGTATGCAAAGGAGTATCTACCTACCCTACCTACCTGGCTACCTGCTAAGTTGGGTCGATTAAGACCCAACATAGCAGATAACCAGGTGTTTTAGGTACGGGCAATGTTTTGCTAAATTCCTTGTCGTATGGCACTAATCAACACCGAAAATCGTCATTTAAAAACAAAGCAAAATCCAAAAAATAACGGTGAAATTAAAATATAATGTTGGATAATATTTATTACCTAAAGCCGTAAAGTCCGACTCTATGTGAATATTAGGACTATGTTTGTAAAATAATAAAGCTTAGGTACCTACTAGGTAGTAGTAGGTGCTTACCCCTAAAACACCCAGACCCGAGATCAAATAACAATGTAATGAGGCCACAGAACAGCTTCGTTATAACAATGATAGTTTCGTAATAAACAGAACTCGTCGCGGGCTGCTCTTTGTGCAACCGCCGCGCCGCCAGCGCGATGCGCACCTAACACATTCACCGAACTTTATGAAAATGCTGTGAATTTTGTGCTACGAATTGTAGAATTCCTCGTCATTTTCCTGGAGAACTTTGAAAAAACAAAGTGAACGGAGGAAATTAATTTAGTTAGGTATTGTACAAAGTTCCTTAGAAACATAAGAGTCTGATATGTTTAGGTAGGTACCTAGGTATCTAATTACACAAAGCCTATGATTTTACTAAGCCTAAAAGAAAAGTCTCACAACAAGTATTTAGACTCCAAACCGCTGCTTTTTATTAAATACGCGTTAAAACTAGAGCTTTATTACCTTACAAAAAACTAGAGCTTTAATACTTCATTTGTTTTGGTTCTGGGTCTCTAATAATTCCTAAAAACCCGTAAAATGATGCGCTCCCTCGCTCGCACGGTCGGCAGGGGGCGGCGCGGGTCGTGACGTCACCGCACCGCACCTATGCGTCTCACTGCGCCCGGAACCGGAAGGGAAGAGCTCACCAATCATGAATTCCAATCAATTATACTTGTACATGATTGAATGCTACAAAGAACCTAGATTAAAACAAAAGGGAGGTAAAACTTAACAATGATTTAACTTCACTCGCGTAAGCCCCGGCGTGCGCTCGCTATTGTAGGTAGGTATGCAATTGATGAGTTATTCTGGCCGACATGTAGTGAACCCATGGGCGTCTATAAATTTTTAGGGTTCCGTACCTCAAAAGGAAAAAAGGATCCCTTAACTAAACTATCTCTTTAGCCATTATATAGGTAAATCAAACTTCTGAGTCAACAGTTTTAGTTATTTACAAGGGAATCTCGTGTACATAAAACCTATAGGGTACCTACTTCCCGTAAACCTTGATCCATAAAATTCGGCAAGAAGCAAGGTCTTATAGCAAAAGTAAAGAGAAAAACCTGAAATTCGCAAATTTTCAGTTTAAAAACAAAAAAATTGTTTCTCGCCATGGACCAAAACCTATAGGATACTTCTCGTTCACTAATCACGATATTTGGCAAAAAGCAAACCCTCGGTGCGCGAGTCCCACTCGCACTCACTGAAAAGGGTTCCGTCTTGTTGTTGGTATAGTCCCGAAACCCTATGGGTATTGGTTTATATGGTAATTATGGTTTGTGGTAGTTTTGTAGGAAAAGTCACTAGTTTTTGGTATGTAAATATAATCACTGGTAAACTATGAATAATATAAACTTAAACTGATTGACTTTATGGTATTTAAATGGTAAATTTATGGTTAGAATGGTATTGGTATGAATCCGCGTTCTCGGTGGTATGTTACGGCGCGAACTGAGCTGATTTAGGTAAACGCGAGCAAAATACGCATTCAACTGCAAGCGCAGCTAAATGCATATCTGCTGCGTGGTCGGTTTACCCGAACACTCACGTTTATTTCATTCAGAAGCTCGTTTAATGAGGGGAGTGGTCTAACTTTCCAAACACAGACCATTCATTCAAACATTCAGCGATAATAATTAACAAAACAAGGAAACACTTAATACTACTGAGTATAACTCCCTAAAATTATGGATCGTCCATCACACACACCACTTACACCATTAGCTGATCGTCAACCAAATTAGAAAACCATTAACATTTTCACGATAGTATTGAATAATAGGTAAGGCGGCACAACACGTATGTTAGTACGGTACGCACGACTCTAGAGTGATGTGTAAATAACGGACACTTGGGAATTGTGTTATCTAATCAGGTCGACTTTTATCATTATGGGAAAGTCTTCGACTACTGATAGTCGCTAGTGAGGTGATGTCTAGAGTTATGGTGTTCAGTTCACGTGCACGGGTTGTTACAGTGGAAAGTGTCGCTAAGTGGTCTCCTTGTCGAACTGTTGTACCTCGCGACATACTCTGTTTATTTATAGTGGAAGCGGACACCTTGTATGATCATTTAATTAAATTACGTGATGTGATGTTTGAGTCAGGTATACAGGATGCCACGGAAAGGGTGTATTAGGTCGAAAGGTCACCCCCTTTCTCAACATCATGAAGACCCCTTTTCTGGACGACATGGAAGACCAGCGCTATGACAGGATACATCCTGCCATAGCATCTGCTGATTGTTGGTCATTTTTGTAACATATATCTTGTTACTTTTATATTAACCTTTATCTTTTGTATGTGCTTTGTATGTATCAGTTACAAAATGAACGCATTTTTTCCCATCGAGGGGGTCAACGTTTTTTTCTACAATTGTTATTGTCAAGTTGATCCTCTCGGGCTCCAGAATGACCCCTTTCCGGTTTAGTACACTCTCTCCGTGGCACCCTGTATATACCTACCGAGATAAATTTTTCGATTCAATTTTAAAATGTCTGTATTCATTTAAAAAGTGATTATACAAGTCCTAGACGGTATACAAACGTGAAACATTTACAAAGTTTTTAAGCCATAGAACTTTTAATTACCAGGTAATTTAATGACGGTGCTATACTACATTCATAGTGTTATCATATCAATCAGGCCGCTATGCACCCAAGACATTATGTAATCTTTAGAGATAGATTACATTGATCCGATACCGAGATTATTATATTGAAAACGTAATTCTAGAAACTTATTAAAGAGGCAAAGGGCTTGGCTTTGAAATTGACAACCTGTGGTCTATGAGGACTAGACACATCCCGTGTGGCTTTAAGGGGCGCGCTAGCGGGTTTGCTTGTCAAACTAGGCCTAGATCTCAGTACCACGGGATCCCCGCGGTAAAAAACTAGAATTACATAAAAATTCAACATGTTTACTTCGGTTCCTTAATTGGAAACCACGTTTGCGAAAAAAAATTGCGACGAAAAATCATGAAAGTTAAAAAAGAAATTTGGTCGAGATCTCAGGAACCCTGCGGTCTATAGAAAAGATTTTTGTTTTGATTCGTAGGTAAAATAATAAATTTACTAGGTAATTATTTGGTCCCTAATACAATTTCTTTATAAGTTGTGTAGGTAGTTTTCTTGTAAATAAGCAAAAACATCATTTTACCACTAACGCCGTTCCAAAAACGTTCATAGGAGCATACTCCGTCCCGCTGCTCCTATGAACGCGAAATTCTATGCCTATCATTTCACAAAATGGCTCGCAATGCGCCCTCTTATATCCTCCAGTGCACTCAATCCAAGTAACTTTGAATGTCGGTAAGCTGTTGAAGTTACTTATAAGTTGACGCCCGGTGCGGGTGGTGCGGCTCGTGGCCTAGTTCTACGTTATGCGTTCAACAACTTAATGTAAAGGGTAAACATATGCGGTTTGAGATTTTCTCGACTGTGGTAAGATGTGCAGGGATGGGGTTAAGGACTGCCCATATTCGTTACATGTTGTAATCTTTTTGAGGTTTCGTTTTCGGGTACGAAAGCATTATGGCCTCGCTCCGTCTGTCCTTTTTTTCCTATTGAGTATCTCAGCAACTACCGCAGGTATTAACTTGAAATTTAAAATAATATTTACCTATACATAAAAAAAAGTGATAATAGGGGAGGCTACCTTACCGAGTGGGGTATCAAATGAACTAAATTGGTTTGTACATCTCAAAACAGTGTTTGAATTTTATATATTTTTTGAAATGTTTTGAAAAAAGTCTGAAATATAGGTACCTACTATTTTAGAAAATCATTAAATAGCGAAATCTCTAACCGGTAGTATAGTACATAATTGTATAATTGACAAAAGTTCGAAACCCTTGGCGCGTGAGTCACACTCGCACTTGACAGATCTTGCTCTAATGTAGTCTAATGTAGAGTCAAATCTCGGGTGCTGTGGTAAAATACGGATTAGAGCGGCCTAGACTCCAACGAATATAAGCCGACATTGTTAATTATTTTCAGCACCTTTAAAACCAAAGGCTGTAGGTACAAGCCGGCACCTAAAGAAATAACTTAAAGTCCCGGATCTTAGGTTCGCCTTTGACGAGTACGACAACGAAGACGGTGATGCAGATTCAAACAAACCCGGTTGATCGTTCTTGTTTGATTGGGATCTCAGAACATGGAAAATACATTGGGATTACAAAATTTTGTGCTAGTTTATTCATAAGCCAAATGTACGACACACCCACATCTAAGTCCGCCCCCCTGCGCGACAAGTTTAGCATAATCCCCCTGAGTGGAACTCCGCAAGCTTACCCAGGTACCTGCGAGTATCTGTTCCACATCATGCAAGTATTAGTGCCTACCTGCTTGCTCGACATTACCTACCAGGACGAGAATCAACATTATGATTTAACATTTTGTTAGCCTTTGCACAATTTTATGTGCAATATATAAAGAATTTTCTATCTTCCACTTACTTCCAACTTAACTTCATATTTCCTTGAAAGTTTTAATCGCCAGGTCAATGGAAAATTATTAGGCATGTTGCACATTCATTATAAATGAGTCGATTGAATAGAATTTATCGTAATGGGGCAATTTAAAAATGAGTTATAAGATTTTTCATCGGCTTTATCGTATTGTTAAAAAGCAGTTTAATTATTATCTACTTTCGACCTATTCCTTAATCGCGCAGTGTCGGTGTACAAATGGTCACCGTAGGACAAATTCTCATTTGACCTATTACATTGGTTTATTTATTTATTTAATCTTTCAGCACTAAAATACATATAAGAGATATGTAAAGATGGTTATCAATCAGTGGTTTCAAATATTATAAAGTTATGATATATATATACCTAGTCCTCGGCCTAAAAAGTTATGTGTAAAATTCCAATTATCTGGTGGGGCTAGAAAGTGCAGATGACAATTTCATTCAATCCTCACAGGGATTAAATGACCCATGGCTGTAAAAATACAATATTCCCAAAAATAGTTAAATTTTATTCAGCTCGGTTAAATACAATTCGTTTGAAACAGGCCCCAATTGCGCGGTTCTGTTTATCTCGCATCTGCATTCAAAAGTGACTGTTGGTTTTATCAGTCGTGTTGGATTCACATTTACATATTCGGTTTCACAATTATTCACTGGTTTATTTTATTTTATATCCAGTTAAATGTTTAGGTAGTATTGCGTCCGGTAGTAGGTACTTACTTATTGCATTAAAAGTTTGCTAACTCATTTTATCATACATACTTTTGTGTAAGAAATACCTTTGAAATTATTCTTAAAATTTAAAGAGACATGGAAATAAAGAAGAACGCCGAAGTCGTAAATTTTTGCGATGTTATTTAATTTCTTAGAAATTTGCCAGAGTGTGAGGCTTACGCACTATAAAAACAAAAACTATGGAAATAAATGTTTTTTTTTATGTTGATAAAATTATATTTCCTTTTTAGCACATAGAACTTCTATAAATATAAAAATTAACTAATAAAACAATTATAACTAGTTTATACTATTTATAAAATGATTTAATATTTAGTTTAGACATTAATGTCGATTCAGATGTCGCCAAAACTAAACTATACTAATTTGAGAGCACTAAAAATGATGCCTTCCCTTTCATAACAATCGAAATAAAAAGGATGGCATAATTTAAAGTGCTGTCAAATTAGTTTAGTTTAGTTTTGGCGTTATCTGAATTGACACCATTGTCTATTTAAAATGTTAGACTTAAATCTACTGTTGAACATTCTAAATCGTTAAAACAAAACACGGCTCGATCCGTCGATGCATACCTACCTACAATAAACATTTCAAACCTTACTCCAGAATGCGGCCCTAAACCAAGCCTCTACCTATCTAAGTCAGTGCGTGCCTGACATCTTTTTCGCTTAAATTTGAAAGAATATATACCTACCTACTCAGTAAACCAATGTGTTCAAGACATATCAACCTCAAGTGAATTAAACTTTAATTCAAAGTAGCCCGTTAACTTCGCTGTGGTGTTTCGAACTCAAGAAGATTAAAGCTATTAAGTGAAAGCAAAAGCAGTAAAACCATTTGAGGATAGTGTACCTTCGTGTACAATGTGGTGATGAACTGGTGAGGAGTGCAGTGAAGGTTACCGTGTGGTGAGTGGTCGGTGATGGTGCGCGATGGCGTGGCCTGGGGGCACGGAGACCGTGGAGCTGCCACTGCATCAGCTCGCTGAGGAGGACCGCGTGGAGGTCGTCAACGGGAGGCGGAAGAATAGTGAGTTTAGCGTTAGTAGCTAGAGCGCCAAATAACCAACCAAACCAACTCTTGTATGAAAGACGTAGTCATGTAGCATGCTGCGTAGCACGGGGCTACGACGTAGAGCCTCTACGAATATTTTAAATGTGGTATTCCAATCTAAAACACTAGCCGAACTCGATGTAGAATGTTTGTAAAAAAACCGCCCATACTTAACCTAAAATTCACACTGTTGCCGCGTCATTTTATACGCAATTTATATTTCTTGTCAATTTGAGATCCTTCCTTCCATAAATATTGCTTAAAATTCTATCTGAAACTTGACGCCAAGCAAGTGTGTTTTACAAACATTCTACATCGTGTTTAGCTTACGTACCTATAGGTAAGCTATGCATGCATACTATCGTTGATTACCTACAAATGCGTCTTTCACCGAAGATCTTTTCACCGCTGCTGAACGGATTTATTTACTTAATGGTCACCAACACAGTGTACGTACACAAAAACTAGCACTACCTACCTTATCAAGTGTCGATATAATTACATCGGATCGGATCTTAGTGAAAGGACTGTATCCGGGGCAAGGACATATTTTGAACCAGGAAAAGCTAGAATAGACAGGTTTTTGGTTTGGTTTCAGACGAATGACGCATCACACCGAATGCATAGAAATGCGCAAACACTACAGGTAGGAAAACTTAAGCCAAAGCGACGACGTCCGTAGCGACCACGCTACGGACGAGTAGGCAGAGCCTCTACGCCATACATGTATCCCGCATCATCCCTTGTTTGTTATGGCATAGATTCTAATTTTACCTGTTTTATAAGGGTGCCTTTGGGTAGGCAAGCGGCAGCGGAAGCGGTGTAGTCTCAGTAATCCGGTTACAAATAGGTAAGTGGAGCGGACTTCTGAGTCGCTCGACGACTCAGTAGTCCAGCCGGTTGCCTAATTGAACCGAACTGTAGGGCGAGTTTTCCCCCTTATGGGGGATTTGTCAAGGGGGAAAACTGGAATACGTTGGAACGTTTGCCCACCGCGCGCGCGGTACACCGCGGTGTTACCGGCCACGGGATCTGCACATAGGACTTTTTAGGGTTAAAGATGTTCTTTGAAATTATATTTTTCAAGATTCAAACTCAATATTTCGTAGTCAGTAGGTCCGTCCTAACAACGTAGTGAGTCGAGCAGCTAATCTGCGTCACTATCGCATTACACTTGACTTGACCATTCTTTACGTAATTCACATTCACCTTGTGGATGCTCTTGGTAGGCTTCTCCTCAGTCCAGCGTGGCGGCCCGTGCAACATGCTCGTCCAGATATTGGTGGGTCAGCCTCTTGGTGAACTACTTTATAGCTTTTAGTGGTGAATGGATCGAAGACCTTCATGGTTGGTCCTGTTGGGCCTTCAACCATTATTGTAAGCACTCGGAAAGCCGGCTGAAGTGGAGTGCCCATGAGCATATTGCTCCAGTGGGTTACGATTTGGTCTCAGCCGTGGTCCAGACATATCCATACCTAGGGAGAGTTCAATCCAAGGTCTACGATTCCATAGCTACTAATTGCAATAACGAGATATCGGGAGAGAACAATCGAAATGTCTGTTTTGTGACAGTTTTTGTGTTCGGTGATTCCTCGCTAAGGATAGAGTTGTTCACCGGGAGACTTGTCCCTCCAGATATTCATGTACATCGCGACCTGTCTGCTGTTCTACGTGGCGCACATCATAGACTACTACTGGACGGCTTTATGAGAGTTAAGGAGGCAGAGTAGGGTGGCCGACACGGACAGCCCCCACGGCGTGAGTCTGGTGATGGTGGCGTGATGTGGGGCTGTGCGGGCGCGGGGGCGCGCGCGAGGGCGCTCTGTCTGCGGTTCAGGAGGCTCGGTGAGTTGGCATCTTGACAAGAGATCTTATGGTCATTTATGGTACTTTCTACTACAAAAAGTAACAAGTAAAAATCATTAATTTTACACAAGTAAGCATACAATAATGTAACCGAATCCATGGACTCCCGAACTAGCAAGCCAGTTTCCTTTAATTTTCCATATATAGGGGTAAACCGTTACCATTCGTACAGCGGGAGCATTCGTACATTCATCATAACTCCGCGATTACAAACGTTAGCGCGTCCATACTTATGTGTGTGCCTCCCCTCTACCGCGTCTAAGTAACCGCGCGACAAGGCGGGACAGTGCGGCCGACGGCTTCCATGCAATAAATCGATACGTGTTTTCGCTTCTCGTAAGTAATGTTTGGAATCACCTTTGAAAGTGTTTAGTTCTAGTAAGATTTACTCAAATTGTAAAAGTAAATTATTGTAAATGATGTACTGATGCCTTAATTTATGGTGTGCGTATTTATTTCAGTATAAAATTAACCGTTTTTTTATTTTGAATTAATTTGTTAAATGTTTGGGTTTGGGGTACCTTCATACAGAGTAACTGGGGTAGATTCGTACTGTGCGAATATACCCCTCATGGATTGTGTTATTTCACGCATGAGTGTTTATTTACCAATTTATCTATTTCAGAACCATGCCGCGGAAATACAAAAAAAGGGGACTAGATCGGGAGAGGTAGACGAAGACGCAATGGATTCTGCGATGAAGAAAGTTTTGGATAAAACTTTATCCATTCGGAAGTCCGCAGAACAATACGGCGTAAATCCAGGATTTACACAGATACTCCTGAAAAACAAAGACTGGAAGAATAAAAACAGCTAAAGAGATTAATATTTGATAAGATATTAATGTAAAACATTTAATAGTACCTACTGTTTTTAAGGCTGAATATTTGTGTAGTTTGATCTCGATGACAAAGACTTTTTTTAAGGTTAAGTTTTTGAGAAACTTCTTATAATGAATAAAAATGTTTATAAGTATAAATGGCGCTTTTATATACTCTGTACGAAGGCTCCCACTTATGTATGAATGTGCCCCACACTATGTACGAATCTACCCCACGTTTGGGGTGCTTTCGTACGATTTCCATCTTTTGGGAAAACCGCCATTGCTCGGTTAGATTGCATTATATCAATATGGATGTACCTTATTACTATAGCCAGATATGTAGCTTACTCAAAATCATTGAATTTATTTTGAAATTGTAATTACTTTTTTTTTTACAAGGCTTATATTAAAAAGTGTACGAATGATCCCCACCTTCCCCTAGGTAGGTTCTTACCTTCATTTCATTTAGTTATTGCCAACTAGCTGCTGCCCGCGGCTTCGCTCGCTCCTTTCAAGAAGCCTATATCCGTCCCCGGGATACCATTTACCTCCCTAGCAAATTTCAATAAGATCCGTTCAGCCGTTTACGCGTGAATAGGTAACAGACAGACAGAGTTACTTTCTAAGTAAAATATGAGTATAGTTAAATACATAGGTTGGATCTAATTTATAGCTAAAGTTAGTACCTACATAGGTACATATCCCTGTTAGCCACTGCAATTTTGATTGTTAGGTACCTAGTCATTTACTTATACAGGGTTATTGGAAATTAGGCCAAATCCTTTTAGGGGGTGATGGGGGAGGCCATTTGCAACTATTTTGACCCAATTTTGTATAGTGAAACATTTTACTATTTTGATAGCCATTTATTGCTTTCACTCTATAAGAAACTTGACTTACAATTACAAACTATGAATTCAGTTCAGATGATGATGATTATTTCACAAAAGTTAATTATTATAGGAACTGTAATCGTTTTAAAATAATTTGATTGTTTTGAAAAAACTTGAAACCGACTTCGAATCTCTTAATTTGCAGTTTTTAGGGTTTCGAGATCGAAGATCGGTTTCGAAACCCTTATGGTCTCGCTTTGTCTGTCCTTTTTTCCCTCCTTAATAACTTAGCAACTACAGCAGCTATCAACTTGAAAAAAAATTAAAACAAATGAAAAATGAAAATGAACATTTTCCATACAAATTGTGATGTCGAAAATTTTAAAGACAGAAAAGGTATCAGTTTGTACGTTTCAAAATAGTTTTTGAAATTTCTGTAGATTTCACACTTTTAGATATATTTCGAAAAAAGTCGAAAAAACCAAATCCCCCCCCCCCATCTTAGAAGTTTGCAGAGCGATCCATGTGAAATGTAGGTACCTATGTAGCGTTTGTAGGTAGATTTGGATCTATATTTTACAGGAAAAATATAGAGAAGTTTGTAAAAAGAACCCTTTTTGAAAAATGAGGGGTGGTTTGATTTTAAAAAGGGGGGATACCTCTCCGAGTGGGTTATCAAATGAAAGGTACCTATTTCTTTGCAGGTTTCAAAACAGTTTTTGAAACTTCTGTACAGGTGTTTACTCATATTGAAATATTTTGAATAAAGTCAATAAATTGACTTAATCTCCAATGTACCTATGCAGAGCGATCCATCTAAAAATGTAGTAAGTGGTAAGTACCTACTATTTTTAGGTAGGTTTTCATCAAATAGTGAGGTCTCTAACCGGTACCTTTAGTACATGTATGTATAATCGACAAACGTTCGAAACCCTCGGCGCGCGAGTTACACTCGCACTTGACGTTCTTGTTTTAATTTTAAGTGTTGTGGGATAAATACGAATTCTTCGGGAATGAAATCGACGAACATGTGAACATACTAACTAATAGGATTATGAGAGTGAGGGAATAGAGAGTGCACCTGTGTTTGCGCACACATTTGTGCACTATAATATGTCCTGCGCATCTGGCTAGTCTCCGATGAGACTGGTCGCCGTGGTCGAAATTCGGCTAGGAGGACATTATTATTATTATTATTACCACCTTACTTAAAATAATAGGTAGGTACCCACCTAGTACATGGATTTCGCCAAGAGGTTAGTACGGAATTGAGTACCTACCCATTTGATGTTAATTTCAACTCGATACCTCCACGCGTTCCTGAGAAAAGGGGGTTGATAGACCTACAGACAGACAGACATGTATGTATAATATCACAATTAAGCAATGAAGGAATTGGGCAAACTCCTCTAACTACCTCTAGTTGACTGGAGTTGCTTAAGCATACATGTAGGTAGGCGGGTATGTATGTGGCACTCGCGCCGTTAATGGCAGGTAGGTCTGATTGGTGGTAAAATATATTAAAGCTTTGTGTATGTGATAGTAAGAGCGAGCGGTGGCCTTGAGGTAGGTACGTATCGATCCACGCACCACGTGGCGGTGCCACTTCCTTTGACCACTTCCGCGGGCTTCGGACCTACCGATGTCCGCACAAAATAGAATTTGTTTTCCCTAATTATCATCATTCTATCCCTCAATAGCACCGAACTGAGGCATGGATATTAGATAGTAACAACTAAGACCAAGAATCCTCTTACAGATTGAACTGTACGCTTTCTTTTTACTCAGTTTTTGGGGAAAAAAGCTTATAATTTTCTAGGTAAAGTGCGCACTTTTTGTTGGCAACTCTCAAAACTGTCAAAAGTCGACATGTCAAATGTCACGTTAAATCAACGTCATTAGTTTTTACAAAAAGCCGCAGACGTCGCCACTAGTTTCGAGAGCATAGTGTCGGGCTCGAAATGGGGTTTGTCAAAAATTCGGTTTGAATTCGGTTTAGTTTTGACAAACCGAACAAAATGCAATCGACCTGAATAAGAAATTAAGCTGGTGATGGCAGCGGCGCGTGTAGTATAGTTTACCCTGTAATGTTGTGTTATTGTTTTCAATAAACGAATTCATTCTTATATTCACCCACCTACCGGCATTTCATGAATGAAAGCTTACACAAAAAACAGCTAACAATAACAGACAAAAACAAAATCATCACTAAAAAAAAAAACACAAACTCCAACGACGCACTTATAGCGAAGGTTTTTATTTTTGCAATCAGTTTCATCCGATTTCAAACTTATAATTATTTTCGCTCTCGCGTTTCATAAGAGACGCATGAAATGATGAATGAAAACTGACAGATATAAAAATTGTTTCGATTTTCTGCGATTTGTTCCAATGATACTTTATAATGTTGTTAAACAAAATAAAGTGTTAAACAAAGTTAAGCCTAGTGTTAATCTAAATAAATGGTGAACTAGTGTGAGCAAATTATGGATCTACTAAACACGATGCAAAGACAGAAGCATTAGTGTTAAAAATAATAAGGTTACACTATAAAAATACAGACCAATGAATGCAATGCATGTTTTGATAGAGCGTTGTAGTGTTTAACTATGAGTGATGCAATGATGAGGTACGCCAAACACTCACACACACTTACACTTACACACACACACACTCACACACACACACACACACACACGTGTGTGTGTGTGTGTGTGTGTGTGTGTGAGTGAGTGTTTGGCGTACTTAGCGTAAATGTACTCACAGGATAGGCAAAAGTGAAAAGACTAAGTAGTAAAAATAAATCCAACATTAACACCTAGATCTTTTGATAAAACTTTTTCTCAAAACATTTATTGCTTTCTTCCAAATTTCACCTGTATAATCTGCATGTGTTAATTTTTAGTAGGTATGTACATGATGTAACGACTTAGCTATAATATGCTGTAATATTACGACTATGATTATTTTCAAGAAAATAAAACCTAGGCCGAATCCAGGCCGAAGCCGAATAGAATGACGTATAGCTATAACACGCCACCACAACACCAGAAAATGTGAGTGAAGGAAGGAACGTATAATATATACTTAAAAGTAAAACTGTCGGACGGATCGATCGATCGTGGAACCGCGATCGCGAAGCGGTTGTTTCAGTTGTTTGTGATGACAACATGTACTATTCCTACTGCATTTACTTACTTTCGACATAAATTCAAACGATACGAACGAGTAGTGATAATCAGTAAATTAGCCTTTCGTATGTTAGAGAAAAATCTATAATTGTAGTGAAGGATAAACAAAAAAATGGCTCGCAATTAGCGCTCCATAAAAGTATCCTTGATTCTCATTTCCCAGTGATTTGCGCAGTGATAATGTGTGTCAAATGTAGTGTTTTATTAGTGTATCTGTTATGAATAGTGATGGATGGGTATTGCGGCGGTGGCATAGAATAGTATAGGTACCTAATCCTGTGCGGCGACAGAAGGCCCAACCATGGCCGTGTGGGGGTATTGGGACAGCCTCGTACAGATGGCACAGGATGCCATGACGCCCCTGTCCCGTCTCTACGAGGCGATGGCGCTCAAGATGAACCAGCGTAAGTCTTATTAAAATTGATATGGGAAAAGCTGAGCTTGACCAAAGACAGACGTAGTAAGGCGCCAATTTGATGGCATCCAACATCTGGGCACAGTAGCCTCGGGCCTCCAGTGGTGAGGAAGGTAGACAACATTGTGGATGTCTCAGGGAGAAGCTGGTTATGAGTAGCCCAGTATTTTTTAGTCAGGAAATAGCACAAGCGTTTGAAGACCTATATGCAGCTACCGGTGATCAGGATAAAAATGATGATGAGTAAGTCTTTGCCAACCAGTAAGCAACTATTTTGGTAGGTACCTACCTTCAAAGTCAATGCCAGCTAATGTGTCTACTTCCAGGGATTAATTTGTTGTGACCTTGAGAATGTCTATTATTATTTATGAACTTGAAAAACAAATTGAAATGACACCCAAGGGCCTACACAAAGTATTGATCAACCTCTATTCTCAGTCAGTCGGTGGGAAGGAATGGTCGGAGCATGTCAGTTGCCCTGGCGATGGTGAATAGTCACTTATTCCCCTCACTGGTTTGATTGATTTTGTTACAAACCTTCATTGGTTTTACCCAAACACTAGTAGTAGTAACTTAGTTAGGACATATTGTAATGGAAAAAAAAAATACCATAATCTTTTCCTCCTGAATCCCTAAACTCATCTTGTTTTTAATGAATGTTCTTGCAAGTGGTTTTAGCCATTCCAAGAACTTAAAAAGCAAAACCTCTACCTTAATTGTTTGTACACTTGAGTTTACGACAGTAGGAAGTCATTTCATGTTGTTCTACCTGGGCTCAATTTGCATTGAACCTGGCTAAAATGACTTTAGCACATTTTATCAATTTTATCAGAGGAATTAAGGAGTCCACTTTGAGCCATTGGTTGTCAAACTAGGCCTAGATCTCAGTACTCACAGGATCCCGGTGGTAAAAAACTCAAATTAAATAAAATTCTATATTTTTTCTTTGGTACCTTAAAATTTACAACACAATTGCGAAAAAATTATGAAAAAAAAAGTCATGAAAGTGCACTGTTTTGCACTTAATTTGGTTGAAATCTCAGGAACCCTGCAGTCTATAGAAAAGCTTTTTGTTTTGATTTGTAGGTTAACCTTTAAAGTTTTATGAAGCCCTGAGCGGGCCAGAAAAAAATTCATACCGTCAGGTATCACGATGCCCGCTCCGGGCTCGACACCTCAGACCAATTGAAACCTTATTTTTAAAATATAAGGAACACTATGGCTTGAAATCTATGTCTCATTCGATTCGGAATGAACGAACCTCTTTACTAAAAGTTTGTCTATGGTGATCGAACGGTTTGAAGTTCGAGAAATAATCAGGTAACAAAATCACGCATTTAGCCGCCATTTTGTACACATTCGGTTCGACTTTATTACGGAAGCAACAAGGTTCATTTTTGTATAATGAGTTATCGATTTTTGTATACTGAGTTATCGACAAAATTCTAAATAATAAGCATGTACCTACAAATAATAAATAGACTAATAGAAAGAATACTTAGTCTAGATTCTATATCTTTTTATAGAATAAATAAATTCTTAGTATTTTATGAGATACAAGCATTTTAGTGCGGGAATCGGGAAAAACGCGCGCCGCGCGCCACCCGTGATCCTTGAGGGTGATTCTTGATAGTTAAAAGCTATTTTTGGAAAGAACACCTTACCGGTAATACTAATTCTTTGGTTCCTTAATACAATTTCTTCATAAGTTATGTAGTTTTCTTGTAAATAAGCAAAAACATCATTTTTGCGCTTACCCTGTTCTAAAAACGTATGCTCTGTCCCACTGTTATGAACTCGAAATCCTATGACTATCCTTTTCACAAAATGTATTATAATTATTTTATATTTAAAATGACCTCATCAAAACAAATGGTCATTGAATCTCCATAAAACTGTGTTTAAAAACCTTGATTCAAATTTTGTGATAACAAACTTTGTTTAACATTATACTAAGATTATGTACCTCCGATAGAGCTACTCATACCTAGCATGGTTACATAGTCTTTCAATATTCTTATCAGTCAGGTTGTGTTGCATACCTACCTACTGTGTGATTCCCCGTCATAAGTCACACTGTTGCAAGTGGTTTTCTAGAATCAATAATTGTGTAACAGACTGAATGGGAGTGATCATCAGCGTAAATCTTAGTTAAATTAACATACTGACTTTAATTTATTAGACACTCATTAAGTACCTAATAGGTACCCCATCATAGGTAAGTAATTGAAGAAAGACCTTGAGTTATCATATTGTAATGATTATTTCTGAACCCACCCATTAAATTAACAAAAGCTGAAAGCTGGAAAGTAATAAATTATTGATTAGCATAATACTAACTAGCATACAACTACTAGCTAGCCTGATAGGTTTGGTTTTGCTGATCAATGTCACGTTTTAGTCTGTCTACATTAAATGCTTGTTTTCACTGTGCAATGAAACTCTATTAAGAGTTTTATTCCAGTGAAAGAAAAGCAAAATTTTAAAAACAGTTTTTTGACTTTTCATTATTAAATTATCTAAACATTAACCAAACCTCCAAACCACCAAACATCCGAAAAAGTCTGAAAAAAGTCGCGGCTCGCTCTGCTCGCCGTTACTGCTGCTTAGTGGTTCTGTTTCTAATAAACATAAACTCGCTGTGCCCACAACTAGGCTACACAAAGTTAATGTAATAAAGGGCAATGTCGTATACATTGCCCTTCAACATCAAAACTCCTAGTGAGTTGCAAAAATTATCAGTAAATAAATTCAAACAAAATTGACAAAACCTTGCTGTGCAAAAAGGCTTACTATAAAGTATCAGATTATCTAGAGGATAAAAAAGCTTGAGACGGGTTTAGCTCCAACTCGAAAAATAACAATTAACGGGCTAAAGGTTTCTTCGTTGCTTCTTACTTTAGTCTACATACCGAAGCGACAGAAATAAAAAAATATCACTGTATTTCCGTGTTAGTGTTTAGTTTTATAGTTTGACCTTTTATAGGTGTACATTTATTGTATTTATGGAAATAAAGAGATTTTGATTTTGAAGCCGCGGGCAGAAACTAGTTAATATAATAAAGTAGGTAACCTAAGCTCAAGATGAAAAAGCCTTTTCTAAAGATCTTACATTTCGGTACCTATACTAAAACTGAAGATCATGAAAATATTCAGAGGCATGAATTTGGTACGGCTTGCAAATACGTCTATGTTACGTTTTGCTTATTTAGCGAAGTTTTAACGCGTATAATATTGGAACATCAACAACGGCGCGTCTGCTCGTCGCTTGTGAATCTGCTAGGAGCCAGGAGCCCCGTTCACTCTACAAAGCTTTTCAAAGCTCGAGGCGATGCCTAACTCGAGAGTATTCGTCAACATGATCACTGACTCTAGGAATAGTAATTCCTATCGTAATGTTTGGTTTTTTGGTATCGACCATTGCTTTTAATATCCTCTGGCTTGCTACGTCTGTAAGCTTAAACTAACAACATTCTCTGGCAATGCAAATTTGACGACCTCCGTGGCGCAGCGGGCGAAGGTCCGCCTGCGACGCAGGAGGTTGCGGGTTCGATTCCCGCCTCGGAACAAATTTGTGTACGATCTGCAGAAATTTGTTCCGTTGGTCTGGGTGTTTTCTATGTATAATAAAAATATCTATCTATGTAGTATATTGTATTAAGTATATCAGTTATCTAGTACCCATAACACAAGCTCTGCTTAGCTTGGGGCTAGATAATGCTGTGTGAATTGTCCAGCATTATTTTTTTTTTTTTTTTTTTTTTTTATTTTAATGAGTCTGTTTCATGGCAAATCATAGGTAATATAATAATATCGACACATTATTGAGTTTCTATTCAATCAGAAGTACAATTTATTGATAAAACCAATTTACATGTCAAATTTTCGTAGATAATACACAATTGTATTGAAATCACATATTCAAAAAACAAACACATGGAATCAAATAAATTAAAAATACAGTCATACAATAAAGATACTAATAATAATACCATAATCAATCATTCAATTGTAATCAATTAAATTAATACCTTAAATTATCCTTTTCCTAATTTTATCAAAGTCAAAGTCGTAGTGTGATTGCTTAATTAACAACTTTTGAGCTTGTTTTTGAATCATAATAAATAATAGACTTCGATAATTAGGTAGGGATGTGTTTATGAAAAACAGTAGGAGGTTTAATTAGATTGGTAGGTAGTTACTACGAGTATTATTACTACTAACTCCAAACATCGTACCCATGGACTCACTCAGACTAAAAATTACGTACGTAAACGATCTTTGCACATACGTAGACGTTGTGATTTCACACACCTGGTAATTTTAAGCAGAGGCACTGATGTCATCGCTGAGATGAGTTTGTCTCTTCGTGTTAAACATCCCAAAATAGAGACAAAAACAATCGATTCTCAATATTATGAATAGATGAAATCATTATCGCAGGTATTGGAATCTTTCAATACAAAAAAAAATAAAACTAGAAAAAGTCAATTCGATTTATTTGGTTTAGATATCTATCATATCGTTAACTAGCTTCTGCCCGCGGCTTCGCACGCGTTGTTTCTATGGAAACGTTTTAACGTTATTTATATCCCGTGGGAACTGATTTATGGGATAAAAAGTCTCCTATGTTTGATTCCAGGGTTAGACTTACCTGTATGCAAAATTTCAGCCTGATCCGTTCAGTAGTTTTGGCGTGAAGAGGTAACAAATATCCATCCATCCATCCATCCAAACTTTCGCATTTATAATATTAGTGTGAAGTCTGCCTGGACTGGACCGATATTTCTAGAGATTAATTATTTTCGTAATGAAATGAGGTGAAGGTAAAATGCAGTATTCATCAGCATTAATAATGTACCCGCTGTATCTGATTGGATATTAAAGAAGATATTTTCACGAATAACCAAAAATAAAAGACCTAAGATCCTCGATCGGCTTATTAGATTCAAAGATTATCGAATGGGCTTCCTTATCTTATGTATTGAATAATTCATGATGTCATGTCAAGCATTTTCAGTTTTTCCTGTATATTTTCGTACCATAAAGTTGTTTTCAGTCGATGTTTATTTCAAACGAATCGTACCTACTCTGTAATTTGGTTGAATGAAAGGCAATTGTAATGAATAGGTTTCAGGCCTTGTAACTCTAATTTAAATCAAATACTTACATCTGTCGAAGCGAAGCGGCATCAATAAATTAGGAACCTGCGTCACATTCTTCAGTTTGATAAAAATAAAAAACATTTATTGGATTTTTAAACATAATATTTAGATAGATATAGACCAAGATAAATATGTATTGTGAGATTGCGATTGAGAGTGGCTAGTGTCGGCTAGTTGTAGGTAACCTGACCTAGGCTAGGTACTTTCACATTCGCAACGCAGTAAATATTATATAACATAGCCTTATGACAACCTGGACTGTCTCGAGAAAGTTACTTGACTTCGCGAATAGATCTTCCTCCTAGACATCAGATCTTGACCATATGTAGTAATCTTTCTAGATTTCTTATAGACTGAAACATTAATTATTGTTATACTAGATAATTAATGTTTCAGCTAAGCTGAAACCTTTTGTGACGAGGAAATAAATAAACTTTTATTATTAACTACACTCATTTATTTTAAATCTCATTATAAAATACTTTTTTTACTATAGAACATACAATCAAATATTATAAAACTATTCTACAGTAAATAATGTATCAAAACGTTGAATTACCGGCCGCGAAGCTAGGTAGGATCAAGCGGCTGCAGACGCATGCAGAGAGGAACTCCCTGAGGATGCGCGCCGAGTCCGGGAGTAGGTACCGCCTTTTGGATCTGGCTCTTGATCGAACTTCCTATTATTATTAATCTTACGTTGTCTGTTAAATAGTATTGGTGTCCGGCTTGCAGACCACCTGGTAGATGATAAAGCTTGGTTATCAACTTGACAATCGTCTGCGATCAGGCTGACAGATACGAGTGGTGCTGACTGTGCTGAGGTATGATCAAGAGGTTGGTTTGTTTTCAGATGAGGATGAGGTGACGACGTCCGGCGTGACGGACAACGAGGCCATCGACGAGCAGACGCGCGTCATCTTCGTGAACCGCCCGCAGCCCGTCAAGTTCGTCGACAACGGCATATCCACCGCCAAGTACAGGTGAGACAAGATAAAACTTCGCCCATTTCTTTCGTCCATTCCGATTAAGGTTGATCGTTTTGTGTTGGCGTGAGTTTTTTTTTGTGGTTTTGACTTCTTGCGGAAAATTACTTATTCCGTTAATTTTATTAATTGTAGAACGCAGAATAAATTAAAAACCTACCTATATATACTAAAATTAAGTAATTAACCAACCCTGGATACAAAGATAACACCCCGACATGATTCACGTCCACGGCCATGGATGGATGCAAGTCGCGAGATGTTGTCAGCGACAAAACAATTTCACAACGGAATTACGACGTCTCAGACATGAGGATAAACGACGAAAGGAAGGAAGGAAACTTAACATACGTTTGCCAACATTTCTCTGATAAAAAGTAGCCGACCTATATTCCGGGCTATTTTCTACACAGATCGGTCAAGCTCCATCAGTTCATTATTTTAGACTTGCTGAGGCGACATACATTCATCCAATCAAACTAGCGGACGCAGAATTGCACATTAAAACCGGTTAGCTCACAGCTGACTACACTCTACAATTAGGTCATTAGGTGTTATATTCGTCCACCAATCAACATAAACGCTGACAATTTCCAGTTTCGTTTTGTGCTGCTGATCCAAAAATGGGTGTGACATTGTCATTCCACGCAACATACCTACCACCTGCCTATTAGGAAGAGGAAGGTCGTAGTTAGCGGCGCAAGCGTCGCATGTCATGTCAAGCCATAACCGTATTTAAACGCACGGAGCTAACTTCATCTTTCTATCTTACCAAACAATTTACTTGCTCCGATGTAGGTTTTTTGTTAAAAATGTTTTTGTTATTGTAAAGACTCTTAAGACTTGTAAAGACTGTAAATGCTCATAAATTCGCACTCCATTTAAAGATTTCGATTCCATCATGATAATTATGGTCATTGACAGAATTGCGTCTAATCAGACGCAGAGCGATTTCCCAAGAAGTTAAAGTTCTAGCAGCAATTTTTGTAGGTTGCCATGTAAGCAGCGTCCTATAATCCGAACTGAAGTGTAATCCTGTAGGAGTAGGTGTGTGCAATCCGTCAGATGGACGGATTGCGCAGCCGGCATTGTTTACGCGCCGCGCGATCTCCTCTTGGCCGCTTGCCCGGGACCAAGGGTGACCAAAACGTTGTGATACACATCTATACACAACACACACATATTTTTGGAACGACATTCAGATTTCAAAAGGGTTAATATGATCCTGACATAAAAATAATAGATTCAGGCGTTACTTTGCGGAAATCCATTGTATACTATAAGGATGAAACAATATTTAGTAACAATTCCGCGCAGAACCTCTTCCGATAAGATTCAACAAAATGTGATTTGTGTGTACCGCCCTCCCTCCCACAAATTGTTCCTACTTACAATAAGAGATAGTAAACAATAGACTTAAAATTAATTAAATTAAGTAAATTATTCCTGCTTACAATCAGAGAAAGTAAACAATAGACTTAAATTTAATTAAATTAATTAAATGAAGTAAATTACCCTCCTACCTAACTTAATTTACGAAAGAAAAGACCACACCAACCACACAATGTAAAAACTCATCAAAAGTAAGTCGTCAACTAGTTTCGTCTCTCCACGAGACATCATCAGGACACCTCAACAATACTCGACCTTGACACAGAGAGCGCTAAGCAACAACGACAGAGTCCTACCAGAGGTGTTGCCTCTCTGAGCTCCCTGCGTGAATTCACGCAGGGAGCTCAGAGAGGCAACGTTGAGGTTGTTGAGGTGTCCTGATGATGTCTCGTGGAGAGACGAAACTAGTTGACGACTTACTTTTGATGAGTTTTTACATTGTGTGGTTGGTGTGGTCTTTTCTTTCGTAAATTAAGTTAGGTAGGAGGGTAATTTACTTCATTTAATTAATTTAATTAAATTTAAGTCTATTGTTTACTTTCTCTGATTGTAAGCAGGAATAATTTACTTAATTTAATTAATTTTAAGTCTATTGTTTACTATCTCTTATTGTAAGTAGGAACAATTTGTGGGAGGGAGGGCGGTACACACAAATCACATTTTGTTGAATCTTATCGGAAGAGGTTCTGCGCGGAATTGTTACTAAATATTGTTTCATCCTTATAGTATGATCCTGACACTCAAACAATTGAAGACTTACTGCTGTGAATTAAATATGGACAGATTATAAAACGAACGATTGGCGTTAAATAAAACATTTACCTCTTGCTTGCTCTTGCTAAATAAACTACGCCTTTTTGGATGTTTGTAAAGAGGCGTGGCAGCCCTGCCGTAACTGATGTCACGGGCGTGAATAATGCAACCTTGCTTTACACAGATACTAGTATCATGGCAGTATTCGGATCCATCTGAATATCGTGTACAGGCGCGGGACAGGCGAAAGGTCACGGAAGATCGGAATGACGGACGACCGACACAGTCCGCCAGACTATTTCTAAAGATGATGAATTCATACTAATCTTACTGATGACTGGTGATGAATAAGCTATCATAAATTAGTAAAATCCGAACCAAAACATCAATGCCAACATTATATGCCAACTCTCGTCTCTTAATACTTCCGCCGTAAAAAGTGTTGAGACCACGGGAACAGCTAAGTTATCACCTCCGACTATGAAGTTGCAAATTACATACTTACACCTAGTTGTCAAGGATAAGCTAAGATAACCTTCGAGTCGACCTGTTTTCCATATTTCATGTTTGAAGGCCTGCTAGGTGTACCTAAACAATATTTATATGATCGGTCAGTCCGTGAGGGAGTCATGACGAAATAGCGATACTTTGGGGGTCGATATTTCTTTAACTAAATTGATTAGAATCTAGTAATTTTAGGAGTCGGTTAACTACTTTAGGTAGAGTACGTACCTAAAATTTTCAGACCCTAGGTTTAATTTTTAACGAAGTTATCGATCGCTGCAAAAGTGCCTCGTTGGCGGCCGACTGCTCGACTTGGCAGGACCACCGCCGTGGCCCCTGGTGGTGGTGCTTATATTAGTGACCATTGTTCTTTTAAAAACTGTAACATATTATGGCGACTAGCTAATCATAAAACGATATACTAGATTATATAAAGCTACCTATAGTTTATTATTTAGATAAAGCCTTTGTTTTATATAGTCCACTGCTGCTTTATTTTAAAAATACAACCAGCAGCGTTCACCGTGTGAATCGTGTCCCGTGCATGCATCATAGGTTGGTGCCTAGGCTGACCTAGGTCATATCCATGGATCATCGTAATAATACCAGTACTATACTATCTATAGTTGAAGGTACTGGAGGCGGTCTTTCAAAGCCGAATTATTTAGTTTCCAAGGCTTACAACGGGTTCAAGGACTTTAGGTTCATATATATTTTAAAATTCAGAGCGCAAGGTGTAATTCACCTAGATTTTATCGTTGAGTTAGTTAGACTAGAACATGAACGATAGCGCTAGTTTACACCCTCAATCTAGAAGCAAGTATAGAAATAAATTTCGGCGTAGGTACCTATCCGCGAATTTTTCCGGATTTTCTTATAACAAAAACACCTATAGGAAAAGTGTAAAGATATTTCCTTTGGGATTATTGTCCAGAAGTAATTTCGTCAGAGAAGGTAGTGTTTTTTGTAAATCATTTTATTGCAAGTTTTGATAACAAAATGATAATTATTACGACATAAGTACGTACTTTGATTTTGACGCATTCGCGACGGGAAAATTCAAACAATAGGCACGTAACGTACTCAACTAACGCTTGTGAGCTCCCATAGAGTATAATGTTCCTTGCTTGTGAGCGATTAGCTTATAGAACAGCCTGATAGACCTTTTTAAGTGTACATTTATTTGTATTTATGGAAAAACACACATTTTTGATTTGATTTGAACAAATTCAAAGTACTTCCCAATCCCTTCCATACACTCCATACCTAAATCATAATAATAGTTATTCTGTGCCTCAATTTACTTTATGCAATAAATCACTCGCCATGAGTTTTGCTAAAAAAGAGAACTTGTTTAGGTACCTATTTGATTTGGTCTGTTTGCTCTTGAAGACGGATATAGTGAAAGGGGTAGGCCTGTATACACTACCAAACTCCATGTAGAATGTTTGCAAAGAAACCGCCCATAGGTACTTAACCTTAAATTCACTCTTTTGCCGCGTCTTTTTATACGAAATTTACATTACATATCGATTTGTGATCTGTCCTTCAATAAATTTCGCTTATTAATAACATTATAGGTAAGTAAGTTTCTGAAACTCGATGCTAAGGAAGTGAATTTTAGTTTTTGTGTTTAGTTTAGCTAGTGCAGTTCCCATGGGAACGATTTAAGGGTTAAAAAGTATCCTGAAAAATCGTCCTAGGCCGTAAGTGAATGAAGATAAACAAGTATTTAATCTGTATGTTGAATTTATGTCTTGTTGCAGCGTGCCGTCGTTCATCCCTCTGTTCCTGTTCGAGCAGTTCCGGCGCTACTCGAACTGCTTCTTCCTGCTGATCGCGCTGCTGCAGCAGATCCCCGATGTGTCGCCCACGGGCCGCTGGACCACGCTCATCCCGCTCATCCTCATCCTCAGCGTGTCGGCCATCAAGGAGATCGTCGAGGACTTTGTGAGTACCCCTGTGTCCCACAAGCCGCAAATTTTGAGTGGGGAACTGCGATCTGCACTGACATTTCGCAAAGGAGTGTATTATGCATTATCCCCCTACCTAACCGTCCCCGAAGCAGCTCAACTCCTTGAAGAATCAGAGCTTTGGTGCTGCGTTTCAACATCTCAGGAAATGTAGAATGGGTTTATTTTCTCAGAGTGGTCTCTCATAATCCAGAGGAATCCATCGACAACTCTTGTCAAACAAAAGGCGTCCAGCCGTTTGGGCTACAACGATAGCCTTTGGAGTTAACATACTCACAACATACGCCAAAACCAATACCCCTCCTGTTGTTTTGGTTCCTGCAGTGAGACAAAAAAGTTTCCCCCTATAGCTTTCAAATCTTTTCAGTATTTGAACGCTAGATTACTGCCCGATTCGGCGTAGGTAATGAACCATGAACTTTAAATTAATCTTGTTAGCAGAGTGCGCCGAGCAAGGCCAAGGCTTGTGCGAGATATCGGCCTCGATGGTGGCAGTGGTTTTATCAGAGTGCAGTTTACTACATTTACGGAAAGTTGTTGGTGAACACATACATACTCGTAAATTGTCCACGAAGCACTTGTCCATTGCAATATATCCGTGCAGGTCGCACCGCTGAAGTTGGGTAGTGAATGCGTTGAACGAATCTTCGCTTAATTCTCTACACATATAGGTAACTAAAACATACTTATACTTATTTGTGTAAGTTTTTGCAATGTCTCTATCGGGTGCCGGAAGGTAGCCGGCGCCGGGGTTGGCCGCGGAAGAAGAAATCTTACCTGATTTGTAACTGTTCCTAAAGTCCTGTATCGTTGCGTTGCAGAAGCGTCACCGTGCAGACGACGAAACAAACCGCCGCAAAGTGCAGGTGCTTCACGCTAACAGATGGCTGGCCACGCGGTGGGAGCACCTGCAGGTGGGGGACATCTGCAAGGTGCTCAACAACCAGTTCTTCCCCGCAGACCTCATCCTACTGGCCTCCAGGTCAGTACACATATACCCTATCCCTAGATAGTCGATAGTCGGAGCACTGCTTGCCTGATACAAGGTATGCTGTATCAGGGACGCAGTCGTACGGAGTACCAATAGCAGAACGTCGTGCGTGCTAGAGAGCAGAATACTACGCGGCACTGCACAGCTAAACATGTCATGCACAATATGCACATAGCGCGAGGGAAAGGGCTTGCTCGCCAAGCTGCAGTGTTTTTGAAGCGTCGCACTGGGATGTCATGTGTTTGCACAGTACGGATCGTCCGCCACGATGCCTTCTGAGTACTTAGGTACTAAGGAGGAATGATTACTCATTAAATAGCGGAGCGAGCGAATACAGCATCACCTACCAGCGTCTTATGCACTTGTAATTGACCCCTTATCAAGACATTTTACCATTACAGCGAACCTCAAGGCATCTCGTTCATCGAGACGTCCAACTTGGACGGCGAGACGAACCTGAAGATCCGGCAGGCGCACCCCGAGACGGCGCGCCTGGACGCGCTCGCCGCGCTGCACCCCTTCACCGCCACGGTGCAGTGCGAGCCGCCCAACAGGCATCTCTACGAGTTCAATGGCATGCTGAAGGAGAACAATGCTAAGTTTGTATTATCTGTTTGTTGGTGCATGGTGTTGTACGAATGGAGAAAGAGAGGCGTATCAGAGTAAACCCACGGCTCGTAAGACCGGTCGTGTGCAGCAGGGTAACGAAAGTGAAAACCGGTCTCGGTGAACTCCGTGAGCTCAGAACTAAGATCTGGGTGTGCCGAATGACTGCGTGAGGCGCGCACAGACGGGACTGAAAGAGCCAGGGGTGTAAAACAAAGGCAGTGGGGAGTTTACGACTAAGATGATGATGATATTTTGAAATGGTGATATTTTGTTTTTTTTTGTGACATTTTCTATGTATGTGGGACAGCCTTTATAAGGGTGTTATAAGAAAATGTTACTTGGTTAAAGCTTTTGTTTACGTTGTACAGCTGATTGATTATTGACAAGAGTTGACTTGAAGCACTAGGCACTGATTCTAAGTATTCGGAGACGCTTTTTTAATATATATGACATGATAAGAACCTAAGTGTAATATGTGTGTTTGCGGCGGGCACAGGTCGATCCCGCTGGGCCTGGACCAGATGATGCTGCGCGGCTCCATGCTGCGCAACACGGCCTGGATCCACGGCGTCGTCATCTACACCGGACACGAGACCAAGCTCATGAAGAACTCCACTAAAGGTAACAACTATATCCACTAAAGGTAACAACTATATCCACTAAAGGTAACAACTATATCCACTAAAGGTAACAACTATATCCACTAAAGGTAACAACTATATCCACTAAAGGTAACAACTATATCCACTAAAGGTAACAACTATATCCACTAAAGGTAACAACTATATCCACTAAAGGTAACAACTATATCCACTAAAGGTAACAACTATATCCACTAAAGGTAACAACTATATCTCACTCATATCCACTCAACTCAAGTCAGATTGGGCGCCAACTAAAGCTTATCCATGATAAAAAAAAAAATAGCAAATATTGAACCTTGGGAGTCTTCAAATCCAGAGTGGATCTTAGGAATTTTAGGCTACGTCTTCACTTGCTTAACCCGCCAACGGTGACGTCGATTGGACTTACACCTTCGGTGACCCCGGTCTCACGCACCGGGGTTTTCGATGGATGATTTTTCAAAGTCTTTTATTTACTGGCCATTTTATTTGGTAATTATAAATTATTTGACATTAAAACAACGATGTTTCATTAATTACAGCCTCGTTTATTTATTTTTTCTTATGATTAGACAACTTCACATAGAACCTACAAAATTGGTTAAGTTTGTAGACATAGCTTTTAAAAAATTAAAAAAGACATCAGTCAATATTATTTTTGAAATTAGTTCCATCTTTTCAGTTTCTAGACTCTAGGAACTTACTTATATTAAACAAAAAATTTCATCCTACCATCAAAAAATAAAAAAAAAAAAATCTTTGAAAACTATTATTCTTCATTCAAGCTAATACTGCTATAAGGCACTACGTTCTCAAGACACAAATGTTTCTTGCACTTGTGGCAAGTGTATTTGGTCTTTCTATTTTTTTTCCATCCACATTTATGCATCCATCGTCATCAGGCAGTTCATGGAGAGGGGACTCTAGAGGATGCTGTTCCCTTTCGAACGACATGCTGTATCAAAGTGTACATTTGGAACAAGATATAATAAATTTAGTGATATTTCGATAAAATTTGTAAAATCATGCAATAAACTTGCTGATTATAGTATACTGCAATAAAACATTAGCAAAAGTAAGTAAAAAAATTACATAAACCGGACAAAAAACGAATAGTAAATAATTCAACTCTGTCTATTTTACTTACATATTCGGTGACCCCGGTGTACCGCACCGGGTTGGCTCCAAAACTCAAAAACCTGCGCCCGCTCCGACGTCACAGTATAAACTGACGATGGGGAGGGGAAATGAGGCAGCTACTCGAAATCGCGACGAAAATCGGTCGCGGGTGAAAAAGTTATTCGAATTTTTCAAGTCACCCGGTCCCACAGACATATAGGTCACCGTTCCCGGGTTAAGTGAGATGAAGGATAAACGACATTGGGAATTAATAAAATACCTCCAGTTTTTTTGTAGTAACATATAATTTACCGAAACGTGGTGAAATTTACATTGAAAGAAGCTTCTTCTACGGCACTTTAAGCTAGAATAAGGCTTAAGGTAGATAAGGCTTATCGCGAGTAATAATAATAATAAAAACATTTATGTAGTAATGTAGAAATAACCTGTGGAAATTACTTATCGTAGCCCGAGGCAATAAAACAATGAAACACTCGTAAAATTATAAATCTCGCTATTACGTTTCACGTGTGGAACAGTTACTGTTATCCATTCTTTGCTTCTTCTACGTTTGTTTTGTGAATCACAAAACCAAGCATGATCATTACTTCCTTATATTTTTTTAAAATGCAGGTTAAAAAAATATAGGTGTATGTGTGTCTGTCTGTGGCATCGTAGCTCCCAAACGAATGTACTGATTCAGAATTGGGTTTTTTGTTTGGACGGGGCCTTAAGAGGGCGCATTGCGCGCCATTTTGTGAAAAGGATAGGGACAGGATCGCTCCTATGAACGCGAGAATAGGCGTTCATAGGAGCGGGACAGAGCATACGTTTTTGGGACGTAAGCGCAAAAATGATGTCAACTTATGAAGAAACTGTATTAAGGAACCAAAGAATTAGTAATATAATAACCTACGAATAAAAACAAAAATCTTTTCTATAGACCGCAGGGTTCCTGAGATATCGACCAAATTAGGTGCATAACAGTGCACTTGCATGATTTTTTTATCGTATTTTTTTTCGCCATTCTGTTTTCACAACCGAAGAAAAAATGTTGAATTTTATGTAATCCTTGTTGTTTACCACGGCGACCCCGTGAGTACTGAGATCTTAGTTTGACAAGCAAACCCGCTAGGTTAGCCACATAGTCGATAACGATAAGAGATATTATTCCAATGACATAATTATCTTTGATTAATTTATTATTTTAATTGACTTATTTTTTAATTTTACTAATTTATTGTTTTAATCGAAATGTATAATTGAGTAAGTAATTGAAATATTATAACTGAAGGTACCATCTATATACTTTAGTATATTTTAAGGTGTACTAATTGACGTGTAATGCTATATTTTACCAATAAATAAAACCATTGAACCATTGATCGTGTTCTGTCTAGCTTATTAGCGATGATTAAAATCGACGCAGCGCAGTTCAAATTTTAAATATACTAATAGTTCATTATGCAACATAAGAGCATAACGACTTTTTGTTGAACGTGCTGGGGGGTGATTCACTATGACCAATGCAAGCGTGTTACACACCTACGACACGACAACGGCGTGGAATCGTACAAAACCGTATTCCGCATGCCCTAGTTGTCATTCCTTACCACTGCACGGCACGATTTGAACTGTCAAATAAACGAGCTCGTTCATAGCGTGTTAAGGCACAGATTAGCGTGTTCCTGCAATAGTTAGTATGGATCGTTTCGTCGTTCGTATTTTGAGGTTTTAATAAAATCATTTCATAAAATGCAACCCGTATGATATCTTTTGTTGATTGTTTTTATCAAAGAACACAATAACAATAACGCAATCCTTAGGAATTATAAAATTTTAGGTTATGTTAATCAAAACAAACGTTCCGAAACTAGTCATGACTGACTTGAATGTATTTACAAATCATTGTTTTTGGGCTTTTAATTTTCAAATCACACTAAAATATTGTAAGCTCAACAATTATTGATGGTTGAGCAAGCTTAAAATTCAAAATATTTATTAATTGGAAACAAAAAATAATTTATAATAAAACCGTAAATTTTCCGAGTAGTCCGAATGTAAGATTTTGAACGCACCGTGTGAAATAATCGAAAAACAAAACACGGGGCATAGACAACCAGTCTTGTGGCATGCAGAATTCAATTTTTCGATTCCACACCTAGGCTCGTTTGAATCGTGTTTATGTTTAGAACACGTTGTGACGTCACACGTTTTGGGCATGTTATCTCGTAGGTCATAGAGAATCATGCCCCTGATATACAATCAAAACAAAATTATTAAATCATTTTGTACATTATGTAAGGCACGAAACAAAAAACATATTTTGCTCTCGAGATAAACATACAACTTTACACCTCGACTACCGGTCGAATGTTACAAACGAAATTATCATTAATAAGTTTGAACGGTGCACGACATCCTTCTCTTCGCTATGCTGAATCAAAATTCGTGCGAACAGGGGCAAACCACTTCCCTAAAACTTCAAAACTAGTGTTTGGTGTTTGACACTAACAAATCGTAGATGGCGCTGTCCGCCAAGAAGAATGGTCTTCACAACACAAGTGGTCAAGGGTACGATGGCGGCAGCGCCATTCAGTGAAATAATGACATCTAGGCCTTGACAACAAGGGGTTGCAGATCGCGTAGTTTTTTTCTATTTATTTGGCGCCGACCATAGATTATTAAAAACTTATGGCACCATCTAAATGTAGTACCTACAACATTCTAAATTGCCAAAAACGATTTTGCTCACTGTTTTAGAACAGCAAAGTTACTGTTTTCCAGCGAGTGTGGTGAATAGATATTTATTGCTCCAAACATTGTATAGTTGTAAAATCTTCGTCAATTGTTTTTGTGAAATGATCTTGTATTTGTGTAAATGCGTGCACAGCCGCTTGCAAAACTGCAGCAGCCCCAGCTGTGACTATACAAGTCGATGTTCCTCCGCAGCGCCGCTGAAGCGGTCGTCCATCGACAAGGCCACCAACACTCACATCCTGATGCTGTTCATGATCCTGCTGGTGCTCTCCCTCATCAGCGCCGGCTTCAACGAGTACTGGATCCGGACGCACAGCGAGTGGTACATTGGACTCAATGGTACGTAGATATTTTAAAGTTTCCCGATTTATGTTTTTGTCGAATGTTGTTGTGATAATTCAATGGCTCCCCGTCTTTACCACGCCTCTAGCAGTTCATTTTGGTAATACAATATGTATTTTCATACTAAGCATTCTAAAGCTACCAACGTCAGCGACATGGCTCCAAGAATTAGTAAGGTAAAGGCAGTGGGCCGGCCATATCTGGCGAAGACCCGACAACGCTGAAAATGACTAGGCATTTTGAAAGTTTACCGTTGCACGTGCTTTACAAACATGAATTATTTAGATGAGCTTTAATGAAACGTTTATTGTTACAGAGGCGCAAAGTGTACACTTTGTATACAACTTTTTGACGTTTTTGATATTATACAACAACCTCATACCTATATCGCTACAAGTGACCGCTGAAATCGTCAGGTTCTTCCAAGTGAGTATACCAAGAAAAGCTCGTTTTCAGTACTCCAGGCACATGTCTGTCTGAAATATAAATGAAATTGTATATAATGTACTCAATGAATGTTTTTTAATGACAGGCAAAGTTTATAAGTATGGACAGTGAGATGTACCACGAGGAGAGCGACACGCCGGCCATGGCGCGCACCTCCAACCTGAACGAGGAGCTCGGGATGGTCAAGTACATCTTCTCCGACAAGACGGGCACCCTCACCTGTAATGTTATGGAGTTCCACAAGTGCTCGATAGCAGAGGTATATTACATTCTAATTTCTTTGTCTCTATACTGGTTATCCTTAGATTTGGTATTTTGATAAAAACAATGCAATTGCTCTGTAAAACAAAGCTTAAATTGCAAGTGATGTTTTGTGATAATGAACAAACTAAATAAACACTGCAACTTATTTATAACACTGCACTCCTACCTGTAAAACAAAGAAACGACAATTATGTTTCCTTATCAAACCTTTTTCTTTTATTGAAAATTATCTTATTTCCAGTTTTGTGTCATGATCTCATGAATCTTTAGAGTGAACTGGATCGCGCAATAACATACTTCATTCATTCAAACGTAATTCCATGTTTCTTAAGATCATTTTTCTTTGTGACATCTCAGAGTAGAAAAACGAGCAGATTGAGAGGGCTTAAAGTAGTAGTTTGTACTTGTCTAGCACGTTGCAACAAAGAGTGATGGTGTAGGGTGTCCATGAAACAATACAATGTCACATGGCTTTTGAACAAAGATTGTGTTAAACTTACTTCTGAAATACATACTTTTATAAAAGCTATCCAATTTACACTGTAACATTACCATAAGCATGTTAAATACATGTTTTCAAATCTTTTGCGCACTATGAAAGTAGTACGTAAAAATGGCTAGCAGACAGTGAATACTACTACAACCTAGTAGACACTTAATTATCAAGTTATTAATTTATTCTAAAGTATAATTTTCCACAAGAACAAGTATTCTATTACAAACACGCCATAGTTTCTTTAGAATTATACAAAGTACAGATGTATGGACATCCTACTAGAAAAAGATGCATTACTATTTTGGGGCCTAACCCTCGGCTCGTTATTATGAAACACTGCGCATTCCAGGTTAGGTATAGGTTCATGCATTATCTATTTTCACAACGCAGATCGGCCACGTCAGTCTTTGCTATCCGATGACGTATTCTCGCTGATGCTGACATTTGTGACGACTCACAAAACATCAAAGATTATTCTGCTTATACAACTGTAATACCGCACGAGACACAATCAATTGACTATATGAACTATCCTTTTCTGCAGCACAAATACGGTGTTAGCATCTTCAGTCCATCGTTTCCCCACACCAGTATACCTTAAAGACATACTACTGTGGTAGTAGATGTAATTACCTAGCTTAAATGTATCCTCGTCTGTAAGATAACCTTGTTTTTGACACTATGCTGCACATCCGAGTCTTTTCAATAGCTTATTTGTATGTGGCAGTGGCGTTTACTTTAGCTGCATCGATAAATGCAGTGAACCTAATTTGATGATGCATTCCAGATAGTATACAACAAGCCGAACCTCTCAGACGAGTTGGACGTGAGCCTCCTGCAACAGCACCTGTCGGAGTCGCACCCCACGGCGCCCGTCATCCGGGAGTTCCTCACCATGCTGGCCGTCTGCCACACCGTCATACCGGAGCGGCACGGCTCCAGGATCAACTACCACGCTGCCTCGCCGGGTAAGGTGAACGACCGGGTAGTTAGACGTGAGCTTCAGGTTAGAATCATACATGCTCTGTCAGGTGGCTATAAGCGGCGATAGGCGGATAGCTTCACGCTGAATTAATGAACTTTTAGCAAAATTCTATTGTCTCGTACATTAAAAAAATGTGTATCTTTGATAAGAAAGAAACCTAGCATAGGTTTTAAGGCATTGCTAACCAAGTTATGTAACGAATTTTTAATAAATAAATGATCTATCTCCTTTCTATGCATCCTCGCATCCAACCACTTGAAGCTCACAGGTCCGCTTCCACATCTCTTCACAAGAGAGTTGTCGCGAACGTTTCGATTCTCTCCCATTCCCTCACAAAAGACGCAGAGCAGGAATCAAAAAGTAGAAATCGTAGCGTCGGGATCGTACATGCACCTGCTATTTCTCCAATGGTAGCTCGCAGGTCCGCTTCCACATCTCCCCAGCGGTACCGCGGGCGACGGGATACCAAAAGACGTGTTGCGAATGTTCTTCTCCCATTCCTTCGAGAGATCCCATTCCTCGCAGAGCCATAGTCAACAAGTAGAAACTGCGACGTCCGTAGAGCTGAATGTACTTTGTTATTTTCCAGACGAGCGCGCGCTAGTGATGGGCGCCGCCATGTACGGCTACGTGTTCAAGATGCGCACGCCCAGCGAGGTGGAGATCGAGGCGGAGGGGGACCTGCAGCGGTATACCATCCTCAACGTGATCGACTTCACCTCCGCCAGGAAACGGATGTCTGTCATCGTAAAAACTCCTAGCGGTATGAAGCACACGGCTTAAATTCTTGAATTTTGGGATTTGCATTCAAGACTCCATGGAATTTTCCAAAAAAAAAACTTTTATTATTAAGAAATCTTCATAATTAAAATCAAAATAATCTAAAAACCCTTTAGGCCGCATCGCTGGCCGCAAGCTTATTAATGTTACGCGTAGAAGATACTTAGAATACTCTTGGAGGTGAGTCGGCCTCAAAACACTGAAATAATTGGAGAAAGAAGATCTCAATTCGTAGATCGGTACCTCACCCAGTTGACATAGTAAGCTTGGGTGAAACGAACAGGGATGTCACGCGCGGCCGTCCGCGGCGCCGCAACAAGTCTCGGGACCCCTACATTTAGTGAATTCATTTTAATGACCATAAAGTTAATTTCTAACATTGGCATGTCAACTTACTATACTATTTATTTATTTTACAATTTTAGGAAAACTAACAGCTAGGTAACTAAAATAACTGAATGGTAATGTAATATCAGTCGAAAAAAGAAATAGATAGAAGAGATATAATTTAAGCTACAATGAAAAACCTAATCGACAAGCGTTTAAGACGCTTGGTTGAGGTGTTAAACAAATCTATATCTACTTCTGCGTTGTTCCTATCATTCAACACAATATTTACTAACCCCGGTGACAGCGCGCAATCCTCTAGGTCACCATCTCGGTTTGTCTTCAACCTACGCATTATAGAATGTTCACGTGAGTCGTTCACCCCAGGTGCCATAAAGCTGTACTGCAAGGGCGCAGACAGCGTGGTGTTCCCCCGCCTGGCCGGTGCTCCCTCGGCGCGCTACGCGGAGGCCACGCTGCAGCACTTGGAGGCCTTCGCGACCGAGGGGCTCAGGACGCTGGTGTTCGCGGTGGCCACCATACCGGAGGATGTTTACGCGGTGAGTAGGAACCGCACCTGATGGTGAGTTAGCAAACAAACTATACCAACAATTATTGATTCTAAAATAATATATAATAAAACCCAGCTCTGCCCTCACCCCACCTTTTTCTCCTTTTTCTACTTAAGATTATTTATATGCAAAATGAAGGGTGAAGTCGTATTAAATATTATTACTATGTAGCTAATTACTTCGGACACTAGCCATTAAGTTAGTCAAGTGTTTTAAACCTAGCTTCAGCCATTTTGTTGCTTTGAGGAAGTAAAGAGTCCCAGACAACCGCATACATACTTATAAGCAGAATCCCACGCGGGTAAAAAAGGGGAACCGGGTCCCTCCCATTAAGACCCAATATTATCTTACCAATTAAATAATTAAATACAGACGGAGTAGTAGACACGAAAGACTGCCACAGAAATAGGATAAAGCTGGTATTGCACTTACATGTTTTACGTTAAACCATCGTGCGCCCTGACCTAGCCACACCCGCTTCATTCCGGCTCAGCGCCAGTAAGATTCCTTGACTAAGAAGTGTGACCTTCTTTGTAATATATTTTGTCTCATAACCAGCAAACAATACGTACAAGTTTCTGTATTTTCTGTTTTAGGAATGGTCAAACACGTATCACAAAGCGAGTATAGCGATACGGGATCGCGAGCAGAAGATCGAAGAGGCGGCCTTACTAATAGAGAACAATCTACACTTACTCGGCGCGACGGCCATCGAGGATAAACTGCAGGTAACCCTCCCCTACCGTTGTTTCAACATTATTCCTGCTCATCAGAATACGTTTGTCCACTCCTGAACCAGCCTCCACTGATGATAGAGAAGTCTTTATTTGCATCTTCAGACACACACATACAGATTACAGCTAATAAACAGTACACTAATACTAATAATTAAATATAGTAGACAAATAAAACAAACAATAACATAATTAACATCTAAGTAAAATGTCTGTGTGTGCTGCAGTATGTCAAAAAGGCTCAGCGTAATTTTGCTCAAGAAGCAAAAACATTGATTTTCAGCCATAACCCGTTGAGAACGAGCATCAAGAGTAATGTGTACCTGTTTGCTACTATATGTTTGTGTTTATGTAGTAATAATGAAGTCCTTCATATAGGTATTGGCGTTTCCTACGTCCTTAGCACGTGATTTACCTACATGACAACAGTGCAAAGCTATAACAGATGGTATTTTTATTTTTGAAAAAAGAAGCGCTTATACCCTCAATTTGTTTCGGTAACAAAACTTTTAAAAATGTTTTTTAAATGTGTACCTGATTTTAACATTACGGATCGGGGGAGGAATATTGTTCCAGCACTTCGTTATCTAAAACTTCGTCTGAAAGCTGCGGTCTTGTGATCGTGATAGAGTAGTGCAGATCTGACTGAGCGTCACGACCCCCCTTGGGTTTTACTGTGTAGCTTTTAAAGATACACAGGAAGAAGCTGCTGCCTTCCTCTGGTAGGTTCCCTTAGTCCGCTCTTACAACATCAAGCAATGCGCTGAGTAGGAGGGGTCGATTCTTCCGCTGCGACCGCCACGGCCCGCCACCCAATTCTAAACTGCCAATGAAAAATTATTTACGCTTGTAAAATTAATGAGTTTGCGCAGAGATCGTGTCAAACAATCTTGTACCTTAACGATTTTGGAATAGAGTTAATTTTTAATGTATTTTGGCCCGATTTCTCTGTGATGCTGCGATGTGCTCATGAATGAGTTGTTTGTTCCAGAACGGAGTGCCGGAGACGATAGCTGCGCTCCTCAAGGCCAACATCAACCTGTGGGTGCTCACGGGCGACAAGCAGGAGACTGCCATCAACATCGCGCACTCGGCGAAGCTCATCCACGCACACATGCCTTTAATTCTACTCAATGAGGATTCTCTCGACGTGAGTGCTGCAGTTTGAACCTTATATCCTTGTGTTAGAGAGCAACATCGCACATCGCAGTCTCTCGACCACCTCTCAGTCATTGCTCAGGTTCTGTCTTCACTTTGTCCACTAGCCCAAGCACAGATAATATAATACAGCCCAAGTGATAAATTTTACCTCATTATGACAACCTCTGTGGCGCGACGGGCGTAGGACAGCTTGCGACGCAGGAGGTTGCGGGTTCGATTCCCCCCTCGGGACAAATGTTTGTACGATCAACAGACTTTTGCTCTGGATTTTTTCTATGTATATTTATTTTTATTTTATTTTTTTCAAAAAAATAAAGTTTTTTCTCCAATTCCTGTTCTTTTACACGCATTCTTGCATTAGGTATTTAACATCACAGAGGTTTTTTGCTGGTATTTTCAGCATAACCAGTATTTTGTCATGAAATTATTACAAAAAATTATGTAAATCCTTTGATATTTCAAAACGATACTAATAAAAATGTAAGAATATACGTAAAATAACACGAATAAGAAGATAAAACGTCACTAATTTTATTCAAAAAAAGTTAAAAATGTTCGAAATTTAAAAAAATCTGTGAAGTAAAATTGAACTTAAATATGTTGATCCTCGCTAAGATAGAAATTATCTGTTCCAGGGCACCCGCGACAGCATATCCCGCCACGCAATGGAGTTCGGAGACAATCTCCGGCAGCAGAACGAAGTGGCGCTGGTGATCGACGGCAAGACGCTCAAGTACGCGATGGGCTGCGACCTGAAAAAGGACTTCCTGGATCTGTGCGTCTCCTGCAAGGTGGTCGTTTGCTGCCGCGTCTCGCCCTTACAGAAGGCAGAGGTAATTGTACCATATCATTAAAGATGGAATGTGGAAAATCCACTCAAGCGGTCCAAGTTGATGCCTCAATGAGGCTCGACAGACCCGTCTCGTGGCGCATCTCGTTTGAAAATATTTATTTAAAAAGAGGTAAAATACACGATAACAACGGTTAATTCTATGTTAAGCTAAAGCTAGGTGTTATCAGGTCTCTCTTTGGTGGCCGTACAGTGTTTCACCAGTTGTTCCACAGTTATATTTCCTGGAAGCAGCCTCGGCACAGGCCGTGGCTCGAGTCCGTACTAGATGATGCATAATTACTTCTCAGCGTCCTGTATTCTACCATAGTCTACCATCTCTTTCGCCAGCCATCAGTCTGTTCTGCGCTTCCATCGTTTATTTCGTAAGATTTTCACTCGCCCTTGCCTTCGCACACCTCCGCCAATGATTCACCTGACACTTGTCCCGTCCTCAGGTGGTGGACATGGTATCTGTAGCGACGGGCGCAGTGACGCTGGCCATCGGCGACGGTGCCAACGACGTGGCGATGATCCAGCGCGCCTCGGTCGGCGTGGGCATCTCGGGCGTGGAGGGGCTGCAGGCCGTCTGCGCCTCCGACTATAGCATCGCACAGGTACCACTCATCTACAGCTACACTCTGTCTTACAATACAAGACATTCTATGAACAAAACCTGGTAACAATAAAAGAAAACAACAAAGTAACAGCAAGGTCACTAAAAATCACTAAAAACAAAAACACAAACTTAGGGAACGTATTATGCACGCGGAAAGGGTTCAAATTGGAGTCTGAAAACGGACGAGAGACGAACTAGATGATGAATGAAAGCTTTCAATACCAAAAGTTGTTTTGAACTTCGGCGATTTTCTCCGCTGATTAAAGTGCCACATATGTGACACCATTCCCAATATACAATATATGTGATGCACTTCCCAACTTCGGCCCGTTCTCTCGACCGAAAGTTGCTGTGTTGTCGAATTGTTGTTTACTGAACTTTTCCGCACCTTTGATCATTTTTTTTATTCTTCTTGAGATAAAATGTGAAAGCATGCTATTGTTTTCGTCAGTTCCGGTTTCTGCTGCGGCTCCTGCTGGTGCACGGCGCCTGGAACTACTCCCGCATCAGCAAGCTGATCCTGTACTCCTTCTACAAGAACATCTGTCTGTACGTCATCGAGCTGTGGTTCGCCATCTACTCCGCCTGGTAAGAGACACTACAACAACCACCTACGTTCAAGAGCTTAGGCCACGGCCGCACTGCAAACGGCTGGGTTGGCGGGTAGCTTAGTTACTTTGATTGGCGCTCTGAACACTGTCAAATGTTGTCCATAATTATTCGTACGCACTGAGCGACCCCATAGATAAAAACCACCTAGGGCACCTATGTATTTTTTTTTTATCTTGGCCTATTGCTGCCATCGTCGTGGTTGTAACATAACCAGTAATCACTCGCCAACTCGCGCGCCTGCAGCAGTGTGAAGTTATATGTATGTCAGAGTCTTTAGTATGAGTTGCTTACTTTGGGGCCAAAGTATACTATGGAAAAATTATTGGTATTTATATTATAAGAGTCCACAGGTGATCGGAATGCTGGCTTCTATTTCGGTCAACGAATTAGCATTGCCATTCAACGTGGCAATGCTGCCAGCATTCTGGGCACTCTGCCTTCTGGTGACGGCTTAGATTTTTAAGAAATAGATATAAGTTAATATTAGTTGTAATTGTTTTATTCTGTTACTGTAATTTTCTATAATTTCTGATAAATAAACATTTTCCTGTAGAGACCGACCGATATAACAAGGTCTTTCGAAGGTGAAATCACCTCGTAATACCGATGATGTTTATTGAACGTGTGTCGTTGATCAGGTCCGGTCAGATCCTGTTCGAGCGCTGGACGATCGGGTTCTACAACGTGATCTTCACGGCGCTGCCTCCTTTCGCCATCGGACTGTTCGAGAAGATCTGCTCGCCTGAGATCATGCTGCGGGTAAGTGCCTTACTTACATTACTGCAAAAGTATTTTTGCACTTTCAAGTTTTTACACAAACATCATAATGTAATCTTACATTATTTTAACAACCTTCTTTGAGCAAAGTCGGCCTTTCTGGCTTCCTCTGGATTTGTATTTTGTTTTGAAAATAGTCAGGTGCGTAAAGGTTTTATGCTTATTGAGCAGCAGGTAGAGTCCGCGCAAATCTTTATGAGCTCTGTGAAGTTGGCTTCAATGGCTGCGCACCAAACCGTAAATAAGGCGTTGAGGGGACAGGACGGGGTTAGGTTATCTGTCTGTCAATTTTAGTGTATTTTTATTTTGTATCGCACATTTTGTTCTGCAATAATTCATTTTTCAATTCAATATCAAATCAAATATATAAAATCATCTTATACACTGTGACGGATTATTTAAAACCCAAAATGTTATAATAAATTAAACTTTTTACCAAACGCAACTAACCCAAGATTGAAAATTAAATAATTGCAATGTAGCAAATTTATTAATAATCTAGTTGGCAATACTGTCGAATGAATGCTTTTGAGTAGAATGACGCAACTGACGCAACAAAGTCTTTTTTTGGTTTTTCGGTGTTCGTTTAGTTGATTTGATAGATTGTTCTTGCAATTTTGTGGAGTATTCCCTGATAATAGTTTTGTTTCTCTTAAACGTTAAATATGCCACAAAAACCTTAGGTATTTAGTTTGTACTCATTTGATCTGGGTGAAAACAAAGCAGTTTATAGTTTATAAAAAAACTACAAAAAAAATCAATAATTTTAGTATTTCTCATAGTAACTATGCATGACTCAAAACTGAAAGATCCCAGACTTAACTTTGTATGACATCGCCACCTTCAAGGTCTATCTTTTAGACGGGCGCGAAGCCGGGGTGGGTCGCTAGTTGGTAAATATCACTTTTCTATTTGATAGTACTCGCGCACTTTTACTTTCGAGCCTAAGTTCACAGAGCTCATTAAGTTTTGCGATCACTCTATAATCTTTACTGGCTGATTATAAAAAAAAGAAAACGCGAAAAACTGACAAAAGAGCATCGCGGTGAAATTTTTTGCATATTAAGTTTTTTGTCGTTTCTGATTCGTTTTCAAGCAAAACCAACTCTTATGTCACTTAGATAATGTTTAAAACAAATCAGAAACTTCGATTTTCGTTTATACAAGTAGACCCCCCTGATGGTGTATTAGCCATGCTATACTAACAGTGTGATGTGTAATAATTCCAGCACCCCGTGCTGTACGTGCCGTCGCAGCAAGGGCTGCTGTTCAACGTGCGCGTGTTCTGGGTGTGGGTGGTGAACTCTCTGCTGCACTCCGTGCTGCTGTTCTGGCTGCCCGTGGCGCTGGCGCAGCATCACGTGCTGTGGCCCTCCGGCAAGGACGGCGGGTATCTCGTGCTGGGGAACATGGTCTACACGGTACTTATTCATTCACTTTGTTGCATATCATGAGAGTCAATACATCGGGTGACCTGTATCCGGGACGCGATCATGCTTATTCATAATAATTGTAAATGTCACAGCATCTTCTAGCACCAAGCTGAGCAGAGCCTGTGTTATGGATACTAGTTAAATCACAATATATTACATAAATAGATATACAAAGAAAACACCCCATGCAATATATCTGCAGACCGTACAAACATTTGTCCCGAGGCGGGGATCGAACCCGAAACCTCCTTCCTGCGTTGCAAGTGGATCTTCCACGGAGGAATATGTACTTGAAACGTTTTGCGCGTGCTACAGAAGAGCACACAACGCGACACGTCAGTGAGGGCGCCTCGCCCGCTCGGCGTGACCTGGCAATACAACCAGCGCTGCTGCGGCGAGATGGCTTGTCGTTAGAATGAACTTAGAGGCAATCACTAATTAAACGACAGGTTGGCTCGTACTCACATAAGACTTGTTTGTGTTCCAGTACGTGGTGCTCACGGTGTGCCTGAAGGCGGGCCTGGTCACGCACTCGTGGACGTGGGTCACGCACAGCGCCATCTGGGGCAGCGTGGCTCTGTGGTTCCTCTTCATACTACTCTACAGGTCAGCACTCACCGCGTCACTCATCTACATTTACTAACTCTGCACTGTTGTCGTGTCACTTGTGGAACAAAGGGTCTCAACAGGTTGGCCCTCAGCCGATAGGCGCGGCCCGCGGTGTCGGCCAGTACGATTGCCGCTGCATTGGCTTGCAAATGGTCTGTCTGGGAGAATGGATGCAAATGGTCTGTCTGGATGGAGGTGACCAGGCATTTATATCAACAACAAACAAGATAATGTAAAGCCATCAATTGAAATTCAAAGTCTAGGTACTTCATAATCAGCACACGAGATGCAGGCTAAAACAAAAGACGGTATTTCGTACACTGTTCGTTCCTCCGCCTCGTTCACAACTTGAAGAGGCTTTTAATCTGCTTATACCCAGCAGTAATAACAACAATTATTAATATTGAATAAATATTCCCCAAATTATCTTGGGGAGGAAGGCCCTGGTGACCCGTACCACAAGTTTTATAAACCTCTCTCGGGCACCAGTCTCTTAGAAAACAAGCTATCTTGATACAAATTAAGATTAAGTAAGAAATTGTAATTATCTTTTGTAAGAGAGAATAAATACATTATTCAATTCAAATTTCAATTATTTTGAATACTGCGGCGGTCACGGTCTAAGAGTGGGCTCCGCCAACTCAGTCCGTGCAGATTGTGAGGGCCGGCTGAAGAGACATGCCAGAGGAAGACAGCAGCTTCCACAGGTGTATTTTAACACCTCCGCTACAGTCACCAATCCGCCTGGCATCGTGATCGTTATGGGAAACCCTCCTTGTTTGGGGGACGACGACGTTCAGTACTCTGTGTGAGGACAGTGTCAATAAATAAACTGATATGTACATAAATTGTTATCCACAGCAACATGTTCCCACTGGTAGGCGTGGGAGCCGTGATGCGCGGCATGGACAGCATGGTGTTCTCGTCGCTGGTGTTCTGGTTCGGCCTCGTGCTGGTGCCCGTCTGCACGCTGCTGCCGGACCTCATCGTCACCGTGTATGTACCTACCTACTCCACGTTACACCGACACCTAGCGAGGAGTCTGACGCCATCAGCGCTCATGACGAAAGAGTCACGAAAGAGAATGCTTTGCGTGATTGATTCCCCTTTATACTGATAGATCGTGATGGAACGATGCAGTCCCAGTGATGAGGAGTCATGACTTATTGACATGACTTGACTGGAACTAGCGGGAACGAGCATATTTAGAACCGATGGGATCGGTCGGTGCCGCGACGATGGGAACTCACCCTTTTTCCAATCTATTATTATCATTGCTTTTGCCTATCACTAATTGAATTTTGACGTTTCTTGAATATAAATGTGTCAAAATTGGACTGTAGGACCAAAACGGTAGGTTTAATATTGGAAGGCCGTTAGCAGATGTCGATGGCGACGTTAGACATCTGCAGAAGTTGATAGGGCGGTAGTGAGGCGCAGACCGGTGGCTGACGATACTTGCGCTACAGCGGGAACCGAACCCTGGGCTCGGAGCCCTACCACGAGGTCCGCATGCTGGTGATGACGGCGCCGGAGGACTGCGTGTGCCCCATCCCCGCGCCGCTGTACACCACCTCGCGCGGCCGCAGCCCCCGGCCCTCGAAGTACCGCTCCCCGCGGTACCAGGCGGTGGCGGTCGCGGTGGCCTGCCAGTGTCCGCAGAAGAAAGACCCAAAGTTGTTGACGTCCACCTCCGAGCATTACCAGCTCGATATACCCGTTATTATTCCTCTCTGTTCGTTGGTTGTGTAGCTGCGGAGCTAGGGAAACTTCTTGAGACGTTCGCGGTTACTTGAATCAATCTTATCGAGAAATAATGTTAAAATGAAACGCTTCCACGTCGTTCACTGTTCACCCGGTGAGGTTACGGTCCTACGAAGGTCTATTGACTAAAAAATCCACTATCAGAACCATCCCACAAGAACCCTGTTTTTGTTGGTGACGTTCATAATAATGATTTTCTATCAGCTCTTCGTGTCTATAACGGAACTTTTCTTACTCCGCATGATAACTTTAAATAGTGTAGAGTAGTATATAAACTAAATAAATAGTAATTATTTCGGTGTAAACTGTAATAACAGTTAACTGCTTATTTAACTGTACAAGTATGTAAATGTAGCATATAGTCGACGAGGCGGCTCCATACATTTGTTTCTTAAAGAACTAGTTTGGACTCGATTTATAAGATGTTTTGATTATAAATAAAGAGTGTTGTCTCTCTCTAGTGTGCACAACTCGGCGTTTAAGACGGTGACGGAAGCGGTGCGCGAGAGCGAGATCAAGCAGCGCGACCCGGCCGAGCTGCTCGCGCAGCCGAGGCACTCGTGAGTACCCAGCTCTGTTAGCTCTGCGACCGTCTACAGACAATACTTCAAACATTCTTTTTGTGATCTATTTGCAAATTTTCCACAAAAAACTAATAAGAATACGACCAATGCATATTTTTACAATTTAATCAATTTATTAAATAGTCTCAGAAATAAATCATATAAACCCCTTTATAAACTCTGGCTACTTTAAGCAATGACGGAGCAGTGTTTTTTTTCTTATTCTGACTTATATCAACAGAAGAAACCGAAAGACTCTTTGCTATTGCTTATAGGTGAGAGAGTTTACAAGTCAAAGCAGAAATTTGCAAATTTTTCACAAAAAATAATAAAAGTTGGTCTCAGATCTTTTTATGAAGCACGGTTTGTAATATTGTTCAATGTTGCCGGTTGGGAATATTACGAAGTGTGTTTGTGTGGGATCGGATACTGAAATCGCACCTTTTCATGATGGTATGGGATGCACTGGTCTCCGGACATTAATTTTCATGGAATTTGAGTCCCTCACTGCGACCTTCGCTAATTCTAAACGAGCTGTAAACAGAAATGAGTTTGACACTATGTCTTGTTTTGAGTGAAAGTAATCTTGAAATGGAATGTGCGTGGAATGTGTGTGGAGTTTCCCTAATGCAATGGTTTGGAATGGATTTATAGTGTGTTTTAAACCTTATTTATATATGAATTCAATATTCTCACACGTAGGTTTATTTCTTTTATTAATAAATCAGTTTGCATCCAACTAGGCAAGTATTGACTGTAGCTAACACAGTAGGTACCTAATAAAATTTTGCTACTTAAAAATATGCAAGACGAACCTATAGAAATTATTTTCCAAGTTTAGTATTTCACGGTAATGATGACACGGTAAACATTATTCATATTTGTACTTGTACATATATCAAACATATATGTACATACATTATTTATCATTGTGATACAGTATCAACTCGCCTCTTTATTTTCTATACAATTTGACTTTACTTAGCTGATCTATCAGGCCTTGCTTTTCCATTTTTTTTTATATTGACCTATTTTTATAATGAAATAAAGTGATGGAGAAACAAGGCATGGAGCCACACATTTCGTATCGTTCATTAGTTGGCACCACATTATAGTCCGTATCGTTAGTTCGCTTTGCATCGCCCCTCCCCGCAGCCCGCACCCCGCACCCGTGCTATGTTACCGGCGCGTGGTGTCCGGTACTCCCTGTACCGAGGCACGGACGCATGAGGCACCCTGTCCCAATGTATTCGCCACAGCGATGTGCTCTGTCCTGTATTTGGTATATCGCTTCAATGACGCATATCTGTATAGCAATGTATAGGATGTAGTTTAGTTGTGTCGTGCGGTCGGTAAGGTGAGCACGCGTGCGGTTCCGCGGTGGGCACTCGGCTAGGTCGCAGGCGGCGGTATGTAATGTGTGGTTGTGGCGGGCAGCAAGCGGCGCGGCTCGCCGGTGGGGCTCCGCTGGCGGCGCGGCGTGGCGCCCGAGGACGCGCCCGCGCCGCGCCTCACGCTCACTCCGGACGCTCTAAATGGCGGCACTCCACAAAATGGACGCTCCCCCCGACGCGCTCGAGCGCGCGAATCCCACGTCGTATGACACTTCGCCATCGGCTGAGTGCAGCCAACTAGTTTTGGACTAATGTAAAAGCCTAAGCTCCAGTTGTATCACAAACAGCCCCGAAATTGTGGTTCATAAGACAATGACAATCTGAACGAGGAATTAATTTGAAGTAAGACTGTACATAGGGTAGCGTCCTGTAGGTGCGACAGCGAGTCGAGCTCGACGCTATGGAGATGGATACCGACTGAGTATTTCAGTAGTTGTGTAGTTTCGTGTTGTCTCGTGAATTTTGACTGATGTAAAATCTCGGAGGGCTACTGAGCGCTTTCCAATGTTACGACAGTTTATGTGAGATTTATAAATAGTATTGTGAATACGTTTTCGCCTGCGCTAGTGATGAAAACAGTAGCCCTCTTTTGTCTATCAACTTCGTATTGTTCCTGTCATATGTTGTGATAATTAAAAAACATATTACTAAGTAGCTACCTATATCTAGTACGATTTTCATTAGCTACTTACCATTTCTTAATCTAATCTGAAGTCTTCTAAATATTTTTCTAAGTGTTTATATTAATTAAACTTATTGATGTAATTTATTACTAGTTGGACCTACGTGAGCTATATTATAAGAGGAAAGGCTGCAGTAAGATGGTAAATAGGAACTGTTTATATGTATAGTAGGTATGCGCTAGTGTGGAATCTGCTCAAATCTACCCTCTTCAGTGATGTCACTAAATCTTAATTTAGTATTGATGCAATATCTTAGGTAGAATCAGAAACTACTATCAACTATTAGCGAATCAGGGGCTGTGA